>OX336390.1:590462815-592862815 GCA_946902985.2 Meconema thalassinum
AGGAAGGGAAGGAAGGAAGGGAAGGAAGGAAGGGAAGGAAGGAAGGTAGGAAGGTAGGAAGGGAAGGAAGGTAGGAAGGGAGGGAAGGTAGGAAGGGAAGGAAGGTAGGAAGGTAAGGAAGGAAGGGAAGGAAGGAAGGTAGGAAGGAAGGAAGGAAGGAAGGTAGGAAGGGAAGGAAGGAAGGGAGGAAGGAAGGTAGGAAGGCAGGAAGGAAGGAAGAAAGAAAGGAAGGTAGGAAGGGAGGGAAGGTAGGTAGAGAGGAAGGAAGGTAGGATTGAAGGAAGAAAGGAAGGAAGGGAAGGTAGGTAGGAAGGGTAGGAAGGTAGGAAGGTAGGATGGGAAGGAAGGAAGGTAGGAAGGAAGGCAGGAAGGTAGGAAGGTAGGAAGGGAAGGAAGGAAGAAAGAAAGGAAGGTAGGAAGGGAGGGAAGGTAGGAAGGGAGGAAGGAAGGTAGGATGGAAGGAAGAAAGGAAGAAAGGGAAGGTAGGTAGGAAGGGTAGGAAGGTAGGAAGGTAGGAAGGGAGGGAAGGTAGGAAGGGAAGGAAGGTAGGAAGGGAAGGAAGGAAGGAAGGGAAGGAAGGAAGTTAGGAAGGTAGGAAGGAAGGAAGGAAGGTAGGAAGGGAAGGAAGTTAGGAAGGAAGGAAGAAAGGAAGGAAGGGTAGGAAGGAAGGAAGAAAGGAAGGAAGGGAAGGAAGGTAGGAAGGGTAGGAGGAAGGTAGGAAGGGAAGGAAGGATGGTAGGAAGGGAAGGAAGGTAGGAAGGGAAGGAAGGAAGGTAGGACAGGAAGGAAGGAAGGTAGGAAGGGAAGAGAGGTAGGAAGGAAGGAAGAAAGGAAGGAAGGGTAGGAAGGTAGGAAGGTAGGAAGGTAGGAAGGAAGGAAGGTAGGAAGGGTTGGAAGGTATGAAGGTAGGAAGGTAGGATGGGAAGGAAGGAAGGAAGGAAGGTATGAAGTGAAGGAAGGTAGGAAGGAAGGAATGAAGGAAGGAAGGAAGGAAGGAAGGAAGGAAGGAAGGAAGCTTGCAGTTTTACGTGACTGTTAATATCGCGATCATCAGCCATGCGAGCTCATTTTATTTTACGTGGGAATCCAAACCACTGGACATGGCATTTCACTTCGATAATGTCACATGCATTAAACCGGGAATCGAACCCCGCTCTCGGATATGAATACTGAGGAAAGGTTGTCTAGAATTACTAAGAGAACAATAGATACACCATTGGTACATGCTGTCGTGTCATTAGGCATCCGTCCTGCATGATCAGTATTTTGCGTCAACATACACGCTTCACTGTGTTAAACAATGCACTTTTCCACACAAAATAAGTTCCACAATATTCCACAAAAATCTCGGCTACTAAATATTGGACAGTAAAATTCAATTCCAATTCCTATTTAAATATGGTTAGGGACTTTTTTTTACTGCGATTGCAAATAACGCTGTAGGCGCTGTTGATATATTCGACGCCACGCACCCAGCAAATAACAGAACATGGAGAGCAAATTGAATGGTAATTGAACTTACAGCCCATTATATACATCCTTGGAGGAGGATGAATGTAGGTACAGATGTGGGCAAGTTATTCGAATAAACTTCCATTTTCTCAATTTATTGTCTTATATTTAGATGCTTTCTTTATTATTATTATTATTATTATTATTATTATTATTATTAAATTAATAATAATAATAATAATGTTATTTGCTTTACGTCCCTATTAACTACTGTGACTCTTTACAAACGCCAGGCTGCCAGAATTTTGCGCCGAAGGGGATCTTGAACGTGTCAGTAAATCTACTGACACGGCTCTCTCACATTCGCGCACTCTCAAATGCCAGCTAACTATGCCAGGATTCGATCTTGCAACCTTATGCACAGCAAGCGAAAACGTTACCGCTGAGCCACGGAGCCAGCCGCTTTCTTTATTGTCAGTTGTGGATGTAAAATTCCTATTTCTTTCAGTAACTCGCGGCGTAGCCGTGCTCGTTCAATCGTGCACCACGACTGCTACAGCAAGTCCGGAGATCGGAGTTTCGAATCCCGGCGCTGACAGCGGATATCCTGATTGTTGGTTTTCCGTGGATTTTCCACACTCCCCCCAGGCAAATGCCGGGATAGCACCCTATTTCAAATCCGGGAGAACCTACAGTACTTCATCCCTCTCTCTAATACAGTTCCACACACTACTACAATCATCACATAAGTACAGGTTATCACACACCTAAGTACACAGGGCTGATGATCAAGATCTCCCAAGCCCCTAAAATAAATTAATAACAACGAAGTATAACAACAATAACTTCCTCGTTCATTACTTTCACCTCAACTTTTAACATGGATAGCCTATGTTTTTGGTGTGGGGTGTATCTGGAATTAGGATGGGCAGTTAAGCGTTGACAAATTTCCGACACCTAGTTGCCATGCCAACAAGTGTGACCACTCGTTGAAGCGTGCACAATTATAATTATGGCTCGGATTTTTAGGTAATTAAATATTTTGTTATGTAAATAAATTTTAAGCATTTTTCTATAAATACATAAATTCCTGTTTTTCACTTATTAGCACATAAAAATACATAATATTTACATTTTTTAAAATCAGTATACTAGATCTTTCAGGTTATTGCACTTTTGTTCTGTGTTATTTCAACGGGGAAGAACCTGCGAGCTTCTAATTTTCATGCAGAGCGAATGTCAGCTTGCAACTGTGGTATTCTTAAATTGTCGCCCCGTGCCACGCATTGTGGAAGCCGGGGATTTCCTTGTCCACGTGCTAGACCTTTCCCCCCACCCCCTAGCTACCTGCAACCAGTTGATTTCTGGGACTGTGAAGTGTTAGGCAGTTCTACAATTCCTAAAGTAAAAACAACTACAAGTTATCGTCTGCAGCAGTACGGTTTGTAAAGATGATTTTACTTCTTATGGGAGCGTTCTGTTCTGCCAACCATGTGGGAAAACAATCATGGCTGAACAACGATCTCAAGTAACACAACACCTCAAGGGCAAGAAACATATTTCCGCAGTTTCGCGCCTTCAGAATAAGTGTTTCGCGATAATCGTCGGTCATTAGTGATGGACAACCTGAAGATGTATCTCGTTGTGTATTGTAATGCTTCAGCAGTCAGTGAGACATAGAGTAAATTGCATTCGTGAGTGCTGAATATTGTTTATAATCACAATAATAAACTAAATTATAGTTAAATATTTTTACTTTTTTGTCACATATTTCGGGTATTTTTAATACATAAAAAATAAATATTTTCCCGCTTTTTAGCACTTAAAAATCTGAGTCCTACTTATAATAGGCTACGAATTGACGAATAAAAACGTATCCATGACTATATTTTGGTTTTACAACACCATCACTTTATGTTATTTCACTTGTCTTACTCTCTAACTGGGACTGATGACCTTGCTGTTCCGCACCTTAAAACAATATCTAACAATGTAGGCCTACTCGTAATATTACTCTCTAACTAGCCTGTTGAAGCACCGGATCACGTTGAGATTTCCAATGTTCAGAAACATTAGACGTTATCAGAATTTGGATAAGTGCCTGGTTCAGTGGAATGCGTAGGCCTACTGTTGACTGGGGATGGAAATAGAATATAAGGGTTGTTGGTTGGTTGGTTGGTTGGTTAATTCCTCAGTTTAGGGGCTGCGACAACATGGTCATGTAGCCGAGTGTACTTTGGGTGTGTGTAGAATCTGTCTGATAACCGGTGTTAATTTTGTTGGCTGTATTAGTGTGTGTTATCTGTATTTTAATTTAAGTAAGGACTGCAGACATTCAATTTTTAACTAGTTCCTACTTTTGCTACCAAACTCCACCGTCAACGACAACTAGTTCTGAACTTGGCTACTAGATGGCACCGCAGTCGGCTCCTGGCGACGAACGTTGGAACCTAAAGCGTTTTTTCAAATCTAACCTATAATTTAGCTTCACACAAGTGTAATTAGTGGAAGGTTCATTTACATGCCATAAATCTATGACATGGGACCGCCGGCTTTACTTCCCCTCCGAAGGAAGGCATACTGAGGGATTTTTAACGCTCTGAAAAATCCGACGACTTCGGCCGGGTTTGAACCCGTGACCTTGGGCATGCTCAGCATGCTACCAACTACGCCACCGAAGCCACCTAGAAGAGAAGGGAAGAGAAGGAGAGCGAAAAGGATTCCGGTAACCCTACAGCAAGTAACCTCCGGCTCAGGAACACATCCTAAAACGTTCAGAATTATCTATAAGACAAGAACCTATCTTTTACGTCTCCCTAACAGGGTCATCCAGCCATTGCGCTCGGGGAGCACTGGTCAGTCAGGCTAGCGCTCCTTCCCCTACCATCACTACACTGTGGCAGCGAGGAGACGGACGATGTTCGGACCGCGCTGAATAGGTACGTACCTACAGTCGTGCGGTCGTCGGCTTTTGTGGATTTGTTGACATCATATTGATAGGGGTGTTTTGTCATTTAAAAAATATACCGCTTATACAAATCGAATTGCACTCCGATGTATGGAATGTGCAGGGCACGAACGCAAGTGTTAAGTAAAGAATTTTGTGATTTATTTAAAACTGAAATGTGAACATATTAGAGAGGAAAATTCAACAACACTTTACTAATTTGAACAGATAGTACAGACCTTGAGAGACCTTTGCTCCGTCGTTTTTACGAGCCCTTAGTTTTTGAGAAACAATCGTCTCTAAATTGGGCACTCTATTTCTGGACACAGCTATTCGTAAACAATTGCGCAAGTTTCTATCGCTCATCGTTGCTTAAGAACCGAAAAGAAACGCTCACAAATGTACGTTGAGCCAAACATTGCTCACATCGGCGCGGCGGGCAGACCGCGTGCTCAACCAGCTAAGCTCCTCCCACCACTACCGAAACCACACTACCTTCCGCCAAGGAGCTCGGAGCACTGGCTTAGAGCACGGCCGGAGCGCTGTGTGGATGGCCCCGCCCTAGTTTATATGAGTCCTAAGCACGTTCTCCTTTAAATTGTCTCTAATTTAATATTGCAACTTTTCAGCACGAATATCTGGAAAGTAAGCTTCTATATATCTCAAGATGGCAACGCTTCATCTTGGGAATCTAAAGGAACTTGCACAGTTGCCAATGATGTGCGAATGAATTTGTAGACAAGTAAATTTACGAAGGACATAATACGTACCATAAACTTTAATATATTGAGCCATTTGTTCTTATAGCACAGCAATAAAGATTCACACAAACCTTAGCGAAATGGGGCCTAAAACGGTGCTGTAAGCGCATGTGTGTGCAGAAATGTGAAAACGAAAGCGATCAAAAACGTTTTATATCGCAGATGGGACACTGAGGAAGGATAGAAAAATGGGTTCTATCTGGGAATTATTGCCACATACTTTTCCACGCTCTCTAACTTAAATATAATTTGAAGTACAGACGAACCCATTGTCTCCTTGATGCACGGTGTCTAAAAGAAGGGTGCGGGAGAGGAATACAACGGGAAAGAAAATAGCGAGAGGAATTTAAGAGAGAGGGGAAAAGTAAGAAATGGTTAAGAGACGGAGGGTGGGAAAGAACAGGAAATTTGGGATTTTAGATGGGGTAGGGGAAGAAGAAATCTTGAGAAACGTGTTGCTAAAGGTAGGTAAATACACAAGTTAAGATGGAAACGAACAATATCGACAGCAAAGAAATAAGAAGGTAGAAAAGAAATAAGACAGTAAATTGATGTTGTTGAAAAGATGAAACCGAAGAAAGAATACAAAGGCTTAATAAATGTAATATGAAATAGAGACTAAATCATTGTCTCCCATAATGTACGTTGACCATGAAAAGGGTGGAGGAGACAAAGAAAATAATGTAAGAAATATACCAGCGAGGGGTGAAATAAACAAAGTGCCATGGCAGAAGGGGAGTCATAACAGCTGTGAGAAAAGAAAGCAAGGAAAACAATTATTTCTGGTGTAGGGAGAACTGAAGGGTACATAAAGGACGAGAGGTGATGGAAGATGTATGTCCTGTGTTGGAGAAAGCATTTATATTGTTTCCACAACGATAATTAATTAGGAATATAAAATTATGGGGCATGAAAAAGATTAAATCGAAAGATGACAACAATGGCTCAAAAATGGAAACTATGAAGATGTTAAATAGAGCGAGTTGTAGATTGTTGTTGAATTATTTAGACGCTTTACGACATCGTAGTCATGTAGCCAGGTGTACTTGTGTGTGGGTGAGAGAGAGAGAGAGAGAGAGAGAGAGAGAGAGAGAGAGAGAGAAAAAAGAAAGAAATGTCTGATAACCTGTGCTATTGTGATGGCTGTAGCAGTGAATGTATTTGTAACTGGAGCTAGGATTGGGTAAGAGGTGATAGTGGCCCTGTGTTGGATACCATTCCGGCATTTGTCTGGAGTAGAAACCACAGTAAATCCACTTCTAGGTTGGTTAAGGTAGGAAATCGAACCCATTTTTTCTCAGTTCTCCTTCACAAGGCTGAGTGTAACCCGATCCAGCCCTAGGCTAATTTACATTTCTTAGCAGAGCCGAAAATCGAATCCAGGATCTCTGGAGTTACAGCCAAGAATGCTAGCCACTACACCTTGAGGTGGTTGTGCGGAAAGGGCAAGTACGAGTAATATAGATAGTAGAAAGCAGCTTCTTGAACTAGGAGATTTCTTTTTGTACCTACGCAGTGATATCAACACAGCCTTGTAGATGGAGGAAGACATTAAGAGTAGACAGTTTGTACTTTATGTACATTACACGACCTAATCCTGAAGGATTCCACTTGCCAACGAGAGTCTCATAGTCATAAGGAAGGCGAATGAGACAATTTTGTGCAGAATATGAAACAAAGAATGAAATTCTTAATTTCAAACACCATACTAGAACTACACAGCTTTGTGGCTGTGCATAATTGGAAGACCGGATACGGTGGCCGAGAATGTTAACGCACGCAATGGTTCGAATCCCACATTGGACGTTCTGAAAATTGATTCCCATTTTCACCACCAGGCAAATGCCGGGACGGATCTTTCCAACATATCCACGGCTGTTTTCCTTCTAAAATCCCTTCCTTGAACCTTCTCTAATTGGACCCAAATTATCGATCGCCTGGCCTATCAGCCTGTCACCATCCCCAGTTGTATCTGCTGGCAAAGTGTGTTAAGCTCCCAGACACCGCCCTTGTGACGGTAGAAGAATGATCCCTCGCAGAGGCCATGGATGAAGCTAGCTGAGAAAATACGTGATTTAAAAAAATGTCCAGTAGAAAGAAAATTTAACGACTGCCGCGTACGTTAAATTATCCAATGAAGATGACGGAATGTTATGTCAAATGAAGTCCATGACAGGACACACAACAGACACCCACTGAAAAGAAAAACAAGGAGAGGAATTGAAACTTGATTGGTTTAAATTCAAGAAAGCCTTCTGGAACCAGTGAGAAGTTGGCGCTCGATTGGTATCACCAGAAAGCTCGAGGTAGACCGAGGAGGACCTTGATGGCGACAGTTGAGGAATACCTTACAGTTTGTGAGTGGGAAAAACTTGTGGTGACGTAAAGTGATTGGCCAACAATAGGACTCAATGGATTTGTTTCACAAATTAACAACCTTACAATGGTGTCTTTTGGAGATTTTCCACAGTCCCTCGTAAAAAAATAAGAATAAATTTAATAAAATACAATAAAATGTTATTATTACTATTATTATAAATAATATTATTTCTCTATTTCCTCAACTTGGTAACATGACTCCCATCGGTACATGAAGTACAAGATATCTATGTCCCATATACTGTATTTACAAATTATACAATATAAGTTTCACAGCAAAATTGTTCCCAGGAATATCATCTTCAGCGTTTCCTTGCCCGAACAGGGTTCAAACAAGTCCGATCAAGATAAGTACTGCGTATTAAAGAATGCTCAAATGATGCTGCACATCTTCAGAATTGCAGTCTTTATGTGAAATAGTGTGGATGTAGGGCCTACAGTATATTGGAAGAATGAGTACGGTATAGCTAGGTGAGTAACGCCATGTCGAGGCCAGAATCGGCAACATGGCGTCTGCCATCTTAGAGTAGGCTACAGGTCTTCGTTTATATTGAAGAGACTGAGTACAGTCCTAGCGTAATTGGCGAAATTTTCTCCGAAACTCGAGATAATGGTTATTTGTTCGATCGTTAATTGTGGTGCCCGTTCAAATCGTGATCATGTACTGCGCCCGATATTTCAGCCTTGGCTTGCGGTTCATCATCACAATCCCCAGTTGAAACTCGGTACAATATTTTGAAAAGACATGGATGATAAAATATACTTAGGTTCGAAGATACGAAGAAAATCAAGGAGGATGAGATCCAAGTGTCCTCAGAGCGTGAACTAGGAACTAGGGCTCATAGGTAGCCTCCTAAAGTTATCTCCAACCATCCATGTTACGTTGCGAAAGCTATGAAAAAGATTACACAATTGAGATAAAATTCCACATTTTATTCCGGGATGCACTGGGTACAAATAATAGAAATGAATTCTCCTACCCCTACACTCGGAGATTAACTAAATAAAGTCTTGATGTGCAATGGAACTAGACAAATGAATAAATTAATGTAATCGGGACAAAATCTCCTCGTGCCCTATTTATCGATAGAAATGAACGGACGGGTAAAGACCATACATATCATTGTCTCGAGTACGGGCGTGATCCCAAGTATCTTGTTCCAAGGTGTAAAAGAAATGGATCTGGATACTCAACTGTACAAACTAATGTAGAAGGGAGTAGTTCTCTCAACAATCGGAATTGTCCGGAAGTTCATCGGTAGCGATTACGACTTTCCAGGTTAGAAGTGGCTGTTTCAGTAACTAAGTTACAGGCTTCATTGGTTCTGTGAAGCCTGTATCTTTATGTTGTGATGTAGGCTACCAGCAATGAGTAGGCTACATTACATTCCGTTTCATTTAGGTCGAACTTCTCCAAATCGAAACGCAATCACTCACGACACCGGTGAACACACGAAGGATGTACTCAAAGACGCTTTGCTGACGGTCTCGGAAGAGAGATGGTACCACTACCGCAGCTGCGTCATTGTCCCCGAATCGCCCCAAGTCGAAGCCGAGAATTAGGAGGTATTGTTTTGTCAGTTTGAATTGTAATCGATGTTGAAATTTTCGTTTCTAGCACATTTTCTGGAGAGTATTTGTAATAAGGCGTCCTGTCGTGTATGATCGGGTCAGAGTGATTTCTCGATTAATGAATTTGGCAACATGGTTATGTCTATTGGTGTTGTCTCTAGATTTCTGCAACTACTGATGAAATGCTCTATTGTGTATTTTACTGCCCACACTCGTCTTTCAAGTGTGTTTCCTGTACCTTCTTGCAGTGATAACTTTGCCTTGTAAAGCCCTAAGAGAGGCCTCGGTAGACGTGGGTAGAACTGGGCACGAGCCTCATCGTTTGCCATCCTTGAAATGCTTTTTTTCTTGGTTTCCCTTTCTTCACTTCCAGGCAAATGCTGGGACGGTATCTTCTGAGAGGTCATGGCCACTTCCTTCCATATCCTTGCCCAGTTTCATTCATCTTCATTCATTTCATCTCTCATTAACTCCTCTCATGAGGTTGGCATCAGGAAGGGTTTCTGGCCGTAAAACCCACCCACCACATAGACTTTCATCGCATATCATCCTCGGCCCCGTTGAAAACAGGAATATCAAAGGGCAGACATACATTATGATTTCGATTATTATTATTATTACCGTATTATTATTTTTATTATTATTATTATTATTATTATTATTATTATTATTATAACTTTCATTTATAACGTGAAACATGAGTGACATGCTATTGGTGTCACGGCTAGGGCGAACCTTGATACATCGACTGATGTCTTCTCGTCAGGCGGGCACCAGAAGTCGGTGAGCGTGTAGTTGGAATCAAGGGTAAATGGAGTGTTAATTTGAATGAGCGTGTCGCTTCCCAGGGAGCCTTTCAATGTTGGAGGTTTCACAGAGGGGAGAGATGGCTTTCAGAGACAAAGTAGAGCAGAACGGAACATGCCGTAAAAGTCGTAAAAAGCTGAGCTGGTCAAGATCATGACGTAAATCACTTTTATGTCCCGATATGAAGAAAAGGGTTAGAATTGACTGCCAGGAGATTGCCGTGGAAGCCGAGATGGTAGCAGAACTTCGTACAATGATGTGAGCTACCACACAATGACAATCGTAATGTTGATGTTGTTAACATGGATGCTTTCAGGCTGAGAGTCTAGCAGTGAATAGCGTGGACAATAACTGACACGGATATCAGGTTGCTACCATCGCAACAAGTGTTAGCCATTTAGGCATTTGCATTCTAGTTCAAGCGACTTCAGTGGCGTAGCTGGTAGCATGCTGAGCTTCTATGCCCAAGATCGCGGGTTCAAACCCGGCCGAAGTCGTCGGATTTTTTAAGAGCGTTAAAATCCCTCTTTCGGAGGGGAAGTAAAGCCGGCGGTCCCATGTCATAGATTTATGGCATGTTAAAGAACCTTCCACTAATTACACTTGTGTGAAACTAAATTATAGGTTACACATTTGACAAATGCTCTTAGGTTCCGACGTTCGTCGCCAGGAGCCGACTACGGTGGCATCTGGTAACCAAGTTCTGAACTAGTAGTCGTTGACGGTGGCGTTTGGTGGCAAAAGCAGGAATTACTTGAAAAAATTCAATGTTTGCAGGCCTTACTTGAATTGAAAACAGATAACACACAGTAATACAGTCATCACAATTAACACCGGTTATTAGACAAATTCTACACCCACCCAAAGTACACGGGGCTACACGACAGCGTTGTCGCAGCCCCTAATCTGAGGAACCAACCAACCATTCTAGTTCAGTTGTTGTGGAATCATTAGGGACATTGCGACATCGTGGTCATGTAGTCCCGTGTACTTGAATGTGTGTGTGTCTATGTATGTATGTATGTATGTATGTATATATTGTGCCCTTTCGGTGCAGGCACAAGGAATTGAATCCTGGACTATACAAGGAAGGAAGATTGTATTAGAGAAAGCTTTAATTATAATTATTATAAGTGTCATATCGTGGGAAATGAATGTACCATCCCCTAATTGACTGAGCTAGGCGAAGTATGACCATATATTATTCATACTGAAAGGGTGCATTATGTATGTATGTGAAATTTGACTTATAGCATGTGTTATCCTGGAATCTGTAATAATGTACTATTACTGCAGAAGAAAAGAGGAGAATAGAAACCTTTGAAATGTGGTGTTACCAGAGTGTGATGAAGATCAGATGGGTAGATAATTTAATAACACAGGTTGTAAGACAAATTATACATACATACACACACACGCTCACTTACACGGGAATAAATGACTACGATGCCCAAGCCACTCAATATTTAAAAAATGTAAGCCTAAATGAACCTGATTTGATCTTACATGACAAACGAAATATGTATCTCCCCTATTTGTTCGAAAAGTGCGCTAATAAGAGTACTGTATAATAATTCAGATAGCAGATACTGTAGCTTGGCAGACCTCAGACCTCCCATGGCACCTTAGTGAGCGTAGCTACTGCTGTTGGTGTGATGTTTAGTTCGTTGGTACAGAGGTCAGTATAGGGAAGTAAGCAAAGTATGCATTACAAAGCTTTATACAGCAAGGTGGCATTATTTGTGTAACTCTCTACCGCTATCTTGACGCCTTGGTGCTCTTCTTTGTAACGTGTGGCCGCAGGCACGTGATGGAAGATCTTTCATTGACACCACAACCCTTTATCCACCTAAAATAAGACTGATTCGACCTTTCAATGCCTCTCTCCTTCCTGCTGAGAGCCATGTTACCGCCTAATAATCCCTTGCTGCCATCCCTCAGACCTCCCATTACGTCAAGGATATGGCCAGTTTCCTTAACAATGCATCCCACTTTAGCTCGCCTTTCTTTCTCCCTATCCATTCTACTGCCAGATTAAAAGCTGGCACAATAGACAAAAAATAAGTATGGTGTTGCAGAACGAAAAAGATAGGACCATCAATATGTTTATATTCGTATATTCGTATTAACATGGATATGCTTATGGGCTGGAGGTCCAGCTGTCAATACCGTGGACATAAGAGAGACGCAGATATCCGGTTGTTAAGATGGCAAAAGTAGGTTAGCACAGGCAAGGAAAGCATTTATACAGAAAATAAATATGTTGACTTCAAATATAGATTTAGATATTAGAAAGTTATTTATGAAAGCATTTCTCTCGAGCGTGGCGCTCTTTGGAAGTGAAACTTGGACTGTTGGCGCAGCAGAAAAGAGGAGAATAGAAGTGTTTGAAATGTGGTGTTACAGGAGAATGATGAAGATCAGTTGGATAGATAGAGTAACAAATGAAGAGCTATTAAGACGAGTGGGAGAGGAGAGATGTTTCTGGCGAATGCTAATGAAGAGAAGCGATAGTTTGTAGGGCCCAGGAATAGCAAAATTAGTTCTGGAAGGAAGGGTCGAGGATAAGAACTGTAAGGGTAGACCAAGGTTAGGATATGTTAAACAGATTACCTCTGGTGTAGGATGTGGTAGCAATGTAGAAATGAAACGATAAGTTCAGGAGTGGGAAGCATGGAAGGCTGCCACAAACCAGTCAAAAAACTAAAGACTCAAACAACAACAACATTTGAGGAGCTCAAAAGGCAATGGAAGGAGGAGATTCCACGGAAAATCCACAACTCTCTTGCTAAGCTCGGCTTGCCAAAGAGACTACAAAATTCGACAATTTTGGCAACGTGCCGTACTTTGGGGAAAGTTTTAGCAGTGGATGAACTGGTGTAGTGAATGGACTATAGTACTGCAAAAACACACAGACAATTGCAGTTGAAACCTTGCTATTTGTAGTCGTTCATTGGCAGATTACTAGGGATAGCCTGTGAGAAATAAATAAATTAATATTAATCATAATAATATAGTGCGTTAGTCGGCTCTATTAAGGGGCAATGGCATGTAGAACGAGTTAAGACCATACCTATTATTGTCTCGAGTACAGGGGTGATCCCAAGTGCCTTGCTCCAAGACTTTAAAATACTGGATCTGGATACTCAACTGTACAAACTAATGCAGAAAACAGTACAGTATTTCTCTCAACAACTCGAATCATCCGAAAGTTCACGGGTAACGATTTCGACTTTCCAGTTTAGAAAGGGCTGTTTCAGTAAGTATACTTTGGTTCCCTGAAGCCCGTATAGTTATGTTGTGATTTACCAGCAATGAGTATTATGTATGGTACTGCATATAATATTAACTAGTGGGCCCGTGCGTGCTTTCGCAACGTGAATGTAGGTTTATGGGGTAGTAGGGAAGATTGTGGGAGAACGAAGTTTTAAGTATTGAAGAACTGTATTTATTGTTGTTAAACGGCATACGTACATGAGAAGAATACAAAGAATTATGTAGAACAGTGTTTTGTACTTGTCACAGCACCTCTTTGTAGACAATATTCGATGTTACAACAAATTCATCGGTTATTGTTTGCTCGGGAGTTTCTCCTACAGCAATTTTTACATTTGCAAAGTATTAAACCTTAGAGAAAGTCTTGGCGAGACCACACCGTAGCCATCTGCTGAGAGACTCATCAGCTAGCAGTACGCCGCACTCCCGCCGAATGGATGCCACCGCCACGCTGCCCTGTGCTCTAGCGGCAGGCTCGCCTAGCAGTACGCTGCGCTCCCGCCAGATGGCTCCCGCTGCCGCGCTGCCCTGCACTCTAGTGGCAGGCTCGCCAGGTTACGGTGCACCCATTGTAAATGTACATTTTTAAGGTATTTATTTAATTGTGAGGCATTTAAATAGGAAGTGAGTGCGTTTCGGGCACACATGGGGTTATGCGGAACCTGTAGGTACCCCATATGTGTAGGTCGGTGTTAACAGGACCTTATTTTCGGTACAAAACCAGAATGGGACCTTAGCAGAATAATGTCTGTCTGTTAGGTTGTCAGCCCGAAGGCTGGTTGGATCCTCAAAAAGTACCGCCGTTATGTTATGTGAGTAGATACCCACAAAAACCCAAGGCAGCGCTATTTTGAGGCGTTCTAGGCAAGAAGAGGAGTGAGGTAGTTTGCCATTCCTTTCCTCACTGAGTCAGAACAGTAGTAGTCCTAACCCTGTGAGTTGAACCTTTCACAGCATCCACAGGCACCGACTGTGCTCCGAATGTCATTACTAAGCACCACCCATACCTCAGTAGCTTCCATATAATCACAGCCATGAGTGAGACTGAGACATCGGTGAAAAGCCACCTTTTACTCTAGCCTGTGCCAACTGACAAATGCAAATGTACTGTATTCATCAAGAGATGGCAAACAGGCCTAGCAGAATAATATAGGGAGGATAATATATTTTGTCGTGTGGCCTCCTGAGAGGTCGAGTGCAGGTCTTTCTAGTCGACGCCCATGGGTGACCTGCTCACCGGGATGAGAGATGGAAAAGATCAAGATGAATGAAACTGGGCAAGGGTGTGGAAGGAAGCGGCCGTGGCCTGTCATAAGGTACCATCCCAGCATTTGTCTGGTGTTGAAATTGGGAAAAACACGGAAAACCATTTCAAGGACGGGCGATGGTGGGCTCGAACCGACACGTCTACCGAGTCAGCAGAGAGCTTAGCCCCCTGATCTAACAAGGTGCTTTAGCGAGCTTAGCCACCGCTGTCGGTATAATATTATAAATAATAATATTAATAATAATAATATTAATGATATATTGGCTATCACGGCCATTAATTATACCCCAGCAATTATTTTAGGTATTTAGGCCGGGTCTGTTGCGGGGTTTCGCCGAGGTTCACAAAGTCAAGCTCTTCAGCAGGCTATTGGTGACCGTGCCCGGACCACAACTGGGGTATCACAACTAGTAATACGTCCCATATTGCCCGCCGATTAGGCTGGCTTGGTGCAGCTAGATGAAACCCGCAACAGAAACGGTCTAACAATCTTTAATTGTTTGCCGGAGAATAATAATAATAATAATAATAATAATAATAATAATAATAATAATCATAATAATAATAGCAATAATATAGTTATAAAAGAGTTAAACAGACGAATAACAATGAGGAGTTTCAAGCTCTAGCCTTTGCCGATGATGTCGTAATATGGAGACATACAGAAGCTGAGGTGCAACAGAAACTGAATAGTTGGAATTAAATATTTCAACAATTTAATTTTCAAATTAGCCATTCAAAAACGGTGGTGTTGCCAGTAAGTAGACAAGACATTCACGTAACTATTACTATCAGTGGTAACAAGTTGGAAGAAGTGGATCGCTTTCAATATCTTGGAAGTATAGTATCTCGAGACAACCGATCATCTGCAGAAATCTCGCACAGAATACAGAAAGGAGCAAACTTTTACCATCTATTGATAAACCTTCCATGGGATAATCAAATTTCATTGAGAGCTAAGGTAGTTCTGTACAAAAGTTTCTTCTTGCCGATCATCACCTCAAGCCAAGAAACATGCGTCTCTATCAGCAAGGATTCCAGTAAGCTTCAAGCAATGGAAATGAAATTCTTAAGGACAATGGTTCAGAAAACTAAGAGAGACAGGATTAGAAATGAAGAGATACGACGTCAAGTGTCAAGTAGGCATCAACCAATCCCTCTGGGAACCTGTAACCAACGCCAGGCTACGATGATTTGGACACCTGAAGAGGATGGACAATCAGGTGGTTGGATAAGGAGATCAACAAAGACTTGGTGCTTTACAGTCGGTCAACACTATTGTACCCAAAAGAGTTGGGTTATACCCTAATCCTCAAAGAAATTACATGGGATTAATAAATATATTAGGATGACAAGTTTCGATCGTCAAGCGATCATCATCAGATCCATTACACTAAGGCTATAAAATCTATGGTTGACAATACGGGTGAAAATATTTACAATATGTACACTTATATAGTTGCTGTATCGGTAATGCAACTTGTCGGTATATGTTCGTTGTAAACTATATGATGTTTGGTGAAATGCTACAATGGTGATAGAACTCCGGAATTTGTATGTTTGTTGTGAATGGTCAATTTTGATAACACTGTATAGTATGGGCTACTTATCTGGTTGGATGCTTTCCACACTAACAACAATTTATTAATTTATTAATCTCATGTAATTTATTTCAGGATTAGGGTATAACCCAACTCTTTTAGGTACATTCGTGTTGACCGACTGAAAAGCACCAAACCTTTGTTTACTAAGGCAACACTGAAAAATGGCTTCAAACCCCTTAATGCAAGGAGACCAATAAGGAGACCAGGAGGTAGACCAAGGAAGAAGTGGATCATTAAGTTTCAACAAGAACCAAGGATTGGACTGCAAATGGGTTCTGGATGAAGAAATCTACCGGGATAGACCGCGATGGTGAGCGTTCATATACCGCACCCGGCTAGTTGGAGACGGTTACGGATGATGATGATGAATCTAGTTATAAAACTAACATAGAGAAAGTAGTATTTTCAATTAAATCCACGAGCTAAAATATAGGCTATGGGATTTTTATAATTCTTACGTGTTCATACAAGCAAATTATTCGTGGAATGGAACTTCAGCCTTCCTACAAACAAGAAAATAATGCTAAATGACATACTTCATTTCCTTGCTTGGTAATTATCTCACAAATGAGGTAACGCCCACGCTTTAAAGCAGGCCTTTTCAATAGGCGGCCTGACGTGAGATGCAAAGAAATTGATGGATTTAAATGTTACTCTTACAAGTTAGATCCCTTCTTGTTTTCAAATTTGCTACTTTTCTAAAAACGGAATACTTAGCTATTGTGGCTTCGTTTAGATATTTGACCTAAGTTCTGCATCCTCTTTTTTCATAAATAGTGTTCATTCCTATTTGTATTTGATTGGTTGATTGATTGATTGAATTTGTGAATGAATGAAAGAATGGTTGATTGATTTTTTGATTGGATGTACTAGCGACTGAATTAATGTAATCTTTTGTTGTTTTCATAAATCCCCAAATGTCATTCTTGTATGATGTTCTTTTTTCTCCCAGTTTCTCAATATTTTCCTCCTATCTCTTTTTCATTTACTGTAGATAGTTTTTAATTGTCTGTAAATTAATTTAATGTCTCTGGTACATTTGGGAATGAATGAACGATTGAAAGCTAGAGGTAACTTTCTTCCAGGATGTCTGAGTGCGTATCTGTATGATTGTGGTTGTTAATAGATAATATTGCATTTCCTTTTGTGTTCGTGTTTATTGTTTTTG
Source organism: Meconema thalassinum (assembly GCA_946902985.2). Taxonomy (NCBI): domain Eukaryota; kingdom Metazoa; phylum Arthropoda; class Insecta; order Orthoptera; family Tettigoniidae; genus Meconema; species Meconema thalassinum. The sequence goes on from OX336390.1 coordinate 590,480,049, forward strand.
TTTTGTTTATAATTGTACATTTTATTATTAATTATTATACTGTCACACATGGAGTCTATCTTACAATAAAGAATAAATACATACATACTTCCGGCCCCCCGAGTACCTTAAATAATCGTAAAATTAATCAATTTGGCCCTCAGGAAAATTTAGTTGAGAACCCTACTTTAGAGCATTTTATTACATTTGCTTTAACTTCAGCCAAGAAGACAAACCACAACATGTTAATACGTAACAATGAATATAAATGATGATGTTTTATTTTCCATGTTTCATAAATTCACCCCAGTGAATTACAGGCGAAGTTCTGGAAGACGCAGAATGCTATGATTGTTAATACGAATGCTGCAGTTAACCCTTATCTCTTGCTAAGTGTGTTTAGTATTAAGAGCACAGAGACAACAAATTTTCTACGTTATTTAGGATTAACGCGTGCTCATCTGGTTACCAGATGAAAATTAGCCTCTCACTTTCCCTTGTTCCATTCACGTGTCGTCATCTTTAACATCTAGAGTCGGTATAATAATATTATAACGCATGAGGTAATATACTCGTTATGTATGCGTTCACATGCAAAACACAACTAGGGGAGTGCCGTATTTGGGAAGGGATTTCTAAATCAAACACGAGTAAGTTCCACTGTAAACCCTTGCGTGCACAGTTTATACTTGGAATTATGCTTGTTAAACGAAGCTAGCAAATGTTGCATATGACTTTAATGAACGAAGAAATTGTTTGCAAAAATAAAAAAGTATTTTCTTCTTCTATTTTCTTGGTATTTTGGCTTGAAATACCCTCCTAACAATAATACTATTGGTTTTACGTCCCTCTTAACAACTGCGGATTTTTGAGACGCCGGGGTGCCGGAATGTTGCCCCGAAGGGATCTTTAACGTGCCAGTAAACCTACTGACACGGCTTCCTCTCATTTGCACACCCTCAAATGCCAACTGACTGCACCAGGATTCGATCCTGCAACCTTGGACACAACAGGTGAGAACGTTACTGACGAGCCACGCAGCCATTCGAAATACTCTCCTCGACGGCTTCATAGCTATGGGCTGTTCAGTACTTTTTCACTGTGTTTACTCATTTACGGTTCATGGACTATACTGGTATCTAATTTAATTCAATTGTTTCCATACACTGAAGATGGCGGCTGTGTAAAATTTTAAAATATTTTATTTACGAGGCACGTCCAGAAAGTAAGTTCCGTTTGGTAATAAAATTAAATTGTGTACAGATACAGAAAAAATATTTATTGCACAACATTCTACACCTCTTAAACTACTTTTCCACTTAACTGCCAAACTTTTGCAGGCATTTGTCATAGCGTGGCACAAGTTTTTGGATACCTTCTTCATAGAAGTTTGCCGCCGACCCGTAAACGAGAGAGAAAACTCCCCTGTAAGATATCCTGCCGTTTGGCCACTACTGTTAGGCAAATTGCGTGCTTACCAGGAGAACTGCGTATGTTTAGGAGTTCTCCTGACCACATACACAATTTGCCTAACAGTGATGGCCAAACAGTAGGATATCTCAAGGGGAGTCTTCACTCTCGTTTACGGGTCGGCGGCAAACTTCTATGAAGAAGGTATCCAAAAACTTGTGCCACGCTATGACAAATGCCTGCAAAAGTTCGTCACTTATGTGGAAAAGTAGTTTAAGAGGTGTAGAATGTTGTGCAATAAATATTTTTTCTGTATCTGTACACAATTTAGTTTTATTATCAAACGGAACTTACTTTCTGGACGTGCCTCGTATTTATTGTATCCTAATGAAGCGATCGAAATGAAAGTTTGATAATGAACCACCATGATAATCTCCATCTTCTGATACATAACTCTATGGCCTATATACAAAACAATCCAACATGGCGGCCATGTGAAATATTTCACTGGAGCTCAATATCTCCGAAACTATTACAGCAATTTTGCATGATTATAGAGGACTATTTTATTACATGCATTGGAAGTTCTTATGTACAGTTCACTTACTTATTCTATGGACAGAGAGGTCGAGCGGGAACAAGTACCCAATTATGTGAGATTTGTTTGCTACATGTGCTGTATTTGGTAAAATATAGATATTATAGTGTCTAGACCAAAGACATGTTCCCTCAAAACTATGTTTATAGGCACAATTTAGAGGTGTAAGGGTAGTTATTTGTAAAGTAACAATTCTTGAAACAAGCAACAGTGCAAAATTGAACCTAATCCCAAAGATTAACCAAGTGATTCCAGGAAAAATGGTTGAAAACGTATTCATAAATGTCGCAGCTAACAATAATGTTTCCTCCTTGCATTCAACGCGTTTTCAACAATCTCCACATTCAATGATAAGGAATATACTTTAGTGATTAGTGTATTTAAATTTCGAATTGTTTATACAGAGGATATTTCACTACATCAAGAGAGTTTTGCTATATTACCAAAACTAATGAGTTACTTAAATGTGAAAAAGAATAAGATGATGATGACGATGATATTCAGTTCACCTAATAATAATGTATTTCACTACACACATCTGAGAACAACGCTCAATATACAAATTTTGCAACTTAGAATATTGTAAATCATTCACGTATTCGTACACCGACCGATTGCTTGCTTGCTACAGTGGGTGAGTGGTTATCGTGTCGGTCTACTAACCCCAAGCTTGCAGGTTCGCTCCGGGCCATGTTAAGTGATTTTTGAAAGGCGGCAAAAATTACGACACGCATGTCATACGATGTTGGCATGTCAAAGAACTCATTTGAATTCAGTAGGCCGTGTTCATACTGGCAAAATTAATCTCGGGATTTTCCGCCAACACAAAGTTCCTCATTTCTCTACTAGAAAGCGCTATAGTGTCAAGGAGCTTAGATATCTAACCTCCTTGACTTTCATAGTGCTTCAAGTAACAACAAAATTGGACATGCAAGCTGCCCTCCGAGGCCATACGACATTATTATTATTATTATTATTATTATTATTACCGACCGATTTAACTCAGAGAATGAACGCGTGAGGTCAGGAATGGCAGTATGTCAACTCGAAGATGAGTGAGTTCGAATCCCTCAATCTGCCGTTCTGTCAATGGTTTTCCGAGGTTTCTTCACTTTTAACTCAAGGCAAATGCTGGGACAGTACTCTTTAATAAGCTACGGCAGCTTCCTTTCAGCTACTTATCCAGTTTCACTTTCATTCACTTGATCTCACATTAACCCCTCTGACGAGGTAGCGTTATTATTATTATTATTTTGCCACATACTTATCTCAACCCAGACTCCATAGAAACGGGAATAATAAGGGCAAGAATACTCACGAATCAATCTGAGTCAAGCAAACTGCAGCTGGTCCACAAACTGGAAGAACTTACCTGCAAAGAAATGAGAACATCATTAGTGCTGATGGAGTTATTAGGTGTAAAGTGTCTTTAGGTTTACTTTTCCCCCATGATACAGTAGTCTAAATTGATGTAAACTTGCATTCAGAGTTGTGCATATCTAGGCTCGTAATATGGTATAAATAGGGAACTAAAGCTTCGAAGCACTGCCGTAACCCCTCTGAATGGAATGGCAGAATGAAGGCGAGTTGGGAAAAGACCAGGTTGGTTTCAAGAGAAACGTAGGAACAGGGGAAGCTGTACTAGTCTTCTTAATATGATCTTGGAATGTAGAATAAGAATCATTAGATAACTTGTTGTTGTTGTAGTTGCATATTGTTATGGCCACGTCATCGTGGTCACAGCCCTGTGAATTTGAGTGTGAGTGTGTAGAATGTCTGAGGGCCTGGCCCATTTTGACGGATGAAATAGTGTGTATATTTGTCATTGGGACTAGTATCTGGATAAGAAGTGGCCGTGCCCTTAATTTAGGTACTTTCCAGACATTTACCTGGATTAAAAGAGGGAAACCACAGAAAACCACTCCTAGGATGGCTGAACTAGGAATCGATCCAATTTCTTCTCAGTTCTGGCTCACGAAACTGTATGAACACTGTTTCTGCCCTCAGACCAGAATTAAATTTCTTGACAAAGCCGGGAATTGAAGCCGGACATCCGCGGTGACAGCCAAGAATTCTAGCCACTACACCATGAGGTGGACAACAATTGAATAGGTATTATGATGAATAGAGGAGTGGAGGAGATATGATTCTTGCAATTGCTAATGAAACGAAGAGATAGCGTGGTAGGACACATACCAAGGCATCCTTGAATAACAAGAAATTTAAGGGTAGGCCGAGGTTAGAATATGCTAAACAGATTGTCTCGGATGTAGGGAGTGTATCCAAGAAGAGATGAAACGATTAGCTCAAGACAGAGAAGCCAGTTTAAGAATGAAGACTCAAACACAAAGGCTACATTAAGGAATCACTTAACGCACACAGAAAATTGGAAACACCTACCCCATGATGTTAATCCACGGTTTGTGAATGCCTGAGTATTCTCGTCCGCAGGATTCTAAAAGCAACGCAACAGGGCTGAGTACTGACTTTCTGGAGACCACGGATGTTGTAACGATTCAAACCATCCAGAACCACTTATATCTTGACAACCTTAATGCTACTGTAGCCTATGTGTCCGTGCAAAGAATTCCCTCTTACCTGCGTCACAACGATGCCCAGAACTGGTGGCTAAGCACGATCTTCTCGTTGTTGTTTCTTGTTAATTTATTTTAGGGACTTGGGACATATTGGTCATCAGCCTCCTATAGTTGGGTGTGGGTTGAATTTGGTTTGATAACCTGTGATGACTGTAGTAGTATGTGTAGCTGTATTAGGGACAGGGAAGGGGTAGGTGTCCCTGGAACTGAAATTAGGTACTATCCGGGCATTTGCCTGGTGGGAGTGTGGAAAAAACAAAAGATCTTCTCAATATCGTGCATGGACGTCACATGCCACTTATAGCTGGTTTAAACAAAATATAGAGAAACCATTCGTGTGCTAATCGTGGTGCTTTCCTTAACATATTGGAAACAAATTCGATGAATAGAACAATATCCAAAGTGTACCGCGTGTTGCTAGTCAACCTCTACCTTCAGGAAGTTGAAATAACAATGAAAGAGTGGCCCTCTCAGTTTTGAAACCTGAATGCAATTCATCCCAACAAGCTATCTGTCGCAGCAAGAACCCTTCATATATTTTGGAAGACGTTTGATTGATTGCAGTAAAACCATGGGATAAGCTAATACTACGACGCGACGCCTCAATAACCAAGTGGCAGCATGTTGTGCATGGTACAGACACACGCTGATGCCAGGGGTGCTACGAGTTTGTACTCACATCCGAGTTGCAGCAGCGGTGAATAATTATCAGTGAGGAGCTCAAACCTGAAGTGTAAAGGAACTATTTTAGCCTACTTTTCACTTTTTGTAAAAATTATGAAAAGTAGACTTATGGGATCAATATGGAAGTTTTTTGTGTGTGTCTCCACTTAGGAACTCCTAAACGGATGCAGATATCAAAACCAAATTTGTTATTAGTGAAGATCAATGCCAGAAATCACAAAGTCATCTTTAAAATTTACATCATTGCTGTCAACTAATGAACAAACACAACTGAAATTTGAAACCGAGGTTGGATATTTCAGAAAATATACATGGAAACATTTCCAAACTTGGGACACATAGAGCTCTGGCCACTGGAGAACAATATCCGGAACGTTTACGGCAAAATACAACTCTTTGCTCCAAGTTGCAATTTCATAGAATCATGCAGCCAACTTTCGCTAGGAGTCAACAATACAAGAGGATGAAAATGATTTTCATTCATTTCATCGTTTACAAAATACATATTTATACAGTGTTATCATTCGGTAAAGAATACTCAGTGTGAAAGATATTAGGTTGATAAAAAGTTTTCTTGTGGGTACTAGAGCAGCATATCATCCTGGCTGCTTTAGCCCGAGAACACCTTCATTTCAGTTAGAGCATGCAATGTTATTTAGGAGTCGCTCCACGCATTAAACAAGGCGAAGAAGCGGAACCTGTTATTAAAACGCAGCCCCTCGTTCATCAGAAGCTCGACCTGTATGCTAAACTAAGGGACGACCAGCCCGGGCCGCCACTATGCAAATACCCCACATAAATCTTCGAGACTAAACAGCACCAACTTAAAATAATGACATCACATTTACAGTTCCTTTATTTCGCGGAATTTAAACAACTTTTCTTTTTTGCATAACAAATTATTGTTAAACAAGAAATAAAGCTAATACAAAATGTTATCTAATAATTTAACCTAAATAGTGTGGTGTAATTTAATGGTCACATAAATCTTACAAACTGCCTATTGATGAACAGTTATGAGTTTATCATAATAACTCTATCGCTAGCCAGATAATAATTTTACATTTTCAGGATCTTCAACAAGTGTCCTGACACACTAGATACAATAATGCTGCTGTGTTGAGTAGGGCTTGAAAATGAGTGTAATACAATTTTGCCTAGTATGTTGTTTGTTGTTTGGATGTGGTGAAGCACTTCAAATACTTGGGAAGTGAACTGACTGAAGATGGAAGACTAGATTTGGAAATTAGCAGAGTGAGTGCTTTCTACCAACAGGTACGGGAACAAGTATTGAACAAGGATATACCAATTAAGGCTAAATAAGTTATGTACAAAGCATATTATGTTCCTATAATGACATATGCAGCAGAAACTTGGACAATGACTAAGAGGGATGAGAGCAGAGTACAGGCAGCTGAGATGAGATTCCTGAGAAGTATGGTCCAAAAAACGAGGAGAGACAGAGTGAGAAATGAAGATATACGGAAAGAACTGGGAGTATAGAAACTAAATGACAAACTGGAGCAAAACAGATTGAGATGGTTTGGGCATGTCAAACGGATGAATGAAGTAAGGCTACCAAGACGAGCACTGAAACGACGGATGACAGGGAAGAGAGGACGATGAAGACCAAGAATGCGTTGGATGGATTCGGTGAAGAATAGCATTAGAAAACGGAACCTGGATTGGAACACCGTGTCGGAAGAGGAATTGTGGAACGACAGAACAAAGTGGAGAGGAACCATATTTTCCTCCACGCAGTGTCAGCTGGAAAAGGGGAAATGAAGTTGACGATGATGTTGTATGTCTACCTATCAATGCAATTTTATTCTTGTACTGCAACCTTTTTTTATGTACCTTGAAAGTGTTCAAAATCAGTGATTTTTTCTCCTAATTTACAAAATGTAGGCCTACCTTGCATTTACAGTATAGGTCTAGACTTTAGATTTAAATAAGCTATTGTGCTTTTTTCTTCGTTCAATTTTGGGGTTTGAATTATTAGTCATCCTTTACATTGGCTAATATGTTATATTATATTTAGCCTATTTATACCACTAATTACAAAATAATAGCTTTTACTTCATGTATAAAAATATATTTCTTAATTTAGGTATTCGACCCCTTATTTGATTTTGATTTTGCTTGATCTATTAGATATATGCTTAATCTATTTATACTAGAGTATTACATCACAAATATTACTTTACACTTTACCACAGCCGGAATCTTAAAAGTCTTAATCTTCATATTGGGCCACTCAAAGAATAGCTTTTTCCTAAAGCCGTATCTATGATTCTAAAATTTGTTCCCGATTATGTTACAAAGAGCTATGGTGTAACCTATTGAGATCACGGAAAACGTATCGATATGTAGTTGGTTGCTCTGGAATAACTCACCCCTTGCAAATGAATCGACATTTTATTTAAGTCCTGTTAAACTTTCAAAGTCTATTTTTTTTAAATAGCAATGCAACCCTCGGCAGTTATTCATGGCTTTATTTACCAGCGACGCTGCTTCTTGGATCAGTTACAGTAGTTACTTGAATGCCCTCACGAGACTGAGTGCAGCCCGTTCCAGTTTCACGTCAGTTCTAAAAATTACTGAGGGAGGCACGGATCAAATCCAAGGGCTACTTGGTAAAAGGGTAGTATGCTATCCATACACTATGGGAGCAGCCAAAGTAATGTCTATGACTCTAAATAATGATGTTTTAAATGGTGATACATAAGACGTTCAGCGTATAAAATAAGTGTAAATTGATACAGTATGTTGAAAAGTTTCAGGGATAAAGGGTTGTAGACGAACGGATTCATTTTTCATTATTTATTTACTCATTTACAACAAAACATTAATATAATTTGTATATTCGTAGAAGACTAGGGATAAAGAACAGGCGTCATACACATAGTGACCCCTGACCTATTGACGATAAGTACCGTATTGTACCGTCGATAAATGATTTAGGAATTATTTATGACAGCAAATTAACCTTTAATAGCCATATTGCAAATATAATTAGTTCGGCCAACAAGATGCTTGGTTTTGTCATTAGAAACTCCAAATTATTTACTAAAACTGGAGTAATTGTTAAGTTGTATGAAAGTTTAGTTCGAAGCAAGTTAGAATATTCAGCAGTAATCTAGGATCCCTTTTATAAAGATCAAATTCATCACAGTGAGATTGTGCAAAATAAATTTCTAAGATACATGTATTATAAGACGTTCAATGTATTTTGTCCATTTGACACTTCGACTCAGTTTTTACGAAATTTGTTCAATTTCATGTCTTTGAAAAGTAGAAGGTCATTAAGTTCTTTTCAACTGCTGAGGAAAATTTTAACTGGAAAAGTTGACTGCCAAGAATGATTTCAATTCATCACTTTTCATGTACCACAAGTAAGATCTCGACAGCAAGCACTCTTTCACATCCCAAGATATAAAAGTGTTCACCATTCTAATTCGCCTTTAGTTAAAATATTATCATTTTATAATTCAATTGATGTTCAAGTAGATTTATTCGCTGGCGCTAACTTATTCAATAAACAAGTAAAAGCAGCTGTTCCTTGAATACTGGGTACTCTTTTCTCCTTTATTTTTGTATATTCTTTTTTCTACTTTGTACAGTTTTGTTTTCATTTTATGGTTTATATTTTCACGATCTCCTTTGTAGTCTTTATCTTCTGATCATCATTTGTGTAATTTGTGTAATTTGTGTAATCTGCTTTCTCTATTTTTCACTGATACATGTTGTTGTTTAATCAGATAATGTCAAGAAGGAATGTATTTGGGCTGGTGCCTGTGTTCCTTCATATTGCTCAATAAATAAATAAATAAATAAATAAAAACAAACCAATATTGCTTTCTCTTTCAGGGGCATGCAGCAACATGGTCATTTCATATATGTGTATGATTTATCTGATAACCTGTGTTATTGTGATGCCTGAAGTAGTGTGCGTATTTGCAATTGAGTCAGGGATTGGTAAGGAGGAAGACATGGCCATGTACCATCTCGGTAAATGGTTGGAATAAAAGTGATGGAACAACAGTAAACCACCTCTTGGATGCTGAGGTGGGAATCGAATCCACCTCTTGTCAGTTCTGTCTCTCGAGGCTAAGTGTATCCTTTTACAGCCTTCAGACCATATTTAATTTATTCGCAGAGCCGGGAATCAAACCCAGACTTCAAGAATGCTAGCCACTACACCACTAAGAAGTCTGTTAACATTTAATGTTGTTGGGGGAGGTTGACGTCTCAAAAATTCAGAGTAGTTAAAACGGGCGTAAAACCAACAACATTCTTGAGGAACGATGAATGACACAGAAAAGTAAAAAAACTAGTCTGAAGAACTCAGTTTTTGCAAATGGTGAAAGGTTATAAATAAGCCTTGCCTGTACGGATGGAACAAACGAGTTACACTCAAGTATTTTATTGAACGGGTACAAAATACCTTAGTTATTCCACACGACTATGGAGATCGTCTTGCACTGTGCGCTAGGATAGTATCACGGTGAAGTTAGCGGCTTCGGTGGCGTAGTTGGTAGCATGCTGAACTGCTGTGCCCAAGTTCGAGAGATCAAACCCGGCCGAAGTCGTTGGATGTTTTAAGAGCGTTAAAATCCTTCAGTATGCCTTCCTTCGGAGGGGAAGTAAAGCCAGCGGTCCCATGTCATAGATTTATGGCATGTAAAAGATCCTTCCACCAACTAAACTTGTGTGAAGCTAAATTTCTAGATTAGATTTCGTTTTAATGCTCTATCAAAGTTCCAAAGTTCACCACTAGGTGTCAGTGACATCTGGTAGCGAAATTTTGAACTACTTGAAATTGAATGGAACTTGTAGCTCACCCCATGGGTGTCAGCTTGAAGCAGCTGCAGCCTCTGGCGAGCCGAACATGTCCTCGGACACTTTCAGCACCAACAGCCATACGCAAAATAAATAAATAAATAAATAAATAAATAAATGGTGATGTTACCATGATGAAGGATCTGATTTTGGTACTCGTATATACAGTAATATCGTGCGAGTCATGGTGACGAGAACAGGAGTGATCTATTCTCATTGTGGTGAGATAACACGTGGCCAAGTGGAGTTGCCGTCTGTCGCCAGTCTCATAGAGTCCACTGTGTCACAATTAAAGCTTCTTCCTGCTCTAACAATTGCACTAATTGGTATCTTCTGCCCACTTAGCACAAACGTGTTGTACAAAGACCAAACTGAGGATGAGAGTACTTAGCCGCACCGGAGTCGTCACCCATACCACAAACGTGGTCCAGATCAGATTCGTGAACCCTGAATATACTGGGGATTGATGAAGAGTTTAAATAGCCTAAGCTAGGGACCGCCAGCATCAGTATTAAGTTAGAGCAAAGCAACCCATGCTGACGAAGACCCCCATTGAAGGATTTAAAACATGTTACAACAATAAATAACTTAATATTATAGTATTAACAGGTGTCCTTAGTAAATTTAATTAGATGACTAAGCCCCTAAAATGAATTAACAATAACAGAAAGTATTAAGGGGCAGAATTTATAACTAGAATAGTATACGTATGATATGATTGATTCAATCACTCTCGTATGCAAGCTCCCGAACACCATCACTTCCACCTTACGCACATATAATCTATTACCTTACTACTATCTGCTGCAGACTGTACCTTACAACACACCCTACTATCTCACTTCCTCCGTTCTCTCCCCTGATGTTCCACCCTCTATCGCCTGTTCTTTCTTGCTATGCTGTTATCCTACTCCCTGAAGTCATCCAATTTCTTACTTCTTCCCTCGCTAAGTTCCTTTCTTCCCCACATATTTCTAACCTCCCTCCAGCTCTCACATACCCCAAGAGCGTCTTAAAGTAAGGCGCACGCAGGAATATCCAACGCGTCTCTTCTTCCAATATTAAATAAGCAAATACCACTGCTTTTGGAACCAAGCAGCACAAGCCCCTTAATGGTGAATCAAGCTGGAAAGAGTTAACTCGAAAAGTAAACCGTTACGTTTTAATGCTTCCTTCCCACCCCGTTTCAATGTTATTTCGCAGTACGCAGGCGCAGTAAATACAAACACCAAAGCTCAGCAGAAATGGCAAAGGGGATTTCACACAGACACGGATTATACTTCGCAATCAGATTTTTAAGAACAGAGTTTAGATAGCTAAGCGAAGTTGAGGGTGAAAAGAAATATTTGCAGGCAGAAAAGGGGAAGGTTTGCTTTCAACTTCCATCTCTTGAACTCGGTTTCAGGTCGATTTCATGAAAAAGCTACCTAGTGGAATGGGTACTTGTTGCGATTTCCAGAAAGTATCAACATATCTTCGCGTTTCACATCCCTCAGACCCTAAAACCACAGTCAGTTCAAAGGTTTATATTAATACATTTTTTCCTGTGAACCAGCACAGCTACCTGCAAATGATTAACACGTGGTTGCTTCCACAATTAAGGTCTAAAGGTATAAGTGACATCGTGACACTTCAACAAGATGGTGCTCCACCACATTTTGCTGTGAGTGTCCGCAACCGGCTAAATGAACTTTATCCAAACCGCTGGATTGGGCGTGGATCACGAGACCTTCGAGCACCACTGCCATGGCCTCCACGAAGCCTAGACCTCAGCACACCGGACAATGCACTATGGGGAATAATAAAAGAAAACGTTCGTAAACGACGATACGTGAACAACGATCAACTGAAAGATGCAGTTCGCATGGCATTTGAAACTATCACCCACCGCATGCTGCAGCGGATGCATACAACAACATGGCGACGGATCAACGTCTGCTTCGTTCATGGAGGAATACATACTGACGTTGTTGATCGATGAATGGAATTGTTAATTGTAACCAGACATTGTTTACTCCAAATAAATGTTGAAATAGAAATATCCTGTTTTATTCATAACAATGTTTCCATGTCTAACTGGCCTATGCTATAACATGTAAAGGGACTTCTCGACCACCCTGTACTTAATGCTTTATCAAAGAAACTAGCTGAAGTACCCGTGCTTCGCTACGCGTCATAAATAAATTAAAATGTGAAGGTGACAGTTAAAACAGGGGATAGGCGAGGTGCTGCGCAGAGGGAGATTAAGGATGGAACATTTTGTCCAACTACACCGCTCGGCGTTGACCGTGTTTTATAGCACAAATTTAGGTTTTACTCGCTAACAGTTGCAGATACCTTTCGGATAGAAAATGTAATTTTAAACCTCGCATATGCCATCAAAAGTTTGCTATTTCTTAGCGTTCTCTTTTTATTTGAAATGGAAATATGAAAGTTTGAAACCAAAGGGTGTAGTGACGTCACTAAAATGGTCGCCATTTTAAATAGTGCAAAGTATTGAAATCAAAAGTAACCTATATGATAACCAGGTAAATCAGCTACTTCCATGAAAAATTCACGTAAATCGGACCAGTGGTACTTGCGAGATTGAGTAATACACAGACACACACCATCTCAATTTTAGCCTCGCTTCGCTCGCGTCATAGTCGTATCATATTGTTTTTTAATGAAATGCAGGTTTAACCCCGTTAACACCCCTTTAGAACCTGAATACCCAAAAATCCCTCCTTAGTAGACGTTTTCGACAAACAACAAACAAACATATCCCCAAAATATAATTCTTCTAACTTTAATAGTTTTGGTTGGTCGATGAGAGCAAACATACAAAAATCCTTCCTTAGTGGACGTTTGTCTTCCAGAAGTTCACCCCTCCCCATATGCCCCTTAAATTGCATTTATGAAAACACGGTCGAACACCTATTTATTTTATTTATTTATTCATTTATTTATTTATTTATTTATTTTTAAGGTGATAGATTTCCTCCGAGTTTCAGACTCCTCCCTATGTCGTTTAAGAGATACACGCTCAGTTAGGAATCTTTCAACCCCCACTTTTCATCCCTTTCACCTCATAATATACACTACATCGAAAAACCATTAGACATGTGTCAGCTTATTTCTAATGATTAGTATATGTGCCAAGTATCACATCCCCAAATGAAACCACTCGTGAGATATTGTTATTCAATGGAAAGCACGTTTACCCCTTAACACCTCTTTAGAACCTGAATATCCAAAACTCTTTCCTTAGTGGACGTTTTCGACATACAACGAACATATCCCCAAAATTTCATGTTTCTAACTTCAATAATTTTGGCTGGGCGATGATGAGTGAGTGAGTCAGTCAGGACATTTTCTTTCATTTATTTTTGATAATTTCACCCGTCCCCATGAACCCCTTAAATTGGATTTATGAAACAAACGGTCAAACACCTATTTACTTATTTAAAGCTGTTTTCCCCCTGAGTTTGATGAGTGAGTAAGTGAGTCAATCACTTAGGACACTTTCTTTCCTGTTTTTTTCCCCATAATTTCACCCCTCTCCAAGGGCCCCTTAAATTGGATTTATGAAAAAACGTTCGAACACCTATTTACTTGTATTTTAAGCTGTTTTTTCCCACCGAATTTCAAACTTCACGCCTATGTCGTTTCAGAGATACACGCTCCGTCAAGAATCCCTCAACCCCCAATTTTCACCCCTTTCACCTCATAATATACACCACATCGATAAACCCTTAGACATATGTCTGATTATTTTTAATGATTAGTTTATATACCGAATATCACATCCCCAAACAAACAACTCATGAGGTATCGTTATTCAATGAAATGCACGTTTACCCCCTTGACACGTCTCTAAAACCCGAATAAACAAAAATCATTCCTTAGTTAACGTTTTCGACATACAGCGAACATATTCCCAAAATTTCATGTTTCCAACTTGAATAGTTTTCGCTGGGCGTGATGAGTGAGTGAGTCAGACAGGTCATTTTCTTTCATTTATTCTACCAGAATTTCACCCCTCCCCATGGGCCCCTTAAATTGGATTGATTAAAAAACGCTTGAACACATATTAACTTATTTCTTAAGCTGTCTTTTTCCCCTGAGTCAGTCGGTTAGGACACTTTCTCTCATTTTTCCCCCCAGAATTTCACCCCAACCCATTGGCCCCTTAAATTAATTTATGAAAAAACAGTCGAAAACCGATTTACTTACTTTTTAAGCTGATTTTTTTTCGCTGAGTTTCAAGTTTCTCGCCTATGTCGTTTAAGAGATAGGCCTACACGCTCCATTAGGAGTCCTTTAACCCCCACTTTTCAGCACTTTCACCTCATAATAATACACCACATCGAAAAACGCTTAGACACATGTCTGCGTATTTTTAATGATTAGTTTATATGCCGAGTATCACATCCACAAATGAAACCACTCGTGAGATATTGATATTCAATAAAATGCAGGTTTAACCCCCTTAAGACCCCTTTAGAACCCGAATATCCAAAAAAACCTCCCTTAGTGTACGGTTTTGACATACAACGAACATATCCCCGAAATGTCATGTTTCCAACTTCAATATTTTTGGCTGGGCGATGATGAGTGAGTGAATGAGTCAAGACATTTCCTTTCAATTTTTTTTTCTTCAGAATTTCACCCCTCCCGATGAACCCCTTCAATTTGATTGAAAAACAAACTGTCGAAAAGCTATTTACTTACTTTAAAGCAGTTTTTCCCCCTGAGTTTGATGAGTGAGTCAGTCAGTCAGTCAATCAGTTAGGACACTTTCTTTCCTGCCCCCCCCCCCCCCGAATTTCACCCCTCCCCATGGGCCCCTTAAATTGGATTTATGGAAAAGCGGTCAAACACATATTTACTTATTTTTATGCTGATTTTTTTTCCGCTGAGTTTCAAACTCCTCGCCTATGTCGTTTAAGAGATACACGCTCCGTTAGGAATTTTTCAATCCCCACTTTTCACCCCTTTAACCTCATAAACACATCGAAAAACCCTCAGACACGTGTCTTGTTACTTTTTAATGATAAGTTTATATGCCGTGTATCACATCCCCCAATGAAACCAATCGGGAGATATTGTTATTCAATGAAATGCAGGTTTAATCCCCTTAAGACCCCTTTAGAACCTGAATATCCGAAAATCCTCCCTTAGTGGACGGTTTTGACATACAATGAACATATCCCCAAACTGTCAAGTTTCTAACTTCAATAATTTTGGCTAGGCGATGATGAGTGAGTGAGTAAGTGAGTGAGTCTGGACATTTTCTTTCAATTTTCTTTTTTCAGAATTTCACCCCTCCCCATGAACCCCTTAAATTTGATTTATGAAAAAAAAAACTGTCGAACAGCTATTTACTTACTTTAAAGCAGTTTTTTTTCCCCTGAGTTTGATGAGTGAGCCAGTTAGTCAATCAGTTAGGACACTTTCTTTCCTGTTCCCCCCCCCCCCAGAATTTCATCTCTCCCCATGGGCCCCTTAAATTGGATTTATGAAAAAACTGTCAAACACATATTTACTTCTTTTTTATGTTGATTTTTTTTCGCTGTGTTTCAAACTCCTCGCCTATGTCGTTTAAGAGACACACGCTCCGTTAAGAATCTTTTAATCCCCACTTTTCACCCCTTTCACCTCATAATATACACCACATCGAAAAACCCTCAGACACATGTCTTCTTATTTTTAATTATGAGTTTATATGCCGAGTATTACATCCCCCCATGAAACCAATCGGGAGATATTGCTATTCAATTAAATGCAGGTCTACCCCCTTAACACCCCTTTAGAACCTGAATAGCCAAAATTTCTCTCTTAGTGGGCATTTGCGTCCCTTGAGGAAGCTGCATACCAGATTTCATTCCAATCCGTTCGGTGGTTTCTGAGATTTCGTGATGAATAAATGAATGAGTGAGTGAGTGAGTGAGTGAGTGAGTGGTATTTGAAAAATATATAGTAGAAAGAAGATAGTGTCAAGTCTTTGTTATGCTAAACTCGGTTGACAGTGCTGTGTGAGCAGTTGAGTAACTAACGGGATTTCAAGTAAAGATCCTCATTTTCTATACCGGTAGTGCTGAGCGCAATTGGCATCAAGTCGGCCGTGTCTGGACTTGAGCTATGTTGCCATGGAAACTATCTGCCTTGCCATTCCTTCATGAGTATATTTTATGATTTGATTAGCCTGTTTTTGAGTGAAAAAGGGCCGAAATCAGAAGAATGAGAAAGACTATCGAAAATTCATGTAGCCAGCGGTTCCTTCTGGGTCCTAAACTATGTGTATGCAAAATATGGTTGAGATTGGTGGAACGGTGTAGATTTGTATACGGAACCAACATATATACATACATACATACATACATACAGACTTTCACTTTTATATATTAGATTATTGTAATGTCAGTGGATTCGGATAGCAAACGTGCGGATGCAGGATGGATGCGGATAACAGCGGCTTCGTCAGGGATTTTAAAAACTGACGCGAGGGCTGGAGCAGTGATCACTCAGCCTCGTAAGGACGATTGAATCGTTCCAGACCAGAAGTGCGAACTCGACATGTGAGTTTTTTAAATATTATTTATACGTTTGTCTCGATTGGTAACAGTGAACATTGTTGTAGATGAATGTACTGTAGATGAGTTCGCCCTGATAGACAGATGTGTACAAATTATTACAAACAAATAAAGAATTTAAACCAATCACATATTTTTAGCCTACTTTTCACATTTCGCAAAAATGAGGAAAAGGTAGACTTATGAGATCGGGCAAATGTGTGTCTGTCTGTGTGTCTGTCTGTCTGTCTGTCTGTCCTGTCTGTCTGTCTGGCTGTGTGTGTGTGTGTGTGTGTGTGTGTCCCATCAACTCCTAAACGGCTGTAGCAATCGAAACAAAAGTTAGTAGGAGTAAAGATCTATACCTGAATATCTCACGGCCATATTTGAAAATGATGCCAGTGCTACCAACTGCTGAAAAATCGCCATTGAAATTTGAGCTCCATGTTGGATATCATGAAAGGTATGAATGGGAACTATTTCAAAATTGGCACACGTATAGATAATACAGTAATATTGCAGTTTAATTTCCAGGAGGCCATACATGGCAGTGTTGCCAAAATGATTATAAGCCTGCTGATAGGTCCAAATTTTAAATACATATAACTTCTACCCTATCAATTGGATTTCAACCAAATTTCGTATGTGCTATGTGTACATAAACAGATATGACTGAGAGTATTCTTAAGAGCCACCAGGGCTGCCAACTGTTAATAAATGCTCTCTTTTTTTATCCAAAAACCCATATATCAGAAAGTATGCATGCCGACAGCTTTAAACTATGCACACGTATAGTACCTGACATTTTATATTAGTTTGGAGTAACTTATATACGTCAGTGCTACCAACATGATTCTAAGCCTGCTGAGAGGTCCAAATTTAAATACATGTAACTTCTATACTATCATTTGGATTTCAGCTAAATTTCGTGTGTGCTATGTGTACCATTACAGATATGACTATGCCGATACTTAAGAGTAACCAGGGCTGCCAACTGTTAATAAATACTCTCTCTATTTTTGTTACCCTAATATCAATATATCAGAAAGTATGCAAGCCAATAGCTCTAAACTTTGCACACGTATAGTACCTGGCATTCTAGATTAATTTGGAGTAACTAATATAGGTCTACGCCAATGCTGCCAACATGATTCTACAGTAAGCCTGCTGATATTTCGAATTGTAAAATGCATGTAACTTCTATACTAACTAATGGATTTCATTCAAAATTGACACAACAATAGATCATATTATTTTAGATTATTCCTGACCAATACATGTATGTCATTGTTGCCAACATGATTTTACGCGCGCTGTTAGATCCAATGTTTAACTGCATGTAACGTCTATGCTATCCATTGGACTTCAACCAAATTTTGTATTCTGTACCTTAAGAGAAGGAACTAAGAATATATTTAGTCACCAGGGCTGCCAACTGTAGTTGGATATTACCAACTTATTTTCGTCATTATTCTAGATAGATCCATATAGATTAATAATTGGCATGAATCTTAATTTTTAACAAAAGTAGGCTACTTAGTTCGTCATGGAACTTCTTGTTTTATTTTTATTCAAATTTATTTCATTGACCAACTGCTGGCATCTTTTGTTACCCTACTTAGTAATGTTTTCTCCTCCGTTTCCCATAAGTATTTACGTCTGGAAACTTTTAGAAATGGGGATTCCGAGGGATACCTGAGCTGGGTCTGTTTTCTATTTTTCATTGGCTTTGCAATGCACTCTCTAAGTCGGGTGATTTCAATACATGGTTCATGAAACTTTGAATAATTCAACAGCGGATCATCAGTATAAAAAGACACCAAATCACTCCGCTATAAATTTAAACGAAAAGTAGAGCGAAGTAATCAAAGCAAAATGTGTTGCATTAGCAAGGCTCCTCTGTCAGTGAGAATTCTAAAAACATCATTTTACTTTGAGATTCTGAAAAGAAATCATAATTAAGACTCTTCGTTAAATATTTGCAGTATTTCACCGCCTTGCAAACATATTTAGTGGATTAAGCCGTGAAAAGAATTAATGGAATTCTGGAAAACTGCCGTCAAGTCTAATAATTTGGACACTTATGTAGTATGAAACACGGACAGATGAAAATCAGAGGAGTTCAACGGACAGATGCAAATCAGAGGAGTTCAGCTCGACGAGGACCGACAGCAGTGGCTACGCTGGCTAAAGCGCAGCGTTAGGTCATGGGGCCAAGCTCTCTGTTGACTCGGTACACGCGTGGGTTCGAGCCCCACCGTCGGCCGTCCTGGAAATGGTATTCCGTGGTTTCCCATTTTCAACACCAGGCAAATGCAGGGACGGTACCTTCTGACAGGCCACGGCCGCTTCTTTCCACATCCTTGCCCAGATTCATTCATCTTCATCCATTCCATCTCTCATCCTAACGCGCAGGTCGCCCACGGGCGTCTTCTAAAAAGACCTGCACTCGGCCTCTCAGGAGGCCACACGACAAAATAAAAAAGGCTCGACGAGTAGCTGCGTGGAACAGAAGGGTGAACTCAAGAGAGGCCGTGGTGTCCCCACTCCAAACCCACTTTTCACCAGATACTCCAAGCAGAATCAAGGGTACACTCATGCTCGTGAAGCAAAACTGAAAAAAGGAGGGTTCATATCGCTCCTCAGCCATCCGTGGTTTACCACTTCTATGCCAGGCAAATGCCGGGACGGTTCTTAATGTAAGGCTACGGCTGCTTCATTCCCAATCCTATCCCCAATTTACAAATACACTCACTAGTACGCCCATCACAATAACACATGTTATCACACAAATTCTACACACACCCAAGTACACGGAGCTACATGAACACGATATCACAAATCCCCTTAAATAAGCCAATACAACAACAACAAAATGTTCAACCATCACAAATGGCATCGAATATTGTGAAGGGCGATACTTCTGATGAGTATGACAAATCGATTGTACTCATTCCTTTGTATTATTATTATTATTATTATTATTATTATTATTATTATTATTATTATTATTATTTTCGTACATTCCCCTTTACGGTTTTTATTTTTTATTTAGTCAATTTACCCTCTAGGTTGGTGGTTCCCACGGACTCAGCAAGGGAACTCACCACTACCGCCTCTATGGGCAGTGTCCTGGAGCTGGGAACACCTGGACGGGATGGATACAACTGGGGAGGTGTGATCAGCATTTCGCCCAGGCGGCCTCACCTGCAAAGCGAACAGGGGCCTCATGAGGAATGGGAAGGGATGGAAGATTGGGTTGGATAGGCTAGGAAGAGGGAAGGAGGCGGCCGTGGCCTTACAGTAGGTACCATCCCGGCATTTGCCCGAAGACGATGTGGGAAACCACGGAAAACCACTTCGAGGATGGCTGAGGTGGGAATCGAACTCCCTCTACACATTTGGACCACCCGAGGCTGAGTAGAC
Source organism: Meconema thalassinum (assembly GCA_946902985.2). Lineage (NCBI taxonomy): Eukaryota > Metazoa > Arthropoda > Insecta > Orthoptera > Tettigoniidae > Meconema > Meconema thalassinum. The sequence goes on from OX336390.1 coordinate 590,500,139, forward strand.
CCCGTTCCAGTCCTCATACCACTTTTCAAAATTCGTGGCAGAGCCGAGAATCGAACCCAGTACCTCTGGGGCGGCAGCTAACCATGCTGACCACTACGCTACGGAGGCGACTCCCCTTTAAGAAGAGCGCTAAATACACAAAAATATGGCTTTCGGTGGTGGCTCTTTGCTTCTTTTTTATCTTCCAAAAAGCTTTTAACCGTTCACTAAATGCCTTCTCTTCATCTGTCCATTTACGCCTATTTCTTTTGGGTTGTGATCTAAATTCAAATTTCCTGTTTCTGACTTTTTCTCTACAAAATCTGCGGCAGCATTTCTGTATAATTCTTCTGTTGGTCTTTTTTTTTTTTTTTGCCAGAAATGATCTCTGAAAACAGCGCCGGAAATTTTTCTGAGAATTTTCCTTTCTTGTGTTTCAATGTTTTTAATTTTGGCCATTCCCTTGGTGCTTGTGGTTTCTGATGCGTATAAGGCTTCCGGCAAGACTTCCGTTTTATAATGTCGTAATTTTGCAGCCGTGGAGATGATTTTTTTTATTGTAGTGGGACCAGCTAAGTTTGTAAGCTTTCTGTAATTTTGAGACTCTTTCTTCTTTAGCCTTTGTCTTGAAACCAGATATTTGCATTCCTTTGTATTATTATCATTATTATTATTATTATTATTGTTATTCCATTCATGTCACGTGTCCATTATAATAAATGTGCAATGTGATAAAAGTTTTGTTTTATTACCATCTAAGTTATATTTTTGTATGAAATCACAAAAGAAGATACATATGTCGAATCCGCCCTTGGTAGAAAATTGTAATGGTATTTTTTTCGAAACGTGCATTTGTTGAGTTCGCCCTGCTCGTTGGGAACGCTTCAGTTCTATTATCAGAGAATTAGTATAGTTCGATTGGTAATCCAAGTCCCTTTAATGGGATGTGGTGCCACACTTTTTCTTTAGAGTACTCTATTAATTTATGAATGTTTATTCATATTTGCAGGATTGCGATAAAGGAATTAGCTGGCATAAAGTTTGAATAATTGACTGCTGTTCAAGAATGAACATTCCTTACGCAAGTGCTCTGTGTTAGTACTCGCAAGAAGTTAATTACAGCCATAGATCACTGGCTAAGAAGGCGTCCTGACAGTGTGGGCTGGGAAAGGAATGGAGTTCTCTTTCTCAAGGTGTTTGATTCACAAATGAAGCTGCACAAACTGTTAACTAGAGTAATTGGAACAATGAAGCACGATCTGTAAATGTATTAAACAAAGCCTGGGAAATGTAGTCGAACGATATGAAATAAGTAGAAAATAACTCTATGTGGTATAGCTTAATGAGTTGGGCATGGTGACTAAAGGTCTTTGTAATGACGTCGTTAGTGTATGGGGGACTGTACGCTCTGATCTTAGAGCCGTATCTACAAGGGGCGTATGTTGTTGTTGTTGTTGCTTCAGTTACGAGCTTGGACATTGAAATATTTTCAGTCGTATCCGCTTCAGTGAACTGCCTCCGTGGCTTAGGCGGCAGCATGGCGGCCTCTCACCACTGGGTCCGTGGTCCAAATCCCGGTCACTCCATGTGAGATTTGTGCTGGACAAAGCGGAGGCAGACAGGTTTTTCTCCGGCTACTCCGGTTTTCCCTGTCACAAATTTCATTCCAGCAACACTCTCCACTGTCATTTCATTTCATCTGTCATTCATTTAATCATTACCCCAGGGGAGTGCAACAGGCTTCGGCAGCCGGCACAGTTCATATCCTCGCCGCTAGATTGGGGCTTCATTTATTCCATTCCCTGACCCGGTCGGTCGACTGGAAGCAGGCAGTGGATTTTCATTTTCAACTGCTTCAGTGTGTGCCTGTAGAATTTGTATGATAACATGCATTATGATGGTGTCTGTAGTAGTGTGCGTATTTGTAATTCTACTACAGTCATCAGCATCACATAAATACAGGTTATCAGGCAAATTTAACAGACACCCAACTACACAGGGCTGATGTCCAAGATGCCACAAGCCCTTGAAATGAATTAACCACAACGTATTTGTAATTGAGGCTAAGGAAGTGGTCGTGGTGTTAAGTACGAAGGTATTCTGGCAGTGTTCTGGAGTAGAAGAGGGTATCGACATAGTTTTGCCTCATAAGTCTAAGCAAACTCAACCCTCTCATCATAAATACATTTCTTGGTCGAGCCGGGAATCGTACGCGGACTTTCAGGATGGCAGCCAACAATGTCAGCCACTACACCACGAGGTGTTCAGGGATCAATCACCATATCTCTGAGTTGACACCAAAGTAAGCTAGCCACTACACCACGAGGTCGTCACGAGTGTCGTAGGCGACTCGATCAGAGTCCTTGCCTGTGACAAGGGATCACTAACAAACCATCCTGAACAGAAGTTTACTGGTGTTAAAGTGGCCAGTTGATTTCTGCTAGTCCTCCTGTCAAAGCATGTGTGTAGAACTCAAAATAGACACAAGTAAAAGTTAAGGTTTCTTGATGCGTTCATATACCGTTCATTCGATTGCGATGAAACTTTGGTGAGTTGTTGTGCACACACCCGCAAAGGTTTCTGATTTAGTAAATCCATTTTACAACAAGTGGCTCATGAGTCGTTCCAACAAATGAGTGTAGCAGTTGACGTGTCTTCGTTGTATGAGTGCGCACGCCTGACAGGATTGAATTGAATCAAATACAATCATGTGTGACATAATTTGCCGAATTCTGCTAGTAGAGAGTTAGTTAGTTAGTTATTGTCGTTTTAAGGGGCGTAACTTCGAGGTCATCTGCTAGTAAATAACTAGTAGCCTATTTGTCTACTAGCACTGTAATAAAACAATGTGATATGCCAGCTCATCGGGTTGTGTTCTGTTTCTGAAAACTGTACTGTCTGTAGGAATATAAGTCCAGACTAATAAGTTGCTAATAATTCAATTTAAGGGCTTGGGACATCTTGATCATCAGTTTCGTGTAGATAGGTGTGAGTTGAATTTGTCTGAAAACCTGTATTTATGTGATGACTGTAGTAGTGTGTGTAGCTTTAGGGACAGGAATGGGGTAGGTGGTCCAGGACTTGAAATAAGGTACTATCCCGACATTTGCCAGTGTGTGGAAAACACACTCAGGATAGACGGTGTAAACGCAGGTATTTGAACCTATGATATCCGGACTTGCTGCAGCTACTCGCGCGGCCGTGGTGCATGATTTAACGAGTACGGCTACGCCGTGGGCCTGACGCGTTTCCATTAGGCTTTCAGAGCACATTCGAGACACGATACAGATAAACTACAGATCTGCAATAGATGAACATGCTGACGTCACGAGACACGCCATCGGCTTTGATAAGGCCGAAACTGTTGCTAAAATACCCGGATATCAAAACAGGTTAATTAGAGAGGCAATAGAGGTCGTGAAGCATCCCAATAATTTCAATCGCGAAGATGGTTTCAAACTTAGTAACATTTGGAAAGTTCTCCTAGTGCGCGACTGTCAGGGGCGGGGACCAATCAGAGAGCAGCGTGACGACAATGCAGGGCAAGCAAGCACATCGTTATTTTGAGTACGGGCACCAACTCGTACCTACCCATGATTAAGGCCGCTGTAATGTCAGTCGAAACGTCGGGAAATAATAACCGATATGCGACGCGGCTCAATCCTGTAAGCCAAGATTATAAACTAGTAAAGGGCTCGCCTATGTTGCTGTTTACTCTCAAGGTAGAAATCACTAGTTATTATCCAGTTCAAAATAAAATTGCTTGTTGTTCGAATGGCATTTAAATTCTTCTTCCTCTCCTTCATGATGCATCTTTTGCTTAGGAACTGCGATGTTTATCGATGCTGGGTAATCCTGTCCACTGTTTTATGTTATCCACCCAGGAAATCTTTCTACGGTCCCTTCATCTTTGACCTTCGATCTTTCCTTCCAGTATCAACTTGAGATGTCGATATTTGGTGTTCCGCAATATATGTCCCAGGTGTATGCAGTTTTTCGTCTTTTAAAGGCGCTAAAATATATTTTGAAATTTATAGTTATTGTTCTTTCATTTTGAAGGACTTGGACATCGTGGCCATTTAGTCCCGGGTACTTGAGTGTGAGTAGAATTTGTTTGAAAACCTTTATTGTTGTGGAGTCTGTAGTAGTATGTGTATTTGTAATTAAGGTGAGGATTGGGAAGGAGACGGCCTTGGCCTTAAGTTAGGAACCATCCCAACATTTGTCTAGAGCAGTAATGGGAAACCACGGAAAGCCACTTCTACGATGCCTGACGTGAGAATTGAATCCACCTTTACTCACTTTTGCGTCCCGAGGCTGAGTGTATCCCGTTCTTGCCCTCAGACCAGAATTCATTTTCTTGGCAGAGTCGGGAATCGAACCCTGAACTCCGAGCCAATAGCCATTGAAATTAACATTCCCCACTTTAATTACAGTGCTATTTTGGTGTGTTTTAAGTTAGATATTTTTTGTCTACTTATTTTTTTAAATTAGGAAAACAAATGATCTTGTTCTGCAGGACGTGAAGGAGGATCGATGTTTATTAAAGCAATAAGGAAGAAGAAAACAAATTTCCTTGAACATGTAATAAGGCACGACTCTCTTCTCCAGACCATTATCGAGGACAAAGTATTGGGAAAGAAACCAAGGGGACGTCCAAGGATGTCGTACATCAAGAACCCCATTGGATAACTGGCATGTGGTTCTTATGGCAGCATGAAGATTAGCAGAAAACCGTCAAATATGGCTGCAGCAACGAGGCTTTACCTTTAGTAAAAGATGATTATATTTGAATTGAATATCCATTGAATTACAGTGTGCATAACCCAAGCAGCATCTGCCATGTGTAGGTGTTTCAACAATTTGAGAACATACACAATATGACAAATAACTCGAGGGTGGTCCCGTCTTTAATTACGAAATGGAATTATAACTTGACAATTCCTCTAACGGGAAGAAGTGCGAAAGTTTTAAATACGAACGAGCACTATTATGAGACATTCCGAAAGGGAACGATTCAACCACAATAACGGCCACGAGTACCTCGGTGATGAGAGTTAAATGGAGCGGTCGGTATAATGATAACTTACTCTAGCTCCCTTGCTCCGCTTTCCTTGTCGAGACTAAAGCGAGAAACAGCAAAAAGGAATTGGTAACTAGTGCCAGATCAGGCTCAGGGCCATTCCAAAGGGAGGTCTGAGGTGGCAGTTGCCTCCATTGAGACTTTTAGCTACAGTCTACAGTATATTACCGTGAGAGTAAATGTTCAGTTTTCTGGAAGTTCTTACCATTTCCAGCATTACCCAAAGCAAGGGTTCTTAAATTTAAATGAAGTAAGTAGATTTATAACACTAAATTAGCTGTACTCCTAAATATTAGGAACATGCTTTCACAAATACTAACATTTTCATTATTTCTTCATTATCCACCTACACTAACGGTTGTGAAAATTGCAACACCCAGAGACAATAGCCTGAATGGATCCAAACAGGTTCATACAGACGGCAGGTTTTTAGGTAGATTTCATTAGAAAGCTAACTATTGCAATGGGTCCCATGTTTCGACTTCCGGAAAATTTCGACATATCTTCGCGTTTCACATCCCCCAGACCCCAAAACCACCGTCAGTTCAAAAGTTTATATATAATTTATGTATATATATATGTATATATATATGTATATCAGTTTCTTGTGGACACGATAACTGCCGTAATTTTGCACCAATTACTTCGAATTTTTTACCGAAGATGTATACCTATAAAATCTCGGTCGAGTTCGTTACTGGGCTAAATCGGTCGAAGGGGGTGAAAATGGGGGGCTTTTTTCGAAAAAGTGAAATTTCGCTATAACTCTCTTAATACGTGCAATATCGAATCCATTCAAAGTTCATAATATGTGTCGGATAAGTGCCAAAAATTTATGTCAAATAAGATTTTTGATAGCACCAACCATTGACCAAAGGGGTGGAAAAAAGTGGGTTTTTCGGGAAACATTAATCATATCTCTCTTAATAGGCACAATATCAAAACCGTACAAAATGGACAATATTCCCCTAATAATTACCTAAAACTTTTGTCTGAAAGAATTTTTGATATGACCCACCATTACGCCAAGGGACGAGAAAAATGATTTCGGAATTATAAGAAAATGCCAAGAGCTATCAGTGGTTGCCATGGCAACACTACTAAATTGATGAGGCATGGACCATCAGACGTTGCCATGACAACGCACTTGCACGAGATCAGATTCAGTATTTCCATCTGATTAAGTGGTTGGTTGGTTGGTTCTTAAGTTTAGGGGCTGCGACAACGCGGTCATGTAGCCCCGTGTACTTTGGGTGTGTGTAGAATCTGTCTGATAACCGGTGTTAATTGTGATGACTGTATTAGTGTGTGTTATCTGTTTGTTAATTTAAGTACTGCAACTAACAATTTTTCAGATAGTTCCTACTTTTGCCGCCAAGCGCCACTGTCAACGACTACGAGGCCAAGTTCAGAACTGAGCTACTAGACGCCGCCGCAGTCGGCTCTTGACAACGAACATAGAAACCTAAGAGCGTTGTATACATTCTTAACCTATCCAATTTAGCTTCACACAGGTGCAATTAGTGGAAGGATCTTTAACATGCCATAAATCTATGACATGGGACCGCCGGCTTTACTTCCCCTCCGAAGGAAGGCATACTGAGGGATATTTAACGCTCTTAAAAAATCCGACGGCTTCGGCCGGGTTTGAACCCGGTATCTTGGGCATAGAAGCTCAGCATGTTACCGACTACGCCACCAAAGCCGCCTGATAAAGTGGGAAGCGGCTTCGGTGACGTAACTGGTAGCATGCTGAATGTCTATGCCCAATGTCGCGGTTTCAAAGCCGGCCGAAGTCGTCGGATTTTCTAAGAGCACTAGAATCCCTCAGTATGCTTTCCTTTGGAGGGGAAGTTCCAACGTTCGTTGCGAGTTGATGGTTGGGGTGGCATCTAGTAGCCAAGTTCACAGCTAGGTGTCGTTGACGGTTGTACCTGGTAGCAACATTAGGAACTACTGCTTGAAATTGACCGTCTGCAGTACTTACATGAATTAAGACTAATACAGCCATTACAATTCACACCGTGTATCAGACAGATTCTACACTCACCCAAAGTACACGGGGTTAGATGACCGCGTTGTCGCAGCCCCTAAACTGAGGAACCAACCAGAGGTAGATTTCGTTAGAAAGCTAACTATTGCAATGGGTACCATGTTTCGACTTCCGGAAAATTTCGACATATCTTCGCGTTTCACATCCCCAGGCCCCAAAACCACCGTCAGTTCAAAAGTTATATATAATTTATGTATGTATATGTATATCAGTTTATTGTGGACACGATAACTGCCGTAATTTTGTACCAATCACTTTGAATTTTTTACCGAATACGTATACCTATAAAATCTCGGTCGAGTTCGTTACTGGGCTAAATCGGTCGTTGGGGGGTGAAAATGGGGGGCTTTTTTTTTTCGAAAAAGTGAAATATTGCTATAACTCTCTTAATATGTGAAATATCGAATCCGTTCAACATTCATACTATGTGTCGGATAAAGCCCAAAAATGTATGTTTGAAGAGTTTTTTTTTATAGCACCAACCATTGACCAAAGGGGTGGGAAAAAGTGGGTTTTTCGGGAAACATTAATCATATCTCTCTTAATAGGCACAATATCAAAACCGTACAAAATGGACAATATTCCCATAATAATTACCTAAAACTTTTGTCTGAAAGAATTTTTGAAATAACCCACCATTATGCCAAGGGATGAGAATAATAATTTCGGAATTATAAGAAAATGCCAAGACCTATCAGTGGTTGCCATGGCAACACTACTAAATTGATGAGGGATGAGCCATCAGACGTTGCCAAGATAACGCACTTGCACGAGATCAGATTCAGATTTCCATCTAAGTGTGAAGCGGCTTCGGTGACGTAACTGGTAGCATGCTGAATGTTTATGCCCAAGGTCGCGAGTTCAAAGCCGGCCGAAGTCGTCGGATTTTCTAAGAGCGCCAAAAATCCCTCAGTATGCTTTCCTTTGGAGGGGAAGTTCCAACGTTCGTTGCGAGTTGCTGGTTGCGGTGACATCTAGTAGCCAAGTTCACAGCTAGGTGTCGTTGACGGTAGTACCTGGTAGCAACATTAGTAACTACTGCTTGAAATTGACCGTCTGCAGTCCTTACCTGAATTACAGACTAATACAGCCATCCCAAAGTACACGGGGTTACATGACCGCGTTGTCGCAGCCCCTAAACTGAGGAACCGACCAAAATTTCTGCGGGAGATATAATTTTGCGTGAAGAAGTAACAGACCGTTACATAGTTGCACATCAGTGTCGAAACCTAGCATAAGGACAGTGTGACCACAAGTATAAAAATGGACCCCAAATGACAAGAAGGTTACCGTTCCCATAAGACAATAAAATGTTTAAAATAAGCATAAAATGACGAAAAACAAAGTTAATTAAGCTCCAATTATAAAATACCTTCTCGCATTAAATGAGGTCTGATCCTTCTACGAAAATCTGCATATTCTGCCTATTTTCGCCTATCCCCAAGTTTGTCCGGTGAAATCTACCTCCGCCTTCCGGCGTGCCGAGAGGACTTTTCTTAATGTCAGGATGTTCTCCTTCTTTCATGAACTGTCTAATATTTTCCATTAGATCAACTTTCTTTTATTTGCGGTCCTCCTCGTTGCTAGCATTCTTATACTCTGTATTTCCAGAGTAAGAACCTGGCATATTTGGCGAGAACGATCGTAAAATGGCCGCTGCGGGCTCCTATTGGCTGGATTTTGATAATTAGCACCACACGTTGTCAGGGCATTGCTCATGATTCAGTCGCTTGTTAACCGCTGTCTGTGTCTGAGTTAGTTTCATTGTCATCGTTTCGTTTACTTTTAGCATCGAGTTCGCGGCAATCGATAATAACTTAGGAGTACAGCGCAAGTTATTGTTTCCCGTTATACCGTAGTGATCAAATTACCGCCCGTCGTTCAATAGCCTACAAATAGACAATGTTAAAACACGGCAATAATGTCGCCACAGAGCGGCCTGTTTGTGTGCTCGGCGCTAAATAATGTACGAAGTGTAGCCCTGTGTATTATTCGAATCAGCTGATCTACATCAACAATAAAAACTTGCCAACACAGTTCAACTGTTCCAAGCTCCCGCCATTTCCTTCACATTCTTCCTTTGAAATACAGAGAATTGCTGTACTTCGGAGGCCCAGGTTCGATTCCCAACTCTGACAAGAAATTAATTCTGAGACAAAACTGAGAAGAGGTGGGTTCGATTCCTACCTCAGCCACCCTGGAAGTGGTCTTCCGTGGTTTTCTACTTCCCACAAGGATGAGTTGGTTCCTATCTTAAGGCCACGGCCGCTTTCTGCGTCTTCAATGATCACATTGTATTCAAATAACATTACAAACACACACACACACCAGTGCAGACATCACAGTGACACAAGTCATCAAAGTAATTCCACGGTGCTACATACCACGATGTCACAAAGCCCCTAAATCAATCAACAACAACAAACTAGAAGGATGTGTAGAACAGTGTACCAGCAAAACGTCATTATGATTGCAGATAGATGTGTACACATCGGTCCAGCAGCGCCGCCACTTTTGTGAGTGTTACACCAAGCTCAGTCAGTGAAGAGCCATCGAAATAAATGGACACATGAACGCAAGTGGGCAAAGGGATGATCGCCATCTTGTCGGCAATGTACAGTTTATTTATTTATTTATTTATTTATTTATTTGAATTTGTCCTGGGTGATTCAGACGTTTCACACTCCGTTAAACATCTTGATGGTTTGTAGGCCTACTCATGTACACAGCACGATCTAATATCTGAAAATCCGAATTTCGCATTTATTTATTTATTTATTTATTTATGTATATCAATGACTTCGGTCATGATCATTATTATTCCTAGTATTGAATTCTGTTTGTACACTTTTCAATACAATAACTACATTTATACCACCCTACATCAACGATACATGTTTCGGTGTATTTGCCTCCTTCAGTCTTGCAAGAAGCATGTACGGTATCGTTGATGTTGGATGGTATAAAATGTAGTTATTGTATTGAAAAGTGTACAAAAAGAATCTAGCGGCTTCGGTGGCGTAGTTGGTAGCATGCTGAGCTTCTATGCCCAAGATCGCGAGTTCAAACCCGGCCGAAGTCGTCGGATTTTTTAAGAGCGTTACAAATCCCTCAGTATGCCTTCCTTCGGACGTGTAGTAAAGCCGGCGCACAGTGGTCCGTATCCGTAAAAAAGCGGACAAAAATAGATTTTTCAACTTTACATTAGAAAGGCCAAACCAACTCCCAAGTGAAGTATGTTAATCAGTGTACATTAATTTCACTTTTTCTTTGGAAATTGCTTCTGTGTTTCTCAGATATAATACTACAAAAGTGATACAACTCTTCGTTTCTGAATTCCGCGCTCCGTTAAGTAAACTTTGAAATATAATTCTAACTTCAAAACGAAACTCGGGATCTATAATACTGTATTTGTATGTAATTTGTGATCTGATATATTTGATTATAGCATGATTTTCGATTTCAGATCACTTATAAGGACTGTTATACTTATTTTTATAGTGCATTATTTTCTTCAAGAAAAATAAATTTTGCTTGACCTACAAAAAAATGTATACATATGTATACCATGAAACTTATGAAAGTTTTAAAATGAAGACTGGAGAATATATCCTTAAAGGTTTCATCGCCAGAACCCGCCAGATGCGTGATTGAGAAGGGAGAGAACATTACTGCGCGCTCTAAGGATAAACACTCGCGCGAGATAAGGGCCTGTTGAGACATTTGTTTATGCTACGCAAGGGATATCTCGAGGCCATGAAACCAAAATAATCTTCAATCATGAGAAGTAATTGAATAGTAGTAGTTGTGTGTGTTGTGAAAAGTGAAAAATGAATTTTCGTTGTTAGTCGCAGTGATCTTATTAACAAGATTCGACAGAACAAAAATCAGTCTCGCGCGCGTCAAGGAAAGTTTGTGGTAACATATCTCCTTAACAAATTCCAATAGCTTGCCACGGTGGGTGAGTGGTTATAGTGTCGGACTACCAACCCCAAGATTGCAGGTTCGCTCCTGGCCATGGTAAGTGATTTTTTTTTGAAAGGCGACAAAAATCACGACACTCATGTCATACGTTATTGGCATGTTAAAGAACCCATTTGAATTCAGTAGGCCGTGTTCAATGGCAAAATTAATCTCGGGATTTTCCGCCAACACAAAGTTCTTCCATTCTCTACTTGAAAGCGCTATAGTGTCAAGGAGTTTAGATATCTAACCTCCTTGACTTTCATAGCGTTCAAAGGAACGACGAAATTCGACATGCAAGCTACCCTCTGGGTGTCAATTAACGAAGCTTGCACCAGGCACCCGAGGCCATACGATATTATATATATATTATTAACAAATTCCAATTAAATGTTGACGACAGTGTAGAGAAAACAGTGTATAATAATATAAGAACCTTTTCTTTTTGCCGTATGTTGACCGGTGGAGAAAGTGTAACTTCTTAGAACATGCTTTTTTTGAAGAAATATTCAGACTGGTTGAAAACAGAAGTTGTGATATCAATTCCGAGCATTCCTGGCTCCGCAAAATCAGTAGATCGAGGTCGTCCTCCAAAATAATTTCAAGAGCTAACGCAGAGAAGCAAAATAAGGAAAATTAAAGACCTAAGGGAGAGTGCCACTTCATCAGAGCTTGCCTATGCGACCGTTATTTATTTAAGGGCAGAGGGAGACGATTCATCAGCCAAGCTAAAAAGAAGCTACCACGACTACACCAACAAGGGGAAAACGAGTGGTGCGAAAATTTCAGAAATGAAAAATCTACATAAGTGGCACAAAAGCTCGTCGACAATTTACAACTTGAGTTTGGAATTTCAGTTCCACACGTCCACTTTCGATTTTTTTAATGTCTCTTACATATTCGTACCGCCTGGGTTTTAAAAAGTGGAAAGTGAGCGTGAAAGAAGGTAATCGAGACTTACTCGAAAGAAAGAAAAAATTGTGCAAGACTCATTCAGAACGAGATTATGTCTTCTAGTTAATATTCCGAAGCCTGGATATGGAACAACCAGTGATGGCAACACTGCCCGAAGGTTTTTTGATCAACCTCAAGTAGCATCCGAAATAACAGGGGTAGACTGTGAGTTAATAACTCGTTTTGGAATAATTTTAAAAGAAATTTCCTCTGGTCATGAAATTAATAGTTCAGAGTTCAATTCCTACTGCAGCGAAACAGCAAGCTTATATGTACGGCTATATCCGTGGTGTTACATGCCTCTAACACTCCATAAAATACTTATCCATGGATCTTTCATTATAGAAGCAGCTATGTTGCCGATTGGGGAACTTTCAGAAGAGGTCTTAGAGTCTAGAAACCAAGACGTGAGAAAATATAGAGAAGACCATACCAGAAAATCCTCAAGAATTTCCAATAATTTTGACTTGTTCCATAGACTATTGCTAAGGTCTGATCCAGTAATCTGAAGCACGGAAAGTCTACCGAAGAAGAAATGAAGACAGTTGCCTCAGGAGGTGTGTAATTTATTGTCAATACCCGAGGACAGGACGGAGCAGGAAGGGGAAGAAAAAGAAGTCGACTCATCCGAATCAGAGGATGAATAAGTAAGTAATTTTATGTACTAAGACAAATTTACCTAATAGTAACATCTAATTTAAAGTTTTATACAAAAGTATTTCATTTCATATAGCGGAAAATATTTTTGTCCGCTTTTTTTCAAATCCGGACCACTGTGCGGCGGTCCCATGTCATAGATTTATGGCATGTTAAAGAACCTTCCACTAATTACACATTTGTGAAGCTAAATAAAGATTTAAAATGTAGACAACGCTCAGGTTCCTACGTTCGTCGCCAGGAGCCGACTGCGGTGGTGTCTAGTAGCCAAATTCTGAACTAGTAGTCGTTGACGGTGGCGTTTGGCGGCAAAAGTTCTAGGTCTGCAGTCCTTATTTGAATTAAGAAACAGATAACACACACTAATACAGTCATCACAATTAACACCGGTTATCAGACAGATTCTACACACACCCAAAGTACACGGGGCTACATGACCGCGTTGTCGCAGCCCCTAAACTGAGGAACCAACCAACCAACAAAAAGAATCAAAGATATATTTATTTAAATACTTTTATTAATTAATTGTATTATATTCAAAAATTGTAGGGGGGCGTGGTGGCGAAGCAGTCAAGCGGTCACCAAGGTGGGCTGGGTTCGATTCCCGGTCAATACATCTGAGATTTTCGAGGTGAAATGCCATATCCTGTGGTTCGGATTCCACGTAAAACGGAGGTCCCGTGGCTCATAATCACAAGATTCACGGTCACGTAAAACTACAATCTTCCTTATCAAAAACTGTATATAGGGGTGAATCATAAAATTCATCTGCCCCTATATACTGTAGTATCTACAGGGGCTGCAGATGTCAAGAAGTGTAATTCTGGTATGACAGCTGGACCGGGGTACTTAAGCCTCGTTACAGTGGACGGAAATTTGACAGTTAAAATGTACCTGACTAAACCCGTTGAATCCAGAGTCGTTGTCGATATTCCTTGTGGTCAGTAATACAAATTAAACATTTAACGTCATGTGCACAAAGGAGTGGTCAGGAATTTGGATAGGTGACCAAATAGTCTAACAAATCTTCGCTGTGCAAATATCTGCAATGGATACAAATGTCTCGTTACTTGCTAGGCTATACAAAGTTGGCACGCACTCTTCTTGTCTTCAATGATCGCATTGTATTCAAATGACATTCCAAGAACTTCCGTTTCGTCTTTGCTGTACTTCACAGCCCATAAACATAGTCGTACAGCCATAATGATAGAGGTGGGTGACTGAGAATACTACCATGCACAGAACACCGTCGCGTACCGCGTCTTACAGACGTAAAACACAGCATGGCATTTTAATTTCCCTCTTTTTCACGTAACACAACAGTGAATTACTAAAATTATATAAATCAACACAGGACACTGAGGAATCAGACTGCTGATCTGAGTCTGCGTAATCTCGTTGCTTCCTCTCAGAATTAATACTAGGCGGCTTCGGTGGCGTAGTTGGTAGCATACCGAGCTTCTATGACCAAAATCGCGGGTTCAAACCCGGTATAAGTCGTCGGATTTTTTAAGAGAGTTAAAAATCCATCAGTATGCCTTCCTTCGTAGGGGAAGTAAACCCGGCGGGCCCAAATCATAGAGTTATGGCATGTAAAAGAACCTTCCAATAACTACAATTGTGTGAAGCTTAATTTGTAGATTAGATTTGATTAGCGCTCTATTAATTCCAACGTTCGTCACCAGGTGCCAGTTGCGGTGGCATCTAGTGGCCAAGTTCGCGGCTAGGTATCGTTGACCGTAGCATTTGGTAGCAAAAGTAGGAACTACTTGAAATTGATTGTCTGTAGTCGTTACCTGAATTACAGATAACACTCACTAATACAGCCATCACATTTAACACTGGTTATCCGACAGATTATACACACACCCAAAGTACACGGGGCTACATGACCGCGTTGTCGCCGTCCCTAAACTGAGGGACCAACCAAACCATCAGAATTAACAAGTGCAGAATCGGGAATCCAATGTATTTTATTCTTTTCCTAAATAAAAGTCAGTGTTTAACAGACCACCCGTGAGGGTAGTGATTAACATTCTTGGCCGTCATATCTAAGGTCGGTGTTCGACTCCTGGCTTCACCAAGAAACTTAATTCTGGTCAGAAGGAGGTAAGGAACGGGTACTCCCAGCTCGAGAGGTGTCCAATGTCATAGATTTATGGCATGTTAAAGAACCTTCACTAATTACACCTGTGTGAACCTAAATTGTATAGGTTAAGAATGTAAACAACGCTCTTAGGTTCCTACGTTCGTTGCCAAGAGCCGACTGCAGTGGCATCTAGTAGCTAAGTTCAAAACTAGGCCTTGTAGTCGTTGACGGTGGCGTTTGGCGACAAAAGTAGGGACTATTTGAAACAAGTAGTTCCGTGAAGAATTATACAGCCTATTTTCATATATCCTGCTCATGTTAATTGCCTCTATCAACATACAAAATTTCAGTTTAACTGCTGTAACAGATTCGTAGATATTGAGAACCGTCTAAATATTTCAGATGGTCGCCAGGTTGGATTTTTATTTTTGTACTATTACATTAAGATTATTGTGTACGTGTGGTATTCAAACTTCAATCGCATGATTAGAACACAAGAAGTAAAAACGAGATTTTAAAATTACGCACAGCAGCCATCTTGTGATTATGCAAACAATTGAAATAAATTAGATGCCAGAGGATCAACATTTGTATAAGCATTTAACGTGCAAAGTTTCACAGCACTCGGAAAGTTATTCGCGAGAAACGTCCATTTAAATATTTATACTTCGCGTCGCCGCCATGTTGGATTTGTGCTCACCAGGTTACTGAAAGCCCTATAGGTAAACATATGTTAATAGTCTCTATGAACATAAAAAAAAATCAGTTTGTTTGCTGTAAAAGATTCTTAGATATTGAGAACCGTCAAAATATTTCGGAAGCTCGCCATTTAGGATTGTTATACACACATCAAAAAAAGTTTTGCATCACCTCGGTTCCCAGACCTCCGGCATATAGACGTTGACTGTGTATATTGTATCCAAGATACAGTCCCTTTGACTGTTCATAGATGTCACTAAAACTGCTCAAAGATGTAAACAACCATGAATGAGCAGGGCCTATTAGACGGAGGGGGTACGACAGCCGATCAGTTCCAGTCATTCCACCAGGACGAAGGTACGCTGCTCATGTTGTCTGTAGTTCTACCATGCCTAGAAGGTCAATACCGCAGTTCGATCGCGTCCGCATTGTTACTTTGTGTCAAGAAGGGCTCTCAACAAGGGAAGTTTCCAGGCGTCTCAGAGTGAACCAAAGCGATGTTGTTCGGACATGGAGGAGGTACAGAGATACAGGAACTGTCGATGACAGGCCTCGCTCAGGCCGCCCAAGGGCTACTACTGTAGTGGATGACCGCTACTTACGGATTGCCGCTCGGAGGAACCCTGACAGCAATGCCACCATGTTGAATAATGCGTTTCGTTCAGCCACAGGACGTCGTGTTTCAACTCAAACTGTGCGCAATAGGCTGCATGATGCGCAACTTCACTCCCGACGTCCATGGCGAGGTCCAGCTTTGCAACCCCGACACCATGCAGCGCGGTACAGATGGGCCCAACAACATGCTGAATGGACCCCACGGAATTGGCATCACGTTCTCTTCACCGATGAGTGTCGCATATGCCTTCAACCAGACAATCGTCGGAGACGTGTTTGGAGGCACCCTGGTCAGGCTGAACGTCTTAGACACACTGTCCAGCGAGTGCAGCAAGGTGGTGGTTCCCTGATGTTTTGGGGTGGCATTATGTGGGGCCGACGTACGCCACTGGTGGTCATGGAAGGCTCCGAAACGGCTTTACGATACCTGAATGACATCCTCCGACCCATAGTGCAACCATATCGGCAGAATATTGGAGAGGCATTTGTCTTCATGGACGACAATTCTCGACCTCATCGTGCACATCTTGTGAATGCGTTCCTTCAGGATAACGACATCGCTCGACTACAGTGGCCAGCATGTTCGCCAGACATGAACCCTATCGAACATGCCTGGGATATGTTGAAAAGGGCTGTTTATGGACGTCTTGACCCACCAACCACTCTGAGAGATTTACGCCAAATTGTCGTTGAGGAGTGGGACAATTTGGACCAACAGTGTCTTGATGAACTTGTGGATAGTATGCCACGGCGAATACAGGCATGCATCAATGCAAGAGGACGTGCTACTGGGTATTAGAGGTAGTGGTGTGTACTGCAATCTGGACCACAAATGCTGAAAGTCTAGCTGTATGATGGTACAACATGCAATGTGTGGGTCTCATGAGCAATAAAACGAGCTGAAATGTTGTTTGTGTTGATCTCTATTCCCTTTGTATTTAACGGTTCCGGAACTCTTGGAACCGAGGTGATGCAAAACTTTTTTTGATGTGTGTATGTATAAGCCATAGAGTTATATACCATTCAAGGACAATTATTGCCTAGGTACATTATTCAAACTTTCACTTCGATCCCATGATTACGACACAAGAAATAAAAACTTAATTTTAAAATTTCGCACAGCCGCCATCTTGAGTTTATGTAAACAATTGAATTAAGTTAGATGGCAGTGCATTACAAACTGCAAAATCATTTACTGTACCACATTTCACGGCGCTTAGAGAGTTAAATCACGAGAAAAGTCTATTAAAATATTTCAAATTCGCTTGGTCGCCATGTTCGTTTTGTACTTTACAGGTTTATGAAATATACATAGATGAACTTGTATCAGTACCCTTTATCACCGTACAAAATTGCAGGGTGATATCTGTAATAGTTTCGGAGATATAGAATGTCAGTGAAATATTTCGCACAGCCGCCATTTTGAGGTTATGTAAACAATTGAACTAAATTAGACTTCAATGCATTACAATGTGTATAAACAATTGCTGTACCAAGTTTCATTACGTTTGGATAGTTAAATCAAGAGAAAAGTCTATTTAAAAGTCACAACTTCGCTTGGCCGCCATGTTGGTTTTGTAGTCACCAGGTTTTTGAAAGTCTCATAGGTGAACTTCTAGTAGTACCCTTTATCACAGTACACAATTTCATGGCGATATCGGTAATAGTTTCGGAGATATTGAATGCTAGTGAAATAATTCGCACAGCCGCCATGTTGGATTGGTGAGACGTAACAAAATTTGAAGGGCACGGTCGAGGTCGCCGGGAATAGCGCTATGAACTTACCGAGTTTCATTGAAATCGCTCCAGCCGTTTAGATTTTATTAGGGGGGGACATACACACACCTCACACACACACACACACACACACACACACACACGCACACACACACGGACAAAAGGTGATCTCATAAGCCTATTTTTTCAAAATTGAAAATAGGCTAAAAATCATAGTTGCAGTCCTTTCTTGAATTAAAAAACAGATACACACACTAATACAGCCATCACAATTAACACCGGTTATCAGACAGATTCTACACACACCCAAAGTACACGGAGCTACATGACCGCGTTGTCACAGCTCCTAAACTGAGGAACCAATCAACGAAGTTGAGAAGAAATAGGTTCGATTCCTGGCTCCACCAAGAAGGGACGGGGGATGGTGTGAGTGGAATGGGTACACTAAGCCTCGAGAGGATAAATTGAGGAGAGATGAGTTTCATTCCCTCCTACTGTCTCCTTTCCAACCACGATCACAAATACGCACACCACAATAATATAGGTCATCAGACGAATTGAACATACGCCTAAGTATATAGTGCTGATGTCCAAGATGTCCCAAGTCCCTAACATGAATTAATACCTTGGCAATCGCCCTGGAAGTCGATGTTCGATTCTCAGCTCTGCCAATAAATTTTTATTCTGGTGTGAGAGCAGGAACGGGGTAAACTCAGCCTCGTGAGGCCATACTGAGATGAGAAGGATTCAATTCCCGCCTCAGCCATATTAGAAGTGATTTTCCACTTCTACTCCAGGCAAATTCCGGGATTGTTCCTTATTTAAGAGCACGGCCACCGCCTTTCCAATCCTATCCCCAATTTACAAATTCACACATTAGTACAGCCATCGCAATAACACAGCTTAGGCTTATCACACAAATTCCACACACACAATCAAGTACACAGGGCTACATGAACAGGATGTTGCAAATCCCCTAAAAACGCAACAACAACGAATTAATATCCAGTAAAGGTAGCAGAAAGTGAACAGGGAGCAAAGCACCAAACTTCAATTCCGGATTCATTACAGTATGAAAATGAAAATCCACAGCCTGCTTCCAGTCTCCGACCGGGTCAGGAATGGAATGAATGAAGCCCCCATCTAGCGGCGAGGATATGAACTGTGCCGGCTGCCGAGGCCTGACGCACTCCTCTGGGGCAATGATTAAATGAATGACAGATGAAATGAAATGATAGTGGAGAGTGTTGCTGGAATGAAATTTTGACAGGGAAAACCGGAGTACCCGGAGAAAAACCTGTCTGCCTCCGTTTTGTCCAGCACAGATCTCACATGGAGTGACCGGGATTTGAACCACAGACCCAGCGGTGAGAAGCCGGCGTGCTGCCGCCTAAGCCAGCTAAATTACCGTTTTACTGTTTTCTGTTATTCTACAGCGTACAATTTTATTTAAAACAAGCTGTACCCGGCATGCGTTGCAATGCCAATCATAGAAAGGGTTGGCGTTGAAATTCTGTTTCTTGAAGTGCTTTTGGATACACAATACGTTTTTCAATTTCCATCAACTGCCTCGAAGCTATCGTAAAATGGATATACTAATTTAGAATCATTCGTGGGAGCGTGCACAACAACTTTCCAAAGTTTCATCGCAATCGGATGAATGGTATATGAACGTACACGGGATTTTGTTAAACGATTCGTGCGCTGTCACTCATTTGTTGAATCTAATCGTGCGCTACCTATTGTGAAATGGATTCACTAGGTCGAAACCCTTCCCTGGCGTGTAAACAACAACTCATCAAGGTTTCATCGCCATCGAAAAAGGGTATATGAACGCATAGGGGATTTTGTTGAAACGCTTCGCGTGTCGTCACCCATTTGTTGCATCTACTCGTGCGCTACCTATTGTAAAATGAATTTACTAAGCCTGAAACCTTCCCTGGAGTGTACTCAACGATTCACCAAAGTTTCATCGCAATCGGGTGAATGGTATATGAACGCATACGGGACTTATTTAAAACAATTCACGTGCCATCGCTCATTTGTTAAGTCTACTCGTGCCCTACCTACTGTAAACTGGATTTAATAAGCCAGAAAACTTTCCTGGAGTGCATACAACAATTCACCAAAGTCTCATAACCATCGGACGAATGGTATATGAACGAATACAGGACTTTGTTGAAACGCTTCGCGCGTCGTCGCACATTTGTTGAATCTCCTCGTGCACTACCTACTGAAAAATGTATTTACTAAGTTAGAAACCGTCACGTAAGTGTCCACAACATCTCACCCAAGTTTCATTGCTATCGGACTAATGGTATATGAAGACATAGGGGACTATGTTGAAACGCCCCGCGTGTCGTCGTTCATTTGTCGAATCTACTCGTGTGCTACCTACTGTGAAATGTATTTACTAAGCCAGAAACGTTCCTTGGAGTGTCCACCATATTTCACCCAAGTTTCACCGCTAACGGCCGAATGGTAAATGAACTTATACGGGACTTTGTTGAAACTCTTCGCGCGTCGTCCGTCATTTGTTGAATCTACTTGTGCGCTGCCTATTGTAAAGTGGATTTACTAAGCCAGAAACCTTCCATGAAGTGTACACACCATCTCACCCAAGTGTCATAGCTATCGGACGAATGGAATATGGATGCACACGGGACTTGGTTGAAACGCTTCGCGTGTCGTCGCTCATTTGTTGAATCTACTCGTAAGCTACCTACTGTAAAATGTATTTACTAAGTTAGAAACCTTCATCTAAGTGTCCACAACATCTCACCCAAGTTTCATCGCTATCGGACTAATGGTATAAGACCTTATACGGGACTTTGTTGAAACGTTCCGCGCGTCGTCGCTCATTTGTTGAATCTACTCGTGCGCTACCTGTTGTAAAATGGATTTACTAAGCCAGAAACCTTCCCTGGAGGGTATACAACATCTCACCCAAGTTTCATCGCAATCAGATGAATGGTATAAGAACGCATTCGGGACGTTATCGAATGCTTCGAGCGTCGTCACTCATTTGTTGAATCTAAACCTGCGATTCATATTGTAAAATGGATTTACTAATCCAGAAAACTTTCCTGGAGTGTACACAACAATTCACCAAAGTCTTATCACTATCGGACGAATGTTATGTGACCTTATACGGGACTTTGTTGAAACGCTTCGCGCGTCGTCGCTCATTTGTTGAATCTACTCGTGCGCTACCTATTGTAAAATGGATGTACTAAGCCATAAACCTTCCCTGGAGTGTACACAACATCTCACCCAAGTTTCATCGCTATCGGATGAATGGTATATGACCTTATACGGGACTTTGTTGAAACGCTTCGCGCGTCGTCGCTCAATTGTTGATTCTACTCGTGCTCTACCTATTGTTAAATGGATTTACTAAGCCAGAAACCTTCCCTGGAGTGCACACAATATCTCAGCCTAGTTTCATCGCAATCGGATGAATGGCATATGAACGCATACGGAACTTTTTTAAAACAATTCGCGCGAAATCACTCATTTGTACAATGTACACGTGCGCCAACTATTGTAAAATGCATGTACTAAGCCAGAAACGTTCATGGCGTGTACACAACATCTCACCTAAGTTTCATCGCTATCGGACGAATGGTATATGACCGCATACGGGACTTTATTAAAACGCTTCGCGCGCCGTTGCTCATTTGTTGATTCTACTCGTGCGCTGCTTATCGTAAAATGGATTTACTAAGCCAGTCACCTTCCCTGGAGTGTACACAACATCTCACCCAAGTTTCATCGCTATCAGACGAAAGGTTTATGAACGCATATGGGAGTTTATAGAAACGCTTCGCTCGTCGTCGCTCATTTGTTGAATCTACACGTGCGCTACCTATTGTAAATGGATTTTCTAAGCCAGAAACCTTCCTTGGAGTGTACTCATCATCTCACCCAAGTTTCATCGTAATCGAATGAATAGTATGTGAACGCATTCGGTACTTCATTGAAACCCTTCGTGCGTCGTCACTCATTTGTTGAATCTACACGTGCGCTACCTATTGTAAAATGGATCTACTAAGCCAGAAACCTTCCTTGGAGTGTGCTCAACATCTCACCCAAGTTTCATCGCTATCGGATGAATGGCATGTGAACGCCTACGGAACTTAATTGAAACGCTTCACACGTCGTCGCTCTTTTGTTGAATCTACTCGTGCGCTACCTATTGTAAAATGGGTTTACTAAGCCAGAACTCTTCCTTGGAGTGTGCTCAACATCTCTCCTAAGTTTCAACGTAATCGAAAGAATGATATTTGAACGCATACGGCACTTTATTGAAACACTCCGCGCGTCGTCGCTCATTTGTTGAATCTACACGTGCGCTACCTATTGTAAAATGGATTTTCTAAGCCAGAAACCTTCCTTGGAGTGCGGTGTGGCAGTCCCAGGTTCGATTCCGGGCTTGGGAAAAATCTTTTTTTTAATGTTATTTTAGGAGTAAGGATTTTAAGCTTGATACCTTCGGTAAATTAAACCGATCGTTGTGCACGTCGTAGCATGAAATTGTTTAAGTCCGTTATTACGTTTAAATCACGTTGAGAAAGAGAAAGTAGCCAAAGTCTTAGCTAGGCTATGCATGCTTAGCTTAATTTTTGCCGTAGGGTTGTTCTCTAAAACTGTACGACTGCACTCTATTCTCTGCCTTAGCACCAGACTGTACCATGTGACTACAATACGACAAATAACATTTAAAACAAGTAGTTCCGTGAAGAACTATACAGCCTATTTTCATATATCCTACTTATGTTAATTGCCACTATTTAACATACACAATTTCAGTTTGATTGCTGTAATAGATTCGTAGATATTGAGAACCGACTAAATATTTCGGATGGTCGCCATGTTGGATTTTATATAGTCTATGTAGGTCCTAGAGTTATGTACTGTTACATGCAGATTATTGTGAACGTGTAGTATTCAAACTTCATTCGCATAATTAGGACACAAGAAAAAACAAGGAGATTTAAAAATTATTCACAGCTGCCATCTTGAGGTTATGTAAACAATTGAAATAAATTAGATGCCAGTGGATTAACATTCGGATAAAGATTTACTGTACCAAGTTTCACTGCACGCGGATGGTTAAATTGCGAGAAACGTCCATGTGAATATTTATAATTCGCGTCACCGCCATGTTGGATTTGTGATCACCAGGTTATTTAAAGTCCTATAGGTGAACTTAAGTTCATAGCCCCTGTGAACATTAAAAAATGCAGTTTAATTGCTAAAATAGATTCGTAGATATTCAGTATCGTCTAAATATTTCGGATGGCCGCCATGTTGGATTGTTAAATGTATAGGCCATAGAGTCATGTACCATTAAAGGAAAATTATTGCGTAGGTTCATTATTCAAACTTTCACTTCGATCGCATGACTACATCACAAGAAATAAAAACTTAATTTTAAAATTCGCACTGCCGCCAACTTGAGGTTATGTAAACAATTGAACTAAATTAGATACCAGTGGATTACAATGTGTATAAATATTTCCTGTACCAGGTTCCAGTGCCCTTGGAACATTAAATCGCGAGAAAGGTTTATTTAAAATGTTCAAATTCGCTTGGCCGCCATGTTCGTTTTGTAGTTAACCGGTTTTTGAAAATCTTATAGATGGACTTCCAGTAGTGCCCTTTATCTCAGTACAAAATTTTAGGGAGATACCGCTAATAGTTTCAGAGAGCCGGTGAAATATTTCGCACATCCGCCATCTTGTGATTATGTAAACAATTGAACAAAGTTAGATGTCGGTGCATTACAATGTATATAAACATATACTGTACCAAGTTTCATTGCGTTTGGTTGGTCAAATCACGAGAAACGTCTATTTAAAAGTCGCAAATTCGCTTGGCCGCCATGTTCGTTTTGTAATTACCAGGTTTTCAAAAGTCACATAAGTGAACTTATAGTAGTTCCCTCTATCACCATAGAAAATGCCAGGGTAATATCGGTAATAGTTTCGGAGATATTGAATGCTGGTGAAATATTTCGCACAGCCGCCATGTTGGATTGGTGAGTCGTAACAAAATTTGAAGGGCACGGTCGAGGTCGCCGGGAATAGTGCTATGAACTTTCCGAGTTTCATTGAAATCGCTCCTTCCGTTTAGATTTTATTAGGGGGGGACACACACACGAATCACACACACACACACACACGCACACACACACGGACAAAAGGTGATCTCATAAGCCTATTTTTTCAAAATTGAAAATAGGCTAAAAATTGCCCAAGCCCAGAATCGAACCCGGGACTACCGGCCTTTCGCACCAGAACGCTATCCATTACGCCAGCGCCACATGGTGAAATGAATCTTGCCAAGATTTAAAGGATTGAGAAAGGTAATCGAGGCTTGGGTCGGTTGCCTAACTTACAGGGTGGAGGGCCTGAATCAACGCTTATTTTAGGGGCTAAGGAGGCCGCTCCGACCCCAAGTTCCCTATCTCAAATTACTTCTATACCCGTCCCCTACTCGACCTATCATTCTCCAAAGGTACATAAAAGACACCCTGTATAAGCACGGACAGGGATTAGTGTGACAGTCGTGTCTTGCCAATATACGTGCGTTAAATGTGGCAACGGGAACTATGGTGACGTTATTATTATGGTGGACATCCACCGGTGTATGGGGTCGAAAACCACCTTTGTGGAATGGTGTGCCAAGTTCAATGCTAATTGTATTTCGACAAAAGACACCGATCGAACTGGGAAGCAAAAGTGGCGAAATTACACCGTGCAATTAAGGTGAAACGTCCAGGAATACCGCGACAAGGGGTGCTGCTGCTTCATGATATCGCACGTCCCCTAGCCACACAGTTTGTAAAGCTGAAAGCTCGTCAACTCAAGTGGGAGACACTCTAGAATCCGCCTTATAGTCCTGATCTCTGCCCATGCGATTATCACACCTTCGGTCCCTTAAAAGAGACCTTGAAGGGTCGACGATTCCTGTAAGACGAGGATATTCAGCAGGTGGTTACGGACTTCTTCACACAGCAGCACATGGTGTTTTATCACACGGGGATCTTCAACCTGGTGCGTCGGTGAGACGAGTGCTTCATGTTCACAGGGACTTTGCCAGATTGACATACCAATTATGGACCCTACGACAGTCAAACGAAAACTTTTTGATCACGCCTTATCCTTCAAAAGTTAAATTGTTGTCAGCTAGCTACGTGGCGCACAGGCAACGTTCTCGCCTGCTGTTCCCAAGGTTGCAGGATTGAATTCCAGCTCAGTCAGTTGGCATTTGAGGGTGCGCAAATGTGAGGGAGCCGTGTCAGTTGTCTTAGTGGCACGTTAAACATATTAGTTTCGGCCAAATTCAGGCATTCCGGCGACTCTAAAAGTCGCAGTAGTTAAAAGGGACGTAAAACCACTAGGATTGTAGCCGTCCACTACCAGTGTATTCTGCGTGTCCTGAGTGTGGAGGACGGCAGTGGAGGGGGAAAAGATGCATTTATAGGCTACTCTCTTCTCTCTACCCCTGTAAGATTGCTGACCTCACTGTCTGGCTTTTGCCGATGTCTGCTGTATTTAAGGGTTGTACAGGGAGATTTAAAACGACGTACATTAAAATAGTTTTCACACTAAAATATCCTGTACATCATGTGACATTATTATGCTAATTACCGACGTTTTCAGTGTAAGTTTCACTACCATGTGGGAGCTTCGACTTGGGACGTGGGAGTTGAACGGTCATATTGGTACTTACCGACGTTTTCAGTACTAGGCTCTATATCACATGGCTGCTTTTTCAGGTGGACGATCATATATAGTAGGTAGTTACTTAATAAACTTAAATATTACATGTGATTTAAAATACATTTTATGGTAGCTACATGAACAATGGACATTATGAATTATGAAGTTTTAAAGATAATATTTAATGTATGTTTTTCTTGTTCGTTTTTCTCACTAGCACGTCATATTTTTCGCTTCTTTGAAAACCTTCTAAGGGAGGTTCTACTGAGGAAGGTAATGTGGTCGAGAGATGGCGCCTAACTTCCACGTGCCGCGCAGTGCGTATATAGTGAGACTCTTCTCCCTTCCTGAGAAAACAGAGGAAGCATGAAGTGGTGGGAACTCACAAATCATAACCCCACTTGTTCAAACTCCCGCTCCAGCAGAGGAATATGTGGATTGTAAGTTATGAAAGCAGAGCGCGTGCTGGCGGAGTATAATAATACGCACAGTGTTGAATGAAAGAGGCTGGGAGCACAAATCACTTTGTTTATCCAGAGTTGGTGGTTGGTAGCACTGAGTCTCCCCTACCCCGTTGCAGAACAGGGTAGTGCAGTCGATTATATCCAGACGCTTGAAGTGGGATTGGATTCAAATATCACGTGCTAAAATACACTTCCTGGGGCCTTGTCTGTGCTCTGATGCAGTGAAGAACTCCTGCCACCATTATATCAAATCTTTAATTATTTTATAGAAAGGCTCACGTTCTAGAATCTTATCCGTGTCACCATAATGTCAGATCTTATTTCTTTTCTTCGTTTTGTTGTAAAACGAAGGAAAGACTCACGTTCTTGGATCTTATCCGTGTTCTCATATCACCATAATACCAGATCTTTAATTCTTTTATTGCTGAAGAACTTCGAAGGAAAAGCTCACTTTCGTGGGTCTCATCCGTGCTCTGGTGCAGTGAAGAAGAACTCCTGTCACCATTACATGAGATCATTAATCATTTTATTGTCCGATGGAGTACTCACATCCTTGTATCATGTCCGTGGGCTTATGCAGTGAAGAACTCCTGTCGCTATAATATCAGATCATTAATTTTGGTATTGCTGAAGAACTTCAAAGGAAAGACACGTTCTTGGAT
Source organism: Meconema thalassinum (assembly GCA_946902985.2). Classification (NCBI taxonomy): domain Eukaryota; kingdom Metazoa; phylum Arthropoda; class Insecta; order Orthoptera; family Tettigoniidae; genus Meconema; species Meconema thalassinum. The sequence continues at coordinate 590,526,824 of OX336390.1, forward strand.
CTTGTCCGTGCACTTATGAGCTCCTGCCACCATAATATCAGATCTTAGGTGAGAGTCTGATTTGTGAATATTGGTATGTTAGTTCATTTCGGTGAATTTCGTTTTATTGTACTGAGGTAGAAAAGCCATCTCTAACGTGTGTATAGTATTACTGTGCAGGGATTTTGTTACCGTATATTGGAAATATTATTCCTAAGCTTGCACTTGCGAAAAGTGAGAATAACCTCCCATATTTGTGATAGTATACCAGGTGATTAATTTTCTCCGTACAATCTACCTTTAAGTGTCTCGCATACACTACTGCTGTATGGGATGTCTAATAACTGATTTCCTCAGGGGGCACTCTGCATGCTGGCAGATAACGTCAGAATACTAAGGAATATCAACCGGACGGCCACTCGCTACGTATTCCTAAGTGCTACTCCTCTAATGCACCCCATTTCGTTTAGGAATCTCGCATTTGAGAACGTAATAGGCTCATATGTGGTACAACAACATGGCAGTTGCTGGCAGCATATTGACAATGGCTGGTGTATTCAGCAACAACAAGTACTAATCTATGGAGAAACTGGTCGTAATGCCGTCGAAGCTCGAGGTTTCATAACACAATGGGGCACATTAGACGAGAGCACTGAAGAACATGTAGCGAGCGGCCGTCTGGTTGTTACCTCTCGACATTTTGACGTAACCTTAAGAATTCAGTTATTAAACCGTCCTGTTTATCAGTAGTAGGCTACATGCGGGACACATAAAAGTAGATTGCACGAGGCAAATGAGGCACCTGGTATTATATCTGCAATTCCTTTCTTGATAGGCAGTCTTTGGCACCTTATTTGAAGCAGTCATCACTCGTTTTAATATATAGGATGTTTTCGGCATGGTCGACGGGTCTCACGTAGCCTACTAGCCGAGAATCGAGGTTTCGACACCAGTGCAACGTGTTGCATATTTCCGGCTGAAGCTGTTTCACTTTTCAACCTGACTGGGACCGACACATCCAGAACACTGGGACCATGTCTATTGCCTGACATTAGGAGGATATTGTGCAAGACAAGAGATGAGCTTTGTAACTTTAAAAGGAAGGAAACGTGCCACCATACTGGCAACAGCCCATGCAGTGGACCTTTTGAAGCAGAAAGAAGTCACAACTTACAGTCTTAGTGGAATTTAGTGAGAGAATACGACGTAAACATTTTACGAAACAATGAATGCATGTTCTGGTATACCATACTAGCAGGTACCCGCGGCTTCGCCCGCGATCAAGACATTGGGGGCGATGCATTATTGCTGATAATTGGTCTATTCTATTACAGCAATCGCGGCTATAGGTGTGCCCATTCTCTTCTTCTTCTTCCCCTTCGGCTTTTCGCAATTAATTGGGGTCGCCGGAGCCAACCAGGCTCATTTTGGTTTTGGCCGGGGATTTAAGGCCGGATGCCCTTCCTGACACCACGTGATTTTCCAGGTGAAAATTCCACCCCGCTGTCACCGGGATTCGAACCCCGGCCGTCCGGGTGAAAGGCGAGAAGCTAAGCCACTACGCCATCACGCTCCCCTATAGGTGTGCCCATTCTAATTCTGAATATTCTGATACATACAGTATATTGATATGAGCAGCAAAGTGAGAATTTTATAGAGTTGTGAAAGTCTGCAGGGTTCGATGTTACATTATGTTAAAACATTTTAAAATTACGTTTTTGGTGTTGCCATCTTTTGCTGAGACATAACGATTTTGTTGTCCGGATACTCGCGAGCACGCCACATACAGTTGTCCATGGGGAAAAAAATGTTTTGTCTAAATGTATACGTGCTACTGTTAAGTGTGTGTCATTGCGCTTTGTTAAAGAAATTGCGAATATTGTTTGAAGAGGGAACTGCACTCTTGCAGACTGGATGGCAAATCTATCGGAATATGGGGAATTAAAAGTATTCTTTCTTAAGCTATTCTGGATGTAATTTGGCCATACTTAATGATGATTTGAACGTCAACATATCGCTATTAATAGACCCACCTTGGCCGCTGATGTACATTATGCAGTCTCTTCCAGTGTTACATCCCAGGGATTGAAATTCTCCAACCACCCTTTTGCCTCACATGCCTCTCTAAGTAATTAAAATCACTGATTGTTGTTGTTTGAGTCTTCAGATTTTTAACTGGTTTGATGCAGCCCTCCATGTCTCCCTCTCCTGAGCTAATAGTTTCATCTCTACATAGCTACCACACCCTACATCCGAGGCAATCTGTTTAACCCTGGTTTACCCCTACAGTTCTAGTCCGCGACCCTCCCATCCATAACTAAGCTTGCTATTCCTGGGTGTCTTAATATGTGCCCTACCCTCCTATCACTTCTCTTCATTAGCAGTCGCCAGAAACATCTCTCCTCTCCCACTCGTCTTAATACCTCTTCATTTGTTACCCTATCTACCCATTTGATCATCATTCTCCTGTACCACCACATTTCAATAGCTTCAATTCTCCTCTTTTATGCTGCACCATTAGTCCATTAGTCCAACTCAGCAACTTTTCTAGGTTTAAGCCGTGACTTGTCCGGGGATTCAATGGCCGTGAAAGACAAAATACCAACTTTATTGAGATAAGTTTGCCCAATTCTTCAGTAAGAGTAATTACGAAACAAGAAGTTCCGTGACGAAATAAAGAGCCTACTTTTCTTAAAATTTAAGATTCATGCCAATGATTAATCTATATGAATCTAACTAGAATAATGACGAAATTCAGTTGCTAATATAGGCATTCCTAATTAGTTCGAAATACTGTATACCTGGCATAATGTAGCCTAATAAAGCACTACAGTTGGCAGGCCTGGTGACTGAATATATTCTTGTTCCATCTCTTAAGGTACAGAATACAAAATTTGGTTGAAGTCCAATGAATAGCATGGACGTTACATGCAGTTAAACATTGGATCTAACAGCACACGTAAAATTATGTTGGCAACAATGTCATGCATGTAATGATCAGAAATAATCTGAAAAAGTCCTCTCGGCACGCCGGAAGGCGGAGGTAGATTTCACCGGACAAACTTGGGTATAGGCGAAAATAGGCAGAATATGCAGATTTTCGTAGAAGGATCAGACCTCATTTAATGCGAGAAGGTATTTTGTAATTGGAGCTTAATTAACTTTGTTTTTCGTCATTTTATGCTTATTTTAAACATTTTATTGTCTTATGGGAACGGTAACCTTCTTGTCATTTGGGGTCCATTTTTATACTTGTGGTCACACTGTCCTTATGCTAGGTTTCGACACTGATGTGCAACTATGTAACGGTCTGTTACTTCTTCACGCAAAATTATATCTACCGCAGAGATTTTGGTTGGTTCCTCAGTTTAGGGGCTGCGACAACGCGGTCATGTAACCCCGTGTACTTTGGGATGGCTGTATTAGTCTGTTATTCAGGTAAGGACTGCAGACGGTCAATTTCAAGCAGTAGTTACTAATGTTGCTACCAGGTACTACCGTCAACGACACCTAGCTGTGAACTTGGCTACTAGATGCCACCGCAACCAGCAACTCGCAACGAACGTTGGAACTTCCCCTCCAAAGGAAAGCATACTGAGGGATTTTTGGCGCTCTTAGAAAATCCGACGACTTCGGCCGGCTTTGAACTCGCGACCTTGGGCATAAACATTCAGCATGCTACCAGTTACGTCACCGAAGCCGCTTCACACTTAGATGGAAATCTGAATCTGATCTCGTGCAAGTGCGTTATCTTGGCAACGTCTGATGGCTCATCCCTCATCAATTTAGTAGTGTTGCCATGGCAACCACTGATAGGTCTTGGCATTTTCTTATAATTCCGAAATTATTTTTCTCATCCCTTGGCATAATGGTGGGTTATATCAAAAATTCTTTCAGACAAAAGTTTTAGGTAATTATTATGGGAATATTGTCCATTTTGTACGGTTTTGATATTGTGCCTATTAAGAGAGATATGATTAATGTTTCCCGAAAAACCCACTTTTTCCCACCCCTTTGGTCAATGGTTGGTGCTATAAAAAAAACTCTTCAAACATACATTTTTGGGCTTTATCCGACACATAGTATGAATGTTGAACGGATTCGATATTTCACATATTAAGAGAGTTATAGCAATATTTCACTGTTTCGAAAAAAAAGCCCCCCATTTTCACCCCCCAACGACCGATTTAGCCCAGTAACGAACTCGACCGAGATTTTATAGGTATACGTATTCGGTAAAAAATTCAAAGTGATTGGTACAAAATTACGGCAGTTATCGTGTCCACAATAAACTGATATACATATACATACATAAATTATATATAACTTTTGAACTGACGGTGGTTTTGGGGCCTGGGGATGTGAAACGCGAAGATATGTCGAAATTTTCCGGAAGTCGAAACATGGTACCCATTGCAATAGTTAGCTTTCTAACGAAATCCACCTCTGGTTGGTTCCTCAGTTTAGGGGCTGCGACAACGCGGTCATCTAACCCCGTGTACTTTGGGTGAGTGTAGAATCTGTCTGATACACGGTGTGAATTGTAATGGCTGTATTAGTCTTAATTCATGTAAGTACTGCAGACGGTCAATTTCAAGCAGTAGTTCCTAATGTTGCTACCAGGTACAACCGTCAACGACACCTAGCTGTGAACTTGGCTACTAGATGCCACCCCAACCATCAACTCGCAACGAACGTTGGAACTTCCCCTCCAAAGGAAAGCATACTGAGGGATTCTAGTGCTCTTAGAAAATCCGACGACTTCGGCCGGCTTTGAAACCGCGACATTGGGCATAGACATTCAGCATGCTACCAGTTACGTCACCGAAGCCGCTTCCCACTTTATCAGGCGGCTTTGGTGGCGTAGTCGGTAACATGCTGAGCTTCTATGCCCAAGATACCGGGTTCAAACCCGGCCGAAGCCGTCGGATTTTTTAAGAGCGTTAAATATCCCTCAGTATGCCTTCCTTCGGAGGGGAAGTAAAGCCGGCGGTCCCATGTCATAGATTTATGGCATGTTAAAGATCCTTCCACTAATTGCACCTGTGTGAAGCTAAATTGGATAGGTTAAGAATGTATACAACGCTCTTAGGTTTCTATGTTCGTTGTCAAGAGCCGACTGCGGCGGCGTCTAGTAGCTCAGTTCTGAACTTGGCCTCGTAGTCGTTGACAGTGGCGCTTGGCGGCAAAAGTAGGAACTATCTGAAAAATTGTTAGTTGCAGTACTTAAATTAACAAACAGATAACACACACTAATACAGTCATCACAATTAACACCGGTTATCAGACAGATTCTACACACACCCAAAGTACACGGGGCTACATGACCGCGTTGTCGCAGCCCCTAAACTTAAGAACCAACCAACCAACCACTTAATCAGATGGAAATACTGAATCTGATCTCGTGCAAGTGCGTTGTCATGGCAACGTCTGATGGTCCATGCCTCATCAATTTAGTAGTGTTGCCATGGCAACCACTGATAGCTCTTGGCATTTTCTTATAATTCCGAAATCATTTTTCTCGTCCCTTGGCGTAATGGTGGGTCATATCAAAAATTCTTTCAGACAAAAGTTTTAGGTAATTATTAGGGGAATATTGTCCATTTTGTACGGTTTTGATATTGTGCCTATTAAGAGAGATATGATTAATGTTTCCCGAAAAACCCACTTTTTTCCACCCCTTTGGTCAATGGTTGGTGCTATCAAAAATCTTATTTGACATAAATTTTTGGCACTTATCCGACACATATTATGAACTTTGAATGGATTCGATATTGCACGTATTAAGAGAGTTATAGCGAAATTTCACTTTTTCGAAAAAAGCCCCCCATTTCCACCCCCTTCGACCGATTTAGCCCAGTAACGAACTCGACCGAGATTTTATAGGTATACATCTTCGGTAAAAAATTCGAAGTAATTGGTGCAAAATTACGGCAGTTATCGTGTCCACAAGAAACTGATATACATATATATATACATATATATATATATACATAAATTATATATAAACTTTTGAGCTGACGGTGGTTTTGGGGTCTGGGGGATGTGAAACGCGAAGATATGTCGAAATTTTCCGGAAGTCGAAACATGGGACCCATTGCAATAGTTAGCTTTCTAATGAAATCTACCTAATAATATGATCTATTGTTGTGCCAATTTTTAATGAAATCCATTAGTTAGTATAGAAGTTACATGCATTTTAAAATTGGACCTTTCAGCAGGCTTAGAATCATTTTGGCAGCACTGACGCATATTAGTTACTCCAAATTCATCTAAAATGCCAGGTACTATACGTGTGCAAAGTTTTGAGCTATTGGCTTGCATACTTTCTGATATATTGATATTAGGGTAACAAAAATAGAGACAGCACATATTAACAGTTGGCAGCCCTGGTTGCTCTTAAGAATACGTATAGTCATATCTGTTTATGTACACATACCACATACGAAGTTTGGTTGAAATCCAATTGATAGTGTAGACGTTATATGCATTTAAATATTGGACTTATCAGCAGGCTTATAATCATTTTGGCAACACAGCCATGTATGACCTCCTGGAAATTAAACTGCAATATTATTATCTATAAGTGTGCCAATTTTGAAAGAGCTCCCATTCATACCTTCCAAGATATCCAACATGGAGCTCAAATTTCAATTGCGATTTTTTAGCAGTTGGTAGCACTGGCATAATTTTCAAATATGGCTTGAGATATTCAGTTATAGATCTTTAATCCAACCAAATTTTGTTTCGATTGCTCCAGCCGTTTAGGAGTTGATAGAGGGACACACACACACAGCCAGACAGACAGAAGGACAGACAGAAAGACACACATTTGTCCGATCTCATAAGTCTACTTTTTGCTCATTTTGGCAAAATGTGAAACGTACGCTAAAAATAATAATTAACGTGACAGCCGGTATAATACAACACATTTCGACTGTGAATAAGAGTTGCTGATCATGGTAAAAAACGAAAAAGAACAGATCAAAATTGGCAAACAAAAATATTCAGTTAACCAAAAACAAATTTATAAAGAAAATGAAAGCATACCGTGCAAAATAGAAAGCATCTTAACATTGTAAATTAGAGTATAGATCTGAAAGCTCGCTTACAATAACCACCTCAAAAAGTATAAAATTAGACTCAAAATCACGATCGCATCCGACCCCAAAAGCCACCTCTATAATTAAAATATATCTCATTTTACGCGTAACAATGCAAGGAGCAATGATCGTGGTGAAAAGTGGGAACCGAACCCCACGTTTTAAGGCCGTAAACCGAACGGTTTTCGAGATATTGCCAGAAAACTATCCCCGGTCTGCGAAATTTCAGCGGTTGCCATAGTAACGTTGATCTGTTTCTCAGAGGGAACACAGTTATTTGGCAATATCTCCGGAACCGTTCATTTTAGGTACTTAAAAATGGTGTTTCGGGATCCCTACAGGACCTCCGAGTATTGTTTCTCGTATCTGGCGGCTTAAAATCAGCTAAATCCGAACTTTGTACCGACTTCCTTACTCAGTACCAAAGGGCCGGAAAAAAACACATACAAATTGAATTTTCAAAAACCGTTTCTTGGTGAGCCTCTACATACTCGGATCAACCAACATGCAAAATTTCAGCTTTCTAGGTCTAGTGGTTTGAGCCCTGCGGTGATGAGTCAATTTTGGATTAGACTAGCAGGTACCCGCGGCTTCGCCCGCGATCAAGACAATGGGGACGATGCATTATTGCTGATAATTGGTCTATTCTATTACAGCAATCGCGGCTATAGGTGGGTCCATTCTAATTCTGAATATTCTGATACATACAGTATATTGATATGAGCAGCAAAGTGGGAATTTTATAGATTTGTGAAAGTCTGCAGGGTTCGATGTTGCATTATGTTAACACATTTTAAAATTACGTTTTTGGTTTTGCCATCTTCTGCTGAGACATAACCATTTTGTTGTCCGGATGCTAGCGAGCACGCCACATACAGTTGCCCATGTGAAAAAATTGTTTTGTCTAAATGTACACGTGCTACTGTTAAGTGTGTGTCATTGCGCTTTGTTAAAGAAATTGCGAATATTGTTTGAAGAGGGAACTGCACTCTTGCACACTGGAATGGAAAATCTATCGGAATATGGGGAATTAAAATTATTCTTACTTAAGCTATTCTGGATGTAATTTGGCCATACTTATTGATAATTTGAACGTCAACATATCGCTATTATTAGACCTATAGTTAAATATCTCTCACCTTGGCCGCTGATGTACATTATGCAGTCTCTTCCAGTGTTACATCCCAGGGATTGAAATTCTCCAACCACCCTTTTGCCTCACATGCCTCTCTAAGTAATTAAAATTCCTGATTGTTGTTTGAATCTTCAGATTTTTAATTGGTTTGATGCAGCTCTCCATGGCTCCCTCTTCTGAACTAATCGTTTCATCTCTACATAGCTACCACACCCTACATCCGAGGCAATCTGTTTAACCCTGGTTTACCCCTACAGTTCTAGTCCGTGACCCTCCCATCCGTAACTAAGCTTGCTATTCCTGGGTGTCTTAATATGTGTCCTACCCTCCTATCTCTTCTCTTCATTAGCAGTCACCAGAAACATCTCTCCTCTCCCACTCGTCTTAATACCTCTTCATTTGTTACCCTATCTACCCATCTGATCATCATTCTCCTGTATCACTACATTTCAAAAGCTTCAATTCTCCTCTTTTCTGCTGCACCATTAGTCCAACTCAGCTACATTTCCAAGTTTAAGCCGTGCCTTGTGCGGGGATCCAATGGACGTGAAAGACAAAATACCAACTTTATTGAAATAAGTTTGCCCAATTCCTCAGTAAGAGTAATTAATAAAAAATAATAATTAACGTGACAGCGGGTAGAATACGACACATTCGACTGTGAAGATGGGTTGCTGATCATGGTAAAAAACGAAAAAGAGCAGATCAAAATTGGCAAACAAAAATATTCAGTTAACAAAAAACAAATTTATAAAGAAAATGAAAGCATACCGTGCAAAATAGAAAGCATCTTAACATTGTAAATTAGAGTATTGTTTTAGATCCCTTATTTGGGGGTGGTAGGATCTAAAAGGAAAGAGTTATTGTGTTAATTTATAAAGCTGTGCCTAAAAGGGGTAGCTTCTCTTGGCAGGGTAAGCTGGCCAGTGTAGAGTGTTGTTGTGTGTTAGGAACTTGGGGGCGCTCCTATAAATAATGTAGTAGTGTTTTAGGGGATGTGATTCAATGCAAGGGTCACTGCGCTGGTCGCTCAGCTGACTGCTTATTATGTAACTGAATGTGCTTGTATCAGCTAAGTGGCACGCGCTGCTCTCTAGCAGCCGGGCCGCCTCGAGAAATACAATGGTATCTGAGCTAGCACTATCAGACTACCGTCTGTCACGTCTAACCGTGACGGGAATAAGGAAGGGCGTTGGGATGTAAAGAGGCGTATAAACAGTAAGGCGAGTGTAGAGTGTTGACCAAGTGTTTATTGGTATGTGATTCTAAGGTATGAGTCCCTTGTAGGGAATGTAACAATGTTTACAATGTGAAGTACAAACTGTGGGTACAGGTTATAAAAGTAGGAAGTCTGAACACGACTGACTCACCTCTGATGACACCAGCGTAGCCTTCGGCCGTAACGTTGAAGCACTGATAATGGAGAGATCCCCTGACCTGATTAAGACGCCTTCTTATACTCTTCGGCGCTATGCTGTCAGCAATGTGTTGGCATTGCTGCCCCAGTTAATAGTATGTCGCTGTGTGTAATAATTGTGCAAGGACTGAGCTGCTTTCTAGAGTGGCAAGCTGTCCTTGCGACGTTTATGGATGTTGGCCCGGCTTTCCAAGGGTTGCCCGTTAGGCGATTTAGGCAGATGATGGGGGGATGGTCTCCAAGGGGTGCATACCCCTGGGAGGCTGTACAAGCGTCTTCCTTCATTTGTTCGCGTCCTCGCGAACGGGAACGGAACTGGAGGTTGGGATGTTGATGTAGTGGTTCTTGAAGCCCCCTCGTATCTCCTGGTGGTGTCTCTCTCGTCGTCGTCGGCGTCGTCGTATAGAATGGGTGGTGTCGTATCGAAGTGTAGGTGTGAGATCAGCCCGTGTTCAGAGGGGAGGGTTATGGGATGTACAGAGATATATATATAACATTGACATTGGCATTGTGACAATAGAAATGGACGTTGAAAAAAGTTGACATTGAAAAAAATTGATATTGTTGGCATATTGCTAGTTTCAAAAAAAGAAAAAAAAAACATGGTTTGGATACCCATCCGTTACATAGTTGTGCAGGGAGGAAAAACCCAGCTAGACGAGGAATTGTGTCGTCTGGCTTTATTTTGGGGAAAAAGTGCTCCCTGCTAAGAGAAAGATAGAAGAGAATAGAAAAAATGGGTGTTCCAGGGTATAATTTAAGGGATATAATCAAAGTGTATTTATTGGTTCGGGATGAAACGGAACACCCTGACAAATGGGGAAGTTAGAAGAAGGAAAAATGAAAGAAAACAAATCACAGACATTATGTACGTTGGTGGTCTTGATAATGGTAACAGATATGACCCGATAATAATAATAGTAATCCTTACATTTGTAATATTCCTGACAAGTTATAATTGAACATAGTAAACATAGTAATAATGATGAACATAGAAAAAATAATGGTTGCCATGTTGGTACCCTGTACGTATAAGTATGTTGGCCACCCTTGTGGAACCTTTCAATTGTATGACATGGCGAGAAAATACAAAATAATTTACACTTTACAATTATCACTATCATATATATATATATATATATATATATCTTATAGAGCTCTGTTACCTGGCCAGTTATTGTATACCTCTTATACTTGGTGCGCACCGTACTATCATGCCTCGACTACCGTTCTCTAGTCGGCCGTTCCTGGTGCGGTTTAGTGGCTAGTCCACTATTCTCTCCCTGTACTTATCACATAACCTCGTGGTTTTCCGTCGTGGGTCGGAATCCCACCTTAGGTTCGAAGGTTCGGCACTTACAAACTCTGTGTCGCCCTTTGAGCCTGAAGTAACGCTTCATTTGCGTATGCTGAAATGTGTTTGCGTTCAGCGATGGTCATCATCCCACGTATGCTGTCCACCGCTGACCGCTGGCGTTGTCACCTTTAAGGGTGCAACTAAAATTGATGAGGAGTGTATTTGTGTATGACATAGATGTGTATTTTGGTAATATATTTACCACAGACATATTCATGTTCTTGGTTACCTGTAAATCAAAAAAAATGTATTCATATAAAAATGTTCATCTCTTCGTAGCTCCGTGGTCTTCCTGTGTGGGTGAAAGTGGATTAGTCATGAATAGGACAGTACAATACAGTGCAATGCATTACAGGTATATATAGAACCTTCATCGGTAGCGCTTAGTTTGTAAACTAAGTGTAGCACCACCGAAGTCTAACTTAATCTAGGTTAGCCTACGTTAACCTATCTTAGCCTAATGGTGTCGGGCTTACCTTGGTGACGGATTTTGGGTCACCAAGTGCCGAGATATTCTACTGTAATCTATATATATATAATAAAAAAAATTCCTTGAATGTAGGCTTATGCTATCTTACAACGAATTATCATGACTTATCATGAGTTGTCGGACTTACCCTGATGCCGGGTTTCTGGGTCATCAGGCGCCGAACGGCGTTATCTTAACACTACTTATCTTACTTATTAATAAAATTAATTAAATGTAAACTATACTGTATGTACATGCCGAGTGGACCTTACTCTAAAGCCGAAATGTGCTGTGCTATTATTAGCAACAGCGGTTAGTAATTTTGCTTACATCTAAGTGACCTGAAAATGGCACTATGACTTAAGTACTAAAATTTAGATGGAGGCTGTCCGTTTGATTTCTCTCGCGGTGGTTCCCTTGTAGTACATTGTCGGGACCGGAACCCAACAATGTCTCGTAGTCCCCTCCGTCTTAATCCTATTGTCGACATCTATTCTAGGTTTTATTACTAGTACTAACCTTGTCACAGGCGGCTTACGGTGCCACTAAGCAAACCGTTTCGCCTGCTGTACCTTCCCGCTCATTACCGTTATCGTTCATCGTTGTCGTAGTTGAGCCGCCCACTTTGGCTCCTATGAGGTGCCCGCAATGCCCCTCTCTTAATGCCCATTGACTGCCCGCTGCGTCGCCATTGATGTGGGCATTGGACATTGTCGTCCAATGGCATAATATTGTCTTCGCCTTCGTCGGCAATCGTGGTTTGCTTTTCGCAGTAATCTTCGCCTGTATCGGCTGTAGTAGTATGCATTTCGCATTATAAGAATCTCTTCGCCTTTGTCGGCATTGCTGGGGTGGCCCACTGAACCCCTTTGAGTGCCCGCTATGCTACTCATTTAAGATCTCTGGCGACCCGTTTTCATCCATTTACGTGGGCGCAGGACCGAATGAGCGCGTACATTCCATATATATATTCATATTTCATTCTTCATTATTGATTAACGTCGTGGTCTTCACCTTCACCTCGCGGGGTAAGGACTTGTCGGATCTAGGGTTGGTCCTGCTGAACCCTAGGATCCTGCTTCACTCCTGACGAATAGGAGTCTGACTCCCCGCCATGGAAGTCCTACCTACGTAAATTTAACTAACAGTCTAGTCATAATATGGGTCGTCTCTAGGGATAGCTCCCGAGTCCGGCGCTGAGTGAGCTATTTCTCCCGCCATCCTCAGAAAGTCTCCCTGCAGGTCTTGGCTTCGACGACCGTGGCACAAAGTGGGTGTAACCTTCTCCGACAAGGGGGATAAACGACATGCACCCCTAGATCTCGATGTTTGCCCGTGCCAGGTCGCGAATGCTTTGACCTTACGTGGTTCGTCTATTTGGTCAGGTCAGTGATTTGTTGAGCCAACTGGGGTAAGGGTCCATCTCACCTTCCCCAGCTCTGCTCCAGTGTGGTCCCTCTGACCTTCGGCTTACGCCGTTGTTATCAATCAGATCGTATCAGATTCCTTTGTAAAAAAATGTAGCGTAACCTGTGTAAATAGTTTAATCTCTGTGTAAAATGTAAAATATTTCCAGTGTTGCGGGGTTGTAGATCTTCTAAGTACATAGGCTACTTCTGGTCTACGATTGCTACGTCAGCTTTCCAGCAATAATGCTCTCTTTACCTTAATGGAGGTGTTAGTAGGGTCTGTAATATCAGGTACCCTGTTATTAGGATCTGGGGGTAGTTATTTGTCGAGTGGGCTTAAAGTATGGTAGGAAGGGGTTGCGCACCTTTGGGTTCCACGTTAGTGGTGGCCTGGAACCGGTGATGGCGCTGGGATGCTCCTATAGTGAGTGGACTGGGGAGGTAATTCCCGGGATTGCAAAGATACGAAAATTTCATGCAGGTTTGATATTAAAATCCCTGGTAAATGGATGGGATACTCATGCATGTGTCTGGATATGAGGCATCTGCACTCATATAAGGATAGGTGTAGGGTGGGGCATAATACCAATATATTCCTGTCATGCGGGAGTGTTTAAGTACTAAAGAATGGTTAATATATATCTATGGCCTCATCTCTCATTTGGAGATGCGCATTATGCTTATTTAATGTTTGCCGACCCACCCCTAATACTCAGGTGGTAGCATCGTGGTCCAAGGCGTAGCATGCCTTCTCTTTAGACGCATGAAGTCCATCAACCCCTTGTGTGTACTTTGTAATGTAGTGTAGCTGTTTTGGTCGTGTTCATATGTCTGTGTCGGTTTATGTTGGACGTGAGAGGGTTATTGGAAGGGAATTGGGTATTAACCATGGTAGCCTGCTGTAGTATGTCGGTAATCCCTCTGGGATTATCCACCTATGCTTTGTCATCCTCCCTTGGTCCATGCTTGCTTTCTATCTGCGCCTTGGGATAGCAAAGCTTCATGACCTAATCTGGTCTGCCATTTGTAGTGTAAATGAGGCCAGTGGTCGTAGTGCGCCTGGCCATGTCCTATTCATCTGTAATGACTCCTTGTCTTACGATCGATAAGAGAAGTTATTAGAGGGGAGATCTTGTCTGTGTTTGCTCCTAATTGTTGAGTGCGTGTGCGTGTGTGTGACTATGTTCCGCTACACCACGCGGACGGTTGGTCTGTTGCAGGCTAAGTCGTAATATGTATCGCATGTATGGGCAGGAGGCGCCCGTGGCCTGCCAATGTCTTTGCGAACGTGCTCGTATGGGCCCAAGATAAGTTCCGCTGTGTCGCGTCTTGTCCATTGCCAAATGTTTTTGCAGTGTGAAAAAAAAATGTATGGTGTTATAATTGTTTTGTGTTTGTAATTTCACGGTCACTGCCGCAGTATTGCAGTATGCCTAGTCCGCAAGTCAGCAGTTGGTATGTGTAATGTCAGGCTGGGATGTTATTGTTTGTCATCCGCTGGCATGTGCTTTCCTGCACGTATGCAAGTGTGGTCATTGTTTTAGATTCCTGGCGGACTTAATGTGGCAATTCATACTATTTGCCAATACTATTGTGTGGTCACTATCCCGTGAGACCTTTGTCTTATGAAATTATCCTAGCTGTGGCCGGGAAATGTATTTCTCATGTCAGGTGTATTTTGAAATTTTATGCCCGGTTTTTGGCGTGAGGAAATGTGGTATTCCCTGTTCATGTATCGGTATGGGCCAATTTTGGTGTGGTTGGAAGCCTGGACGATTGCCTTCCTTGGTGTCTAATGTTTACTGGGATTGGAACCCGTGACCTCATGTCATTCTCTGTGTTCTATGTCTGCGTTGTGTTTCAGGGCTTGGGGCTTCCCCAGTATGGTTTTTGCTTGTGTTTCGCGTACCAAAAATACCATTGGATAGTTAGTTTTTGGTACGAGTGTGGTGTGTGGTCATGGGTTCGGACGCGGTTGCCTGTAAAGACTTGGTGTGATCCTCTCTGTGCCGCATATATTATGGCACATGTATTGTGTATCTGCTATGCGCAAACGAAAGTACTTAATACTGTGAGGAGTTTGCGTATTTTTGAACTCTCCTCGTAGTGTAATTTTGGAAGCTATAGGGTCCTTAGATCGGCCGTGAATGATGCGTTGGTTTCTGTCTAGTAGGAGTTGGCTCGGCTCGTCTGATTCGAGCAGTCTTGCTCATTGAGGAGTGTGTTACTGCTGATGCGACGGTGTTGAATTACGATGTTGTGTGCTTTCATTAGTTTTATGTTCTGCCCACGTCCTTGTTTCCTGCACGTGTGTGTGTGTGAACTTGATTGTTGTCTGTAGTGATTGCGAGCAGTGCCTCTCGCATTGTAAAAAAAAGACTTGTAATTTAACATGACCGTTAATCTGTAGGTCATGCGCCACGGGCCTTCCGTTTTACGTGGAATCCAAACCACAGGCCGTGGCCTTTCACTTCGAAAATCTCACATGCCTTGGCCGTACTGTAAAAGAACCTCTTACTAACTGCCTTTGTGTCCCCAATTGTGTGTTACTGTAACGTGGTTCGAGTACGTCCCTTATCCATTGTACCAAATGTCGTTATACACTAGTGTGTCTGGGCCGCTAGTCGCGTGTTTAGTGACTATGTGCCGGTGAGAAAAAGTCATGTTAGAGGCAGTGTTATGTGTAACGGATGCCTATGTATTAAATATATATATACAGTTTAACTTGGCCACCTTCCTTTCTCGGGCCGAATGCGTGAGGCAAAAAAAATGTTAGCCCCGCTCTGAATTAAGAGAGCACTTTGAAAGAAAATAATAGAAAGACTATATTGTATCTCGCCTGCCCACTGCTTTTATGCTTATAAAAGCGGGTTTCCGGGCGGTGGTAGTCTGTAAAAACTGTGTCGTAAATATGAAAAATGTTTATACGTGAAGGTTGGGGCCTGAGTGTAGTATTTACCAATTTGGTAATGTTATTACTACGGTAATCTGGTTACATCTCAGGGGAATCTACCGACATTGTCTAGTACACCTGGGGAAGGCCATTGCCAGACGTATTTGATACATGTGTATCCACGTCACGAGCAAAGCCAGGGCACTATGGGAGTCGAAACTCCACTCCAAAGCAATTATAACCTTACCTTGGCATTGAATATATAATTTTTCAAAAGAGAAATATGTATTGTCCGTTGATCCATTATATATTTATACGCCAATTGTGCTAAATGTTCCGGCATAACTCAACAAAATGACAGTGGTTCGCCCCGGTGTGCAATTGGGCTCTTCAGTTGGTTAAAGCACACCTCACCAAATTTTTGAAAACTAGTTTGCGATTTTTAATTCTTGCCACGCTTATGGCTTTTGCCCTCTACAAGAGAGTCTATCCAACTGTTGAACCGGAACGTAGAACATTTAGTCATTTCTGCTTAGAAAGACTCGCTTAAGCTCTATGCTGTGATTTGATGTTTAAGCTATGTTCAAAATATCTCTTTCCGGCTTTAAGCCGCGTAGCTCTCCTGATGGGCTTCTACTTGGCTTTGGATATTAGAAACTTTACGTTATCCAATTTATAATATGGATCAACCATGCGCAATACCCATGACTGGCCTGTGAGAGAAAAAAAAATGTTAAGGGCCCAAAAAAAATCGAGAAGGATTTTAGAATTATATACTCTTGGTTTAGCCATGTTGCACTGCATATAGTGAGGGAAAAAAATGTGCCGTTTACGTTAGTGAGTCTGTATGTATTTATTGGCGTATTTCCCCCGTGTAAAGGAACTTATGTGTGTCCCTGGTGGAAGTCGTTACTCCGGTCCGAGCGTCCTTGCTCGGAAAGGTGAAGGGTTCTGTCCTGTTATGAGATTATAGGCCCCTGAAATCCACTGAGGCGCTTCTTTGCCATTTTTCGGGGGATTTTGTAGCAAAGTAAGCCTGGGCTTGCTTTCACCGTATCGCTTGACCGTTGGCCTAAGTGCACCTGTGTTCGCAGGCCTACTGGCGCTCAGAGCTACTCTAGTAGAGTTTACGGGGGTGTGTGTTTTTTCGACCGATCTGTTCTGTGGGGTAGGTAATAACACTTTTCCTAATCCCCGTATACTGTGTGGTAGTGCCTGGTCAAAATGTGCGTGCGTGTATCGTGCATCCTGAGGGACTAATACCGGTGTTCGCCTTCGTTCTGGCAAATTTGCCCTTTGAACTGGCGGTAAAGGTCGCTTAATGGCTTGTGTCTGGCCTAGCAATGTGGTGGCGTGTAGCCTGACCGCTTTTCGGCCTGTGGCCACAGCAGACTCCTGCCATTGCGTTAGCCTATCTGTGTGGGTGTATGTAGGCTTTATGTGTAGTGGGACGGGTTCTATGTCGTCTGCCCATGACGTGGTTACGTCCTGTTGTCTCTCTGTCATGCTATGTGTGTCTGAGGGTCCTGGCTTCAACTCCCTCTCGTCTCTTTGTTCCGAGGGGGTTGTTCTAGGCTCTGCCCCTCGGTTTGGCAAAATTGCCTTCGGATCCGGAGCTGAAGTACATGTGTTCGTGTAACTTTGTGTTTTTAGCCTATTGGAGCCTAACCCGGCCGTCTTCTTGACTGTAGCCATGGTGACCTCCTTCCCATGTGTGGCAGTACATGGCGAGAGGGACATCCTCGCAAATTGTTGAGTTAGCGTATCTACGCTTATGTCCTCTCTCGGCTGGGCTGGTGGCCCTACCATGAACTCAAAAATGGCCTTGATGGATTGGAGCTCACGATATTCGTCCCAAATTTGCGTGTACTGCCTATTGAGGCATATGGCCTGTTCAGCGACTTTTGTGTCCTGTGTCCCTATGCGTCTGTGTTCCCTGATGAGTGTCTCCCATTGTTGGAACATAAACTCGTGTCGACAGTGTAATTGCCAGTGGGCTTTTATGATTTGTGTGCGGAGGGTGGGGATTTTCGCCCGAATCTTACGATTCTTAGCGCTGCGGCGTGGCCGGACAAGGGCTCTTATGATCCGCATGTACTGGGCGTGCAGGAGCTGCTGAAACCTTCTGAGGTAGTCCTGCCTAGTTTCAAAAACTCTGTGCCAGGCAATTAATTCCTGGTACTCCCCAATGCTCCTTAGCACAGCTAGGCGGTATAGGGGGGCCATGTTGAATGGAGCGTATGTGAATAAAATAAAAATAAAAAATCTGTGCGTGTTTGACAGTGTATTTTCGTATCTGTTTGGTTCTTTCTGGGGCTGGGGGGTTGGTTTAGTAAGAATTTCCCCTGTGTAGCTAGTTTTGGAGCAAAAATGGTGTTTTTTGTCTGGGGAAATTTTTTTTCACTATTTGCTTGGCTTCTTGCGGTACGGAAGGGGTCGTTTTAACTACGAGGGCTCGTTGGTTGAGTCCCGTTCTGCTATGCGTAGTACCCCGCCTCCACCAGTGTTTTAGATCCCTTATTTGGGGGTGGTAGGATCTAAAAGGAAAGAGTTATTGTGTTAATTTATAAAGCTGTGCCTAAAAGGGGTAGCTTCTCTTGGCAGGGTAAGCTGGCCAGTGTAGAGTGTTGTTGTGTGTTAGGAACTTGGGGGCGCTCCTATAAATAATGTAGTAGTGTTTTAGGGGATGTGATTCAATGCAAGGGTCACTGCGCTGGTCGCTCAGCTGACTGCTTATTATGTAACTGAATGTGCTTGTATCAGCTAAGTGGCACGCGCTGCTCTCTAGCAGCCGGGCCGCCTCGAGAAATACAATGGTATCTGAGCTAGCACTATCAGACTACCGTCTGTCACGTCTAACCGTGACGGGAATAAGGAAGGGCGTTGGGATGTAAAGAGGCGTATAAACAGTAAGGCGAGTGTAGAGTGTTGACCAAGTGTTTATTGGTATGTGATTCTAAGGTATGAGTCCCTTGTAGGGAATGTAACAATGTTTACAATGTGAAGTACAAACTGTGGGTACAGGTTATAAAAGTAGGAAGTCTGAACACGACTGACTCACCTCTGATGACACCAGCGTAGCCTTCGGCCGTAACGTTGAAGCACTGATAATGGAGAGATCCCCTGACCTGATTAAGACGCCTTCTTATACTCTTCGGCGCTATGCTGTCAGCCAGTTAATAGTATGTCGCTGTGTGTAACAATTGTGCAAGGACTGAGCTGCTTTCTAGAGTGGCAAGCTGTCCTTGCGACGTTTATGGATGTTGGCCCGGCTTTCCAAGGGTTGCCCGTTAGGCGATTTAGGCAGATGATGGGGGGATGGTCTCCAAGGGGTGCATACCCATGGGAGGCTGTACAGTATAGATCTGAAAGCTCGCTTACAATAACCACCTTATAGAGTATAAAATTAGACTAAAAATCACGATCGTATCCGACCCCAAAAGCCACCTCTATAAATAAAATAAATCTCCTTTTACGCGTATCAATGCCAGGAGCAATGTTCGTGGTTAGAAGTGGGAACCGAACCCCGCGTTTTAAGGCCCTAAAACGAACGGTTTTCGAGATATTGCCAGAAAACTATCCACGGCCTGCGAAATTTCAGCGGCTGCCTCAGTAACGTTGATCTGTTTCTCAGAGGGAACAATGTTATTTGGGAATATCTCCGAAACCGTTCATCTTAGGAACTAAAATATTGTGTTTCGGGGTCCCTACAGGACCTCCGAGTATTGTATCTCGTATCTGGCGGCTTAAAATGAGCTAAATCCGAACTTTGTACCGACTGTCCTTGCTCAGTGCCAAAGGGCCGAAAAAGTCACAAATTGAATTTTCCAAAACCGTTTCTTAGTGGGCCTCTACATATTCGGATCAACCAACGTGCAAAATTTCAACTTTCCCGGTCTAGTGGTTTGAGCCCTGCGTCGATGAGTCAATTTTGGATGGTCAATGCCAAAGGGCCTAAAAAGTCACTTACAAATTGAATTTTCTAAAACCGTTTCTTAGTGAGCTTCTACATACTCGGATCAACCAACATGCAAAATTTCAGCTTTCTAGGTCGAGTGGTTTGAGCCCTGCGGTGATGAGTCAAGTTTTGATTATATATAATAGATGAGACTTTCCAAGTCGATTTGCTCGTAGAAATATGGAATATAGCTCATTCTGCGCGTATCAATGCGAGGAGCAATGTTCGTAGTTTCCACTTCTACGAAGTGGGAAACGAACCCCGCCTTTTAAGGCCCTAAAACGAACGGTTTTCGAGATATTGCCGGAAAACTATCCCCGGTCTGCGAAATTTCAGCAGTTGCCATAGTAACGTTGATCTGTTTCTCAGAGGGAACACAGTTATTTGGGAATATCTCCGAAACCGTTCATTTTAGGATCTTAAAAATTGTGTTTCGGGGTCCCTACAGGACCTCCGAGTATTGTTTCTCGTATCTGGCGGCTTAAAATGAGCTAAATCCGAACTTTGTACCGACTGTCCTTGCTCAGTGCCAAAGGGCCGAAAAAGTCACAAATTGAATTTTCCAAAACCGTTTCTTAGTGGGCCTCTACATATTCGGATCAACCAACGTGCAAAATTTCAGCTTTCCCGGTCTAGTGGTTTGAGCCCTGCGTCTATGAGTCAATTTTGGATGGTCAATGCCAAAGGGCCTGAAAATGTCACTTACAAATTGAATTTTCTAAAACCATTTCTTAGTGAGCCTCTACATACTCGGATCAACCAACATGCAAAATTTCAGCTTTCTAGGTCGAGTGGTTTGAGCCCTGCGGTGATGAGTCAATTTTTGATTATATATAATAGATGAGACTTTCCAAGTCGATTTGCACGTAGAAATATGGAATATAGCTCATTCTGCGCGTATCAATGCGAGGAGCAATGTTCGTAGTTTCCACTTCTACGAAGTGGGAAACGAACCCCGCCTTTTAAGGCCCTAATACGAACGGTTTTCGAGATATTGCCAGAAAACTATCCCCGGTCTGCGAAATTTCAGCGGTTGCCATAGTAACGTTGATCTGTTTCTCAGAGGGAACACAGTTATTTGGGAATATCTCCGAAACCGTTCATTTTAGGATCTTAAAAATTGTGTTTCGGGGTCCCTACAGGACCTCCGAGTATTGTTTCTCGTATCTGGCGGCTTAAAATTAGCTAAATCCGAACTTTGTATCGACTGTCCTTGCTCAGTGCCAAAGGGCCGAAAAAAGTCACTTACAAATTGAATTTTCAAAAACCGTTTCTTAGTGGGCCTATACATACTCGGATCAACCAACATGCAAAATTTCAGCTTTCTAGGTCTAGTGGTTTGAGCCCTGCGGTGATGAGTCAATTTTGGATTATATACAAATAGATTACCTATCCACTGAACAATTATTATATTACCAAAGTAAATATTCAGCAAATTGGACAAAACTTTTACTGTGGTTTCTAAATGACAATTCTGAGAAACTTGTGAGAAATCCATAAAATATTTAATTGACATTTTGAATATAATTAAAGAACTAGAATGGATTTTACAAAATAAAAGGGTACAGAAAACAGTTCTTCAAAATATAGGCACCTAAAACTCGAAATTTCACATGTTTTGAAATAAAATCTAAATGTGACAGTTCCTTTTTTTTATTGTAAAAAAGATACGAGGCTTACAGTAGTTGCATATGACGTGCAACATCTGACATGTTATCCTACTATGAAATTGAGATGAAATGTCTGTGAAGTCATCTGACATGTTATCCTACTCGTATACTACACAGCTTGGACATTCTTAAAATGTTAATTTACGCTCCGTTTTCATACTGGTACTATGATGAATGTATAGATTGAAATGGAGATACGCTACTGTTACACTTGTTTGAACAAATATCACATAGTATATTATTAATTAAGAGGAGGAATGAAGTCATAGTCTCTAGCCTATCTATAGACTACTAGAAATAATGTTCAATACAATCAAATTTCCCAACTCCTGCTTGGTGCAAACTATTGTAATTAAAATTAGATAAATCGTAATTTCATGTAGATTCTGTTAAAATGACGCATATTGTTATGATAGATATCGTTTAAATCGATAATCCGGTAGCAAAAATAATTGCCGGGACTGGGGTTTGAAGCTGAGACCTCATGATTCGCAGACCAAGATGCTATCCACGCAGCCATTACAACCACAAAAATTTAGTGTACAATACAGGTACTCATTTTCACGTGCCAGTAATAATATGAAAGATTTTTAATGCTCCATTATATTTTGCTTTTTTTTTTCGATAATGTTCCTGCGTGGAATTGAGCTTTAAATTAGTTATGAATACGCCTACTTGACAGTAAAGGGAATTCCTATAGTGGTCCATCAAAGGCAAGCCCAGTTCCCGTATAAAACCATCGACATATATTACATTAATCACTGCATTACCGCAATGTGGGTTAATATCTGAATAGCCGTTGTGCAGAAATATAATACCGGCTTTGCCGACTAGTTACAATGCTTCAAATGAAAGCATATCAACATTTACTCACTGATACGAAGACTTTTAACATGTGCTTTGTGTTTCAATCAGTTGACACCAGAGTTCGAATGAGTGTTTACCATTCAGTGTGAAAGTGTTGAGCAATGTTACTCTGGGAGTGGATGCCCATCACTTTTATCCAGAGATTTAAAAACCGTCTCTTCACTCATAATTGTTTTCAGGAAATATTATATAATGAATATTTTTACACCAAAGAACGACATTTTGAAGATGATTTATTGCAGAAATATCTGTAATGGCGCCTCCAAACATTGAAGTAATCCGTATGTTTTATACATTCCACATGGTACCACTGCTAACTGGCTGTGCGTCTTACACACTTCCGTCCGATTATTCAAAATCAATCCCACAAAAATATCCAGCAACCGAGTTGAAGGATGTTACACAACAAAAAGGGGGCAACAGTGTAATTCAAACTTCGCATTCGCCTTAAGCAGATACAAGGAACTTAAAAGAAAAATATTATATCATTTGGTGGAATTTTATTTTTTTGGTGGAGTTTTATTCTCTACCACAATCTCACCTTAATACTTTTATTGCTGAAAAACATCGAATGATATTCTTATGTGCTTGGATCCCAACTTGCACTGCTACAGCTCAAAACTCCTGTGGGAGTAGAATTGGATTTGAATTAACTAAAGAACTTTGAAGAAAATTGTTAAATATGCTTGAGTGTCCACGACATATTATGTTGTTACAATCCTTTTCCATAGATAAACAGCAATATACCTGCATGTACAGCGGCGTTTCACACGACAACTACACTGGTCAAAACAACTAGGGGATCAGGTGAGATATCTAGGTTCTGACGTATTGTCATCGGCAGAATGACCTAAAATGGTTCGACGTCTTTCTGTCGGTTCTACGGAACGGAGACATCAACATTACGGCAACCGAGATAGTGGTAATAACAGAAAGTTGCTGCAGAGGGGATAGGTGTGGACGTGTGTTTACTCTACCAAACGAATGACACAAGCAGTTGGGTTTAGATGGCGTAGTGAGCAGGTAGTGCAATGCAACAACAACGTGACTTACCCGAAGGTATGGCATAGAGAGCCATAGGAAGGTTGGAAGCGGGACAGACACAGAGGAAGGGGACTGCAGCTATTGGAGTGTCCCAAAGTGTAATTTCCAGGACCTGGACGTGATTTCAGACAACAGGAACAGTTAAAAGAAGGCCAGGCACGGTCGTCCACGGGTAACATCAGCAAGAGATGACCGTTATCTCCGGTTAACAGCCCGTCGAGACAGGAGGCTGAATGCAACTCAGCTGCGACGCACCCTCCAGGCGGCAACAGGACGCGCAATATCAACACAATCAGTCCGAAATCCTTCGGAAAAGTGGCCTCTACGCACGGAGGCCCATGGTGTGTGTCCCATTAAACCACGCCACCGATTATCCCGCAGAAACTGGACGGAGAAACATCAGGATTGGCGTCGTAACGAATGGCGCCGAGTTCTGTTCACAGATGAGTCAAGATTTTGTGTTCAGGCGGACAATCGTCGTTCTCTCATCTGGAGAGAACGTGGAACTCGGAACAATCCCGCTTATGTGCAGGAAACAGCACCATATCATGGTGGTGGACGAATGGTGTGGGCTGGAGTAGGTATTGGCGGACGTACGGACCTCTATGTCGTTCAGAATGGCGCTTTGACTGCTCAGAGGTATCGAGACGAGATCCTTCGACCGTTTGTTGTGCCCTACGCTGGTGCCATAGGTGATGGATTCATTCTGGTGGACGATAACGCACGACTCCACAGAGCTGCTCTGTTGGACAACATGCTTGTCGACGAGGGCATTGAACGAATGGAGTGGCCATCTTGTTCAACGGATTTAAACCCGATTTAGCATGTCTGGAATGCACTTAGCAGTCGCATTGCAGCCAGACCAGCACCTCCCACAACGGTTGCCGAGCTGGATATTGCACTCATGGAAGAATGGCCAAATATCCCTAAAGAGCTGATTGATAACCTCATACTGTCCATGCCACGCAGGTGTGTAACTGTCCTGGCCATCCGAGGTGATCACACACCATATTAGAGGGCAACGAGAATGACTTTTTCACTATTATGGTAGCCCCATGGTGCCTCGCTCTAAGTAATCGCCATGTAAACCTCCAGTAAAGAGTTGAGACAGCAAAATATTGTACTGCAACACACACAAATTACAATTGTAACCGAAATCTGAATAAAAGACGTTACCATATGTATCTTGTTATTATTATTATTATTATTATTATTATTATTATTATTATTATTATTATTATTATTATTATATATTAAATCGTTACTAATACACACATTTTACAAAATTCATAATATCTGTACACATTTTAAGAATTTCCTTACACTTCCTACTCATTGTTTAACCTGTAAATTTACAATTATTAAATTATATTGTTACAATATGATAAAGACAGGTCGAACTAGGATATCAAATTCATACAGAGCAGGAAGAGATATCCCATATGCCACTAAAAGGTGCAACCTTGTGTGTGGCATGCATATCGTTGATTACTATTTCAAAAAATTGTATAATGGCTTAGCCGAATAACACGTTCTATGTAAATGATGTATGATATCTCACCTGATCCCCTAATTGTTTTGACCAGTGTAGATTAAAAATTATCTAATTCCATATTAGGTGAATCAAAACAAATATTTTAATAATAATAGTATTGCGTTTCGGCTATGACTGCTGTTTAAACTATTTCAGACTTACATGCTATCTAGTGATCGAGGATGTAGTGCGGTATGAGAGTTGGTGAGTGGCTAGTTGAGAGGTTTTTATTTATTTATCGTATGGCTTTTAGTGCCGGGAGTGTCCGAGGACATGTTCGGCTCGTCTCAGTCTGTAGCTGCTTCCAGCGGACACCCTTAGGGTGAGCTACAAGTTCCGTTCATTTCAAGTAGTCCCAACTTTCGCCACCAGATATCAATGATACCTAGTGGTGAACGTTCGAACTTTGATAGAGCGTTCCGACGAAATCTAACCAAACAATTTAGCTTCACACATGTTTAGTCTGTGGAAGGATCTTTCACATGCCATATATCTATGACATGAGACCGCTGGCTTTACTTCCCCTCCGAAGAATGGCATACTGAAGGATTTTTAACGCTCTTAAAAAATCAGACGACTTCGGCCGGGTTTGAACTCGCGACCTTGGGAACTTTAGTTCAGCAGGTTACCAACTACGCCACCGAAGCCGCTATTAGTTGAGAGGTAGGTTGACGACGTGCAGGGTGTTTCTAAATTCCCATTGCGGACTTTCAAGACTTGCAGTGGGGACCAAGACGCTATAACGCCCGGCATGTTAAAGAACCCATCTGAATTCAGTAGGCCGTGTTCATCATTGGAAAATTAATCTCGGGATTTTCCGACAACACAAAGTTCCTTCATTCTCTACTAGAAAGCGCTATAGTGCCAATGAGCTTAAATATCTAACCTCCTTGACTTTCATAGCGTTCCAAGGAACGACAAAATTCGACATGCAAGCTGCCATCTGGGCGTCAAATAGCAAAGCTTGCACCCGGCGCCCGAGGCCATACGATATTAGATATTATTATTATTATTTGTTTATATATGTTACAGGGAAAGTCGATTCTTAGTAAGAGTTGACTCTCCCTAGGCAGAGTCAACTCTTACTGAAAGTATCAGTAATAGTTGATTGAAAACAAACAGATCAACTTTTCCTTGGGCGAGTTAACTATGCCTGCTGTGGTTTAGTAAAAGTTGATTCACAGATGCTGCTCTGAAAATGTAACCGCGCGCGCCAAACCTTTGTTATGATTATTAAAATATTGGCATTGTTTGGACTCGTACTTCCATTATTGGACCGACCGTTATCGATCTGAACATTTCTTTGTTTTATTACCCCCACCACACAACAGGCAGTTGCCATTCGTCATTACTCGGCTCTTTATTGTTGTGCAATAGTGACAAAATATTCACTTACGTTTAAATAATTAGTTTAATTGTGTAATAATTATGTCAGACACCACGGCAGAACTGTTTCGTGAAAAACTGCAGCAGGAACGCTCGACTTACAAGGTAAATTCACTGACATTGACCAAATTGAAATATGATAGCTGCATTCAAAAAGTGAAACATTTAAAATCTGCAATTAAAAAAGAAAGTAACGATATGAGGTTTTTAATACGATATGACATTATTGAAGTAAATGGTATTACAAAACTAATACACCCTGTCACAGACCAAGACAGCTTAAGGTATTATGGTTTTGATGAAGAGTTGTTTGGAGTTCTTAATGAAGCGCACATAGCCTATCCACTGGACATGGAGGAAGAGATCGTATGATTCAGCAATTGAAAGGGAAATTTCAAAATGTTATTACAAAGGACATTTTACTATTATTAAGCTTGTGCGAACCTTGAGATCAAAAATTGAAACATAAAAGTAAAGGACTGGTTGTAAAGCCTTTGTTATTCAAGGAAATGAATTCACGATGTCAAGTGGACTTGATTGACTTTCAGTCTCAACCTGATGAAGACTTCAAATTTATAATGGTGTACCAGACCGTTTAACAAAGTTTCTTGCGCTAAGACCACTGAAATCAAAGACTGCAGACGAAGTGTGTAATAATATCGTTGATATTTTTACTTTGTTAGGCGCTCGTTGTATTTTACAATCAGACAATGGGAGAGAATTTGTTAATACAATTATTGACAGTCTGGTTAATACATGGCCGAACTTCAAAATGGTGCACGGCAAACCACGACATAGTCAGAGTCAAGGTAGCGTCGAAAGACACAACCAGGACATAGAGAATATGATAACCACCTGGATGCAAGACCACAAAACATCAAAATGGAGTGAAGGCTTTAAGTTTATTCAACTTATGAAAAACAGTGCATTGCATAGTGTGATAAAACGAACCCCGTATGAGGCAATGTTCGGTTGCCCCCCAAGACACGGCTTATCTAGTTCAAAACTACCAACTGAGGTACTGGCAAATTTAGAAACAGAAGAGGATCTTCAATGCGCAATTGATCAAATTCAGCAACAACAGGAAAACGAAATTGGAAGTAACGGGAGTGGAAATCCTGATGAAAATGAAACAAACCAAAATGTATCAAGTGGTGAAAATCTCTTAGATGATAGTGATTATCTCCTCACTGACCTGAACAAGTCTACTGAGGACATCAAGGGACAGAGAAATGAAGCTTTCTAGTGTCTAGAACAACAAGCTTAACGCATGAAAAAAAAACTCATATAGCATTCATCCGCCAGTAGAAAAAGGAACATCAGTTCGAATTCCTGTCCCCGATGTTGACCGCGGTAGAGGAGATGCTCGATCTACCCTAGGCGTGGTTCTGGAGGTTGTCGATGATGGATTTTATCGAACTGGAACGAGAAATGGAATTCTAAAGCAGCTTTTCTCAAGGTAAGTTTTCAAAGCTAAAATAATATATATATATCTCTCCTCTCTCTCGCTGCCCATAGTATTAAATTGTTCAGATTTCAATGATTACATTTTTTCAGGTCTCAATTCAGTAAATGTCCTACGAACATTATCCAAGAAAATGAAGTTTCTATGGATAAAACAATAGCTGTGAGCACTGTCGCAACCTCACAATCACTTGGAAGTGGACAAGGTATTTTCAAATGTTCTTGCAACACTAAATGCGAATCCATGAAGTGCATGTGCAAGAAGAAAAGTGTAGGCTACTTTGCAACTCAAAGTATCACAAAACTTTACTTTTCTATACTAAATGACAAATATTTATATCTCTTTATGTATTTTAAAGGTTTTTCATTTTTATTACTTACTTACTTACTTACTTACTTACTTACTTAATTCCTGCCGCTCCTTCCGGAGCATAGGGCCTTGGCGAAATTTCTCCACGCAGTACGGTTCCTGGCCATTCTCTTCACTTGACCGCAGTTCTTGTCCACCTCTGCAATTTCATTTTCGATCGTCCTCTTCCAGGTCTTCTTAGGTCGACCTCGCTTCCTGACGCCCTGAGGATTCCAGTCTAGCGCCGCCCTCTCGATAGCTCCGTCCGGCTTCCTTAGTGTGTGACCAATCCAGCGCCATTTCCTCTCCTTGATCTGGATGCTAATCGGTTGTTGATTGGTGATGGTCCAAAGATCTTCATTTGAGATTATGTCCGGCCACCTCACATTCATGATGCGACGCAGACATCTGTTAATGAACACCTGTAGCTGGTTGTTGATCGGTTTTGTGACTTTCCATGTTTCACAGCCGTAGAGAAGAATCGACTTTACGTTGCTATTGAAAAGGCGGAGCTTGGTCTTCCTGGAAATGTTTCTATTTCTCCAGATGGGGTAGAGCTGGACAAAGGCACCATTTTCCTTTATTATTTATTTATGTATTTTAAAGGTTTTTCATTTTTATTAGTTCCTCTTAAACATTTTTCTCTCTTAATGTATTGGTTTTGACTTTCTATTTGTTCTTTATTAGCTAGTACCGTTTCCTTGCAGATAGTCAACTGTTACTATCTCAAGACAGTGAGAGTATACTTTCCCTAGGTATAGTCAACTCTGACTAGTAAATGTTGATCGAAATTGAACTCTTACCGCTTTTAATCAACTTTTACTGAAAAGATCAGTAAGAGTCGACTTTACCTAGGGAGAGTCAACTCTTACTGGAGAATCAACTTTCCCTGTAACATATACATTAGACCACCTTGCAGTGTGGCAGCTAGCATTCTTAGCCGTCACCCTGGAGGCCCGGAATCGACTCCCGGCTCTGCCAAGGAATTATTCAATTATGATCTGAGGTTTGGAATGGGGTACACTCAGCTTCGTGAGACAAAACTGGAAAGAGGTGGGTTCATTTTCACCTCAGCCATCCTGGAAGTGGTTTTCCGTGGTTTCCCACTTCTACCTCAGATAACTTCCGGAATGGTTCCTAATATAAGGCCACGACTGACTTCTTCTCAATCCTTACCTGGATTACAAGTACACACACTAATACAGCCATCAAAATAACACATGTTATCAGACGAAACTCCACACACACTTAAGTACACAGGACTAAATAACCACGATGTACAAGACACTCAAATGAAACAAAAACAACAACAGCAGTAATTGTTGTGTACTTGTCCCTTGTAGGCTGCGTATATTCACAGGAAGTTGATCATTATCACGTATATAGAACGTCAACGTGTTTGTTTTACAAAATCCAAGCTCCTAAACCAGGGGGAGTTAAAAAGTGCGGTTTATACCAAAATCTTCCAAATCGTCTCGAACTGTGTCGCGTCGAGCCCGCATGACTGTAAAGCCAGGTGAGTCGTATATACACATGGGCGTTTACAAGTAACCGATCGTAGCAAATTTGCATTCAAAAGACAGAGAATTATCCGCAGCGGTGACGAATTGCACTCTCATTTCGTAAATATCGACAATTTGTTTAAAAATATCATTTAAACACATAAACAAGGCGACAGCGGCTGCCAGAATTGTGTCCCGTCCAGCCCACATACCAATAAACCCAAGCGGGTGGTTTATACACAACGAGAGCTCTCGAATGGGTCCGCTAGTTTTATAAATTCTCTGTCTCTAGGATACTGTAGTTGTAAGAACTGACTGATACGCTTATTGTAGAAGAGGATGAATATTTCCGTACACTTGACTCGTTACGAATGTATGAGTCTATATTCTTCATCTTTCAAAAGGGTTCTTGCTTTCTCTCTCTCTCCTGATCACATTTTCTTCACTGAGTACACTTTCTCTTTATTCCTTTAGACATGCCCTATTGTTGTCTATACCACTTTACCATGTTCTCTTCTTACTTCGTTATTCTATGAAATTGAATATTTAAAGCTATTTCGAGAAAGGCAGACAAACCTTACCCTTCTACCCTTTCCTCCCCCTCCACCTCCCTCAGGCTGAACTGTTTCTTCCTTGCATTTAAAGTTCAAAGCTGATGGAACATTCTACCAAGAAACTTCATCCCGCTTCCTACCCCCGCGTCTCCTTTAATATACGATATAGTCAACCCTTTATGTTACAAGTTCTGAATGTTGGTGTAGCTTGTCTTTTCATTTTCTACACATTGTACATTATATTGTAGTTTTAACTCATTTTATGTTGGATGATGTCGAAATGTGAATATTATATGTTAGAAAACTGTATCATAATGAGGGTCATTTTAACACTATTTTTCATTATGCAACAATTTCTCCCACCATCAGAGCTCAAGAAACAGTTATGTGACCAATTAGGTAAGAATAGCTTAGCACCTTCGCAGACTTCCACGGCCTCCTATTATAAATGTCATTGCGTTTCTCGTGTCATAGTGGGGTATTCAAGGAGGCCATGGTCAAATACAAAGTATTCTCTGCGCTCCGTGCGCTCTGTTCAGTACATTAAACTGGCGAAATCTCGTCAGATATTTATGTTCGAACATAAAATAGTTAAAATTATCGTCGAACATAAACAGTCGTATGCAACTCGCCTATAATGGTAATTAAGACACTTGTATGGAAATTATAAAACTCGCTACGCTCATTTTATAAACATACTCGTGTCTTAATTAATGCCTTTATAGTCTCGTTGCATAATGTACTATTATGGGCTTGAGACATGTTGGTCTTCAACCACGTGTACTAAGGTGAGAATTGAACTTGGTTGATAAACTTCAATTCTTTGACGACTGTAGACGTGTGTTTATCTATATGAGGGCCAGGGATGGGGTAATACTTGGCAGAAGGTACTACCCCGGTATTTGACTGGATGGAGTATAAAGAATCCTCGGAAAAACACACTCTGGATAGCTGCAGTCAGTGCAAGGATTCGAACCTTCGATCTTCGGAGTTGCTTCAGCTCCCCATCGCGTCGTGATGTGCGAACAAACGCCCACGGCTAGTTATTTACCAACTTGTTTACCCACCGTTGCCCACATGTTGTCTTACTCTTAGTACAGTATGATTCGTGTTATACTTTTATGTTCGAACATAAAATAAAGTTATAATTATCGTCGAACATAAACAGTCGTATGCAACTCACCTATAATGGTAATTAAGACACTCGTTTGGAAATTATAAAACTCGCTTCGCTTGTTTTACAAACATTCGTGTGGCTTAATTATTGCCAATATAGGCTTGTTGCATAATGTACTATATTCAACTGGGCGGTGATCTGACTCACAGTAGCCCTTCT
This sequence comes from Meconema thalassinum, assembly GCA_946902985.2. Taxonomy (NCBI): domain Eukaryota; kingdom Metazoa; phylum Arthropoda; class Insecta; order Orthoptera; family Tettigoniidae; genus Meconema; species Meconema thalassinum. Next base: position 590,558,250 of record OX336390.1, read on the forward strand.
ATCACCCCGAATGGTTCTGCTAAGGTGACGTGTTGTCCGTTCGTTAAACACCTGTGGTCGTCCCGTGCGGCGGTTTACGCGGATGGTAACATTATCTCTGCAATATTAAAGATCCACCCTCGACACTGTTGACCTCGGAAACCCAAATTCACGGGTAATCTCCGATATGCTATAACGCATGCACCGTGCGCCGACGATCATCCCATGTTCAAAGTCAGTTAACTCGCGACGTGTTGCCAATTTCACTGCACTCGTGTCTGTGACAGACTGCTCTTCTCCGCCGCAGCTAACCGCAACGCTCAGAAGTCATACACGGCACATTTTCTCATGGGACTGTCCTTCCTGTGACTTTTGGTCACTCGCTGTATATAATTTGAGTCCTTGGTTCGGGGCCGGGGCCCTGAACAAATCTTGGGTGCAGGCCTCTTAAGCCGTGCGGGGTACACAATCTGCCCGAAGCCCATTTAGAAGTTGTTCGCGCCAATCCACTCTGTCGGTAAAATTACACACATATACTGGAAAAGAGATAACGATTTTAAAAGTTTAATATTGATGTGTTAAAAGTTGTAAAATATTGTTTGCTGCAGTTAAAACAAAGAAAATGAGTTCATTCTTACAATTGCAATAACCTTTATCGTGAGTATCACTATTAGCGTCTACACAGTCTTTTATTAGTATATATTGCCAACTCGCAACACCTAATCTTAGGACTAATTCTAGATTTCATTGTTATTGAAATTTATGGAAAAAAATACTAACATGACATTTTTTTAAATATTTGTAATTTGTTTTTCAGAAAAATCTAATTGTGAGTGCGGAGCCCCCTCAATTGTGTAGGGCCCACTCACCCCTACCTCAGCCACAGAATATTGTTGTTGTTGTTGTTTGAGTCTTCAGACTTTTGACTGGTTTGATGGAGCTCTCTATGCCTTCCTGTCCAGAGCTAAACGTTGCATCTCAAGCTACCACACCCTACATCTGAGGCAAACTATTTAACATATTCTAACCTTGGTCTACCCCTACCGTTCTTATCCTCGACCCTTCCTCCCATAACTAACTTTGCTATTCCTGGGTGTCAGTCTGTGTCTAACTGTCCCTCTCTTCATTAGCAGTCGCCAGAAACATCTCTCCTCTCCCACTCGTCTTAATACCTCTTCATTTGTAATCCTATCTACCCATCTGTTTTTCATAATTCTCCTGTAACACCACATTTCAAACGCAACAATTGTCCTGTTTTCTGCTGTTCCGACAGTCCAAGTTCATTTCCATAGAGTGCCACGCTCCAAACAAAGGCTTTCAAATATGACTTCTAACAGGTAGACTACCTTTTCTGTAGAAATGCTTCCCTTGCCTGTGCCAACCAATATTTTATATCCTCTTTGCTTCGTCCATTACTGGTTATTTTGATTGCTGAGTAACAAAAGTCTCCTACTTCCGTTAGCTTTTCACCTGCAAATTTGACGTCCATAGGGGTTTCAGATTTCTTTCTGCTGCATTCAAATATTTTTATTTTACATTTATTAATTTTCATCATGAATTCTCTCCTCAAGACAGAATCCATACCATCTAAGAACTCATTCAAACCCTTAGGTATGTCGGCTAAAATGACGTTGTCATCAGAAAATCTCAGAGTTGAAATTATTTTTCCTTGAATTACTTTGAATTACTTTCCTGATTGTATTTGCCTTTGAGTTATTACAATAATTACGACGCCTTATTGCAGTATTCACATTCTAAGTCAACACAAAATATCTTGTAATGTACTATATATATATAGAAATAAACAATAGAAATGCATTGAAAAAGAGCGATAATTGAATTGCTCAAATTGCCTATAAATAAGAACATTTAGTTTTATTTATATTAATTCTTTGACGCATTAATTCAATATGAAATTGAAAAATATTGCAATTATACAGTAATATTTTGATTCTTTTTTGACGTAAAACAAAAAGTACATTTCCAGAGGAAACCATATTTTTTCATTTCGACGCAGAATATTAATTTATTAGAAATTATATGTTCTTTAATCAAATGGAAGTGTAACATTTGGATTAAATACTTTCAGAATGTTATACGAAATATTCACTGCTACAAACAAATGGGTTGATATCACCAAGTGGTACAGATAGAAGTTTTTCATTCTGGCAGGTTAAGTTACAGGAATGTATCTTTGCAGCCTATACTGAGTCAGTTTAGTATATCGGAAAATAATAGCCCGATGTCAGGTTTATATGTGGTTGTGACTGTACATAATTGCTGTGGGCATCTCCAAGAATAACACAGACAATAGTTTTATAATGTATTTTAAATTGATCGAGCTGAGAAGGGTCTCGATAACGAGTTGCACCATAAGTAAATGCTTGCAGCATACCCCCTCTTATTATATCTACGAGACCTTTACAACTTTTTGCTCTTCCCCTTTGCTTTTCGTTTTTTACCAACACTCTTCTAACCTTTAATCACGAGGTATTGCCCTTTGACGTTACTTACAATTTATCAGTCGACTTTTCAATGTCCTGACCCCGACTCTCCCCTCGATATACTTAGTCCTTTTAAGCATCCAAGTACAGTCCATCCACCGTATTCGAGTGTTCTGTAAACATGGACTGAAAGTATTCGAGGGAATATTCCAGAGGAAGAATCTGCAGTACGATATCAACTGTCTCCCCTTCCTCGAGTTTAGTGCAAACTGGCAAATACAGCAATGCAATACTTGGCCGTGAAAACCGCTATTCCATCTTAAATGCATATTTAAATTACTTGCCAGATTTTTGTGCCCGTCGTTGACGTGTTTGTGCTGGACTTGAATTAATCAGAAATATGATTATCATCTCTATGTGTACTAATTTTGGAACAGTTCCCATGCATACCTTCTGAGATATATAACATGGAACTCAAATTTCAATTGTGTTTTATCAGCAGTCAGTAGCACAATGAGCGGCTTCGGTGGCGTAGTCGGTAGCATGCTGAATTGCTATGCCCAAGATAGCGGGTTCAAACCCGGCCGAAGTCGTCGGATTCTTTAAGAGCGTTAAAAATCCTTCAGTATGCGTTCCTTCGGAGGGGAAGTAAAGCCGGCGGTCCCATGTCATAGGTTTATGGCATGTAAAAAATCCTTTCACAGACTTAACTTGTGAAAAGCAAAATTTGTTAGGTTAGATTTCGTCAGAACGCTCTATCAAAGTTCCAACGTTCACCACTAGGTATCATTGATATCTGGTGGCGAAAGTTGGAACTACTTGAAATTGAACGGAACTTGTAGCTCACCCTTTAGGGTATCCGCTTGAAGCAGCTACAGACTCAGGCGAGCCGAACATGTCCTCGGACACTCCCGGAACTAAAAGCCATAAGATAGATAGATAGCACAATGAGCTGATTTTAAAATATGGTCGTGAGATGTCCTAGTATAGATCTTCACTCTTATCAAATTTGGTTTTGATAGCTGCAGCCGTTCAGGAGTTGATAGGGTGGAAACACATACAAACAGAAGGACAGACAGACAAAAGGACAGACATACATACATCTGTCAGGGTGATCTCATAAGTCTAGTTAATTTTTTTCATTATTTTTGCAAAATGTGAAAAGTAGGATGAAAATACGCTTGAGATACTGGTACCAGGGGTTAGCTTAGCTGTGGCTAGACTGTTAAACCTTGTTTGGTCAGCATGCATGTGAACAGTGTTCTGTTCAAAAATAGGCACCGAGAGGAAGATTACTTGGGGTGACATAAATAAGCATTAAAGGGATATACACTATCAGTTAATACGCTAATTGTAAACCAAAGTTTAAACAAATTATTCATCGGCTCCAATTTAATGATGCCGTGCCATCAATGCCAGTACATCTGTGGAAAAAGTAAGTGATTACAAGTGATTATCTTTCTTCCCCGTGTACTGTAAATTGGGGATAGGGATGGGAAGGAGGCGGCTGTGGTCTTAAGTTAGGAACCATCCCTGCATTTGCCTGGGGTAGTAGAAGTGGGAAAACCACTTCCAGGATGACAAAGTTGGGAATCGAACCCTCCTCTTATAAGTTTTGGCTCTTGAGGCTGAGTTTACCCTGTTCCAGCCCTCACACTAGAATTAAAAATTCTTGGCAGAGCCGGGAATCGAACGCAAGCCGCTACACCACGAGCTGGTCTCTGAACTCTCTATCTGCCGCAGTATTTGGTGTGTTTAAGAAAAGACTGACGATTTGTGTAAATACTCCAGTTTAATTGTTATTGGATAATGATTATTTGCTATGTAGGTTATACCCAATTTGCCACCAATCACAAATAAATGAATGAATATAAAATTCTACGCTACAGCAAGTTGATAAGCCTGTACGGATGATCAAATCATGATCTTGACAGGGGCAGTTCTTTCTTTACAACCCCCACAGGCAGATAACGAGTTCGTACCTTATTTCAAGTACCGGCGCACCTACCCTATCGCCCACCTACCCTATCCAACCAACCAACCCCTGGCACTATACAGCCCATGACGGGCTAAGGCCGACCATGCGACCACTGCCCAGCCATTTGGCCTGCAGATATTGGGGTGACGCGTGATCAGCGCGTCGGGTCCCATCGGCCGTTAATCTTGGTATTCGTGATCGGGGCGCTGTCTCACTGTCAGACAGCTACTCAATTGTCCTCACGAGGCTGAGTGCACCCCGTTCCAGCCCCCACGTCAGTTTTAAAATCCCTGACGGAGCCGGGGATCGAACCCGAGGCCTCCAACAACAAAGGAGCCGGCACCTACCCTATCGCCCACCATTATTAATACTGTTACACACACTACTACAGCCATCTCATATACCCTGGTTATTAGACACATTTCAATCATACGGGTGTTATGACCATCCTCTAAATGACATAATAACAACTACAACAACTCAACTTCCCATGTGAAGCTAATCGTACCCGTCTCACTCTTACACGAAGATTGGACTCGGCCGGTCTCGGACAGGAAGGCACGATACCGTACTTGCTTCTAGACCACCGTGGCTGTCTTAGATTTAAATTTTACGTGAGGATGTGCGTAGGATCTATGCAAATAAATTAGTTGTCGCAATTATTGGTATCGGTGGGAGTTCTGGAACCAATGGCCTCATGGATACCATGGATACGGTTTTCAAAAATAGACTCTACCGGTTATGTTGTTCATTGTTAAAGTTCAAGCAGAACATGTATTATCGTGTTAAAGATTAGTCATGGTTGCTTCGGGGAGAAATTGCACCCTGCAGAGGTCAATTATAGAGATCACTCTGTATTCTAATGTGTGAAGTGCAGAGGAGTGAACTTTCTCACCAGATCCCACGACAAGAATGTGCAAAATAGCCATGCTATTATCATATTGCCATGACTTTCAACATATTTAAGCATTACTTTCAACAAGACCTCGGAACTATAAATTACACCAACAGCTCTTCAATTTTCTTTTGATGGAATTTTTCTGTTATGATCATAAAAGCTATAGGAACAGAATTCTGTGGATTGACAGGCTTTCGTTACTATTATTATAATAAAGAACAGCTATATTTTCCGGCATTCAGTCTTTGGAAGTATGTGTATGATGAGACTCGTGAATGTGCATTACATAGTACTTGAAGGACAACATGTCATTAACAATAATTGAGGTATGGATTGGTCACTTGAAATGAAAATCCACAGCCTGCTTCCAATATTTTAAAGGTAAAAAGACGTAAGACTATTTTTCCATGTCCATGTCCGCTGCATGACGACATCCGACCTGGAGCACACGTGCACGATTTGCTCCATAAAATTGTGAGCACGGTGCCACTCAGGTGCGTGTATCGTAGAACGTCTAGAGAAGTGTCATTTGAAGGATCTCGCTAAATACTATGCAGTGAAATCATAAAAAGTGGACAATCGTTGTATTCTTTTTTGTTCAAATGCTTGAATTTATCAGTACGGCGCATCTATGCTCAGCCCTCAGCTATGTAGTGTATAATAACGTTCTAACTTGTATGATTTCACAGCATAGTCCTGAAAGAGATCTTTGTAAAAGCACTTTCTTCAACGTCCAATGGCATCACGTTTACGAGCTGGACGATTTTAGAGTCTTCTACCTGGACCGCGCATACGACCATAATTTGTCTCTCACAACAAGACGATCGTGTAAGAACATTGTGTTTGTGATTCTGCAGCACACTCCAGCATATGAAGAACTATTACAAGACCTACGAGGAAAAAGGGACTCGATCGAAGAAATCTTCTACACAACAGATGCAATGATAAACAAAGATTGGATGAAAGAAGAATACGAGCTGCGACACCTGATGACGCGCTTTGCGATGCACGGTTTCCATCATCGTATTTGTACCAGGAAATCCTTTCACCAGGCTAGCTATGAGTGTATATGCATTTTGTGTGGAGAACAGTGTGATACATACCACGTAATGGAGTGCAATAAGAGAGCGGTCTCTCTGACCGAATTTTTCGCGGATTCTTGAGTCTGATGTAATTTATATATTTTGCACATTGTTCGTAATAAATTTGTTCTTAATATAACATAGTGTTTGTGATAAACTGTCCTCACACGTTGGCTATAATAAGTTCGCCAATTGTTCTAGTTACCTTAAAAGCTAGTCTTTGTTCTTCAAATGTGAATGTTACACATAAACAGTAAGTAAACCTAAACACTTTTTTAAGTGGCTGCAAAATGCCAAAAATCTTCAAAATATTCGGGATTTCATTTCATTAGCTTTCTAATGGTATATATACGGTATATATTCATATCTCGTTCCTGAGGATACTTTCATTATAGGCCTACTTTCCCACAACCGTGCGTCTGATTAATAAACCTATTTATGTAGATTGTTATTTTCCATTAGACAATAGACATTTAAAAACATTTTTAAGAAATCAAAACGAGTGTTGCCGCGTCGGAGCGTGCACTTATTTAGTTGCTGGTGTCAGGAAGGGCATTCGCTCGTGAAACCCATCCGCAACATAGAATTTTATTGCATCTCTTCCCCGACATACATACATAAATACACTTATTTAGTTGCAGTAGTGATAAAACTGGCACAACTAGTCAAGGTATGTGATTTTTTTGTTGAGATACTGATAGTGGTGATTGACTTTCAAGTTTGTTTGCATAGTGTGATTAAAAGATTATTATTAAATGGTGAGTTTGTTGTTTGAGCTATTAGTCGTCCGTTTCCGTGCAGCTGTCGCCTCACGCTGCCTGCACTAGTTGTGCTAGTTTAAACACTAGTGCAACTAAATAATTGTATACAGTATATTATAAATATCATAAGAGCCTCCGTGGCTAAGGCTGTAGCATGCCGGCCTCTCACCGCTGGATCCGTGGTTCAAATCCCGGTCACTCCAAGAGATATCGCTGCTGCACAAAACGGAAGCAGACAGGTCTTTCACCGGGTACTCCGGATTTCCCTGTCAATAATTTCATTCCAGCAACACTCTCCACTATCATGTCATTGCATCTGTCATTCATTTAATCGTTGCCTCAGAGGAGTGCGACAGGCTTCGCCAGCCGGCACAGTTCATATCCTTGCTGCTAGATGGAGGCTTCATTCATTCCATCCCTGACCCGGTCGGATGACTGGAACAGGCTGTGGATTTTTTTTCATATTATAAATATCATAAACCATACTTATAAACATAGATTTAATAGTCGAAATATGTAGTATCTGATGATGTTCGCTTGACGATCGAAACTGGTCATCCAAGTGTATTTATTAATCCAATGTAACTGTTTCAGGATTAGCGAACCACCCATTATAATTGGGTAAAATCATGTTGACAAACTGAAAAACATTAAAATGCAACACTGAACAAGTAGTTCCGTGAAGAACTATACAGCCTATTTTCTTATAACCTACTTATGTTAATTGCCACTATCAACATACATTTCAGTTTGATTGCCGTAATAGATTCGTAGATATTGAGAACCGACTAAATATTTCGGATGGTCGCCATGTTGGATTTTATATGTAGGTCCTAGGGTTATGTACTGTTACATGAAGATTATTGTGTACGTGTAGCATTCAAACTTCAATCGCATGATTAGGACACAAGAAGGAACAAGGAGATTTTAAAATTTCGCACAGCTGCCATCTTGTGGTTATGGCAACAATTGAAATAAATTAGATGCCAGTGGATTAACATTCGTATAAGGATTTACTGTACCAAGTTTCACTGCACTCGGATGGTTAAATTGCGAGAAACGTCCATGTGAATATTTATACTTCGCGTCGCTGCCATGTTGGATTTGTGATCACCAGGTTATTTAAAGTCCTATAGGTGAACTTACAGTTTGATTGCTATAATAGATTCGTAGATATTCAGAGCTGTCTAAATATTTCGGATGGTCGCCATGTTGGATTGTTAAATGTATAGGCCATAGAGTCATGTACCACTAAATGAAAATTATTGCGTAGATCCATTATTCAAACTTTCATATCGATTGCATGATTACGACACAAGAAATAAAAACGTAATTTTAAAATTCGCAAAGCCGCCATCTTGAGGTTATTTAAACAATTGAACTAAATTAGATACCAGTGTATTACAATGTGTATAAACATTTCCTGTACCAGATTTCATTGCGGTTGGAACATTAAATCGCGAGAAAAGTCTATTTAAAATTTTCAAATTCGCTTGGCCGCCATGTTCGTTTTGTAGTTAACCGGTTTTTGAAAGTATTATAGATGAACTTCCAGTAGTGCCCTTTATTTCCCCACAAAATTTCAGGGTGATACCGCTTATAGTTTCAGAGATATAGAATGCCGGTGAAATATTTCGCACATCCGCCATCTCGTGGTTATGTAAATAATTGAACCAAGTTAGATGTCGGTTCATTACAATGTGTATAAACATATACTGTACCAAGTTTTATTGCGTTTGGTTGGTTAAATAGCGAGAAACGTCGATTTAAAAATTAGCAAATTCGCGTGGCCGCCATGTTGGTTTTGTTGTTACCAGTTTTCAAAAGTCACATAGGTGAACTTCTAGTATTTCCCTTTATCACCGTAAAAAATCCCAGGGTGATATCGGGAATAGTTTCGGAGATATTGAATGCTGATGAAATATTTCGCACAGCCGCCATGTTGGATTGGTGAGACGTAACAAAATTTGAAGGGCACAGTCGGGGTCGTCCGGAATAGTGCTATGAACTTACCGAGTTTCATTGAAATCGCTCCAGACGTTTAGAAATTATTAGGAAACACACACACACACACACGGACAAAAGGTGATCTCATAAGCCTATTTTTTCAAAATTGAAAATAGGCTAAAAATGGCTTCCAACATGATAGTCTCACAGAAACGTCGTCCGCGCATCCCAGTCGAGACCTCCCCCGTCCATTTTTTCTTTAATTATGAAAATTCCGCTAGCATTGGTCGGGATTGGCCTCGTTGAGAACTTGACCCTTCTGGTACAGTATTACGTCCTACCATGTACACAATTTGGCTTAACAACGCAAGAACGAATATTCTAGTGCTACAAATAAGAAGTCTTGAATAATAAACGTTACCTTAATGTGTCAGGTAATTTCATACATAAATGTAACAAGTGTAATTATACACACGCAGTGTTTTGTTAATAGCCATAAAACATTCAATAAAACTAATGAAGGGGGCTGTTGTAATTGAAACTCAGCAAGCACAAGCACACATAAATTGTTGCCAGTTTCTTGGTCGGGTCGCTCTAATTACGATTTAATTACTTTCGTAGAGGAGTGTTAAATGTGCGCCACTTCTTCATTTGTTATATTAATAACATCCAAGCGGAGAGAATGTTCTAGGCCCCATTATTCACGAATCATAGCGGAACATGCTACAGAAGGCAAAGCACACTGTAGGATGTATTTAATATTGCTGAGAAGAAAATAAGCTTGTAATTTTACGTGACCGTTAATCTCGTGATCATAAGCCAAAGTAGCTTATTGTTACATGACATCCGAATAATAAGGTGTGACTTTTCACCTCCAAAATCTATTCTCACTTGGAATCAATCCCAGTTCACCTTGGTGTGAGAGCACCATCTTTAGCAGTGCACCATCAAACCCACTTGCTAGCAAAACATACATTTAAAGTCAACGATAAATATTTTTGTTTGAGTCTTCAGGCATTTCACTGGTTTGATGCAGCGCTCCTTGCCTCCCTATCCTGAGCTAATCGCTTCACCTCTACAGAACTATCACATCCTAAATCCGAGGCAATCTATTTAACATATTCTAAGCCTAGTGTACCCGTACAGTTCTTATCCTCGACCCTTCCTTCCATAACTAAGTTTGCTATTCCTGGGTTTCTTAGTGTACTGTATGTCCTACCAACCTAGCTCTTCTCTTCATTAGCAGCCAACAGAAACATATCTCCTCTCCCACTCGTCTTAATACCTGTTCATTTTTTACTATATCTACCCGTATTATCCATCATTCTCCTGTAACACCACATTTCAAATGGTTCTATTCTCCTCCTTTCTGCTGTGCCAACATTCCAAGTTTCACTTCCATAGAGTACCACTCTCCAGACAAAAGGCTTTCAAAAATTACTTTCTAATACCGAAATGTATACACTTGATGTCAAGAGACTTATGTTTGTAGAAATGCTTTCCTTGCCTGAACCAATCTACATTTTATATCCTCTTTGCTTCGTCCATCACTGGTTATTTTGTTTCCTAGGTAGAAAAAGTCTCCTACTTCCTTTAGCTTTTCACCTGCCAATCTGATATCAGTAGATATCTGATTTCTTTCGGCTGCATTTCATTTATGTATTTTGGTTTACATTTATTGATTTTTATGATGCATTTTTTCTCAAGATGGAGTCCATACCATTAAAAAGAATTCAAATCCTTTGGTGAATCGGTTGAGATGGTGACAGTTGATCGACTTGAAACTATATCTCGAACATACATTATTTATAATTTCTGGTGATCAAACCACATTATTAAAATTGAAACGAATTACTAATGCTATGGGTTTTGCGTCCCATTTAACAACTGCGGCTTTAAAGACGCCAGAATTTCACCCAGAAATAGAACCTTGACATAACAGTAAATCTATTGACACGGGTTCTCAAATTTAGACACCCGCAAACACCGACTTGCTGTACCAGGAAATCTAAATTGTTAAAATGCCTAAAAGGTTAACAGCATAAAATCACCGATTTTCGTCGAATCCTATTTTCTCCTTTAGACAAATGCCGGACTGTTCCTTCTTAGTAAGTTTCAGCTACCTTACCCTGTTAAACTCATCTTCATTCATTTCTCATTCGCTTCTTAAAGGAGTTTTGCAATATGATGAGCTGTTAATTCGATGTAGGGGCTTGGGACATCTTGGTCATCAGCCCCGGTTCAATTCTTCTGATAACTTGTGTTTCTGTGGCAACTGTAGTAGTTTAACTGTAATTATCAGGGTCGGTGATGGGATAGGTGTCCCGGGACTCCAAATAAGGTCTATCCAGTGAGTGTGTCACTGTCAGCGCCGGGATCCGAACCTCAAATCTTTGAACTAGCTGCAGCTTCCCATCACAGTCATGGTGAGTGATTTAACGTGGACGGCTACGCCACGGGGTAACAGGATGAGTATTCGGCCGTATAAAAAAATTCTGCTTAGGAACTCATCCCACTTCGTCCCCATGGGAAATGTAATAATGACGGGTGTTAGTGTTTGTTGTTTTAAGAAAGAAATATCCAAGGTTATCTGCCCTTATACGTACATTATTATCAGTTCTTCATTCAGTAAATCTGTCCACAGACAGATTTCAATTGGACGGCCTCCATTTCTCTCTGTCCTGAGTATCTTCTTTCATTTGCTTGTATATTCTTCCCTTCTTCACATCTGTTAACATTCCAAACCTTCTTCTTCCTCTCCCTCTTTTTCCTTGAACGTTTTCTTACATTATTCCTTGTAGTAGACAATTCCTACGTAGTATGTGACCCATCCAAGATTTTTTCCTCTTCTGTATCATCCTCATGAAACTCCCTCCTAACCTTCTCAGCACCTCCTCATTCATTATTCTATCGGTCCATTTCACTTTCTCCATTCTTCTCCATAACTACATTCCCAAAATATCTAAATATGTTTGTTCTTTCTGTCTGACTGTCTATGTTTCCGAATGCTAAGACACCACACTCCACACAAAACATTTTGCAAAGCTCTTCCTGCGTTTGATCGGTATGCTTCTGGCTGTTAATAAACCTTTCACTCTCCCGAAAGCTCTCTTCCCCATGGAGATTATGCGTCCCACTTCTTCCGTAAAGCTTCCTAAATACTGGAATGATTGTACATATTCTAATACCATCCCATCTATTGTAATATTACTTCTTTTCCTACTGTCATTATTTTGGTCTTGGTAATGTTTATTTTTATTCCAAACTTTTTTTATTTATTTTACTTTATTTATTTTATTTATTATTATACTTATTACAGCTATCACAGTCCGGCACCGTGGTGAATTACTCGTAGTTAGAACTCTAGACTTTGGCCCGAAGGGTCCGTGTTCGATTCCCGGATGGGCTTTCGGGGTTTTTATTCTTCTATGGTTAATATCTCCGGTCCGGGACTGGGTGTATGTGACGTTTTCATTATCACATCATCCTCATTAGGACGCGCAGGTCGCCCACAGGCATTAACTAGAAAGACATGCACTCGGCCTCTCAGGATATTATACTAGCCTATATATTATTAGCGGTAGTACCCGGCTTCGCCCGGACGAGTGATTATAGAGTCTCTAAGTCTCCGTAAGGTCCCTGATCTGATAGCACTCTTAAGTGATGAATGATATTGCCACGGTGGGTGTGTGGTTATAGTGTCGGACTACCAACTCCAAGCTTGCACGTTCGCTCCTGGCCACGGTAACTGATTTTTGAAAGGCGACAAATATCACGATACTCATGTCATATGTTGTTGGCATGTTAAAGAACCCATTTGAATTCAGTAGGCCGTGTTCATAGTGGCAAAATTAATCTCGGGATTTTCCGCCAACACAAAGTTCCCCATTTCTGTACTAGAAAGCGGTATAGCATCAAGGAGCTTAGATATCTAACCTCCTTGACATTCATAGCGCTCCAAGGAGCATTAAATTCGACACGCAAGCTGCCCTATGGGTGTCAATTAACAAAGCTTGCCCCTGGCACCCGAAATCATACGATATTATTATTATCCATTATCAAATTCAGTGGCATTGTTCATACTAAAATGACTCATAGCAAAATGAAAACATTAACAACACAAAGGATCATAATAGAAATTAACCAATAATTGCTACACTGTGATAAGAGGTCACAGGGAAGTCTGTTCAAATTGGCGCAGCTGGTTTAGTATTTATGTTGGTCTGCGAATTGAAACACACGCAATAAACTAACTGATTCCATCTGAGATATCAGGATATAATGGAACAGACAACTTCAATTTTAGAAACGCCCTCCCTACAAATGACTTAAGAAAAGTGAAGCAAAAGAAGCAAGATCCCCATAATGGACGTAACTTCAAGGTCATTTGTCCCTAATGTTAATTATGATAATGTAAATGGAAGTGACTATTAACTACTGGCATAAGTAACTTACCTCCTAATAATAAAGTTATGCCACAATGTCTTAAACGTACAGAACGTTTACATTCTGTAACGAATATCCACTCATAGAATACAAGTACGATTTAACTTAGCAAACCATGTTAGAGGCGGTGTGATGCAGCCCCCATTGACCGTCATCAAAACACTCATTTCATTCGTAATGTTTCCCGATCGGGAATGCTCTTTTGAACATATCTCGAAAATGGTTCGTTCAAGGACCTTAAAACCTTGTCTATACCGAGTTTTGCTTCTTGAGCCTAGTTTGGTCCTTCTACGAAAAAATTCAATATTTCGTCTATGCACCAAACGGCCTAAATCAACGGAATGGAGAGGGATATCCAAATATCAAGCAAACAGTTTACCCGCAGGATTCAAAATAGTAAGTGCGTAAAATTTGGTTCAGTTCGGTGAAACGATGCATTATATTTATAAATACCAGATAGATTGACAAGCATTCAGCTTTATCCTATACATAGAGATATCTACCTCTCCCTGTTTCAACGGGGTCAGGGATGAAGTGAGACACATTTCTATATGGTGGGTGTTTTACGGCATTGTGTTATTCCTGGTGCTTACCGCATGAGAGGAATTAATGAGAGATGAAATGAATGAAGGTGAGTGTGTGAAACTGGGCAATGAGTCCAGAGGAAGCGGCCGTGGCGTATTTGAAGGTACTGGACTAGCCTGGAGGTGGAAGTGGGAAACCACGGAAAGCCATTTCAAGGACAGCCGACAGTGGAATTCGAACCCCATCATCTACCGAGCCTGGAGATAATTTCGTCACACTGCCTTGTGCAGCGCCAAATCGAGCGTGGTTAAAGCATTGGATTACAGTGGCTTCGGTGGCGTAGTCGGTAGCATACTGAACTGCTGTGCCCAAAATCTATGGTTCAAACTCAGCCGATGTCGTCGGATTTTTAAGAGCGTTAAAATCCTTCAGTATGCCTTCCTTCGGAGGGGAAGTAAAGCCGGTGGTCCCATGTCATGGATTTATGCCATGTAAAAGAACCTTCCACTAATTAATCTTGTGTGACGTTAAATTTGCAGGTTAGATTTCGTTGAAACGCTCTATCAAAGTTCCAAAGTTCACCCCTATGTGTCATTGACATCCGGTAGCGAAAGTTGGAACTACTTGAAATTGAACGGAACTTGTAGCGTTGAAGCAGCTACAGCCTCTGGCGAGCTGAACAACTCCTCGGACACTCCCGGCACTAAAAGCCATACGCTATAAAAAATAAATAAATTCGATTATTATTATCATTACGTTTTATTATTGTTATTATCATTATTATTACTATTATTATTATTATTATTATTATTATTATTAGGTAGTCTACGAGTCATCCCAAGGTTTATCAACATACTCCTTGTAGTGTAGTAAACTAGTGCTGGTCAAGGTGCGTACTTAAAATCCTCGCACCCACAACACACGATACGAAAGGAATTCACCATATCCATCATCATGTACAAATTTCAATAGTTTCCCATTCGAATGTCACCCTTGATGAAACGTTGTATTGAGTATCACATTATACTGACGGCTACACCTGTCACATGTCAGAGCAAATTAATCCATGACAAAGCTCCCGTCAGTGTAAGTTCGTCAAAAATAGGAAACATGTTGGACGTTTAACACGAATGAGGTGAAATTCTGCACATTCCTTTGTCATGCGGAATAATAATTCGCATTTCACGTCATTTGTATCCCTGTGGAACTGATTTCACTGTCTTCTTTAAGTGGTAGCAGTCGTATTTGATTAATTTGATGTTAGTTAACGTCACGTGCCGGAAAATCAAATATAACGTTTCACACATGTAATTCCAATTTTAATGTTAGGAAATAATATTAATTTCGATATTCCTTTTGTTATAGTTGGTTTTCACAGATATAAACAAATGTTTATTCTTTAGGGGCCCTGCGACATCGTGGTCATGTAGCCCTGTGTACTTGGCTGTGTGTACAGTCTCAATATATAAAAAGGAATCCTTCTTGACTGTCTGTTTGTCCCTTATGCGTTCATATGCCATTAATGCGATTGCGATGAAACTTTTTGTGTTGTTGTGCACATTCCCGCGAAGGTTTCTCCATTTTACAATACGTAGCACGCGAGTCATTTAAAAAAATGAGTGCTGGCACGTTATCGTTTCAACAAATGAACATTGGTTAGTTGTGTGCATGCCCACGAAAGTTTCTGAAATAGTAAATTTATTTCACAAAAGATGGAGCGTGAATCGCTTCAACAAATGAACTTTGGTCTACTGTTGTGCACGCCCGCAAAGATTTGTATTAGTAAATCCAATTTGCAATAGGTAGCTCATGAGTTGTTTCGCAAATCAGGGTATTTCAGACAGTTTAGTGGCAGTTTACATGTTTTCAAACGCCTGTAGATTCCTGTGCGATTCACATTTGCGATGACCGTCAACAAAGTACATGAACAATCCCGACAAATGTCTGAACTAAATTTTAAAAATCCATGCTTCTCATATGGACATCTGTTTGTGGCTTGCTTACGCGTCGGAAAGTCCTCTGATTTATTTATGTATGCACCAGACGGAAAACAAACAAAAAATTGTACCCAAAAGCACTTCAATAAACATAATTACAACACAAACACTTTGTTTGTTTCTTTGTTTGTTTGTTTCTTTCTTTCTTTCTTTCTTTCTTTCTTTCTTTCTTTGGTTGGTAGGCTCCTCAGTTAAGGGGCTGCGACAACGCGGTCATGTAGCCCCGTGTACTTTGGGTGTGTGTAGAATTTGTCTGATAACCGCTGTTAATTGTGATTACTGTATTTGTGTGTGTTATCAGTGATTCAGGTAAGGATTGCATACGTTTAATTTTTCAAGTACTTCCTACTTTTGTAACCAAATGCTACCGTCCACGACACCTAGATGCGAACTTGGCTACTAGATGCCATCGCAGCTAGCACCTGGCAGCAAACGCAGGAAATAATAATATAGCGTTATCAAATATAATCTACAAATTTTAGCTTCACACAAGTTTAGTCAGTGGAAGGTTCTTTTACATGCCATACATCTATGACATGGGCCCGCTGACTTTACTTCCCTCCGAAGGAAAGCATACTGAGGGATTTTTTCTTTCTTTGATTGATTGGCATTGCAACGCATAAATACAATCAGTTTTCAAAGGTTCATTATTTAGAAAATATTGAAAACGGAAAGAGTTTCGTTTATATCTCATAATTTTATTTAGTACAATGTATCCACATTGTAATAGACGATGGAGAATTAAAACAAACATGAAGCAAGATGGAATCAGGAACATATTTAAGTGAAAATTGTGGACGTGAGATAATGTGGCTGTATATATAGGCCTAAGTAAATGAAAATCCACAGCCTGCTTCCAGTCTCCGACCGGGTCAGGAATGGAATGAATGAAGCCCCCATCTAGCGGCGAGGATATGAACTGTGCCGGCTGCCGAGGCCTGACGCACTCCTCTGGGGCAATGTTTAAATGAATGACAGATGAAATGAAATGATAGTGGAGAGTGTTGCTGGAATGAAATTTTGACAGGGAAAACCGGAGTACCCGGAGAAAAACCTGTCTGCCTCCGTTTTGTCCAGCACAGATCTCACATGGAGTGACCGGGATTTGAACCACGGACCCAGCGGTGAGAGGCCAGCGTGCTGCCGCCTAAGCCACGGAGGCTTATAGGCCTAAGTACAACTACAAATTATTTTCATATAATGGTGACCCAAATCTATTTGTGGAATGAATTTCTTCTATCACGTACATTAGTTGTTCGTCCCCATGACTGATTAGCGTGTTAATCTTTGGCCCAAGGATCCCTGGTTCGACTCCTGACCCTACCCTGAGGATTTTAATTCATATGGTTCACAAGTTAATTCACATAGTTCGGGGATAGGGTGTTCGTGACGTCTTCGTCATTCATACCATCCTCATCACGATGTATTCTATAGATCGCCAATGGGCGTCAACTCAAAATTAATTTTAATATTATTAGTCAATTATTATTATTAAATATGTAAAGTAGCTACGTACTTTGCAGAAATGACTGACCACCTAAAGTCCTAAATCATCAAAAAATATGGAAAGGGAAATATGTTTCTGCCCATAAAGACAAGGCTTTCAGTTTGGTGATTTTTGGAGGAGAGAAAATATTGAAACCACCTCCTGAGGCTTTTCGCGGAGTATATGACGTATAGATGGAAGGAAAACATTATAAGGGCACTGAATCTCTAGATAAGGAAATGTACCGGCATTATTTTTCACTATTTGAATCCCAACTTAAATTGACCAGGATCCGGCAATGGGTTTAGCACAAATAGTAATTCCAGAGTTGGCACGTGGAAGGGGTAAAATACTCCAAAATAAGGCAGGAAAATATATTCCAAAGCTTGTCGTATGGCACAAGGTCATAGGAACAATCACGGTTAGAAGCCGAACCCTATCATTACCCAGGTAGAAGATGATGACACGTCACACAGCACAGCAAGGGTCCCGCTATTGTGCATTCCAAGTGGAATAAAACAAAATTAAAGGGTTGGAAACAAGAGAAAGATATCAAGCTATTTTATTATGTTACAACGAGCCCGCCACAGAAGTACAGTCAGTAAAAAATAAATATTCCACGATTCGTAAACAAGCCTATAGCTCTCACGCTGGTGTTTAAAATGAATATACTACACGTGCAGTCAGGGCTGGATTTACCAATAGGCCCCATAGGCCCCGGCCTAGGGGCGCACCATGCTGAGGGGCGCAAAAGCAAGAAGGAAGGTTTTATAAACTGACTTTGAAGGAAAATTGTCTCACATCAGTTATAGAAAAAACTGTAAGTCCAACTTTTTTATCAAGTGTTTTTCCGTAATTATTTGGTTCTACTCTCCTTTTTAATCTTGTTCCACTTCAAAACGTACATTTTACAGTTCAAATATAGACTTAACAGACTTTTACTGCTTATGATTTTTTCAAAACCAATTTCGTGTAATTGTATGATTTAAATCAAACTTTCCAAAATTTTGACACTTTTCCAATTTATATTATGGCCATCATTTTCCAACAAAAGTTTTGCAACAGCAGATTTTTCGACTTCAGCTTTAGAACAGGAATGTTTTATAATTTATTAGGAGAAAATGTAAATCTTGAATATTAATATCAGTTTAATTTGAATAATTAATTATGCATAGTTGTAGGTTGTGTGTACGGTATATCTGAATATCTGTAAGTGTATAATGAGTTAAATGGTTTAAACTTATTTTAATATCTCGTTGGCTTATTTATTTATAGTTTATATATACACATTTAGAGACAATTGATTCTCTCATTATTTTAATTTATTTAATTGATTTTACTTCACAATACAATATAATTAAATAAAAATTACTTTCATAAAGGCCTTTCTGAGGTATAAATTCACCCTCCTTTACGATGGTATGAAGAGGGGGCGGCAAAAACCCACGGGCCTAGGAGCGCATAAAATCTGAATCCGGCCCTGCGTGCAGTAACGGTGCGTTGTAAGCAAGTCATTCGAACACTAACGATTTGAAAGATGAGCATTCTTGCGATATATCTCTCAATAATAGTAGACACCCATCCTTTTGCAAGTGGTGGTCCTAGCGGTTAGACTTTTAACCTTACCGATAATCTACATATAATCTGAAACTGAAGGATTTTGATTGTAGTTTTGGAGATGGAATTCGTTCGACCCTCAATGTCAGAGATTGCAGAGTACGTATTATAAAGTACTGTATATGCATCCATAAGTATAAGGTACCTCGAAATCATTGCAGTAATAGGGAAGTACATACTATGGATTTTTCTAGAAAATCGTAAAAATGATCGAGAATTAGCCTAACGGATAGTTCTTCATTATAGCAGCCAATGTCTGCACAAATCTTTCCAGTTATTCTTCTTGGTTTGTTCATGTAAATCTTACCAAATTATAACGTTATTTGAAGGCCTTTGAAAGCATTTCAGCGGCAAACTACATGTACAGTATGTTAATAGGTCTAAACAATAGAGTCGCCAAGGACAGTGTCTCCGTCCTGTATAGTAAATATTGTACGTCCGTCCTTCTAATGGAGTGTCTTTAGGTAAGGCTGTAGTGAATTACGTGTAAGGTATATATCCCTGGATGGAGTATATAATCTTGCAAGCTCAAGAGCGTTTGTGCATTTAAGTATTTGCTATTTGCTTTATTTATTTATTTATTTATTTATTTATTTATAAACATCATGAATATTTGGTTACCTCCCCATTAATGAAAGACGATTCCACGCGATGAAACGAGAACATTCCCGTATTGTAAGACGCTGACAGAAAATTGAAAACTAGAGAGCGATGAAGACTGAGGGGTACTTGAATGAGATCTGTTGAAGTCAAGCTAGTTTGGGATCAAATACCAAAAACTAGTATACTACCAAAGGCAATATGTTCTGAGGGTAACGACAAATATAACGAATATATTTCATTCATTCAAATTTTACTTCAAAACTACAACGAACCTCGATTTTTACATTTATGCTTTTCTGATGTTCATGATGATTGAAATAATAACAATGATGTTTATGGGGTTGTTGGTCTATCAACTGTAAGGGTTCTAAAGAGTCCGGAGTTCTGGATGGGTTCTTTAATGTTATTGTAAATCTACCATCACGAGGTTACCCTTAAATTCTGTCGAATTCAGTCGGGATGAAACCTCCTATCTTGGGTTTTGAAGGCCAACACTTAAATAACTGTGTCATTCATTCTGACAATTAAAACTTTAACAGTTATTAGAATGTACACAATTTTCCGACTGACTTAAGAGGAAGCATAGAGTGAAATGTCTTGTTAAGTAGAGAATAATTGCATCCCCAATCTACCGACTCACTTCAGCACGCTCATCAACATGTTGAGTTATAGTTCATACGGGTCTCTTACAACTCTGAATGTCATATTAATTGATTTAGTGCTTTTAAAAGTAGTACCAGTAATGTCAAAATTACAGAAATGCCACTTTAATTGATACATCGTGCAGTCAGTAGAAACTTGTGCATTTACTGCGAAGCCAGCGAGAGAGGGATGTCATGAAATGCTATGACAACTGTGAACAGTGGCGTTTCCTCCCCATCCTGTTCCTCATCCTTCTTCAAAGTGCCTTGCCCACTCTCCCGAACGTGACGATCTCTTCAACTCAGGGGTAGCCAATCCACGACTTCTACGTGCCACTTGAAATGTAGATAATATCGGACGTGCGAGCCTACTTTACCTCCGCCAATGCTGCCCAAAAAGACCAAGAAAATAAGTATAATTCAAATAAGTAAAGCATCATAATAAAGGGAGAATATTGTTATTTAACGGAAACAAAACAATATCTAATAACATGATTGCTTTTCAATCGGTCAACACAGTAATGTACCCAAATAAATTGGGGGAGAATAACAATATAGTTATCACCCTTGCCACCTGGAACATATTCACGGATTAATTATAAGCTTTTACTCTTCCATACACTTTTCTAACTCTGGGGTTTTAATTGGTAGACATGTTTTGTTCATCATGCGATCATCATCAGCTTCTGTTCACTGAAGGCATTTAAATTTTTTAAATGTATTTTAGACCCATATAGGCTACAGCAATATATTCAAATTATTCTGTACATTTATGGCACTTCATTTATTAACGTGTTTTTAACAGTTAAGGGGGGTGTTCTTGGCATAAATATGAAAGATATGACACTTTATGAAAAGTAGCTCATACATTTATTTGGACATTTCTGATCAAAATGACAAACCAAGGAAAAGCACTTCCAGGACGGCTGAGGTGGGAAGCGAACCCGCCTCTTCTCAGCTTTGCCTCACGAGGCTGAGTGTACCCCGTTCCAGCCCTCAGACCAGAATTAAATTTCTTGGCAGAGCCGGAAATCGAACCCGGGCCTCCGCAGTGACAGCCAAGAGTGCTAGTCAGTACGCAACGAGGCGGAAGTTTTAAATTGACTGCACCGTTCGAAAGCACTGATTTCCTTCCATTAAAAGTTGTTCTGGCTAATTCAAAAAGCATCTTAAATAACAGATTAGGCCCTAGTTCATCTACAATCCAACAATCAAGGCATTAGGAAAGTTATTTACAGTAAACTGGAACATGAATTTCCTACAAAAACATCCTTATTAATGCTATCGCCAGCCCGCTTCTTCTCTCTCAAGATTCTAAAAAGTTAAATCAGCTTAAAAGGTAAAGTGATTGGACTTCGAAAACGACTCAACCATCGGCGCGTATAAATCTCCAAAAATGAAACTTATGCAAACTGACAATCTAGGCATGTGCAAAATTTCAAACTGTGACGGAAGAAGGAGCAAGAAGATTAAAGCGAAACTTTGAAAGTCTCCGACTTACTTTTATTAAGCACGAAGGTCTAAATAGGATGAGAGATTAAATAGCTTGGCGCATCAAATCCAAGTATGTTGGAAAATTGCTAAGCCGCCAGTACCTTTTAAGTCCAAAGCTAATTTATGAAGCGAACATGAAATTGAAACGAACGCACTACCTCTTTCTTCGGACGTAGATCGAACAGATTTAATTCACTAATGGAAGGGATTCCATAATCTGCCGCTCTATCTTCCTCTCTTTCTCCTAACACGATATACTATCAGGAACCGCTGGAGTAAGATACTAGAGGAAAGCCAATAATTAGCTTGATTCAAAAGAAAGTCATTTAGATAATAAGAACAGATCGCTTATATCAAGATTGCAGCACAATGAGAGGAATTATTAGAAATTAGGACAATTTATCATATCATCACACCTATGCGTAGCTGTAACGATGGAAGAGCCAGTTAGGGGGAAGAAGCAGTCTATACGAGACCTGAGGCTGAATCTCGATGCTGACATTGGCCATCCTGAGTGCAGGCTTTCCACAGTGTATGGAATATTTTGCGACTATGAGGAAATCATACAATATTATACAGAAACTCGCAAGTTTTGCTTTGTAATGGTAAGGTAAATTTTATCAACAGGATTGCAAAACATGCTCTGTATGAGACCTATACTGTAGCGTAGAAGGTGTGTGTATAAATAGAAGAAATGTATTCTATCTGATTCCATATGAATAAGTTACAGAAAATATCTTGTCTTATCACTGACTCTACTGTAGATCGTTATCATATGGTAACGCTGAAAAATTAGTCCCGGGCATCTGCGGGTAGATATAAATACGTACGATATGTTACTGATTCATAAATTAGATACATTTGCTACCAAATTCCTGAGGAAAAAGTAAACTACCTTGCTTTTACGGAATAATTTAGCATCTTTCTCTTGTGGCATGCCATCACAACGCGAGAAGCAAACCAAAAGATGTACACAATTATTGTGACATCACTCAGACATTCCCTAGCGACCAGGGCTCGAGAAATGAATCAATAGACCTTCCATGATCATATAATCGCGAAATGCGAATATATTTAACTGGCACAGAGCGTTGCCACGTGGTAACGTTATGGGTTAGTGTAACTAGTTCTCTACTCCATCGGAGTCCTAGAACTTTCGTAATAAAACAATTCACATCTTCACTTTTGTAATTGGATGGGATTTCTTCGGCCGTACATTCCCAGTTCCTAAGTTCCATCTTTGCATCATTCAACAACTTATTGCTTCCAGTTCGAAACGTATCATAATATTCTTTCACAGCAAATGACGTCACACAGTTATCAACATAATGGGACTATCAGTTCACGGACTCTTGATTTGTCTTCCTCACTAACGTGGACCTAAAATGAATGGACTGCAGGTGCCATAATTCCAAACGTCACCCTTGAGTGACGGTAGACTATCAGCTTCTTTGTATCATGGTCCTCCCACTGTAAGAAACGCAGGTAGTCTCGATCTTCGGTCGCCATCTCAATGATTTCCAATTATATTTTCTCGAAATCTCAGCAGTATTTCATGAATTAGTTGAACATAATTAGATCTCTTTTCCAAACAATGATTAAGAGAAACATCTATCTCTGTCATATCAGTTTGAGTGACATAATAACTACTGATATTATGGCTTATTAAAAAAAAGTAGATCCATGAAGAACTAATTAGCCTATTTTCATATATCCCACTTATGTTAATTGCCTCTATCAACATACAAAATTTCAGTTTGTTTGATGTAATAGATTCGTAGATATTTTGGATATTCTCCGTGTTAAATTGTTGTATATGTAAGACATAGAGTTATGTACTGTAAGGTGCCGATAATTGCCTAGGTTGATTATGCAAACGTTGACTTCAATCGCATGATTAGGACACAAGAAATAAAAACAAAATTTTTAAATTTCGCACAGCCACCATTTTGAGGTTATGTAAACAATTCAACTAAATTAGATGTCTGTGCATTGCAATGTGTATAGAAATTTGCTGTAGCAAGTATCACTGCGCTCGGATGGTTATATCGCGAGAAACGTCCATTTAAATGTTTCAATTTTGCTTGGTCGCCATGTTCGTTTTATACTTGACAGGTTTCTGAAGGGACATAGGTGAACTTCTAGTAGTGCCCTTTATCACCCTACAAAATTTCAGGGTGATATCAGTAGTAATTTCGGAGATATAGAATGCCAGTGAAATATTTCGCACAACCGCCATGTTGGATTGGTGAGACGTATTAAAATTTGAAGAGCACGGTTGGGATTGGACAAAATATTACTATGTCCTTTTACCGAGTTTTATTGAAATCGCTCCAGCCGTTTAGATTTTATTAGTGGACGGACGCACACACGAACAACAGGTGATCTCATAAGCCTGTTTTTGTTTTCATAAATAAAATAGGCTAAAACATAACTTTTCAAAACGTAATAATTCCGGCACTCATTGGTTTTAAAATGCGAAAACAAGAAACACCATTTCTAAAACGACCGACGCGATGGTGGGGTTCTAACTTACGTCTATTTATCCCACAGGTATCTTGGCTCCATACACGAAATATCAGCTGGAAAGTCTCTTTGATCATGACTGATGTATTTTTGGCCAGACCCACAAATAACGCATAGCATTTTTGAGGCAATATTATTGTGCCTTGGGCATTAAAAATTCGCAGACATAGGTTAGTTTAAAAATCACACTAAAGATGTCACTTGTTTGATCAGGTCTCGCTTTTGTGGCAGAATCATGAACTACTGAACAAGGGCGGTACGTCTAATTGTGTCGTCCATACGCGAAGAACGAATATAGGTCGTCCTTTGGATTCAAAAGGACAATGACCAAAGAAAGTTTGTAGGAAAATATTGGGGTCTATAAGGAAGAATGTATGAACCGTAGCAACACCTTCGATTGGCGTAGAATATTCGAAGAGGTCGGGTAAATTTTGTTGATGGGATATATACCGGTTGACCCATAACTGCTGTAAAATAACAGTGATGCTGTTCTGGAATAGGAGGTTCGCCCCAGCGGGACCATTGTTAATGGCAATATTCCGAAAGAACATTGATAAAGTTGCGTCGTTCTATCGTTACAAACACCCTCACAAGAACATTGTAAATGTTAGACTGCTTTATAACAATATTATCGCCCTCGTGTCGTGGTTTCTGTACGCACTAAACTTTAGAAATTTCGTTTGTAGGTGTTCCAGTCGTACCGTCATCTTCCATCTCTCAAGACCGATAAAGGCACTCCTGGGGAGCCAACGTCAACTTTAGGATGAATAAGGCGCATCGGTCATGCGTACATCCACAAAACAGAGCTCGGTGGACAAGGTGTATTGAAACTTATGTAACAATGGTGAGGATGTATCAAAGGGCTTTGATCTTGTGTTTAAAAGAATGTAGCTTAATTGTGCATATCGTATGATTTCCCTACATATTAAATCTTTAACATAATAAAACAAATTGACGCGCCTTGCTTTTCGCTCTACCCTCACATTATTAACAATGACGATGATTACCCTCTCCCATTATAGGCTATCACAATTATATTTTAATCATAACTTGCGATGGGGCCAACCTCTTTGTTTCGAGCCTCATCGTTGGTCGTCCTTGAAGTGGTTTTCCGTGGTTTCCCCCATTTTCAACTCCAGGCAAATGCTGACAGACCACGGTCGCTTCCTTCCGCATCCTTGCCCAGTTTCATTTATCTTCATTAATTTCATCTCTATTTACTCCTCTAATGAGATTGGCGTCAAGAATATTTTCAGATTTTTTAAATGTAAATACATATTTTTAGAAAATCCATAAAAAGAACACAAATCGGCAATATTTGTTACTGAATACATTTTAAAAAGATTCTGTATTATGAAATGATGCAAACGTCATGTTACTGAATGTGTAGTGGCTATTTATAGACTTCCCTCTGGAAGTTCAAACACTTCCCGGTAAGCGAAACGCAATCGCGGAGAGATAAGCTGTCGGGGAATACCCTCCTTGCCTAGAAACACATAAATTGGTGTTTTTTTTTGGTTGGTCTTCGGAAGAGGTGACTTACAATCCACGTGCTAGCACGAAGGGGAATCCCTTATTTCTGATGAAAGGCTGACGCAATACACTGGCCTTGCTTATTCTTGTCAGTGTGTCTTGTGATGTGAGAGAGGCAGTGAGTCAGTCAGTTCGTGTTGATTAAATCAGACCATTTTTCAGTACCACTATTTAAGTGAAGTGAATTAGTGTTTGATGAAAATAAAGCCTAGTATTCATTCTCGTTTGCAGCAATATGTTGCTGAATTTAGTGGAATTCTTACAAGTAATGGAAAGACTCTTTTCTGTCAAAAATGTGGGAAATCTGTAAATGCGGATCAGCAATCTCAAGTCTCACAACATTTAGCAGGTAGTAAACATAAAATTGCCACTTCACGTGCAACTTCTACTAGACAAGTTCTTTTAGGCGAAATAGCTTCCTCTTCTCATACCCCAGTTTCAAAACGTTCCGAATATTATGTAGATTTATGCAAAGCTTTTCTTTCATCAGATATTCCTTTATATAAATTGAAAAGTCCAGAGCTTAGAACATTTCTTACAAAATACACAAATTTCGAAACACCAGCAGAATCAACTTTAAGATAATTGTATGTCCCTGCGTGTTACGAACAAATGCTAGGAAAAATCAGAGCAGAATGTGAAAATAAAATAATATGGGTAAGCATGGACGAATCACCTGACTCTAGTGGCAGGAAAGTGGGAAATGCTGTGGTACGTGTGCTAGAAAATGATGAAATTGTTTGCAAGTGGTGCCTCCTATTAGCATGTAGAGAAATATCAGCATCAAATCATGTTACGATGGCTCGCTTTTTCAATGAATCTCTGCAGTTCTTATGGTCGAATGGGGTGAAATTTGATAATGTTTTACTCTTATTTACGGATGCTGCTCCGTATATGAAGGCGGCAGCAGAGGGTCTGTTTCCCAAACATGATATATGTAACTCGTATAGTACGTGGTTTACACAGAGTATGTGAACAGGTACGTGCATTGTATCCTGAAGTGAACCAATTAATTTCAAAACGGCAAAAAAGTGTTTTTAAAAGAGCCAACGAGAATAGATTTATTCATAGCTAAAAATCCTGATCTTGCACTTCCGCCTAGAGCCCTAGACCCCTAGTTACTCGTTGGGGGACATGGTTACAACCAGTAGTGTATTATGCAGACAATTTTGAAAATATTAAATCAGTGATAGATGAACTAAATAAGGATGACGCTGCCTCGATTGAAATTCTTCAGAACTTACTTAAGGACAGTACATTACAAAATAAATTATCTTACATATCTGCAAATTTGAGTTTTTTGTGTCACTCTATAAAAAATTAGAAACATCAACCAACTTGTTGACTGAGACAGTTAATGAGGTGCATGACATTGAGAAAAAAAATAATGCGCTTAATGGTCCCAAAGTAGAAGCCATTAAACAGAAATTTAAAAGTGTGTTCGCAAAAAATGATGGATATCATACTATGATGAAATATGCAAGACTATCTTCCTGTGATGTCGAACTGTCCTTCTCCCGGTATCGTGCATTGTTCAGAGACAACCGGCATCGGTTCGTGATGGAAAACTTGGAGAAAGTTTTAATTTTTCACTGCAACAGCGAGTATTTTGAACCATCCAGTGTCTCAACATGTTGGTGAGTGACTTTTTACAATAAATATTTAATTTTTTAAAATATTGAAACAATATATATATTGCTACATAAAAAATAAAATATTTTCTAGATTTTTAGCACATAAAAGTCCGTTCCCTATATAGCCTATGTTACTGTGCATGCAATATTACGTACTGCTTTGGAGGTCCGTGAATTTAATAGAATGTGAGATTCAATGCAAAGTTATAACTATACCCATGACGACATCATACATGAGAAATTCTCATCTATGTGGACGAAGGTTTTATTTGATAATTTTTCGCAATATTCGTTTCACTCTCCAAAATATCTGTAAATAGGACTACAAAGTGTATTGCAAAAGGTATCCCTGCAGCTCACATGCGAGGTACACCATTGATTCTCTGTTCTACGTCCTTTTGTGGAATAACAAATGCACTTTGAACGGCGGACAGGCCAGAATTTATCGTCCACATGCCTGTTATCAATGTCAGAGCCAGGAACACGGCCTCATTTCAGGTTATTGATACGCTCGCACCTCCACTGCGACATGGCGGCCAGCTATTCATATATTCAATTACCTTCCCGCTACCGAGTTTGTGGGAGAAACACGAGTGATGAACACTAAACCAGAATGAAGAACACGTGTCCTAGCCATGTAATCAATGATTCCCTATCTTCTGCTCGACCGGCAATGTGGCTTAGGTCGTTGAGATGAATAGTTGCAGGATCGACACCTGGTACACTGTCCGGGGCGTTATAGATGGACAGGGGAAGCTGCAGCCCCCTCCAAAAGACAACAGAAATTCCATATAAATTTTGGCGTTATTTAACCACCTTTATTCTTCAACATTTGATTGTATCATAGCAAATACAGTGAGATTCTTTTGCTGGAGCGGGACCGGTGGCCGACTGCCGGGCGAATATAGACACTAACCGCAGCCATCCTCCGAGCATTTCACACTTCAGATACACTATTTAAAGTCATTCTGGGATATCAGCCTTGTCCTAGATCCACATATAGTCACATATCTAAAATAACAGACAAATTCAGTGTGAAAAGCTGGGGAAAAACCCACTCAGGATGGTTGGTGTCAACGCTTGAATTCGAACTCGTATTTCCATTCGCTCATCTGTCCAGTCCATCCCTGGAGCATGTCTAATTTTCAGACAAATACAATATTCTTTGAAGTATTTACTGTATAATTTATTCTCTGGTTCATGGAAATACAACATTTTGTTTCATTAATGTTCCATATGGCGAAGCATTTATTTTCCTTTCCTTTCTACCGCCGTACTTTGACAAATATTGATTTGATTACAATTGTTTTGTGTAATGATTCTGTATGTCAACCACTCATTATTCCCGTTTTCAATGGAGTTGGGGATGAGATGCAATAAGAGTCTATGTGGCGGGTGGTTTTTATGGCTGGATGCCCTTCCTGACGCCAACCTAATGAGAGGAGTTAATGAGAGATGAAATGAATGAAGGCGAATTAAACTGGGCAAGGATGTGAAAATAAATGGCCGTGGCTTGACAGAAGTTACCGTCCCAGCATTTGCCTGGAGTTGAAAATGGGGAATCAACGGAAAGCCTTTTCAAGGATGGCTGACGGTGGGGCTCGAACCCATGCCTACCGAGTCCGCAGAGAGCTTGGCCCCATGGCATAGCGCTGCGCATTAGCGAGCGTAGCTACCGCTGTCGGTCGTATAATGAGTCTGTATTTTTCTAAAACGCTTATCCTCCCAGCTATGCTTCACCAACGGACTCTGTAAGGGATCATTCCTCTACCGTGGGAGCTGAACACACATTATTATTAGATACAACTGGGGACGGTGACAGGTTGTAACGTTTTTGCTAGCCCACACGTTGAGCGTACAAGTGTAGCAGTTATTAATGCCCCATGTTGGTAGCGACAATTGTAACGTTTTTGCTAGCCCACACGTTGAGCGTACAAGTGTAGCAGTTATTAATGCCCCATGTTGGTAGCGACAATTGTAACGGTTTGACTGCCCCTAACTGTTGGGAGACAAATGTAACTGTTTACCTTTGCCTAAGCTATGTTGTTTTAATGGGCGCCAAGACCTCAATGCAATGTTGAAATCTAAATTTGTATTTAACAACGTCTAGCTCTGGCAGAACATCTTCAAGACTCTATTCACTCAGATCGTGGTATGATTTGATCATTAACCCCACAAACAATTGTATCAGGAGAAGGAATTGGTCTATATCTAATGCTACCTACTGAAAGCAAAGATTGCATTGTAAAAGAAATGAATTTATTATATAAAACAAGAATACCAAAATTAATAATAATAAAAGTTTAAAATTTAAATAGGAGCGTTGTGATTTTAATATTACCGATAGAAAATTACGTGAAAACGAAGTCTGATAAATTATTGATTTTACTCTTATTCCCAAGCTATGAAGTTACTGATATATTGATTAGAAAACAAAGAGAAACGAGAGATTGCGTATTTCTGCGTCATTTGCGCTTACCACTGGAAATTGCCAAAGCATTTCCCTCGTACTGGATGATGCTGTGAGCTTCCCACAGTCTCCTGGACGTCGTCATCTCGTCGATGTTTGATGATATACTGCTAGATTTGAAGATTCTCTGGTCCGTACATCGGACCCAAACACTCGTACAATCACACTGGTTAAGTTTTACAAAAGTAAGGCCTCCACTCCACGGAACATCGGAGCGACTCCCGCGTGCAAACGTACTCGTTAAGCTCTACACAGATAGTCCCCGTTCCACGCCGCGTCGAACGATATATGCCCCTCTCGCATTCCCCCTCTTCATCCGACTTCTAGCTTGCGTGGTCTCCACTGATTGGCTGCACCCCACGCGCTATACTCCCCTTCTCTGGGTCATTACACTCGGCGGGAGGGTTCCGTTCCAACAATTCGCCTTTCCTGGACGCTGCGACCCAGGATTGCGTCATGCTTTCCGACAAGATTAAGCGTGTACTTGAATTCCCAGTGAGTCACGTCTCTCGATATACCCTAACTGACGAAAACTCCGTAAAATTCCGCAATCACATAATTTTCTATGATATTGTCGTTCGTAATAATTTGCTTGATAGCGTTTTCTAATACATAGAAAACCTATCTGAATGCTAATAATTTTTATAAAATGCTCCGAAAATACCTTAATAATAAT
Source organism: Meconema thalassinum (assembly GCA_946902985.2). Taxonomy (NCBI): domain Eukaryota; kingdom Metazoa; phylum Arthropoda; class Insecta; order Orthoptera; family Tettigoniidae; genus Meconema; species Meconema thalassinum. Next base: position 590,588,987 of record OX336390.1, read on the forward strand.
TATAATAAATTAATAATAATAATAAATTAACATGAAAAATTCTCTTGGCTGAACAATTTGCCGCGTAAATAAATATAGAATGGCTTCCTACTGACTTATGCCAGTTGCACAAAAACCCCTCGAAAAACACGTTACATATTCGCCTCGGATCATCGGATGATTTACCGTGACGACGGTCCATTATCCGATTATCCCAGACACGTTAATAATCCCCATCCAAAATACATATTACATAAATGAAATCACCCTAAATTACAGATATATACACTCATAATTTTTCTTCACGCACTTTGCGTCAAAGTTTGTTGTCACAATGGATTGCACTTTGCAACCAGTCCAATGTTTTACATATAGAATAGTGTTCCACGGATATTTCCGCCTTTCAAATTCCTCTATGTTGGAGAAATAGACATAATTAATGTGTGAGCACTATGTATTTATGATGTCATATCACACGCATTGAAGGTGTTCTGATATATTTATATCTCCATAGAACTTCCTAATTTCACTGGAGGTCCCTTCCTTATGGTGAAATTTAATCTCACTTATCACTGAGCACACGATCACACTATTGTGGCAGCGCCTCGTGACCATAATACTTAATCTCTCTTTAAAGTAGATTAAATTAATATTGACTTCTGAAAAAAAAACAGTAAATGCGCATTACATATAACACCAAATATTTCTGTGCCGTAATCGCCCTGTCTTGTTAAGTTCCCGTAGACCATATTCTACTTAATACTAGTTCTCAACACAGAAATAATACCTTTGTACAAATTACCTTAAATTACACACTTGCAAATCTTACATGGCGAGGCCGTAAACAGAAATCACGTGTGCTGATATGTATGAGTTTCATGAAGGACTGTCTCGCATTCTGATGGCCCATCTTTTGCCTCGTGGACGCCTTAAGCAAAAATACCATGTACAAGCGCTCACCCATCTCTTGGAGGCAAATGGGAATTCACCAGCGCTACCAAATTCTGGCCTTGGTGTATCGAGACATTTTAGTGCTCAAGAGCATCCGACAATCCCGTCATATTTCCCTGTACCTTAAAAACTCTCATTTACTTACATACTACCCCCCTGTGTGACTTCTGATACGCCTGCCTGGAAGACCATCTCCTCCCACGCACCAAATACCACACTTACTCATCTGATAGGCTGGCTCGCCCGCTAAACACACTCACTTTATGACACATATTTTCGTAGACTATGTATATTATACGTTCCGTATAATCTGTTTCCCTCACTATTCTCCAGCACATATACTGTTTTCCCAATACGTTTGGAAACTATAAATGTTTCTGTGTCACCTGCTTCCAACCTTCCAAGTGGCTCCCTTTAAATGAACGTCATCACGTTGCTCAACTAGCATATTTCTCAGTATCTGTAACGATGCCCTGTTGCTACTGTCCACACATGCTAACCCTACTTCCTTCTGGTGTAACACCTCTACTCGACACTCTATGACCTAAAAATGTCACTTCTGACTGACAGAATGACGACTTAGACAGCTTCAAAGTGAACCCTGCCTGATCTAACTTCTGAAAAACTATATTTAAATGACGTAGATGCTCCTCAAAACTGCGTGAACTAATTACCATATCATCTATGTAAATGGTTACAAACTCTCCTGTGTCATCCCCTAATGCGATGTTTAAAGCCCTAATTAAAGCTGCTGAACTACTCTTTAACCCATAAGGTGTTCTACAAAATTGGTAAAGGTTATATTTATGACTAAAAGCTGTAAATGGTCTATCTTCGTACATAAGTGGCACTTGCCAAAAACTGGAACTCAAATCTACACAAGTGAAATACTTCTTCCCCTCAAATGTTTGCATTAATTCCTCTATTGACATAGATTTCAGCTGATCTGAACTAATTCTACTGTTAACCAAACGAGCGTCTAAACAAATACGAACTGTGCCGTCGGTCTTGGGTACCGTGATCAAAGAATTAACATATGGACTGTTAGAGTGCTCAATAATCCCATCTTCAAGCATCTGGTTAATTTGTGCCTCAACTGCACTCTGATAAGCGAAAGGTACAGGATATCTATGTCCTGTGAATACTGACCTATCAATAACGTTCAATGAATGGGTATAGCAATTGGCCATACCAATGCGATCCTCAAAAACTCTCCTATTACACAATAACACATCATAGAGCCGAACACAATGTTCCACCTCTATATTACCCTGAAATGCAGCATCACGTAACGAGTCCTCTAGACTTCCGTTCGTAATCACACTGCCCACAAAACATGGAGAACCCCGCTCTACGGCTGGCGATATCTCATTTAAAGTACAAATCACACCTACAATACTACTCCTCTGAATATGGTCATTGAACGCTACTTCTACTTCAGAATCTCCCCATTTAAATTTCAAACTCTCTACATCATAACATAAGTTACCAGACACTCTACTTAGCCACTCTGAACCCAAGATAACACTGAATACTAAATTTGGAATTACAAGGCAAATCTGCTTCTCTACATGATTATTAATTTTAATGTCTACTAAAACTTGCTTAGAAATTACTTTAGACCTCTTCCCAACAGCTGTGATAACAAAAGTGCTTTTAATTGGCATCTCCTCAAAATTTATTCCAGTTCCTTTCATTTTATCATAAAATGCACTACTTATGCAACTCTTCATACAACCACTATCAATTAAAACATCTGTGTACGCCTCGGACACGTTAAATTTAGCTATGGGGCTCTTACTAGCCACTTCCTGAATAATACCTTCATCATTTAGTTCATGTAATAATTCATTTCTTACATTTAGGTCATAGGGTTCCTGTATAATTGTATGGACAGGTCATGCTACAGACTGAGATTCTGACCTTACTTCGCAGCCTGGTTCGCGTTTAAAGAACCGCTACAGCTGGCCGTAGTACTACTAACTACTAAACTGGTCTGGTTGTTCTGGGCTGGGTTGTCATTGTTTGGCTGTATATTACTACCACTAGGCTGTCCTCTTCCTTGACCCCTATTCTGGTTGTAATTATTGTCATTATAATTTCTCCCTTGATTTCCCCTGAAATCATTGTTTCTCCTTTGATTTCCCCTGTAATCATTGTTCCTCCCTTGATTTCCCCTGAAATCATAGTTCCTCCCTTGATACTGATTACCATAGCCATTTCCTCTGTTCTGATTTAGCTGATTATTGTTATTTCTATTTTGAGCGTTGGCCCCTTCGCCACCGTTCCCTTGAACTTCTTGATGCCTGGCTTCATTAGGTCTATTATTATTATTACCCTGGTTCCGATTGAAATTGTCCTCATAACCCCCTCTCCCTAGTGCATCAAATGTGCTTAACAAATTTTCTACTTGTGATATAGTCTTTACATTCTGGATACAAGCAGCCTCCTTGATCCTATAGGGAAAGTGCCTAAGTAGCAACCTCACCACATCACTTTCCTCCTTCAATCCATCCAGATATTTACACATTAATACCTGCCCTAAAAAGTATTCGGTCATGGTGGAGCTTCCTTTAGGGTTATATTTACCACACACTACTCCCTCACGATGCTGCGACTGAATAACCTCATTCCAGAACTTTTCACAGAATTTCATTTTAAAATCATTCATATCAGTAAACTTGTCTCTGTAGACAGCAAACCAATTCCTCGTTTCCCCCACAAACACTTGTTCTAAAATTTCAACTACCTGGCACCACTCAATACTACCATTTTCCAACCTCTCCCCGAATTTATTTTCTATAGTGTTCATGAACTCCATTGGGCACCCCTGTCGATTGCTGAACTTACCCAGTTCTACCTCCCTGTGTGTGCTATTCACAAAAACTGGCCTATTCTGACTATCTTCTTGCCTGATCCTAGCTTTTAATTTCAACTCTAATTCTGCGATTTTCTCCTCGGCCTTCCTCTCAATACTGTTTACTGTTAATTTAATGTTTCCTTCTGATTCTTCTACTTTATTATATAGCTTTGCTTGTTTCTCCTCAATCTTGCTAATGCTCTCTCTATTACTCTCTCTTAAATCATTTACTTCCGCAACTATTTGCGAGTGGACTTTCTCAATTCTACCCCCCAGCTGTTCCTTAACCTCTTTAGTTGCTACCTGAATTTTGTCAATTTCTCCCCCCAATTGCTTTTTGACCTGCTGTGTTTCCAGTTGCACTAGTTCTTTTAAATTTTCAGCCTGTGTACCGATTCTAATTTCTAACTCCTCCTGTACTTTTCCTAATTTCTTGTCTACATCTGCAATGATCTCTTTAACCTTCTCTTCCACTACTCCTCTGATTTCTCCTCTAATCTGCTCCATTTTCACACTAATTTCCTTGTTGTTCTTATCTAATTTTGCATTATTCTGTTCTAATTTTTTATTTAAAGCTTCTGTACTTTCTTTATTTTCCCTACTGTTTTGTTCTAATTTTGCATTATTCTGTTCTAATTTTGCATTTAAAGCTTCTGTACTTTCTTTATTTTCCCTACTGTTTTGTTCTAATTTTGCATTATTCTGTTCTAATTTTGCATTTAAAGCTTCTGTACTTTCTTTATTTTCCCTACTGTTTTGTTCTAATTTTGCATTATTCTGTTCTAATTTTGCATTTAAAGTATCACTACTAACTTTGTTCTGATACGTGAACTCGAGAAGTAAAGTTTTTAAATCTGGTTGGCCGCCTACACTCCCTGTTTCAGTATCGGGATTTACCTCCGCTACCCCGGTACTACCATCACTCGACATACTGCTCGTATCATCACTCTCCAGTTGATGACCACTACGTAACCTCATCTGTCTTTCTTTCTCATCCCCCATAATGATATACACTGATAAAGACAAATAACCCCCAAAATACAGGCACAGAAATATATACCCTTCTCCTTCCACAAATGTTATTAGGTTTTCAGCCCCAAGTTGTCGGCGACAAGTGTAACGTTTTTGCTAGCCCACACGTTGAGCGTACAAGTGTAGCAGTTATTAATGCCCCATGTTGGTAGCGACAATTGTAACGTTTTTGCTAGCCCACACGTTGAGCGTACAAGTGTAGCAGTTATTAATGCCCCATGTTGGTAGCGACAATTGTAACGGTTTGACTGCCCCTAACTGTTGGGAGACAAATGTAACTGTTTACCTTTGCCTAAGCTATGGTGTTTTAATGGGCGCCAAGACCTCAATGCAATGTTGAAATCTAAATTTGTATTTAACAACGTCTAGCTCTGGCAGAACATCTTCAAGACTCTATTCACTCAGATCGTGGTATGATTTGATCATTAACCCCACAAACAATTGTATCAGGAGAAGGAATTGGTCTATATCTAATGCTACCTACTGAAAGCAAAGATTGCATTGTAAAAGAAATGAATTTATTATATAAAACAAGAATACCAAAATTAATAATAATAAAAGTTTAAAATTTAAATAGGAGCGTTGTGATTTTAATATTACCGATAGAAAATTACGTGAAAACGGAGTCTGATAAATTATTGATTTTACTCTTATTCCCAAGCTATGAAGTTACTGATATATTGATTAGAAAACAAAGAGAAACGAGAGATTGCGTATTTCTGCGTCATTTGCGCTTACCACTGGAAATTGCCAAAGCATTTCCCTCGTACTGGATGATGCTGTGAGCTTCCCACAGTCTCCTGGACGTCGTCATCTCGTCGATGTTTGATGATATACTGCTAGATTTGAAGATTCTCTGGTCCGTACATCGGACCCAAACACTCGTACAATCACACTGGTTAAGTTTTACAAAAGTAAGGCCTCCACTCCACGGAACATCGGAGCGACTCCCGCGTGCAAACGTACTCGTTAAGCTCTACACAGATAGTCCCCGTTCCACGCCGCGTCGAACGATATATGCCCCTCTCGCATTCCCCCTCTTCATCCGACTTCTAGCTTGCGTGGTCTCCACTGATTGGCTGCACCCCACGCGCTATACTCCCCTTCTCTGGGTCATTACACTCGGCGGGAGGGTTCCGTTCCAACAATTCGCCTTTCCTGGACGCTGCGACCCAGGATTGCGTCATGCTTTCCGACAAGATTAAGCGTGTACTTGAATTCCCAGTGAGTCACGTCTCTCGATATACCCTAACTGACGAAAACTCCGTAAAATTCCGCAATCACATAATTTTCTATGATATTGTCGTTCGTAATAATTTGCTTGATAGCGTTTTCTAATACATAGAAAACCTATCTGAATGCTAATAATTTTTATAAAATGCTCCGAAAATACCTTAATAATAATTATAATAAATTAATAATAATAATAAATTAACATGAAAAATTCTCTTGGCTGAACAATTTGCCGCGTAAATAAATATAGAATGGCTTCCTACTGACTTATGCCAGTTGCATAAAAACCCCTCGAAAAACACGTTACAAGGTGACTGCTAATTTCGATCTAATTAAGGAAGATATTTTGAAAGGTGGTCGGTCGTGAAAGGAACCGTCCTGGCATTTACCTGCTGGTGAAAATGGGCAACCACGAAAAACATTTTCAAGACGGCCGAGGAGGGAGTCAAACTCACGCTCTCCCGGTGCCAGCGAGGCACGAGTTAACATGTTAGCATTCTCGGCCACCGTGGCCGGTGAAAACTTATGATGCTGATTTAGTTTCATGAATTCCTTCCCCCGAAAATAAATCTTGGATGCACGCAAGCGCATCGGCATTAACATTAAAGGGCGTTTACATCTACCTGGCACGATGAAGAACTCATTCTATTCCGACAGAACACCAAAGACATTCCCTTCGTCTGACAATTATTGTTTAAGAGAGATTTCAGTGAAAATATAAAAATAGGAGGATGGCAGCACTAGACGAGAAGATATTGTAGCTCTTATTATAGACTGGTTGGTTGGTTCCTTAGTTTAAGGGCTACGACAATCCAGTCGCGTAGCTCTGTGTACTTTGGGTGTGTGTAGAATCTGTCTGATAACCGGTGTTAATTGTGATGGCTGTATTAGTGTGTGTTATCTGTTTTAATTCAAGTAAGGACTGCAGACGATAATTTCAAGTTGTTCCTACTTTTGCTACCAAATGCTACCGTCCACGACACCTAGCTGCAAACTTGGCTACTAGTTGCCATCGCAATCAGCACGTGGCGACGAACGTTTGAACTTAAGAGCATTAATCAAATCTAACCTACAAATTTTGCTTCTCATAATTGTAATTAGTGGAAGGTTCTTTTACATGCCATAAATGTATGACATGGGCCCGCCTTCTTTACTTCCCCTTCGAAGGAAGGTATACTGATGGATTTTTAACGTTCTTAAAAACTCCGACGCATTCGTCCCGGTTTGATCCCGCGATCTTGGGTAAATACTATAAGTTCCTTATTATAGACTATCCCTGAAGAAAGCGATGATTCTAGACCCCACAAGTCGATAACGAGAAGATGCTCATTATCCCCCATGTATTCCTCACTTACGTTAGTCATAATACAACTGATTATACATGGATGGTCATAGTTTAGAGTAGGAAGGTAACCTACACATTACTTTATTTCTTACAACCAACCCGCCCTGGCTTCGCCCTATACCTTTAACGGTTTACCCAGCGTATGCTTAAAAGGCACACGGACAGCAGGTCCAAGCCGCATTCCAGAAAACCCGAGGTGAACAGCGAAACTCCAAACACATATTCTCTTCTCTGAAGTATTAACTCAACACGACTCAACAGTTCGATGCTGGCCGAAGCTGGGGTGATAGGGTCGCTCGCTAGCTCGTAAACTCGCTCCGAAGCTAGTAATTTAAATGAAAAAAGAAATGAATACGCGAAATCACTTATAGTGGGCGATTTATTAAAGATAGAGGTATGCTGTCACGGATGTTTTGTAGAACTTTTCATGCTGAATATTTTTTACACCTATGTAGATATTTTTAACGGTTTACCCAGCGTAAGCTTAAAAGGCGCACGGATGGCAGATTTATCTTCGACTCAATTCACAGAAATCGTTACTGCTCGGCTTCCTTCGGTTATAAATGAATGTTTTTCTACAAGAACCTTCCTCGAGACATCCTTTACAGAATGGGGAAAACCGCATCAAAATCCATCCAGTGGTTCTCGAGATTACCCGTTACATCCAAGAATCGGGGATTTTGTTTTATACATGTAGAGACGTTCACCATTATTTTTATGTTCACCAATTAAAATAGTTTATCTAAATTGAAATTATAAACATCTAGTGTTGATTTATTGCTGAATTCAAACTATCCAAAAATAATGCATGGGTATTGATATTCAGGGGCAAATGACCTCGCTGTTCCGCCTCTTAATACAACAATAACTAACTGACCGGTTGACATTCATAAGCCTCCGTATCGCTAGGAAGGGCGTACGGATCTAGGTGGCGAGCATGTTGGGCAATCAAAGATGTAATTTTTTATTAAAATGATCAGCATCCCCCTCTGGATCCTCGTCTAGGCACGTTATAACCGAAAGACGTCGACCAATCATACGTTTTATGCGGCCATGAACTAGGCTGCCAGTGTGCCATGTGTTAGCGGACCGGAGAAACGTAATACTTCGTAACATAGCTTTTAATTATAGGCCGAATGCCTCGAGCATGATCCGTGACAATGAACGCTTGAGCACTCCTTCTCCAGGCGCTGAAAGATACATCACAGAAAATTTCCAAACGTGCTCACAAAAAAGAAGTAAAAAGTCCTATATAATAAAAAATAAAGGCAGAGGGACGAAGCCTTCTGGCCAATGTTAGAAATGGAAATGTTAATGGAATTAATGACCACCACTCCTCGACAGATCGTTGATGTTATCTTGGGGTAAGATAAATTTTTAAACTCAAGTGCTAGGGTGGTCTTATCTCCAATTGGAACACTTTATATCAGCCAGCTATTTAAGAGCACCTAATGTTATATAAATTAAATATTATGACAATTAATGTCCAACAGCAGGTCGTAAACTCTAGGCATTCAACAACAGTGTGGCTTTGTAGTGTTTATTGCCAATGCAAGTGCTGGGCAGCGACTGACACATCCCATCACTAATTCGGGGCGTAAGATATTTCATAGACACGTCCCTAATTAACTCACTCTCTAACACGTAGTCCTGCACAACGGCCGCGAGAGGAGCTTCAGCAAGTCCGCAGATTCCAGATTCGAATCTCGGCGCTGACAGCAGCTATCCTGAGTGTGGTTTCTCCTCAGGTTTTTCCCACAGTCCCTCCAAGAAAATGCTAAATCCTGGGATAGTACATTGCTTCAAGTTCCAGAGTATCTACATTCTTGTCCCGAATATACACACACTATTACACGTCTGACAAATCCTTGCCGGCAGTAAATGTATGAACTACGAGTTGTCAACAATTTGATTTCCTGGAGATATCGGCGCAGTCTGCACTCCATGTCGATGAATTGTGGTGGCACGAGCTTTGCATTTGGTCTGTTGCGCATTTTTAGTCGACATTATAGGAATAGTTTTGAGGTATTTTCGCTTAAGGGGAAACACACAGTTAAATAAGTCAAAATAATAACTAGCTTATTAGCCTATTTTCAATTTTGAAAAAATAGGCTTATGAGATCACCTTTTGTCCGTGTGTGTGTGCGTGTGTGTGTGTGAGAGAGAGAGAGAGGTGTGTGTGTGTGTGTCCCTAATAAAATCTAAACGGCTGGAGCGATTTCAATGAAACTCGGTAAGTTCATGGCGCTATTCCCGGCGACCTCGACCGTGCCCTTCAAATTTTGTTACGTCTCACCAATCCAACATGGCGGCTGTGCGAAATATTTCACTAGAATTCAATATCTCCGAAACTATTACCGATATCGCCCTTAAATTGTGTACGGTGATAAAGGGCACTACTAGAAGTTCACCTATGAGACTTTCAAAAACCTGGTGACTACAAAACCAACATGGCGGCCAAGCGAATTTGAGACTTTTAAATAGACTTTTCTCGCGATTTAACTACCCAAACGTATTGAAACTGGGTACAGCAATTGCTTATACACATTGTAAAGCACTGGAGTCTAATTTAGTTCAATTGTTTACATAACCTCAAAATGGCGGCTGTGCGAAATATTTCACTGACATTCTATATCTCCGAAACTATTACAGATATCACCCTGCAATTTTGTACGGTGATAAAGCGTACTGATACAAGTTTACCTATGTATATTTCATAAACCTGTAAAGTACAAAACGAACATGGCGACCAAGCGAATTTGAAATATTTTTATAGACTTTTCTCGTGATTTAACACTCTGAGCGCAGTGAAATGTGGTACAGTAAATGATTTTGCAGATTGTAATGCACTGCCATCTAATTTAATTCAATTGTTTACATAACCTCAAGATGGCGGCTGTGCGAAATTTTAAAATTATGTTTTTATTTCTTGTGTCGTAATCATGCAATCGAAGTGAAAGTTTGAATAATGAACCTAGGCAATAATTGTCCTTGAATGGTACATAACTCTATGGCCTATACATATAACAATCCTAAATGGCGAGCTTCCGAAATATTTAGACGGTTCTCAATATCTATGAATCTTTTACAGCAACCAAACAGTTTTTTTTAAATGTTCATAGAGACTATGAACATATGTTCACCTATAGGACTTTCAGTAACCTGGTGAGCACAAATCCAACATGGCGGCGACGCGAAGTATAAATATTTAAACGGACGTTTTGTAACGTGTTTTTCGAGGGGTTTTATGCAACTGGCATAAGTCAGTAGGAAGCCATTCTATATTTATTTACGCGGCAAATTGTTCAGCCAAGAGAATTTTTCATGGTAATTTATTATTATTATTAATTTATTATAATTATTATTTAGGTATTTTCGGAGCATTTTATAAAAATTATTAGCATTCAGATAGGTTTTCTATGTCTTAGAAAACGCTATCCAGCAAATTATTACGAACGACGATATCATAGAAAATTATCTGATTACGGAATTTTACGGAGTTTTCGTCAGTTAGGGTATATCGAGAGACGTGACTCACTGGGATTTCAAGTACACGCTTAATCTTGTCGAGAAGCATGACGCAATCTTGGGTCGCACGGTCTAGAAAATACGAATTGTTGGAACGGAAAACGACTTCTCCCTCTCGCGCGCCGAGTGTAAAGAAACCAGAGGAGGGGAACTAGCGGTGGGTCAACCAATCAGTGAGGACCACGCAAGCTGAAGCCGGCTGAAGAGTGGGGGAGCCAACGTGTGCATATATCGTTCGACGCGCCGTGAAACGAGGACTATCTGTGTAGAACTTGCGGAGTACGGTTGCAAGTGCGTGTCGCTCCGATGTTCAGTGGAGTTGAAGACTAACTTTTGCAAAACTTAACCAGTGCGGTTGTACGAGTGTTTGGGTCCGAGGTACGGACCATAGAATTATCTAAGCTACCAGAATATCATCAAACTCCGACGGAGATGACGACGTCCAGGAGACTGTGGGAAGCTCACAGCATCAGCAAGTACGAGGGAAATGCCTTGGCAATTTCCAATGGTAAGCGCAAATGACGCAGAAATACGCAATCTCTCATTTTTCTTTGTTTTACATTTCATATTTCAGTAACTTCATAGCTTGGAAATAAGAGTAAAATCAATTTATCAGACTCCGTTTTCACGTAATTTTCTATCGGTAATATTCAAATCACAACGCTCCAATTTAAATTTTGTACTTATTATTATTATTAATTTTGCTATACTGGTTTTATATAATAAATTCATTTCTTTTACAATGCAATCTTTGCTTTCAGTAGGTAGCATTAGATATAGACCAATTCCTTCTCCTGATACAATTGTTTGTTGGGTTAATGATCAAATCATACCACGATCTGAGTGAATAGAGTCTTGAATGTGTTCTGCCAGAGCTAGACGTTGTTAAATACAAATTTAGATTTCAGCATTGCGTTGAAGTCTTGGCGCCCATTAAAACAACATAGCTTAGGCAAAGGTAAACAATTACATTTTCTCCCAACAGTGTGGGCTAGCGAAACTGTTACATTTGTACGCTCAACGTGGAGCAAAGTAAATACCGTTTCACTTGTCATCCCAGCCTAAGCGAAAACAGTTACATTTGTCGCTACCAACATGGGGCATTAAAAAACGCTACATTTGGCGCCCAACGTGGGGATGAAAACCTAATAACATTTGTGGAAGGAGAAGGGTATATATTTCTGTGCCTGTATTTTGGGGGTTATTTGTCTGTATCAGTGTATATCATTATGGGGGATGAGAAAGAAAGACAGATGAGGTTACGTAGTGGTCATCAACGGGAGAGTGATGATACGAGCAGTATGTCGAGTGATGGTAGTACCGGGGTAGCGGAGGTAAATCCCGATACTGAAACAGGGAGTGTAGGCGGCCAACCAGAATTAAAAACTTTACTTCTCGAGTTTATGTATCAGAACAAAGTTAGTAGTGATGCCTTAAATGCTAAATTAGAACAAAACAATGCAAAACTGGAACAAAATAATGCTAAATTAGGACAAAACAGTAGGGAAAATAAAGAAAGTACAGATGCCTTAAATGCTAAATTAGAGCAAAACAGTAGGGAAAATAGAGAGAGTAATGAAACTTTAAACGCCAGATTAGAACAAAACAGTAAGGAAAATAGAGAGAGTACTGAAACTTTAAATGCTAAACTGGAACAAAACAACGCCAGATTAGAACAAAACAGTAAGGAATATAGAGAGAGTACTGAAACTTTAAATGCTAAATTAGAACAAAACAGCAGGGAAATGAGTGACAAATTCGAACTGATTAGAGGTGAGATCAGGGGGGTGATGGAAGAAAAGGCTAAAGAGATTATTGCAGATGTAGACAGAAAATTAGGAAAAGTACAGGAGGAGTTGGAAATTAGAATCAGTACACAGGCTGAAAATTTAAAAGAACTAGTGCAACTGGAAACACAGCAGGTCAAAAAGCAATTGGGGGGAGAAATTGACAAAATTCAGGAAGCTACTAAAGAGGTTAAGGAACAGCTGGGGGGGGGGGTAGAATTGAGAAAGTCCACTCACAAATAGTTGCAGAAGTAAATGATTTAAGAGAGAGTAATAGAGAGAGCATTAGCAAGATTGAGGAGAAACAAGCAAAGCTATATGATAAAGTAGAAGAATCAGAAGGAAACATTAAATTAACAGTAAACAGTATTGAGAGGAAGGCTGAGGAGAAAATCGCAGAATTAGAATTAAAATTAAAAGCTAGGATCAGGCAAGAAAATAGTCAGAATAGGCCAGTTTTTGTGAATAGCACACACAGGGAGGTAGAACTGGGTAAGTTCAGCAATCGACAGGGGTGCCCAATGGAGTTCATGATCACTATAGAAAATAAATTCGGGGAAAGGTTGGAAAATGGTAGTATTGAGTGGTGCCAGGTAGTTGAAATTTTAGAACAAGTGTTTGTGGGGGAAACGAGGAATTGGTTTGCTGTCTACAGAGACAAGTTTACTGATATCAATGATTTTAAATTGAAATTCTGTGAAAAGTTCTGGAATGAGGTTATTCAGTCGCAGCATCGTGAGGGAGTAGTGTGTGGTAAATATAACCCTAAAGGAAGCTCCACCATGATCGAATACTTTTTAGGGCAGGTATTAGTGTGTAAATATCTGGATGGCTTGAAGGAGGAAAGTGATGTGGTGAGGTTGCTACTTAGGCACTTTCCCTATAGGATCAAGGAGGCTGCTTGTATCCAGAATGTAAAGACAATATCACAAGTAGAAAATTTGTTAAGCACATTTGATGCACTAGGGAGAGGGGGTTATGAGGACAATTTCAATAGGAACCAGGGTAATAATAATAATAGGCCTAATGAAGCCAGGCATCAAGAAGTTCAAGGGAACGGTGGCGAAGGGGCCAATGCTCAAAATAGAAATAACAATAATCAGCTAAATCAGAACAGAGGAAATGGCTATGGTAATCAGTATCAAGGGAGGAACAATGATTTCAGGGGAAATCAAGGGAGAAACAATGATTTCAGGGGAAATCAAGGGAGGAATTATAACGACAATAATTACAACCAGAATAGGGGTCAAGGAAGAGGACAGCCTAGTGGTAGTAATATACAGCCAAACAATGACAACACAACTCAGAACAACCAGACCAGTGCAGTAGTAACTAGTACTACGGCCAGCTGTAGCGGTTCTTTAAACGCGAACCAGGCTGCGAAGTAAGGTCAGAATCTCAGTCTGTAGCATGCCCTGTCCATACAATTATACAGGAACCCTATGACCTAAATGTAAGAAATGAATTATTACATGAACTAAATGATGAAGGTATTATTCAGGAAGTGGTTAGTAAGAGCCCCATAGTTAAATTTAACGTGTCCGAGGCGTACACAGATGTTTTAATTGATAGTGGTTGTATGAAGAGTTGCATAAGTAGTGCATTTTATGATAAAATGAAAGGAACTGGAGTAAATTTTGAGGAGATGCCAATTAAAAGCACTTTTGTTATCACAGCTGTTGGGAAGAGGTCTAAAGTAATTTCTAAGCAAGTTTTAGTAGACATTAAAATTAATAATCATGTAGAGAAGCAGATTTGCCTTGTAATTCCAAATTTAGTATTCAGTGTTATCTTGGGTTCAGAGTGGCTAAGTAGAGTGTCTGGTAACTTATGTTATGATGTAGGGAGTTTGAAATTTAAATGGGGAGATTCTGAAGTAGAGGTAGCGTTCAATGACCATATTCAGAGGAGTAGTATTGTAGGTGTGATTTGTACTTTAAATGAGATATCGCCAGCCGTAGAGCGGGGTTCTCCATGTTTTGTGGGCAGTGTGATTACGAACGGAAGTCTAGAGGACTCGTTACGGGAGGCTGCATTTCAGGGAAATATAGAGGATGAACAGTGTGTTCGGCTCTATGATGTGTTATGGTGTAATAGGAGAGTTTTTGAGGATCGCATTGGTATGGCCAATTGCTATACACATTCATTGAACGTTATTGATAGGTCAGTATTCACAGGACATAGATATCCTGTACCTTTCGCTTATCAGAGTGCAGTTGAGGCACAAATTAACCAGATGCTTGAAGATGGGATTATTGAGCACTCTAACAGTCCATATGTTAATTCTTTGATCACAGTACCCAAAACCGACGGCACGGTTCGTATTTGTTTAGACGCTCGTTTGGTTAACAGTAGAATTAGTTCAGATCAGCTGAAATCTATGTCAATAGAGGAATTAATGCAAACATTTGAGGGGAAGAAGTATTTCACTTGTGTAGATTTGAGTTCCAGTTTTTGGCAAGTGCCACTTATGTACGAAGATAGACCATTTACAACTTTTAGTCATAAATATAACCTTTATCAATTTTGTAGAACACCTTATGGGTTAAAGAGTAGTTCAGCAGCTTTAATTAGGGCTTTAAACATCGCATAAGGGGATGACACAGGAGAGTTTGTAACCATTTACATAGATGATATGGTAATTAGTTCACGCAGTTTTGAGGAGCATCTACGTCATTTAGATATAGTTTTTCAGAAGTTAGATCAGGCAGGGCTCACTTTGAAGCTGTCTAAGTCGTCATTCTGTCAGTCAGAATTGACATTTTTAGGTCATAGAGTGTCGAGTAGAGGTATTACACCATAGGAAGGTAGGGTTAGCATGTGTGGACAGTAGCAACAGGGCATCGTTACAGACACTGAGTAATATGCTAGTAGAGCAACGTGATGACGTTCATTTAAGGGAGCCACTTGCATGGTTGGAAGCAGGTGACACAGAAACATTTATAGTTTCCAAACGTATTGGGAAAACAGCATATGTGCTGGAGGATAGTAAGGGAAACAGATTATACGGGACGTATAATATACATAGTCTACGAAAATATGTGTCATAAAGTGAGTGTGTTTAGCTGGCGAGCCAGCCTATCAAATGAGTAAGTGTGGTATTTGGTGCGTGGGAGGAGATGGTCTTCCAGGCAGGCGTATCAGAAGTCTCACAGGGGGGTAGTATGTAAGTAAATGAGAGTTTTTAAGGTACAGGGAAATATGACGGGATTGTCGGATGCTCTTGAGCACTAAAATGTCTCGATACACCAAGGCCAGAATTTGGTAGCGCTGGTGAATTCCCATTTGCCTCCAAGAGATGGGTGAGCGCTTGTACATGGTATTTTTGCTTAAGGCGTCCACGAGGCAAAAGATGGGCCATCAGAATGCGAGACAGTCCTTCATGAAACTCATACATATCAGCACACGTGATTTCTGTTTACGGCCTCGCCATGTAAGATTTGTAAGTGTTAATTTAAGATAATTTGTACAAAGGTATTATTTGTGTGAGAAGAATTGATCTGTGTTGAGAACTAGTATTAAGTAGAATATGGTCTACGGGAACTTAACAAGACAGGGCGATTACGGCACAGAAATATTTGGTGTTATATGTAATGCACATTTACTGTTTTTTTTTTCAGAAGTCAATATTAATTTAATCATCTTTAAAGAGAGATTAAGTATTATGGTCACGAGGCGCTGCCACAATAGTGTGATCGTGTGCTGAGTGATAAGTGGAATTAAATGTCACCATAAGGATGGGACCTCCAGTGAAATTAGGAAGTTCTATGGTGATATAAATATATCAGAACACCTTCAATGCGTGTGATATGACATCATAAATACATAGTGCTCACACATTAATTATGTCTATTTCTCCAACATAGAGAAATTTGAGAGGCGGAAATATCCGTGGAACACTATTCCCTATGTAAAACATTGAACTGGTTGCAAAGTGCGATCCATAGTGACAACAAACTTTGACGCAAAGTGCGTGAAGAAAAAATATGAGTGTATATATCTGTAATTTAGGGTGATTTCATTTATGTAATATGTATTTTGGATGGGGTTTATTAACGTGTCTGGGATAATCGGATAATGGACCGTCGTCACGGTAAATCATCCGATGATCCGAGGCGAATATGTAACGTGTTTTTCGAGGGGTTTTATGCAACTGGCATAAGTCAGTAGGAAGCCATTCTATATTTATTTACGCGGCAAATTGTTCAGCCAAGAGAATTTTTCATGGTAATTTATTATTATTATTAATTTATTATAATTATTATTTAGGTATTTTCGGAGCATTTTATAAAAATTATTAGCATTCAGATAGGTTTTCTATGTCTTAGAAAACGCTATCCAGCAAATTATTACGAACGACGATATCATAGAAAATTATCTGATTACGGAATTTTACGGAGTTTTCGTCAGTTAGGGTATATCGAGAGACGTGACTCACTGGGATTTCAAGTACACGCTTAATCTTGTCGAGAAGCTTGACGCAATCTTGGGTCGCGAGGTCTAGAAAAGACGAATTGTTGGAACGGAAAACGACTTCTCCCTCTCGCGCGCCGAGTGTAAAGAAACCAGAGGAGGGTAACTAGCGGTGGGTCAACCAATCAGTGAGGACCACGCAAGCTGAAGCCGGCTGAAGAGTGGGGGAGCCAACGTGTGCATATATCGTTCGACGCGCCGTGAAACGAGGACTATCTGTGTAGAACTTGCGGAGTACGGTTGCAAGTGCGTGTCGCTCCGATGTTCAGTGGAGTTGAAGACTAACTTTTGCAAAACTTAACCAGTGCGGTTGTACGAGTGTTTGGGTCCGAGGTACGGACCATAGAATTATCTAAGCTACCAGAATATCATCAAACTCCGACGGAGATGACGACGTCCAGGAGACTGTGGGAAGCTCACAGCATCAGCAAGTACGAGGGAAATGCCTTGGCAATTTCCAATGGTAAGCGCAAATGACGCAGAAATACGCAATCTCTCATTTTTCTTTGTTTTACATTTCATATTTCAGTAACTTCATAGCTTGGAAATAAGAGTAAAATCAATTTATCAGACTCCGTTTTCACGTAATTTTCTATCGGTAATATTCAAATCACAACGCTCCAATTTAAATTTTGTACTTATTATTATTATTAATTTTGCTATACTGGTTTTATATAATAAATTCATTTCTTTTACAATGCAATCTTTGCTTTCAGTAGGTAGCATTAGATATAGACCAATTCCTTCTCCTGATACAATTGTTTGTTGGGTTAATGATCAAATCATACCACGATCTGAGTGAATAGAGTCTTGAATGTGTTCTGCCAGAGCTAGATGTTGTTAAATAGAAATTTAGATTTCAGCATTGCGTTGAAGTCTTGGCGCCCATTAACACAACATAGCTTAGGCAAAGGTAAACAATTACATTTTCTCCCAACAGTGTGGGCTAGCGAAACTGTTACATTTGTACGCTCAACGTGGAGCAAAGTAAATACCGTTTCACTTGTCATCCCAGCCTAAGCGAAAACAGTTACATTTGTCGCTACCAACATGGGGCATTAAAAAACGCTACAGTTTCTCGCGAATTAACTATCCGAGTGCCGTGAAACGTTGCACGTTAAATGCTTATACAAATGTTGATCCACTGGCATCTAATTTATTTCAATTGTTTGCATAATCACAATATGGCTGCTGTGCGTAATTTTAAAATCTCGTTTTTACTTCTTGTGTTCTAATCATGCGATTGAAGTTTGAATACCACACGTACACAATAATCTTAATGTAATAGTACAAAAATAAAAATCCAACCTGGCGACCATCTGAAATATTTAGACGGATCTCAATATCTACGAATCTGTTACAGCAATTAAACTGAAATTTTGTATGTTGATAGAGGCAATTAACATGAGCAGGGATATATGAAAATAGGCTGTATAGTTCTTCACGGAACTACTTGTTTTAATATTATAATCGTGCCTGTCCTTGTACAACAATTATATAGCCTACGTTCCCGAGGAAACACACACATCTTGCTATTAGAAGCAAAGTTTTTATATTTTCAAAATTCTAATCGGCAGCTTCGGTGGCGTAGTTGGTAGCATGCAAATCTGGCAAAAGTCATCGGATTTTTAAGAGCGTTAAAAATTCCTCAGTATGTCTTCCTTCGGAGGGGAGATAAAACCGGTGGGCCCATGTAATAGATTTATTGCATGTAAAAGAACCTTTCACTAACTACAATTGTGTGAAGTTAAATTTGTAGGTTATATTTGATTAACGCTCTATTACTTCCAACGATCACCGCCAGGACAAGGACCCACATAATAAATAACATAATACTAACTTAAATAACTGACCTTGCGGATCACGTAAGCAATGAGGTTGCCCAATTCCCCACTCCCCTGTTATTCACGAGCGTGTATAAGGGGGGGGGGGGGCGGGGGGCCCGGGCCGCCAGCGAAACCTTTGTCACATATAATATTTGTTTATGGTTTAAACATTAACAACTAATATAGTCTACTTATCATATACTATTGTTACTACGCGACGTATGGCAACGTTGCAAAGCAAGGCGACGGTAGAGCGATGTAAACAGTGTGACAATCAGTTAGCTCTGAACTTATGTGTAACAACATAACCTCTTATTACTCTCCAGTGCCTTCGCTCTTATGAACCTACCAAGAACAGCAACAAGTGCCCTTGAAGCGTGTGATAAAAGTTTTCTCCCTAACTTTTATACCCTTATCAAACTTTTGACAAATTTGCCTCTCTCTGTAACTACTGGTACTGTCGAACGGAGTTTGATTTGGTTGAAAACATACTTTAGAAATTCTACTTCTGAAAACAGACTCAACGGTCTAGTATTGTTACAGAGACATATATCACTGACGATGGAGTTATAAACCAATTTGGTAATGCTTCAAGAAACCTTGACTTTGTATTATAGTGTAAGTTGTAAATCAAAACAGTAATGATAATTCTTTCCATGTGAACACTAACAAGTGAGCAAGATGAGTGTATTAATAAAAAGTAACATCAAATGGTCTTAGTTGTGTTTGACATTAACCAAACATAAAACATCGCAACAAATTGGTTGAAAAAGTGATGCCAGATAGCCTTAAAACTCATCATTTTGTACCAAATTATATAAAAGTTTCCCGAGGAGAACTCCGGATCCCTTATTCTTTCGGGCCTATACCATGCCCCCTAAGTCCAGGATGGGCATCCCGCAAAAAAATCTATATACGCCCCTGCTGTTATTACGAGGTACAATTTACATGTCTTTTAAACACCTAGGTTCGTAATGTCCAACCAACAGCAGGCCACGTTTTTTATTCCAAAGTTCGCACTTCATCATTCAATAGCAAGTTCATATCTTTACTTAAAAGACGGGAGGCATTGGCCAAAGAATAATATTAAAATACATAAGGCTGTGCACACTGCGTTTCATGAAACTGCTTTTCCGAGTTTCACGGAACCCGGTTTCACGAAACCAATGCATCTACAGTTTCATGAAACGCAGTGTGCACAGCCCTATGTTAATGTTATCTATTTGTTGCAAGCAACTTTAGCTTCACGTTTCACGAAACCAGTTTCACGAAACGAGTTTCTCCAGTGTGCACCGCGCCTTATACTGTAATATTGAAATAGTGATTGTCTTGAGCTGTATGGTGATGTTATTGGATTTTGTGTGGGTCTGTTGGTTGCTTCACAAACGGCCTTCGAACTCGAGTGCACATAATACTTTGGTCGACTGTAGTATGATGATTCGGTATCCGCTGCAGGTATCCGTCAGTGGCTAGAGTTCCGCTCTTTTGGTCAGTGTGTAAATCGGGCATTCTTGACCTGGTGCTCGCGAGCACTACGGTGCACTTTAAGTGAGATTTGGAGCTCTACTGTGCACACGTAAAAGTATCTTATCGGCATGAGTCAATGCAAACAGTTGCAGCATGCCGGGTGAGCAATGAATCCCTGGCTATTTCAGCACTTCTGGAGGAGAGAGAGAGAGAGAGAGAGGAGAAGGAGAGAGAGGCGCATGCTTGTGTCATTATTATTATATTCGATTTAATGGTGCTTGGGTATTGGGTATGGCCTGAAGGTTCTGCTCACAGTCTCAAAAAGGTTGGGTACACCTGGTGTAAATGTAAGTGTCGACGGATTGTGTTTTCTAGGGTTTGAGGAGTTTTGTGAAGCTCCCACTCTTCTCTGCATGACTTCCTAGTCCTCCAAAATCCGAATGACCAGCTTCGCCTTCGTTCTTTTCAGCTTGTGCCTGAGGTAGACGCTTTATCACATGTGTAGGGACCGATAACCTAGATGTTAGGTCCCTTAAAAGAACAATTATCATCTTCATCATCTATCACTTGTATTGCCATCATGCAAAGTTATGGCTGATTTATAGCTGGTGGGCGTGAGTCCGGAGCAACTGGGTCACTGATTATCAGTCATTATCAGTCACTGATATCCCGAATGCGAAGTGGGGCTTTGCTCTTTTCAGAGACTCCCTTCAGTGTACTGTAAATATAGTGTAAGGCACTGACAAATAAATATGAAATGAAATGAAAATGAAATAATTATAATTATCGACTCACTCTCTCCGCAAGGGTTGTTAATCCATACGGACAGTGTTTAGCTGTTTCTCGGAACACCATTCCTCTCCGCGGCCTTTTTAATACTCATGCCATCCTCCACAACTGCCTTAATAGCAGCTTCCATTTGCTCAATATCATAATTCAGAACTGTGCGTTTCGACATATTGCCTGGGGCAGATGACCTCGTAGTTCCGCCCCTTAAAACAACAATAACTATCTAACATATTGCCTGAAAGCAAAGATTTAGTCTTAGAATAATATATTATTTATCATCTCAAAAAAAATAAAAAAATCCTCTGTAGCACGCCAAGCCAAAAAAAAAAAAAAACTAGGCCTACTGAGGTGCGGCGTCAAGAAGAGAGACCTACGTAATAATAGCAATACCCTGTAAATGTTTATTGGTTGCGAAACGTTAACACAAACATTATCAATATCGTGCACTAGTGTTCGTCCCGAATGTGCTCTAAAGTTCGTCAGCTATGACGACTACTGGACACGATGATCAATGATAATTTAATTAATACAGGGTACATTATAAGTATATTGCCGCTGTTAGTTAGGTCTTGCAAGGAGAAATGACAATGTGTCAGTTTTCGTCACATATGACGAGCATTGGTAAAGTGCATTTTTTTAAATCCAGTGTTCGTCACCGGCATTTCTAACAAAACTAGGCACGTGAGCACGAAATAACACATCACATATGTTACAGAAACAATTACCAACTATATCATGCACTTGTAACATTTTAAAATGTCGGAACATAACACGCATGCACATAATTAACTCGCGCGCGTGCTTAGCACATGCGAGAAGCAAATGGCGGGTCAAGACTGCTCAGCTCACAGGAGATGTTTGACGCAGGGAATCACCTATTACATCGCACGCATGATTTCGCAAAGTTGCTCCTTATCGGCAAGGAAGGTATGACGCATCTCGTAAGACTTCGTGCGTTGAGAAAGACCCGTTGACATGCTTATTTTTTGTACTTATATACGAGAGTGACGAAGACTGGACCAGTGACGAAAACCGGTACAGTTACCTTACTACACTTTCTAGTATCCCACATCACGTTTCCATGGTGGCTGCAAAACTTTCAGCTGTAAATGTCACGGCGGTTTGGTGGATTCTCGGCAATCGTAAAAGAATTACCTTCCCTCCCTGATAAAATTCGTTAGATAAAACGAACATAGGCCTATGTAGTAGTGTCTGTATTTGTAATTCAGGTGAGAATTGGGAAGGAAGTGGTCGAGGCCTTAAGCTTGAACCATCATGGCATTTGCCTGGAGTAGTTGTCCCGGGCTCCTCTCCGTCTTCTTTCCTGTCGACCTCACTTGGTCAACTCTTGTTCTCTTCCGACCCCGACGGTATTAGGGTATCCGAGGCCTAGGGAGTCTCTTCCTTTCCCGCCTTCATTGGCCCTTGTCTCATCTTTTCTGATACCCTCCTTCTGGGTGGGGTCAGCCTTCTTGTTCTTTTACTTTTCCCTCCTGCCTTGTGCTCAAGGCCCTTAAGGAGGCAGGGTGTATGTAGCCCCACCACATCTTATTTTTATTCTCAATTGCATTTTGTGACTATTTTGAATCTATATTACATTTTGTAAGTATTTTCTATGTAAATTGCATTTTGTAAATATTGTCAATTCAAATAACAGTACACTAAGTATGTAGTTAGTTTTAGTTGTAAGTAGGTAGTTAGTTTGTCTATTAGATATATGTCATTGTTCTATTAGACTGTGGAGTGTGAGTGTGCCTGGTAGCAGTTGCATTGTTTATTAGTTATAGTTCATTGTTTCAGTAGACTGTGATGTGTAAGGGTGCATGTGAGTGTGCCTGGTGACAGACTGTTTCAGTGGTAGTATTTGTTGTTCGTGGAACTTTAGTATTTATTCGTTAGCAGAATTTTGGTATTTAATTGTTAGTACGGTATAAAGTTAGTATTTTTGTTAGTAGAATTGCTCTTTACTTATTCTGAAAGGGAGTATCAGCCTTTCAGAATAAATCAATTCTTTACTAGTCTTATAGACGGTTAAGATATTGATAATATAAGCCAAATAATGGCTACACTGCGTCCTGCTGCACGGCTGAAAGCAAAGGGAAACTACAGCCGTATGCTATTCCCGAGGATATGCACCTCGCTATGCATAATTACATGTGATGATGGCCTCCTCCCTTGTAAAATTTCAATCCGGAGGTAAACTAGTCCCCCGTTCGGATCTCCGGGTGGGGACTACTCGAGAGGGGGTTAACATCACAGAAGTGACAAAGAGGAAATCTGACATTCTACGGATCGGAGCGTGGAATGTTAGAAGTCTGCTAGGAAGTGGAAGGTTAGAAAACTTAGAAAGGGAAATGGATAGGTTGAGGTTGGATTTGGTTGGGATTAGTGAAATGCGCTGGCAGGAAGAACAGGACTTTTGGTCAGGAGACTATAGGGTCATTAGCACTAAATCAAACAATGGCCAAGCAGGGGTTGGCCTCATATTGAGTAGGAAACTTGGACAGCGGGTGGAATATTATGAGCAATATAGTGAACGGATTATTGTAGCAAAAATCAGTACTAAACCTACCTGCACCACAGTGGTACAAGTCTATATGCCTACCAGTCAAGCTGATGATGAGGATGTTGAAAAGGTTTACGAAGAAATAGACGAAATTCTGAGGTATATCAAGGGTGATGAAAATGTTATAGTAATGGGAGATTGGAATGCTGTGGTAGGAAAAGGGAGAGAAGGGAAGATAGTTTGAGATTTCGGATTAGGTGAAAGGAATGATCGAGGAAGCAGGCTGGTAGAATTCTGCACCGAGCATGAGTTGGTCATAGCTAACACCTTATTCAATAACCACAATAGAAGAATATACACGTGGATGAGACCAGGAGATACAGGGCGTTACCAAATCGACTTCATTATGTTCAAGCAGAGGTTTCGAAACCAGATTTTGGATTGTAAAACATACCCTGGTGCTGACATAAACTCTGACCACAATCTGGTTGTAATGAAATGCAGATTAAAGTTGAAGAGACTGAAGAAAAGTCAAAAGCCAAAAAGGTGGGCAATAGACAGAGTGAAAGAGAAGGATGTAAACGAAAGATTCAAGAAGAGTATAAAGCAAGGACTAATGAAAAACCCTAAACAAACTTCAATTGCAGACGAATGGGCACTTTTGAAGAATGAAATAACAAAATCCGCAGAAGAACACATTGGTAGGAAAGAAAGAATAGGTAGAAAACCGTGGATCACTCAGGATATACTAGAATTGATGGATGAAAGGCGGAAACACAAGAATGTAAGAAATGAAAAGGGGAAAGCAGAATACAAACGTCTGAGAAATGAGGTTAACAAGAAGTGCAAGGAAGCGAAAGAAGAATGGTTGAAAGAGAAATGTGCAGGTATAGAAAATTGTCTGAAATTAGGAAAAGTAGACACAGCTTATCGAAGGATTAAGAATACTTTTGGGGAAAAGAAGACTAAGTGCTGTAATATTAAGGACACAAATGGAAAGCCTCTAACAGATAGGGAAGAAAAGGTTGAGAGATGGAAAGCTTACATAGAGAGTTTGTATGAGGGAAAGGAGATTGAGAATCATGTAATGGAAAGGGAGGAGGAAATTGATGTGGATGCGAAAGGAGATTTAATATTGAGATCAGAATTTGATAAAGCTTTGGAAGACTTAAGCAGGAACAAAGCACCAGGCATAGATGATATACCGATTGAGTTGCTACGCTGCATAGGAGATGAAGGTCTGATCAGGTTATTTCACTTGGTGTGTAGGATTTATGAGACAGGTGAGGTACCCCCTGATTTCAAGAAGAATGTAATCATCCCTATACCAAAGAAAGTGGGAGCTGACAGATGTGAAGATTACCGTACAATCAGCTTAATTACTCATGCTTCAAAGATCCTGTCTAGAATAATTTACAAGAGGATTGAAAGCCAGATAGAAACGGAGTTGAGTGAAGACCAGTTTGGTTTCAGGAGAAATGTAGGAACAAGGGAAGCTGTACTAAGTCTTAGGCTGATTTTGGAAGGTAGAATAAGGAAAGATAAGAGAACGTTCATGGCTTTTGTAGACTTAGAAAAGGCTTTTGATAACGTTGATTGGACTAAATTGTTTGACATTTTGAAATCGATTGGAATAAAGTACAGGGATAGGAGGGTGATATACAATCTATACAGAAACCAGACAGCAGTCATTCGAGTTGAAGGACTTGAGAGAGAAGCTGGTATTCAGAAAGGTGTAAGGCAAGGCTGCAACTTATCACCCATACTTTTCAATCTTTACATTGAACAAGCAATGAAAGAAATTAGAGAAAAATTTAAAGTGGGAGTGAAGATTCAAGGAGAAATAATTTCAACTCTGCGATTTGCTGATGACATCGTCATCTTGGCCGACAAGCCTGAGGATTTGAATGAGTTTTTGAATGGTATGGACTCCGTCTTACGGAAAGAATTCATGATGAAAATTAATAAATGTAAAACAAAAATACTGGAATGCAACCGAAATAAATCAGAAACCTCTATGGAGATCAAATTGGCAGGTGAAAAGCTGAAGGAAGTAGGAGACTTCTGTTACTTAGGAAGCAGAATAACCAGTGATGGACGAAGCAAAGAGGATATAAAAAGTAGGTTAGCTCAGGCAAAGAAAGCATTTCTACAAAAAAGGAATCTGCTGACATCGAATATAGATTTAGGTATTATGAAGTCATTTTTGAAAGCCTTTGTCTGGAACGTGGCGCTCTATGGAAGTGAAACTTGGACTATTGGTGCAGCAGAAAAGAGGAGAATTGAAGCATTTGAAATGTGGTGTTACAGGAGAATGATGAAGATCAGATGGGTAGATAGGGTTACAAACAAAGAGGTATTAAGACGAGTGGGAGAGGAGAGATGTTTCAGGCGACTGCTAATGAATAGAAGAGATAGGTTGGTAGGACACATACTAAGACACCCAGGAATAGCAAGCTTAGTTATGGAGGGAAGGGTCAAGGACAAGAACTGTAGGGGTGGACCAAGGTTAGAATATGTTAAACAGATTGCCTCGGATGTAGGGTTTGGTAGCTATATAGAGATGAAACGATTAGCTCAGGACAGGGAGGCATGGAGAGCTGGATCAAACCAGTCAAAAGATTGAAGCCTCAAACACACATTGAGCTGTATATTCCCTCTTAACTGAAGTAGTGTATTATTGTAGTAGTATTAGTATCATTAGTATTATATTCTACATTAGTACCACCAGCAGAATAACACGCGATCTCCTAGTATCAATAACACCTGACACGGAGTGTGCATGCCTTCCCTCTTGCCCCACACCCGCCCTGTCGCGGCGATATACAGACTGATGTAAACAGTTGACAGCACTCTCAGTTCAGAACGGCAGAGACTCGTCACAAGGGTTATGCTACTGTTATCACATAAATAGAGGTTATTAGACAAGTCCATCACTCACCTAACTACACGGGGTTGCTGACCAAGACGTCCGAATCCCCTAAAATGAACAACTCTCACCCGTAGTTGAATAACGGATGCTTACACTTTCATTGTACAATTGCCTTCCACAACATCTTTAACTTCATATTTCTCGTTTCTGGTGATATTTTTACTACACGTTTTCTGTTATTTTCTTTACGCGTAACTGTAATTAATATTGTTTAACAGTTTGGTTGTTTCCTTAGTTTAGGGGCTGCGACATCGCGGTCATGTAGCCTCGTGTACTTTGGGTGTGTGTAGAAATTGTCTGATAACCGGTGTTAATTGTGAAGACAGTATTAATGTGTGTTATCTGTTTTAATTCAAGTAAGGACTGAAGACAATAATTTCAAGTAGTTCCTACTTTTGCTACCAAATGCTATCGTCCACCACACCTAGCTTGTGGACATGGCTACTAGATGGCATCGCAGTCAGCACCAGGCGGCGAACGTTGGAACTAATATAGCGTTATCAAACTAACCTACAAATTTTAGCTTCCACAAGTGTAGTTAGTGGAAGGTTCTTTTTCATGCCTTAAATCTATGACATGGGACCGCCGGCTTTACTTCCCCTCCGAAGGAAGGCAACTGAGGGATTTTTAACGCTCATAAAAATTCCGACGACTTCAGCCGGGTTTGAACCCGCTCGTTTAACATTAATTCCAATCAATCATTAAATTTTCCTTTACCACTTACATTTAGTTAACTTTTCCATCTCTGCTTGTGGATTAAATATAATTGATAACGTTATTGGCTTTATATCCTTTTTAAATACTTCGGATTTAAGAGACGCCGGGGTGCCGGAATTTTGCCCCCGAGGGGGATCTTTAACGTGCCAGTAAATCTACTGATACGGCTCCCTCGTATTTTCTAACTTCAAATATCCAGCTGACCGCGCCAGGATTCGATCCTGCAACTTTGTGGAAGGAATCGACAACGTTACCGCTGAGCCACGCTGTCAGCCAGGATTAAAAGGAACTTCGTTGAAGTCAAGTTGTCAGACGAGGCATGCTGAGATCAATGAGGATAAGTGCATCTTGACCGGTGGTACTCATTAGAAGAACAAACACTCCAGGGAAGTACATTAACTGTATTTGTTTCCGTAAAGTTGACTTTGTGAGCAGCCACTAGCTTGCGCAAATATTTTCCTTCCCTCGAGCAGTTGTGTGTGACCTGCGATACTGCACACGTACTCTGAAGGTAACGTCATGTTCCACGGAAAGTGAATGAACACGTATCTCACCTCCTAGACTTTCTGCACGAATGTAACAAGTAGTTCCTTTAACATACAGTATTATCTATACGTCTATACTAATATAATAAAGCTGAAGAGTTTGTTTATGTGTTTAAACGCGCTAATCTCTGGAACTACCAATCGGATTCAAAAAAATATTTTGTATATGATAGCCAGATTCAAGAGGAATAGATTAGGCTATGTAGCATTAGACTACACCTCTCAGATAACCTTAAATATTGATTTTTGTTCAGTAAGTCGGAAGAACAAGCGCTCCCGAACAGCTTCAATAATACCTAAGTCAAAATTGTTGCCTGGTAATGCGGGCTGCATCACGTCGCCCCTACCAGTGTTCTGGTGCAGAATTGCGAGCTGCTTAAAAATTGCAGTCACTGGGAGTAATTAGTGCAAAAAAGATTTCTTAGGCCCCTTAAAACAGTTATCATCATGACAATAGTATGCCTCTGTATAAGGGCGATGGTGTTGGTGCAGTGTACTGAGGTTATCAGCTGCTATAAGCGTTGGTGCTTTCCGATCCTTATCCTTGAGCGCTCCAGTGTAGTAGTATTCATGATCATCCATAAAACAAATAAATCCATCAGGCGAAGCCGGGCACTACTGCTAGTGACTATAAAAAGTAGGTGCTTAAAAAGTGTGGTACCATCTTTCTAGGGCGTCATTCTAACATATCTGTCTTAATATGAAATCGTGAAGTTCAGTAGAGCTATTTTATGAGAAATGTATTCATATTGTTGATTTGAATGGGCATCGTGGTCGTCAACCTGGTGTACTTGATAGTGTGTTTATAAAATGGATCTGATAATCAGTGTTAATTTGGTGTCCGTGGTTGTGTGCATATTTAAAATTCAGGCTAAGATTGGGTAGGAGGCAGCCGTGGATTTAAGTTAGGAACCATCCCGGCATTTGACTGATGTAGAAGTGAGAAACCACGGAAAGCCACTTCCAAGATGTGTGGGGTGAAATTCGATTCCACCTCTTCTAAGTTTTTCCTAAGAAGGCTAAGTGAACCCCCTTCCATCCCTTAGACCAGAATTAAATTTTTGGGCAGATATGTGGGTTGGATGCGGTCTGCAAACCACATAAAGAGAAAGCCTGCAAAAGGATGTATGGGTCTCACACTTCTCTGTTTGCACCTCTGCAGTCTGACCTTACTACAGCGAGGACCATCACTATAGAACGGGGGTTTCCAATAGTCGTGCTGCGGCCACATCGCATTAACTCTCCGTCACTTTTATAGCATTTGCCGATTACAACAGCACGCCGTGGAGCCCTGAATGGTGTCATAGCATTTATTACATACGCAGCTGGCAAAATACGTTAGTTGTGATAATTAATAGACTACTTGCTGTGAAGTACTGTAGGCTACCTCGTATCACGTGAACAAGGTTAGGTATAGAACAAACCATCGAATTTTTCTAGTGGAAACTTATCTTCTCAAGGAGAAGTTTGCAGTAAATTTGTTCGCAAGTTTCAGTGCCGTGTGATTTTTACTTGTGGGGGAATCTCAAACAAAGGTACAGGCCGGACGTTTGTTTTAGACGATTGCCCTTGACCTTGAAGCCTGCGGGTGAGCCTGTACACAGTCACTCTCTCTCCCTATCGCTTCACATTTTTCACCACCGATCTGATGTAATAGAATTCCAGACTTGAGCACGTGGCGACACCGACTTGCAGACAGTACAGTCAATGTCGAAGTATTGTGTGACGCGGAAATACACGTTACGTATTTACGAACAGAACGTCATTATATTTGCCAATGACTGTACTTCAGTAGGAGTGTGAAACAGCTTTGTCAATCATCGGACCGCTTGGGGCAGCTGATAACAACACAGGTACTGTAGTAACTCGCCTCCAGGCTTCCATTAAGATTTTTCACTCGCCTAAAACAAACGTCCGGCCTGTATACAGAAACAATCCACGTACCCTGGAGACTCTCGAGAACGAAATAACTGCACCGATACGAAATATCAGTGAGCATGAATTACAGCGAGTGTACCAAAATTTTCCTTTATGGTGTTTGAAGCCATTTTAAGTGTTGGCTTAGTAAACGAAATTTGATGTTCTTCAGTCGATCAACTCGATTGTACCCAATTGTGATGGGTTGTTCCCTAACCCTGCAAAAAATTACATGAGATTGATAAATTCACTTGGATGACCAGTTTCAATCGTCAAGCGATCATCATCAGATCCATTACACTTAACCTATTATATCTATGTCTGAAAGTACGGGTGATACTATTTACAATATGTACATTTATTTAATTGCAGTAGTAGTTACGAGTAAAATAATGCAACTAGTCATTGTGATGTTTTGTTAAGATACTGATACTGGTGATGGACCTCCAAATTTGCTTGCTTAGTGTGAACAGGAGGCTTCGGTGCCGTAGTTGGTAGCATGCTGAGCATATATGCCCAAGGTCGCGGGTTCAAACCCGGCCGAAGTCGTCGGATTTTTTAAGAGTGTTAAAAATCCCTCGGTATGCCTTCCTTCGGAGGGAAGGTAAAGCCGGCGGTCCCATGTTATAGATGTATGGCATGATGAAGAACTTCCACTAATTTCACTTGTATGAAGCTAAATTATAAGTTAGATTTGACCATTGCTCTTACGTTCCAACGTTCGTCGCCAGGAGCCTACTGCGGTGGCATCTAGTAACCAAGTTCAGAATTAGTTGGTCGTTGACGGTGGCGTTTGGTAGCATAAGTTGGAACTACTTGAAAATCGAATGTCTGAAGTCCTTACTTGAATTAAGAACAGGTAACACACACTAATACAGCCATCACAATTAACACCGGTTATCAAACAGATTCTACACACACCCAAAGTACACGGGGCTACATGACCACGTTGTCACAGCCCCTAAACGGTGGAACCGACCAACCTTAGTGTGAATATGTGATTATTGTCAAATGGTCAGTTCAGATTGTATTGTACAGGGAACTGGTCATCCAAGTGTATTTTTTATTAATCTCAAGGAAGTTTTTTCAGGATTAGGTAAAATAGCCCCTCACAATTGGGTACAATCGTGCTGACCGACTGAGAAAAATCCTTTGTTGGTGCAATGTTTGGACATTGAAGGGCAGCATTTCCAGCAACTGCTCTGAAATTCATGAAAGAATGATGATTATTAAATACGTTAAAAAGTGTAAATGTGTTAAAGTAGTACGGCGCTACGCTGCTGCTATTTGTTTAGCGTATGGCTACATCACAAAATGTACAGTTAAATAATATTACAATCATGAAGATAATTATAACAGACTACAAACTAATATTAAGTCCATGAATATAGTCCAGTGATCCCTCCGTCATCACCAGGAACTCTGATTGGTCGCCAGCGAAAGCTCTCAAGGGACATTCGGGCACAACATGGAAGACCGTCTGCTTTTCAGCACAACAGTCACAGCTTGGAGACTCTCTTTTCTTCCACTTGTACAGAAGGTCTGCACATCTTCCAGTGTTGGTTCTTATTATATCAAGTACCGACCAGTCCTTGCGTGGTAATTCAAAACCGGGTGGCTTCGTTGATATGCACGGCATCTTCATTTGCTCTGCTGTTGCGTTAGTCTGCCATGTTTGCCTCCAGCAGTCATCAGTATTAAAGTTGTTGGCATCTAAAGTTCTCGCGGATTCAAGGGGTGGATGACGAGAGCGAAGCCTTCCTCTTCCGATGTTTGGTATGTCTTCAAGGTGTGGAGTTTTGTACAGCTTTTTGTACTCGCGTAATAGTGCATTTTTCCGACGCAGAGATGGAGGTTGTATGTGGCTAAGTATGGGTAGCCAGAAAGTCGGCGTGGGTCTGATTGTGCCAGTTATAAGGCGCATTGTATAGTTAAGCTGAGTGTCGATAAGCTAAGTGTGTGTGCTGTTTAGCCAAGCTTGCGAGCAATATTCGGCAACTGGGTAAACCAGACCCAGAGCTGAGGTGCGCTGCTGCTAGTGCCTTGTTCAACTCGCGGCTAGCCACAGTGCCCCGGCCACCGGGCGCCATATGCGAGTCTCGGTTCTATAGGGAGGGTCCTCACTGTAGTTTCTATACTATAATAATAATAATAATAATAATAATAATAATAATAATAATAATAATAATAATAATAATAATAATATCGTATGGCCTCGGGTGCCGGATGCAAGCGTTGTTATTTGACACCCAGAGAGTAGCTTGCATGTCGAATTTCGTTTCCTTGAAGAAATATGAAAGTCAAGGAGGTTAGATATCTAAGCTCCTTGAACACTATAGCGCTTTCTAGTAGTGAAATGAGAAACTTTGTGTTGGCGGAAACTCCCGAGATTAATTTTGCAATTATGAACATGGCCTACTGAATTCAAATGGGTTATTTGAAATGCCAACATCGTATGACGTAGTGTCGTAATTTTTTGCCGCCTTTCAAAAATCACTTACCACGGCCAGGAGCGAACCTGCAAGCTTGGGGTTAGTAGACCAACACGTTGACCACTCACCCACCGTGGCAAGCGTTTCTGTACTGATAGTAGGGAATGGAATCATATTCTTCGTAAATTATAGAAACTTCAAGTAACACAGTACGCAGTGAAGCCATTCACCTACCCGGCCGACAAGCTTCCAACACGCGCCGAAATCTAGAGATAAACAATGTATTTGCAATGAATGGACACCACAGAGCGTGTCGATGGACTTAAACGGACTGTTCACGCGAGAAGGAACACGAGTACCCCTTTATCTGAGGACACGTCATGCTTACAAATGGAACAACGGGGCTCCATTGTATTCTTTTATGTTCCATCGAAGGTCAGATATGATACAGATGCCGCCTCATTCCCTTAATATTTCACGCGTCACTCTCATGAAGGTGGAGAGGTCAGTAAAATTCAGAACCTTGTTGGTTACATTACTACTTTGTTCATGACCATAGCTACACACGACAACGTCTGGGATTATGATCTTTTAGTCTGAGTTAATACTTTTCACATCTTCTCAGTACAGTACATAACGCTATGTTCATCGTGGACGTACAAGAGTATGGAGAATGCTGAGAAGCACTAAAGTTGCACCTAGAATTTATTTGGAGAAAGAGACCTGATGTTGCTGTGTTGAAGAATCGCTATAATGTCAAGAAATGAGCTGACACAGTAGAGTATTCATGATCGACCAAGAAAGGTGAAGGAGTAGGGGGCGGGGTTATAGTCAAATAATAATGCGTGGGTATGCATGGGAATCATTCTAATACAAGTGATGATGATGATGATGATAATTATTGTTTTAAGGGGTCTGACATTTGGCTTGGGCCGATAACCCAAATGGCAGGTCCCTTAAAACAAATGAAATGGAACTAAAACAAACACTGACTTACAAACTAGAAGAGAAAATAGGCATCATTATATGGACACTAATACAAGTGAATGCTGATGATGATGATGATTGTTCTTTTAAGGGGCCTAAAATTTGGGTTATTCGCCAGTAATGGTTTGGATGATCATCAAAATGAAAATGAAATGGAACTAAAACTAACACTGACTTACAAACTAGAAGAGGAAATGGATAACAAAAAGAAAGAATGAGGAAAATAAAAGACAGGACGAAAGGAAATGCCCTCAGCCCTCAAAAAATGAGAATTAAGGGATTTGGAAGAAAGGAGAGCCATGAAAGGCAGATAGGAAAGGGAACGAGGAGAGGGTCGGCCCCAAAGGCAATGTAAAAAGGGGAGAAAATTGGACCCAGCTCAGGAATCCCACAAAGACGCTAACTCCCAAACTCACCAGCCGTGAGCCCTTGAGGGTGTAGCACTATCAAGGGTGCACCATAAATCGTGGCGCTACACACACCCTGACTCCCTGACGGCCTGCTAGTGATTGATATTCATCTACTGTACAAATTGCGGTCATCTATTAAAATACAGAAGAATAACAATATGAAATAGTTTTACTTCGAATGGGATGTTGAGATTACAAACTAAAATTTAAGTTTCCGGACTTCTCATAAAATAGTTTCAACAGATCTGTTGATTTTACAACTATGTCTGTGTGAATGTTTGAAATAAGCTATATTTAGCGGTTAAAAGCTAGATTGGCAACCCTGGGAGGACGGATTTATACGTTGTCATGAAGATTTGTGTAGCCTTAAAAGAGGATCCGGGCTGAATGGCAACAACTGTACTGCACGTCAGGAAGCAGCTGACGCGGTGGAGATGCAGACACAAATCACAATACCGATTTCCCACATAGCATGTGTTATAGACTCATTATTTAATTTCATAAATGTTTAGGCCGACTTAGCTTATTGTTTATTATCAGTTTCTGTTCTATTCTTATGTTTTTGTAAGAGTTCCAAAGGGAGAGGGCTTATGACCCCCTTTAATCCTCCTGGCTACGCTACTGAGCAGACAATATTATACGGAATGAAACAGAGTACATCACAACATACTTCATGCCTACAACCTCTGTGTTGGAACATAGTACTTATATCCTCCTGTAGCATCATATGGACAAAGGGAAGCCACCATGTAGTCCGGATTTGAATCCATTGGAACGAATCAAGCACGTTTGTAGATTTATGTGGCACTTGCCATTATAAGTCACTGGACCTGCCTTTTGCATGGAATAACAATCACTGGAATAAATCGGGGGAGAATTTAAAAGAAAGGTTCAAAAATGTCCAAATACACCAACTACACTTCAACATATTTAGTCAAAGAGGAAGAGTTTCCTCATCCTGCTATCAGAAGAACCTAACAGGATAGGCTTACTGTTCTAATTCAAACAGGGAGTACCAAACAAAACTTGTAGATTTACGTATCTCTTAAAATACTGACCTTTTCTAAAAGTGCACTTCGAACCACTGGATGTGAGTCTTTACCTCGATAATGGCACATGAATTAACCGATGATCGATCCTGGTCTCCCTTGATGACAAATATGTTGTTAATTTTGTTGTTTCTTTTGAGGGGCTTGGACATGGTGGTCTTTTAGCCCCGTGTACTTCTGTGTGTGTGGAATTATGTCTGATAACCTACATTGTTGTGATAGTTGTAGTAAAGTCTGTATTTGTAATTCAGGGGAGGATTGGGAAGGAGGCTGCCGTGGCCTGGAGTAGAAGTGGAAAACCACGGGGAACCACATCCAGGATTGCTAAGGTGGGAATCGAACCAGCCCTTTCTCAGTTTTGCCTCACGAGGCTGAGTTCATCCCGTTCCAGCCCTAATACCAGAATTAATTTTTTGGCAGAACCAGGAATCGAAGTCGGACCTCCGGGGGTGACAGCCAAGAATGCTGGCCACTACTGCACGAGGTGGCCCATTTAAACGCAAGAACGTGTCTGAGCAATATCATAGCAGATCATTCCAAACACATCAACTCTATATGAACAGTCATGGAATTAGCTCAAATGTAAACATTCTTATCACATACTAGCAGGTACCCGCGGCTTCGCTCGCGATCAAGACAATGGGGACGATGCATTAATTTGTCTATTCTATTACAGTAATCGCGGCTACAGATGGGTCAATTCTAATTCTGAAAATTCTGATACATACAGTACAGTATATTGATATGAGCCGAAAAGTGGGATTTTTTTAGAGTTGTCAAAATCTGCAGGGTACAATGTTTTTTTTTTTTTTGCGTATGGATTTTTTTTTAATGCCGGGAGTGTCCGAGGACATGTTCGGCTCACCAGTTTTGTAGCTGCTTCGAGGCGGACACCCAATGGGTGAGCTACAAGTACCGTTGGGGAGGGAAGGAGGGAAGTTGGATTGTAAGGACGAGGAGTTGGAAGGTAGCGGCTGTGGCCTATAGTTAGGGACCAACCCCGGAATTTGCCTGGAAGGAAGATGGGAAACCACAGAAGACCATCTTCAAGGTTGCCGGTGGGGGGATTCGAACCTCCTCGCCTCCCGGATGTGAGCGACTGCCATCAGTCATGCCGTAACCACCACGGCTAACTCACCCGGTGGTAAAATGTTACATTATATGAACACATTTTAAAATTACGTTTTTGGTTTTACCATCTTCTGCTGAGACATAACGATTTTGTTGTCCGGATACTCGCGAGCATGCCACATACAGTTGCCCATGGGAAAATAAGGTTTTGTCTAAATGTACACCTGCTGCTGTTAAGTGTGTGACATTGCGCTTTGTTAATAGAAATTGCGAATATAGTTTGAAGAGGGAACTGCACTCTTGCACACTGGAATGGCAAATCTATCGGAATATGGGGAATTAAAAGTATTTTTCCTTAAGCTATTCTGGGTGTAATTTTGCCACACTTTTGATGATTTGAACGTCAACATGTCGCTATTAATAGGCCTATAGTAAAATATATCTCACCTTGGCCGCTGATGTACTCGTACATTATGCAGTCTCTTCCAGTGTTACGTCCCAGGGATTGAAATTCTCCAAAAACCCTTTTGCCTCACATGCCTCTCGAAATAATTAATTCCTCATTGTTGTTGTTGTTGCTTGATTCTTCAGTTTTTTACTGGTTTGATGCAGCCCACCATGCCCCCTCTCCTGAGCTAATCGTTTCATCTCTACACAGCAACCACACCCTACATCCGAGGCAATCTGTTTAACCCTGGTCTACGCCTACAGTTCTTTTCCTCGACCCTCCCTTCCATAACTAAGCTTGCTATTCCTGGGTGTCTTATTTATGTGTCCTACCAACCTATATCTTCCCTTCATTAGCAGTCGCCAGAAACAACTCTCCTCTCCCACTCGTCTTAATACCTCTTCATTTGTTACCCTATCTACCCATCTGATCTTCATCATTCTCCTGTAACACCACATTTCAAACGCTTCAATTCTCCTCTTTTCTGCTGCACCATTAGTCCAAGTTTGACTTCCTTATAATGTCACGTTCCAGACAAAAGCTATCAAAAATGACTTCCTAATACCTAAATGTATATTCGATGTCAACAGATTCCTTTTCTGTAGAAATGCTTTCCTTGCCTGAGCCAACCTGCTTTTTATATCCTCTTTGCTTCGTCCATCACTGGATATTTTGCTTCCTAAGTAACAGAAGTATCCTACTTCCTGTAGCGTTTCACCAGCCAATTTGAGGTCCATAGAGGTTTCTGATTTATTTCGGCTGCATTCCAATAATTTTGTTTTACATTTATTGATTTTCATCATGAATTCATTCCTCAAGACGGAGTCCATACCATTCAAAAACTCGTTCAAATCCTCTGGCGTATCGGCCAAGACGACGATGTCATCAGCAAATCTCAAAGATGAAATTATTTATCCTTGAATCTTCGCTCCCACTTTAAATTTTTCTCCAATTTCCTGATTATTGTGGTATTAGAGATCTTTGAAATGCGTTGTCCTCGCACATGGTGTAGATGCATTGTCAAAGGATAACATTCCATGTTACGAACATGGGCCGCATAACCTGCACCGAAAGCCTATTCTGGACAGCAGTTCCTTGAATTCAGATTTGCCAACATTTTATTGTATCTTTCCATGTGGTATATCTCTGTACCTCAACATACAGAAGAGTGCTTTAAAAATCATGTCTTGTGTACATTTTGGAAAAGGTGGTGAGTGTGGTTTTTGCGAGAGTGGATACTCGCACGTAGAAATTCTTTTCAGTAAATAGACTGGTTCACAATTTTGTGAGTGCACATTGATGTATGTGACGGCGAGATGCCTTAAGTGTTACGGAAACGGCAATAGCCGCCACAGAGCTTCGTTGCTACTGAAATAACGACCAGACTGATATTTGTACTTAACTATACGGGATTTGTAAGCCCAATGTTTATGAAATTGAACGCAGGTATATCGCTAACTTTATTGAATAGCCGCTAGTGTAGTGTTTCAAATTTAAAAGTGGTATTAGAAGGCACTATCCCTAATTTTTTTACCCCTGGCACTACAGACCACGAAGGGCCTAGGCCTATCATGCGACCGCTTCCCAGCCATTTAGCATGCAGAAATTGTGGTGACGCGTGGTCAGTGCATCGTGTTCGCTTGGCCGTTTATCTTGTTCTTCGTGACCGGGGCGCTGCCTCTCTATCAGACAGCTACTCAATTGTCCTCACGAACTGAGTGCACTCCGTTGCAGCCCTCACGCCAGTGTCTAAAATCTCTGACGGGGCCGGGAATCGAACCCGGGGCCTCCGGATGGGAGGCAGGCACGCTACCCTGTTCTTGTGTATATATATCTCTTGAAAAAGATAATAAATGGATTGGCACTGCCTCCTACAGGGATATATTGAAAATCGGATGTCATACCTTGAGGTTCAGTTGCCATGGAAACGGACTTGCCATTAGTTCATCAGTTTACCAGGATGAAGATAGTTTTCTGCGAATATCTTTGAAACTGTTGGTTTTAGGGCCTTAAAATGTGGTTTTCGGTGTCCCGTAGGGACCTACCGAGTATTGTTTCTCGCATCGAGGGGCGTTAAATGAGCTTTGTCCGGTCCATATGCGACAACTTCGATATTTTGTCCCGGCTGAGTATTTTTGGTGACTTTTCAGTTATGTTGCCCGTTCGACGGGAACAATGATTTATTTCCGGATGAAAGGCAGCCTATATGTTATCCTAGGGTATAAGCTGTCTCCATTTCAAATTTAATCCAAATACGTCCAGCCGTTTTAGTGTCAAGAGGTAACAAACTAACACACACACGGACACACAGATTTTCACAATTATAATATACTAGCAGGTACCCGCGGCTTCGCTCGCGATCAAGTCAATGGGGACGATGCAATTGTACACCTGCTGTTAAGTGTGTGCGATTGCGATTTGTTAATAGAAATTGCGAATATTGTTTGAAGAGGGAACTGTACTCTTGCACACTGGAATGGCAAATCTATCGGAATATGGGGAATCAAAAGTATTTTTCCTTACCTATAGTAAAATATCTCTGACATTGGCCGTTGATGTACATTATGCACTCTCTTCCAGTGTTACATCCCAGGGATTGAAATTCTGCAACAACCCTTTTGCCTCACATGCCTCTCTAAGTAATTAAAATTCCCAACTGTTGTTGTTTGAGTCTTCAGTTTCTTGACTGGACTGATGCGGCATTCCATGGCTCCCTCTCCTGAGCTAATCGTTTCATCTCTATATCGCTACCACACCCTACATCCGAGGCAATCTGTTTTACCCTGGTCTACCCTACAGTTCTTGTCCTTAACCCTCCCATCCATAACTATGCTTGCTATTCCTGGGTGTCTTAATATGTGTCGTACCAACCTATATCTTCTCTTCAATAGCAGTCGCCAGAAACATCTCTCCACTCCCACTCGTCTTAATAGCTCTTTATTTGTTACCCCATCTACCCATCTGATCATCATCATTCTCCTGTAACACCACATTTCAAACGCTTCAATTCTCCTCTTTTCTGCTGCACCATTAGTCCAAGTTTGACTTCCTTATAGTGTCACGCTCCAGACAAAAGCTTTCAAAAATTACTTCCTAATATCTAAATGTATATTCGATGTCAACAAATTCCTTTTCTGTAGAAATGATGTCCTTGCCTGAGCCAACCTCTTTGCTTCGTCCATCACTGGCTATTTTTCTTCCTAAGTAACAGAAGTCTCCTACTTCCCGTAGCATTTCACCTGCCAATTTGATGTGCATATAGGTTTCTGATTTATTTTGGCTGCATTCCAATAATTTTGTTTTACATTTATTGATTTCCATCATGAATTATTTCCTCAAGACGGAGCCCATACCATTCAAAAACTCATTCAATTCCTCTGGCGT
The DNA here is from genome assembly GCA_946902985.2 of Meconema thalassinum. Classification (NCBI taxonomy): domain Eukaryota; kingdom Metazoa; phylum Arthropoda; class Insecta; order Orthoptera; family Tettigoniidae; genus Meconema; species Meconema thalassinum. The sequence goes on from OX336390.1 coordinate 590,628,655, forward strand.
ATCGGTCAAGATGACGATGTCATCAGCAAATCTCAAAGATGAAATTATTTCTCCTTGAATCTTTGCTCCCACTTAAAAATTTTCTCCAACTTCCTGTTTATTGTGTTTTTAGAGATATTTGAAATGCGTTGCCCTCGCACATGGTGTAGATGCATTGTGAAAAGAAAACATTCCATGTTACGAACATGGGCCGCATAACCTGCACCGAAAGCCTATTCTGAACAGCAGTTCCTTGAACTCAGATATGCCAACATTTTATTGTATATTTCCATAAACGGCAATAGCCGCCACAGAGCTTCGTTGCTACTGACATAACCACCAGACTGATATTTGTACTTAACTATATGGGATTTGTGAGCCTAGTGTTTATGAAATTGAACGTAGCTTGATCGCTAACTTTATTTAGTAGCCGCTACTGTCAACCACTGGCACTATCCAGCCCATGACGGGCTAAGGCCGACCAAGCGACCGCTGCCCAGGCATTTGGCCTGCAGATATTGGGGTGACGCGTGATCAGCGCGTCGGGTCCCCTCGGCCGTTAATCTTGGTATTCGTGATCGGGGCGCTGTCTCACTGTCAGACAGCTACTCAATTGTCCTCACGAGGCAGAGTGCACCACGTTCCAACCCTCACTCAGTTTTAAAATCCCTGACGGAGCCGGGGATCGAACCCGGGGCCTCCGGGTGAGAGGCAGGCGCGCTACCCCAACACCACGGGGCCGGCCAGCCGCTACTGTAGTGTTTAAAAATTAAAGGTGGCATTAGAAGGCGCTTCCTCTAATTTTTTTAACCCTGGCACTACAGCCCATTAAGGGCCTAGGCCTATAATGCGACCGCTTCCCAGCCATTTGGCCTGCAGATATTGTGGTGACGCGTGGTCAGTGCATCGTGTCCCTCGGCGTTAATGTTGTTCTTCGTGACCGGGGCGCTGCCTCACTATCAGACAGCTACTCAATTGTCCTCACGAATCTGAATGCACATCGTTGCAAACCTCACGTCAGTGTCAAAAATCTCTGACGGAGGCGGGAATCGAACCCAGGGCCTCCGGTTGAGAGGCAGGCGCGCTACCCTGTTCTTATTGTGTTTATATATATCTTGAAAAAGATAACAAATGGATTGGCATTGCCTCCTACAGGGATATATAGAAAATCGGATGTCATACCTTGAGGTAGTGTTGCCATGGAAACGGACTTGCCATTAGTTCAGTTTATCAGACCGAAGATAGTTTTCTGCAAATATCTTTGAAACTATTGGTTTTAGGGCCTTAAAATGTGGTTTTCGGTGTCCCGTAGGGACCTACCGAGTATTGTTTTTCGCATCGAGGGGCGTAAAATGAGCTGTGTCCGGTCTTTATGCGACAACTTCGATATTTTGTCCTAGTTGAGGATTTTTAGTGACTTTTCAGTTATGTTGCTCGTTCCACGGGAACAATGATTTATTTCTGGGTGAAAGGCATCCTATATGTTATCCCAGGGTATAAGCTGTCTCCATTTCAAATTTCATCCAAATCCGTCCAGCCGTTTTAGTGTCAAGAGGTAACAAACTAACACACACACAGACTTTCACAATTATAATATACTAGCAGGTACCCGCGGCTTCGCTCGCGATGAAGACAATGGGGACGATGCATTATTCTGAAAATTGGTCTATTCTATCACATCAATCGCGGCTACAGGTGGGTCCATTCTAATTCTCAAAATTCTAATACATACAGTGTATTGATATGAGCAGCAAAGTGGGACTTTCATAGAGTTGAGAAAGTCCACAGGGTATGATGTTACCTTATGTGAACACATTTGAAAATTACGTTTTTGGTTTTGCCATCTTCTGCTGAGACATAACAATTTTGTTGTCCGGATATTCGTGAGCAGGCCACATACAGTTGTTCATGGGAAAAAAATGGTTTTGTCTAAATGTACACCTGCTGCTCTTAAGTGTTTGTCATTGCGCTTTGTTAATAGAAATTGCGAATATTGTTTGAAAAGAGAACTGCACTCTTGCACACTGGAATGGCAAATCTATCGGAATATGGGGAATTAAAAGTATTTTTCCTTAAGCTATTCACGGTGTAATTTTGGCACACTTATTGATGGTTTGAAGGTCAACATTATGCAGTCTCTTCCAATGTTACATCCCTGGGATTGAAATTCTCCACATGCCTCTCTGGGTAATTAAAATTCCTGATTGTTGTTGTTTGAGTCTTTAGTCTTTTGACTGGTTTGATACAGACCTCCATGCCTCCCTCTCCTGAGCTAATCGTTTCATCTCTACATAGCTACCTCACCCTACATCCGAGGCAATCTGTTTAACCTTGGTCTACCCCTACAGTTCTTGGGCTCGACCCTCCCATCCATAACTAAGCTTGCTATTCCTGGGTGTCTTAATATTTGTCCTACCAACCTGTCTCTTCTCTGCATAAGCAATCGCCAGAAACATCGCTCCTCTCCCACTCTTCTTAATACCGCTTCATTTGTTACCCTATCTACCCATCTATCTTCATCATTCTCCTGTAACACCGCGTTTCAAACGCTTCAATTCTCCTCTTTTCTGCTGCACCAATAGTCCAAGTTTCACTTCCTTATAGTGTCACGCTACAGACAAACCTTTCAAAAATGACTTCCGAATACCTAAATCTACAATATATTCTATGTCAACCGATTCCCTTTCTGTAGAAATGCTGTCCTTGCCTGAGCCAACCTACTTTTGATATCCTCTTTGCTTCGTCCTTCACTGGTTATTTTGCTTCCTAAGAACAGAAGTCACCTACTGCCCGTATCGTTTCACCTGCCAATTTGATGCCCATAGAGGTTTTTGATCTTTTTCGGCTGCATTCAAATATTTTTGTTTTACATTTATTGATCTACATCATGAATTCTTTCCTCAAGACGGATTCCATACCATTCAAAAACTCATTCAAATCCTCTGGCGTATCGGCCAAGATGACTATGTCATCAGCAAATCTCAGAGTCGAAGTGATTTCTCCTTGAATCTTCTCTCCCACTATAAATTTTCTCCAATTTCCTGATTACTGTGTTTTAGAGATCTTTGAAATGCGTTGCCCTCGCACATTGTGTAGATGCATTGTCAAAGGAAAACATTCTATGTTACGAACATGGGATGCATAACCTGTACCGAAAGCTTCTGCAGATTTAACACAAGGCCTATTCTGAACAGCAGATCCTTAAACTCAGATTTGCCAACATTTTATTGTATCTTTCCATGTGGTATATCTCTGTACCTCAACATACAGAAGAGTGCTTTCAAAATCACGTCTTGTGTAAATTTTGCTAAAGGTAGTGAGTGTGGTTCACAATTTTATAAGTGCACATTGACTATGTGACGGCGGGATGCCTTTAGTGTTACGGAAACGGCAATAGCCGCCACATAGCTTCGTTGCTACTGACATAACGACCAGACTGATATTTGTACTTAAATATACGGGATTTGTGAGCCCAGTGTTTATGAAATTGAACGTTGCTTGATCGCTACCTTTATTTAGTAGCCGCTACTGTAGTGTTTAAAAATTAAAGGTGGTATTAGAAGGCGCTTCCTCTAATTTTTTTACCCCGCACTACAGCCCATGAAGGGCCTAAGCCTATAATGCGACCGCTTCCCAGTCATTTGGCCTGCATATATTGTGGTGACGCGTGGTCAGTGCATCGTGTCCCTCGGCCGTTAATGTTGTTCTTCGTGACCGGGGCGCTGCCTCACTATCAGACAGCTACTCAATTGTCCTCACGAATCTGAATGCACTCCGTTGAAAACCTCACGTCAGTGTCAAAAATCTCTGACGGAGCCGGGAATCGAACCCAGGGCCTCCGGTGAGAGGCAGGCGCGCTACCCTGTTCTTATTGTGTTTATATATATCTTGAAAAAGATAACAAATGGATTGGCATTGCCTCCTACAGGGATATATAGAAAATCGGATGTCATACCTTGAGGTAGTGTTGCCATGGAAACGGACTTGCCATTAGTTCAGTTTATCAGAGTGAAGATAGTTTTCTGCGAATATCTTTGAAACTATTGGTTTTAGGGCCTTAAAATGTGGTTTTCGGTGTCCCGTAGGGACCTACCGAGTATTGTTTCTCGCATCGAGGGGCGTAAAATGAGCTTTGTCCGGTCTATATGCGACAACTTCGATATTTTGTCCCAGTTGAGTATTTTTAGTGATTTTTCAGTTATGTTGCTCGTTCCACGGGAACAATGATTTATTTCTGGGTGAAAGGCAGCCTATATGTTATCCCAGGGTATAAGCTGTCTCCATTTCAAATTTCATCCAAATCCGTCCAGCCGTTTTAGTGTCAAGAGGTAACAAACTAACACACACACAGACTTTCACATTTATAATATACTAGCAGGTACCCGCGGCTTCGCTCGCGATGAAGACAATGGGGACGATGCATTATTCTGAAAATTGGTCTATTCTATCACATCAATCGCGGCTACAGGTGGGTCCATTCTAATTCTCAAAATTCTAATACATACAGTGTATTGATATGAGCAGCAAAGTGGGACTTTCATAGAGTTGAGAAAGTCCACAGGGTATGATGTTACCTTATGTGAACACATTTGAAAATTACGTTTTTGGTTTTGCCATCTTCTGCTGAGACATAACAATTTTGTTGTCCGGATATTCGTGAGCAGGCCACATACAGTTGTTCATGGGAAAAAAATGGTTTTGTCTAAATGTACACCTGCTGCTCTTAAGTGTTTGTCATTGCGCTTTGTTAATAGAAATTGCGAATATTGTTTGAAAAGAGAACTGCACTCTTGCACACTGGAATGGCAAATCTATCGGAATATGGGGAATTAAAAGTATTTTTCCTTAAGCTATTCACGGTGTAATTTTGGCACACTTATTGATGGTTTGAACGTCAACATGTCGCTATTAATACACCCATAGTAAAATATCTCTCACCTTGGCCGCTGGAGTACATTATGCAGTCTCTTCCAATGTTACATCCCTGGGATTGAAATTCTCCACATGCCTCTCTGGGTAATTAAAATTCCTGATTGTTGTTGTTTGAGTCTTTAGTCTTTTGACTGGTTTGATACAGACCTCCATGCCTCCCTCTCCTGAGCTAATCGTTTCATCTCTACATAGCTACCTCACCCTACATCCGAGGCAATCTGTTTAACCTTGGTCTACCCCTACAGTTCTTGGGCTCGACCCTCCCATCCATAACTAAGCTTGCTATTCCTGGGTGTCTTAATATTTGTCCTACCAACCTGTCTCTTCTCTGCATAAGCAATCGCCAGAAACATCGCTCCTCTCCCACTCGTCTTAATACCGCTTCATTTGTTACCCTATCTACCCATCTATCTTCATCATTCTCCTGTAACACCGCGTTTCAAACGCTTCAATTCTCCTCTTTTCTGCTGCACCAATAGTCCAAGTTTCACTTCCTTATAGTGTCACGCTACAGACAAACTTTTCAAAAATGACTTCCGAATACCTAAATCTACAATATATTCTATGTCAACCGATTCCCTTTCTGTAGAAATGCTGTCCTTGCCTGAGCCAACCTACTTTTGATATCCTCTTTGCTTCGTCCTTCAGTGGTTATTTTGCTTCCTAAGAACAGAAGTCACCTACTGCCCGTATCGTTTCACCTGCCAATTTGATGTCCATAGAGGTTTTTGATCTTTTTCGGCTGCATTCAAATATTTTTGTTTTACATTTATTGATCTTCATCATGAATTCTTTCCTCAAGACGGATTCCATACCATTCAAAAACTCATTCAAATCCTCTGGCGTATCGGCCAAGATGACTATGTCATCAGCAAATCTCAGAGTCGAAGTGATTTCTCCTTGAATCTTCTCTCCCACTATAAATTTTCTCCAATTTCCTGATTACTGTGTTTTAGAGATCTTTGAAATGCGTTGCCCTCGCACATTGTGTAGATGCATTGTCAAAGGAAAACATTCTATGTTACGAACATGGGATGCATAACCTGTACCGAAAGCTTCTGCAGATTTAACACAAGGCCTATTCTGTACAGCAGTTCCTTAAACTCAGATTTGCCAACATTTTATTGTATCTTTCCATGTGGTATATCTCTGTACCTCAACATACAGAAGAGTGCTTTCAAAATCACGTCTTGTGTAAATTTTGCTAAAGGTAGTGAGTGTGGTTCACAATTTTATAAGTGCACATTGACTATGTGACGGCGGGATGCCTTTAGTGTTACGGAAACGGCAATAGCCGCCACATAGCTTCGTTGCTACTGACATAACGACCAGACTGATATTTGTACTTAAATATACGGGATTTGTGAGCCCAGTGTTTATGAAATTGAACGTAGCTTGATCACTACCTTTATTTAGTAGCCGCTACTGTAGTGTTTAAAAATTAAAGGTGGTATTAGAAGGCGCTTCCTCTAATTTTTTTACCCCGCACTACAGCCCATGAAGGGCCTAAGCCTATAATGCGACCGCTTCCCAGTCATTTGGCCTGCATATATTGTGGTGACGCGTGGTCAGTGCATCGTGTCCCTCGGCCGTTAATGTTGTTCTTCGTGACCGGGGCGCTGCCTCACTATCAGACAGCTACTCAATTGTCCTCACGAATCTGAATGCACTCCGTTGCAAACCTCACGTCAGTGTCAAAAATCTCTGACGGAGCCGGGAATCGAACCCAGGGCCTCCGGTGAGAGGCAGGCGCGCTACCCTGTTCTTATTGTGTTTATATATATCTTGAAAAAGATAACAAATGGATTGGCATTGCCTCCTACAGGGATATATAGAAAATCGGATGTCATACCTTGAGGTAGTGTTGCCATGGAAACGGACTTGCCATTAGTTCAGTTTATCAGAGTGAAGATAGTTTTCTGCGAATATCTTTGAAACTATTGGTTTTAGGGCCTTAAAATGTGGTTTTCGGTGTCCCGTAGGGACCTACCGAGTATTGTTTCTCGCATCGAGGGGCGTAAAATGAGCTTTGTCCGGTCTATATGCGACAACTTCGATATTTTGTCCCAGTTGAGTATTTTTAGTGACTTTTCAGTTATGTTGCTCGTTCCACGGGAACAATGATTTATTTCTGGGTGAAAGGCAGCCTATATGTTATCCCAGGGTATAAGCTGTCTCCATTTCAAATTTCATCCAAATCCGTCCAGCCATTTTAGTGTCAAGAGGTAACAAACTAACACACACACAGACTTTCACATTTATAATATATATAGGGATAGGGATATAGGGATATAGGGATATAGGGATTCGTGCACTGCCATCTCTCTTTCGACAAAGCAGAATATAATTTATGTCCTCTTCGCTGCCGCCATGCTTCTTACCGTCACCCAAAGTGGCCCTTACTTTAATTACCGTCTCGGCAATTACGATAAGTAGGTGAGTCGTTACTGAGATACGATGGGACATTCAGGATTTTACTTACGATCGTAGGAGTGATTTTCCAAAGACGTTCCACATCACTTACCTGCAACAAATGGAAACATTAATGTAATAACAGAAATAATCTTGGTTTACCAGATGTGACCCAGATAGGTTTGGCTATTATATAACACATAATAACAAGTAGTTCCGTGAAGAACTAAACAGCCTATTTTCATATATTCTACTTATGTTAATTGCCTCTAACAACATACAAAATAGGGCAGATGACCTCGTAGTTCCGCCCAAATTTCTATCAAAGAATATTATTATAACATAACAACAAAATTTCAAATTGATTGTTGTAATAGATTCGTAGATATTGAGAACCGTCTTAATGTTTCGGTTGATCACTATGCTGGAATTTTTATACATGTAGGCCATAGAGTCATGTACTATTTCATGAAGATTATTGCGTAGTTGTATTATTCAAACTTCAATTGCATGATTAGGACACAAGAAATAATAAAAAAAAAAACATTTTAAAATTTCGCACAGCTACCATCTTGGGGTTATGAAAACAATTGAAAAAAAATTAGATGCCAGGGGATTAAAATTGGTATAAGCATTTACCGTACCAAGTTTCACTGCGCTCGGATGGTTAAATCGTGAGAAACGTCCATTTAAATATTTATATTTCGTGTGACTGCCATGTTGGATTTGTGCTCACCAGGTTATTGAAAGTTCCTTAGGTGAAATTATGACCATAGCCTTTATCGCCATACGAAATTTCAGTTTGGTTGTTTGGTTCTTAAGTTTAGGGGCTGCGACAACGCGGTCATGTAGCCCCGTGTACTTTGGGTGTGTGTAGAAGGGATTGCTATAATAGATTAGTAGATATTAAGAACTATCTAAATATTTCAGATGGTCGCCATGTTGGATTTTTATATATGTAAGCCCACGAGTTATGTATTATTCGATGGCGATTATTGCGTAAGCACGTTGACTTCGATCGCATGACTAGGACACAAGAAATGAAAATCCACAGCCTGCTTCCAGTCTCCGACCGGGTCAGGAATGGAATGAATGAAGCCCCCATCTAGCGGCGAGGATATGAACTGTGCCGGCTGCCGAGGCTTGACGCACTCCTCTGGGGCAATGATTAAATGAATGACAGATGAAATGAAAAGATAGTGGAGAGTGTTGCTGGAATGAAAGTTTGACAGGGAAAACCGGAGTACCCGGAGAAAAACCTGTCTGCCTCCGTTTTGTCCAGCACAGATCTCACATGGAGTGACCGGGATTTGAACCACGGACCCAGCGGTGAGAGGCTGGCGTGCTGCCGCCTAAGCCACGGAGGCTTTTTACTAGGACACAAGAAATAAAAATAATATTTTATGATTTCGCACAGCCGCCATCTTGAGGTTATGTAAACAATTGAACTAAATTAGATGTCAGTGCATTAAAATGATTATAAACATTTGCTGTACCATGTTGCATTGCGCTTGGATGGTTAATTTGCGAGAAAAGTCTGTTTAAACGTTTCAACTTCGCTTGACCGCCATGTTCGTTTTGTACTTAACAGGTTTTTGAAAGTCACATAGGCGAACTTCTAGTAGTAACCTTCGTCACCGTACAAAATTTCAGGGTGATATCTGTAAGAATTTCGGAGATATAGAATGCTGGTGAAGTATTTCACACAGCCGCCATGTTGGATTGGTGAGAAGAGCACGGTCGGGGTCGGACAAAATAGTACTATGTCCTAACCGAGTTTCATTGACATCGCTCCAGCCGTTAAGATTTCATTAGGACACACACACATACGCGCGCGCACACACACAGACAAAAGGTGATCTCATAAGTATACATTTTCATAAATGAAAATGGGTTAAAATCATTAATTCAATCAATTCATTCATTAATTTACACATTAATGTTTTCAATTGAGACTGTTGTGCCTTTCAGCGAGCTGCATAGTCTGCAATCCTCTGGGTACGAACGAGGCGCCTCCATTATCCCCTTGGGCCCGATAACCTAGATGTTAGGCCCCTTAAAACAACAATTATCATCATCATCATCATCATCATCATCATCCATTATCCCCTGTTAGCAGTTGGCACTGCAGCCTCGTCTAATTTTACACATCGTAACTATAAATCCTGTAGTTAAACAATGAATCCAACCATCGTCTCCTACGTCTAGAAATTTTCCTCGACCAACCAGAGTCAAGCACATATGGATGTTCTTGGGGGCAACAAATTTATTTCGTGAAAACTGTCCAGGATACACCGAAGTAAAAAAGAGATGCTAAAAAAGAATAACCGTTGGTTATCTTACCATCTATACCGAATTCATTAACGTCCTAGGAAATCTCACCTCCCCCATTCCCATCACATGGCCCCACCATCTGAGTTGGCTCACACGAACAGTTGAACTAACTAACTAACTAACTAGCGTGTTCATTTCGTACCCAGTCTTCAACTCTTCATACGAGAGAGCAGTGAGAGGCGCCGCACCGTGGCGCAGCCATCAAGCTGTTTAGACTACCTCTCACCAAGGTAGACCGGGGTTTGATTCCCGGTGAATACATGTGCGATTTTTGAAGTGAAATGTCATGCCCTGTGGTTCGGATTCGACATAAAAAGGAGGTCACGTGACTCATGATCGCGAGATTAACGGTCATGTGAAATTACAAGGTTCATTTTTCATCACGAGTACTCTCCCGTCTGTTTCACCCAACAACCAATCATGCTATTAATATTACCCATTCAACATTTGTTTGCCGCTGAGCGTGGCTGCGCCAGCGTTTGTTGTTTATTGTAGCAGGAGCCCCGCGGAGCAAAGCGGAGGACACAGCGATGACAGAGTGCAGTCTGCACATAAGTCAAGCAGCATTGCGTTTGACAAGCGTCTCATGAGCTCATGTTACCACGGACAGTTAAAGGATGACTGAGGCTACTGGAGCTGAGTCATATCCTACTCGCGCAACTGTACCTGTCAATGAAGCAGTCTGACGCGTGACACAAGTAAACAAAGAATAGTTACCATCTCGACCGCCGGCAATCAATTCCTGAAAGGGGCTGCGTGACGCAGTCGGTAGAGGCGCTGAGCCTCTAACTGAAAGGGAGTGGGTTCGATCCCCACCCAGGTAGAGGATTTTAGAAACAAAACTACCACTTTCAGAAACGCAAATGGCCCTGGGGCTCACTCAGCCTACACCAGAAATGAGTACCAGGGTAATTCCTGGGAGCAAAGACGGCCGGGCGTGGGGCTGACGACTCCATCCCATCTAGTGCCGATGTCACAAAAAGTGGAAGCCTCTACTTTCTACTACTCCTAGGGCATCCATGGCCTGTATGGAGTTGGCTTTGCTTTGCTTTGCTTTGCTTTGTAATACCCTCATATCAGTTACCTCGCTCTCTCGCTTAACTAATTCATTTCTTGAAGAATCGAGTAGATCGTTCTACTGCATTGACTTGTGTACACCTTGACTGTATCTCGTATGCTATACAACCATCCTGAGGGAAAACACAGCCTAAGTAGGCTTACTTGAAATGGTTAACCATTCACAATTTATTCCCTCCTGCCTGGCATCCTATTTTCTAGTGTTTCTTCCTTACCGCAATCACCTTTATTTTTAAAATGCCTGATTTCCAAACCATACTCCCTAGCATACTGTTCAAATTTCAACATGTTAGCTTTAAAGCTATCGTCAGAGACTGTCATTACAACCTGGTCATGATCTTCCTCACACCATTAACTAATTTTTACCATTCGAAGCACGCTAAGCAGCACTCATGAGGAAACTGAGTAGCTACGATGTTCGGAGGTCCATGTTCGATTTCTGGTGGTCATTCTACTTATAACATTTTCACCAGAATGTTTGACATCCACGCCAGGAATAGTTTGCTGTGCTTCTTTATTTCATGTCTCAGCTCAAATTTATGACCCTAGTATTGATAAAGAAGTAGACTTTCAAAGCGATGTATGTCCAAGAGTACATTTTAATGAGTAATTGCTTGGATATTTGCTTATTCAAGCCTGGGTATGTGATTAATAACATAGGAATAACACTTCAGTTTTTTTTAAGTATTCTAGCGATCACACGCCATGGAACCTGCTTTTTACGCGTGATCTGAGCGATTAATGTAAGCTGCATCGAAATCTAACATAATTCGGTCGGTCAACAGGATTGTACTCATTTGTAATGGGTGTTTCCCTAATCCTTTAAAAAATACATGGGATAAATAAATATACTTGGATGACCAGTTTCGATCCACAAGCGATCATCGTCAGATCCGAAACACTTACTCTACTTGCTTAAAACCACTGTAGGCAGTGGTGAGAGGAGCTGCGCAGAACCGGACCACACATAGCTTAATCAGCTGTGTTCACAATCCACTCCCACTGGATCATTTAATAACAAAGTAAGCAAGTAAACATGAAGGTCATTTACCAATATCAGTATCTTAACAATCACATAGACCCTATAACTAACAAATATTGACAAGTTGCACTAGTTTAACAACTACTGCACATAAATAAGGGTATATATCGTCAATACCATCACCCATACAGTATTTGTAGACATAGATTTAACAGCCTAAGTGTTTAAGATCTGATGACGTTCGCTTGACGATCGAAACTGATCAGCCAAGTGTATTTATTAATCTCAAGAACATTTTTTGCAGAATTAGGGAAACTCCCATTACAATTGGGTACAATCGTGTTGACCGACTGAAAAACATTAAATTTCGATTGTTAAGGCAAAACTGTAAAATGGCTTCCAAGACGATAATGACCTTACATATCGAAAATATTGTATCCATTAACCAGGAATTGAACCCAGTGCGAGGCAAGCAGCTTGACCATTGCGTTATCACGACCCCTAAAAATTCACTTATTTCATAGTCACTTACTGAAAAAGCTTGAAGTTGTTTAGGTAATTCAGACTGCTGCATGAAGAATAGGCATACAATAACTACGTCCTCACAGTCACTTACAGGAAAGTAGACCCGCAACCACACACATTTTGGTTGGTTCCTCAGTTTAGGGGCTATGCCAAAGCGGTCATGTAGCCCCGTGTACTTAGGGTGTGTGTATAATCTGTCTGATAACCGGTGTTAATTGTGATGGCTGTATTAGTGTGTGTTATCTGTTTTTAATTCAAGTAAGGACTGCAGACATTGAATTTTCAAGTAGTTCCAACTTTTGCTACCAGACGCCACCGTCAACGACCAACTAGTTTTGAACTTGGTTACTAGATGCCACCGCAGCCGGCTCCTGGCGACGAACGTTGGAACCTAAGGACGTCAGTCAAATCTAACCTATAATTTAGCATAAATATTGGAAGGTTCTTTATCATGCCATAAATCTGTGACATGGGATCACCGGGTTTACTTCCCCTCCGAAGGAAGGCATACTGAGGGATTTTTAACGATCTTAAAAATCCGACGACTTTGGCCGGGTTTGAACCCTTGATCTTGGGCATAGAAGTTCAGCATGCTACCAACTACGCCACCGAAGCCGCCTCACGCATATATACATACACAAGTAAATGGAAACAATCAAGAATAAAGAGCACATTTTGAGTTTTTAAATCGGTCTCCGACTTCAGCACTGCTTGTTTTGTATGCACAGTTTACGCAACATTTTCGTCAAATATCTCAACGTTCAGATGGTCTTGACAGTGAGTGAAGACGTGACCATCACAGCTCAAGGCTTGTCTACTTTGTAATTCAATTGACACACGAGATTACCATCGCCTCCGTGTCCGTCCACGGACTGACACGCCGTTACAATCGATATTATCATACAACTAAAGTGGGATCACAACGAGATTCTAGATGTTATCAAACGTGAACTGGATTTAACATGCAAAGAAATGACAGATCTGAAATTCAAAACAATTCTCCATCCAAACATGAAGACCACGTGAGATCACAAAAAAATTGAAAACTAAGATAAGGATGGTGAAATATGTGATGTCAGCTGCAGCGTGTTACATCCGGAATTCCAAAAGCACGCCCTATGGTTACAATTATTTAGAAACTTACATTTGAACCTATCCCACTATAATGATAAACGGCAGCTGGATTTAAGATGCCAAGAAATGACGTATCTGAAATTCAAATTCTGAGATAACAAAAATTAGAAAACGAATATGAGAATGGTAAAATATGTGATGTTAGTTACAGTGTGTTACATCCGGAATTCCTCAAGCAAGCCCTATGGCTAGATTCCTGCGCGGAAAAACTAAACGTTATCTGCATCCGTCCCACATCCGCACGTCTGTTATCTGCATCCGCCTCGCATCCGCATGCCCTTTATCCACATCCGCACATTTGTTATCTGAATCTACTGGCATTACAATAAAAAAAATTAGATAGATAAAGCATTGAATTTGCTCGCGGCTGCAGTCGGAAGCCATCCTGCCAGATTGTACCATCAAAATTGACCAAATTTCTGGAGTTCTATCACCATTGTATCATTTCACCAAACGTCGTATAGATCACAACTAACAAATACCGACAAGTTGAATTACCAATACTGCAACTAAATAAGTGTACATGTTGTAAATATTTTCACCCGTATTTTCAAACATAGATTTTATAGCCTAAGTGTAATGGATCTGATGATGATCGCTTGACGATCCGAACAGGTCATCCTATTGTATGCACTAATCTCATGTAATTTTTTCAGGATTAGGGTATAACCCAACTCGTTTGGGTACATTCGTGTTGACCGACTGAAAAGCACCAAACTTTTGTTATGATAGATAAAGCATAAGTATTAAAGAGTCAGAAAAAGGTTCAAGAAATCGGGCTTTTGGTGTGACTATGTTCAATTTTCGGTGATACGGGGGGAATATAAGTGACTCCAGAACAGAAAATACAAAGACTATGTGATCTCAGTTGAATCAAAATTAACCACCAATCCAAAGCATTTTTGGAATTTTGTAAACAATAAAAGAAAATCTTCACGTTTACCATCCACTATGTTTCAGAATGGAATCGAAATCCAGGACAAGAAAACTATTCTTAATAAATTTGCAGAGGGCTTCAAGAAGTATCACTCTCCTGCGAGGCCGTGTCACTCGTCTGTCCCAATCGTGTGTAATCAGGGATTGATGTCGATCCGGACTACGCCCTTTGAAGTGTGTGAGATTCTGTCATCATTGGATACTGCAAAATCGTTTGGGGCTGATGAGATACCAGGTCTTGTACTTAGAGAATGTGCTCCTCAGTTGGCGATACCTCTCAGTGCAATTTTAAATATATCTTTTAAATCTGGATGCTTTCCGTGTGAGTGGAAGAAGGGATACGTAATTCCAGTATTCAAAAAGGGTGACAAAAGGGTGTTTGACAACTATAGGCCAGTCGTCCTGCTATCCCTCCTATCAAAGGTGGCGGAGAAGATTGTGTACAATAGAATATACAGGTCAGTCGGCCAGTACATTAATGTTGCTCAGCATGGATTCGTGCAGAAGCGCTCGACTGTTTCGAACCTGGCAGTGTACGTCAACTTCATATCAAATGCCTTGGACAGGAGTCAAGAAGTAGATGCCATATACACAGATTTTTCCAAAGCCTTTGATTCCGTACAACATGAGGCATTATTAATCAAATTGTCGGCGTATGGAATAGGCGGCAGCGTTTTAGAGTGGATTAGAAGCTATCTCACTGAAAGAATTTGCTTTGTTAAATCCGATGGTCAAACTTCAAATCCATACTTTCCAACTTCTGGTGTTCCTCAGGGTTCCATCTTGGGGCCACTTTTATTTGTAATCTTTATTAATGATTTAACTGAGGTCTTCAAGAATAGTAACTGCCTTCTATACGCTGATGATTTGAAACTGTTTCGAGTAATAGACCACGAGTCAGACTGTGACTTGCTTCAATTAGACCTACATCTACTAACAGAATGGTGTACTAAGTGGTTACTTGACCTTAATATATCAAAATGCAATGTGATAACATTTTCTAGGAAGTTGGCGCCTGTCATGAGGAATTATAGTATAAGTAACTCTGTATTAGTGCGTGTGAATGAAGTAAACGACCTAGGTATAACAATTACCAACGATGACGGGCTGTCATTTATAAAAAATGTAGATAAGGTGACAAGTAAGGGGTTCAGATTACTAGGTTTTCTGAAGAGAAATTGTAGTGAATTCGCCAATATAGGTTCTCTCAAAATTTTATTTTTAGCATATGTAAGGTCGACTGTTGAATACTGTTGTGAGGTATGGCTGCCTTCTCAGCAATATGCTATTCAGCGGTTAGAGAGAGTGCAGGTGAGATTCATGAAGTGGATCAGCTGTAGGTATATGGGCATTCGACTCTGTACATTGGATTATGAGACCTTCTGTGGAACCATGGGTATGCGGTCTTTGAGGTCTCGCCGCATTTGTGCCAACGCCATGTTTCTATATAAGTGTCTGACCAATAGAATCGACTGTGCGCCCCTTTTGTGTTTGATTCCGCTTCATGTTCCAGGCCGCAATACAAGGCAAAGACTCACTTTCCGGATCCAGAAGTGTAGAACTGTAGCCCATGCCAATTCCTGGTTATTGATGGCGTTGCGCTCTCTAAACCATCTTGATAGCGCTATAGATATATTTTATTCGAAGCCTACGGAAATTCGTAGATCATTGTTGAACTCAAGATCGTAGGTGTTTGTTGTATATATAGTGTGTAATAATTGTTATTTTAATTTAAGTGTATAGAGAACTTAGTTTATAAGCTTGGATCAATGTTTGTTTCTAGGTTAGTTAAATAGTTGCTTTTAAGTAAATTTAATGTTTATTATGTTTTATTATATCATCTGTAATTGGGTGCCTATCCTGTTGATGGTAAATAAATCTATCTATCTATCTATCTATCTATCTATCTATCTATCTATCTAGCAACACATTTAGACATTTGAGGAGAAAGTCGTTCCATTAGGTTGTCATGTGCTATGTTATCCAGCCAGAATTGCAACCCTATTCAGTTCGGAGTGTTAATTATGCTTGATTACATAATTTGAATGCGATTAGCCTAAATCATCATCATCTTACATTTGTCATCGACAGAACATAACGGAAACATATTGATATATCATACACAATCGGGTCCTAGTAATGACATTCAACGAGTTTGGATTGTATTCTAATAACTATCCGTAAATTTACTACAAACATTATCCGCAGCTTATCCGCTTTTCCGCACAGCCATGTAAACTATATCCACGCAGGCCTTTACCTATGGCTACAGTTATTTACAATCGTGCATATTGACCTATCCCACTATAATGACAAAGCATTGTTGTTTTAAGGGGCGTTACATCTAGGTCAACTGCTACTCGAGGCTATTCCTCCAGAGTTTTCATACTGCTATTGTCAGTTATACAGTATTTATTAACGTGTTGATATTAATCTCAAGTAAAATTTCTTCTGGATTAGGGAACCACACATTACAATTGAGTACAATCGTGCTGACCGACTAAAAGCATTAAATCTCGAAAAAGGTAATTCTATTTGAACAGGAGATAGACCTATTTCGTTGTTGTTAATGATCCATTTAGGGGCTTTGCGACATCGTGGCCATCTACCAAGATTTTAATTCTGGTCTGAGGGCTGAGACGGAGTATACTCAGCTTCGTGAAACAAAACTGACAAGAGGTGGGTCCGATGCCCGTCTCAGCCATCCTACAAGTAGTTTTACGTCGTTTCCTAGTTCTTTCTAGGCAAATGCCGGGATGAATTCCAACTTGAGACCATGACCCTCTGCACCGCAATCCTTGCCTCAATTACAAATACACACACTTACACAGACACCACAATAACATAGGTAATCATACAATCTCTCTCTCTGGTTGCTTATGATATAATACGATATATCATACAATTTTAATTCTCACGAAATGTATTGCGTTTTTCTGATTCTTCATATTTGTAACTATGTTTATAAGCCCTAATCCTATTATATGTAGGGCGCTACTGTAAAGGAGCTCTTAAGACAGGTGTTCTCTACACTCTACCTGCTCTTCAAATGACATTTTGGACTCTCCTCATACAAGCCATAAACTGCTCGAGAGCACATGCTCTCATGTGATCCATTCATCAAATAAAATTCAGTTGCACAAACCGGAATAATCGAATATTCTTTACAACTTTTGTCAGTCCAAAATTTTATCAGTTGAACATCCCTGTTTTATGAGTAACATGAAATATGCTGTTTCGACTCCACTGTCCACACGTAAATATATCTTATCTGCATGTGCCATACAAGGAGCAGCAGCATGCCTGATGAGTGGTGAATCCCTAGCTATTTCAGTGCTTCTGAGGGAAACAGGAAAAGAAAAGAGAGGCACATGTTTGTTTCATTATTATCAATAATGCTAATATTAATAATATAATATCTCTCTATATATAAAAATGAAAGTTTGTCTGATTTTTCTGAATTTCCACGGAAATTTGTGATATTTGCGCGTTTCAGACTGTTTTATGATGGATGCGCGCAAAAATATTTGTTTTGTCTGTCTGTCTGTTTGTTTGTTTGTCTGTGGACAATTTTTTGTGTCCTTATAACTCGAGAACGGCTGAGTGGATCAACGTAAAATTTGATACAGATATCCTTCAGAGGCACGACACCAATCATTGATGTAACTCTTCTCCGTACGTCTCATAAAAGGGGCCCTACCCCCTTAAAATACATGCTGAAATAGGCGTAGAAGGGTGAAACAAAGCTCATTTTCAGCCCCTCAATGTGAGAAACGAAACTCGGAGGCCCTAAAGGGACCCCAAAAACCACATTTTAAGGCCCTAAAACCAACAGTTTTTGAGATATTCCCAGAAAACTAATTTCACTTCATAAATTAATGAAAGAATGCATGCCGGTAACCATGGCAACTGAATCTCAGAGGTCCATCTATTTCTGCAAGACGCAATGCAATTCCATTTATTGCATTACTGTGAAGGTTTGCAACCGGCTATAAGGTTATAACGGATCCAAATTAAGCTGAAATATTCATCAAAACATACAATGCGCTTAAGGGGTCAAGGGGTACTCGAGAATTCTTTCACGCGATTTACACGTGCGGGTGTGGTACGGAAGGTCTATTATATCCCTTCTCTATTATATAACAAGATGTTCAGTAAAGAACATATAGCCTACTTTCTCCTAAATGTATGAGTATAGTTATAACTCGTTGTTATTATCAAAGAGTATAATAGAACTATTCTTTGTTGAAGACCTTAGAAACGATTTACCTCTACCAAGGGGGTCGAACGTTGCTTCACGTCCGTAGGTATAACCTTAAATTGCCCTACACGTGTCCCCCGGGTGGTGCTAAGAAAGCAACTGTGATAAGATGCCGCCGTACTGCCCCATGGGGCCTCACGGCCAAGACAGTAGAAATAACACGAAAAGTCCTTCTAAGGACTCGGCATTCAATACTCGGACCTTGAGCCCTCAACTAACGGTTTGCCAGCTTAACATTGAGGGCATTAGTAGAGCTAAGTGTGATTATTTATCCAAGATACTCACGGAAAAATCAGTAGATGTAGTGGCACTACAAGAAACTCACACCGAAGATGGTATTCAGTTGTCTAATAGGGGTAAAATTCCTGGATACAAGATAGCGACGGAACTGCATCATCCAAAATATGGTATTGCTATTTATATTAAGAATGACATTGAAGACTATACAGTCTTGCCTTCTGATATACGCCAGAATATATTCTCAGCTTCCATCAAGATACAGAATGTTACCATCATGAACATCTATAAACCTCCACTGGTCTGCTGGCCAGATCCCGTCGCACTTGTACCTGATGAAGATAGTGTAATACTTGGTGATTTCAACAGCCATCATACTTCCTGGGGATATGACAGAAATGATGGTAATGGGGACAAGTTGTTTGAATGGATGGATTTAAATAATCTTGCACTGATATTTGATGCTAAAGACCGAGGCACATTCCATTCAGCTCGTTGGAACCAGGACTACTCTCCTGACCTATGTTTTGTATCACACAGCCTAGTGACTCCAACACCACAAATCCGTAGACAAGTTCTGAATGACTTCCCGCGCAGCCAACACAGACCCATCATTTATAACATCGGTATTCATATACCTGTAATAAGATCTGGACCCCTACCCCGCTGGAACTTCCAAAAAGGTGACTGGGATATGTACGCAAGATATACTGATGCTAATGTTCGATGGTTGCAACCAACCGCTGAGAACTATGACCGGTTTGTTGGCTTGATCAAGGCTGCTGCCAAAAGAAGCATCCCTAGAGGAGTCCGAAAAGACTATATCCCTGGTTGGAATGAAGAAACAACTCGTCTAAGCTGTGAATTTGAAAAAGACAGCAGCCGTGAGAAAGCAATTGAAGTGCTGAAATCCTTGGACAGTGCTAGAAGAGAGAAATGGTCCAAGATTGTTGAAAACTTGAATTTTACCTACTCAAGTAGGAAAGCATGGTCCCTCATACGAAAACTGGACCCAACGTCTATACCATCGAGAAAGCAATCAAGTATCAATGTAGAATCCATAGCTAACCAACTTGTTTCTACATCTAGGACGGAAGGACAGAAGAAATTCAGTAGAAAGATACGACTGGAATTCAACCAGTTAAAACAAGAAGTCCAACCACATCCGTTGTACTCACGCCCATTTTCTTTAGAAGAGATACAAAAGGGTTTAGATGGTCTTCAGACTGGCAAAGCAGCAGGATTTGATGGTGTGTACCCAGAGTTCCTTAAGAAATGTGGCCCAGCAACCAAGCGATGGCTTGCCACCTTCTTCAGCTCCATTCTGCATTCAGGACGCCTGCCTCCATCTTTCAAGAAGACCAAAATTATTGCAATATTGAAACCAGGGAAGGATCCTAAGCTACCTCAAAGCTACAGACCTATTTCCTTACTTAGTGTCACCTACAAACTACTTGAAAGGCTTTTACTGAATAGGATTGCTCCTGCAATTGAGTCACTGATTCCTGTTGAACAAGCTGGATTTCGCCCAAAACGAGACTGCTGCGATCAAGTCCTTGCCCTGTCTTCCTATCTAGAAGCTGGTTTTGAGAAGAAGCTCAAAAGTGTTTCTGTCTTCCTGGATCTCTCAGCAGCCTATGATACTGTCTGGAGGAAAGGACTTCTCCTCAAACTTATAAAGGCAGTTCCTTGCCTTAAAATAGTCACCCTGATTGGCAATATGCTGAGTAACAGGCTATTCCAAGTGTTCACTGAAAATGTTAGAAGCAGGTTCCACACTATTAATAATGGTCTGCCACAGGGATCAGTTCTATCCCCTCTGCTATTCAACTTGTACACCCATGATCTGCCCGAAACTCTATCTCGAAAATTCATCTATGCGGACGATATAAATCTTACAGTCCAAAATACCACCTTTAATGAAGCAGAGGATGTAATGAATGCAGATCTTCAGAAGATGGATGAGTACTTCAAGAAGTGGCGCCTCCAGCCAAGTGCTTCAAAATCTGAAGTTGCCTCATTCCACCTTAACAACCTAGAGGCAAACTACCAGCCTAGAGTTAAGTTTAGGAATCAATACCTAAAGTACAACAGATGTCCTAAGTACTTAGGCATAACATTGGACAGGACACTGACATATCAACAACATACAGAAAAAACTGCTGCAAAACTAAAAAGTCGCAATAACCTACTTAGTAGGTTAGCTGGAACATCATGGGGCGCTGACGCCAGCACACTCAGGACTACCGCTCTGGCTGTCGTGTATTCTCCAGCTGAATATTGTGCAGGCGTGTGGTTGAACAGCTCTCACTGCCAACTCGTAGATATACAACTCCGCCAGGCAATGCGCATCATCTCTGGTACTCTACGTTGCACCCCTACCCAGTGACTACCTGTACTTTGTAATATCGCTCCACCCCATTTAAGGAGACAGCAAGCTCTTGTTCGCTTGTGGTACAGGATCAAAGAAAATGCTCAGCTTCCTATTCATCAGGATGTCATACGGCTCTCTACAAAGAGATTGAAATCCCGAAAGCCAGCATGCAAAACGGCTATTGATCTTTCGTCCACTGAGTTCAACCTCCGAAATGCCTGGAGAGATGAATGGCGAAACTCCTCACCTCGCGGCTTACTTCAAATCAGTGACCCCACCACAAGACTTGCTGGTTTTAATCTTCCTCGGGCAGTTTGGTCAAGGCTCAACAGAATCCGATGTGGTACCGGTCGAACAGGTGCAGCCCTACACCAGTGGGGTTGGATAGATTCCCCCCGATGTGACTGTGGTTCTGAAATGCAAACTATCGAGCATATTGTGCAGGAGTGCCCTCTGCATTCATATCCCGGCGCCTTGGATGATCTCCACTCAGCAACTCCTGATGCAATTGCGTGGATTACAGACCTTCCTGTCCAAATTTGATGTGATGGTCCTAATGCTGTCAATAGTGTTTAAAATTGTAAATAGTGTATATACTGTAATTATTTTTCTGTCTTGTTAGCATCATACGCTAACCTCTATCAAACGCCACAACCTAGATAAAAGATAAAAAGATAGAAAGATAAGAAGTATCTAAAGAATGTTATGGATCTGGAGACATAATCGACCGGACTGGCGGCGTGGCTCAGCGGTAACGTTCTCGCTTGCTGGACCGTATGTTTCAGGTTCGTATCCTGGCGCAGTCAGCTGGCAATTGAGGGTGCACAAATGCGAGGGAGCCGTGTTAGTAGATTTACTGGCACGTTAAAGATCCCCTTCGGGACAAAATTCTGGCACCCCGGCGTCTCTAAAAGCAACAGTAGTTAAAAGGGACGTAAAACCAATAACATTATTATTATTATTATTATTATTATTATTATTATTATTATTATTATTATTATTATTATTATTATTATTATTATTATTACATAATCGGCCTGACGCGGGCAACATCCAACTTTGAGTTGAGGCATGTCTTTACACGTCTGGCTGCGTGTGACTTTCACAACCCTAATTGAATTAACAAATCTTTCCATGACCCTACAGAGACGTGTGTATACCAACTATGTGGATATTTTCGATTGCATACCTGCCAACTTTTGAAAAGGGCTATCAGTAAAACTCACGCGCGACAAAAAAAATAACGATTTTCGACATACCCCGGCTTGACGAAAATAATAATACTTCTGGGCTACAAAATACAATAATTCATGCTTTAAACAAGATACTTCAATGAAATCATATCTACTTACATGATTTGTAGATGAACATAACAATCAAGAAGAAGTCCATGTTAATCAGCAGCAGGCGTGGTGAATATTGGTTTGGAGCAGACATAACAGGACTTCCTTGATAGATTAAGCTGATATACGATAATTGAAAAAGGCTTTAAACAATAAAACTTGTTTAACGTAACACAGGCAAGAAATAATATAATACACACTGCAAATCACATGCTAGTTCGACTTTTAAGTCATGGTTGTGGCCTTTTTAGCTTCCTGCAAACAGTCTTGAGAAAATGTTTTGTCATAACAGGGACCAGAACTCCTGGTCTTTAAAATAGAAATACACTCCAGAGATTCATTGGACATGGATGACCTGAACTGTGTTCTATTTTTCTTCACAAGGCTAAAAAAAACGTTCACATTCTGCATTGCTATGGGGTATGGTGAGAATAGAGAGCAATACTCTAGAAATTCGGTTATACTTAAGAAGTCCATCGGCTCCACGAATTCTTGATATTCGTGCCCAACTGGAATCACTTTTAGCATCTTGATGTGCAGCGAAAGTGTCATCTACCTGAAGAGCTGTGCACTGCCTCTGAAGCTCATTCACCACCTCATCTGTAGTTTCATTCTCTTCCTTGCATAACATGATAGGAAACTTTTCCAAGAAAAAACGAATGGAAGATAACTGTGCATCTTCAATTTTGTCTAACCTAGCAACTTGAGCATTCTTTAACACGTCATCCTTGAGTGGAAACTTGTTGATGATGTAGTCACAGGCAGTATAAAAGTAGTTTCTCACTGATGAAAAGAAAAGGGATTTATCTGTATCCGGTCCGTTCTGAAGGCCTTAACAACTTCAGATGATGCATCTTTTGCCATTTTATTTACAATACATGTCGTTTTCGTGCGACCACAACTATATTTCTTTGCAACTTCTGATGTGGGAAACATCTTCTTAAATAAAGCATCAGCATGATCAGCCGCACTTAAGGGCACATTGTGTTCCACCAAAAAGGAAGTAAACAGACACTCGGCCCTAATTACGTCACTGTCAACGTTTCCAGACTTAGCAAAAAAGGTGTTGATTTTCTTGCTATCTTCCTTCGATTTAACATAACTAATGTGTATACCGCACTTCACATGATTACTTAAATCGTTTTTTCCACCATGTGCAATATTAATATCACACCCACATACCGTGCAAAAGGCAAATTTTTCTCCCTTTCTTGATTTTAGTATGCACGGAAAATCAACCGAGTATGATTCTTTAAATGTCTGGAAGTACTGTTTCTTGTTGGATTTGTTCATTCTCGATATCTACTGAAACATCGAAAGGAACCTGGATCACTGAACGTCACATAAAATTATAACATAAAACACTTAAGACTGCCAACACTTCATTAAAACATGTCAAGACACACAAAGCCATTAAATGAAAACGACGCCAACCTCGTGAAGAAAGAATATGCACATGGTAGAAAAACACACACACGTGGAACGAATTTAATTAGTCCAAGGAATACAGGAAACTACGAAGTTATAGCACAAAAACTCGAACGCTTCATTAAAATATGCCATAATCTTAAGAGACGAAAACATTCAAGGAACGCCAACTTCGCGAACAATGAACAACTAACGTGGTCAAAGAATATGGTTTAAATCGCAACGAGCGAACGGAGCGGAACAAAGAATATGCGAAGCAGAGCCTGTCGACACATGGAAGAACGGTTATCCCGGCTTCAAATTCAATTACAAATGACGACACAACCATCACACGGTTAAAAGTACGAATCATATCAAAGAACGAGCTATCGACTATCGTGGACTTGCCTTCGACCCACGCAAACAATCGATTGTACGGAAGTGGGCGGTATTATCGAATGTAAATTATCGTTTCAAATTTTTGTCCGCAAAATCGTAAAATGACACCGTTCATCCGTAAAACCGTAAAATGCTGCAATTTCCGTAAATTTTACGGATAAACCGTAAAAGTTGGCAGGTATGCGATTGCTATTTGGCTGAAATAAAAGTATTAATTAATATCCTGAACTAGCACCAACGGTAGAGTTCAGATACTATGTGAAATCGTTTTGTTCTTTACTTCAATTAACATTTTCAAATAACGCACAATAGGCTGTTACAAACCCTTTAAAATAAAAAGTAAAAATGTATCGTAGTATCATCTTGTCATTCTTCAAATTCGATGCGCATAGAATGCCAATGGTATAGTAATCAATGGAGCCCCACGTAGACTAGTCGTGACATCTAGTGGTGAAATATCGAACAATATAATCCTAACAGAGCGAGTGCATTCTAGCGGCCAGAAGAAGAAACTTTTCAATAAAATCTGTTACCTTTTTGTCAGCTAGATGTCTCGAGTAAATCTGCAGGCGAATTATGTTTTAATTAAATATATATTTTACACCATAATATGCACAATATAACGCTTAATTTTAAAACATCTGAGTCATTACAAAACAATAAACATATAACATTTCAAGCAAAAAACCTAGCTCTGATCGGGTTTGAACCATAGGCATTTGAGCGATAGGCTAACGCTCTACCACTGAGCTAATTGTGTCAAACGAATATCGTTCTATATAAAATGACTTACATAGAACTTGTTAGCAAATAATGATTTATACTAAACGATTTCATCACTGGAGTATATTATTTATATATAAAGCATTTCATACAAAGTTTATTTATTTTGTATCATTACGCTATATTGCATGCAATACTCAAATTAGTGAAATATAAGTCAGGCACAAGATATCCGCTGCCATCTTGTCTTATTACTGAATCGGCTCAGCTTTTTAAAATCACGTCTGCACTATAGTATTACAAAATAAACTTTTAATTTCGAACGTGCCTCTTCCTTTAGAACAGTTAAAACGATTCTCGGCTCGATAATCGGAACTGGTGGGTCCCATGATATGGATTATAAAGTTTGCATAATTCGCACGGCCGCCATCCTGAAATGGTATGGCGGACGACCTTGTAGTTTGGTCACAAGACGCATCCTATACGAAGGTATGTTGTTACCAAATTTGGTAGAGATCGGATGATTTGGTTAGTCGTTATTTGATTTTACGTTTTGAACGTTTGAGTGGCCGCCATTCAGTTTTAGTAAAGATGGCAGCGATATAAAACATGACACTGAGGTGTCCTTTGCTAGTGCTACCTTTGTACCAAATTTCGTTCAATTCGCATTCACCGTGTTCGAATTGATAGGGGGGGGGGACAGACATTCAGAGTACACACACTCACACACACACAGACACACACACACACAGACTCACACACACACATACACACACACACACACACACACACACAGACTCACACACACACATACACACACACTTTTTTCACCCTGTGTTGATCTCATAAGTCTGCTTTCATTTTTTGCAAAAATCTAAAGTAGGCTAAAAATGAATGTTCGTCTGTTTTTTCTGCATTTCCACGGAAATTTGACATATTTGCCCGTTTCAGACTGTTTTGTGACGGATGCACGCATTTTGTTTGTCTGTCTGTCTGTCTGTCTGTCTGTGGACAATATTTTGTGTCCTTATAACTCGAGAACGGCTGGGTGGATTAACGTAAAATATGATGCAGATATCCATCCGAGGCACGAAACTAATCATTGATGTAACTCTTCTCCGTACCTCTCATAACAGGGGGCCTACCCCCTTAAAATACAAGCTGAAATAAGGGTAGAAGGGTGAGACAAAGCTCATTTCCAGCCCCTCAAGGTGAGAAACGAAACTCGGGGCCCTAAATGAACCCCGAAAACCACATTTTAAGGCCCTAAAACCAACATTTTTCGAGATAATCCCCAAAAACTTATTTCACTTAATAAATTAATGAAGGAATGCATGCCGGTAACAATGGCAACAGAATCTCAGAGGTCCATCTATTTCTGAAAGACGCATTGCAATTCCTTTTATAATATTACTGTAAAGGTTTGCAAACGACAATAAGGTTATAACGGATCCAAATTAAGCTGAAATATTCATCAATACATATAATGCGCTTAAGGGGTCAAGGGGTACTCTAGAATTTTTAACGCGATTTACACGTGCGGGTATTGTACGGAAGGACTATTATATCCCTATCCCTATATTTTTATATTATTATTACTATTATTTTAATTATTATCATTATTATGGCGTACAACGACGAGGCAAACTCATTTTCAAACCCTTGGTGTCAGATACAAAACTCGGGGCACCTCAAGAGCCGTAAAGGGTCCCCGAAAACTATATTTTAAGGCTCTAAACCCAACAGTTTCTTAGATATTCCCAGAAAACTAATTTCATTTAACAAACTAAAGAAGGAATGCAAGCCACTAACGATGACAAAAGTATCTCAAGAGGTGGCATCCAACTTGCCATCTATTTCTGGATTAAGAAACGCCACTCCATTTATTACATTTCTGTGAAAGGTTGCAAATGGCTATAAGGTTATCACGGAACCAACTAAAACTGTAAAATTCATCAATGCGCTTAAGGGGTTCAAGGAGTACCCTAGATTTATTTCACTCGACTTACACGTGCGATATGTCGTACAGAAGGTCTATTATATCTCCAAACAGCAACATTATTTTCAAAAATTCCTGATTTGAAGTAGTAGACTGTTTTCTTGCTGATTTTAGGAATTTGGGCCATTGGAGGCTAAAGAAAACTGATTTTTCATGCACCACAAGCCTTTATAATTTATAAAAGGGGCTTCCTGTAGTTGGGCACTTGACACAACGGTTAGGGTCAGTTCGTATGTGACGTGTATTGCGTTTCGTCTACGGGGTTTTAAATTTTATTTTCACGCCAGGACGAACAGGTTAGGTAAATTTAGTTTGAGAGTACATTTTAGCTAATCATTTTTCTTTGCCAACAAACAGGTTCCAAGCCCCTAAACATTGCAACAGTAGATCAATTGGTAACATCTGGTTATTAATACCGAAGACCGTTCGAAGAATGGGTACTTCTGCTAGTAATATAATAATATTAATAATGTCTGTATTTTTCCCCAATTGAAAAGTGGATCATACCCCCGTTTCCAATGGGCTCGTGGTTTTGTCTGCGATGGAATTCTATGTGGCTGATGGTTTTTACGCCAACCTCATGATAGGAGTTAATGAGTGATAAAATGAATGTAACTGGACAAGTATGTGGAAGGAAGTGGCCGTGGCCTATTTGAAGGTACCGTCCCAGCATTTTCCTGGGGTTAAAAATGGGGAAACCACGGAAAACCAATTAAAGGACGGCCGACGGTTGGGCTCGAACTCACGTCAATCGAATCAGTAGAGAACTTGGCTCCATGGCCTAGCACTGCGCGTTAGCGAGCAGTGGGTAATAATAACAATAACAATAATTATTATTATTATCATTTTTTTTGTCGTGTGGCCTCCTGAGAGGCCGAGTGTAGGTCGTTCTAGTCGACCCCGTGGGCGACCTGCGCGTCGGGATAAGAGATCGAATGGATGAAGATGAATGAAACTGGGCAAGGAAGTGGAAGGAAGCGGCCGTGGCCTGTCAGAAGGTACCGTCCCAGCATTTGCCTGGTGTTGAAGATGGGGAAACCACGGAAAACCATTTCAAGCAGGTCGACGGTGGGGCTCGAACCCACGCGTCTACCGAGTCAATAGAGAGCTTGGCCCCATGACCAAACGCTGCGCTTTAGCCAGCGTAGCCACTGCTGTCGGTATTATCATCATTATTATATGTGATTTAATGGTGCACGGGTAATTGGTATGGCAGTAGGTTGTTGCTCACAGTCTCATAAAGGTTGAGAACGCTTGTTTAAACTCTACGTGTAGCTGTGGAAATTATTATTAATAATCGTATGGCAGTACATCACTTTACAATACAATGAACAAAGGTCTAATATCTAGAATGATACAAATGATACATAATGATACACAAATATTTGCAGGTTATAGCCATATTGTTGATGTAGTCTGGGGTAACATCCAGGAAATTTGAGAAATCACCAGAGAAGGAGCTCAGAGGGCACTCTTTAACTGTCTGTTTTGGAAAGCCGCACGTGCATGTTGGTGATGTGATTTTTCCCATTTGGAAAGTAGATCATCACACCTGCCGTGGTTGGTCCGCCGTGGAAATAAAATTAATCAATGAATTTATCTCTCTCTATATATAATCATATAGTCTATATATAAGCGGTTGAAAATACCACGATGTTCAAGCCCCTAAAAAGCCAACAACAGCACAATCAAGTCCCAATTTCGTCAAAATACATCCCAGTTTGAATGAAGCCTGCCTCCACTAGGACGCTGGCTGGATAGTCACAGAACAAGTCCATCCCCAGCATGTCATTTGTTGTACAGGTGTAAATGACAAGCATACTGCAGTGTAATGCTGGTTTGGACATTAATGCAAGCATACAAGTTCCGGCCTATGATAAAACACAAAGGAATACCTCCACGGGCCGTAATCAATGTTAAATGAGGCCTATAACCAGATTCTAATGACTTTACAGGCAACCGTACAATCAAATGGATCGTGCACACTCCTGCCATAATTAATCAAACAAGCACATCTAAAGATAACAGCTGCATACAATACTCGTCACAAACAGCCGATAAATAATAACTCCAAACGAACAATTTTATCTACATCAAACCTACGAGGTAGAAATTAAACGTTCAGGAACTGCGAACTCATTTATAAAGCGGATAATGCAATCAGAAGCTATCACGACATTGGAAAATATACAGTAAGATTGAGCGTATTCTCCAGACGAAGGTTCCTTCGTAGATCATCAAGATCAACTCACTGGATTAAAATGTGGGCCACTGTGAATACGGTTCCACAGGCACAAAGTGGAGAAGGGGTCTTTCATTCTCATTAGGTACGAGTGGGTAGATCTTGCATGGCCTATCCTGGTCCCATCGTGACTAGAAAGAACTCCGACACACACAAATAATTCCCTTTATCACTCTAAGTTTACAGTTGTACACTTTCACCAGCTTTGATAAAGACTAACCTGGAAGTCTCTAAATAGATTGATAACATGAGTAGGCAGATCCAGGGTTAATCCGACATGATTGATAAATGTTATTATAATAATATAATAATATATAATAATAATATTGATTTTTATTGATATCTCACGTGGCCAGCTCACCACGTGAGATATAATCAACGAGCTCCCCCTTTCGAGGGAGGCCTTTGCCCTTCTAGGGACACTACAGGATTTATTAATTAAGTCATTCACTTATTCATTCATTCATTCATTCATTCATTCAATAATATTGATAAGGTTATTGATAAGCATTGATTGAAGGCATGTTTTGCAACCACGAGAAATGACCCCGTGATTCTCCATTGACCTCATTTACTAATGAAAATTGACGCCTTCACTTGGCGTTTCGTCCTAACTAAAAGGATGATACTGTACGTCGCAGGGTCTGAGTTAGATGTATAGGCAAGATATTGAGGCACAGCAGTTCTATGTTTGGTGAGAAACTGCGTGGCCAGTGTCTCCCGATGTACGGGCACGCTTTCATTGTGACAGTATGTGTGCCATATCTCAGGCAACCTGGGAGGAAGTGGGGTTAAAGAAGTAAATCCTTCAGATACAGTTCCTTGTTTATTTAATCTTTGGTTCAAGTGGTAAAGCATGGTAAACTACTATTAAGACAGTTAAGAGTGAGATTTGTCCTTATGAAGTTAAGTATTCCTTGTTGAAAACCTCGTACCATTTGGCCAGAGCCGAAAATTGAGCTCAGATCAGGCCTTGTCTCTTTGCACAGGGTAATTACAAATGATCGGAGTGGTTTTATTAATTAATTCACTAATGCTATACTATTTGACATAGCATCATAAAACTTTACAGTCATACACAAACAATTCAAAGACGTAGTTTTCTTGCAGGTACATTTCAGTTTTCTGCCACAAGGACGGAGCAGTAGCAGCGGTTAGTGAGCAAAGTTTCCCTTTCTTTTACCGACAGGATGGTGCTCCACCTGCCTTCCATTCCGATGTTCCTGAATTCTTAAACAAAAATTTGGGAAACTGATGGAGCGATCGTGGTGAGGATGATGATCAGAACTTCCTGGCATGGCCTCCGCGCTCCCCTGACCTAACTCCATGTGATTGTTGTTTGTGGGGTTATGTCGAAAGAATCAGTGTTTTCTTTACCAGCAAGCCTACCAGAACTGTGAACTCGCATCAGCAATGCCTTTCAACACATTGATAGGAACATGCTACATCGAGTCTGGGAATAACTTCACTATGGACTTGATATCTGCAGAACCACACATGGAGCACTCATGAAATGTAAATAATGTATCAAAAGAAAAATGTTTGAGTTCATCTACAGTATATGTTTGTAAAAGTTTGTGATGCTATGTCAAATAATATAGTCACAGTGAATTAATGAAACTACTCCAGTAATTTTTAAAAACCCTGTGTAAAATTACAAAAAATACTGGCTTCGGTGGCGTAGTCGGTAGCATGCTGAGTTGCTATGTCCAAGAACGTGGGTTCAAACCCGGCCGAAGTCGTCGGATTTTTAACAGCGTTAAAATCCTTCAGTGTGCCTTCCTTCGGAGAGGAAGTGAAGCCGGCGGGTCCATGTCATTGATTTGTAGCATGCAAAAGAACCTACCACTACAATTGGTAGTGTGTAGCTAAATTGGTAGGTTATTTGGTTAGAAACGCTCTATCAAGTTTCAACGTTCACCGCTAGGTGTCAGTGACAGTGGCATATCTGGTAGCCGAAGTTAGAACTACGCCTACGGGCGTTCAACTAAAATACCCCGCTATGGCCATTGGCTGCAATTCAAATATAGACTGATAAATTACGTAAATTTAAGTAACCTAAAATTATCTCATAAGAATTCAATACTTTTTGCCCATGTACAATATTTAAAAGACTGTTACAGAAGTACAGAGCAATCGTCTTTTGCCGCAGAGCGCTGTAGGAAAATAATCGGATCACTTCGGTAAACTTCGGCTAGTAGCTGTCCCGAGCTCCTGTGGAATGTCCTATGCTGTCCATGTTAATTTTCAGCTTTTTACTAACCATTTTCTCAGGATTTATTCATAGAAACGAATTGCATTTTTTTCAGGGATGTTCCTTGATGCTCTCGCCTTACTTTTACACAGGCTTCTTGAAAATAATATTTTTGATTTTTCGTAGATTTAACAAAATGCAGTAGGATAATTTTAACAGCATTTTAATGAACACATCCATGACCGAGGCAAAATTAAACTAAAGTATATTTTGAAGAAAAAAAACGGCTGTGTTTAAATAAAACACATAAAAGGAGGAATTTCTTCTAAAACATTCAGCTTTCCATGTTGAAAAGTTGCGTAGAAGAGGGAATTGATTATACAAATAAATGTATTTTAGCGAGAATCTGGAATCAAAGATTTTTCTACTAGCTGCGGAAACGGCGACAGTTTTTGGTTTTAGGGCGAGGTGCGCTCCGACATCACAACACCCTTTTTGCTTTTTTAGCCTACTTTTCACATTTTGCAAAAATGAGGAAAAAGTAGACTAATAAGATCGATCCGGGAAAATGTGTGTGTGTCTGTCTGTCTGTCTGTCCGTCCTTCTGTCTGTCTGTCTATCTGGCTGTGTGTGTGTCCCCCCTATCAACTCCTAAACGGCTGCAGCAATCAAAACAAAATTTAGTATGAGTAAAGATGTGCACCGGAATATCTCACGTCCATATTTGAAAATAATGTCAGTGCTACCAACTGCTGAAAAAACGCACTAGAAATTTGAGCTCCATGTTGGATATCTTGCAAGGTATGCATGGGAGCTATTTCAAAATTGGCACACATGTAGATAATACTATTTCAGTTTAATTTCCAGGAGGCCAACCATGACAGTGTTGCCAAAATAATTTTAAGCCTTCTGATAGGTCCAATGTTTAAATGTATATAACTTCTACACTATCAATTGGATTTCAACCAAATTTTGTATGTAATATCTGTACATAAACAGATATGACTGAGCGTATTCTTAAGAGCCACCAGGGCTGCCAACTGTTAATAATTGCTCTCTCTATTTTTTTTTACCAAATACCAATATATCAGAAAGTATGTAAGCCAACAGCTTTAAACTATGCACACGTATATTCTGACATTTTTGATTAATTTGGAGTAACTTATATACGTCAGTTCTACCAACATGATTATAAGCCTGCTGTTAGTGCCAATTTTTAAATACGTGTAACTTCTATACTATCAGTTGGATTTCAACCAAATTTCGTATGTGCTATGTGTACCATAACAGATATGACTATAAGTATTGTTAAGAGCAATCAGGGCTGCCAACTGTTAATAAATGCTGTCTATATTTTTTTACCCTAATATCAATATATCAGAAAGTATGCAAGCCAACAGCTCTATACTTTGCACACGTATAGCACCTGACATTCTAGATTAATTTGGAGTAATTAATACAAGGCAGTGCTGCCAACTTGTTTCTATGTCTGCTGATATGTCCAATTTTAAAATACATGTAACTTCTTTACTAACAAATGGATTTCATCCAAAATTGGCACAACAAGATATCATAATATTTCAGATTATTTCTGACCAGCACACGCATGGTATTGTTGGCAACATGCTTTTACGCGTGCTGATAGGTCCAGTGTCTAACTTCATGTAACGTCCATTGGACTTCAACCAAATTTTGTATTCTGTACCTTAAGAGACGGAACTAAGAAAATATTCAGTCACCAGGGCTGCCAACTGTAGTGCTCTATTAGGCTACATTATACCAGGTATATTTTGAACTAATTAGATATTTCGATATTACCAACTTAATTTCGGCATTATTCTAGATAGGTTCATATACTGTAGAATAATCATTGGCATGAAAAGTAGGCTCTATAGTACTTCACGGAACTTCTTGTTTTTAAATGTTTATGTCTATTGTCTAACAAGGAGAGAAAGCTGAGGATCTAGAGAGAAATCTAGTGAAAAATTTAGAGAAAAGTAAATATTGTTGGTTCACTAATATGACGCACGGTTGTGCGAAAATATAAGTAAAGTAGTCTTAAAAATGATTCATGAAGAAAATAAGTGTACCGTTAGAAAGTTAAGGGTCCACAGCCTAGAGTGACGTAAAAATGAAATTTTGAAAATTTTGATGATTTTCAGTATTTCGGAACCCCTTAAATCCCTTGTGTTGCACAACACATCAGGGAGATTGTGCCAAATGTTGACAAGAACTAGTAATAATCTTTGGCACGAAGGGCCCTGGGTTCGATTCCCGGCCGCGGCGAGGAGATTTCAATCTCCTGTAGTTAATCCCCTGGTTCAGAGACTGGGTGTTTGTGACTTCTTCGTGAAAAAATAGTGACAATAGAGTAAACAGAAAACGTAAAACAAAATAAAGAATAAAATAAATAATTAAGAAAAAATAAAGAAGTATTATTAAAAATGAATGAATAATACTGATACTCATAACAATTATAATAATAATAACTATTATTATTATTTATTTGAAGCCTCCGTGGCTTAGGCGGCAGCACGCCGGCCTCTCACCGCTGGGTCCGTGGTTCAAATCCCGGTCACTCCATGTGAGATCTGTGCTGGACAAAACGGAGGCCGACAGGTTTTTCTCCGGGTACTCCGGTTTTCCCTGTCAAAATTTCATTCCAGCAACACTCTCCACTGTCATTTCATTTCATCTGTCATTCATTTAATCATTGCCCCAGAGGAGTGCGTCAGGCCTCGGCAGCCGGCACAGTTCATATCCTCGCCGCTAGATGGGGGCTTCATTCATTCCATTCCTGACCCGGTCGGAGACTGGAAACAGGCTGTGGATTTTCATTTTTCATTATTATTTATTTATTTATTTATTTATTTATTTATGTATCGTATGGCTTTTAGTGCCGGGAGTGTCCGAGGACATGTTCGGCTCGCCTGAGTCTGTAGCTGCTTCCAAGGACACACTTAGGGTGAACTACAAGTTCCGTTCAATTTTAAGTAGTTCCAACTTTCCCTACCAGATATCAATGATACCTGGTGGTGAAAATTGGAAATTTGATAGAGCGTTCTCTCGAAATTTAACCTAACAATTTAGCTTCACACAACTTTAGTGCGTGGAAGGACTTTTACATGCCATAAATCTATAACATGGGACGCCGGCATTACTTCCCCTCCGAAGGAAGGCATACTGAAGGACTTTTAACGCTCTTAAAAAATCCGACGACTTCGGCCGGGTTTGAACCCGCTATCTTGGGCACAGCAGTTCAGTATGCTACTAACTACGCCACCGAAGCCGCTATAATACTAATAATAATAATGAACGGAGCACGCTCCATCTCTACCTGTAGGCTGCCACATGTAACGACACTCATGGCCAAGACTACGACCGCTTGTGCAACTACAGAAACACTCGTTTGGGCCGCTCATTCGCCATGCCTCAACAAACGACAAACGAATGCGGATGATCCTCAGGGTAATTTTGCAGCCCCTGATAGCAATATCCACACATCCTGTAATCCGAATAAAGGACGGCTAATTGAAATCTCAAGTTTCGTTGAAGGATAAGAACGTGGCATTCACTTCCTGACTGTCATTTGAATAATCCTTTATAAATATATGCGCTAGCATTAGACTATATTACCATCAATCCGGATTTTCTACGGGCCTGGGTTTGGCCGATTATCCTGCATTATCCTAGAAAGCTGTTCACTTCCCCTTTCCTGGCTCCGCCATAAGACGTTACACAAATACACTCACTTTCCTTTGTTTGGGGTGGGGCTCTATTCTATCTCACCCTTCAGCTCATCTTCCACCAGGGTATTCCTACCCTCAGCCCATAGAAGGCGCATTTACATTACTGCTCTTAATGATGATATATCGTTATTTGATTTCAACAGGAATTTCTTGTTTGAATCGAAACAAGATGTAAACTAGCTTCTTCCATCATGGGGGTTAACAATTTCTTGGTAGTTCAAAGACAACAACTGCCAAGTACCAAACTGAGTGTATTACATCTTCCACTTTCATGTGACAAGCTTATCTTACTTCGACCACCATTGGTCAAATGTTGGTTAAGACTCCGGTGATAATGGGGTATTAACCTAACAAGATACAAGTGGTCGAGGAGGGAACTACTCTTTGTTTACATGTGTTACACTGTCAGCCTGCTTGGTTGACAAGTACAGTCGCGCGGGTAGGATATGACTCAGCTCCTGTAGCCTCAGTCATTGTTCTCCTTTCCTACACTTAGCTGTCCACCATTCTTACAATTAGCGAAGGCAGTACGGGAGGGAGTGAGACGGGAAAGCCGTATGACACCTGAACAATGACTGTGCCTCATTTGGACTACTCTAACGGATAAGTAAACGTAGTAGAAACTAGTGTGAGTGCTCTAATATATTGTATTGTTGCATTGCTGAACTATTCACAAGTGCATAAGACTCTAAAATTATAAAACAACAACGTACACTACACTAAATAGGCTTAATACCAAAATTCACTACGAATCACTCGCAATACTAACCAGACAAAAGTTCGATGCTTTTCAGTCGGTCAACACGATTGTACCCAAATGAGATGGGTTATTCCCTAATCTTGAAAACAATTACATCAATTAAATAATTAATCCCATGTAA
The DNA here is from genome assembly GCA_946902985.2 of Meconema thalassinum. Lineage (NCBI taxonomy): Eukaryota > Metazoa > Arthropoda > Insecta > Orthoptera > Tettigoniidae > Meconema > Meconema thalassinum. The sequence goes on from OX336390.1 coordinate 590,664,775, forward strand.
TGCTTTTCAGGATTACCGACAGTAGTGGCTACGCTGGCTAAAGCGCAGCATTAGGTCATGGGGCCAAGCTCTCTGCTGACTCGGTAGACGCGTGGGTTCGAGCACCATCGTCAGCCGTCCTTGAAATGGTTTTCCATGGTTTCCCCATTTTCAACACCAGGCAAATGCTGGGACGGTACATCCTGACAGGCCACGGCCGCTTCCTTCCACATCCTTGCCCAGTTTCATTGACCATCATTCATTTCATCTCTCATTAACTCCTCTCATGAGGTTGGCGTCAGGAAGGGCATCCGGCCGTAAAAACCATCGCCACAAAGACTTCCATCGCATCTCATCCCCGACCCCGTTGGAAAACGGGAATAATAAGGGGTAGACATACAATGTTTTTCAGGATTAGGGAATAACCCATATTTATTTGAGTACAATCGTGTTGACCGAATGAAAAGCAGCCAACATTTGTTTACTAAGGCAACACTGAAAATAGCTTCCAACACCGTAACTAACCAGACAAGTTAGATTAAGTATAACACGAACACATTTACAAATCTCTACATAGTACAACACGAAGTTCCCGATTCTTGGATGTCATGGGTAATCTGGAGAACCACTGGCTGGATTTTGATGCGGTTGTCACCATTCTATAAAGGATATCTCGAGGAAGGATTCTGTAGAAAATAATGTATTTATGATCAAAGGAATCCAAGCAGTAACGATTTAAGTGAAAACTTCGAACAAAAAAAACTGGCGTCCGTGCGCTTTTTAAGCTTACGCTGGGCAAACTGTTAAAAATATCTAAATACAGTACTATGAGTGTAAGAATTGTTCATCGTTAAAAGTTCTCCAAAAATTCCGTGATAGCATATCTCTATCTTCAATACATCACCCACTATAAGTATTTTTACGTTTTAATTTCCTCCAACCATGTCAATTCAATTACTGAGGCGACAGTTTACGAGCTATCTAAGGGCTAGTCTATCATCCCTGTTACAGCCTAGCTAGCGGGCGAACCTATTGCCATACAGCCAGCAGCAAACCGTTGAGTCGTGTTGAGTTAAGACTTCAGAGAAGAGTGGTTGTATTTCGAGTTTCCCTGGAAGTGCAACTCAGCTTTTCTTCATTTCGCCGTGTGAACTTGTCGTTCCGCAAAATACACAGTCAAGTTAAGATTGGACGGAAGGGAGATTTGTGTTTCATGCCCCTCGCCATTCTTAAATTACGTCTGACAAGAATTCGTTGCACATGCATTTCCATGATAATATAATTAATAGTCCAGTCAGTGATTTTAAACCATCACGCCGAGAAGTAGTTCATTGATATAGGAAAAAATCGCGCTTATCACGTAATGCATTTATAACTGTTCCCGAGCGAAGCCGGGCGGGCTGCTAGTATTAGGGCCTGTATAAAATTAAACTCCAACCCTAGTGATCAGTATCTGAAGATGACCCAAATTACGGTCGAAACGCCTAATCCTAAATTTCCCCCTTGTGTGTTTGAGTCTTCAGTCTTTCTACTCCACGCCTGTCTGAGATAATCCTTTCGTTTCAACATAGCCTAGCTACCACTCCCTGCATACAAGGCAATCTGTTTAACATATTCTAACCTTGGTCTACCCCTACAGTTCTTATCCGCGACCCTTCCTTCCATAACTAAGTTTGCTGTTACTGGGTGTCTTAGGCCTAATATGTGTCCTTCCGACATATCTCTTCTCTTCATTATCAGCCCCGAAGTTGCAGGATCGAATCCTGGCGCAGTCAGATGGTATTTGTGGGTGCGCAAATACGAGGGAGCCGTGTCAATAGATATACTGACACGTTAAAGATCCCCTTCGGGGCAAAATTGCGGCACCCCGGCGTCTCTAAACGCCGCGGATGTTAGAAGGGACGTAAAACAAATAAAATTATTATTATTATTATCATTAGCAGTACGCCGGCCTCTCACCGCTGGGTCCGTGGTTCAAATCCCGGTCACTCCATGTGAGATCTGTGCTGGACAAAACGGAGGCCGACAGGTTTTTCTCCGGGTACTCCGGTTTTCCCTGTCAAAATTTCATTCCAGCAACACTCTCCACTATCATATCATTTCATCTGTCATTCATTTAATCATTGCCCCTGAGGAGTGCGTCAGGCCTCGGCAGCCGGCACAGTTCATATCCTCGCCGCTAGATGGGGGCTTCATTCATTCCATTCCTGACCCGGTCGGAGACTGGAAGCAGGCTGTGGATTTTCATTTCATTATCATTAGCAGTCGCCAGAAACATCTCTCCATTCCCACTCATCTTGATACCTCTTCACCCTTATGCTACCCATCTGAGCTTCCTCATTCCCCTGTAACACCACATTTCAAACGTTTTAATTCCCCCTCTTTTCTGCTGCTCCAACAGTCCAAGTTTCACTTCAAAAGAGTGCCACGCTCCAGACGAAGGCTTTCAAAAATGACTTTATTATAACTTACCTCAATCTATATTCGATATCAACAGATTCCCTTTCTGTAGAAATGCTTTCCTTGCCTGTGTTAACCTACTTTTATATCCTCTTTGCTTCGTCCATCACTGGTTATTTTGCTTCATAAGTAACAGACGTCCTTTACTTCCATTAGCTTTTCACCTGCCAATTTGACGTAAATAAGGTTTTCTGATTATTTTTCGGCTGAATTCCAATATTATTTTGTTGACATTTATTAATTTCATCATGAATTCGTTCCTAAAGACAGAATCCATACCATTTTAAAACTCAAGATGACGGCTAAGATGACGATGTCATCAGAAAAACTTACTGTTGAAATTATTTCTCCTTGAATCTTTACTCCTACTTTGAAAATTTCTCCAATTTCCCTCATTGCTTGTTCAATGTATAGGCTAGATTGAAAATGTATGGGTGATAAGTTGCAGCCTTGCCTTACACCTTTCTGAATATCAGCTTCTCTCTCATGTCCTTCGGCTCGAATAACTGCTGTCTGGTTTCTGTATTTTTTCTTCAGTGATAGTGTGTTATTTACGTAGCTACCTCGACTAATCTAATTGGGCAAAAAGCTTGTTGACTGACTAAAAATGAAAAATTTCATATTTCTGTTATCGATATGTGGATTAGAGATCAATACATTGACCCTTGGTGGTCTTGCGAGACAAGGCACTAATCAAGGTCACTGCCCTCCAGGGACTAAGGGGTGCTCTAAGCCAAGCTTAGGCTTATACCATCAATCGCGAGTAATGTCCCATTCCTCACAGCATTACAGTAGCGTTATAACTTGCTTCGGTGTAATGGCATGTAGATATTGTTATTGGGCTTACAATCTTGAAAAATATGTAGCGTCTACACCTCTAAAACTCGTTCTGTGTCCTACTGAACAGCCATATTCAATAACACCGACAGATATTCTCCCTGATAACCACATTACATATGGCCTGTTCGCTTTTACCTATGCCGATAAAACACGAACAGAATCCACTAGTAAATTCTTATAAGAGTAGTCATCTTTCAAATTACCCACTGCCATAGCTCAGACGGCTAGCATGTTCGATATAGAAGCTGCACCACTCCACTATAGATTCGAATCCCACAGCTGACAGTGGCCATTCTTAGTAAGATATTCTTTCTACAATCTCTCCAGAAGAATGGTGGGAGACTTACTTATTTCATGTTCGTGGGCATCTTTTCAAATCTTGGGCCCAATAATAATCACAGTTTTGGCCCGATAACGATACATTAACGTAACGAGCTATGACTTGACGCAAATAAGTTATCTCTAATACGCATAATAATAATAATAATAATAATAATAATAATAATAATAATAATATTATAAATAATAATAATAATAATAATAATAATAATAATAATAATAATAATAATAATAATAATAGTCTATTATAATAATAGTCTATTATAATAATAATAATACCGTATGTCCTCGGGGGCCGTGTGCAAGCTTTGTAATTTGACACCCAGAGGATAGCTTGCATGTCACATTTCGTTGTTCCTTGAATCACCATGAAAGTCAAGGAGGTTAGATATCTAAGCTCCTTGACACTATAGCGCTTTCTAGTAGAGAAATGAGGAACTCTGTGTTGGCAAAAACTCCCGAGATTAATTTTGCCATTATGAACACGGTCTACTGAATTCAAATGGGTTCTTTGACATGCCAACATCGTATGACATGCGTGTCGTATTTTTGCTGCCTTTCAAAAATCACTTATCACGGCCAGGAGTGAACCTGCAATCTTGGGGTTAGTAGACCGACACGTTAACCACTCACCCACCGTGGCAAGCTAATAGTCTATAGCAACATTGAGACCGACTTCGGTGGCGTAGTCAGTAGCATGCTGAACTGCTATGCCCAAGATGTCAGGTTCAAACCCGGTTGAAGTCGTCGGGTTTTGAAGAGCGTTAAAATCCTTCAGTATGCCTTTCTTCGGAGGAGAAGTAATGACGGCGGACCCATGTCATAGATTTATGGCTAATAATAGATCCTACCACTACAATTGGTAGTGTGTAGCAAAATTTGTAGGTTGTATTAGGCTGGTTAGAAACACTCTATCAAGTTTCGACGTTCGCATCTGGGTGTCAGTGACAGTGATATGTCTAGTAGCCAAAGTTGGAACAACTTGAAATTGAACTTGATTGAGAGCATATGGGCGTTAAATTAAAATACCCCGCTATGGTCATTGGCTGCAATTCAAAAATAATATTGGCAAAATAGAAGAAAATACAGACACAAGCCTCAAAAGATCGGTACGATTTTACGGTCACTCCTGACGATAGGACGGAAAGAAGTTGACTTTATTTATTCAAACCCCATAAACACGATGCCCTGGTTTGGAACACCAACAAAGACCTCCACATGCTACAAATCGAACCCGAAGACGCCTTTGACAGAGATCTCTTCCGTAAAAAGATGTTTCTGTAATGACAAACGTGAGTGTGGAAGTTGTCAGATAACCTGTGTTATTGTTGTATCTGTTTACGTTTGTGTATTGATGCTTAAGGAGCCTTTTTTTAAGCTATTACGTCGTGTTTTCTACAAAGGGTACAAACCAAGTGCGTGACATCTGGAGAACTAATAATTAGTACAATATATTGTACAATCTGATAGCTGGAAAGCCCCCATTGTCAAAATGGGGGTAAACCGGCTAGTTGTTAAAATTACATACATTTTCATTTGGGCAGACAGAACTATGGATCTGATGATGCTTGCTTGACGAGCGAAACATGTCATTTATATATATTTTAATCACATATATATTTCAGGTTGTTTTTCACATTTCCCAGTAATTGGGATTATAATTGTGTTGACCGACTGAAAAGATGCAATAGCAATTTTCATTTGAGAAAGCTGCCTCCATGATACCCTAAAGCGGACATGACTACCCACACCCCCCTGCTTCTAACCCTGTGAACACCGTTCATTTACCTCCTACGTCAACCGGCTACCTCTCCTTCTCTACAGCCGAACTCAAGGCAGGGCCATCCAGAGAGCGCTCCGGCCGCGCTCTAAGACAGTGCTCCGAGCGCTTTGTTGGAAGGTAGTTTCAGAAGTGGTGGGAGGAGCTTGGCTGGCTGAGTGCCCTGAAGTGTACAGATTATAAAGGGGAAGCCAAAGGTTTAGTGTGCCACAGAGATTTAATGTGTTGAAAAGAACACAATTTGTTGTTGGATTTTTCTCTCTAATATGTTCACATTTCAGTTTTGAATAAATCACAATATTCTTTACTTAACACTTGTGTTCGTTTCCTGCACATCCCATACATCGGAGTGCCATTCGATTTGTATATGCGGTATATTTGTTATGGCAAAACAGCCCTATTAATATGTCAACAATCCCACTAGAGCCGTCGGCCGCACGACTCTATGTACGTATCTAGTCAGCGTGGTCCGAACATCGTCACCTCGCTGCCACAGTGTAGTGGTGGTAGGGGAAGGAGCGCTAGTCTGACTGCCCAGTGCTCCCCGAGCGCGGCCGTGCTCACGGAGCGCAATGACTGCATGGACCTGCTCCTCCCCCATTCTCTTCACTACGCATATCAACAAAATGTTATCCGCATCCGGCCCGCATCCGCACGTTTGCTATCCGACTCTGCTGACATTACAATGAAAATGAAAATCCACAGCCTGCATCCAGTCTCCGACCGGGTCAGGAATGGAATGAATGAAGCCCCCATCTAGCGGCGAGGATATGGACTGTGCCGGCTGCCGAGGCCTGACGCACTCCTCTGGGGCAATGATGAAATGAATGGCAGATGAAATGAAATGATAGTGGAGAGTGTTGCTGGAATGAAATTTTGACAGGGAAAACCGGAGTACCCGGAGAAAAACCTGTCTGCCCCCGTTTTGTCCAGCACAGATCTCACATGGAGTGACCGGGATTTTAACCACGGACCCAGCGGTGAGTGGCCGGCGTGCTGCCACCTAAGCCACGGAGGCTAATACTTTAATACTTTATGCTTTACCTAATAAATTAAACATATTATTGTAATGTCAGGCATAGATGATATACCGATTGAGTTGTTACGCTGCATAGGAGATGAAGGTCTGATCAGGTTATTTCACTTGGTGTGTAGCATTTATGAGACAGGTGAGGTACCCCCTGATTTCAAGAAAAATGTTATTATCGCTATACCAAAGAAAGTGGGAGCTGACAGATGTGAAGATTACCGTACAATCAGCTTGATTACTCATGCTTCAAAGATCCTGTCTAGAATAATTTACAAGAGGATTGAAAGTCAGATAGAAACGGAGTTGGGTGAAGACCAGTTTGGTTTCAGGAGAAATGTAGGAACAAGGGAAGCTGTACTAAGTCTTAGGCTGATTTTGGAAGGTAGAATAAGGAAAGGTAAGAGAACGTTCATGGCTTTTGTAGACTTAGAAAAGGCTTTTGATAACGTTGATTGGACTAAATTGTTTGACATTTTGAAATCGATTGGAATAAAGTACAGGGAAAGGAGGGTGATCTACAATCTATACAGAAACCAGACAGCAGTCATTCGAGTTGAAGGACATGAGAGAAGCTGGTATTCAGAAAGGTGTAAGGCAAGGCTGCAACTTATCACCCATACTTTTCAATCTTTATATTGAACAAGCAATGAAGGAAATTAGAGAGAAATTGAAAGTGGGAGTGAAGATTCAAGGAGAAATAATTTCAACTCTGAGATTTGCCGATGACATAGTCATCTTGGCCGACACGCCTGAGGATTTGAATGAGTTTTTGAATGGTATGGACTCCGTCTTGAGGAAAGAATTCATGTTGAAAATTAATAAATGTAAAACAAAACAAAAATTGAATGCAGCCGAAATAAATCAGGACATCAAATTGGCAGGAGAAAAACTAAAGGAAGTAGGAGACTTCTGTTACTTAGGAAGTAAAATAACCAGCGATAGACGAAGCAAAGAGGATATAAAAGAAGGTTAGCTCAGGCAAGGAAAGCATTTCTACAGAAAAAGAATCTGTTGACATCGAATATAGATGTAGGTATTAGGAAGTCATTTTTGAAATCCTTTGTCTGGAGCGTGGCGCTCTTTGGAAGTGAAACTTGGACTATTGGTGCAGCAGAAAAGATGAGAATTGAAGCGTTTGAAATGTGGTGTTACAGGAGAATGATGATCAGATGGGTAGATAGGGTTACAAACGAAGAGGTATTAATACTAGTGGGAGAGGAGATATGTTTCTGGCGACTGCTAATGAAGAGAAGAGATAGATTGGTAGGACACATACTAAGACAGCCAGGAATAGCAAGCTGTTATGGAAGGAAGGGTCGAGGACAAGAACTGTAGGGGTAGACCAAGGTTTGAATATGTTAAACAGATTGCCTCCGACCTAGGGTGTGGTAGCTATATAGAGATGAAACGATTAGCTCAGGACAGGGGCATGGAGAGCTGCATCAAACCAGTCAAAAGACTGAAGCTTCAAACAACAACATTAAAGTAACTCTTAGACATATGAGGAGAAACTCGTTCCCCTGGGCTATGTGGGCATTGCAAGACAATGTTCACTGAGTTTTGTCCCTCTGAGTAACGGCAAGTAAAACAGCGGGTGGCTACTTACTTAGTAGTCAGATATACTCACGCAGGCAGGAGCAGATTTAAAGGATGTTTTTCCGTACAAGTAATCACTAATTGAGAGTATTTCCATGACCGGCTTGTGTCACTTTTCTATATTCTCATACAATCCAAGCGGAAGCAAATAGGGAAATAGCAAGAAAATAGCAAAAAACTAAAATTATTTGTAAGAAATCCAGTTCATCATTTTATTCTAAAACCTTTCCGCATATTTTCTCTAAATATTAACCGCAGTTTAACCGCTATCCACACAGCCTTGCAAACTATATCCGGACCCGCGCAAGGCTTTATACATGACCCCACCATCTAAGTCGGTTCATATGTTCAGTTTCATCTAGCATTACAACTCAGCAATTCTTCTAGGTTTGTGCCGTGTCTTGTGTGGGGTTTCGCCTAGCACACCAAGCTGGTTCATCGGCGGGCTCTTGGTGTCCCCGCCCGGACCCCCACAGGAGTAACGAACTGCGCGCTACCTCCTATTCTATAGAGTGCAACTGCACTACCTTACTGCGAGAACTATAAGTTCAACCAACCTTAACCTCCCTATGAACCTAGAAGAATTGCTGAGTTTTAATTCACCGGCCGTGAAAGCCAATATATTCATCTAGTATGTTTATTTCTAGCGTAACCTTCATTACGAGTACCTTCTTGCCAATGCTTTCATCTACTTGTTCCAGCAATCATTTGTGCCACCCTCATATCAGTAATCTCTAGCTTATGGGTCAGATGTCTTGAATCTACCTACCTCTCACTTCCATAAAGCAAATAATTAAAACTCAGCAATTTTGCTAGGTTTATGCCGTGTCTTGTGTGGGGTTTCGCCTAGGACCACCAAGCTGGCTCATCAGCGGCCTCTTGGTGCTCCCCGCCCGGACCCCCACACACTACCTACCTTCTTTTGAAGGCTTTATAGGGAGGTGAAAGGCTGCTTGAGCTTTTAGCTCTCGCAGTTAGAGGCGCACGTGTGCTTCATAAGAAGGGAGTTAGTGCAAAGTTCGCTAATGCTGTGGTGGTCCGGGCGGGGTGCACCAAGAACCCACTGATGAGCCAGCTCGGTGTTCCTAGTCGAAACCTCACACAAGACACGGCATAAACCTAGAACAATTGCTGAGTTTTAATTCACGGGCCGTGAAAACCAATGTACCATCTTTTTGGAAGGCCGAAGACGTCGGATTTTTAAGAGCGTTAAAAATCCCTCAGTATGCCTTCCTTCGGAGGGGAAGTAAAGCCGGCGGTCTCATGTCATAGATTTATGGTATGTTAAAGAACCTTCCACTAATTACACCTGTGTGAAGCTAAATTGGATAGGTTAAGAATGTAAACAACGCTCTTAGGTTTCTACGTCCGTTGCCAAGAGCCGACTGCGGTGGCGTCTAGTAGCTAAGTTCTGAACTTGGCCTAGTAGTCGTTGACGGTGGAGCTTGGCGGCAAAAGTAGGAACTATTTGAAAAATTCTAAGTTGCAGTCTGTACATAAATTAAAAAACAGATAACACTAATACAGTCATCACAATTAACACCGGTTATCAGACAGATTCTACACACACCCAAAGTACACGGGGCTACATGACCGCGTTGTCGCAGCCCCTAAACTTAAGAACCGACCAACCGACCAACCAACCTTTTTGGAAGCAAATAATTGTTATTGTTAAAATTATATTTCCCTCTTCAATTCAAGTGCAACGATTAACGGATCAAGATACTTGTGTTCCACGCAAAGATTGTGGAGAATTTATGAACGTTCCTCATATACAGTATTTCAAGCTGTGGGCTACTGTAAGTCGTGCTTGTAAAAAAGAAGTAGTCTTACTCAGCATGTCGAAACAATGCCTGCTAATGACTCACTTGGCCATATACGCCATGGGCTTCTGTATTCTATTCTTTTGTTTTGCAAATGCAATGCCATTAATTTCTAGGCAACTCGTATTTCAAATCAATGGGTCCAGAATTGGACTGCCAGGGATGTCCATATTTCCAAGGTATTCTTGTGATTTTAAAGACAGTCAGCATTGTGCTTGGAAGAGTCGAAAAATAAGCTTCTCAATTTAATTTCTATACAACGTGTAGAGCTGGCAGGTGTTGTGTGAACACATACATGCTTCCTTGCTTGCTCTGTGTTGCAGTAGCATAACAACGTGGGGTAATTAGGGGGATCATCCCCCCCCCCCTCCCCCATAGCCAGAATTAACATATGCCATCCGATCTGAACCCGGCGGGTGAATTTTAGCCTGTCAGCCCGAGGGCCTTAAGAGCTATATCAAATGCGGTAGTGATCTTACTGTATTTGTTTGGGGATTGAGGGTAATTACCGAGGTGTCATAATAGGCGAGAATATGACCTAATGCTCGAGCCATGGTGAAATACAGAAGGTGAAAAGTGAAACGTTAATATGCTAAGAGAAGCAGGTTGAAATTAGAGAGGGACTCGTAAGTCAAAGAGCTGTAGTAGCTATATGGTAGTGAAATTTATTCGATTAAGATTTTGGGGCACTTGTAGTGGGACCCTGTGGTTCGGTAATTACCCAACCTTTTGATTAGAGGGTTGGTGTTGGTAGCACTTAGTTTTTAGAGGCTGCCTGCCTGTTTCTTAATTCTTGATTTGAGTAGGGGGAGCTTATATTCAGCATGTAGCTGAGCCTTTCAAACATACCAATGAGCGCCAGAAACGCTTTATTCTGAACAACCTGCAATTTATTGAGATGTGTGTTGGCTGCGTATCCCCACACAGGACTGGCATATTCCATAACTGGCCGTGTAAGCCAGGAGTTTGTTAAATGAATCAAGGTAGCTCTGAGACCTCATGAGAGGCCTGAGCTTCGCTAGACAGGCTTTCGCCATATTTGCACGCTGTTTTACTTCCTTAGCGAAAGTAAGTCCCTTCTCTAGCGTGACTCCCAAGTATTTAGTTGCTGACTGCCATCTGATTACTTCACCGAAAAAGGTGAGATCCTGGACATCCGTGAATTTATGTTTTTTAGTAAACAGAGTGGCAGAACATTTATTGACGTTAATTTTAATGCGCCATCTCCTGAACCAGGGTTCGAGTTTCTTTACGGAAGAGATCTCTTTCAAAGGCGTCAGAGGGTTCGATTTGTAGCATTTGGAAGTCTTTGTTGGTGTTCCAAACCAGAGCATCGTGTTTATGGGGTTTGAATAAATAAAGTCAACTTGTTTCCATCCTTTCGTCAGAGGTGACCATAAAATCGTGCCGATCTTTTGAGGCTTGTGTCAGTATTTTCTTCTATTTTGCCAATATTGTATTTGAAATGCAGCGGGGTATTTTAATTGGACCCCCGTATGCTCCGAATGAAGTTCCATTTCAAGTAGTTCCAACTGTTTTCAAAGAACAATATTCATGAAACAAAAACATATATTGGAGAGGACTCGAGTGCTCCAGTTGAAAACTCAACAGGTGCATACAGACGGCAGGTTTCTCAAATGTCAGGATGTTCTTCTTCCTTCACGAACTGTATCATATCCATTAGATCGACTTTCTTTTCTTTGGAGTCCGCCTGGTTGCGTAGTGGCTAGCATTCTTGGCTGTCGCCGTGGAGGCCTGGTTTCAACTCTCAACTCTGCCAAGAAATCTAATTCTGGTCTGAGGGCTGGAACGGGGTACACTCAGCCTCGTGAGGCAAAACTGAGAGAGGCTTGTTCGATTCCTACCTCTGCCATACTGGAAGTAGTTTTCCGTAGTCTCCCACTGCTATTCAGGGCAAATACCGGGATGGTCCTTAACTTAAAGCCACGGCTGCTTCCTACCCATATCCTACCTTAATTACAAATACACACATAAGTATAGAAATCACAGTGACACAGGTTATCAGACACATTCTGCACATACCCACCAGTACATGGGGCTACATAATCATGACGTTTAAAGCTCCTAAAAAGAGAATCAACAACAACAATCTTTTCTTTGCTAATTGGAATTGCCTGTTACAAGGTTGTTAATTGATCAGGGTCACGCAACTCAGAACACTTGATAGCTTTTCCCCGGTCGCAATACATTGTGTGATGCTCTAGCATAGACTGAAACAGGATCTTCCCAAGTCATTTAGAGCCAAAGGAACTCTTCTGATTATCATTTTTACTTTTTAAACCCAGCCACCATTCAACTACAATCTTTGAAATCCTTTTGATCAATCTCAGTCATTTCAACTGACTTGTGCCTACGTGAACGGGCTATCACGTGCTTTCAATCCGTGGAGTTGGCAGGCCTAACTGACTTCTTCTGACGCTCAGTAAGAGCAAAGTTCCGGTTACACGGTAAGAAACTATGGTCAGAGATTACGAATTTCTGATGGATTTCCAAAGAATATCCACTCCTAATTAAATGTACATGTGTGATATAGACAATGAATGCACCACTTGTTGGTTTGTCCAACAAAACGGTCTACATAATGAAAACCTTTCTTTCATCACCTCACTTAATGTATCCATTCTCAGTAACATTCCATGTTCTTCCACCGTGTTAGAGCCAGAATTACATGCTACTTTCATCTAGTGGCGCATGGTATAGGGTAACTACCAATATTTTAAATATAGCATTGAAGACTATTTTAATGTTGCCTTATTAACAATTAATATTCTAGCCTTCATTTGGTCAATACAAAACTCTAGTTCTGTTTTTTAATTGTTGCTTAATGCCTTAATATTTATCAGCAATAATTACCAGACTTACTAAGTTTACTGACAGGTTTCCTTGTATTTTGTCTTTTGGAGGACAGAGACTGTCTGTGGGTGTCACTGTAGGTTTGGTAGTGTTTTGTAGAGCCATTTGTCTTGCATATTTTGATCTGATTATGCTCGCTTGACGACCGAAACATGTCATCTATTAGTTCTCGTCTTCTTCTACTTCAATAGTCAGTAACAATATATATATATATATACAAATCTTAATCACATGTAATTTTTTAGGTTATTTTTGGCATATTCCAGAAATTGGAATGATTTTTGTGTTGACCGACTGAAAAGTACAACATTAAATACTAATATTATACCACGATGTACAGCAACATCATACCGCACTGTTCCCCACAAGATCGCATTTCTGAAAAAAGTAACATACCCTTTTCCAGCCATCCATTCAATTATTCAATTATGTAGATACTTTAATAGTACATTATGCCTATAATGGCAATAATTAAGACACGAGTATGTTTATAAAACGAGCGTATGCGAGTTTTATAATTTCCATACGAGTGTCTTAATTACCATTATAGGCGACTTGCATACGACTGTTTATGTTCGACGATAATTATTAGATATGTTCGAACATAAATATTCATAAATATCTGTCGATATTTTGCCAGTTTTATGTACTGAACAGAACGAATGAAACACAGAGAATGCCTTGTATTTGACCATGGCCTCCTCGATTACCCTACTATGACACTAGGCCACGCAAAATTAGAAGGCCGTGGAACTCAGTGCAGGTGCGATGTTCTCCTGATCTAATTGGTCAAACAACTGTTTATTGAGCTCTGATTGGTGGGAGAAACGGTTTCATAATGAAAAATAGTGTTATAATGAGTCTCATTATAGTACAGTTTTCTGACATATAATAGTCAGGGTCGAACATAAAATAAATTCAGTGGGAATAAACAAGTAGTGTCTACTAATTGATTAATTATTTCATAAATTTGATAATAATGCATGAATATAAAATATGACATTTTCAATGCAATCAGAACACAATTACTGATTCAACGATAATAGACAATTAACAATACGTTTTACAGTTCCAATCATGACTAAACGAATTACCAACATGGATTTTATTATTTTGTCATGCTAATCAACGTATAATGTTTTAACAACCGTACAATTGCACTCCCAAAAGTGCTATTAGCGTGAGAGCAATGTGCCTTGCCACAGCGTCACCGATATTCCTGCATCCTCCGCTGTGAGAGCTTCTTTTAGCCATTATTACTTTATTACAGAACCGTCGCAGCGATAAAGGCCACAATGGAGATCCGTAATCTCCCAGCCCTATCACTAAGAACCTCAATGTCCCTATTTCAGTTAAAAGTCGCACCATTGGCGTTATATGGCATTGAGATTGTATGACCATACATTAGCTACAAAACCCTGAAAACACTAGACAGAGCTAAGGGCAGATTTATGTAAAAAGAACTCTCTGAATCTCAAAGTTTGCCTCCACCCGACTTGCTTACCAACTGGCAGGAACAACATCGTTCATACAAGACTTGATGGGCATTCATAACCTGGTACTTACCCTAGCCTCCACAAGGTTTCTAAAGGAAAAATTACAGAAAACAACCGAAATTCTATCAAACCCCAGCCATAATTAATGAGGTATGGAAATCAGTACATTTCAAGTTACGTCACGTGCACACGAGGGATGCAATTCACGGGTTTCACTAAGGTCTGCTCTGTTCATTGTAGCCTATTGATTGACAACTGAGAACACTGCCACTATCCAAAACACGAATATGTGATACTGAGTTGAACTATTCATTTCGCTGTACCTATTATGATTATACATATACACCGCGGACAGGCCAACAAGGACCACGCAAATATCACTTCATTATAGGTCTAGTTTCCTTCTTTCTCTTCCAGAAGTCTTTCATCCTGGTCGACTGTGCAGCTCTTCTTTCAGCAGTCCATTCTCCTCTGTTGAGATTTTTCTTCTCCCCGACAAGAATTTTGAGACCAATTTTTTTTTCTGTACTCTATTCGATTTAGACAATCTTCTTCAGTAATTTTGAATTTTTGAAGTTCTTCTTTCATTTGTTTTACATAGCCTCCTTGTCCTTTATAGTTCCAGATTTTATCAAAAATTTGTTTGTTTAACCTTGAGCAATCCATGCGGACCATATGTCCGTAGAACTGAAGTCGCCGTTTTCTGATCATCACTTCAAGGTTTTCGATTTTACTATAAATTTCTGCATTCGATCTCAGTCTATAACCTTCCTGTGTTTTCCTAGGACCATAAATTCTTCTTATGTTTATTAAAGTTTATTATTATTAATCAGCAATTCTTCTATGTTTGTGCCGTGTCCTGTGTGGGGTTTCGCCTAGGTCACAAAGCTGGCTCATCAGCGGGCTCCGGTGTCCCCGCCCGGACCCCCACTGGAGTAGCGAACTGCGCGCTACCTCCCTTTATATAAAGCGCACCTGCGCCTCTTCACTGCGAGAACTAAAAGCTCAAGCAGCCATAACCTCCCTATGAAGGCTTCCAAAAAGATGGTTGGATATTGGCTTTCACGGCCGGTGAATTAAAACTCAGGAATTATTCAGTTAAAAGTCGCACCAGTGGCGTCATATGTTTTTACCACCATTGTCTAGAACTGGGGTCTTCATCCTGGACCACACTGACTCTTCCACCAAGTCCCAAGGGCCAAGGGCTCATCAAACCAACATACAGTACTGTAGTTTTGAATTACGCGCAAAATATCGTATCGGGACTGGCTGACGAGAGAGATATCTATGGCACAGGTCGTGGGGATCATTTGCAGCGTAGTGATATTTAATATATATATATATATATATATTTAAGGTCACCATTGCTGGAGGTGGCTTCGGTGGCGTAGTTCGTAGCATGCTGAGCTTCTATGCCCAAGATAGCGGGTTCAAACCCGGCCGAAGCCGTCGGATTATTTAAGAGCGTTAAAAATCCCTCAGTATGCCTTCCTTCGGAGGGGAAGTAAAGCTGGCGGTCCCGTGTCATTGATTTATGGCATGTTAAAGAACTTTCCTCTAATTACACCAGTGTGAAACTAAATTGTTTAGGTTAAGAATGTAAACAACGCTCTTAGGTTGCTACGTTCGTTGCCAAGAGCCGACTGCAGTGGCGTCTAGTAGCTAAGTTCTGAACTAGGCCTAGTAGTTGTTGACGGTGGTATTTGGCGGCAAAAGTAGGAACTATTTGAAAAATTCAAAGTTACAGTCCTTACTTGAATTAAAAAAAAAAAACAGATACACCCACTAATACGGTCATCACAATTACCACCGGTTATCAGACAGATTCTACACACACCCAAAGTACACGGGGCTACATGACCGCGTTGTCGCAGCCCCTAAACTAAGGAACCAACCAACCACCATTGCTGGAATTTTATGAGAGTTTTCCACTCACACAGTTTGATCAGTTGCATAAATGTTCTTTACAGCTCTAAGCACTACTTATCTGTGTGATAATATATTTACTGATCCAAATTAATTGATGCGCATTTGAAGTCGCTGCTGATAATTTCCACCAGTAAATTTGTTCCACAACTGCAAACAATTGTCAGTGGAAAGTTTCAGCTACATAAATCTCATTGAAAATTAAAATCCACAGCCTGCTTAGAGTCAACCGACCGGGATGAAGCCCCCATCTAGCGGCGAGGATATGAACTGTGCCGAAACTTGTCGCACTCCTCTAAGGCAATGATTAAATGAATGACAGGTAAAATGAAATGATAGTGTAGAGTGTTGCTGGAAAAGTTTGACAGGGAAGACCGAAGTACCCGGAGAAAACCCTGTCTGCCTACGTATTGTCCAGCACAGATCTCAAATGGAGTGACCGGGATTTGATCCACGGACCCAGCGGTGAGAGGCCGGCGTGCTACCGCCTAAGCCACGGAGGTTGCTACATAAAGCTCATTAATCATACTAATAATCATGATCATTTAATTATGCGAATTACCTATATACAGAATTTCACATTTATTAAGTGTCTATGATAAATCTCATGTCACTGGTTACAGTTAAAATGTTCAATATCATTGTAGTGTTTCAAGCTTCGGGGGTGGTGGTAATTAATATACCATGAGGGACACATTTCCTAAAAACATATTTATTATCTTCTCCTTCTATTTACTTTCCTTTCACAATACAGGTCCACTTTCATTCTTCAAATTCATTCAACTAATCCCACTCTTCCTTTATCCAAACCTCACATCTTGTAAGCAACTTTTTACTTCATCTTTCTTTTTAGCCTATTTTCAATTTTGAAAAAATAGGCTTATGAGATCACCTTTTGTCCGTGTGTGTGTGCGTGTGTGTGTGTGTGTGTGTGATTCGTGTGTGTGTCCCCCCCTAATAAAATCTAAACGGCAGGAGCGATTTCAATGAAACTCGGAAAGTTCATAGCACTATTCCCGGCGACCTCGACCGTGCCCTTCAAATTTTGTTACGACTCACCAATCCAACATGGCGGCTGTGCGAAATATTTCACCAGCATTCAATATCTCCGAAACTATTACCGATATTACCCTGAGATTTTCTATGGTGATAGAGGGAACTACTATAAGTTCACTTATGTGACTTTTGAAAACCTGGTAACTACAAAACCAACATGGAGGCCAAGCGAATTTGCGACTTTTAAATAGACGTTTCTCGTGATTTGACCAACCAATCGCAATGAAACTTGGTACAGTATATGTTTATATACATTGTAATGCACCGACATCTAACTTCGTTCAATTGTTTACATAATCACAAGATGGCGGATGTGCGAAATATTTCACCGGCATTCTATATCTCTGAAACTATTAGCGGTATCTCCCTAAACATTTGTACGGAGATAAAGG
This sequence comes from Meconema thalassinum, assembly GCA_946902985.2. NCBI lineage: Eukaryota > Metazoa > Arthropoda > Insecta > Orthoptera > Tettigoniidae > Meconema > Meconema thalassinum. The sequence continues at coordinate 590,682,366 of OX336390.1, forward strand.
GCACTACTGGAAGTCCACCTATAAGACTTTCAAAAACCGGTTAACTACAAAACGAACATGGCGGTCAAGCGAATTTGAACATTTTAAATAGACCTTTCTCGTGATTTAATGTTCCAAGCGCACTGAAACCTGGTACAGGAAATATTTATACACATTGTAATCCACTGGTATCTAATTTAGTTCAATTGTTTACATAACCTCAAGATGGCGGCAGTGCGAATTTTAAAATTAAGTTTTTATTTCTTGTGATGTAGTCATGCGATCGAAGTGAAAGTTTGAATAATGAACCTACGCAATAATTTTCCTTTAATGGTACATGACTCTATGGCCTATACATTTAACAATCCAACATGGCGACCATCCGAAATATTTAGACGATACTGAATATCTACGAATCTATTTTAGCAATCAAACTGCAATTTTTAATGTTCATAGGGGCTATGAACTTAAGTTCACCTATAAGACTTTAAATAACCTGGTGATCACAAATCCAACATGGCGGTGACGCGAATTATAAATATTCACATGGACATTTCTCGCAATTTAACCATCCGAGTGCAGTGAAACTTGTTACAGTAAATCCTTATACGAATGTTAATCCACTGGCATCTAATTTATTTCAATTGTTTCCATAACCTCAAGATGGCAGCTCTGAAAATTTTTAAAATCTCCTTGTTTTTTCTTGTGTCCTAATTATGCGATTGAAGTTTGAATACTACACGTTCACAATAATCTGCATGTAACAGTACATAACTCTAGGACCTACATATATAAAATCCAACATGGCGACCATCCGAAATATTTAGTCGGTTCTTAATATCTACGAATCTATTACAGCAATCAAACAGAAATTGTGTATGTTGATAGTGGCTATTAACATAAGTTGGATATATGAAAATAGGCTGTATAGTTCTTCATGGAACTACTTGTTTAATAATCAGGCCTAACACTGTCTAAGCCTAAGAAAATCAAAACTATCTATCTATATAAAACAAAGCATCATCATAAAAAGAATATATAAACAAGATGTTCAGTAAAGAACATATAGCCTACTTTCTCCTAAATGTATGAGTATAGTTATAACTCGTTATTATGAAAAGAGTATAATAGAACTATTCTTTGTTGAAGACCTTAGAAACGATTTACCTCTACCAAACGCCACAACCTAGATAAAAACTGCTACCACCATTGAAGAAAGATAGAAAGAAAGAAAGAAAGAAAGAAAGATAAGAAGTATATCAAGAATGTTATGGATCTGAGACATAATCGACCGGACTGGCTGCGTGGCTCAGCGGTAACGTTCTCGCTTGCTGGGCCCTAGGTTGCAGGTTCGTATCCTGGCGCAGTCAGCTGGCATTTGAGGGTGCACAAATGCGAGGGAGCCGTGTCTGTACATTTACTGGCACGTTAAAGATCCCCTTCGGGCCAAAATTCCGGCACCCCGGTGTCTCTAAAAGCAGCAGTAGTTAAAAGGGATGTAAAACCAATAACATTATTATTATTATTATTATTATTATTATTATTATTATTATTATTATTATTATTATTATTATTATTATTATTATTATTATTACATATACGACCTGCCGTGGGCAACATCCAACTTTGAGTTGAGGCATGTCTTTACACGTCTGGTTGTGCATGGCTTTCACAACCCTAATTGAAAAAAAAAGGAAGGAAGATTGTAGTTTTACGTGACCGTGAATCTTGTGATTATGAGCCACGGGACCTCCTTTTTACGTGGAATCCGAACCACAGGACATGGCATTTCACTTCGAAAATCTCACATGCTTTGACCGGGAATCGAAAACCCTAATAGAATTAACAAATCTTTCCATGACCCTACAGAGACGTGTGTATACAAACTACTATGTGAAATCGTTTTGTTCTTTACTTCAAATAACATTTTCAAGTAACCCAAAATAGGCTGTTACAAACCCTTTAAAATAAAAAGTAAAAATGTATCGCAGTATCTATCATCTTGTCATTCTTCAAATTCGATGCGCATAGAATGCCAATGGTATAGTAATCAATGGAGCCCCACGTACACTAGTCGTGACATCTATTGGTGAAATATCGAACAATATAATCCTAACAGAGCGAGTGCATTCTAGCGGCCAGAAGAAGAAACTTTTCAATAAAATCTGGAAGTTAATAAGTAGGTCGACGTGCAGTTACCTTTTTGGCAGCTAGATGTCTCGAGTAAATCTGCTGGCGAATTATGTTTTAATTAAATATATATTTTACACCATAATATGCACAACATAACGCTTAATTTTAAAACATCTGAGTCATTACAAAACAATAAACATATAACATTTCAAGCAAAAAACCTAGCTCTGCCCGGGTTTGAACCATAGGCATTTGAGCGATAGGCTAACGCTCTACCGCTTAGCTAATTGTGTCAACGAATATCGTTCTATATAAAATGACTTACATAGAGCTTGTTAGCAAATAATGATTTATACTAAACGATTTCATCACTGGAGTATATTATTTATATATAAAGCATTTCATACAAAGTTTATTTATTTTGTATCAGTACGCTATATTGCATGCAATACTCAAATTAGTGGAATATAAGTCAGGCACAAGATATCCGCTGCCATCTTGTCTTATTACTGAATCAGCTCAGCTTTTTAAAATCACGTCTGCACTATAGTATTACAAAATAAACTTTTAATTTCGAACGTGCCTCTTCCTTTAGAACAGTTAAAACGATTCTCGGCTCGATAATCGGAACTGGTGGGTCCCATGATATGGATTATAAAGTTTGCATAATTCGCCCGGCCGCCATCCTGAAATGGTATGGCGGACGACCTTGTAGTTTGGTCACAAGACGCATCCTATACGAAGGTATGTTGTTACCAAATTTGGTAGAGATCGGATGATTTGGTTAGTCCTTATTTGATTTTACGTTTTGAACGTTTGAGTGGCCGCCATTCAGTTTTAGTAAAGATGGCGGCGATATAAAACATGACACTGAGGTGTCCTCTGCTAGTGCTAACTTTGTACCAAATTTCGTTCAATTCGCATTCACCGTGTTCGAATTGATAGGGGGGGACAGACATTCAGAGTACACACACTCACACACACACAGACACACACACACACAGACTCACACACACACATACACACACACAGACTCACACACACACATACACACACACAGACAGACACACTTTTTTCGCCCTGTGTTGATCTCATAAGTCTACTTTCATTTTTTGCAAAAATCGAAAGTAGGCTAAAAATCTTACTTATATGAGCATGGCCCCCTCCCACTTTATTACTGAACTATAGCAATGAATCTCAAAAGCTTAGCGCTAAGGCCTACAAGATAATTTGCTCACTAGTAATAGGGAGCCATGCTCCTAACCAAAAAGTCACAGAAATTGTACTGTGACATCATTATGTATCTCAGTTATTGTGTTCATAGTTGGTCGTTAAAGAAACATCTGATTATAATGTGTATGATTAACTTACATTCTAAATTTTACAATGTAATCAAAATAGACTGTGGCGGGCCGGACACCGGGCATGTCCGTCGGGCTACTGCGGGCCGGATTGGTGGGGCTCGCGGGCCGGTGTTTGCCCGCTAGCCGTAGTTTGGATACCAGTGGTCTAGAGTAACCTCTGCCAATTGCAATCCTATCGGGTGGTAGACGCTACCAGAGTTCCCTTGTCAGTGTAGCTGTACTGGCTCGGTGACGAAAGCAATGACGATCTACCCCACTTTTCAGCTAGCCTAGTAGCCTCAATATTGTGTTGCCTTAATTCTTATTTAGGTTTCTACCCAAATAAGATATGGCGGAGGTTTACAAGGATCCATTAGGCCTCCAGGCTGGTAATTAGCAGGAAGGAAACATTGAGGAACAAATGCATTTATTAAAATTCATTATGGCAGCTTCGGTGGGTTAGTTGGTAGCATGCTGAGCTTCTATGCCCAAGGTCAGGGGTTCAAACCCAGCCGAAGTCGTAGGACTTTTAAAAAGTGTTAAAAAGCCCTCACTATGCCTACCTTCGGAGGGGAAGTAAAGCCGGTGGTCCATACCATACATAGATTTATGACATGTAAAAGAACGTTCCACTAACTAAACTTGTGTGAAGCAAAATTTGTAGGTTAAGTTTGATTAATGCTCTGAAGTTCCAACGCTCGTCACCAGGCACTAGTTGCGATGGCATCTAGTAGTAGCCAAGTTTAGCGCTAGATTTGGTAGCGAAAGTAGGAACTACTTGAAATTATCGTCGGCAGTCCTTACTTGAATTAAAGACAGATAACACACACTAATACAGCCAGCATAATTAACATCGGTTATCAGACAGATTCTATACACACCCAAAGTACACGGGGCTACATGACCACGTTGTCGCAGCACCTAAACCAAGGAACCAACCAACCAACCAAAAATTCATTATCATCACGTATTAAAATGAAACATCCAAGTTCAAAATCCTTCCCTTCCTAAGCAATGTTTCATTTTCCCAGTCCAGAAGTCGGTCAGGATATCAGCTCACGTGCAGAGCCCTTGGCAAGCCTGAAGAAGTCGTCGACCAGGTTGACGCACACCGTAGCCGTGCTCGTTAAATCGTGCACAACGGCAGCTGCAGCAAGTCCGGGCATCGGAGATTTGAAACCCGCCGCTGACAGTGTGGTTTATCATCAAATTTTTCCACACTCCTTCCAGGTAAATGCCGGGGTAGTACCTTATTTCAAGTCCCGGGCCGCCTAACCCCATCCCTGTCCCTAATGCAGTTACACCCACTACTGTATACAATCACCCCATAAATACAGGTTATCAGACACACACCTATCTATACGGGGCGAATGACCAAGATGTCCCAAGCCCCTCAAATTAATTAACAACTTCCTCCTCTACATTCGTAGCAAGGCTGTCTGCAGTACGCACTCCGTCTCAGCGGATTATAATGAGCACTCCAGAAACGAGCAACTCAGTCCATACCACAAAAGTAATGATGAGCTAGATCGGGCAAAGCCAAACAAGTCGCTTCTATCTCCTCATAAGCAATACAGTAAAGTAATTCTAAACATCGTTTTCATCCATTATTTCCATGCCTATTTATACGCCTACTTTAATCACAATCATCATAAAATTACACCCCTTTCGATGACACTACATCTAATGGAAGCAGATGGTTTTTCTTGCTGTTTTATACTCCTGTTTGTAAAATCACAAATTAGTAAGGAATATCCCTAAGAGATACAAGTACCGTGAAACAGGTGCCCTCTACCAGTCAGCGTAGCAGCTAAGTGATGACCTTACCGAGTTAACCACGAGCGTAAGTTCGGTCGATGAAGGCTGTCGATACGGTGAAATGGCGAACGACTACTGGTTCTGAAGTATTAGCTGATAGGATCTGCGTTATATACCCACCGATCACACGCCATCCAGGGGTGAGGAAAGTATTCAACTTCAACAGGAGCAGTAGTGATAACAATAAATCTCCATTCTTCCTTAAACGCGACCGTGGGAAAAAGCCTTTTCAAGTTTGTTCATTTACTCATTCATTTTTAGCCTAATTTCGAATTTTGCAAAAAATGAAAGTAGACTTATGAGATCAACACAGGGCGAAAAAAGTGTGTCTGTCTGTGTGTGTGTGTGTATGTGTGTGTGTGAGTCTGTGTGCGTGTGTGTGTGTGTGTGTATGTGTGTGTGTGAGTCTGTGTGTGTGTGTGAGTGTGTGTGTGAGTGTGTGTACTCTGAATGTCTGTCCCCCCCCCCCCTATCAATTCGAACACGGTGAATGCGAATTGAACGAAATTTGGTACAGATGTAGAACAAGCAAAGGGCACCTCAGTGTCATGTTTTATATCGCCGCCATCTTTACTAAAACTGAATGGCGGCCACTCAAACGTTCAAAACGTAAAATCAAATAACGACTAACCAAATCATCCGATCTCTACCAAATTTGGTAACAACATACCTTCGTATAGGATGCGTCTTGTGACCAAACTACATACCATTTCAGGATGGCGGCCGTGCGAATTATGCAAACTTTATAATCCATATCATGGGACCCACCAGTTCCGATTATCGAGCCGAGAATCGTTTTAACTGTTCTAAAGGAAGAGGCATGTTCGAAATTAAAAGTTTATTTTGTAATACTATAGTGCAGACGTGATTTTAAAAAGCTGAGCCGATTCAGTAATAAGACAAGATGGCAGCGGATATCTTGTGCCTGACTTATATTTCACTAATTTGAGTATTGCATGCAATATAGCGTACTGATACAAATTAAATAAACTTTGTATAAAATGCTTTAAATATAAATAATATACTCCAGTGATGAAATCGTTTAGTATAAATCATTATTTGCTAACAAGGACTATGTAAGTCATTTTATATAGAACGATATTCGTTTGACACAATTAGCTCAGTGGTAGCAGTTGGTCACTAGTCGTGGCCGAGTGAGGTACGTGTGTGCGCGCTGTGTGACCGCATTGGAAGAGTGTACGTTTCCTAATACCGGTGCTTCCGATAGTTCCACGGGTGTACTGACCTTCCGTGTGTCATTCGGACAATACTTTTTCAAGTAGTGTTCCAGATAGGACAACAAAACCAGAAACCCAGAAAACCCCGATGAAAATCATGTCCGGATACCAGAGGAAAAACACCGTACGCTGCCAATGGGACAGGCAGAGTTCTCGCCCCACACCAGGAGAAATTCACCGCTGGATTAGCGATACCATCCGGTTGACTGTCGACCAAGTAGAAGCCATCCAGTTAAATGCGCATGACAAAAAAAAACATGTACATCAAGGTAATCAGCATATCTACTTATCAGAAATTGCTAAATACTTTTGCAGATCCTATTAAATTTCAGTATGACTCAGGCGAAATGACAAATGTTAAGCTCTCCACAGCGGATTCCAATTTTACCACAGTGCGTATATTTAATGTCCCACTCGAAGTTCTCCCTGAAATTTTCAAATCCGTCCTGTCGAAATATGGCACTGTGAGTGACGTCAGGAAAGAACAATGGTCTTCTGCTTATCAGTTCCCGGTGTATAATGGAATACGTGCAGTCACTATGGAAATCAAACAAGATATCCCCTCCACTGAGACTTTTGGTGGCCATTCTGGCTATATATCGTATAATGGACAGAAACAGACCTGTTTAATTTGCAATGCTAACACACATCTACGTATCAACTGCCCAAAGAAAATGATTCCCCTCGGTATAACTCCTACACAACAACGACGTGTTCAATACTCGGAAGTTGTGACACAGCAAACGTCACATGAAAACATGCTTATTGATCAGTCAGCTGGGACAACACCAGAAGTGGCCTCGGACACACATGACGCAGAACTGGTACTTTGCACTGACCAGATCAGCGAGCCACAGAGTGCCCCTGTGCTATCGGCAACCTGTATCGCAGCCTTAGAACCAACTATGCCGTCACTACAGGCTGCCACAGAAATTTTGTCTACACTGCCTCCACGTTCTCTGGTACCTACCGACTCACTTAAGCAGGTTGATCGGGGATCCGAGAACGTATCTAAGAAGATTAAAACAAATGCCTCGATTGCCGTACCAGCCCCGAAGAATCAAACTGGCTCTACAAACGTTCCCGCAGCTGTGAAAAAGAAACATAATCTTCATTCTACGTCATCTAGGGACCCACGAACGCTCTCAAACGATGACAGCCGACCTATGAATGGCAGTCATAAGGAACTATCTCAACCTAATTTGACATAGTGCACCAGTATATTTCTCACCTGTGTCTTTTTTCTTGTTTCTTTTTTTTTTCTCGAGTCCACCTTCCAGTATGTCTAGCACAGCTTTTATACTTCTCTTAATGGCGCAATTTCTCACTGTGGCCAATGTGAATATCAATGTAATAGAATGCCCTCTGAAATTTCAACTGTTGGAGAGATTCCTTCGAGATGCAGACATTGACATTGCCTTCATTCAAGAAGTTGCTATACCCTGTTTGCCCATATCTGCCTTCTACAAACAATACATCAATACCGGTAATACGAATAGAGGGACCGGATTCCTTATAAGACATGATATCCCACTAGAAGGTGTGCTTCGGTGGCGTAGTCGGTAGCATGCTTAACTGCTGTGCCCAAGATAGCGGGTTCAAATCCGGCCGAAGTCGTCGGATTTTTTAAGAGCGTTAAAATCCTTCAGTATGCCTTCCTTCGGAGGGGAAGTAAAGCCGGCGGTCCCATGTCATAGATTTATGGCATGTAAAAGATCCTTTCACAGACTAAACTTGTGTAAAGCAAAATTTGTTAGGTTAGATTTCGTCAGAACGCTCTATCAAAGTTCCAACGTTCCCCACTAGGTATCATTGATATCTGGTGGCGAAAGTTGGAACTACTTGAAATTGAACGGAACTTGTAGCTCGCCCTTTAGGGTGTCCGCTGGAAGCAGCTACAGACTCAGGCGAGCCGAACAAGTCCTCGGACACTCCCGGCACTAAAAGCCATACGATAAAAAAAATCCATCAGGACGCATAATATCTGGACACATAAACAATACCACCCTGATAAATGTATATGCCCCATCCGGGTCCAATAAAGGTGTGGAACGGAAAATGTTCTTCCAACAGAGTATACTGCCTCATCTGCACGACGTTAAGGAAAAACTTATTCTTGCAGGGGATTTCAATTGTATTCAACGCCCAGAGGATTCCACTAGTCCATACCAAGGTAGCAACCCGGCTCTCAGGACCCTTCTTACCTCCCTACACCTCATTGATGCTGTGGATAGTTTAAGGGTGCCCCTGCCCCATTACACCTGTATAAGTCACAACTCCTCATCACGAATTGACTGCATCTACTTTTCACAGGAACTTATCCAGCCTAGACGATATGAAGTGATACCTGCCAGTTTCACTAACCATCATGCTGTCGTATGTACAATCTCTTACCACCATCCCATATTTCACATAGGACGAGGTTATTGGAAACTGAATTGCTCGCTGTTACTGGAGGAGGAATGCCAAGATATTTTCAGACAACACTGGACTCGATGGGTCCAACAAAAATGCAAATTTCGCGACTGCGCAGACTGGTGGGATATTTTAGTTAAACCAGGGATCCGCCGCGTCTTTAAGAACATATCCTACCAACGAGGTCGGGAAAGACGGGATACAGTTGAATTTTACTATCGAGTTCTTCGCCAGCTCCAGCAAAGATCTGATGCTGGGGAGCGTATATATGACCAGATTCGGGAAGTTAAAACCAAACTCCTGTCTCTACAGCAACGAACGCTCGCTCATATAAACGTGGCTTTAAAAGATCGTACAGTGCTCCCGGACGAAAGTGCAAGTGTATACCATATCGCCAAAGGACAACGTGAGCGGCAACGTAAATATATCCACCGCCTCCGCACCAGTACTGGAAGTGTCGTCACCTCCCCTGACGCTATACGTAGTGAAATATCATTATTTTATCAACGGTTCTACGCTAAGGCTCCAATTGATCCACAGCAGGTGATCCTATTGCTTTCATCTTGCAGTACCCGACTATCTCCGGACAACAAAACTCTCCTCAGCGCGGATATTATGGATGAAGAGATTCACTCTGTGGTCAAGCACCTCCCAAACAACCGCTCACCTGGCATTGATGGACTGCCATATGAAATGTATAAACACTTCTGGTCTCTCATTGGCAAAGAATTTTGTCATGTCCTGCGTACCATTCTCCAACGTCGTGCTCTTTGTCAATCACATCACGAGGGTACCATAGTCCTCATACCAAAAACATCCTCTCCCATGGCAGTTGGTGACTTCCGACCAGTTACTCTGCTCTGCAGTGATTATAAAGTCCTTACCAAAGTACTTGCATGCCGATTGAAGACTGTTCTACATGATATCATTGGTGATGAACAATGTTGCAGTATTCCTGGAAGAACTCTGTTAACAAACTTAGCGATTCTATGGGACCTACACCTAAAAGCCGAAATGCTGCCCACTGAGCCAATGAGTTTTCTCACCTTAGATCTTGATAAAGCTTTCGACCGCATCAGTCATGAATACTTGTACAAGGTCTTGCAACACTTTGAATTTCCTGAAATCCTTATTGACTGCATTCGTATGATAAATTGTAATGCTACGTCTCGAGTGCTCGTCAACGGTTTTCATTCCCCTCTGATTCCAATACAACGATCAGTTAGGCAAGGATGTCCCCTTTCCATGCTACTTTTTGTCATTGGCCTTGAACCGTTCATTCGAACTACCCAGGTGAAGCTACAGGGTTACAAACTGTCCACACATGTTTTTGGCATGTGCGCCTATGCTGATGACGTATCAATATTGATCCGCAATAATGAAGACATCTCCCACATCGATAGCGTCCTTCAGCTCTACCATATCGCCTCTGGAGCACAATCGAACCCCCAGAAAACTGCTTTGCTTCCGCTCAATACTAACTCAGTGATTACCCAACAGCCCTGGTTCCGGATAGTAAAAGAGGTGAAAATTCTTGGCATTACCTGGAAGCAATCGCTTCTGGACACAGTGCAAGCAAACTGGACCAAGGTCATTGCCAAAGTTAGGGGAGTGCTGATCCAATTTGGTCAAAGAAACCTCAATATAGTGCAACGGGTCATGGTCCTCAACGTGTTTGCGCTCTCTAAAATATGGTATGTCGCACAACTTTTCCCACTTGCCAAAATGTTTGAGAGCCAATTGGCAAAATATACAGGTTGGTTTATATGGCAAGGATTTTTGTTCCGAGTACAACGGGTACAGTTGTATCTCCCATCCCGGCAAGGCGGGCTAGGGCAAACAGCTCATGGCATGAAATGCCGTGCACTCCTCTGCAAGAACGATATCACCATTCTTTCCCAACATGACACTTTTACGAAAGCACTATACAAAGATATTCGAAACACAGCCCGTGGTTGTGATAGAGCTTTGCCGAAGATATTTAGGGACCATCAACAGCACCTTCTGGAAACTGTTCGCCAAATGCCTTCAGGGACTGTTCCAACGACGAAAAGTATTTATAACATGTTGCGGCAAGTGGTACACTCCAAACCGCGAATCGAGGCCACCACACTCTACGTCCATTGGCCCACTGTTTGGAAAAATTTTGGGGCTATGACCATTTCTTCGGCTGTACACTCCCAGGTTTTTATCTTCCTCAACGATCTCATCCCAACCGCTCTACGGCGATATACCATCCGTCTTGAAGCTTACCCATGGTGTACTATATGTGGTCAAACTGATACGGCGATACACCGCTTCACATCATGCACGCGAGTTGCCTCCACGTGGCTGTGGTGTAAGGGAAAAGTATGTCAACTATTAAATGTGCCCACGGATGACCTTGATGACAGGAAGTTGATTCGTTTGTCGGTGACCGCCTTCCCCCAAATTAAACAGACTGCCATTGTGTGGATAATGGGCCAATATGTACACTTCGTGATGGACAATGATCAACATTTCTCGTTCCTGGATCTCAGGTATCACCTGCAGAAAGAGCGTTGGAAGCTTAGTGAAAGTGGACAATTGTACGATAAATATGGACACTATCTGGATTTCTTGTGATGTAATAGTATGGTATTTATCATATCTGAAAATTCTGTAATTTTGTAAAGAGCTAATAAAAAATAAGTGGTAGAGCGTTAGCCTATCGCTCAAATGCCTATGGTTCAAACCCGATCAGAGCTAGGTTTTTTGCTTGAAATGTTATATGTTTATTGTTTTGTAATGACTCAGACGTTTTAAAATTAAGCGTTATATTGTGCATATTATGGTGTAAAATATATATTTAATTAAAACATAATTCGCCAGCTGATTTACTCGAGACATCTAGCTGCCAAAAAGGTAACTGCACACCGACCTACTTATTAACTTCCAGATTTTATTGAAACGTTTCTTCTTATGGCCGCTAGAATGCACTCGCTCTGTTAGGATTATATTGTTCGATATTTCACCACTAGATGTCACGACTAGTCTACGTGGAGCTCCATTGATTACTATACCATTGGCATTCTATGCGCATCGAATTTGAAGAATGACAAGATGATACTACGATACATTTTTACTTTTTATTTTAAAGGGTTTGTAACAGCCTATTTTGCGTTACTTGAAAATGTTATTTGAAGTAACAAAATTCAAATATCTTGGATCTACTGTCTCTGACAATGGAAGAATCATTGACGAGGTCAACGCAAGAACGCAGGCGTCTTGGTTGAAATGGCGTACGACGACAGGTGTCACCTGTGACCGCCGGATGAAAGACCACCTTAAATCCAAGATCTACCGCACTGTTATCCGACCAGTCGCACTCTATGGTACCGAGTGTTGGCCCACTACAAAAGAGGTGGAACGTCGGCTGAGCGTCATGGAGACAAGGATGCTTAGGTGGACAGGCGGCGTCACTAGAATGGATCATGTTACCAATGTTGATATACGGAAACGTTTCGGAGTGGCGCCGATCCATCAGAAAATGCGGGAAGGCCGTTTACGCTGGTTTGGCCATGTGCTGCGTGCTGAAGAAGACACAATAGCTAAGTCAGCATATAACCTGGAAGTCACGGGAAAGAGGCTCAAGGGACGACCAAGGCAGAGGTGGGTTGATACGATCCATAATGACCTGAAGACTGCACATCTACACCCAGATATGGTTCAAGACCGAAAGAAATGGAGACAACGAATCCTCACAGCAGACCCTGCCACCAGGCGGGACAAATGCTAGGAAGAAGAAAGGAAGATTGTAGTTTAACGTGACCGTCAATCTCGAGATCATAAGCCACGGGACCTCCTTTTTACGTGGAATCCGAACCACAAGACGTGGCTTTTCACTTTTGAAAATCTCACATGCATTGACCGGGAATCGAACCCGGTCCGCCGTGGTGAGAGGCCAACAGCTAGACCGCTGTGCCACCACGCCCCCACGCTAGGAAGAAGAAGAAGAAGTTATTTGAAATAAAGAACAAAACGATTTCACATAGTAACTGAATTCAAGCCGTTGGTGTTAGTTCAGGTTATTAATTACTACTTTTATTTCAGGCAAATAGCAATCGAAAATATCCACATAGTTTGTATACACACGTCTCTGTAGGGTCATGGAAAGATTTGTTAATTCAATTAGGGTTGTGAAAGCCATGCACAACCAGACGTGTAAAGACATGCCTCAACTCAAAGTTGGATGTTGCCCACGGCAGGTCATATATGTAATAATAATAATAATAATAATAATAATAATAATAATAATAATAATAATAATAATAATGTTATTGGTTTTACATCCCTTTTAACTACTGCTGCTTTTAGAGACACCGGGGTGCCGGAATTTTGGTCCGAAGGGGATCTTTAACGTGCCAGTAAATGTACTGACACGGCTCCCTCGCATTTGTGCACCCTCAAATGTCAGCTGACTGCGCCAGGATACGAACCTGCAACCTAGGACCCAGCAAGCGAGAACGTTACCGCTGAGCCACGCAGCCAGTCCGGTCGATTATGTCTCCAGATCCATAACATTCTTGATATACTTCTTATCTTTCTTTCTTTCTTTCTTTCTTTCTTCAATGATGGTAGCAGTTTTTATCTAGGTTGTGGCGTTTGGTAGAGGTAAATCGTTTCTAAGGTCTTCAACAAAGAATAGTTCTATTATACTCTTTGATAATAACGAGTTATAACTATATTCATACATTTAGGAGAAAGTAGGCTATATGTTCTTTACTGAACATCTTGTTTAATTATTTATTTATTTATTTATTTAAATATGAATTCATTTATTCATTTAATCATATATTTATTTATTCATTTATTTATTTATTTCAAAAATTAGAATGAACGATTTAAGAAACAAAATTTGATGACTGTTTTCTTTGTTAGATATTAATGTAGGCATACTGTAATCCACATAGGCCTACTTCTAGCCTAACATATTGTTACGGCTGTGAGTTTGTGTCATCTCTCGCCGCATGAGTCACAACTGCCCCAGGGCTGGGCTGTGGCCTGCCTCCTGTATTGCGTGTGCCTTATGCAACAGGGCAACTAGGACAAAGGGGTAGTCCAGAATATTTGTGACTGGACCAGCGATGGAAACCTCGAGAAGCCGTGAACCCTGGATGGATCTAGAAGCATTTATTGAATCACCGGCCTGCTATATAAGTGCGACCTGTCTAGCAATGGTTGTTGTTGTGTTTTACGAGCTAGTGTGAGCGTTTATTCTGAGCGACAGAAGTGTGGTGACTTGCGAAACCCCTAGCGTAGCGGCGAAGTGAGAAACATACAGGGGACTGCCTGTGTTCTGAGTGAGTGTGCTTTCACTGAGTGTCTGAAATATTGTGGTGTCGAAATCCAGTGACATTGTTTCTCCCAGCTTGTGAACAGCGTGCGGCAAGTGCTCGTAAGTACTGTAGTAGGCGCACATTAGGAAGAAGTTGCATGTAGTTCTGTCAAGGCCACTAGGCTCATTAGCGGCAGGATTAACTTCTGTGGTTTGTTGACAAGTGAAAGGGCAAGAGCTCTCCACAAGCAAGAGACTTGAGGAAACTGGAGTAAGGTTCCTATTGTCTGTAATTGCTGATGAGTAGTGTAATTTTCTGGCCGCAATAAAGTTAATTATTTCTTTAAGCAGTAATTGGTGTTGTGCTTCCTACCCACCGTAATCCAGTTAACAAAAGTGCCACTAGGGGGGTGGCACGCAACAACTGGTGTCAGAAGCCGGATTACGAACTCAAGCACAACACCTGACTGTCCTGGTTTCAAAACCGAGCAGGTCATTTTCTCTAATTTTCCTGTGAGTGCATGCCCTTTACAAGGCCAACAACTAAAATGGAGGCGCAATTGGCAGCATTGCTAGAAAAGTTTAATGGCATAGAAGACGGCCAGAAGAATTTAACCAAGGAGCTAACTGCCAAATTAGAAGACGGCCAGAAGAAGATGGAAGACGGCCAAAATAAGTTAGCGGAGGACCTGAAGAAGATGGAAGACAGCCAGAAAACTTTAGCCGAGGACCTAACTTCCAAATTAGAAGACGGTCAGAATAAGCTAGCAGAGGACCTAACCGCCAAATTTCTGGATGGCCAGAAAAATCTGGAAGAGTGTCTGCTGACGAAATTTCAGGAAAGTCAAAAGAAATTGGAACAGGGTCTGCGTCAGGAAGTCAACACCGTCTGCCAGGGCCTACGTGAGGAAGTCACAGCAGTAGAAAAAAAGTTCGACGCCTTACAAGAGGAAGTTGCCGAACTGCGCCAACGCCCACTGACGGGGGTGGAAGAAAAATTCAACGCTTTACAAAAGGAAATTTCTGAGCTGAACCAACGCCCGTCGACGGGGATGGAAGTGAGATTCAACGCTCTTCAAGAGGAAGTTGCCGAGCTGCGCCGACGCCCGCCCACAGGTACACCGGGAATATCAGGAACGGGACATAGCAGAGTGACGCCCCCAACCTTCGACGGAAAGGTCCCGTGGAGCATCTACTTACGTCAGTTCGAGGCGGCCTGTTCCATAAATAACTGGAACAACACAGAAAAGGCTACAGCTCTCATTGTAGCGCTGAGAGGTGACGCCCTTAACGTCCTTCAGGCCATCCCGACTGGATCCCAGGACTACGCTTCCCTGATCGCCCATATGGAGTCCCGATATGGAGATCGCCATCTTCAGCAGGCCTATCAGATGCAGCTCCGGACCCGGGTACAGAAGAACGCGGAAACCCTGCAGGAGTTCGAGATGGACATCGCACGCCTCGTAAGGCTCGCCTACCCAACAGCGCCGGCCGACTTTCTGGAGCAGATAGCGACGCAGACTTTCACCGACGGGCTACGGGACTCGGGCACTCAACAGGCGCTGCGTCTCGCGCGCAATAAGACCCTGGCAGATGCGCTGAGCCACGCACTTGAGTTCGAGACGGCAAAACACGCATCTAGAATGCACGCGCGGGTGCGTCAAGTGGACGTCGACGAACCAGCAAAAACCAACAAGACCAAGCCCCTGGCCGATGAACTGATGGAGGCGCTAGGCCTGTTCTTCAAGAGTCGCAGTACCACCAACAAAAACGTAGCCGAAGAACATCCGGAGAGGCGGCCCGGAAGAGGACTACCGACCTGCTGGACCTGCCGTAAGAGAGGCCACCTGAGCAAGGACTGCGGTGATCGCCGCCGCCAAGGGTTTCCTTCGGGACAGTCAGTCGTAGGGAAACCGCGCGGCCCAGGAGAGCAAGTATCAGCCAGCCTTGGGGGGCAAAGGTTGGCTTGTGACAGTCGTCAAGCCCCAGCAGTCCAAGTGCGTGTGACGAAGTTACGGAGGGACAATAGCAGCCTGATGGTCGACGGAGTCGTCAACGGAGTGAGCTGGCCCATGCTGATCGACACGGGAGCGTCGAGGACCATCGTCAGTCCCACCGTGATCCCGAAGTGGAGAGTTCAACCCACACAAAGGAACCTCCAGCTAATAACCGCGACCGGAGAGACCGCACCGGTACATGGCGAAGCATCACTGGAGTTCGTCATTGGTCGAAGGGCGATAAAGCATCCAGTGCTTGTGGCTGACGTATCAAATGAAGTGATCATCGGACTGGACTTCCTGGACCAGAACAACATCATCTTGGATCTGAGTACCAACACTCTGCACTTCAGAGGTGAGGAACGTGCTTTGCAATCTGCGCACGAGTCCATCACCGCACGACGAGTAAGGCTGAGAGAAGACGTCATCGTTCCCGCCAGGACGGAGGTCAGCGCTGCCGTAATTGTCGACGGAACTGCTGAGGGAGTGGCGGCTGTCATCGAACCAAAATATGAGGACATCCAGACAAAAGGATTGCTAGTTGCCAAGACTCTCATCAACACGACGTCTCGGCCGTACGTCCGCCTGTCCAACCTGAACGACTACGACAATACGGTCCACCGGGACACCAACCTAGGAGTCTGCGAGCCCGTTACCTGGATTGCCCGCATCACAGATACGACAGACAGACACCTGCAGACGGACAACCGAAGAAGACGCACACTGCCAGAAGAACTACAGAAGCTGTACCATGGATCCCAGGACCATTTAGACGAGGAACAATCACGCCAACTTCAGGACCTGCTACGCGAATTCCAGGATGTCTTCTCCGTGGGGAGCAAATACTTCGGCAGGACAAGCTTGGTCCAGCACAGAATCGACGTTGGGGACAGCGCACCGATTACGGCCCCATTCCGACGTGTCCCGCTCGCCAAGCAAGCCGAAGTCGACCGGATGGTAGAAGAGATGAAGGAGCAAGGGGTGATCGAGCCATCACATAGTCCTTGGAGTTCTCCGGTCGTGCTTGTGAGGAAGAAGGACGGTTCCACCAGGTTCTGCGTGGACTACAGGCGGGTGAACGACGTCACGAAGAAGGACAGCTACCCTCTACCCCGTATCGACGACACGCTGGATACCATATCAGGGTCAAGGTGGTTCTCCACCTTGGATTTGAAGAGTGGCTACTGGCAGGTGGAGGTCCACCCTAAGGACCGCGAGAAAACGGCGTTCTCTGTGGGCAGCGGGCTCTGGCAGTTCACCGTCATGCCATTCGGTCTGTGCAACGCCCCTGCGACCTTCGAAAGGCTAATGGAGTCCATTCTGAGGGGACTACACTGGAAGACCTGCCTGATCTACCTAGACGACGTCATCGTTCTGGGGAGAAGCTTCGAGGAGCACTACAGCAACGTGAAGGAGATCTTGTTGAAGCTACGGGCTGCCCAGCTGAAGTTGAGCCCCAAGAAGTGTCAGCTCTTCCAGAAGCGGGTCCAGTACCTTGGGCATATCGTCTCCGAGGAAGGGGTGCGCACCGACCCAGAGAAGACCGCAGCTGTGAGGGAGTGGCCAGTTCCGAAGGACAAGTCCCAACTACGAAGCTTCCTGGGACTCTGCACTTATTACCGTCGCTTCGTGAGAGGATTCGCCGACATCGCCAAACCTTTACATCGACTGACTGAGAAGGACCAACTCTTCAGGTGGACAGTAGAATGCCACAGTGCCTTCGAACAACTCAAGCAGGCTCTGTGCACCGCGCCTATTCTGGCCTACCCCAGACCTGGAACAAGGTTCATCGTCGATACCGATGCCAGCGACTTTGGCATAGGGGGAATCCTGTCGCAGGTAGTGGACGGCGAGGAGAGAGTAGTGACCTACTTCAGCAAGGCCTTGTCAAAGCCAGAAAGGATCTACTGCGTCACCAGGAAGGAGCTGCTCGCCATCGTGAAGACCATTGAACACTTCCACAAGTACCTGTACGGGCAAGAATTTCTCATCAGGACCGACCATGCATCCCTGCGGTGGCTCCTGAACTTCAAGCAGCCCGAGGGTCAACTTGCGCGGTGGTTGGAGAGGCTTCAACAGTACAACTTTGAGATTCAGCACAGGAAAGGCCAACTGCATTCTAACGCCGACGCCCTGTCACGAAGACCGTGCCCCGAAGACTGCACCTTCTGTGCCCGAAGGGAGGAGAACACCGGGATACTGTGCCGACGGACTACTGTGGAACTTCAAGGGAACTGGAGCCGCGAATCTTTCACGCGGGCACAAGCAGAAGATGATGACCTGGGACTGATAGCCGAATGGAAGAGGGCCTGTGTCCCCAGACCCGGGTGGAACATTGTGAGTGACTGCAGCCCAAAGTTTAAGTCCTACTGGGCACAATGGGACTCGCTGATTGTAAGGGATGGCCTCATCTGCCGTACCTGGGAGAGCACTGACGGGAAGACATCTCGGGAACAAGTCGTCGTTCCAAAGGCTATGACGGAGGAAGTCCTGAAGGAAGTTCATGGAGGATCATCTGGTGGACACCTAGGGATAAAGAAGACCCTGGAGAAGCTGAGAGAGCGGTTCTACTGGATCGGATGCCGAACAGACGTTGAGATCTACTGTGCGAGGTGCCACGATTGCGCAGCCAGCAAGGGCCCAGGACGAAGACGACGGGGTCCACTGAAGACCTACAATGTGGGCGGCCCCATGGAGAGAGTGGCCATCGATGTTGCTGGGCCATTCCCGTTAAGCGAGGCAGGGAACCGCTACATATTAGTCGTCAGCGACTACTTTACCAAATGGCCGGAGGCGTATGCGCTCCCTAACCAAGAAGCCGCGACGATTGCAGAGACCCTGGTGAAGGAATTCTTCAGCCGGTACGGAGTACCCCTGGAGCTGCACTCCGACCAAGGGAGGAACTTCGAGTCGCAGGTGTTCCAGAACCTATACCAGCTGCTGGGAATCCGGAAGATAAGGACAACGCCGCTACACCCTCAGTCCGACGGGATGGTAGAGCGATTCAATCGCACCATCGAGAACCATCTCCGAATAGTCGTCAGCGAGCACCAGAGGGATTGGGACAAGCATCTTCCACTATTTCTCCTGGCCTACCGCGCCGCCGTGCATGAAGCCACCGGGTGCACACCAGCCCGGGCCATGTTTGGGAGGGAGCTCCGTCTACCTGTCGATCTTGCTTTCGGCCGACCTGGGAATGATCCGATCCCGGTAAGCCAGTATTGTCAAGAACTGGTCGACCAACTGGAGGACGTACACGCGTTCACGAGGAGGAAACTACGGATCGAGACCGACCGAATGAAGACCCGATACGACCAGCAGACGGATGCCGGCGGATTCCACGAGGACGACCTGGTCTGGCTCTTCAACCCATTACGGAAGAAAGGCCTGTCACCCAAACTGCAGAAGTCCTGGGAGGGCCCGTACCGAGTCGTGAAACGGATCAACGATGTCGTCTACAGGATCCAGCGGAGCCCGAGGGCAAGGATGAAGATCGTGCACCGATATCGCCTGGCAGCCTACGGAGGGACACAGAGGGACCAATGATTGATCGGGACGATCAGCCTTTTTAGGAAGGGGGTGGTGTTACGGCTGTGAGTTTGTGTCATCTCTCGCCGCATGAGTCACAACTGCCCCAGGGCTGGGCTGTGGCCTGCCTCCTGTATTGCGTGTGCCTTATGCAACAGGGCAACTAGGACAAAGGGGTAGTGCAGAATATTCGTGACTGGACCAGCGATGGAAACCTCGAGAAGACGTGAACCCTGGATGGATCTAGAAGCATTTATTGAGTCACCGGCCTGCTATATAAGTGCGACCTGTCTAGCAATGGTTGTTGTTGTGTTTTACGAGCTAGTGTGAGCGTTTATTCTGAGCGACAGAAGTGTGGTGACTTGCAAAACCCCTAGTGTAGCGGCGAAGTGAGAAACATACAGGGGACTGCCTGTGTTCTGAGTGAGTGTGCTTTCACTGAGTGTCTGAAATATTGTGGTGTCGAAATCCAGTGACATTGTTTCTCCCAGCTTGTGAACAGCGTGCGGCAAGTGCTCGTAAGTACTGTAGTAGGCGCACATTAGGAAGAAGTTGCCACTAGGCTCATTAGCGGCAGGATTAACTTCTGTGGTTTGTTAACAAGTGAAAGGGCAAGAGCTCTCCGCAAGCAAGAGACTTGAGGAAACTGGAGTAAGGTTCCTATTGTCTGTAATTGCTGATGAGTAATGTAATTTTCTGGCCGCAATAAAGTTAATTATTTCTTTAAGCAGTAATTGGTGTTGTGCTTCCTACCCACCGTAATCCAGTTAACAAAAGTGCCACTAGGGGGGTGGCACGCAACAATATCTTATAAGACACTATAATCGAGTATTATAATTATTATTTTGTGTGTTCACAAATACAAGCCTATTACAATATTTTAACCAATATATTTGTTTTTACTAGGCGGATAATTCGCAGAAGTTCGTGCATTAAACGCGAATTAAGGAGAGTGCACTGTAATTGTATAACTGGAGCTCTGTGGCTATTCACGGATGTCTCAGAATCATTCATGACTGAGATTATATGGAAGCTACTGAGGTATGAGTGGTGCTGAATAATGACATTCAGGGCATAGCTAGTGTCTATGGATGCTGTGAAAATATCTACTCATAGGGTTAGTGCTGTTGTTCTGACTCAGTGGGGAAAGCAATGGCAAACTACCTCACTCCTCACCTTGCCTAGTACGCCTCATTATAGTGCTGCCTTGAGTTTTGTGGGTTTCTTCCACATAACCTATGATGGCACTTTTTGAGGATCCAACCAACCTCTGGGCCGACTACCTAACAGACAGATTTATTTATTTATTCTTCTTTCTTCTATGTTCGATTTTGACCTACTTTGGACCACGGGAAACAATTGACTTGCTGATTAGTCCTTTTTTCTGCTCCCAGAAACTCTTCATCCTTTCACTGTGGATTCTCTTCCTTTCTTCCGACCAGTTGTTCTTGGCTCTTCTCCTTTGCTTTTCCTGGAACCCCTTGAATGCATCAATCGTACCATGAAACACCTCTCTATTCCAGATCAGATTTGGACTGACCCCAACTTCCTCCATATCCTTTCTTATTTCATCTACCCATTTTGTAGTCGCTTTTATCTTGTTGATGTAATTAAAGATCTTCTTCGTTAGTCGACTATCGCCTATTCTCGTAAGGTGTCCATAGAACTTCAATCTTCTCTTCCGTATGGTATCTGTGATTTTTTCTGCTTGTCCGTAAAGATCTCTGTTTCGCCTCTTCCGCCATGTACCATCATTTCTATTTTCGGGTCCTAAGATTTTTCTTTCTTTCTCCTCCAGTTCCGATTTATTTATTTCTTCTTTGTTCAATTTTGGCCTACTTTGGACCACGAGAAACAATTGACTTGCTGATTAGTTCCAGACATTCTTCATCTTTTCACTGTTGATTCTCTTCCCTTCTTCCGGCTCTTCTACTTTGCTTTCCCAGGAACCCCTTGAATGCATCAATCTTAACTCGAAACACCTCTCTAATCCAGATCTCATTTGGACTGACGCCAACATTACTTCCTCCATATCCTTTCTTATTTCATCTACCCATTTTGTAGTCGCTTTTACCTTGGTGATGTAATTGAAGATTTTCTTCGTTAGTCGGCTATCGCTCATTCTCGTAAGGGGTCCATAGAATTTCAATCTTCTCTTCCGTATCTTATCTGTGATTTTTTCTGCTTGTCCGTAAAGATCCTTGTTTCGCCTCTTCCGCCATGTACCATCGTTTCTATTTTCGGGTCCTAAGATCTTCCTCAAGATTTTTCTTTCTTTCTTCTCCAGTTCCTCTAATTCACCTTTCTTGTTCAGTATCAAACATTCTGTACTATACAATCCCTCAGGCTTGACAACCGTGGTATAGTGTCTTATCTTCGCTCTGTAAGATATTGTTCTTTTATTTATTTATTTATTTATTTATTCATTTATTTATTTGACTGTGGCGCGGTTGAACCAACAATCCAGGGATTCGGCAATGCTTCATTTAAGGGAAGTGAGACATCGTGGTCATCCATTCCGTGTGCTAGTGTTGTGCCCCACTCTAGGAATGGGTATTCCAAGATTCAGACACCTAGATATCAAGGGAAAGGCTACAGCCGCTTTTGAAAGTTGAGATATTTGAATATCGCGCTCCATTGCTTCTCGAAGCAATTGGAAAGAATATACCGATACTTGCATGTCAAGTGACGTAGCGAGTAATAGCAGAGGTCGAGGCTATTTATTGATTAAATAGTTAAACATGGAGTAGAGACTTGAGACTTGGATCAGATTACTGGCACGGCCAAATAAAAGAGAATGCAATTAGTATCAAGTAAATCGGACCAGGGATACCAGAGATATGAGGATTTCCAGATATCAGCTGATGACGCGTGACCCTGGCAGTTTTGAATAAAAGCCGGCCGGCCGAGGCATCGATAGCTCACTTCAACACAAGCACTTGCGTAGCAAGGTGCATCTACGCTGAGCCAAGGCACATGGTTGCCGGATCTACGCAGAAGTTATTTTCAAAGTTGTGATAGTCACAAAAGTGCTGCGCTACGAAGTGGAACTTAGAAAGTTTCCGGCGAGGAGAATCACTCAGGTGATTGATTATTTTCTACAGACATTGGTGGAAATATTTATATTTCTACATGGACATATGCTAGACTTTGTCTAGAATTAGTACTTTGTCACAGTCCAGTAATAACCTAATACTTGGATATTTAAATCCATTTCAGTCAGTTTTCATATTTGTAACTTAATAACCACTTCGATCTATCAGTACATTGAAGACCAGTCTATCACGGTGCTGTTCATTAGTCTACGCAGGGAAACTACAGGTTGCTTAGCGCATGGTAGATGGTGATAAACCATGCCCAGGGAACGATCTTCAGGACAGCCGTTGATTGGTTAGACTGTCAGTGTCTTCTTGTATTGATAAGATTACCGTGAGTTATGTTACAACTGACATATCTAAGAATAGATCACTTAGATCTGACCCCATTTAAACAAACTGTTATGGCTTTGATAAAAGCCCATATTAAAATGGAACAACAGTTAATTCAAACGTCAAGAGATACTACCACTATGTCTTACTAGACGGATTGTGGGTATATAATGGCGGCCGATACAAGGATTATACGTGCTTGTCCGATAGGGCATGTCTATGGATAAATCTGGTACAGACCAGGTTCACTACGCTTCAAGACCATCAAGAAATGTAAGCCACATTTGAATTATATTATGCCTAGCTAATTGGAACAAACTATTTTTCGGCAGATGACCAACACATTTATTTTTCTTCGTATTTAAATCTTGCAATGATTTACGCAAGACTTGTTAGAGTTATTCTGAGTATTTTCAGCACTCAGAACAGTTTAGGATCGATGACCGAGCATATCAAGCATTTATTTGAATATTTCATATTTTTGGGAAATCACGGTAATCAGCCGATGTAACTGTAAAAGTTAATAATTATTTTTGTTGAGGAATGGATACTTTTTCCATATTCGAAGGTTCGAACATGTGGATTCTCACATAATGAGATGATAATTAAACATATTTAAAATAATATAACTAATAATAATAATAATAATCCACTAATAATAATAATAATTTTTATAATTTTTCTAAATAATTCTTGGATATTATATTTTATAATAATCATATGTATTGAGAGAGAGCCTATGAAGTAGTTTAATCATTTCTAGTTTGGAACAGGAGATTTTCCGAAGGAGAGTGGTTAGCGCAAGCCCGCATTCAACCAACATTTCAGTTCTGGTTGAACAGTTAATATTTGCAATGAGCTAAATATATTTTTCAGATAACACGGAGAGGCATGAAACGGGAAGCAATTGATATTTGTATCAAATAGGATATTTTTGTATTTATATAAAATCATGACGTAAATATACACTCGAAAGTGAAATGGTAAATTCACGGGTTGAACTGAATGGTAAAATAAAATAAACTTGTAAGTTTATTAATCTTCCAGTGTTGATAACAAGCAGAGGCTTGATTTATTGTATAAATTTTGGGAAGAAAATATATATGTGTGGAGTAGTTGAAATGCCATTCCCAGGTGCGCATGTTTAAGTCGCAGGAATGAGGAGGTTTTTTCGAGCATCAATCAAATAGCAGGTTCGATGGCTCAGGTTTATAGGAGTATTGGAACTACACATTTCGTCGTATGAATGACCCGAAGGTTATTTCTTAGAAACCATCAGTTCTTATTTCAACCTTGTTTACGAATTCCATTTAGACTTTGATTTTGCTAGAACCCGGATTTGTCATGATAGTAGTTTATTCTTCTTCAGAGGAAGACCTTTGCCGTTGTTGTTGTAATATTGTGTTCTTACACAAATAATAGAATGGGCCACTGCCAATTAAAAATAATTCTTTAACCACGAATAATTTGAAGGATATTTTCAATCCTAGTGCCATGAACTAAATGAATTTATTATGAAACTACAATTCTTATTTCCGCATTCTGTCGAAGAATTGCAAGTTGTGAAAGTTACTGAAATGGCCATGAATATAAATATTTTTCTTAATGATGATTCCAAGTGGAAAATTGAATAGTTGAATGGTTCAACAATTTATTGATCAAGTTGATGATTCAGAAATCATATATTTTGTTAGGAACTTGAAGTTCATAATCGAGTCACTTCTCGAAATGTTTAATGTCAGAAGAACAATTAATTGTTGTTGTGCTTCGCACAGTTCTTCGATGCTATGCTCAAGGTCAAATACTTTTCAGATGTTATTAATATGTGTAAATAATTTGTGTTGCTTCAATGATAACAATATTTTTTAAACTGGAAAAATAAGTGAAAGTTAAAAATTCTATGAACATTTATTCTACGAGTGTTAATATTATGTAAAAATTCAAACAGTGAACTACGATATTTCCTGTAGAGACAATTAAATTTGAACTGGATTTAATCACAAATAAATGAAAATAATTTTGGAACACAATCTACAGGACTAACAATCAGACTTGTGTTTCCAAAAAATAATTGTCAAATGTGTTTGGAAAATTTCTGTACATTGTGTAAATAGGAGTGTGGGTCGCCACACGTGAGTGATGCTATTTTGAGCATTTTTGCAGTCAATTTTAAATTCAAAATAAACTGAGATAATTTTACTTGATGTGTTACTCCCAATTGAATCTCCTTCTATCCTTATTGTTGCATTGAGCCAAAAATCAGTAAAGCATTTTTTTATTTGATGTCGTTTTTGCGATTTGCTTTAACCCATCTGGCGCTCCGGGATATTTTGACTCTCGTGCTGACTGATTATTGGTAAAATGCATATGTGGTCGTGCGGACTCCGGTCTAAACGGGCACATAAAATAAGATAGATAGAGAGAGAAATGGCTTCGAACGTGGGTCTCGATTTAGACATGGTCAATCGCATGCCGATTTAAATTGTGATAATTTTTTAATAAATATTTTGGGAGTTGAGAGATGTCTGGTTTGGATGAATAAATTAGTAGGAAACCCAATTAGTGGGGAAGATTAAAAATTTAACTTGGTTAATAATTAGAATGGGTTTGATTATTTTTGATAATGGCTTAACCATTATGGCGTCAAGTAAATTCAGTAGTAAACGTTCGATGACTGGACATACACATTATTAGAATCCAGGTGGAGGATATTTGAGAACTTGCATATTTTTCTTGTGATATTGTGGTAAATGTAATTCGTAAAAGTAGAGAATTTTGTTTTTCCATCACGTCGACATTAGGACAAATCTCATTTTATTAGAGTGTTCCAATTAGCTATTCATATTTCATGTTCTAGTTATAAGCTTGTGTTTGCCAATATTGTATACCCCTAAGTTTTGAATAATAATTAAAAATTATGGAAGAAATGATGAGGATGATGAGGAGTTTGGAGGAGAGTTCAAAAGAAGCTGGACTGCGTGTAGCAGCCATTATGAAAGAAAATACTGAGGCTTTGGAAAAGAAACTTAAAGAAAATTCTGATTCTTTAGAAAATAAACTTAAAGAAAGTTTAAACGATAAACTTAAAAAAATTCTGATTCTTTAGAAAATAAACTTAAAGAAAATTTGAATGATAAACTTAAAGAAAATTCTGATTCTTTAGAAAATAAACTTAAAGAAAATTCTGATTCTTTGGAAAATAAACTTAAAGAAAATTCTGATTCTTTAGAAAGCTGGTTAAAAGGTAACTTGAAAGAAAATGTAAATAGTAAATTTAATTCTATGGAGAATAAATTTAAAGAGAATTCTGAAATTTTGAAAATGTCACTTGAGAGTAAAATGTCTAAAATATGCGAAAAAACACATGAGCTCGAAACTTCATTAGCCACTAACGCAAGTTTAATGGACGATAAATTTCGCGATGCCAATCTTAGATCTCAAAGCTTAGCTGATAGGATAGAACATGGTCTAAGGAAAGTTGGTGAAGACATGATCAACCTAGAAGTCAGAGTGAAGAAGGAGAGGAACGAGATGGGAATTCTAGTTGTTCAACGGTTGACAGAACAATTCAAAGAACTTGTAATGGGAGAAATAAGAGAAGGTGTGATTAATGAGTTACAAACTGAAATTGAAACCACAGTTGTCAATGAAATTAAAGACACACTCAAGCTGGAGAATCAAGAGGGAATCAAGGAGATTAGGGAATCTTTGTCATCCCATATTCAAGTAATTTCCAAAGATATCCAAGCAACTCAGAAGGATATATCAGATATGACAGGGTCATTGAAAAGTCATGAGGATGTTATGAACCAGATATCCACTGATGTTAAGGAGAATTGTAAAGAAACTGAAGCAATTAAGAAAATGGCAGAAGAAAACCAGAAGGAACTTGAGGCTATGAAAACCCAAATCAAGGACGAGAAACAGTCTGACCATCTGTTGAAAATGCCAATTGTAAGGGGAAAGGAACAGATACAGATAAATCTAGGAGCAGCTAGAGAAACGGACAGTCAAAGACAGGATGAGGTCAGGACAGTATTTCAATCCAACCCCATAACTGTATTCAAAAATGTAGAGGATAAACCTTCTAAATTTTCAGGGCGAGATTCTGTGACACCCGTGGAATTTTTGAGAGAAGCAGGGGATTACCTGAAAGATTCCATGATCCCTAAAGAAAGACTGATCCGAGTGATAGGGAAGTTTTTGGAAGGTCCTGCACTTCTTTGGTTTAGAGCTTTTAGATTCACTCTAACCACTTTTGAGGAGTTTTCTCGTGGGTTATTGAAAAAGTTTTGGTCCCCGGAAACCCAACAGCAAGTCAGAGCAGAATTATATTCTAAGAGATTCTCGACGTCACAACCTACTCGATACTCTACGTACTTTTCTGGACAGCTTTCTAAACTTCAACATTTAGATCCGCCGATGCCAGATAACGAATTAATTACTGCATTGATACGTCAGTTTCCAGCAGACGTCCAGAGGACTTTGATCGCTGCTGACATTTATAATATGGAGCAATTTGACGAGGTATTACAGAAGCTGGATCATACGAACGCTCAATTCTTCCATCAGAAGGGAGGAAAGAATAACAACGCTGTGTACGCTGTTATGGCTGATAATTATTCTCAAACACCTCGAGAGATTCGAGAGGGGCGAAAAGAGAAAACGCCGAGGGAAAATTCAAATAAGAGAGGATGGAATCAGTACAGTAACAGATACAGTTACAAGCCTTATACGAGACCGGATGGTGGAAATCGATATAATACTCGATGGAGAAGGCCTAGGGATAACCAAGGAAGGTACCAGGAAAGAAGGTACTATGGTAGAAACAACTACAATAACAGAAGGAATGTGGATACTCGTCAGTCCAATGAAGAGTTCAACAAGGAGACGAGGAAAAACTTGGAAGCAAGACACCAAGATAACTTGCAGTTTTTGGAGCAGAGGCCCAATGAACCAGGTCCATCGGGAACACAACAATCCCGAGGGAATGGAAACGAAAAAAAAAAAACTTCGAATTCACAGTAGAAGATAGAATTTTGAACACTTTCACTTCCAGAATTATTAAATGGCAAGCAGAGGATGATGATTTAATTCAACAGAATGACGAACGGAAAGAAATGGGTACAAGAATTAGAATGCCAATCATATCATGCGAAGTATTCGGTATGCCTGTCGATACTTTGATTGATACTGGGGCTATGCTTTGTCTTGTGAGTGAGAAGCTTTATATTCTATGGAAGCTCAAAGAGAATTTAGAGGAGATTCCAGTATCAGGAATTAAAATCCAAGGAATAATACCCAATAAAAAATCTCTGTGTAAAACACAATTATACTTATGTATTACGATTGGAGGACATGATTTCCGACATGTGTTTGTAGTAATGAAGGACATGGCTTTTGACATGATATTGGGAGCGGATTTCATTCAGAAATATCAAGCAGTGATAGACATGAAGACAGAGACGATCAGATTCAAGAATACCGAAGAGATTAACTTCGAGGGAAAAGAAGAGGAAGACATCGAGGGAGATGCTCAATGGTCTCTGATTTTTCATGAAGCTGAAGGAAGAGAAGTCTACACTGAGAAGGAGTCCCCAGAGCTAGGGAAAATTTTGGAAGAGTATCACGATATTTTTGATACTAAACCTGGTGAAATTGAAGATTTTGAACATTGTGGAAGTAAACAACAATGGAAGCTATGAAGTCGCTAATACACGAACTGGTAACATCGTGGGAACTTATAATGCATCGAATTTGAAGATTTATTATTCAAGAACCAGATGATTTAATGTGTAGATAGGAAAAATAATTTTTTTTCAATTTTTATTTTTTGCTAGGTGTGGGGTGGATGTGCCCAACTCTAGGAATGGGTATTCCAAGATTCAGACACCTAGATATCAAGGGAAAGGCTACAGCCGCTTTTGAAAGTTGAGATATTTGAATATCGTGCTCCATTGCTTCTCGAAGCAATTGGAAAGAATATACCGATACTTGCATGTCAAGTGACGTAGCGAGTAATAGCAGAGGTCGAGGCTATTTATTGATTAAATAGTTAAACATGGAGTAGAGACTTGAGACTTGGATCAGATTACTGGCACGGCCAAATAAAAGAGAATGCAATTAGTATCAAGTAAATCGGACCAGGGATACCAGAGAAATGAGGATTTCCAGATATCAGCTGATGACGCGTGACCCTGGCAGTTTTGAATAAAAGCCGGCCGGCCGAGGCATCGATAGCTCACTTCAACACAAGCACTTGCGTAGCAAGGTGCATCTACGCTGAGCCAAGGCACATGGTTGCCGGATCTACGCAGAAGTTATTTTCAAAGTTGTGATAGTCACAAAAGTGCTGCGCTACGAAGTGGAACTTAGAAAGTTTCCGGCGAGGAGAATCACTCAGGTGATTGATTATTTTCTACAGACATTGGTGGAAATATTTATATTTCTACATGGACATATGCTAGACTTTGTCTAGAATTAGTACTTTGTCACAGTCCAGTAATAACCTAATACTTGGATATTTAAATCCATTTCAGTCAGTTTTCATATTTGTAACTTAATAACCACTTCGATCTATCAGTACATTGAAGACCAGTCTATCACGGCGGTGTTCATTAGTCTACGCAGGGAAACTACAGGTTGCTTAGCGCTAGATGGTGATAAACCATGCCCAGGGAACGATCTTCAGGACAGCCGTTGATTGGTTAGACTGTCAGTGTCTTCTTGTATTGATAAGATTACCGTGAGTTATGTTACAACTGACATATCTAAGAATAGATCACTTAGATCTGACCCCATTTAAACAAACTGTTATGGCTTTGATAGAAGCCCATATTAAAATGGAACAACAGTTAATTCAAACGTCAAGAGATACTACCACTATGTCTTACTAGACGGATTGTGGGTATATAATGGCGGCCGATACAAGGATTATACGTGCTTGTCCGATAGGGCATGTCTATGGATAAATCTGGTACAGACCAGGTTCGCTACGCTTCAAGACCATCAAGAAATGTAAGCCACATTTGAATTATATTATGCCTAGCTAATTGGAACAAACTATTTTTCGGCAGATGACCAACACATTTATTTTTCTTCGTATTTAAATCTTGCAATGATTTACGCAAGACTTGTTAGAGTTATTCTGAGTATTTTCAGCACTCAGAACAGTTTAGGATCGATGACCGAGCATATCAAGCATTTATTTGAATATTTCATATTTTTGGGAAATCACGGTAATCAGCCGATGTAACTGTAAAAGTTAATAATTATTTTTGTTGAGGAATGGATACTTTTTCCATATTCGAAGGTTCGAACATGTGGATTCTCACATAATGAGATGATAATTAAACATATTTAAAATAATATAACTAATAATAATAATAATAATCCACTAATAATAATAATAATTTTTATAATTTTTCTAAATAATTCTTGGATATTATATTTTATAATAATCATATGTATTGAGAGAGAGCCTATGAAGTAGTTTAATCATTTCTAGTTTGGAACAGGAGATTTTCCGAAGGAGAGTGGTTAGCGCAAGCCCGCATTCAACCAACATTTCAGTTCTGGTTGAACAGTTAATATTTGCAATGAGCTAAATATATTTTTCAGATAACACGGAGAGGCATGAAACGGGAAGCAATTGATATTTGTATCAAATAGGATATTTTTGTATTTATATAAAATCATGACGTAAATATACACTCGAAAGTGAAATGGTAAATTCACGGGTTGAACTGAATGGTAAAATAAAATAAACTTGTAAGTTTATTAATCTTCCAGTGTTGATAACAAGCAGAGGCTTGATTTATTGTATAAATTTTGGGAAGAAAATATATACTGTATGTGGGGAGTAGTTGAAATGCCATTCCCAGGTGCGCATGTTTAAGTCGCAGGAATGAGGAGGTTTTTTCGAGCATCAATCAAATAGCAGGTTCGATGGCTCAGGTTTATAGGAGTGTTGGAACTACACATTTCGTCGTATGAATGACCCGAAGGTTATTTCTTAGAAACCATCAGTTCTTATTTCAACCTTGTTTACGAATTCCATTTAGACTTTGATTTTGCTAGAACCCGGATTTGTCATGATAGTAGTTTATTCTTCTTCAGAGGAAGACCTTTGCCGTTGTTGTTGTAATATTGTGTTCTTACACAAATAATAGAATGGGCCACTGCCAATTAAAAATAATTCTTTAACCACGAATAATTTGAAGGATATTTTCAATCCTAGTGCCATGAACTAAATGAATTTATTATGAAACTACAATTCTTATTTCCGCATTCTGTCGAAGAATTGCAAGTTGTGAAAGTTACTAAAATGGCCATGAATATAAATATTTTTCTTAATGATGATTCCAAGTGGAAAATTGAATAGTTGAATGGTTCAACAATTTATTGATCAAGTTGATGATTCAGAAATCATATATTTTGTTAGGAACTTGAAGTTCATAATCGAGTCACTTCTCGAAATGTTTAATGTCAGAAGAACAATTAATTGTTGTTGTGCTTCGCACAGTTCTTCGATGCTATGCTCAAGGTCAAATACTTTTCAGATGTTATTAATATGTGTAAATAATTTGTGTTGCTTCAATGATAACAATATTTTTTAAACTGGAAAAATAAGTGAAAGTTAAAAATTCTATGAACATTTATTCTACGAGTGTTAATATTATGTAAAAATTCAAACAGTGAACTACGATTTTTCCAGTAGAGACAATTAAATTTGAACTGGATTTAATCACAAATAAATGAAAATAATTTTGGAACACAATCTACAGGACTAACAATCAGACTTGTGTTTCCAAAAAATAATTGTCAAATGTGTTTGGAAAATTTCTGTACATTGTGTAAATAGGAGTGTGGGTCGCCACACGTGAGTGATGCTATTTTGAGCATTTTTGCAGTCAATTTTAAATTCAAAATAAACTGAGATAATTTTACTTGATGTGTTACTCCCAATTGAATCTCCTTCTATCCTTATTGTTGCATTGAGCCAAAAATCAGTAAAGCATTTTTTTATTTGATGTCGTTTTTGCGATTTGCTTTAACCCATCTGGCGCTCCGGGATATTTTGACTCTCGTGCTGACTGATTATTGGTAAAATGCATATGTGGTCGTGCGGCCTCCGGTCTAAACGGGCACAGTGTGACTGGTGGGCAGTGCGTATGTGGCGTCTGTATTGGTCGCCTGGGAAGGAGGCAGCCCTCAGACCTGAATTGAATTTCTTGACACAGAATCGAAACAGAGATTTCAGGTATGGAAGTCAATAACGGGAAGTGTTCTACAGGGGGGTTCACAGGCAGGAATTTAACCAAACTTACCACTTAGCCTGGTGGAAAAGCTTTTGAATTTGGTTACTTCCGACATGAATGACAAAGCTGCAGACCAACTGTTCGGGGGGAAGGGCAGGTGGATGTAAGGGAATAAGCACATAGTACGGGTATAATGACAGACCAAGGAAGGAAGTAGGGAGTCTCGAGTTACTTGACCATGTGTTCCACTTGTTGGTATTGATGATGTACATAATTTAATGGATCAGCATGTGAAGAGGTAGTGGACTGGAACAGACGGTCACACATTACCATACATTAGCGGGCTAACTGTACAGTACTATCACCTGTTGTACATCCCACCGGAGAAGCTCTGAACATTAATACAATCTCTGATACTTGAGATCCAACCACCATTAATTGTGATTTCACACTATAAATACAACTGTTGTTATTGTTGATTATTTAAAGAGCTTTATGTTGGACGAAGTCGGAATGTAAATATTATGTGTCAGAAAACTGTATCATAATGAGGGTCATTAAAGTAGGCCTACTACTTTTCATTATGATACAGTTTCTCCAACCAATCAGAGCTCTTTCATTGGCCAATTAGGTACTTGATAGCCTCGCACATGCGCTCAAAATCCAATATGTCGTACAAGAATTACATGATTTGAAAGTTGACAGTGTGTATTGGATCAACTATTGTAGTTACAATCCCAAACACAAAGACAAAATCAGCACGAACCTTTACGATAACAAGAAAATACTATGAAATATGCATGAAATTTAGGAATCTACGTCCAGATGTTTGCAACACACCATCCTTCGACCCTAGCCTATATACCGACATGGAAAGTGTGCAACGTCCGTAAGGTTTGCATAAATTGCAGAATATTGCAAAACAAATAGCACTATGCTTTAATATCCGCAACTCCAATTTCTACACAGAGCATTTGATTCGTACGATTTCGCCGACAATTTTAGTGAATGGAGGAAGCATGCGTATGGCATTAGATCCACGGAAAGTATAATCCAGCTCTCTGTTCAGTAAAGGGATTTCTTATGCGAAACTATTCCGCCAGATGTCATGATTGTTCTATTTGGGACTCCATTGATTTTACTTCCGTTGAAATTCTATACGCATCGAATTTGAAGAATAACTAGTTGACAATACGATACATTTTAATTTTAAAGCGTTTGTAACAGTCTATTGTGTATTATTTGACCAAAATAACAAAATGATCCTATATAGCCTAGTACCTGTGTGATATCTGTTGGTTCTAGTTCAGGATAAACAATGTTTCAAAGCTTTCGAATTTGTTATGGGGTAGAGAGTAACTGCTGATCCAACGAATTTC
The DNA here is from genome assembly GCA_946902985.2 of Meconema thalassinum. Classification (NCBI taxonomy): domain Eukaryota; kingdom Metazoa; phylum Arthropoda; class Insecta; order Orthoptera; family Tettigoniidae; genus Meconema; species Meconema thalassinum. The sequence continues at coordinate 590,716,180 of OX336390.1, forward strand.
CCAAGAAAAAGAAGAGCAAAGCTTTGGAAGGACTTTGATCCATAGTGGGAATCCAAGGCATGCGTTCTTCACCGTCAGCTGACAGAATCTCGAGAGATATTTATGAATATTTATGTTAGAACATATAATAAAGTTATAATTATCGTCGAACATAAACAGTAGTATGTAACTCGCCTATAATGGTAATTAAGACACGAGTATGTTTATAAATCGAGCGAAGCGATATTAAGCGACATTAAAAGAAATTAATTGTATCTCCCTACCCTAATGGGGTACGCTCGTGTTGACACTAAAAAGCTTCTGCTATTGCAGTAGATATAGAGTATGCACAATTTCACCCTCTCTAGGGTTTTGTTCTTGTTTTTTTGTTCTTGTTTTTTTTAGGAGGGAATATGGAAAATATTGCCAAAGACAGTTATGCCGGTCCGCACTCCGTAAGTGTGTGGGAATTATCCCACGACGTGTGTCTCCGCCTCGGAACCACTCTCGCATTACTTCAGGGCGGTATCATGCGTGAAACCTCTTATGCTTCTTCCTCTCCTTCCTTCATTTCTCCTTTACTATTACGCATAAGCATCTAGATCCCTGTTCTTTTGACGCAAAATATTTTCCTCACATACTGCTACCATATCCCAGGATTCTTGGTTTTGCAGCATAACATGCATGATGTTGTCTGGAGTCAGTTCTCCCAGCTCAACTTCCAAACATCTTCTTTGTGGCGGCCAATGGCCACATGCAAAGAGAGTGTGGAGTGCGTCATCGAAGTCATCGCAGTAAGTGCACGCCGGATTAACCGCTTGCTCTATTCTATGGAGATATTTTCGAAAGTATCCATGACCTGTCAAATACTGTGGGAGGTAATAGTTCACTTTGCTATGATTCCGGTTGACCCAGGTAGCCAGGGATGGTATCAACCTTTTCGTCCATTTCCCTCCGGAATCGGCGTCTTCGGTGGCGTAGTTGGTAGCATACTGAGCTTCTATGCCCAAGGTCGCGGGTTCAAACCCGGCCAAAGTCGCCGGAGTTTTAAGAGCGTTAAAATCCCTCTGTATGGTTTCCTTCGGAGGGGAAGTAAAACTGGTGGGCCCATGTCGTGTAAAAAAGACTTCCAATAACTACAGTTGTATGAAGCTAAAATTTGTAGGTTAAATTTGATTAACGCTCTTAATTTCCAACGTTCGCTGCTGGGTTATGGTTACGGTGGCATCTAGTAGTCAAGTTTGAAACTAGGTGTCGTTGACGGTAACATATGGTAGCAAAAGTAGGAACTACTTGAAACTGACCGTCTGCATTCCTTACCTGAATTACAGATAACACATACTAGTACAGTTATCACAATTAACACCGGCTATCTGACAGATTCTACACACACCCTAAGTACACGAGGCTACATGACCACATTGTCGCAGCCTCAAAACTGAGGACCCAACCAACCAACATCCCTCGTGAATCATCTTCCTATCTCTGTTGCCATTGCTCCATTTTGTGGCTGAGATTGGTGGCTCATATAAATTGAGGATTGGAATACCATCACTAATGTTTTTCTTGCGATCTGACTAAAACGTATGTTAAGTTTCATGAAGATGGAGAAATTGACGTTTACGATGTTCCGTTGTCAGCACTGTGCAGTGTAAGATACTCCTCATGTGCTTCCACTTCAATAGAGACCCAATACTGTACGCCCACTAACCCAGCCTGGACACAGCTGATATATATGAGTTTTAATTAAAAGTATTAGAGAGGCTGTGAAAGGGGCAAAGTGAATTGAAATAATGTTCGGTTCGATGCAAATACTTTTTTAATTACTGACTGTACGCATCTAACTGGAATATTAGCAATATTTGTGGAAACGTTATTGGTAAACTAAGTCATAGGCTTTAATATTGCCTTTTTAATAACTTACAGCGTAAGATACTTTAAATATATTGGTCTTAATTATTTCCAAGTCAAAGCTTGAAAAAAAAAAAAACTCCAACATTTTCTCCGCTGGCCGGGTAAGTTGACGGCGTTTTGCTTGTTGTTGCTTATTTTATGGGCTGTGGCTACGTGTATTTAGGTGTGTGAGGGTGGAATTTTTGTGATAACCTGTGTTATAGTGATGGCTGAATTAGTATGTATTTGTAAATTGGGGATAGGGTTGGAAAGGAGGAAGTCATGGACTTGAGTTAGAAACCATCCCAGCATTGGCCTGGCATATAAGTGGGGGAAACCACGGGAAACCATTTCCAGTATGGCTGAGGTGGGAATCGAACCCTCCTCTTTTCTGTTTTGGCTCACGAGACTGAGTGTGTCCCGTTCAAGCCCTCACACCAGAATTAAAATTTCTTGGCAGAGCCGGGAATCGAAACTGGAGCTCTGGGGCGGCAGTTATTGAATTCAAGTTGGATTTTCGATTTATTTTTACTCAATTATATATCTGCTGCCATATATCCGCACTTACGGATATATCGCCCTGAAACATCATTAGCATACAAGCTGAAGCCAGCCACGCCTTTGGTAGGTATACGACTAGCCATTTGTCCGCCTCTTTGCGCAGTGCCTATAGAGCATCCAGCGTTTAGAAAAGACTGTGGAGCCTTATGGCGACAGTGTTGCTAACTCTAGGCAGAGGTAGCGCTGACGTCATATGTTATGTTCACCCGCTTCGAGTACTGCGCTTGCATAAGTTAGCGAGACAACCACAACCCCAGCAACTAGCTGAAATAGAACACGCCCAGGAAGGAGCAAATTTTGCAGGTGTTTAACGGATTGGACCAGTATTAAGGATACTGTATGGGAAGATAACCAATAACGACATTCATTTCGTTGTGATATGACGCATTACTGATTGACAGATGTCGAGAGCACAACCTTCCTTCCTTCCTTTTCGGATGTATACAGACGATGTTAACAATTTTTATGTCAGCTATACTGTTGATTATCACCTCTTTAGTTATTAGTTAGGCTGTAATTTAGTTTCTTTCAATTTTATTCTTGTTGTTTTGTTTAGATTAATATTTGTAATATTGTAGTGAGTTAGCCGTGCGGTTAGGGGCGCGCAGCTGTGGGTTGGAACCCAACTGTCGGCAGCCATGATTCGATCGAACAGAAATTAAAACAGACACAATAGCTGAGCTGCTTCAAGCGGACACCATGGGGTGAGCTACACGTTCCGTTTACTGTCAAGTAGTTCCAACTTTCACCACCAGATGTCAATGATACCTAGTGGTCAACGTTGGAACTTTGATAGAGCGTTCCAACGAAATCCAACCTAGAAATTCAGCTCCACACAAGCTCAGTCCGTGGAAGGATCTTTTACGGGCCACAAATCTACGACATGGGACCGCCAATGACGGATAGTGCTTCAGAACTTATGTTGCCGGCGGAACTGAGCACGTGCTCCACTCCGGGCGAGCATGCAGCCCAGGACGAGGCTCTTCTTTCCAGCGTGCTAACCTCGATTTTTTTTAAATTATCAAGACGTAATATAAGCGATACCTGTACGCAATAACAAAGGTAATCAGTTGGCAGATACTTGTAGGAAGCTATTATGACGAAAAATATATATGTTCAGAGTTCCTTCATGATAAAAGGTGAGGCAACAAAACCAGTGTAGGGGGGATTTCCGTTAAAAGTAAAAGCCCATAAGACCCACAGTCTTTTCTAAACGCTGGACGCTCACTTGGCATACTGTTACAAGGTAGTGATGTTTTTAAAGAGTCGAATGAATGTGCTAAGGACCGACAACAACAAACAAACGACTACTGAGGTTGGGGTTTACTCTCTAGGTTTAGCCCTCCTGAGCAAACAAATAGATTAACAAATCGCTCCGTAAGCTCCAGACGCATTGCGCTGCCGGTGAGTATTCAACTGTATTGTAACATATATGTTTTTTATTTATTTATCGCATGGCTTTTAGTTCCGGATGTGTCCGAGGACATGTTCGGCTCGCCTGAGTCTGTAGCTGCTTCAAGCGGACACCATGGGGTGAGCTACACGTTCCGTTTACTGTCAAGTAGTTCCAACTTTCACCACCAGATGTCAATGATACCTAGTGGTCAACGTTGGAACTTTGATAGAGCGTTCCAACGAAATCCAACCTAGAAATTCAGCTCCACACAAGCTCAGTCCGTGGAAGGATCTTTTACGGGCCACAAATCTACGACATGGGACTGCCAGCCCCACTTCCCCTCCGAAGGCAGGCATACTGAAGGATTCCCAACGCTCCCAAAAAATCCGACGACCCCGGCCGGGCTTGAACCCGCCATCCCGGGCACAGCAGCATAGCACGCCACCGAAGCCGGTAATACTAATTCGATTAGAATGCAAGCTCCGTGAACTTGAGAGGAATGTGGATCGTGGACTATGAGGAGTGATGGTGACGAGTGATGAGGGTTCCCGGTCCATGCGTAGTAAGAGAATTGATGAATTGTGGGCTAAACTGCATGACAAAGAAGCTTCTGTTACAAAGAAGCAACGGACTGACTCACTCACTCATTCGCAACAGCTCAGTGGTTTAGGCAACGGCCCTATGTTAGCAGTATTGGAATAGACAGGAATACCAGATAACACGGCGGACTGTTGACAGACCCTTCTCTTCCTGCCTCCCACATCACATCACCCCTGAAGTTCACATAGCTTGGGCTTGAGCAGTAGTACTGTTGTATATTTTAAGATTCAGCAATTACTGGAGGGACAACGGCTCGCCGGTGGCATGCCGATGCAAGGTGATGACTTTAAAGAGTCGAATGACAGGGCTAAGCAATATCTGATGTGTGTTGACCACACTCAGTGCAAATGATAGGGTGTTCACTACGGTGGGCGGGACGACTACACTAGGCAACACGTCACCTTGCACATTCATTTACACAATCGATAGGGCACGCAGGGGCGAGCACTCGCCACGCAAAGTCAACACGCCAGCCAATAAAGTAACAATATTCATTAACACGGAGTACATGTCGGGAAGAAGGGGATAAACTAGGGAGAAAAGGGAACATATCAATAGATCGTATCCACAGTCCACAAGGAAAGTTACACATCCCTGTACTTTTGCCGACAGTGTTTCTTTCGCCCGAAATATTGAAGCTAACCATATAGAGTAATTGAAAAAAAGCCTGTCCAAAATCACTAAACTACGTCATTATGAAACTGTTCTGAAACCAGTAGTTATGTATGCAGCCGAAACCCTATCCCTGAATGCTGAATACTCCTTGAAGAACTGGAGAGAAAAAAGAGCGCAAAATCGTCAGAGGTATAATGGGATCAAATTACAAGAAATGCATCCACTATAAAAATCCAACAAAGAAGTCTACAGTGAAATAGAGAAAATTTCAGAATCGATCCGTAAAAGGCGGGCACGGTATTACGATCATCTCAAACGAATGGACGGAAACAGGCTGACTAAACAGATTTTTCATTTCTTTGACTCCAAACCCAAAACCACAATGCCCTGGTTTATGAATACCAAAGACGACCTCAAACTACTGCATCTAAAACCCGACGACGCCTTCAATAGAGATCTCTTCCGCAAAAAGATACTGACTAATGGGCTAACCCAAGACGAGACATCGAACCCGAAAAGAAGACAAGGTACCACCTGGACAGCGGAGCGCAAGATGGCTCACTCACAGAGAATGAGGGAATTCTGGGCTCAGAGGAAGGCGAAACAAATTGCCAAGTGTAGCAAGACTTAACGTGGTCCTAGATGGCCTCAACGAATTATATATATAATTGAAAGTATATATTGTATTGAGTAGGTTGCTATATTGTTAAAATGTGGTGTTAAGAGTGAAGAACCAAAGGAGGCCCCCTTTTGTGCAAATGATTTAGAAATACCCAGTAATTTAACATTAATACAGAGTTAGGTATTAGAAAGACATCCTGAAAATTGTTTTGATTGTGTTCCATACTACAGTCTATAGATAAATCCTGAGGTGGTATCTCACTTCACACCCTGAGACTTCTATTTAAACCTGTCCCTAATATAATTACATTTAAGCTATAGGTCAGTAATGACAGCACGATTGCACTGACCACCTGACAATCATCATCATCGATTCTCCACTCCAGCAGGGAATGAACAAGCCCCTTCCATAGCTGTCTGTCCTGCCACCATTCTTCTTCCACCACCGTCCTCCATTCTACGCTCCTCTTAGTCAAAGCTCTGTGGACCTGCTTCATCCACCCATCTCGAGGTCTACCTCTTGGTCTCTTGCCAATTATCTCCCTTTCGAAATAGGCCTTGGGTGTTCTACTAGAGGGCATCCTCATCAGATGACCGAACCATTTCAATCTCGACTTCTCACCACCTGACAATATGTACTACTGTATAAACAAATTCTGTCCGTAAAAGAAAGGAAAAAAAAAGGGCTTTTTGAAATTATTGTATTCTACCTTAAAACGTCTCAGATTGAAGGTAATCAATTATGTGTCCTTAAACCTCAGGTAAAACCTTTTCACATTTGTGTTACTAAGTAGCGCAAATCAATCGACCCTTATTCACCGTTTCCAGGGGCGGCTTAAAACCTACTTCGTACTCTTGCAAAACATAATTTATCTTTGGCGCCACACAATTTGAAGCCTTGAAGCCATTTTGTTTATGTTGATTCATTAGCAAATGAGTAATGTGATAATCTGAATTCACCTGGAAAAGGTTTACATGTGATTAAATAATATTCACCCAGAATAAAAAGGAGGGGGGGGGGGTTAAAGGATGCCATGAACAGCCCCTCCCTCCCCCCTTTTAATATGCATAACAATTATTTTATCACATGTAAATCTTTTCCAGGTGGAATCACTGAGGAGGTATTAACTTGGACCGCAAGCCAAAGAAAATAACTTGGATTGACGATATAGCCTACTGGTTTAAATTATGGTGCATCTCAAGCGTGGATTTAATCGCCAGGAATTTCTCCATCTCTCAGGTTGGCATCAGTAAAGTTGGGGATAAAATGCCATCACATATGATGGCTTGATGGCCCAACAGACATGCACGTTGCTTTCCATCGAGGGATTTTACATGTGAATTGTTAAGTCCTGTGGATCGGATCCCACGCACATTGGTTTGTGATCGCGAGATGAATGGCGCATAAAACTATAAGCTAGCTTCTCTCCCCCCTTTTCTTTCCTACTGTATCTTTTCCTCCTTTCCTCTCCCTTCTTATTTCCTTTCCCCCTTTCCGTTCCTTTCCTCCTTTTTTCGTTTTATTTCCTCCTTTCTGTACTTTTCCTTTCATCTTCCCCTTACTTTGCTCTTTCCTTTCCTTTCCTTAAACCTTTTCCTTTCCTCTTTCCTTAAATCTTTTCCTTTTCTTTCCTCTCACCTTCTCTTTCCTTTCCTCTTTACCTTTTTTTACTTTCATCTAACCTTACCTTTCTTCTTTTCCTTTCATCTTCCCTTTCCTTTCCCCTTTTCTTTTCATCGTCTCGTTCCATTCCGTTCCTTTCCTCCTCCTTTTCGTTTCTCTTTCTCTTTCTTTTCGTTTTCTTTCCTCTTTTCCTTTTCGTTCATATTGCCTTTCCTATTTCCTTTCCTATCCCCTCCTTTCCTTTCATCTTACCTTTCCATTCCACTTTCCTATCTTTTAATTTTTTCGTTTCCTTTCATCTTCCCTTTCCTTTCCACTTTCCTATCGTTTAATTTTTTCGTTTCCTTTCATCTTCCCTTCCCTTTCCTTTAATCTTCTCTTTTCTCTCAGCTTTCCGTTCCTTTAATCTTTTCCTTTCCTTTCATCTACCTTTTCATTTTCATCTTTCCTTTCCTTAAATCTTTTCCTTTCCTTTCATCTTGCTTTTCCTCTTCCTCTTTCCTTTCCTTAAATATTTTACTTTCCTTTCATCTTCCCTTTCTTTTCATATCCTCTTTCCTTTCTTTTAATCTTTTCCTTTCCTTTCATTTTCCCTTTCCATTCCTCTTTTAATCTTTCATTTCCTTTCCTCTTTCCATTTCCTTTCCCTTTCCTTTTCCAGTACAAAGTGTTTCTTGAGATAAAAGCAACATGATTGGATACTAAGGCTCATCAAGAGAGGAAACATAACGAAGGCGAGGTTCCGTAGTGAGACAGCAAGATGTGAGTATGAGACAAACGTTTGATAAAGGTATAATTTTAAACGTCTCGTAAAAGCAATGAAAAATGCATTAGATAAATAGAGTATCGGTTTAACTACAACACCCGCTGTCCACCCCCTAACGGATGCCGTATATGCCCCATATGTCGCGCATTTTAAAAACGATCGTGGGGGAGTTGAATGTACGAACAACTACAGTATATACAATTATAGTCAAGGAGGCAGCAGTGGAAAATGAAACACAAGACGCAAACGTGTTCAATTGTTACCGCGTAACACGACCTTCTGGAATGGTGACCCCACGAGTTCCCACCAGTTAGTCACGAGCGTAGACTAAATAGGTCTGCACAAACAACACAGCCCCCTCATGTTAAGTATGACTTTCAATGGCGTGAGTGTATTTTGGTGTCTTGTGTAATAGTTGACACCCCACTGCATACAGATCTACCTAGCAGTGAAGCCAAGAGCCTAAAATCACACCCGATGACTGCAATAAATAGCTACTAGTTCGAAGATCTAAGCCTCGAATCCCGGTATTGACAGTAGTCATCCAGAGTTTGGAAGGCCTATATATTTCATCATTTACTTCCGACGAATATGGAAGAGATAAGGTTACATTAGTTCAAGTCCCAGTGCTCCTACCCCAACCCTAGATCCCATTATACAGTAGATATGCACACTACTTTAGTCACCACTACAACACGGGGTTTTCCTTGCAAATATTAGAAAGAGAAACACCTTACCCATTTCTCCCAGTTTTAGCAATATATACTGATCTATAGTTCACCACCTAGTGGTGGTGTAGCTAGTAGCATTCTTGGCTGTTATCCTGGAGGTCCTGGTTCGATTCCTGGCTCTGTCTAGACATTCAATTTTGCTCTGAGCCATAGCCTACTAGAAGTGGTTTTCTGTGGTTTCCCACTTCTATTCTGGGCAAATGTCGGGATGATTCCTAACTTCAGGCCACGGGCCTTTCCTTCCCATCTTACTCTCAATTACACATTCACACTCTACAACAGACACCACAACAACACAAGTTATTAAACAAATCATAAGCACCGTCAAGTAGTTTACATGGGGCTATATGACCTCGAAATCGGAAAACCTTAAATGGATTAAAAAACGAACAACTGTTTTTAGTAATTTTCTAACTGTTGCGTTGGGGGCAGATGACGTAGCTGTTCCGCCCCTTAAAACCCCAACAACTAACTGTTGCGTTGCACAGTTGTAGCTAGTCTTGTTACGGAGTCACTACAAGGGGCAGATGATCTCAGTGTTCCACCTCTCAAAATTACAGTCACCCCAACCATCACCACCCCCAAGTACTGCAGTGGCGGCATCGGTGGCGTAAGTTGGTAGCATGCTGAACTGCTGTGCCCAAGTTAGCGGGTTCAAACCCGGCCGAAGTCGTCGGATTTTTAAGAGCGTTAAAATCCTTCAGTATGCCTTCCTTCGGAGGGGAACTAAAGCCGGTGGTCCCATGTCATAGATTTATGGCATGTAAAAGATCCTTCCACTGACTACACTTGTGTGGAGCTAAATTTCTAGGTTAGATTTCGTTGTAACGCTCTATCAAAGTACCAACGTTCACCGCTAGGTATCATTGACATCAGGTAGCAAAAGTTGGAACTACTTGAAATTGAACGGAAATTGTAGCTCACCCTAGAGGTTTCCGCTTGAAGCAGCTACAGCCTCAGGCGAGCCGAACATGTCCTCGGACACTCCCGGCATAAAAGCCATACGATAAATAAATAATAAATAAGTACTACAGTGAAAGTTATTTTGGAGCTTCAATATTGACTGTATTATTTGTCACCAGTCACTTGTCTTTCATGACGTGCTAAACTGTAACCAACATGTGCATATTAAAGAAAGCCTACTTCAAGTTACTATTTGTTTGGACACAGAATAACATTTGTTCTATAACGTAGACTTTCTATAATTTGGCATAAATCGAATATTGAAATATTACACGAAAATAGGTTTATTATTCGTCATGAATTTATAGTTTCTACAGTGAGATCCCTCCCTATAGGACGGAGCTTTACAGAGGCCGTGCGGCGGACTGGTCACAATGACTCACCGCCAGATTTATAGCATGTACCTATTACAACACCGGGTCGGGAAGACCTCGATGCTGTCTGTCATAGCATTTATTACATACGCAGCTGGCAAGATACCGTAGTTGTGATAATTAAGACTTGCTGTGAAGTACCGTAGCCTACCTCGTATCCCGTGAATATGGTTAAGTATAGAACAAAACATCGAATTATCGTAGTGGAAAATTATCTTCTCAAGAATAAGTTTCCTGTAAATTTGTTCGTAAGTATTCAGCGCCGTGCGAAGTTTACTTGTGGAAACCAGGCCCGTATTTAGGCCTCCCGAATCCCCTGGGCAAAAGAAGGTAAAACTTAGCTGCCCCCGACTTGAAATATGTAGACAATATTTATTAAATAAATAAAACATAATACAGAGAATTTACATTAAATTATATAAATAACAAGGGTCTTCCGCATTGCCTTGTCATTTGCAAAAAAGTTTATGATTTCTTTATTATTTCTATTACAGTTTCAAATCAGATTCAACAGCAAGGACACCAAGATGACTAAAATACCTTTTTTCGTGATTTCCTGTAATAAACAGCATTGCCAATGTGAGATAATGAATATTTCCATGTGTGTGGGAGATTTAAATTTTAGAAACTTGGCGTTTAATGCCCAAATGGCTTCGTAAAGTTTTCCAGATGTTTTGCCGCCCCTAGAAGCCTGCCGCCCAGGGCAGTTGCCCAGTTTGTCCCCCCGAAAATACGGGCCTGGTTGCACTTTATGCATTACAGAAACAATCCACGTACTCTGGAGGCTCTCGAGAACGAAATAACTGCACTGATACGAAATATCAGTGAGGATGAATTACAGCGAGTGTACCAAACCTCCCTACGTCGGACCAACGTGTGTTTAGAAATTGAAGGGCAGCATTTCCAGCAACTACTCTGAAATTCTTGTAAGTTGGTTGGTTGGTTCTTAAGTTTAGGGGCTGCGACAACGCGGTCATGTAGCCCCGTGTAGTTTGGGTGTGTGTAGAATCTGTTTGATAACCGGTGTTAATTGTGATGACTGTATTAGTGTGTGTTATCTGTTTTTTAATTTAAGTACAGACTTAGAATTTTTCAAATAGTTCCTACTTTTACCGCCAAGCACCACCGTCAACGAGTACTAGGCCAAGTTCAGAACTTAGCTACAAGAGACGCCACCGCAGTTGGCTCTTGGCAACAAACGTAGAAACCTAAGAGCGTTGTTTACATTCCTAACCCATCCAATTTAGCTTCACACAGGCGTAATTAGTGGAAGGTTCTTTAACATGCCATAAATCTATGACATGGGACCGCCGGCTTTACTTCCCCTCCGAAGGAAGGAATACTGAGGGATTTTTAACGCTCTTAAAAAGTCCGGCGGCTTCGGACGCGTTTGAACCCGCTATCTTGGGCATAGAAGCTCAGCATGCTACCGACTACGACACCGAAGCCGCTAAATTCTTGTAAGTAATGATGACTATTAAATACGTTAAAAAGTGTAACTGTGTTAGTTAGGTGCTATGCTGCTGCCAGTGCCAATGCTTCGCTCGGTAGGCTGCAATTCACAGTGCCCCAGCCACCACCATGGCCGGCTATACGGAAGGCCGCGGCGAGCGAAAATTGACAACCTCGCCGTGAATGGCCAGTCTGCTCTGCCTAGTCCACTGAGTTGCATGGAAAATGTGTCACGCACTCGTGTTTTCTTCAAAATACTCCATGTAAATGAAATGTTACTATTGATTAATACTGTACAGTGGCAAGCTACAATGCCAAAGACGTGTGTTGCGCCGAATTGTAAGTCTAATTAACGTTCATAGACAAAAACTAAAGGATTTGTGACAGTGTTTGAGTTTCCTAAAAATCCACAATTGAGAGCCATATGGGAACGTGCTATTCCTCGAGCCAATTGGGTACCTACGAAATATTCCATCGTATGTATTAAACACTTTCTTCCTGAAGGCTAAGTTATGTTGAAAAATACAAGAATGGTGATGGGAATAATAAGGAATTCACACGGAAGAAGCCTGTATTGTTCCCTCGTGCGGTTCCATGGTATTCCCAAACTTACCATCGTATTTCAGTAAGTGCTCCTCCAAGATAAGGAAATTTCCAGGAGAAAGAAGAGAAGAAGAAAAATAACGGAAAAAGTCTGCAGAGGAATGTGAGAAGACCCTTGCTGAGGAAGCCAACAAAATTACGACTTTCGAGTCCTTTGTGTGTGATATACAAAATAAATTGGTGAAAACTATTGTATTTTGTATACATTAGATGTGACAAGCATACCTCAAATAAGGTCGAGTATAAGGGTAAACAATGAGTTTACGGTCGAATTTCATACCAATGGAGGCGTAATTCCTAACACTGTTGTTCTTCATTCTGGCTCTGTAATATTTCGGAATTCATTGTTTTAAGTAAGTAGAGTCAGTTGATCCAAGCAATAGAATTTTGCCACGACTTTTTATTACCTGGAAGTTCTGTAAGTTCACTAGTCGTCCAGATTAATAGTTTAATAGATAGCCTAAAAACTGACCTTGAAAACCAGGGAGACGAAACTTCAGAGATTCTGTTAAAAAGTGAATGTTTCTGCAGGATCAGTTTACACTTACTTTTTTAAAGAAACCTTACTACAACTCTACAACTCTAAATGCATTCCTCATTTATATGCAGTCTACAAAGTGTTATAACACAATTAGATTTAACCATATTTTATCCCTACCTCAACCCCGAGTTTTACAAAAATTAACAACTTCCTTCGCCATATCCCCGAAAGCTGATGAAGAGGACAGTAACTTTCTAAGTCACATTGTGAAAGATGTATCAAATTTAGAAAGGGTTGTAAATTTACTGATTGATGAAATGCATGTCAAACAAACTTTAGATTAAAACAAGTTGTTCAGTAAAGAACATATAGCCTACTTTCTCCTAAATGCATGGGTATTGTTATAACTCTTTGTCCTTTTCAAGGGGTATGATTGAAAGTTGGTTGTAGTAGCTTGTTGAAATACAACGTGCTATAGGGATATTAAACATGAATATGAGGTGCCCTTTGCTAGTGCTACCTCTGTAAAAAATAATCATTCAATTCGGTTTCACAGTGTTCGAATTGATATGGGGAATGTATTTGCACACATAGGCTACATGGCCGCTATTTGCAAACTATTGGGCTGATTACCTTGTAGTCAGTCATAAGATGCTTTCCACAAAAAGGCATGTTGTTGCAAAACCTGGTAGAGATCAAATTATTAGGATGGTCGTAATTTGATTTAAGCTTTTAACATTTGGGTGGCCGTCATTCGGTTTCCGTCAAGATGGCGGCGATATAAAACATGACACTGAGGTGCCCTTTGCTAGTGCTACCTCTGTACAAAATTTCGATCCATTCGGTTTCACCGTGTTCGAATTAATAGGGGGAATCGATTTTCACACAAAGATGGCCGCCATCCGCAAACTATTAGGTCGATGACCTATTAATTTGGTCAAATGATGCTCCCCCCATAAAGGTATGTTGTTGCAAAATTTGGTAGAGATCGGATGATTAGGTTAGTCGTAATTTGATTTAAACTTTGAACATTTGTGTGGCCGCCATTACGTTTCTGTCAAGATGGCGGCGATATAATACATGACACTGAGGTGCCCTTTACTAGTGCTACCTCTGTACCAAATTTCGTTCCATTCGGTTTCACCGTGTTCGAATTAATAGGGGGAATCGATTTTCACACAAAGATGGCCGCCATCCGCAAACTATTAGGCTAATGACCTATTAATTTGGTCAAAGGATGCTTCCTCCATAAAGGTATGTTGTTGCAAAACTTGGTAGAGATCGGATGATTAGGTTAGTCGTAATTTGATTTTAGCTTTGAACATTTGTGTGGCCACCATTACGTTTCCGTCAAGATGGCGGCGATATAAAACATGACACTGAGGTTCCCTTTGCTAGTGCTACCTCTGTACCAAATTTCGTTCCATTCGGTTTCACCGTGTTTGAATTAATAGGGGGAATCGATTTTGACACAAAGATGGCCACCATCCGCAAACTAATAGGCTAATGACCTATTAATTTGGTCAAAGGATGCTTCCTCCATAAAGGTATGTTGTTGCAAAACTTGGTAGTGATCGGATGATTAGGTTAGTCGTAATTTGATTTAAGCTTTGAACATTTGTGTGGCTGCCATTACGTTTCCGTGAACATGGCGGCGATATAAAACATGACACTGAGGTTTCCTTTGCTAGTGCTATCTTTGTACCAAATTTCGTTCAATTCGCGTTCACCGTGTTCGAATTGATAGGGGGGGGGGGGGGCTGACAGACATTCAGAATACACACTCACACACACACAGAGACTCACACACATACACACACACACACACACACACACACACACACAGACAGACACACTTTTTTCGCCCTGTGTTGATCTCATAAGTCTACTTTCATTTTTTGCAAAAATCGAAAGTAGGCTAAAAATAGGAAGATCAAGTAGTTATGATTGCTTCACGTGGTCTAATAGGCCTGTACCGTGTAAAATAAAATACAATAATTATAATAAATAGTTCCCGAATTGAAACAAATAGCTGAACAAGTAGCCCCAATAAATCCAAGGAAGTAAAACCAATGGTGGAACGATGAGTGTGATAATACAGTGGAAGATAGACATCAAGCCTGGTTACGGTATCAGAGTCAACAAACAGATGAATCACATTTGGATCTCATAAAACAAAGGAAGATAACTCAAAAAATAATACGAGGGGTTAAACGGCTATACCAAAAGGATATACTTCTGATGATCGAAACAAATAGCGCGAAAACAAACTCAAGAGATTACTACAAAATTTTTAGCAAACAACTACAAAGATATGAACCTCCATCATTAATGTTAAAAGACAACAAGATGTTCAGTAAAGAACATATAGCCTACTTTCTCCTAAATGTATGAGTATAGTTATAACTCGTTATTATCAAAGAGTATAATAGAACTATTCTTTGTTGAAGACCTTAGAAACGATTTACCTCTACCAAACGCCACAACCTAGATAAGAACTGCTACCATCATTGAAGAAAGAAAGATAAGAAGTATCTAAAGAATGTTATGGATCTGGAGACATAATCGACCGGACTGGCGGCGTGGCTCAGCGGTAACGTCCTCGCTTGCTGGACCGTATGTTTCAGGTTCGTATCCTGGCGCAGTCAGCTGGCATTTGAGGGTGCACAAATGCGAGGGAGCCGTGTTAGTAGATTTACTGGCACGTTAAAGGTCCCCTTCGGGACAAAATTCTGGCACCCCGGCGTCTCTAAAAGCAACAGTAGTTAAAAGGGACGTAAAACCAATAACATTATTATTATTATTATTATTATTATTATTATTATTACATAATCGGCCTGACGCGGGCAACATCCAACTTTGAGTTGAGGCATGTCTTTACACGTCTGGCTGCGTGTGACTTTCACAACCCTAATTGAATTAACAAATCTTTCCATGACCCTACAGAGACGTGTGTATACCAACTATGTGGATATTCTCGATTGCTATTTGGCTGAAATAAAAGTATTAATTAATATCCTGAACTAGCACCAACGGTAGAGTTCAGATACTATGTGAAATCGTTTTGTCCTTTACTTCAATTAACATTTTCAAATAACGCGCAATAGGCTGTTACAAACCCTTTAAAATAAAACGTAAAAATGTATCGTAGTATCATCTTGTCATTCTTCAAATTCGATGCGCATAGAATGCCAATGGTATAGTAATCAATGGAGCCCCACGTAGACTAGTCGTGACATCTAGTGGTGAAATATCGAACAATATAATCCTAACAGAGCGAGTGCATTCTAGCGGCCAGAAGAAGAAACTTTTCAATAAAATCTGTTACCTTTTTGTCAGCTAGATGTCTCGAGTAAATCTGCTGGCGAATTATGTTTTAATTAAATATATATTTTACACCATAATATGCACAATATAACGCTTAATTTTAAAACATCTGAGTCATTACAAAACAATAAACATATAACATTTCAAGCAAAAAACCTAGCTCTCATCGGGTTTGAACCATAGGCATTTGAGCGATAGGCTAACGCTCTACCACTGAGCTAATTGTGTCAACGAATATCGTTCTATATAAAATGACTTACATAGAACTTGTTAGCAAATAATGATTTATACTAAACGATTTCATCACTGGAGTATATTATTTATATATAAAGCATTCCATACAAAGATTATTTATTTTGTATCAGTACGCTATATTGCATGCAATACTCAAATTAGTGAAATATAAGTCAGGCACAAGATATCCGCTGCCATCTTGTCTTATTACTGAATCAGCTCAGCTTTTTAAAATCACGTCTGCACTATAGTATTACAAAATAACCTATTAATTTCGAACGTGCCTCTTCCTTTAGAACAGTTAAAACGATTCTCGGCTCGATAATCGGAACTGGTGGGTCCCATGATATGGATTATAAAGTTTGCATAATTTGCACGGCCGCCATCCTGAAATGGTATGGCGGACGACCTTGTAGTTTAGTCACAAGACGCATCCTATACGAAGGTATGTTGTTACCAAATTTGGTAGAGATCGGATGATGTGGTTAGTCGTTATTTGATTTTACGTTTTGAACGTTTGAGTGGCCGCCATTCGGTTTTAGTAAAGATGGCGGCGATATAAAACATGACACTGAGGTGTCCTTTGCTAGTGCTACCTTTGTACCAAATTTCGTTCAATTCGCATTCACCGTGTTCGAATTGATAGGGGGGACAGACATTCAGAGTACACACACTCACACACACACAGACACACACACACACAGACACACACACACACAAACAGACTCACACACACACATACACACACACACACACACAGACTCACACACACACATACACACACACAGACAGACACACTTTTTTCGCCCTGTGTTGATCTCATAAGTCTACTTTAATTTTTTGCAAAAATCGAAAGTAGGCTAAAAATGGGCATTTATTTGGTGTTGCTACAAATGAATCTGTCGATTTAGCTAAGACAGTTCTGGCCTTTCTCGTTAGTTCTGCTTTTGGAAATTTGAAAGAGGAAATTAGATCCAGTAAAAGAGTTAGCGGGTTTGCAACTAGCTGATATTGCAAAAGGTGTTATCAGGCAAATACAGGATTGTGGCTTAAAGGTTTTATAAATGCTTGTGGTTACAAATCGTTCAACCAATGTTCAAGAATAAAATGTGAAGAATGTTTGGCTTAGCTTAGAAATAAAGAAAAGATAAATGACAGCTACTTCAATCAAATAAATAGGGGCGGACTTTCAGTTCCTGCAGATTTTATTTTATCAGTCAGTAAACATGTTGTTGGAATTACGCAGGCACTAATTTCTGATAAGTTTGAGGAACAATTTTTAAAATGTAAATGTAACAATCAACGCCAAGTAATTCAACATCTTAGTCTATTTGGTATTTTATCAGATATTGAATTGTCAGAAATTGCCGAGTAAACTTGTAACTGTGGATGTCAAGTTATGACAATAGTCACAAGTATTGGCTTAACAATGAGTAGGCCTAACATTTTGTTTAATAATTACAGGAAGTTGAGGAATTAACGGGTAACTTGCCATAGTAATCACAGAAAACTTGCCATCCTTTGTTAGAGGCCAACCTGTTGTATATTTTGTAAATGTCAAATAAACATCGAGAGCAAATTGGTTTTGTTACGCCAAGTAAGCCCTACTCACTCTTGACAATCCTTTTACTTTAATGTTGAAAAGAACAAATACATTATTTCGTTATTTCAATTTGTTTTCGTGGCTAACCACACGCACCAAGAGCTGGCCGGCTGCTATGGTCATCCCAGGTCGGGGAAGTGCAGCGTTGCAAGGTCGAACGCCACGGCCTTCCGTATAGCCGGCCATGCCACCACACGCCCTCTGAAGTCTCCGTTCTATAGGGAGGGTCTTCACTGTATCCCTATATCCCTATATATATTATAATTGTGAAAATCTGTGTGTCCGTGTGTGTGTGTGTGAGTGTGTGTGTGAGTGTGTGTGTTAGTTTGTTACCTCTTGACACTAAAACGGCTGGACGGATTTGGATGAAATTTGAAATGGAGACAGATTATACCATGGGATAACATATAGGCTGCCTTTCGTCCGGAAATAAATAACTGTTCCCGTGGAATGGGCAACATAACTGAAAAGTCACCAAAAATACTCAACCAGGACAAAATATCAAAGTTGTCGCATAAAGACCGGACAAAGCTCATTTTACTCCCCTCGATGCAAGAAACACACCGAAAACTACATTTTAAGGCTCTAAAACCAACAGTTTCAAAGATATTCGCAGAAAACTATCTTCGCTCTGATTGATGAACTAATCGCAAGTCCGTTTCCATGGCAACAATACCTCAAGGTATGACATCCGATTTTCTATATATCCCTCTAGGAGGCAATGCCAATTCATTTATTATCTTTTTCAAGATATATATAAACACAATAAGAACAGTGTAGCGCGCCTGCCTCCCGTCCGGTTGCCCCGGGTTCGATTCCCGGCTCCGTCAGAGATTTTAGACACTGACGTGAGGGCTGCAACGGGCTGAACTCAGATTCGTGAGGACAATTGAGTAGCTGTGAGGCAGCGCGCCGGTCACGAAGAACAAGATTAACGGCTGAGGGGACACTATGCACTGACCACGCGTCACCACAATATCTGCAGGCCAAATGGCTGGGAAGCGGTCGCATGATAGGCCTAGGCCCTTCATGGGCTGTAGTGCCAGGGGTAAAAAAAAATAGGGGAAGCGCCTTCTAATACCACCCTTAATTTTTAAACACTACAGTAGCGGCTATTAAATAAAGGTAGCGATAAAGCTACGTTCAATTTCATAAACACTGGGCTCACAAATCCCGTATAGTTAAGTACAAATATCGGTCTGGTCATAATTTCAATAGCAACGAAGCTCTGAGGCGGCTATTGCCGTTTCCTTAACACTTAAGGCATCCCGCCGTCATATACCTCGATGTGCACTTACCAAATTGTGAACCAGTCTATTTTACTAAAAAGAATTTCTACTAGCGAGTATCCACTCCGGCAAAAAACACACGCACTACATTTTCCAAAATTTTCACAAGACATGATTTTTAAAGCTCTCTTCTGTATATTGAGGTACAGAGACATACCACATGGAAAGATACAATAAAATGTTGGCAAATCTGAGTTCAAGGAACTGCTGTCCAGAATAGGCTTTCGGTACAGGTTATGCGGCCCATGTTCGTAACATGGAATGTTTTCCTTTGTCAATGCATCTACACCATGTGCGAGGGCAACGCATTTCAAAGATCTCTAAAAACACAATAATCAGGAAATTGGAGAACAATTTAAAGTCGGAGTGAAGATTCAAGGAGAAATAATTTCATCTCTGAGATTTGCTGATGACATCGTCATCTTAGCCAATACGCCAGAAGATTTGAACGAGTTTTTGCATGGTATGGACTCCGTCTTGACGAATGAATTCATGATGAAAATCAATAGATGTAAAACAAAATTATTGGAATGCAGCAGAAATAAATGAGAAACCTCTATGGACATCAAATTGGCAGGTGAAACGCTACGGGAAGTAGGAGACATCTGTTACCGGTACTTAGGAAGCAAAATAACCAGTAATGGACGAAGCAAAGAGGATATAAAAAGCAGGTTGGCTCAGGCAAAGAAAGCATTTCTACACAAAAAGGAACCTCTTGACATCGAATATACATTTAGGTATTAGGATGTCATTTTTGAAAGCTTTTGAGTCACTATAAGGAAGTGAAACTTGGACTAATGGTGCTGCAGTAAAGAGGAGAATTGAAGCGTTTGAAATCTGGTGTTACGGGAGAATGATGATGATCAGATGGTTAGATAGGGTATCAAATGAAGAGCTATTAAAACGAGTGGGAGAGGAGAGATGTTTCTGGCGACTGCTAATGAAGAGAAGAGATAGGTTGGTACGACACATATTAAGACACCCAGGAATAGCAAGCTTAGTTATGGATGGGAGGGTCAAGGACAAGAACTGTAGGGGTAAACCAGGGCTATACAGATTGCCTCGGATGTAGGGTGTGGTAGCTATGTAGTGATGAAACGATTAGCTCAGGAGAGCGAGGCATGGAGGGCTGCATCAAACCAGTCAAACAACTGAAGACTCAAACAACAACAATCGGGAATTTTAATTACTTAGAGAGGCATGTGAGGCAAAAGGGTTTTTGGAGAATTTCAATCCCTGGGATGTAACACTGGAAGTGACTGCATAATGTACATCAGCGACCAAGGTGAGAGATATTTTACTATAGGTCTATTAATAGCGACATGTTGACGTTCAAATCATCAATAAGTGTGGCAAAATTATACCCAGAATAGCTTAAGGAAAAATACTTTTAATTCCCCATATTCAGATAGATTTGCCATTCCAGGTGTACGTTTAGACAAAACCATTTTTTTCCCATGGACAACTGTATGTGGCGTGCTGGCGAGTATCCGGACAACAAAATCGTTATGTCTCAGAAGAAGATGGCAAAACCAAAAATAAAATTTTCAAATGTGTTCACAACTCTATAAAATTCCCACTTTGCTGCTCATATCTATATACTGTATGTAACAGAATTTTCAACCTGTAGCCGCGATTGTGGTAATAGAATAAACCAATTATCATCAATAATGCATCGTCCACATTGTCTTGATCGCGAGCGAAGCCGCGGGTACCTGCTAGTATATTATAATTGTGAAAATCTGTGTGTCCGTGTGTGTGTGTGTGTGTGTTAGTTTGTTACCTCTTGACACTAAAACGGCTGGACGGATTTGGGTGAAATTTGATATGGAGACAGCTTATACCCTGGGATAACATATAGGCTGCCTTTCATCCGGAAATAAATCATTGTTCCCGTGGAACGGGCAACATAACTGAAAAGTCACCAAAAATACTCAACTGGGACAAATTATCGAAGTTGTCGCATAAAGACCGGACAAAGCTCATTTTACGCCTCTCGATGCGAGAAATAATACTCGGTAGGTCCCTACGGGACACCGAAAACCACATTTTAAGGCCCTAAAACCAACAGTTTCAAAGATATTCGCAGAAAACTATATTCACTCTGATAAACTGATGAACTAATGGCAAGTCCGTTTCCATGACAACTGAATCTGAAGGTATGACATCCGATTTTCTGCATATATCCCCGTAGGAGGCAATGCCAATCCATTTATTATCTTTTTCAAGATATATATAAACACAATAAGAACAGGTAGCATGCCTGCCTCCCAACCGGAGGCCCCGGGTTCGATTCCCGGCTCCGTCAGAAATTTTAGACACTGACGTGAGGACTGCAACGGAGTTCACTCAGCTTCTTGAAGACAATTGAGTAGATGTCTGATAGAGAGGCAGCGCGCCGGTCACGAAAAACAAGATTAACGGCCGAGGGGACACGATGCTCTGACCACGCGTCACAACAATATCTGCAGGCCGAATGGCTGGGAGCGGTCGCATGATAGGCCTAGGCCCTTCATGGTCTGTAAAGCCAGGGGTAAAAAAATTAGGTGTAGCGCCTTCCAATACCACTTTTAATTTTTAATCACTACAGTAGCGGCTACTAAATAAAGGTAGCGATATAGCTACGTTCAATTTAATAAACACTGGGCTTACAAATCCCGTATAGTTAAGTAGAAATATCAGTCTGGTCGTTATTTCAGTAGCAACGAAGCTCTGTGGCGGCTATTGCCGTTTCCGTAACACTTAAGGCATCCCGCCGTCACATACCTCAATGTGCACTTACAAAATTGTGAACCAGTCTATTTTACTGAAAAGAATTTCTACGAGCGAGTATCCACTCCGGCAAAAACCACACTCACCACCTTTTCCAAAATTTACACAAGACATGATTTTTAAAGCACTCTTCTGTATGTTTAGGTACAGACATATACCACATGGAAACATACAATAAAATGTTGGCAAATCTGAGTTCAAGGAACTGCTGTCCAGAATAGGCTTAGGGCAGGTTATGCGGCCCATGTTCGTAACATGGAATGTTTTCCTTTGACAATGCATCTACACCATGTGCGAGGGCAACGCATTTCAAAGATCTCTAAAAACATAATAATCAGTAAATTTGAAGTGGGAGCGAAGATTCAAGGAGAAATAATTTCATGTCTGAGATTTGCTGATGACATCATCATCTTGGCCGATACGCCAGATGATTTGGACGAGTTTTTGAATGGTAAGGACTCCGTCTTGAGGAAAGAATTCATGATGAAAATCAATAAATGTAAAACAAAATTTAAAGTGGGAGCGAAGATTCAAGGAGAAATAATTTCATGTCTGAGATTTGCTGATGACATCGTCATCTTGGCCGATACGCCAGAGGATTTGAACGAGTTTTTGAATGGTAAGGACTCCGTCTTGAGGAAAGAATTCATGATGAAGATCAATAAATGTAAAACAAAATTTTTGGAATGCAGCCGAAATAAATCAGAAAACTCTATGGACCTCAAATTGGTAGGTGAAACGCTACGGGAAGTAGGAGACTTCTGTTACTTAGGAAGCAAGATAACCATTGATGGACGAAGCAAAGAGGATATAAAAAGCAGGTTGGCTCAGGCAAGGAAGCATTTCTACAGAAAAGGAATCTGTTGACACCGAATATACATTTAGGTATTTGGAAGTCATTTTTTAAAGCTTTTGTCTGGAGCGTGACACTATAACGAAGTGAAACTTGGACTAATGGTGCAGCAGAAAAGAGGACAATTGAGGCATTTGAAATGTGGTGTTAAAGGAGAATGATGAAGATCAGATGGGTAGATAGGGTAACAAATGAAGAGCTATTAAGACGAGTGGGAGAGGAGAGATGTTTCTGGCGACTGCTAATGAAGAGAAGAGATAAGATGGTACGACACATATTAACACACCCAGGAATAGCAAGCTTAGTTATGGATGGGAGGGTCGAGGACAAGAACTGTAGGGGTAGACCAGGAAAGGGAGGCATGGAGGGCTGCATCAAACCTGTCAAAAAACTGAAGACTCAAACAACAACAATCTGGAATTTTAATTAATTAGAGAGGCATGTGAGGCAAAAGGATTGTTGGAGAATTTCAATCCCTGGGATGTAACACTAGAAGAGACTGCATAATGTACATCAGCGTCCAAGGTGAGAGATATTTTACTATAGGTCTATTAATAGTGACACGTTGACGTTCAAATCATCAATAAGTGTGGCAAAATTACACCCAGAATAACTTAAGGAAATATACGCCTACTTTTGATTCTCCATATTCCGATAGATTTGCCATTCCAGTGTGCAAGAGTGCAGTTCCCTCTTCAAACAATATTCGCAATTTCTATTAACAAAGCGCAATGACACACACTTAACAGCAGCAGGTGTACATTTAGACAAAACCATTTTTCCCATGGGCAACGGTATGTGGCGTGCTCTCGAGTATCCGGACAAAAAATGGTCAGCAGAAGATGGCAAAACCAAAATCGTAATTCTAAAATGTGTTCACATAATGTAACATCGTACCCTACAGACTTTCACAACTCTATAAAATTCCCACTTTGCTGCTCATATCAATATACTGTACTATATGTATCAACATTTTCAGAATTACAATGGACCCACCTGTAACCGCGATTGCTGTAATAGAATAGACCAATTATCAGCAATGCTTGCCAGGTAGATGAGTGGATAGCGTGTCGGTGTACTAACCCAAAGATTGCAGGTTCGCTCCTGGTCGTGGTAAGTGATTTTTGAAAGGCGGCAAAAATACGACACGCATGTCATTCGATGTTGGCATGTCAAAGAACCCATTTGAATTCAGTAGGCCGTGTTCATAATGGCAAAATTAATATCGGGATCTTCCGCCAACACAAAGTTCCTCTTTTCTCTACTAGAAAACGCTATAGTGTTCTAGGAGCTTATATATCTAACCTCCTTGACTTTCATAGTGATTCAAGGAACAACGAAATTCGACGCAAGCTACCCTCTGGGTGTCAAATTACAAAGCTTCCATCCGGCACCCGAGGCCATATGATATTATTATTATTATTATTATTATTTTATCAGCAATAATGCATCGTCCTCATTGTCTTGATCGCGAGCGAAGCCGCGGGTACCTGCTAGTTTTATAATAACTTACGAATGTTGAAAACTCACTGATAAAATGACTATTAAAATTACAAAATGTTAATTGAAGCACGATGCATTAAAGTGACCTCGACCCCACCCCCTTTGGCACGGGTCTACTGTTCTTCGGGAAGCGGAAATGCTACATTTTAACACCTGCCGTTTTCACTCCACACTTACTAGCAATTAAGGACCATTAAATTAGCAGTGAGGTAGCGGAACATGCCCTTCTCATCCCCATGAGTGGCTTATTTAAAAGTGTGACTCACTCACCGTGAATGAGGGGTATTGTTCAACACGACGACCCTAATGCCGACTAGACACGCCTGTCGACCTGCCAACTTGCTATCGATCTCTTGACTTGCTGTATTTTTTTACCACAGCTTAAGAATAGGTTACACAAAGCAGCATTGTGATAACTACGATGAGCGTTCCGAATATAAGTCTCGTCAATTTTAGCCTATTTTCATCATAAGAAAAAAAGGAAGGAAGATTGTAGTTTTACGTGACCGTGAATCTTGTGATTATAAGCCACGGGACCTCCTTTTTACGTGGAATCCGAACCACAGGACATGGCATTTCACTTCGAAAATAAGAAGAAATAGGCTTATGGGATCACATTTTGTCCGTGTGTGCATGTGTGTGTCTGTGTGATCTCTGTGTGTGTGTGTCCCTAATAAAATCTAAACGGCAGGAGCAGTTTCAATGAACCTCGGTAAGGACATACAACTACCTCGTCCAATCTCGACCATGCCTTTCACATTTTAATACATTTCATTAATGAAACATGGCGGCCACGCAAAATATTTCACTGGCATTCTATATCTCCGAAACTGTTTCTGATATCACCCTGAAATTACGTACGGTGATCGAGAATATTACTACAAGTTCACTTATATGACTTTTGTATACCTGTTAAATCCTTAACCAACATGGCGACTTAGCGATGTCAAGAATTTAAATAGAATTGTCTCGCGATTTAATTATGCGAGCGCAGTGACACTTCGTACGGTAAATGTTTATGCAAGATTTATTCTACAGGCTCCTAATTCAATTCAATTGTATTCATAACTTCAGATGGAGGCTGTGCGAAATTTTAAAATTAAGTTATTATTTTCTGTGCCTTCATCATACGATCGTTGTGAACGTTTGTATAAGTCATCTACTGGTACATAATTCTGTGGCCTACATATAGAACAATCCAACATGACGATCACCCGAAATAATTCACCGGTTGTCAATATCTACAAATCTATTATAGATATCAAACTGAAATTTTGTATGCTGATAAAAACCATTAAAATAAGTTTAACAATGGTACTTTCAAGTACCTGATGAGCACAAAACCACCATGGTCCGACGCGAAATGTAAATATTTAAATTAATTTTTCTCGCAGCATAATCATCCGAGCGCTATGAAACTTGGCACGATATGCTGCCTTGTCGAAGTGACCAGACGACGTCTGCCTGCCATTTTCACACCCTGACTCCCTATTCGACGTACCTTCAATCCCTTTATCCCTGATAAAATATATAGATTACTAGCTGGTTGCTCGTCCACCGCACGGGTAAAAATGTACTTGGGAGTGTATCTTCCACTCCGAACGCTCGTATTGTTCCAACCCGAAAAAATATACTCTGAATCGGAAGTGAAGATTTAGCAGCGAGAAGCGTGGGCAAGATTCAATATACGCAACCTGCCATGGATACCTGTTGAACGGGAAGGGCACCTACTACTGAAATGAAACAACTTTCGTCATCATATTGAAATGGTGAAATATTTCGAAACGTTAATAGCCCCATATTTTCCCCTGGTATATAAACTACGTTCCTGATATAATTTAGCTAAATCGGTAGAGTGATTTTTGCGCGAAAGAGTAAAAAACAGCCAAACATCGCAAGGCTTTTATATGACTGTCATCTTTTAATTGGCTCACCACAAACTTTGCTAACTTATACAGATATCCTGATCATAGTTCCCACATCGTTGATATGCTAACTTATTACGTAATTTATGGTAATTTTTGTCCTTTTCTATAAGTATAAATCATTATTTGGTCATTTAATGCCATTTGTTACACTATTTTATACTTTTTGAGTAATTTTCTCATGTAGGCCTATTCAAGGGGTTTGAAGCAGTTTTACGTACGGCATTGGATACGAACGGAACTTAATTTGAGGATAAATACAGAGACATGAGAATCTTCACAACTCATTGTCAAATTGTCAACTGAAGACCAAAGTAAGAATTTGTGTTATCGGCTGCGATTGTTATTTCGAGCGTATTTAAAATGCCAAAGTTAAAGCCATCTAGGGCTGCTCATTTCAAACAAATAATTTAGGAAATCAGTGAGAATATTTTTCTACCATGGCGAAATTCTTTTCTGCAAAATATGTGAAGTTAAGATTTGTGTTTGCATTTCTTTGTGTGTTGATATTATGTCAGCAACAGATATATAGCTTATAAAAATTCGATGAATAAATTGGTTGTAACATTTCATTCAAACTCATAGGTCATTTTTTAAAGTATTCGGGTAATTTTATTGGACTTTTATAGGTTATATATTAAACAGTTTTAGGTCATAAAAATCCACGCCCTGTATATTACGAGGGAAGTTCCGAAAGTAAGATTCGTCATTATACTGCACGAGCAGATAGTGCACCATGTGACAGAAAAAATCGCCATAAGAAACCACATCAACGACGGAAGGATCGTCAACGGAGGGTGAATAACGCATGCGCAGAACGCCGACGAAGAGCGAGGAGCAGCAGACCGGCGTGCCCGATATCATTCACGTACAACTCACGATGGCAGACAGATGTGTACTGACAATGAGGTCGCCAATGTAAGTACGTGCTGTTATCCAGTATAAATGGACACGTGGGGCTAGTGTGTCAGTCATCCATGAACGCCTACAGACCGTGTATGGTGAAGCGGCCATGTCTCGTCAAATGGTCGGTCGCTGGTGTTACATGTTCACTGAAGGACGGCAGAGTGTGGAGGATGAACATCGAAGTAGACGTCCCTCCACACCCAGGAATGAAAACAACATTTGTTTAGTCCAGGACATGGTGTTAGTGGACACGCGCATAACGGTGGCGGACGTGGCGTCCACACTGCGTAATGGTCGTGCCGCTCCGTGGCTAAATGGTTAGCGCGCTAGACTTTGGCCCGAAGTGCCTCGGGTTCAATTCCCTGCCGAGCCATCAGGGATTTTAATCCCTTGCGGTTAATTCCCGTGGCTCGGGGCCTGGGTGTACGTGACGTCTTCATCATCAGTTCATCCTCATTACGACGCGCAGATCGCCCACTGGCGTCAACTAGAAAGACATGCACTCGGCCTCTCCGGAGGCCACACGATCATTCATTGGTCGTGCCCGGGCTCATCTCATGCTCCATGATGTGTTGGGTTACCGATTAGTGTCCGAAACCTGACCCCGGTGCAGACTGTCCGACAATTCCTTGCATCGCAGGGCACCGAGTTTTACCAGAGGGTTTCTTCAAACTGATTGCAGCTACGACAAGTGTATCAATGTCGGTGGTGACTATGTCGAAAAATAGTGCAAGGTGTATAGTTCATGATCCCATGGTGGTGTATTTTTGGAAATACACGGAAAGAAAGAATTAGCTTTTGCTGTTCTTCATTACTTTCTATCAGTCCATTTATTCTCATTTCTTTCCCGCACACACCAATATCGAACCGTTACCTCCTGTTTTCCCCGTGCATTTGATCATTTTTCTGTCAGTTTTTTACAGAAACGCATATACCGCTGAACCAGCCTGACAGCGTCCCATCGCTGCCTTCCGAACTTCCATTGCTTCAAACCATGAAGACTTCTATATTAATCCGCAGGGCGTCGTGTTCTTCACCAACCCACTACTGCGTGAAGACACCGCTCCAAGAAAAATTTTGTTTTTATACAGTTTTTTCATGTTTATGTATAACCTCTTTGTTTCCTCCCCTCACTCGCCCGCTTCCCCCTCTTCTCGCCTCCTCCTACTGCTCTCTTCTCCGCGCGCGAAGCCCGCTCGCTCGGTCACTTCACTTCTACACTTCGTCTCGACTTGTCTCCGTGCTGTGAGCAACCGCTCACCCTCTCAGTGCACTCAACTTCTCGTTGGACATGCCGTCTAGGCCAGTGTACTTTCTCTGCGTCTAGCAGCCCTCACTTGCACGTCGGAAGTCGACCCAGTCAGTTAGAGCTTAACTAAAGCTCGCCTCCTCATCTCTAGAGGCAAACTTTTAAATTCTACGCCATGTTAGAATTTTAGTATCAACCGTCATCAGGAACATCGCCTTTGTCATGAAGCAAAGCTAAGTACTACTTCTACGTTCTTCAACTTATTTTGATTGATTTTAAATAGCTACATGCTTTTTAATGATCATTTTATAGGCAGTGTGAGATTTCTATATTTGGGGCAATAATCATCCTTCGCGGGATTTTCTATGTTGGGCTTTTGTCTATCTAAGCCAATCTTAACATGAAGCAGCATTTCTTATGCTTATTAAATGAGAGATTTTCTCACAACGTGGGATACCATTAAATTACCCACTGTCTATAAAATACTTAGCTCATTCCACCGCTGGACTAACTTTTGCCCTATTCTTCAGTCATGATTGCTCTGGAACCTTCCAGAATCTGCACTCTATCTACCAGTTATACTGTCATGTATTTTCCACTCACATATGGGAATACTTTTTCAAACTATGGAATCTTCCTTATGAACTGCTAATCAATATCTAATTTTTCTTCCTCCGTTGGGATTTTCTCTGGCGTATTCAACTATAACCTACAAGTTTCTCAAGCAATAGACTCTCGCATATCTAGTGTAACTAGTTATTTTCCACCATTGCAATAACTTTCTTTGCCATCAACTTTTTGTGCTCTACAGTGAACTTTTCAACTATATCAACTGACTATAGTGAAAACAGTGTCTGTTCAACCTTTCATTCGCGTCGCGCTCGTCCGTGTACAATAAATACGGCCATGAACACTTTTCCTCAATCCCATTTGATCTTTCCCAAACCCTTTACTAACAAACCAAAATAATAAAATTGTTACTTTAAGACTTTTTTCAATGAGGTGTCACTCTCAATAAGTGCCCTCCCTCTCTTGCTTCATGTATAACGAATTAATTTCTGTAAACTTCGTGTCTAGTACACGCCTTAAATCATATTGTTTCTCCCATCTAATGAGGGAATACAATTCTTTCAACTCATAAGTGAGTTATCTCTAGGTTTCACGAAAGGGAAACTTGCCCCATTTTTCTCGTGATCCCTACTTAAACATAGGAGTTCTAGAAACTTCCTTTCGATTTTTCTCTTCAGGTTTCACAATAAGTGACCTGCCCTATTTGCATAATCTTCTATGTATAATCATTAAAAGTATTTCTGTATCAATATAAGAAGTTATAGAAACTTCTATTTTATTCTTCCTGCTTTTTGTTGTTGTTACTTTCGAAGTTGTTACTCTTTCTAAGATATTTACCTAGAAATTCTTAAAGTACACACCTTGTACTTGATTTATTGTTTAACTTTAATTACGTTAGTTATCTTTAATTTTTTCATTTATTTATCTTCGCCATTTCAAAATCTTACGAAGATTTTAAAGCATATAAAATGTTTAAAACCAAAAGAATTGCCAATTGCCTGGCGCAAGCTTTAGATGTTTTCGGAGGTCTGCAACCCCAATTGTTTAGAAAAAATCAAAATTATATAAATTGTTACAAAAACTACTTCCTTTTACATTGTTAAATAAATTTAAGATTTGTTCTTTGATTTATCATTTCTCAAACATAACGGTTAGGCAAGATCCTGTCTTCCCTAACTCTTCCTAGGTTCATGCCCTCGTTAATAAAAATAAATCTATTGATAGGGTGTTCACCACTTGTTGCATTTGAGCAAGAACTCTTAGTCATAAGTTATGTCAAACTCTCTTCCTATTTCTCCATCCCTTTTCTCCAGTCCGAAACCCACTTCTTTTTCTGCATATTCTTCCTTTGGGGGTTAGGTTATTCCCAAGCTAATAATCTACCCAAAATTTGGTCCCAGAAACCTGGGAGAGTCCATTTCTCAGAGTCTATTTATGGGAATCTATTCGTTAGTTATTGCTCAAAGTCCATTTGACAATATTTTGCAAATCATTAATATCTTCTTTGAATTTTTCAGCTATAACTTGGCAGTGCAAAGCTGGTGAAGGTGATAGAGGTCGTTCCTGTCTTCTTCAGCCTGTCTTACTTGCAACCTGTCTTCTGATGCCAACCTGACAGCATTTTCAAAATCTCGCTACAGTTTCGTAAGTTACACTTCAATTTACCTATTTTCAACATGCCAACTGAAGAGGATGAAACTCTCATTGCCAGACATTCTTCCTATAAAGGGCAACTCACCAGATTTAGAAATTTTCTAAACAAAATAAATCCCGCCGATTGTGATCTAGACGTCTTGACACAACGCCTTAAGTTGTACGAACGGTCCTATGATTACTATGATCAAATTCAAACCGACATTGAATCCGCTTGCCCAGAACTTCAATCGGATCGGGACGAGGTTGAACCCTTGTATTTTGAAGGGATCGTCAAGGCCCACCAACTGATCCGCAGTATATCAGAACCGGACACTAGGGTCATCAATCCGGCCCAGTTCTCACCCTCTTCAGTTCATAAGGACAAACCGAAACCGTTACTTCCTAAGATAACTCTAACTCACTTCTCAGGCCAGGAAGGTGAATGGTATTCCTTTTACGAACTTTACTGCTCCCTTATTCATGAAACACAGGCATTCTCGATATCCACAAGTTCTATTTCTTGCGTTCGTCCTTGGAAGGCCAGGCCTTGGCCTTGGTTGAGTCACTGTCTTTAAGCGCAGATAACTACCACATCGCCTTTAATCTCCTTAAAGAGAGATATGGTAATGTACGTTTGTGTGTTGCTCGCCACATTCGCTGTCTGTTCAACTTGCCAGTCGTAAAACCTAATGACATCACCTCTTTAAGAGACCTGTTAGACTCCATACAATTACATGTTAGAGCGTTATACCAACTTAAGCAACCAGTTCAAACTTGGGACACCGTCCTTATTCATCTAGCTACATCCAGATTCGACTTTTCAACGTCAAAGGCTTGGGAAATCGAACTCACTCGCAAGGATGAGCATTCTTTCGAACACTTAATCTCGTTTCTGAACAGCCGGTGCCAAGTCCTTACAGCACTCTCATTTCAGTGCGAAAGAGTCGAAACTAGTCCTCTGTGTGACATCCTAGATAAAAAAAACTTGTCTCTTCAAATGGTCATCAGTACCCATCTGTCGAGAACAAGCAAACTCGTTCTGCCTCTTTCAACCATCCAAGAGAACATATCAGGCCGCTCAACAAATCTTTAAAATGCACGCTCTGTAAAAAGTTTCACACTTTGTACTCGTGCAAATCCTTTAAAGAATTGTCTGTTGAAGACAGAAGGAAGTTTGTCTTCAATAATAAATATTGCCATAACTGCTTGTCACCTAAGCATTCTTCTTCTAATTGTACGTCTTCCAACCTCTGTTTTCATTGCAAAAGACCGCATCATTCTTTATTGCACTTTCATGATCAATCGAGGTCACTAGTACCTGCTTCTTCAAACTCCATGCAGAGCAGCTCCGAACAAACTAATGCTTCTTCCTGCATTTCTAACGCCGAAACTTCTCACAGTGCGCAAGTCCTTTTGTCCACTGTACAATTCGAAATCCAAGATAAATTTGGAAATTGGTTTCGAACCCGCGGTCTTCTTGACTCTGCTTCAACACACAACTTTGTTTCGCAATCGTTAATTAAAAAACTTGGTCTTTCTTCATCACCTACTTCCATCAATGTATCCAGCATTGACAATTTGAAAACTCAAGCCTTGCAGTCTTCAAAATTGAAAATCAGAGACATTTGTCAAAGAAACACCAATCTTAACTTAAACTGTCTCATTCTTACCAGTATTGGCAAGGACACTCCTAGCAGCTCTATTAATACTTCCGGTTTAAAGATTCCTTCGCATTTAAGGTTAGCTGATCCTCAGTTTAATGCTCAAGGCCCCATTGATATACTTTTCAGTGCCAATATTTTCTGGAATTGCCTTCGTAAACAAATCTTCAAACGTGGTCGCCAGAGACACCGATTTTGGTTGGGTCATTACTGGTCATATTCAATGTCCCAATCTTCAAACCAACTCACAATGTCATTTCGTGAACGCTGAGATAAATCCCTTTTCTGAAAACGAGAACGCTTATGTTTCTGATCTCAATACATTTGAAAAACACTTGCCGAAACGATGTCTCATTGTAAACAACTACGTCACCTTTGTAAGTTGTTTAAATGGGTTTGCCTTATTTACGCACAAAATGGCAATTCAAGTTCGCCTCGCCTTGGGTCACTTAGTTTACCTTCTCATGTTATTTTTTGTAGAAGGTAATTGTTTAAACTTTCTATCGAAAACTATCTTCCCCTTGTGTAAAACCATGGCTATCAGTCACCATCATTTCGCTGTAAGCTATGTTTCACTTTTCTCGCTATTTAGTAGGAAGGCCACGGCCGCCTCCTTCCCTCTTCAACACACACGGAAGCCGCTTTTGAAACCGCTTGAAAATCTGAGTTCTCTAGGATCTAGAATAACTATTCTTACGCATAAACTCCTTCTCAATGTCCCAGCTTCTCTTTTTCGTTCAGAAGAATTAGGATTTTTACTTTTGAAAATTGTCGGATTCCGTGATCCTCAAAATTATGCGAAATTGATTACTTACTTTATTTCATATGTCTTTAAATTGGTTTTTCACGCCCAAGCTACGGATGACTGCATGACGTGTTACTTAAAGTTCCGCCTCAAGTCTCGGCTGATTGCACTCGCTTTGTTTGTTTATTTTAACTGCTTGTTTGTCAATCTTGTTTGTATACAAGCTCGGGTAAGGCCAAGCTGCCGTTTATTTCCTCTATGCTTAACAAAGGTCAGAGCAAGTTTTCCTTATCTCAACTTTGGCTGACTGCCAACCATTGTCTTGCGAGTTGCTCCCGTAATTTCAGAAGCTGTTCAACTCCTTACCAAAGTAAACTTGTTCTGGTCAAGGACTCTTTCAGATATTTATATTCGTTATCTCGCTGTACTATGTGGGTCAAGGTCGTTCTTACCTATCTCTCCCACTTGTTCACACTCGTATCCTATAGCTGTTTCGATCCTTGTTTCATAACATCGTTGCATATTTTTATGCGCTCATGTATTGCACCCCGCCTACATATTTTGCACTTATATTGTTCATTGTTAAACAAACTTGTTTTCTCTCGTCGTTACACTCAATGTGTTTTTGCATCTATGCCTGTTACGTCACGTTTCTTGATGACTTAAGTATTTTTCTGATTAACCCTTTTGATGCTTATTATAACTTAAGGTCATTGTTTATGGCTACTAGATTGTTGTTACCTATGGCGTTCTTGCTTTATACTCGCATAGATCCTTTGTTTATTTGGTATATTCTTATCCTCAATCGATGCACTTGTTTCTATACGCTTTGATTAAAGTTGTTAACTCTCCTTTCGCATCTTGTCGCGATTTTCACTAGAGGTTTATTTCTCGCAGCTTCTAGCTACTTTGTGATTGACAGCGTTGTAAATTCGCGCCCGTCGCCCCCGCATTCTAATTACCCTGATAACTTGCTACCACTTACACCAGGTCAGTTCCTCATAGGTGCTTCCCCTTTTTCCCTTTCTCCCTCTAGCATAGATCTTTGACGAACTGACCGATTGTTACCCAGGAGGGAAGGGAAGAGTCAGGGAAAGAATCATCTCTACTACCCATGTGTTTATTATAAAACATCATTCATATTGTGTTCTTATTCTTTGCTGGTGTTTGCTGTTGGCCCCCAACATGGTGTATTTTTGGAAATACACTGAAAGAAAGAATTAGTTTTTGCTGTTCTTCATTACTTTCTATCAGTCCATTTATTTTCATTTCTTTCCCGCACACACCAACATCGAACCGTTACTTCCTGTTTGCCCCGTGCGTTTGTTCATTTTTTCTGTCAGTTTTTTACAGAAACGCATATTCCGCTGAACCAGCCTGACAGCGTCCCATCGCTGCCTTCCGAACTTCCATTGCTTCAAACCATGAAGACTTCTATATTAATCCGCAGGGCGTCGTGTTCTTCACCAACCCACTACTGCGTGAAGACACCGCTCCAAGAAAAATTTTGTTTTTATACAGTTTTTTCATGTTTATGTATAACCTCTTTGTTTCCTCCCCTCACTCGTCCGCTTGCCCCTCTTCTCGCCTCCTCCTACTGCTCTCTTCTCCGCGCAGCCCGCTCGCTCGGCCACTTCACTTCTACACTTCGTCTCGACTTGTCTCCGTGCTGTGAGCAACCGCTCACCCTCTCAGTGCACTCAACTTCTCGTTGGACATGCCGTCTAGGCCAGTGTACTTTCTCTGCGTCTAGCAGCCCTCACTTGCACGTCGGAAGTCGACCCAGTCAGTTAGAGCTTAACTAAAGCTCGCCTCCTCATCTCTAGAGGCAAACTTTTAAATTCTACGCCATGTTAGAATTTTAGTATCAACCGTCATCAGGAACATCGCCTTTGTCATGAAGCAAAGCTAAGTACTACTTCTACGTTCTTCAACTTATTTTGATTGATTTTAAATAGCTACATGCTTTTTAATGAGCCTCCGTGGCTTAGGCGGCAGCATGCCGGCCTCTCACCGCTGGGTCCGTGGTTCAAATCCCGGTCACTCCATGTGAGATCTGTGCTGGACAAAACGGAGGCAGACAGGTTTTTCTCCGGGTACTCCGGTTTTCCCTGTCACAATTTCATTCCAGCAACACTCTCCACTATCATTTCATTTCATCTGTCATTCATTTCATCATTGCCCCAGGGGAGTGCGTCAGGCCTCGGCAGCCGGCACAGTTCATATCCTCGCCGCTAGATGGGGGCTTCATTCATTCCATTCCTGACCCGGTCGGAGACTGGAAGCAGGCTGTGGATTTTCTTTCACATGCTTTTTAATGATCATTTTATAGGCAGTGTGAGATTTCTATATTTGGGGCAATAATCATCCTTCGCGGGATTTTCTATGTTGGGCTTTTGTCTATCTAAGCCAATCTTAACATGAAGCAGCATTTCTTATGCTTATTAAATGAGAGATTTTCTCACAACGTGGGATACCATTAAATTACCCACTGTCTATAAAATACTTAGCTCGTTCCGCCGCTGGACTAACTTTTGCCCTATTCTTCAGTCATGATTGCTCTGGAACCTTCCAGAATCTGCACTCTATCTACCTGTTATACTGTCATGTATTTTCCACTCACATATGGGAATACTTTTTCAAACTATGGAATCTTCCTTATGAACTGCTAATCAATATCTAATTTTTCTTCCTCCGTTGGGATTTTCTCTGGCGTATTCAACTATAACCTACAAGTTTCTCAAGCAATAGACTCTGGCATATCTAGTGTAACTAGTTATTTTCCACCATTGCAATAACTTTCTTTGCCATCAACTTTTTGTGCTCTACAGTGAACTTTTCAACTATATCAACTGACTATAGTGAAAACAGTGTCTGTTCAACCTTTCATCCGCGTCGCGCTCGTCCGAGTACAATACATACGGCCATGAACACTTTTCCTCAATCCCATTTGATCTTTCCCAAACCCTTTACTAACAAACCAAAATAATAAAATTGTTACTTTAAGACTTTTTTCAATGAGGTGTCACTCTCAATAAGTGCCCTCCCTCTCTTGCTTCATGTATAACGAATTAATTTCTGTAAACTTCGTGTCTAGTACACGCCTTAAATCATATTGTTTCTCCCTTCTAATGAGGGAATTCAATTCTTTCAACTCATAAGTGAGTTATCTCTAGGTTTCACGAAAGGGAAACTTGCCCCATTTTTCTCGTGATCCCTACATAAACATAGGAGTTCTAGAAACTTCCTTTCGATTTTTCTCTTCAGGTTTCACAATAAGTGACCTGCCCTATTTGCATAATCTTCTATGTATAATCATTAAAAGTATTTCTGTATCAATATAAGAAGTTATAGAAGCTTCTATTTTATTCTTCCTGCTATTTGTTGTTGTTACTTTCTAAGATATTTACCTAGAAATTCTTAAAGTACACACCTTGTACTTAATTTATTGTTTAACTTTAATTACGTCAGTTATCTTTAAATTTTTCATTTATTTATCTTCGTCATTTCAAAATCTTACGGAGATTTTAAAGCATATAAAAGGTTTAAAACCAAAAGAATTGTCAATTGCCTGGCGCAAGCTTTAGATGTCTTCGGAGGTCTGCGACCCCAATTGTTTAGAAAAAATCAAAATTATATATTTGTTACAAAAACTACTTCCTTTTACATTGTTAAATAAATTTAAGATTTGTTCTTTGATTTATCATTTCTCAAACATAACGGTTAGGCAAGATCCTGTCTTCCCTAACTCTTCCTAGGTTCATGCCCTCGTTAATAAAAATAAATCTATTGATAGGGTGTTCACCACTTGTTGCATTTGAGCAGGAACTCTTAGTCATAAGTTATCTCAAACTCTCTTCCTATTTCTCCATCCCTTTTCTCCAGTCCGAAACCCACTTCTTTTTCTTCATCATCTTCCCTTGGGGGTTAGGTTATTCCCAAGCTAATAATCTACGCACATGTTGTATGTCAGTTTGGCAATAAAGTGTCCCTGGGAATGTATTTATTTATCGCATGGCTTTTAGTGCCGGGAGTGTCTTACTGTTCGGCTCGCCAGAGGCTGTAGCTGCTTCTAGCGGACACCCATAAGATGAGCTACAAATTCCGTTCAATTCCAAGTAGTTCCAACTTTCGCTACCAGATGTCTATGATAGTGGTGAACGTTGGAACTTTGATAGAGCGTTCCAACGTAATCTAACCAAGAAATTTAGCTTCACACAAGTTTAGTCTGAGGAAGAATCTTTTACATTCCATAAATCCATGACATGGGACCACCGGATTTAATTCCCTTCCGAAGGAAGGCATACTGAATGCTTTTAATGCTCTTAAAATATCCGACGACTTCAGCCGGGTTTGAACCTGCTATCTTGGTCACAGCAGTTGAGCATGCTACCAACTTCACTACCAAAGCCTCTATCCCTGGGAAGAAATGACGAAACTTATTTCGGGACTTCCCTCGTAGTATAGACGAGGTACCTCAAAGAGAGGGAAAGGCTAGTGATACCAAATCCCTATATGTTCTATCATTAGCGAATGGCTCTTCAGAAACTACGACGTAAAACTGTCTTGCGCAATTCCATGAATGAAGATTATGTGTTTCGTGATTAATGGTCCACTAGAACACCAGCGTTTAAGGAATTATTTTTGGAACTATAAAAACGCACAACATATGCAGGCTCGAAACAGTCGACACAGGAGTGTCTTGTGTGTGTGCATGTGGTCCACATTCTTGTCCCTTGAAGAGAAACACTCAGTGTAATTTATCACATAGCTGAGCTGTCTAGAGCTGGTGTGACGTTTCGCACAAATATATCATACGAACAATAACCGTCTCCATGCATTCTGTTGGCCACCCATTCCTTTAGGTAGAGGATAAAAAAGGAATCCTTCATATTTGAACGCCTGAGAATGCGTCATTTAAATTTAACGCATTCTATAAAGCAGCCTGTAATTCCCTTTTTAAAAATATAATTTTCCCCCAGTCCTAAGGAGAAAAGGTCCTGAAGTAGGGTTAACTTAAACAGTTAATGTGAACTGTTTAGCTAATCCATGCGAACAAATATAAAGCAAATGGCCCGTTTGCCATCTCTTGATGAATACAGTACATTTGCATTTGTCAGTTGGCACAGGCTAGAGTAAAAGGTGGCTTTTCACCGATGTCTCAGTCTCACTCATGGCTGTGATTATATGGAAGCTACTGAGGTATGGGTGGTGCTTAGTAATGGCATTCGGGGCACAGTCAGTGCTTGTGAATGCTGAGAAAGGTTCAACTCATAGGGTTAGGACTACTGTTCTGACTCAGTGAGGAAAGCAATGGCAAACTACCTCACTCCTCTTCTTGCCTAGAACGCCTCGAAATAGTGCTGCCTTGGGTTTTTGTGGGTATCTACTCACATAACGTAACGGCGGTACTTTTTGAGGATCCAACCAGCCTTCGGGCTGACTACCTAACAGACAGACAATTTTATCCAATTTTAATCTTTGACGAATTGTTGTTGTTGTTGTTGTTTGAGTATTCAGTCTTGCGACTGGTTTGATGCAGCTCTCCATGCTTCCCTGTCCTGAGCTAATCATAGCTACCACACCCTACATCTAACGCAATCTGTTTAAAATTCTAACCTTGGTCTACCCCTACAGTTCTTATCCTCGACCCTTCCTTCTATAACTAAGTTTTCTATTTCTGGGTATCGTAGTGTTCTACCAACCTCTTCATTCGTAACACTATCTACCGATCTGATCATCATAATTCACCTGTAATGCCACATTTCAAACTCTTCAATATTCCTCTTTTCTGCTGCTCCAACAGTCCAAGTTTCACTTCCATATAGTGCCACGCTCCGACAAAGGTCTTCAAAATTGACATCCTAATACTTAAATCTATATTCGATATCAACATTTTCCTTTTCTGTAGAAATGCTTTTCTTGCCTGTAGGCCTACTAACCTACTTATTATATGCTATTTGCTTCGTCCATCACTGGCTATTTTGCTTCCTAAGTAACAGAAGTCTCCTACTCTCTTGAGCTTTTCACCTGCCAATTCGACATCCATAGGGGTTTCTGATTTCTTTCGACTGCATTCCAATAATTTTGTTTTACATTTATTAATTTTCATCATGACGAATACACTCCAGTAATCTTGATCTAAAATTAATTTTCGAAAAAACTAGCTAACACTCAGCAATGCGGATTGCCTGTTGTTGTTCATTTAGGGGCTTTGCGACTTTATGGTCATGTAGACAAGTGTACTTGAGGGTGTGTGGAAACTGTCTGATAAGCTCTGTCACTGTGGTGGCTGTAGTAGGGTGTGTATTTGTAATTAACCTTAGCTTCTAGAAGGAGGCGGCCATGGCTATAAGTTTGGAACCATCTTGGCATTTGCCTGAAGTAGAAGCAGAAAACCACGGAAAACCACTACCAGGTCAACCGAGGTGGGAATCGAACACATCTCTTCTTAGATTTTCCTCAAGAGGCTAAAGTACACCGTTCATACTCTCAGACCAGAATTAAATTTCTTGGCAGAGCAGGGAATCGAACTCAAGAGCCTTGGATCCAGAGTCTCAACACATACCCCGAGATGTGGCTTTCATTTCAGGTAGTAACAAATTAAAGAATTAAAGAATAGAGCGCATCTTGCGATATTTAGAGTTAATACCAGGCGAACACAGTACCTTAAAAATACAGAAATCTTGCACTTTCATTCGGATCCATGCTGTTCTGTGTCAGAAGTGAACGTGGAACGAACAAATGAACAAACAAAAACCTAACAAGGATGAATAGGACCAAATTAATGTATTAGGGTATTGTTTGGAAACTACTGTATGTACAGTTCAAAGAGGCTAAGGTAGCACATTACTACGTTTTGTGATTGTGTGAAATTAAGTTCGATTTAAAGTGAAACTTTAAAGTTTTATTTCTTGAGACAGTTTAGTTCTAATACGCAGGATTTTCACATCTATCCATTAGCTAAATTTAGAACTTATTTTCCTATAAATCCATGCAAAAGTAGACTATAAATAAGTTTATTTCGTGATTTTAGCAGAGTCGGTATGGGAAGAGGGAATAGGGTTATTTTCTGGCTTTCCCTCTGAGGAATTTCAGTCATTGGCACTCTTCATTACAAGAACAAGGATTGTAAAATATTTTATAGCCACTATCATACAAAATCCAATTCATTTCAAACTTCTGATGTATTATTGGAAGAATTCATTGGTCCATATACTCTATGGTGCCCTTCATTTCAGGCAATTGGTCAAACAGTTCTGCGGACGTCATGAAACGCAAATCCAATATTTTATTTCAGTTTTATTGGAAGCCAATTGTGTATCCGTCCAAACCCGATGTACCATACGCTAGAAGAGCTATTTCATTGATGCCCACTTGAGTTCACGTGATTGATCTGCACCCTACCAATGAAAGTAATAAAAACATAAAACGAAACTTGTACTAGATGAGAAAATGTGACAGCACACTTGATATTTGTAATCATAAAAGC
The DNA here is from genome assembly GCA_946902985.2 of Meconema thalassinum. Classification (NCBI taxonomy): domain Eukaryota; kingdom Metazoa; phylum Arthropoda; class Insecta; order Orthoptera; family Tettigoniidae; genus Meconema; species Meconema thalassinum. The sequence continues at coordinate 590,756,603 of OX336390.1, forward strand.
AGATTGTCATCTGGTATTAGACAGGAATGGATTGGCATGGCTTAAGGCAGGGATTTTCAAGCATTGAGTTAGATCATATTAATATAGCAGCGTCTTTGCAATTCAAGAATACATAGCTGGATGAAAGTTAAAATTTAATATGTACATCAGTGTAGAAAACTTCTAACCTTTCTTTTTTTAACAGATTCTATGAAAAGATTATAAAATGTAACGTTTGCATAGAACTTACATAACAAGCTACCGAAAGACCACATGGAAAATGCGTACGGGGTTGGAAATCATACAGTTAAGTTCCACGACGTGGGAATATTCTTCTAATGAAGAAAAATCGTGGATCTTAGTGGTACATTATTAAGCGGGATATCGTACAAAATTTGGCATATATGAAAAGTACCTGCATTCTATCTCTGGTTGGGTCGTCATCCCAATCTCATGCATATGTCGTGAACCAAACCTCACATTTTTGGAAAAACGGAACTTACTGAATTCAATCGTGACCGAAAATATTGTCCCTCCATCGTATGTTTTATATTAAAGAACTTGATGACGTTCAGCTACTATGGGGTCCTCATTATTGTATGCATAAATCCTATACTTTCTTCACCTACAGAATAATAAATTCATCCCAATATAATTCAAATAGAATAAGTATTTGTGAATTGAATAATATTCTAATTAATAATGTATGAATCAAATGGAGGGAACTAACTAACAAAATGCTTAATAAGCATTGGAAAGTTTGGCACAAAGTGGCATCAGTGTTTACAAAATTGACCACGTGTTTGAATGGTTAGCACGCTAGACTTTCATTCGTAAGATCTGTGTTTTATTTCCGACTGGGTTGTGGGATATTATTATATTAACTTAATATTGTTCGGAACCAGGTGTTGGTGATGTTTTTACCCGCATAGGTCACCCATGGGCGTAAACACGATAGACCTGCACTAGGTCTCTCCCAAGGCTACGCGTCAGTAAAATCCTCGAACTCAAAATTACTTAATTACACAAATTACACGGTTTCCTCGTAAACCATCGTATGCATTTAAGAAACTCTCCAGTAATGCATTTCATACAGTTTTAAATGAAAACAGAAATATTATCACACTCAGACATATCAAAGTGTGCAACGGGGCCATAAATCCACGCCGCAACCATAAAAAGTGTAAAAATACAGAAAGCACAACGCGAAATGTAAATTTTGTCCTGAACATGGCTGATGAATTTTTAACAGCTACAGTCATAAAATTCCTCTGGACTTGGAGAAGTCGATGGAAGAACAACTAAGCGCAACAAAGTTCTAACATTCATAGCTTTTGCTATTCAAGGTTCTTTCAGGCGAAGCGTGCTTCAAGTGTGCCATTAAGTTTTATGAGGCGTTTATAAGAACTGTTGTTGTTGTTGTTTCATTGAGGGGCTTTTTGACACCGTGGTCATGTAGACCCGTGTACTTGGGTGTGTGTTATAACAACAGTAAACCAACAAATATTCTACGGGACTCTAGCTGAGCAAGTTATTGATTCCACTTACTTGTGTCGGGCTCCTCTCCTATCGACTTCTCTTGGTTAAACATTGTTCTCTGCAACGCTGATGATATTAGGATATTGAAGATATAAGATGTCTTTCATTCTGTTATTGTTGTTGATTCCATTAAGGTCTTAGTGATTTCTTAGTGATGTATCCCCATGTAGGCTACATTGGTATGTTTTTGAATATGTCTGATAACTGGCGTTCTTGTGGTGTCTTTACTAGTGCGTGTATTTGTTATAGGGTCTCGTTGCATAGTGGCTAGCAATCGTTGCTGTCACCGCGGAGCCCGGGTTCGATTCCCGGCTCTGCCAAGGAATTTTATCCTGGTCTTAGGGCTGGAACGGTCGGAAGAGAAGGGGTGGGTTCAATCCCTATCTCAACTATCCTGGTGTTCCTTTTCCCTGGTTTCCCACTTCCACTCCAGACAAATGCCGGGATGGTTACTAATTTAAGGCCACGGCTGCCACCTTCCCAATCCTCATCTGAATTACAAATACACAACAACACATGCTATCAGACAAATAATATACACACCCAAATACACAGGGCTGCATGACCACGATGTCGCAAAATCCCTAAATAATCAATAGCAACACAACAATTTAGGTTCCATCCCGGCATTCGCCTGTAGAAGAAGTGGGAACCCTCCTCTCCTCAGTACTGCCTGGCGAGGCTGAGTCAACTCCATTCCAGCCCTCAGACCTGAATAAAATTTCGCAGAGCCGGAAATCACATCTGGATCAACGCAGTCACAGCCAAGAATACTAGTCACTACGTAACGAGGTGCACGAACGTTTTGAATTCAACATTCCTAAGATAGGAACATCTTGTCCAATTTAATCATCGTTAATTTTGCAGTCCAGGAAATATTGCGTGTTATAAATTTCTTATATTTCTTACCATATTGGTTTGGTGTGGTTAATCTGTATTGTTGTGGGGTTTGAAGCCATTTTTCAGTGTTGCCTAAGTAAACAAAAGTTTGGTGCTTTTCAGTCGGTCAACACGAATGTACCCAAAATGAGCTGGGTTATGCCATAATCCTGAAATAAATTACATTTATTAATCTCATGTAATTTATTTCAGGATAATGGCATAACCCAGCTCTTTTTGGGTACATTCATGTTGACCGACTGAAAAGCACCAAACTTTTGTAATCTGTATTGACTATTGGTAAATATTTACGACATAGAATCAGCCTTGTCAATACTAAAATATGTACTGTAGTTTATTACTAATTAAACGAACACGTTTTGGTATCCAATGATATCGTCTTCAGCGTTCAAATTAACGACGTTTAACATTTTCTAATTATAAAATATTAACATTTTCTAATGTTGAAAATTTTATTTATGTATTTGGAACTTTAATTTTAATCTAATTTTTTGTAAGTATATCCACTTCTAGCCTATTTTCATTTCTGAAAAAGAAATAGGCTTATGAGATCACCTTTAGTCAGTGTGTGTGTGTGTGTGTGTGTGTGTGTGTGTGCGCGTATGTGTATATATGTGTTTCCCCACATAGTAAAATCTAAACGGTCAAAGCGATCGATTTCTATGAAATTCAGTAAGTATATATTACTACCTCGTCCGACATCAACCGTGTCTTTCAAATTTAAATAGTTTCACTAATCCAAAATGACGGCCGCGCAAAATATTTTACTGGCATTCTATATCTCTGCAAGAGTAACAGATATAACCCTGAATTTACAGTATTGTGCCCATTTAGACCGAAGTCCGGACGACCACATATGCATTTTCACCCAAAATCAGTCAGCACGAGAATCTAAACATCCCAGGGCGCCATATGGGTTAAAGTGAGTGCAATAACACACAAAAAAAAAATGCTTTACTGATTTTCGGCTCGATGCAACAATAAGGATAGAAGGAAATTTTCTGAAAATAACACAATCCGTAAAATTATCTCATTTTATTTAAAATGCTAAAAAGTTAATGAATAAATACTAAAAATAGAATAATGGATGCATGACGAATCAGACATTATATACACAAATTTACAGATTCACCAACACATGAACACTGGACATTTGAAACGAAAGTCAGATTAATAGTCCTGTTGACTTCGTTCAAAAGAATTATTTACAATCGTAAGGTTTGTCAGTGCAAATTTAATTGTCCATCCTGATTCCTAACTTGAAGTATTCACACGTTGAAATGAAATATTATCACTCGATGAAAAAAATATCACTGTTTTTTGTTTGTCTTTCAAATAGTAGCAGAAAATTAACTAACACTTTTTCCAGGAAACAGTATCCCAAAATTGGTTCAAATATAAAGTTACAATAATGAATATAACACAATATTAATCACATGCACATTCGAGCATGGATTCGAAGAACTTCGATAAACAGAAAATATTTATTGCATCATCTGTTCTATAGGGTACTATCACAGGTTCACCTATGTGATATTCAAAAACCTGTCAAGTTCAAAACAAACATGGCGGCCAAGCGGTGTTAAAACATTTAAATGATATATTCTCACGATTTAATCAACAGAGTGCAGTGAAAATTGGTACGGTAAATGATTATATAAAATATAATCTACTGGCATCTAATTTAAATCAAGTGTTTTCATAACCCCAAGATGGCTGCTGTGCGAAATTTTAAAATAAGTTTTTATTTATTGTGTCCTAATGATGCGATCAATGTAAACGTTTGAATAATGAACCTACGCAATAATAGTCTAGTCATCTAATGAAACATAACTCTATGGCCTACATAGGCCTATATTACAATCCAACATAGCGACCATTCGAAATATATAGACGTTTCTCAATATCTACGAATCTATTACGGCAATCAAACTGAAATTGTGTATGTTACAGTAATAGGGGCTATTAACGCAAGTTCACCAAGGGAATTTCAATAATCTGATGAGCAACATAACCAACATGGCGGCAACGTGAAATTTACATATTTAAATTGATTTTTCTCGTGACTTTCCATCCGAGCGCTGTGAAGTATGGCACGATATATCTTCATACGAGCCTTAATATTCTGATGTATAATTTAATGGACATTTGTGAGAACTTATAAATGGCCGCTATGCAATTGTTTTAAAATCTCATTTTTAGCCTATTTTCATTGATGAAAAAAAAAATAGGCTTATGAGATCACCTTTTGTCCGTGTGTCTGTGTGTGCGAGTGTGTTGGTGTCCCCCCGTAATAACTTCTAAACGGCTGGACCGATTTCAATGAAACTCGGTAAGTTCATAGCACTATTCCGGACGACCCCGACCGTGCCCTTCAAATTTTGTTACGTCTCACCAATCCAACATGGCGGTTGTGCGAACATTTTCACCAGCATTCAATATCTCCGAAACTATTACCGATATCATCCTGGAATATTTTTCGGTGATAAAGGAAACTACTAGAAGTTCACCTATGTGACATTTCAAAACCTGGTAACTACAAAACCAACATGGCGGCCAAGCAAAGTTGCGACATTTAAATAAACCTTTTTCCCGAATTAACCAACCAAACGCAATAAAACGTGGTACAGTATATGTTTATACGCATTGTAATGCACCGACATCTAACTTCGTTCAATTGTTTACATAACCTGAAGATGGCGGCTGTGCGAAATATTTCACTGGCATTCTATATCTCTGAAACTATTAGCGGTATCACCCTGACATTTTGTACGGAGATAAAGGGCACTGCTGGAAGTATAAGAAAAGTATAAGACTTTCAAAAACCGGTTAACTACAAAACGAATATGGCGGCCAAGCGAAGTTGAAAATTTTTAATAGACCTTTCTCGCGATTTAATGATCCAAACGCAATGGAACTTGGTACAGGAAATTTTTATACAGATTGTAATGCACTGGTGTCTAATTTAGTTCAATAGTTTATATAACCTCAAGATGGCGGCTGTGCGAATTTTAAAATTAAGTTTCTATTTATTGTGTCGTAATCATGCGATCGAAGTGAAAGTTTGAATAATGAACCTACGCAATAATTTTCCTTTAATAGTACAAGACTCTATGGCCTAAACATATTACAATCCGACATGGCGACCATCCGAAATATTTAGATGGATCTCAATATCTACGAATCTAATACAGCAATCAAACTGAATTTTTAATGTTCATAGGGGCTTTGAACATATGTTCACCTATAGGACTTTCAATAACCTGGGGATCACAAATCCAACATGGTGGCGACGCGAAGTATAAATATTCACATGGTCGTTTCTCGCAATTTAACCATCCGAGTGCAGTGACACTTGGTACAGTAAATCCTTATACTAATGTTAATCCACTGGCATCTAATCTTTTTCAATTGTTTCCATTACCACAAGATGGCAGCTGTGCGAAATTTTTACAGTGCTGTGCGAATTTTTTACTTCTTGTGTCCTAATCATGCGATTGAAGTCTGAATACTACACGTACTCAATAATCTTCATGTAACAGTACATAACTCAGACCTACATACATAAAAATCCAACATGGCGACCATCCGCAATATATAGTCGGTTCTCAATAACTACGAATCTATTACAGCATTCAAACTGAAATTTTGTATGTTGATAGAGGCAATTAACAGAAGTAGGATATATTAAAATAGGCTGTATAGTTCTTCACGGAACTACTGGTTATCTCTCGTGTCCTAATCAAGCAAAAGGAATGTAGGTAGGTATAATGAACTATCATTAGAATATTCATCTGCTAGATAGAATTCTATAGCCTATTTTTTGAAACAATCCAACATGGCGTTCATACAAGATATTCCACCGGGTCACAATATCTCCAAAACTATTTACGTAATTAAACTGAATTTTGGAATAGTGATAAAGGATTATTAACTAAGTAGATATGTGTGACTTTCCAAATAGTGAGAAACACAAAAGTATAATGGCGGCCAAGTGGTTTTCAAATCTAATCACCCGAGAGCAATAATGAAGCTAAGAACAGAGAATCTTTATTCAGAGCTTGATATAGAGACATCTCATACTCAATTGTTTTCAAATATTCAAGATGGCATCAGTTCGAAATTTAATATCACGTTTTATTTATTTCACGTACCATATTGAAGCGATTGAAGAGAGGATTTGTATGATAGGATATTATAATAATCATAAATTAATGGCATTAAATTCTGTGGCTTACTTATCATAAATCATAGAAGCTGTGAATTTGAATTTTCTTCAATTTAACTCCCGTGATGCGTAACAGAAGGATGCCATCTCTCGGGAGGAGTCTTAATCACCTATACTGAAATGTAGCCTATATATTATAGCACATACTTTCTCAATGTAATAGAATAGAATACCATCTGCTCCAAATCTCGGATAGCCAGTGATTGGGGCGAGAGTGTTATTTATTACAACCATCACCTGATACATGTGATTATTAGTTACAGTGATTTCCTGAGATCCTGAGCAAGATGGACAAAATAATGGAGGAAGATTTAATATGAGAATAAATACAAATAAAACAAAAATTTTGGTCTGCAGTAGAAATGGCGAAAACCAGACATCAATAGAGTTAAGAAATGAAAAGATACAACAAGTGAATGAGTTTAATTATCTGGGAAGTAAAATAACGAATGATGGAAGAAGCAGCAGAGAGATATTAAGTAGGATTGTCCAAGCCAAGAACTCTTTCTATAAAAAGAAGAACCTATTTACTGCAAGGAACATAAGTCTTGATGTGAGGAAACAAATGTTGAAGACCTATGTATGGAGCGTCGCGCTATATGGCAGCGAATCTTGGACAATAGGAGAGAGAGAGAGAGAGAGAGAGAGAGAGGAAAAGACTACTAGCATTTGAAACCTGGTGCTATAGAAGGATTATGAAAATCAGTTGGAAAGAAATGGTCACAAATGAGGAAGTCTTTAGAAGAGTGGGAGAGAGAAGATGCTTCCTTAAATATTTAAAAAGAAGAAGGAATCACCTCGTAGGCCACAGACTGAGACACAATGGACTGATTAAGCTTATAATCGAGGGAACAGTAGACGGCAAGAATTGTAGAGGAAGACCCAGACTGGAGTACATGAGTCAAATACTGCAAGATATGGGTTGTGGCTCATACTGTGAACTGAAGAGGAAGACTGAGAGACGGGAAGAATGGCGAGCTGCTGCCAACCAGCCTCACGGCTGTTAACCACAGAGAGAGAGAGATTTCCTAATATTCTAATACACAAATCCATCTCAGTAAGATTAATACATAGCAATATAAATTTAAACATAAGTCATAAACCTACTACTAATTTACATTGTATTAAATGTTATGAACAATTACCAAAACACTAATAATGGCTATTAATTATGTACTATCGTAATCTTATCCTATTTGATACAGAGAGGCTATCCTATACTTTAACTACGTTTTATAGTTTATGATACCATCTCCTGTACCCGTAAACTTGTTCTACATGCATCTTTGTATACTTTCTCAATTCAATGGTGTTGGTGGAGATGTAGGTCGTATATCAAAAGCTATTGAGTATACATCACATAGAAAATCCCTTTAATGGCCGGGAGATATATACAAATAAGCTATTAATTCTTCGCGGAACTACTCGTTGTTTTTTAATCTTAAAGGATTTTTATTTGAACGCTGAAGATGCTATCATTGTATATCGAAACATGTTCGTTTGATTAATAACAAACTATATATTTAAGTAATGAATATACATAGTAAAAATATATATTTCTTGTACAAGCAAACTGTTCACCTTGTGTTTGTCAACAAGTGTCTTACTCGGAGGAGTGCAGGGCGCACTGGAAGAGCTCAAGTGGTAACTAAACGAACGAGGTTGGGGCTAATGGCACAAGATCAGCGCCATCTCATTAAAGCAAGCAATCCCTGCGAGTAGCTAACAAGCTTGCAATCCTGCTGGGTATCCCGCCGAGCTTGTTGGCTACCAGAATCCCTGCCAGTTGTGTTCAATAATCACACAGTTTGTGGCTAAATAATTACTCGCCACCTTTAGTGGTCTCAGGATACGTTTTGAGACTCCGATCCTAAAGTAACTGACTCTACCAAGAAATGTAATTCTCGTCTGAGAATTTGAGATGGTGTATAATCACCTTAGTGAAGCGAAACTGAGGAGAGGTGAGTTCGATTGCCATATCAGCCGTTCTATAAGTGTTTTTTCTCTTTGTGGTTTCGCACTTCTACTCCAGGCAAATGCTGGGACGGTTGCTAACTTGAATCCATGGCCGCCCCTTTCTTAGCTTTAGCTTCAATATCTTTATCAGACACATTCTAGTCACACACCCGAAAACAAAAGACCCGATTATCTTGATGTCCAAGACTCTAATGTAACAACATAAAAAACGATTTTGGCAGGAGGCGGCCGTGGCCTTAAATTAGGTATCATCTCGTCATGTGCCTGGAGCAGAAATGGGAACCATGTAAAACACCTTCAAATATTTGTAGTCCGAACTTTCGGACATGTTGCCACTTATTTATTGCAAGTTACCAACTTACCAATCTCAAGTTTCCTATGGCAAAGAATAAAACAAAATTTGCCAACACCACTTTTAGGATAGGTTGGTTGGTTCCTCAGTTTAGGGGCTGCGACAACGCGGTAATGTAGCCGAGATGTGAATCAAATGTTTAGTTCTCTCACTTTCCTCGTTAACGAGCGGCTCGCCAAACAATGAAACCTATCTGGGTGGATTATAAAATAAGTTATAATATCGACAATGCCCACGAAAGTCTCCAAGATACCATTAAAATGTTCAAATTTAAACAATCTTATACTCACATCGATTAACGTGAAATATAATATATCCGCCTCCCACTGTGAAGCGGAAACAATCCTCAATAGAACACGTAGAAATCCTCCAGGTGCGATACAGATGCTGTCTGACAATCACGGTCTGAGAGCTTCGTATTGTCAACACATCCGGTGTTGGATTGCCTTGGCGCCCCTGAGGACCTTGTGAAACCCGAGTGGTGAACACGACACCATCAGCTACAGTAGCCGATCATCTCGCCCAGCATGCGTATATCGGATGCACACAGGGATTTACTGGAGGGGTGATAGAGCTACTTAGTAGTGCCACAAATGCATATTGATATTATATTTTAAGATGTCTATAGTAGATGGGAAATATTACAACTCAAATCCTGCATAAACTCACATTAAGAGTGATTTGGAAATCTTATCATCAGCTGCAGATTTCCGGAGACTGGGACAGTTGACCTCGTGGTTACGCCCCTTAAAACAACAATAACTAACTAACTAACTAACTAACTAACGAGTTTACCTGAGATTATATTATGAATTAATTTTGAATATTTTAATTAAAATACAGGTTACTAATAGGCCTATGTTATTCAATAGTTTGTGTGTTTGTTCAAACCCGGCCGAAGTCGACAGATTTTTAAGAGCGTTAAAAATCCCTCAGTATGTCTTCCATCAGAGGGGAAGTAAAGCCGGCGGTCCCATGTCATAGATTTATGGCTTGATAAAGAACCTTCCACTAATTACACTTGTGTGAAGCTAAATTATATGTTATATTTGACTAAAGCTCTTAGGTTCCAACGATCGTCGTCAGGAGCCAACTGTGGTGGCATCTAGTAACAGTGTTCAGAACTAGTTGGTCGTTGACGGTGGCTTTTGGTAGCAAAAGTTGGAACGACTTGAAAATCGAATGTCTGCAGTCCTTAATTGAATTAACAACAGATAACACACACTAATACATCTTCTATGCCTATGGTCGTGGGTTCAAACCCGGCTGGAGTCGTCGGATTTTTTAAGAGCGTTAAAAATTCCTCAGTATGTCTTCCTTTGGAGGGGAAATAAAGCCGGTGGTCCCATGTCATAGATTTATGGCATGATAAAGAACCTTCCACTAATTATATTTGTGTGAAGCTAAATTATAGGTTATCTTTAACTAACGGTCTTAGGTTCTAACGTTCGTCGCCAGGAGCTGACTGCGGTGGCATCTTGTAACAAAGTTTAGAACTAGTTGGGCGTTGACGGTGGCGTTTGGTAGCAAAAGTTGGAACTACTTGAAAATCGAATGTCTGCAGTCCTTACTTGGATTAAAAACAGGTAACACACACTAATACAGCCATCACAATTAACACCGGTTATCAGACAGATTCTACACACACACCCAAAGTACACGGGGCTACATGACCGCGTTGTTGCAGCCCCTAAACTGAGGAACGAATCAACCATTGTATTCAAATATACTTTATCTGAGGGCCTATCTGGAACTAGCGTCATCATGGTAACCATGGCAACCAAAGCTCATCACCTATGTTTTAGGTAGTTTTCATTAGAAAGCTAACTATTGCAATGGGTACCATGTTTCGACTTCCGGAAAATTTCGACATATCTTCGCGTTTCACATCCCCCAGACCCCAAAACCACCGTCTGTTCAAAAGTTTATATATAATTTATGTATATATGTATCTATCTATCTATCTATCTATCTATATATATATATATCAGTTTCTTGTGGACACGATAACTGCCGTAATTTTGCACCAATCACTTTGAATTTTTTACATAATATGTATCCCTATAAAATCTCGGTCGAGTTCGTTAATGGGCAAAATCGGTCGAAGGGGGTGAAAATAGGGGGCTTTTTTCGAAAAAGTGAAATTTCGCTATAACTCTCTAATTACGTGAAATATCGAATCCATTCAAAGTTCATAATATGTGTCGAATAAGTGCCAAAAATTTATGTCAAATAAGTTTTTTGATAGCACCAACCATTGACCAAAGTGGGTTTTTCGGGAAACATTAATCATATCTCTCTTAATAGGCACAATATCAAAACCGTACAGAATGGAAAATATTCCCCTAATAATTACCTAAAACTTTTGTCTGAAAGAATTTTTGATATGACCCACCATTACGCCAAGGGATGAGAAAAATGATTTCGGAATTTTAAAAAATGCCAAGTGCCATCAGAGGTTACCATAACAACGCTTTTAAATTGATAATAATAATATCGTATGGCCTCGGGTGCCTGGTGCAAGCTTTGCTATTTGACACCCAGAGGGTAGCTTGCATGTCAAATTTCGTAGTTCCTTGACTATGAAAGTCAAGGAGGTTAGATGTTAGATATCTAATCTCCTTGAACACAATAGCGCTTTCTAGTAGAGAAATGAGGAACTTTGGGCTGGCGGAAACTCCCGAGATTAATTTTGCCATTATGAACTCGGCCTACTGAATTCAAATGGGTTCTTTGACATGCCAACATCGTATGACATGCGTATCGTATTTTTGCCGCCTTTCAAAAATCACTTACCACGGTCAGGGGCGAACCTGCAATCTTGGGGTTAGTAGACCGATACGCTATCCACTCACCCACCGTGGATAAGGGATGATCTATCAGAGGATGCCAAGACAACGCCATTGACGAGATCACATTCATTTTTAGCCTACTTTTCACACTTTTCAAAAATGAGGAAAAAGTAGACTTATAAGATATATCCGGGAAAATGTGTCTGTCCTTCTGTCTGTCTGTCTGTCCTTCTGTCTGTCTGTCCTTCTGTCTGTCTGGCTGTGTGTGTGTCCACCCCCCCCCCCCTTATCAACTCCTAAACGGCTGCAGCAATCGAAACCAAATTTAGTATGAGTAAAGATGTATACCGGAATATCTCAGGCCCATATTTGAAAAAGATGCCAGTGCTACCAACTGCTAAAAAAAACACACTAGAAATTTGAGCTCCATGTTGGATATCTTGGAAGGTATACATGGGAGCTATTCTAAAATTGGCACACATGTAGATAATACTATTTCAGTTTAATTTCCAGGTGGCCAAAAATGACAGCGTTGCCAAAATAATTTTAAGCCTTCTGATAAGTCCAATTTTTAAATGCATATAACTTCTACACTATCAATTGGATTTCAACCAAATTTTGTATGTTATATGTGTACATAAACATATATGACTGAGTGTATTCTTAAGAGCCACCAGGGCTGCCAACTGTTAATAATTGCTCTCTATTTTGTATCCAAATATATCAGAAAGTATGCAAGCCGACAGCTTTAAACTATGCACACGTAAATTACCCGACATTTTACATTAATTTGGAGTAACTTATATACGTCAGTTCTACCAACATGATTCTAAGCCTGCTGATAGGACCAATTTTTAAATACATGTAACTTCTATACCAACAAATGGATTTCATCCAAAATTGGCAAAAAAATATATAATATTTCAGCTTATTTTTGACCAGCACTCGCATGACAATGTTGCCAACATGCTTTTACGTGTACTAATAGATCCAATGTCTAAATCCATGTAACGTCCTTTGGACTTCAAACACATTTTGTATTCTGTATTTTAGGAGATGGAAGTAAGAATATATTCAGTCACCAGAGCTGCCAACTGTATTGCTCTATTAGGCTACATTATGCCTAGTATACCTTATTTCCAACTAATTAAGACATTTCGATATTACCCACTTAATTTCGTCATTATTATAGATAGATTCATATACTGTAGATTAATCTATGGCATGAATCTTAATTTTAAGAAAAGTAGGCTCTTTAGTTCGTCACGGAACTTCTTGTTCCATCTGACTATGAGGGAAGCGGCTAACTGGTAGCAAGCTGAACTTCTATGCCCAAGGTGCTGGTTCAAAGCCGGACAAAGTCGCCGGATTTTCTAAGAGCGCTAAAAATCCGTCAGCATGCTTTCCTTCGGAGGGGAAGTTACAACGTTCGTTGCAAGTTGCTGGTTGCGGTGGCATCCAGCAGCCAAGTTCACAGCTAGGTGTCGTTGACGTTAGTATTTGGTACAAAATTAGGTACTACTACTTAAAATTGACCGTCTGCAGACCTTACCTGAATTACAGACTAATACAGTCATCACAAATAACACCGTTTATCAGACAGATTCTACACACACCCAATGTACACGGGGTTACATGACCACCTTGTCGCAGCCCCTAAACTGAGGAACCAACCAACATCTCTGCGGGAGATAAAATTTTGCGTGAAGAAGTACCAGACTGTTAGATAGTTACACATTAGTTCCAAACCTTGCATAAGGACAGTGTGATCACAAGTATTTTACCCGATACCCAGTTGAGGCTATCGGCTACGCCAGCAGACATTAAGCCGTAGTTGAGGTTTTGAGAAGAGTTAAGGAAAGATAGCGCTCAGATCGAGTCAAGAGGAATGTCAGGATGACGTAGTAGGTCTAGGATCAAGAAGGCACTGACATCTGTAAGCAGATGGAATTATGGATGAAGTTATGAAGCTTTATTAAGATCTATATGGAACATGGTAGTTAAACATCTTAGAAGAGGAGATATAACATGCATTATATATGGTAATTATTTGAAGGAAGTCAGATAACCCTTAAGTTATTTTATAACTTAATAGCCGAGATGATGGGGGTTCGAGATTGTATTTGTGACGCAAGACCACGGTGGTGGGGAGCACGTCACGTGACCGCACCAAGCAGGTAAGGGTGGAGACAGTGCAGAAACTGTCAGTCTAGCTCTGTGAGCCAAGCAAGAAAGTCGAGCTGAGTAGCACACGCCAAGCGCATGGTACAGATCGCGTCGCGAACAGAAACTGTCACGGAAAGTGAAGGCGACTGTTTCAGCTTCACCGAGCAGCGAACAGAAACTGTCACGGAAAGTGCAGGGGACAGTTTCGGCTTCTCCGAGCGGCGAGCGACAAGTAGGTCAGTGGGCCGGTCGAACACCCGCAGCAAACAAGCATAGGAGGCCGGGGTTTCTTAAAACAGCATTGCGAGTAGTTGGAGAACTTTATTCCAAGCTACATTTCAACGCAGAACGGCATAGTAGAGCGACATGGCGAGGCTAGCTTTATGCGGAGATGATTATAGCATTGCAGTAAAACCGAGCGGGTTATTTCCCATTAATATACGCAAGCATGATAACAGAAGCTGAACTTCATTACTACGTTGAGTTGGAACGTTTATTCAGCATTTGAATTATTAAAGCAGATAGTTACGAGATACTGCAACTTTGAACTTCGAATGAACATAGTTTTTCTTAATGACATTACGACTATGCATTTCATAACGCATTCCAAGTAACATTAACAATTTTAAGCAAACGGAATGTTGTAAGCATATGCACTTAGAAACATTAGCTCGTGCATTAATGCAAGTCAGTCTTAAGAAGTGTTATGAATTACCGAGTATGAACACAGATACAGGGTGTTTCATAAACTTAGACACTCTGATAAAACAATTTTATTTTCTACAAGTAAAACTAAACCGCTGTGGAAATTGAACTTTCAACACTTAAACTGAACATTGTATAGAACAGTGGCGTAACGTAGAACAGGAATAGGGGGTCCGCTGTTTCTATGAACTTTTTCGTGAGGATTTGGACAATATCCGCTATGGATAACCAGAAGTTTATCATGTCGGAGTAAACGCAGACAGAGACGCGATGGCACCACGGAGCGATGGATTCGATTCCTGACGAGAAGGAAGTCCACCAGCTGATTCACTTGGGATTCGAAGGCAATCGTCATTGCATGGATGGAATGATATTCACGCCGATCTTTCGAGAAATTCATTACATAGGGAAAATCGACGATCTTTGAAATTTAATAACAGCTGATTATGAGAAGGTACTGTAAGAGTTATAACTTTCTGATACGATTATTTTCATGAATACTGGGCACACATGTATATTTTTGTAATAGGAGTGATACGATTGTTTAAGACATGGCTTTGACTTTATATGCTTCGAAATTTTGCTAGAATATGGCGTGACCATATGATATGGCAGGCATCATTATACGAAATTCTCACCATTGGTTGGCTTTATTAAGCAGATGTTTGGTCTTTTAGACATTTTTCCTGCAAGGATATTTTTTCATGAATAGTTTTTTTGTGTAACGAGTATTTCGAACTCGTGATCTGCAATTGATTGTCTAAAATTACTTCGTCAGTTCATCGCATACTAGCGAGTGTGTATTATTCATCAGTAGGGATTTTTTTCCATTGGATTGTTTGGAGATATTAAGATGTTATTCACTTTAGTGAATGAATATCGCTTTTATATGACAACTAGAGACTTTTTGATTCCTATCTGGTACATTCACTCACATAGTCTTCAAGATGGGGTCTTTCGTATTTATACGATTGTATGGCGGTTCCTCATCTTACCCATCGTTTAGGGCACTATCATGTTAGTCGACGGGGCGAGGTCTTTCGTATTTATACGATTGTACGGTGGTTACTCATCTTACTTGCCATTGAAGGACTCATTTTTATCATCCGAGTGTACATGAGATTGTAAGTGAACCAAACAAGGAACTACTAGTCACATATCAGTCGAAATTTTGTTAAATAAAGTACAGATAAATGTCAGCAGGGTTACATTTGTAATTCTTGTTTGCCAATCCAATATTTTGTTGCTATACTCTTTTGAGAGTAATTTCAGTTTAACAGCTGGTACAGCTGATGCTTTTGATGATTTTTATAATTGTGTTTGATACCTTTGAGAAGGATTTAAAGTAATTGAATCTTGTAAGATGAATCATTAATGGTCAGATTTATTTTAAGGCAGATCAGTATTGCAGATTTTGATATGAGAGATTATAGCACATTGGTGTTTTTCTGTGATGTGGATTATGAGAATTGTAAGAGCATTTATGCTATTTGAAAGCAAATCTTGAATTACTAAGGTAATATTTTTCCAATTGTTTAAGAAGTTGTCTAGATGTGATCAGATTAATTACAGTTATTGGAGATTGTGTGCGTTGATAATTTGAAGCCAGTTATATATTTTTTGTAGATCATGCAACATGGTTAAGTGAAGTTTGTGATAGGCATTTTGTGGAAGTTGCCAAGTGATAGTTGCAATGTTGCTAATGCATTTTGAAGCAGACATGAGGTTGTCGAACCCAGTCTAGCGTAATTGTTGAGATTCATGCTGTATGTGCTGAATATTTATGGAGTTTTGTGGAATAATTGTGGTATTCAAATGTGATATTTGAAGAATTGAGGATATATAATGTCGTTGTGGATAGTCAGATCCAACGTGATGTCGTGAAGGCAATAATATTTTTTGACATGAAAATTAAATACGAGATATAACTTGGAAGTGATAAAACTGTAAGACAACGTTCTACAAACCATATTAAACAATTTGTTAGGAAATTAAACAAATAAATAAAGTTGATGAAACAAGATTTTCTGAGAATAATAATTAATGAAATAATGATCTGAAATTTAAGCATATTAATGATCTGACCTAATGAAATAAAAATCAGAATGACTAGATGAAATAATGAGAATCTAAATAACCAGAGGAGTAGAATTTAAATAAATTGATAAATTAAATTTTGGAATAAATCAATGAATTAAATAAATGGATGAATTAAAGTTTGGCTGAATAAACTGATTTAAATAAATTAATAGATGATTGGATGGATGATGAATAACTGAATTATAAGGTGATAATTAATTAAAGAAGCTGATGATTAATGAATTTATATGGAATTAAAATAAATTTAATTGAGATATAATTTGAGGAACTGCAACTTGAGTTGAGGAATTAAACAATTTGTATTGATGATTTAAGACGATTTAATCTGAAGGAGATAATAAAATAAAAGTGTGTGAATAATTAGAAAGCATAATGAAGTGGTGATAATAATTTTCATTAAATGATTTAATGGTGACGAGTTAATGATTCTGACAGGAATATGTTGAATTCTGAAATGAGAATTAATGTGAGAAACATTTAATTTTGATGATGATGACAATGATGACCAATGAGAAGTGAATTTTCTGTAATTCACAAACAAGTAATTATGAATGACAATGTAAATAGTGTAAATTAATTATTCGATGTTTAGGAGCATTTGACTAACATGTTCAACATTTAAATTATGCCATGCAAGCCATAAAATTGAGTGATATTTAAAGTAAGTGATTATAATATGTGTATGTTTAGACAGATTAATAACTTTTTCAAATCCACATTTATGATGTTAAATTAAAAAGAAATTAGGTCTCAGGTTTCACAAATGTCAATGACGAAAGACATAGTTCTACAGTGATCCTGAGAACCCAAGAGAACTTTAGAGATTTTTCTGTTTTATGTGGTTGGAATATTTTTGATTAGAAAAGAGATGGTTCGATTTTTGGACAATGACAATTTAACGTTGGCATTCGACCATACTCTCAGGTAGGAGGTATATTTTAATGTCTGTCTGACTATCAAAGTGAAATAAATTTGTTTTTATCTTAGTTGTGATCTGATGATGGTGTGAATTTCCTTTTCCTTTCCTTGTCTTGAGTAAGGCTTACCCAGGAAAGGAGGTGGTTTGCTAGGAATTCAGTTGATGGCGCCCATTTATATTTGCATTTTTTATTAAACTTAAGCCCGTAACGGCCCTAGAGATACTTTGTCTCGTGTTACCCACTGCTTTTTCGATAACTCAGCTGAATATCCGACACATTCCTTATTTGACTAGAGGTTCATTTAACTCCGCTCTGTCCTGGAACTCCAGGAATGCGATGTAATAGCAGATGGGTCATCGCATCCCCAGGACGAACAGGTACACACAGAGAGAGAGAGGGAGAATTGGCTTTACCCACCTGTGGGGCTTCGATTTTGTTTAGTCTATGGAATCACATCAGATTTAGATTACTGAGAGATTGATCTCAAGTTCATTTAATTGTGTTACAAAATTTATTAAACTTAGTCAGACAATATACTTGTGTGCCCATTCCAGTGTTCATGTTAATCGTATTAGTATTATATCATGTTAGTTATAAGTCATTTTTCCTATACCCAAGTGAATGCAGGAATTGAGACATTGTGATGTGTTGTTGTCTAACGTCTCTGAATTAAACGTCTATTGAAAATATAATTATGTTGCCGGAAGATTTAGCTAAGGTGTTAGAAGAGTTGCAGAGTGGTATGTCTGGTATTGCAGAAACTATTTCTAAAATGGAAACGGAAGTTAAAGAACAGATAAATAGTTCAGAAGCTAGGTTAGAAGCTAGATGTAAAGAAAATGTACAAGAATTACAGGCTAGTAACGAAGGCAATCTGAACGACAGTTTAAAGTCATTAGAGACCAGATTACAGTCAAATAGCAAAGATGAGTTGATGTTATTAGAGACTAGATTACAGTCAACTACTGAAGATAATTTAAAGTCATTAGAGACTAGATTACAGACTAGTAATGAAGAAAATTTTAAACTATTACAGTCAAATAGTAAAGATGAGTTAATGTCATTGGAGACTAGATTACAGACTAGTACTGAAAGTCATTTAAAAGCTAGTGAAGCTAACTTAAAGGATAGTTTTAAATCATTAGAAGAAAGATTACAAGCTCGTAGTGAAGAAACTAACACAGAGTTAGAAAACAAGTTAAGTAGATTAGAGAATAGATTAACTTTAAAGAATAATGAAATGCTTAAGACTTTACAATTAGATATAATTGCAGTAAATATGAAAGGAGAGGAAAATGTTCAAATATTAAGAAAGAATATTATTGAATTAGAAAGTAGAGGAGAAGAAAACATTCTTACTTTAAGAACAGACGTTATGTCTATACAGAAAGACATTAAATCGGATGTATCGAAGTTGAGATTCGACATCGATGGTTTAGTGGCAGATGTAGGCAAAATTCAAGAGTGGTCTACCGAAGTATCTTTCGAAACTAAAATCAAAGGTCTAGAGATGAATCTAGGTAATGAGATTAAAGACTTAAAGTCAGTAATTGGGACCATTAAAGAGGATGTCTTAGGAGAGGTTAATTCTAATTTAAAATCATTAGAGAATCAATTGCAGAAAGATATTAGGAAAATGGATGACGATATAGAGCAAAAGGTTAATGAAAACTTAGCTTTATTCAAAAATAGAGTCGGTGCAATCGTGGAAGAACGGTATAGTAAGGTCGATGCCGAAGCAAAAGATAAACGTGCAGGATTAGAGAAGAAATTAATCGCAGGTATGGCGAACTTAGAAGCGAGATTTACGGAGAACAAGGAAGCGATGAAGATAGATTCAACTCTATTTAGGACAGATGTTGATCTGTTAAAGGAACAAGTCGCGTCAGTAAAGAATACATGCGAAGACAAGATTGACAAGTTGAAAAACGATTTAGAGGAGAGTAATAAAACGCAGAATGATACGTCGTTAGATGAGTTGAAGACTCAGGTCAAGACCGTAGAGAAACTGGCAGAAGATAGGATGAATAAACTATAATCTATGATTAACAGTATCGCAAGTCAGAATACAACATCAGGGGAAATATCGATGAATCAGACAGCGATAGACCGCAGTATGGGTAATCAAGAAGTTAGCATGGGAGAAGACCGTCAAACGCAACCGAATGTGACATTCGAAAGGGCAAGTTCAACCCCTCAGGATAATCCAAGTTCGAATAGGAGTACGTTGGGTAAAAGTGAACGATACTCAGGTCCAGTTACCATTATCAGAAATCTGGATGACAAGCCGAGGAAGTTTTCTGGAAATACAGGGGTCACACCAGTCGAATTTCTGCGAGATATTCGAGACTACATGGCGGAACATAGAGTAGCCAAAGAAAGAGAGCTAAGGATAGTCGAACGCGCCTTAGACGGGTCTGCGCTTACTTGGTTTAAGGCATTCAGAAGCAATTTTGCGAATATGGAGCAATTTGCCATAGCATTCTTGAGGAGATTTTGGAGTGCAGAGGATCAACTGAACGTAAGAGCAGAAATGTACTCGAAGCGTTATTCCACGTCACATCCGACGCATTATGCCAATTATTTTACGTCACAGTTGGCTAAATTGCAATTTCTGATTCCTCCATTGCCAGAAGAAGAGCTTTTGCAAGCTGTAGCGAGACAGTTACCGATTGAGGTACAGCGATCACTAATAGCGTCGGGAGCAAACACACTTGAGCATTATGACGACATTTTACGGCGATTGGACTATACAAGCGCTCAAGTTACGCCTAGAAATACAAAAAACGACAATAGGAACACGCAAGATGTGAATGCGGTAGTCGTTGATAACGCAGCTCAAACGGACAGAAGAGATTCCTGGGAAAACAGAAGGAACGAAGGAAATCGAGGAAACATCCGTAACGTTCGTGGAAATGATCGGTATAGAGGACCATATGAGAGGCCATACGATCAGGAAGCAAGAGATAGCCGATATAGAAATTATAACCAGAATTCCAGATATCAAGATAGGAATCGATACAACAATAGATATCGTGGTAGAAATAACTGGAGCCAAGGTCAACAGTATAATCGGAACGACAGGCAGGATGGCCGAAGAAACGATCCTAATGAAGGACGAGATAATCGTGAATACGAGAGGTCGAGGCAAGAAAATAGACAGCCTAGTGCACCACTCGAGGAGACAGTCCGAGATGTCAATCGAGCAAGCACGAGTAGTGAAGGAAGAAACAGACGTCAAAGTAATACAGGATCAAGATGCTAATCATTGGAAGTCAATCATCATTATTGAGAGTCAGAAAGTACCATCATGCTGATTAAGAGAATTGTAGAGCTATCGTGTACATGTGTTATATATAGAATGCCTGAGAGTGTATTTTTTTTCTCAATCCTGATAAAAAAGGAGATGTACGGGAGAGATGTATCCGATACCTAGTTGAGGCTATCGGCTACGCCAGCAGACATTAAGCCGTAGTTGAGGTTTTGAGAAGAGTTAAGGAAAGATAGCGCTCAGATCGAGTCAAGAGGAATGTCAGGTTGACGTAGTAGGTCTAGGATCAAGAAGGCACTGACATCTGTAAGCAGATGGAATTATGGATGAAGTTATGAAGCTTTATTAAGATCTATATGGAACATGGTAGTTAAACATCTTAGAAGAGGAGATATAACATGCATAATATATGGTAATTATTTGAAGGAAGTCAGATAACCCTTAAGTTATTTTATAACTTAATAGCCGAGATGATGGGGGTTCGAGATTGTATTTGTGACGCAAGACCACGGTGGTGGGGAGCACGTCACGTGACCGCACCAAGCAGGTAGGGGTGGAGACAGTGCAGAAACTGTCAGTCTAGCTCTGTGAGCCAAGCAAGAAAGTCGAGCTGAGTAGCACACGCCAAGCGCATGGTACAGATCGCGTCGCGAACAGAAACTGTCACGGAAAGTGAAGGCGACTGTTTCAGCTTCACCGAGCAGCGAACAGAAACTGTCACGGAAAGTGCAGGGGACAGTTTCGGCTTCTCCGAGCGGCGAGCGACAAGTAGGTCAGTGGGCCGGTCGAACACCCGCAGCAAACAAGCATAGGAGGCCGGGGTTTCTTAAAACAGCATTGCGAGTAGTTGGAGAACTTTATTCCAAGCTACATTTCAACGCAGAACGGCATAGTAGAGCGACATGGCGAGGCTAGCTTTATGCGGAGATGATTATAGCATTGCAGTAAAACCGAGCGGGTTATTTCCCATTAATATACGCAAGCATGATAACAGAAGCTGAACTTCATTACTACGTTGAGTTGGAACGTTTATTCAGCATTTGAATTATTAAAGCAGATAGTTACGAGATACTGCAACTTTGAACTTCGAATGAACATAGTTTTTCTTAATGACATTACGACTATGCATTTCATAACGCATTCCAAGTAACATTAACAATTTTAAGCAAACGGAATGTTGTAAGCATATGCACTTAGAAACATTAGCTCGTGCATTAATGCAAGTCAGTCTTAAGAAGTGTTATGAATTACCGAGTATGAACACAGATACAGGGTGTTTCATAAACTTAGACACTCTGATAAAACAATTTTATTTTCTACAAGTAAAACTAAACCGCTGTGGAAATTGAACTTTCAACACTTAAACTGAACATTGTATAGAACAGTGGCGTAACGTAGAACAGGAATAGTGGGTCCGCTGTTTCTATGAACTTTTTCGTGAGGATTTGGACAATATCCGCTATGGATAACCAGAAGTTTATCATGTCGGAGTAAACGCAGACAGAGACGCGATGGCACCACGGAGCGATGGATTCGATTCCTGACGAGAAGGAGGTCCACCAGATGATTCACTTGGGATTCGAAGGCAATCGTCATTGCATGGATGGAATGATATTCACGCCGATCTTTCGAGAAATTCATTACATAGGGAAAATCGACGATCTTTGAAATTTAATAACAGCTGATTATGAGAAGGTACTGTAAGAGTTATAACTTTCTGATACGATTATTTTCATGAATACTGGGCACACACGTATAATTTTGTAATAGGAGTGATACGATTGTTTAAGACATGGCTTTGACTTTATATGCTTCGAAATTTTGCTAGAATATGGCGTGACCATATGATATGGCAGGCATCATTATACGAAATTCTCACCATTGGTTGGCTTTATTAAGCAGATGTTTGGTCTTTTAGACATTTTTCCTGCAAGGATATTTTTTCATGAATAGTTTTTTTTGTGTAACGAGTATTTCGAACTCGTGATCTGCAATTGATTGTCTAAAATTACTTCGTCAGTTCATCGCATACTAGCGAGTGTGTATTATTCATCAGTAGGGATTTTTTCCATTGGATTGTTTGGAGATATTAAGATGTTATTCATTTTAGTGAATGAATATCGCTTTTATATGACAACTAGAGACTTGTTAATTCCTATCTGGTACATTCACTCACATAGTCTTCGAGATGGGGTCTTTCGTATTTATACGATTGTATGGTGGTTCCTCATCTTACCCATCGTTTAGGGCACTATCATGTTAGTCGACGGGGCGAGGTCTTTCGTATTTATACGATTGTACGG
Organism: Meconema thalassinum; assembly: GCA_946902985.2. Lineage (NCBI taxonomy): Eukaryota > Metazoa > Arthropoda > Insecta > Orthoptera > Tettigoniidae > Meconema > Meconema thalassinum. The sequence continues at coordinate 590,779,835 of OX336390.1, forward strand.
TGGTTACTCATCTTACTTGCCATTGAGGGACTCATTTTTATCATCCGAGTGTACATGAGATTGTAATTGAATCAAACAAGGAACTACTAGTCACATATCAGTCGAAATTTTGTTAAATAAAGTACAGATAAATGTCAGCAGGGTTACATTTGTAATTCTTGTTTGCCAATCCAATATTTTGTTGCTATACTCTTTTGAGAGTAATTTCAGTTTAACAGCTGGTACAGCTGATGCTTTTGATGATTTTTATAATTGTGTTTGATACCTTTGAGAAGGATTTAAAGTAATTGAATCTTGTAAGATGAATCATTAATGGTCAGATTTATTTTAAGGCAGATCAGTATTGCAGATTTTGATATGAGAGATTATAGCACATTGGTGTTTTTCTGTGATGTGGATTATGAGAATTGTAAGAGCATTTATGCTATTTGAAAGCAAATCTTGAATTACTAAGGTAATATTTTTCCACTTGTTTAAGAAGTTGTCTAGATGTGATCAGATTAATTACAGTTATTGGAGATTGTGTGCGTTGATAATTTGAAGCCAGTTATATATTTTTTGTAGATCATGCAACATGGTTAAGTGAAGTTTGTGATAGGCATTTTGTGGAAGTTGCCAAGTGATAGTTGCAATGTTGCTAATGCATTTTGAAGCAGACATGAGGTTGTCGAACCCAGTCTAGCGTAATTGTTGAGATTCATGCTGTATGTGCTGAATATTTATGGAGTTTTGTGGAATAATTGTGGTATTCAAATGTGATATTTGAAGAATTGAGGATATATAATGTCGTTGTGGATAGTCAGATCCAACGTGATGTCGTGAAGGCAATAATATTTTTTGGCATGAAAATTAAATACGAGATATAACTTGGAAGTGATAAAACTGTAAGACAACGTTCTATAAACCATATTAAACAATTTGTTAGGAAATTAAACAAATAAATAAAGTTGATAATACAAGATTTTCTGAGAATAATAATTAATGAAATAATAATCTGAAATTTAAGCATATTAATGATCTGACCTAATGAAATAAAAATCAGAATGACTAGATGAAATAATGAGAATCTAAATAACCAGAGGAGTAAAATTTAAATAAATTGATAAATTAAATTTTGGAATAAATCAATGAATTAAATAAATGGATGAATTAAAGATTGGATGAATAAACTGATTTAAATAAATTAATAGATGATTGGATAGATGATGAATAACTGAATTAGAAGGTGATAATTAATTAAAGAAGCTGATGATTAATGAATTTATATGGAATTAAAATAAATTTAATTGAGATAAATTTGAGGAATTGCAACTTGAGTTGAGGAATTAAACAATTTGTATTGATGACTTAAGACGATTTAATCTGAAGGAGATAATAAAATAAAAGTGTGTGAATAATTAGAAAGCACAATGAAGTGGTGATAATAATTTTCATTTAAATGATTTAATGGTGACGAGTTAATGATTCTGACAGGAATATGTTGAATTTTGAAATGAGAATTAATGTGAGAAACATTTAATTTTGATGATGATGACAATGATGACCAATGAGAAGTGAATTTTCTGTAATTCACAAACAAGTAATTATGAATGACAATGTAAATAGTGTAAATTAATTATTCGATGTTTAGGAGCATTTGACTAACATGTTCAACATTTAAATTATGCCATGCAAGCCATAAAATTGAGTGATATTTAAAGTATGTCATTATAATATGTGTATGTTTAGACAGATTAATTACTTTTTCAAATCCACATTTATGATGTTAAATTAAAGAGAAATTAGGTCTCAGGTTTCACAAATGTCAGTGACTAAGACATAGTGCTACAGTGATCCTGAGAAGCCAAGAGAACTTTAGAGATTTTTCTGTTTTATGTGGATGGAATATTTTTGATTAGAAAAGAGATGGTTCGATTTTTGGACAATGACAATTTAACGTTGGCATTCGACCATACTCTCAGGTAGGAGGTATATTTAAATGTCTGTCTGACTATCAAAGTGAAATAAATTTGTTTTTATCTTAGTTGTGATCTGATGATGGTGTGAATTTCCTTTTTCTTTCCTTGTCTTGAGTAAGGCTTAACCAGGAAAGGAGGTGGTTTGCTAGGAATTCAGTTGATGGCGCTCATTTATATTTGCATTTTTTTTTATTAAACTTAAGCCCGTAACGACCCAAGAGATACTTTGTCTCGTGTTACCCACTGCTTTTTCGATAACTCAGCTGAATTTCCGACACATTCCTTATTTGACTAGAGGTTCATTTAACTCCGCTCTCTCCTGGAACTCCAGGAATGCGATGTAATAGCAGATGGGTCATCGCATCCCCAGGACGAACGGGTACAGTATAAAAATTAATCCCAAATGACAAGAAGGTTACCATCCCCATAAGACAGTAAAATGTTAAAAGTATGCATAGAAAGACGAAAAAATGTTAACTCACCTCCAATTGTAAAATACTTTCTCGCAATAAATGAGGTCTGATCCTCCTACGAAAACCTGCATATTTTGCCTATTATAGCCTATCCCCTAGTTTGCCCGGTGAAATCTACCTCCGCTTTCCGGCGTGCCGAGAGGAATTTTTATTTGTTGGAAGGGGAGTCGGAAAGCCCTATCCTTACATGAAAGATGACCCAATTTCTCTGGAACTATAAGGATTAGAGTTTTACAAATTTTATCACTGTTAATTAAAATCTTCCCATAAGAACTGAACTAGATTGAAGTAGTTTGAATAATTGATTGTAACTTGATTAATATTTTTCACATGTTCCACATTTAAGCACACAATTTTTTATATTTTTTTATATTCCTAAATTAGAAACTAAACATGGGAAATACTCCTTTCTAGTTCAGTACCTAACTTATGACACAATCAACCGCTCTACAAACCATGAACTGTTCATCTGGTGTAGTTTCTGAGATAAAGGAATAAACATGTGAAAGAATGTCAGTTTTCAGAAAATGTGTTTTAAGTACGACACTATGTTCATTGATACATTTACCATTCAGTGCCTAAAAAGGCAGGTGACATACGGTATGTTAATAAATTATATAATTTTATTCAGCAGAGTTCATATAACTTAATTTTATAACACAAGATTTGAAAAAAGTATTGTTTTCAATTTATATTTTTTCTTTCCGATTCCCCTTAAAATATACAGAGTGTAACTAAATACTGTATGTGGGAAAGCTCCGGGGATTCGATAGAGGACCTGATAACAAGCAAAATATGTCCTGTATTTGCTTTCGTTTCCGTGTTACCAACATTGATTGTGGTGTACATAACACAGACTGCTTCACGGAGGGGCAGATGACCTCGTAGTTCCGCCCCTTAAAACAACAATAACTAACTAGACTGCTTCACTATGCAGGTTGGTCATTTGTGTTGATAAAGTGTACGTTAATAGTTACAGTTCTCCACAGAAGGTGCTCAAAATGCCTACCACGAGCTGTAATGCAGGTGTCTATGCGCCGCATCATTAACAGTCTCACATGCTCCCATATTCCCGGCGTCTGTCGTATCTGCTGTCATCCTTGCTCTAATCGCTGACACAGCATGTTCACGTTATGAATATGTGTGGCATACACAATGGCCTTTAAATTACCCCATAAGTACAGTAGAAGTCTAATGGGTTGAGATCGGGAGAATGAGCAGGCCTTGACGCTTTGAATGCAAAACAAATGCACACAGACTTGAATAGCCCTCCACAAATGACCAACTAGCGTCGTACCGCCGTCTGTGTTATGCACACCACAAACAATGTTTGTAACTCGGCAACGAACGCACAGACACCATAATATGTTTACTAGACATGTTTAGCTTGTTGTCAGGTCCTCTATCGAATCCCAGGAGCTTTCCCACATATATTAGCTTGCCACGGTGGGTAAGTGGATAGCGTTCGGTCTACCAACCCCAAGATTGCAGGTTCGCTCCTGGCCGTGGTAAGTGATTTTTGAAAGGTGGCAAAAATACGATATCACACGATGTTGGCATGTCAAGGAACCCATTTGAATTCAGTAGGCCGTGTTCATAATGGCAAAATTAATCTCGGGAGTTTCCGCCAACACAAAGTTCCTCATTTCTCTACTAGAAAGCGCTATAGTGGTCAAGGAGTTTAGATATCTAATAACCTTGACTTTCATACTTATTCAAGGAACAACGAAATTCGACATGCAAGCTACCCACTGGGTGTCAAATTACAAAGCTTCCATCCGGCACCCGAGGCCATACGATATTATTATATTATCCCACATATTTAGTTATACCCTGTATATTTGATATTATCAGCCACAATGTGTTGTCTTGCGGCAAGCAAAGAAGCTTTTCATCCAAATGGATCGGGTTTGTTTCCCAAAAGAAGAGCAGGATTCCTCAACTTCCCAGATAATGTCACCAAAATATACTGTATGCCGTACCAAGACAATTTTTTATTTTTATCCTACTTTTCACATTTTGCAAAAATGAGGAAAAAGTAGACTTATGAGATCGATCCGGGAAAATGTGTGTGTGTCTGTCTGTCAGTCTGTCCTTCTGTCTGTTTGTATTCTGTACCTAAAGAGATGGAACTAAGAATATATTCAGTCACCAGGGCTGCCAACTGTAGTGCTCTATTAGGCTACATTATACCAGGTATATTTTGAACTAATTAGATATTTCGATATTACCAACTTAATTTCGTCATTATTCTAGATAGGTTCATATTCTGTAGAATAATCATTGGCATGAAATGTAGGCTGTATAGTTCTTCACGGAACTTCTTGTTATTTATCGTATGGCTATTAGTGCCGGGAGTGTCCGAAGACATGTTCGGCTCGCCTGAGTCTGTAGCTGCTTCCAGCGGACACCCCAAAGGGAGAGCTACAAGTTCCGTTCAATTTCAAGTAGTTCCAACTTTCGCCACCAGATATCAATGATACCTAGTGGTGAACGTTGGAACTTTTTGATAGAGCGTTCTGACGAAATCTAACCTAACAATTTTGCTTTACACAAGTTTAGTCTGTGAAAGGATCTTTTACATGCCATAAATCTATGAAATGGGACCGCCGGCTTTACTTCCCCTCAGAAGGAAGGCATACTGAAGGATTTTTAACGCTCTTAAAAAATCCGACCACTTCGGCCGGGTTTGAATCACAATCTGCTAATACATCACTCATAAGAGATGGTTGGTTGGTTCTTAAATTTAGGGGCTGCGACAACGCGGTCATGTAGTCCCGTGCACTTTGGGTGTGTGTAGAATCTGTCTAATAACCGGTGTTAATTGTGATGACTGTGTTAGTGTGTGTTATCTGTTTTTTAATTCAAGTAAGGACTGCAGACTTGCATTTATCAAATCGTTCCTACTTTTGCTGCCAAACGCAAGCGTCAACGACTACTAGTTCAGAACTTAGCTACCAGACGCTACCGCAGTCGACTCTTGGCAATGAACGTAGGAACCTAAGAGCGTTGTTTACATTCTTAACCTATACAATTTAGCTTCACACAGGTATAATTAGTGGAAGGATCTTTAACATGCCATAAATCTATGATATGGAACCGCCGGCTTTACTTCCCCTCCGAAGGAAACTCATAAGGGAAACCAGCGTGATGTCGACCACATATGTTGACGTCCTGCACAAGGAAACGACTCGATTGCCTTACTGGATAGTAATGTTGTTTCTTTATGCATCTGGGGATATCGTGATCTTCAGAGATATTTAGGCTACCTGGTGTGTAGTCAGTAGCATTTGAGGGTGCTAAAATATGAAGGAGCAGTATATTTACTGGCACGTTCAAGGTAAAATTCTGGCACCCCGGCGCGTCTCTAAAAGCCCAGGTAGTTAAAAGGGACACAAAACCCACATTATTATTATTATTATTATTATTATTATTATTATTATTATTATTATTATATTATTATTATTATATTACATGGTGTGTGTGATTCTACCTTTAATGTATCAACCAATGCGCACTTGCTTTGGATCTCAGGTTGGGAAGGAGAAGAAGAAGATGATGAAGGCAGCTATGACATTAAATTAGGTACCATCCCGGCATTTAACTGAGTAGTTGGTTTGTTGGTTCCTCAGTTTAGGGGCTGCGACAACGCGGTCATGTAGCCCCGTGTACTTTGGGTGTGTGTAGAATCTGTCTGAAAACCGGTGTTAATTGTGATGGCTGTATTAGTGAGTGTTAGTTGTTTCTAATTCAAGTAAGGACTGCAGACATTTAATTTTCAAGTAGTTCCAACTTTTGCTACCGAACGCCACCGTCAACGACCAACTAGTTCTGAACTTGGATACTAGATGCCACCGCAGTCGGCTATTGGCGACGAACGTTGGAACCTAAGAGCGTTAGTCAAATCTAACCTATAATTTAGCTTCACACAAGTGTAATTAGTGAAGGGGGCCACCGGCTTTGCTTCCCCTCCGAAGGATGGCATACTGAGAGATTTTTAACGCTCTTAAAAATCCGACGACTTCGGCCCGGTTTGATCCCACGACCTTGGGCATAAAAGCTCAGCATACTACCAACTACGCCACCGAAGCCGACTAACTGAAATAGGATAACATGGAAAACTAATAATATGTCTGTTCCAGCCCTCAGAATAAAATAAAATTCCTTGGCAGAGCTGGGTTTCAAACCCGGACCTCCACAGTTACAGCCTAGAAGCTAGCTAGCCACTGTGCCACCAGATGGTGTGAAATAACTAGTTGGAGGAACCATAACAGTCCTTGACATCAATGCTGTCAAGAATAGCTTACCTGAAACATTCTACCAGCCTAAAAACCGTAATGGGGAAGTTTGTTTTTGTGTCAATATGCAAAACGATAGTTTGTTTGATGGCCTAAACATGCTGTGCAAAGTCAAACGTGGACATAGCTTGCTGCTCGCGTGTGAAGTAAACGGGACTTATTTGGCGTCCGGTCCTCAACGCCATCATGCGATCTCGATTGAGCTGATCGTTCCTGGCTGGCTCATTCCTCCAAATGAGGTTCGTATGCAGCAGCCTGCAAGATTATGCATCCGGGCAAGAGCTCTTCATGCAAGGAGAATCCCTGGCCAATCCTGATTTACACATATCGATGATTGTGGGAAGGAAAGGGAGATTCGCCGTAATACAAATCACTGATTGGTGCAAAGAAAGGGGCACATGACTTCGCTGTTCCGTCCCTTAAAACAACAACAACAACAACTAACTTGGTGCAAAGAAAGAACCTCGTTGTGTAGTGGTTAGCTGTTTAGGTATTCATTCCATAGATCTGAGTTCGATTAGCGCCCCCGCCAAGCAATTCTAATCAGAATGTTTGAACGAGGTACACCTTGCCCTCATGTGACAAAACTAGTAAGAGGTTGGCTATATTCCCTAATAATTTTCTTAATGCGTCAATGGCCATGTACTTTTCTGTTCAGGGCGGGTCAGGGAAGGGATATTGGAAGTAAATCGGCCGTGGACCTATTGAAAGGAACCGTCCCGGCATGTGCCTGGTGGTGAAAATGGGAAACCACGAAAACCATTTTCAGGACGGCCGAGGTGGGGTTCGAACCCACGCTCTCCAGATGCCAGCAAGACACAAGGTAGTGCGTTAGCGCTCTCAGCCACCGCGGCCGGTCTATATTCCCTTATAGAGGTGGTTTTCGAAGACACATTTCCTCTTGGAGAATGCCGGGATGTTTCTAACTCAGTACCACGGCCAGCTCCCTCCCAAACTTGGCCTCAATTAAACACTACTGCAGATACTACAGGGCGCCAGGAAATGTTCTCCGCAGTGACTACGGGCATCAGCAATTTAGTTGGCAGCACGGTGTCCTTGACAGGGTGCATTCCACACGTGTGGGCTGTAGGCTGTCGAACTCGTCAGTGTGTATTGCAATAAGCGAGCGTGTGTGTCATCAGCACTTCCAGCATCTGTTATGAATGGCTGTGGTGAGTACTAAGTTTACTGTTTGTTTTGTTACAAGCGACAGGCGTGCTACCAACGTAACTACCGATGCAAGCTCTCGCAGTAGCCCGTAGTCACTGCTGAAAACATTTCCTGGTGCCTGAATAATAACATAGGTTATCAGAAAAATGTTCTACAACCTGAATATACGGGGCTGGTGATCATGATACCCAGGCTGTTAATTTAAAACGAATACAACTTCGTTCTTGTCCACATGGGCTTGCCTTCGTAGGTCCAAAGGCAGAACCTACTCAATCGACTCATAGATACACTTTTACTACGACAGTGGACCACCTCTAATAGTACATAACTCTATGGCATACATATATAAAAATCCAACATGGCACCATCCAAAATATTTAGACGGTTCTAAATATCTACTAATCTATGCCAGCAATCAAACTAAAATTGTGTATGTTGATAAAAGCTATGAACGTAAGTTCACCAACGGGACTTTCAATAACCTGGTGAGTACAAATCCAACATGGCGGCACCACGAAATTTCAATATTAAAATGGACGTTTCTCGTGGTTTAACCATCCGAGAGCTGTAAAACTTGGTACACAAAAGGCCTATACAAATTTTAATCCACTGACATTGAATTGATTTCAATTTTTTTATTTATTTTTATTTCTTGTGTCTTAATCATGCGATTGAAGTTTGAATAATATACCTACGCAATAATCTTCATATAATAGTACTGTACATAACTCTATGGCCTACATCGATAAAATCTAACATGGCGACCATCCGAAATATTTTGACGGTTCTCAATATCTACGAATCTATTACAGCAATCAAACTGAAATTTTGTATGTTGGTAGAGGCAATTAACATATATTAAAATAGGTTAGTTAGTTCTTTACAGAACTACTTGTTTATTATACCTCTTCCAAGTGATCCTGTACGCTTACTGAAATTTGGAATTCTTTCTTTATTTGCCTCGCGGTATAAACCAAAGGGCTGAATAATTGCTCCATTGTTATTATTATTTTTATTATTATTGATAACATACAGGAGCCTCCGTGGCTTAGGCGGCGGCACGCCGGCCTCTCACCGCTGGGTCCGTGGTTCAAATCCCGGTCACTCCATGTGAGATCTGTGCTGGACAAAACGGAGGCAGACAGGATTTTCTCCGGGTACTCCGGTTTTCCCTGTCAAAAATGTCATTCCAGCAACACTCTCCACTATCATTTCATTCCATCTGTCATTCATTTAATCATTGCCACAGAGGAGTGCGTCAGGCCTCGGCAGCCGGCACAGTTCATATCCTCGCCGCTAGATGGGGGCTTCATTCATTCCATTCCTGACCCGGTCGGAGACTGGAAGCAGGCTGTGGATTTTCATTTATTGATAAAATACACAATTTTCTCCGGTGATACGAAGAGCTTGGCACGTTTTACCTCGGCAAGAGGCACGCGCGTTCTCACTATAGTATGCTATTGATCCGGAGGAAGCATGTTACGTCTGTGTGAGATTACCCCAAGGAGCTCGGCAGGAGAGATGAAGACGTGGCTTGTTAATACCACCTCCCTGCCTTCACGCGCGCAGATCAAGCGGAAGGATTTAGATATACGAACAGTTAATTTTACTGCAGTCGCTAAAACAGGGAATGAGATGTTGCTGCTTGGCGTCTTCGCTCAGGGTAATATATCTCCGTAAAGGGAAATTATGATGACGATTATTATATCATATACATTATTTCAGTACTATAAATCCCTTTTTCGGCGCCCACAAGTAACCGATCGTATCAAATGTGCATTCAAGAGAAAAAAACCGGAGCAGTGACGAATTGCGCACTCATTCCATAAAATATCGACAATTCGTTTGTAAACAAATGTTTAAAGAAATAATCAAGACGATAGCCCCTGCTTGAGCCATGTTGCGCCGAGCCCGCATAACAGGAAAGTCTGGCACACAGCCAGCCCCTGCCAGAACTGTGTCGCGTCGAGTCTTACTGTCTTGCGAGGCTAAAGAACAACGACAATTATGTTAAAATGCAAGATTTCTCGCACGAGTCCCCTAGTTATTATTATTATTATTATATTATTATTATTATTATTGTTACCAATAGACCGCGATAGTTTTAATTGCTAAGGCCAGGAAAAGCATTGATATTTATTGTATCCTCTTCAAGTAATCGGAGTGAAGTTTCGTGTAAATTAATGAATGAAAATCCACAGCCTGCTTCCAGTCTCCGACCGGGTCAGGAATGGAATGGATGAAGCCCCTATCTAGCAGCGAGGATATGAACTGTGCCGGCTGCCGAGGCCTGACGCACTCCTCTGGGGCAATGATTAAATGAATGACAGATGAAATGAAATGATAGTGGAGAGTGTTGCTGGAATGACATTTTGACAGGGAAAACCGGAGTACCCGGAGAAAAACCTGTCTGCCTCCGTTTTGTCCAGCACAGATCTCACATGGAGTGACCGGGATTTGAACCACGGACCCAGCGGTGAGAGGCCGGCGTGCTGCCGCCTGAGCCACGGAGGCTTGCCGTGTAACTTAATAAACCATCATAATAATCTTTATCTATTGGCACTTAATTCGATAGCTTACTTTCATAAACTAAATAAGTAATTCATATGTCTTTCCTTAAAATGAACTCCTGTGATTCGTCAAAGAAAGATGCAATTTTTACGGGAGCCAGAATTAACCGATACTGAAAGTTATATGTTCTAGTATGTAGATTTTTAATTTACTGATATGGTTATTGTTTTCAGGGGTGGAATACCGAGGTCATCTGGCCAATTTTGTAGTGCAGGTATCGTAAATTATCGATTATACGCATGCTAATTTCTGAAAAAGAAAACCTCTCGCCTATGTTCTACTGAAACGGTTTTTGGGAAACTTTATAAACTAATACCATGAAGTAATATTGCCATTCATATCCACATTTTGTCAATACTTAATGTCACAAAACGTATTTATGTCTTTAACATATTTCAAGCCCCATTGAGCCCTTCATCAGCTAGAAATGTTTAAACCATAAAAAATAAATTAATCTATAAAATAAGACTCAATAAATCAAATTGTTGAAAACATAAATAATAGTATTTATTTATTTAGCGTATGGCAATAACAAAACTGAATTACAACATAATAAATATACAAAAATTAATTTAACTAAGTCATTAGATTTATAATTTAATATCTAATTTATCTATCCATTGAAGGGCTGCCTCTGTCACTTCATAGAAATCGTTAAGATTTCCAGGGTACGCTCGACGGCTGCAACTTGATATAATGTGTTGGATGGTCTGATGTTCACTGCCACAATCACATTGTGTAGATGGGACCTTTCCCCAGCGGTGAAGACTCTCTGTGCAGATGCCATGGCCTGTTCGAATCCTGTTAATTGTCTTCCATGCATTGCGCGGGAGTTCCATGCCTGGTGGCTTTGTGGTGGTTCTTATTAGAGTCTGATGTTCGACGTTATTAGTTTCTACTCCACATTTCCGACCACTTCTTGTTCAGGTTAAAGCCCATTTCTTGTAACGATAAATAATAGTAAACGTAATATACTGTAATATGAAAGAAACACAACAAAGGAAATGATTAAAAATTGAAATTATTGACAGTAGAATTTTACAAGTAGTCTAGTTCCGTGAAGAACTATACAGCCTATTTTCATATATCCTGCTCAGGTTAATTGCCTCTATCAACATACAAAATTTCAGTTTAATTGCTGTAACAGATTCGTAGATATTGAGAACCGTCTAAATATTTCAGATGGTCGCCAGGTTGGATTTTTATTTTTAGCCTATTTTCAATTTTGAAAAAATAGGCTTATGAGATCACCTTTTGTCCGTGTGTGTGTGCGTGTGTGTGTGTGTGTGTGTGTGATTCGTGTGTGTGTCCCCCCCTAATAAAATCTAAACGGCAGGAGCGATTTCAATGAAACTCGGAAAGTTCATAGCACTATTCCCGGCGACCTCGACCGTGCCCTTCAAATTTTGTTACGACTCACCAATCCAACATGGCGGCTGTGCGAAATATTTCACCAGCATCCAATATCTCCGAAACTATTACCGATATTACCCTGACATTTTCTATGGTGATAGAGGGAACTACTATAAGTTCACTTATGTGACTTTTGAAAACCTGGTAACTACAAAACCAACATGGCGGCCAAGCGAATTTGCGACTTTTAAATAGACGTTTCTCGCGATTTGACCAACCAAACGCAATGAAACTTGGTACAGTATATGTTTATATACATTGTAATGCACCGACATCTAACTTCGTTCAATTGTTTACAAAATCACAAGATGGCGGATGTGCGAAATATTTCACCGGCATTCTATATCTCTGAAACTATTAGCGGTATCTCCCTAAAATTTTGTACGGAGATAAAGGGCACTACTGAAAGTCCATCTATAAGATTTTCAAAAAACACTTAACTACAAAACGAACATGGCGGCCATGCGAATTTGAACATCTTAAAGAGACCTTTCTCGCGATTTAATGTTCCAAGCGCACTGAAACCTGGTACAGGAAATATTTATACACATTGTAATCCACTGGTATCTAATTTAGTTCAATTGTTTACATAACCTCAAGATGGCGGCAGTGCGAATTTTAAAATTAAGTTTTTATTTCTTGTGATGTAGTCATGCGATCGAAGTGAAAGTTTGAATAATGAACCTACGCAATAATTTTCCTTTAATGGTACATGACTCTATGGCCTATACATTTAACAATCCAACATGGCGACCATCCGAAATATTTAGACGATACTGAATATCTACGAATCTATTTTAGCAATCAAACTGCATTTTTTAATGTTCATAGGGGCTATGAACTTAAGTTCACCTATAGGACTTTAAATAACCTGGTGATCACAAATCCAACATGGCGGTGACGCGAATTATAAATATTCACATGGACGTTTCTCGCAATTTAACCATCCGCGTGAGTGAAACTTGGTACAGTAAATCTTTATCCGAATGTTAATCCACTGGCATCTAATTTATTTCAATTGTTTCCATAACCACAAGATGGCAGCTGTGAATTTTTTTTAAATCTCCTTGTATTTTCTTGTGTCCTAATTATGCGATTGAAGTTTGAATACTACACGTTCACAATAATCTGCATGTAACAGTACATAACTCTAGGACCTACATATATAAAATCCAACATGACGACCATCCGAAATATTTCGTCGGTTCTCAATATCTACGAATCTATTACAGCAATCAAACTGAAATTGTGTACGTTGATAGTGGCAATTAACGTAAGTAGGATATATGAAAATAGGCTGTATAGTTCTTCACGGAACTACTTGTTGTACTATTATATTAAGATTATTGTGTACGTGTGGTATTCAAACTTCAATCGCATGATTAAACACAATAAGTAAAAACGAGATTTTAAAATTACGCACAGCAGCCATCTTGTGATTATGCAAACAATTGAAATAAATTAGATGCCAGTGGATCAACATTTGTGTAACCATTTAACGTGCAACGTTTCACGGCACTCGGATAGTTATTTCGCGAGAAACGTCCATTTAAATAATTATACTTCGCGTCGCCGCCATGTTGGATTCGTGCTCACCAGGTTACTGAAAGTTCTATAGGTGAACATTTGTTCATATTCTCTATGAACATAAAAATTTCAGTTAGGTTGCTGTAAAAGATTCATAGATATTGAGAACCGTCTAAATATTTCGGAAGCTCGCCATTTAGGATTGTTATATGTATTGGCCATAGAGTTATGTACCATTTCAGGACACTTATTGCCTAGGTTCATTATTCAAACTTTCACTTCGATCGCATGATTACGACACAAGAAATAAAAACTTAATTTTAAAATTTCGCACAGACGCCATCTTGAGGTTATTTAAACAATTGAATTAAATTAGATGGCAGTACATTACAATCTGCAAAATCATTTACTGTACCACATTTAACTGCGCTCAGAGAGTTAACTCACGAGAAAAGTCTATTAAAATATTTCAAATTCGCCTGATCGCCATGTTCGTTTTGTACTTTACAGGTTTATGAATTATACATAGGTAAACTTGTATCAGTACCCTTTATCACCGTACAAAATTGCAGGGTGATATCTGTAATAGTTTCGGAGATATAGAATGTCAGTGAAATAATTCGCACAGCCGCCATTTTGAGGTTATCTAAACAATTGAACTAAATTAGACTCCAGTGCATTGCAATGTGTATAAAAATTTGCTGTACCAAGTTTCATTACGTTTGGATAGTTAAATCGCGAGAAAAGTCTATTTAAAAGTCTCAACTTCGCTTGGCCGCCATGTTGGTTTTGTAGTCTCCAGATTTTTGAAAGTCTCATAGGTGCACTTCTAGTAGTGTCCTTTATCACCGTACACAATTTCAGGGCGATATCGGTAATAGTTTCGGAGATATTGAATGCTAGTGAAATATTTCGCACAGCCGCCATGTTGGATTGGTGAGACGTAACAAAATTTGAAGAGCACGGTCGAGGTCGCCGGGAATAGTGCTATGAACTTACCGAGTTTCACTGAAATCGCTCCAGCCGTTTAGATTTTATTAGGGGGGGACACACACACACCTCTCTCGCACACACACACACACACACACACACACGGACAAAAGGTGATCTCATAAGCCTATTTTTTCAAAATTGAAAATAGGCTAAAAAATCAGCTAAGAGCTGTCGAATATTAAGTACTAAATAACATAACTATTGTGAGTAATGTAAATCAATGAAAAGAACATAACACGTATAACCTATAGATGGTGAATCTTGAAAACCTCATCCAAAAATTGTATGGATTTTATGCTTTATACTTTTTATACTTTATTTTTACACTTGTTAGAAATTAAGTTACTCAGTGATTATATCTCTATTCTGGGGGATTAGCTGAGCCATCTTGGATTAGTTTGTAGGAGGGAGGGTGACCGTTTACCAGGGGATTTGTGATTTTCCAGCCTAGCAGCCTTGTAAATATTAGTAAAGCTAGGCTGCAACTTATCACCCATACTTTTCAATCTATACATTGAACAAGCAAAGAAGGAAATTGGAGAAAAATTTAAAGTGGGAGTGAAGATTTAAGGAGAAATAATTTCAACTCTCAGAGGCTTTGAATGAGTTTTTGAATGGTGTGGACTCCGTCATGAGGAAAGAATTCATGATGAAAGTGAATAAGTATAAAACAAAAATATTGGAATGCAGCCGAAATAAATCACAAACCTCTATGGAGATCAAATTGGCAGGTGGAAAGCTGAAGGAAATAGGAGACTTCTGCTACTTAGGAAGCAAAATAACCAGTGATGGACGAAGCAAAGAGGATATAAAATTTAGGTTAGCACGGGCAAGGAAAGCATTTCCATAGAAAAGGAATCTGTTGACATCGAATATACATTTAGGTATTAGGAAGTCATATTTGAAAGCCTTCGTCTGGAGCGTGGCACTCTATGGAAGTGAAACTTGGACTATTGGTGCAGCAGAAAAGAGGAGCATTGAAGCGTGTGTAATGTGGTGTTACAGGATAATGATGAAGATCAGATGGGTAGATAGGGTTACAAACGAAGAGGTATTAGGATGAGTCGGAGAGGAGAGATGTTTCTGGTGACTGCTAATGAAGAGAAGAGATAGGTTGGTCGGACACATACTAAGACACCCAGGAATAGCAGGCTTAGTTATGGAAGGAAGGGTCGAGGACAAGAACTGTAGGGGTAGACCAAGGTTATAATATGTTAAACAGATTGCCTCGGGTGTAGGGTGTGGTAGCAATGTAGAGATGAATCGATTAGCTCAGGAATGGGAGGCATGGATAGCTGCATCAAACCAGTTAAAAGACGAAGACTCAATTAGCAACATTCTTTAAGGGGTCTTAACAATTCAGTTTTCCAACTGCTGTATTAGCCGTAGACTACGTCTTAAGATTCTGTCAATCCTAAGAGGGTTGGTGATTGAAGACCGTTTTTCTGTTTCATGGTTGATATTATCGGATTTAGTAGTGTCTTGTAGAGCTACTGAATTTTGGCTTGTAGATTAAATCTTTCTGATCTGATGATGCTCGCTTGATGAGCGAAACATGTCATCCTATAGTTCCTTTCTCTTCTGTAATCGGTAACAAAATCACCTGCTTTTCTTTTTTCAAGTTGTTTTTCGCATAGTAGTCTAATTGGCATAATACTGTGTTGACCGACTGAAAAAGATTCAGTATCAACTACTGATAGGTCAAAGAAGAGTAGATCTTCAATCTATAGTAAGAATGTGGTCTTAAGGAAAAGAAAGCGAAAGTATTGTGACTAACAGGCTCGGGAGAAGGGGGGGGGGGGGGGGGGCGGGGACCATCATGCTCGTTTGAATCTAGCTTTAGATACCTTCCTACGGAGACAGTCAATTGAGAGATAGATTTGTAAGATGAGATAACGCTCATCGGATCAAAAGGGCCGCTATATATTTCACTTAATTCACTAACTCCATAAATTGTATGTGGAAGCTAGAATCCTGCCCAAGCCACGTCACCTTGGTAGCATCATTATCTTGGTGGCTCCACCCACTGCCCGCTGTCTGCCTGTAATCTGTCAAACTGTCAAGACCGTTTGGTCCTAGCTCTTTTTAACAGCGACGTGTTCACAATCATAAGCAGACCTCGTTTGATATGCGTACTTATTTATTTCGTCCATTTGATACTTTCTAACCAAGTCTACAAAATCGTAAATGACCAGCGTGAATTTTGAGTTAATCTTCTTCTGATTGATCATTATTCTGTTTACTTAATTAATTATGAAAGCAATCACTTATTAACCACCAATACTAGGGCTGGTTAATTTCAGCTTCCAATGGGCTATACAATATAAAGACAGATGGCATAACAAAATAATTTGAACACTAAACGTTTAGTTATTTTGTACTTATTTTTTAAACATAATCGCCAAAACGATTGAGGTATTTGTTGATTCGTGACACCAGCTTTCCAATGCCCTCTGCAAAGAATTCTGACGCCAGTGAGGTGGGCACGTCTGAACAGTCTCCTGAAGTTCTTCGTTGTTGGCGAGGCGTTGCCGCCCAACCATACATTCAATTCTCGAAAGAGGTGAAAGTCAGTCGGTGCGAGGTGACTAAATGGTGGATGGTCGAACACTTCCTCCTTGAATCCTATGTGCCACGTTGGCACAGTACGGTCGTTTATTGTCGTGGATCAAAACCACGCCAGACGAGAGCATGACTCTTAGTTTGCTTTGAATTGCTCTGCTTGCAGAAAACGCATCGAACTTCGCAACTCACACTTGGTGGGAGTATCGACGCAAGTGGCCATGTTCAATTGCCCGTAACTCAGCTACGACTGGTTCAATGGAGCCAACAATGAAACAGGTTATGAAGGGGGTGTAGCTCAATTGCACGACGCACAGACCTGGCTCTCATCTATATCATGTTTAATTATTGTTTGACGCAAGATCGGAGGTTGAAAAAATAAATACCCTCGTATGTGCTGTTCTTTAAAGAAAAAGGAAATTTTGTCAAATGCCATCTTGACAGAAAATCCTGCCCTGTACAATTAGTTAGTACTTCTAGCGTGGGCGTTGGCTTTAGAAATGATAGGCCTATTTGAGATTTATATTTTAATAACATTTATGCTCCACCCTCCCTTCCCCAACCTATGGCTCATGATTTCAATATTGACAGTCGCATAAACGTACGAGGTTTCATTCTTTCTCCAACCATTCTACGTGGTTCCCCAAGAACCAGTCCCTTATAAAATTTCTGACCACCCTCAATGCTGGTTACTTCGGAGATCTCACAATATCTGATGTATTAACATGGTTAACGTTGCATAAGCGGATTCGGTGGCGTAGTTGGTAGCATGCTGAGTTTCTCTGCCCAAGATCACGGGTTCAAACCCGGCCAAAGTCATCGGATTTTTAAGAGCGTTAAAATCCCTCAGTATGCCTTCCTTCGAGAGGAAGTAAATCCGGCGGTCCCATGCCATAGATTTATGGCATGAAAAAGAACCTTCCACTAATTACACTTGTGGGAGGTAAAATTTGTAGGTTGGTTTGATAACGCTCTATTAGTTCCAACGTTCGCAACCGGATGCTGACTACGATGGCATTTAGTAGCCACGTCCGCAGCTAGGTGTCGTGGATGGTAGCATTTGGTGGCAAATGTAAGAACTACTTGAAATAATTAATCGTCTGCAGTCCTTCTATCTGAATCACGGATAACACACACTAATACAGCCATCACAATTAACACCGGTTATCAGACAAATTCTACACACACCCAAAGTACACGGGGCTACATGGCCGCGCTGTCACAGCCCCTAAACTAAGGAACCATCCAATCCAACGTTGGATAGACATCAGGTAGTGTGATAATAATGAACTTATGGATCGTTCCCAAGTTTCGAAAACGAATGTAATCGAAGGTATTTCTCGATATCAAGGTAGAAATGCATGAAACTATTAACCACCTAGGAATGTAACGAAAGCTTTTGGCTCGTGGTGACAGTCTCGTATTGTGACGTCAGAAGCTAGGCTCGAGGTGAACTGTGTCAGGCTCCTGTACGACCTTTCAAAATTAACTGAAGAGTGCAAAATTTACAGCTTCGAACTGAGGATGGGAATTTAGTTTGTGAAGAAAGATGATGATGCTGATATTGATGATGATTGTTGTTGTTGTTGTTGTTTCAATGGGTGAACCATTGAAGTCTGTGAAGACACAAGAGTGATAGTAGTGGTAATTATCTACCGCCTTTGCCGTGACAGCTAAGAATGCTAGCCACTTTGCAACGAGGTGGACCCTACCAAAGATGTTATGCTTGAGATAATACCACACAAGGAAACGAAACATTGCCAACCTTTTTATGACCACTTCATTCGGCAATCCAAGCTCTATTTCAGACGAATCGTCGATTTGATAAATATCCAAAGAGGCAAATCTGTGATCTACAATCAACTTTCCGCACCGAAATAAAGGCCAATGTTGTAGTTCGATTGGCATAAGCTGGTTACGACATACAGTAAGTTCATCAGAAATATTTATTTGATAGTGTCATTAGACTGTTACTAGCCTCCGTGGCTTAGGCGGTAGCACGCTATCCTCTCACCACTGGGTCCGTGGTTCAAATCCCGGTCACTCCATATGCGATTTGAGCTGGACAAAGCGGAGGCAGACAGGTTTTTTTTCTCCAGGTAGCCAACTCCGATTTTCCCTGTCACAATTTCATTCCATCACCACTCTCCACTATCATTTCATTTCCTCTGTCATTCATTTAATCATTGCCCCAGGGGAGTGCGACAGGCTTCGGCAGCCGGCACAGTTAATATCCTCACCACTAGATGCGGGCTTCTTTCATTCCATTCCCTGACCCGGTCGGTGGACTGGAAGCAGGCTGCGGATTTTCATTTTCATTAGACTGTTACCGTGCAAACGTGATGCCGATGCGCAATGACTATCATATGTGAATACTGTACCCTTGCACTGTGCCTTTGGCTACGTTACGTTGTCGGTTTCCCACATGTACGCTTCGAAGACTAAATGGTCGTTGAACAGTATCAGGTCAGCATACAAACACAATTAAATGTTGTGTTTTTAAGTTCTTCAATATTATATCACCACTATATTTGTATCAATGTTGTCACAATAGTTGAATGTATAATTTGATCCATAATACTGTATCATGAATTTTGGTCTTGGTAACTCTCCCTCATTAACAATATGTACTTACGCACAGATTGCACCAAGCGTCAGATGTAACGCTTTGCATGGGAATGACTCACGTAACTATTTCTGTTACCACCGATTTGTATTATCCAAATGTTTTCATTTGGATCCTTCCGTTCAAGACCAAGTACGTTCCTTGTAAGTTAAAAGAATACAATCAGACAAATGGAAGAACGGCATAAACCAAATTACAAATTATTTAGATCAATAATAAACCATGACACGCTAGAAAATATTACTAAAATAAGAACTGTACAAACATGATTTCTGAGTTATTTAGGCAATATAAATCATAATATAAATGAGAAATACAGCTAAAACTTCGCACAGTAATGCTGTGCAGCCACTCATAAATATTTCTTTGGACACCATTGCCAACAACCTTAACTGCTGATACAGTTTTTCTGTTAGCGTAAATGATAATGAAATATCGCCCAGATGCATTTGTGCTTACATTGACATATTCAGTAAAAATACATGCACTATTCTATAACATTAACACCGATAACATATTTAATGCCCGCTGCTCTGCACAGGTAGATCAGAATATTAGTCTAATATTCTGGAAGGCAGTAATCGCCCATTACTCACGAAAACAAGAAATGTCAAGTATTGATTTTACTTTGCGTACCAGGCGGTTTAACGAAACACCAAGTTAATTATAGATTTTGTAAGACATATGTGTAGCTGAGGATGTTTTCATGCCAGCACGCGCACACAATGGTAGTTAATGTTCAATGTCTTGTCGGAATCAATAACACAGAGCTCGAAGTTGGCATTGCCCTTGTTAAACGAAGCCGACAGCAAAGATATTGGGGAACGTCGCATTGTTATTTGTTCTGAATATGACATAATATAATAAAAACATAACAACTTTTCTTCGGCTTTTTCCCAATTAATTGGGATCGCCGGAGCCAACCAGGCTCATTTTGGTTTTGGCTGAGGATTTGAGGCCGGATGCCCTTCCTGACGCCACGTGACTTTTTCAGGTGAAATTCCACCCCGCTGTCACCGGGATTCGAACTCCGGCTGTCCGGGTGAAGGACGAGCAGCTAAGCCACTGCACCATCACGCTCCCCAGGCCTATACCTGTATATTATTTTCGAAAATAAATAAATGTAAAATATATAATAAATAAACTTGCAAATCTTTTAAACTTTCAAAGCTTAAAAGTTTAAACTTGAATAATTTAATTAATTAATCAATTAGTTAATTAATAAACGAATAAATAAATAAGGAACTAAATAAATAAATATACAAACGAATAAACTAACGAATAAATAAATAAATGAATGTCTAAATAAATAAATACCTAAATGAATAATTAAAGAAAAAATCAAAATGAATGAATGAATGAATGAATGAATGAATGAATGAATACTACAAATAAAATAAATAGATTAATAAATGACCTAAATGTGATAACAAAACAAAATTTTACAGGTCGGGATCCGAGAATATTTCTTCCCCCTGTGAGTCAACAGCTTGAACATATTAAAGAGAAATAGGCTACGTCTATTTTTGAAAAGCATAATTTCAATACACAGCCTATCTTACATGAAACAAAAAACACTTTGGATAATGTGGTATTAAAAAAATTGGCTGCCCAGACTGCTGTATACAGGTTTGGGTGGGGGTTGTAAAATGTTGCCTGGTACCTTCTTCATAATGAGTAAAAGAATGTTCTTCCGCTTAGCAAAAACAGTGTACCAATATCCATTATAGATGATAACCGACACTGCGTGCCACGTGAACAAGAGAAGCATTGAAGAGCTGAAGAAACGTGCCCTTATTATGTGTGCTATGCCACAAGGAACATAATGTACTCTTATATATATATATATATTCACTGGTGAGGAGTTTATCTTCATTTACTAAGAAAAAGAAACCTGATAGGAAGAGGCGAGTAATGAAATATTAGATGTTTACGTGACGTGAAAACTGGAGAAAGCGACGCTATCTCTCACTCGCCATTC
Organism: Meconema thalassinum; assembly: GCA_946902985.2. NCBI lineage: Eukaryota > Metazoa > Arthropoda > Insecta > Orthoptera > Tettigoniidae > Meconema > Meconema thalassinum. The sequence continues at coordinate 590,801,407 of OX336390.1, forward strand.
TTGAGAAAAATAAAGCAGAACCATAAGAAATGAGGCACACCGTTCCATATATTCGTAAAGTCTCAGCGTCATGTGACAGGGCAAACAAATGTGGATACTTCAGCATAATATGGTTACGTTTCCCGTTCTTTGAGGGTCATCATTTTTCATGGTTTAAAAGGTTTTTTTATATATTCTACATAGAAAAATAAAAGGGATTAGAGATGAAGCTGCGAAATCGTGAAATCCCATTTATTACCAACCATGAATATAAAATGTAGGAGAGAAGAAAAGAAAGCGAGGAAGCGGTATGTCGTCTCAGATGAAGATAGCAGGAGTTAGTTATTCGTATGAGAACCACGTAAGGTATAATCCACTGAATGTTAAAATACATAGTGAAAGAGGTGTCTAAGTGTGGGGATAGCGTACTCTAGCGTAAGCAGAATTGCCAACCTATTGTTGGTAAATATCACTAGATAGTTGTTAAAAAACACTTGATTCGTACTATCAATACCGAAACAAACATTTCTGTCGTTAGAGGATTTTGAAGTGTCTCTAAATCCCTACTTAATCGAATGAAAGAAAATTCATGAAACTTCCATCAATTTGTCACAAATGTTGGTAACACTAGTGTATTAATATACTTTCGATACTTGGTCAGTAATACCTTAGCAAAATTATATAGGGAAATGAAAGAAGAAAGGATAATCCGCAGTCTATTTCCTGCAACCTACATTATTATTATTATTATTATTATTATTATTATTATTATTATTATTATTATTATTATTATTCTATTGACTATTGGAATATTCTGGGTAAATCCTATTTTTTTTTTAAATTTTAGGTCTAGATTTCTTTTGATAATAGGTTTTCTCTAATGGCTCTCCATTTCTAGAACGTGGTTGGCAACCACCGAACTGGATATAAGTCTGGCATTGTTTTAACAAGTTTGTTTGTTTGTTTGTTTATAATGTTTGCTGACGACGAGGATGATGATGCTGATATTGATGACGATGATCTTGCTGTGACGCTGATGCTGCTGCTGATGATGACGATGCAGCTGCTGTTGAGTATGATGATGATCATGATAATAACAGTTTTTTAAGCTGTAAAACTGCTTTATCGGTCTAATGAACTTTTATTCCATGCTCTATTACGACATCCTGAATAAAGAAAGCATGTAGTTTTACGTGACCGTTAATCTCGCGATCATGAGCCCAAGTACCTCCTTTTTTACGTGGAATCCGAACCACAGAACGTGATATTTCGGAAATCACTCAAGCCCGGTCCGCCTTGGTGAGAGGCAAACAGCTTGACCATTGCGCCACCATGCCCTTTTGACATTTTACCTGAACATCCTCCTTGGGAAACGAAAATAAACACACTACAATATAAAACACATAACAATACAAAACACACACCACAAAACACAGAAAAACAAATTAAGACAAGACGTTTTGTTGTTGTTGCTTATTTTACGGGCAAGATGAATCGAAACCGAAACTGAGGTCTGGTTTCGATTTCCAGCTCTGCCAAGAAATTTAACCTGGCCTGGGGGCTATAGCGGGATATACTCAGGCTCGCGAGGAAACTGAGGAGATTTATTTTGTCTGACTTGCCATCTCAGCCATCGTCGAAGTGGTATTCAGTGGTTTTCAAATTCTAATCCAGGCAATTGTTGGGATGGTTCTCAGTTTAAGGTCACGACTGCTTTCCTTACAATCCTAGCCTTAGTTATAAATGCAGACACCACAATGACAGGTTATCAGACAAATACGATAACGAATTCGTCATGCAAATAGTATACACAACACCCAAGGAGCTGGAATGACCACAATGTCCGAATCCCTACATGAGACAACGACAACAGGAGATCACCCATCTCGGAATGCCTGAATTCTCCTCTGCATGGTTTTCCCAAAGAATAATATTCTCGCATTAAACACAATTTCGGAACGTATTACTAATACGTATTCAGGGGTGGCCGCACCTTATGTGCTGAAGTGCTGCAGCACATAGATTTATTTGAAAATAAATTACTTTAATAATATTATCTACAATAAAATACAGCGCATTAAAATATACGTCAGCCAAAGAATGGGAGATATTTCAACTCCCCTCACAATGAGGTATCTAGTCGTGCGCTCCATTCTGCGTCCGGCATTTGCTGTGCACATCGCAGCTCAGCGAGAATTTCTACGATTATTGCCAGCAATCATGAACTCTGCCTTTTGCGCATGAGTGCTCAACCTATTCATTGTGCTGTTGGGACAAGAGCCAAGACGAGAACCATGATTTCACAGTGATTCCTCGCTCAAACAGAGAAGCAGCTCTGGTCACACGAAATGAGAACTCCCTCTAGAGTCTTAGCATTTTAGAGGGAATCGCTCAAAGCAAACGGGGGAAATTATTACAGGCAGGCATCAGCTGTTCCCGCCAGGTCTTTTATTCACACAACTTACTTATTCTATAGCCACATTTGGTTATCGATGCACTATAAACAATATAATTATGTTTTTATTTTTTATTTTTAAGTGGGTTACAGCACACAGCCGATTTCTGCACCAGCAGCCACTGTACGTATTACTCGCCAAATGCCACTGAATCAAATGTACAAAACGTTACAGCCCATTCTATTTTTGTGCCATCCTTCTTCGTTTCTGAGCATTGTTCATCGAATATAAATCAATGAGTGTGAACATGAATTGTTCAGACCACCCTGCCTGGCTCGCCGCATCAAGGCAGCGTTTAAAATTAATCCGGATAGAAAGGGTTAATAGCCAGTGTGAAAGAGATGCATTAGTCAGGCTGGACTTGATCCAGAAGAATGTTTCTACAAATACAATACAGCAGGTTACTGAACGAAATTAAAAATAAATCACCAACTAGGCTGTCCATTTGAAGGAACAGGTACGCAGAAGAAGGTGCATTTATTTAAAGGTGCCAACAATCACTTGTGTGATTCACAAATTATTGTACTGTCTAATGGATAATTTATTTACGTTCTCCTTCTGTAGTCTTGGGCTACGCGTCCCACGTTCTATTTCCGGCTTTGCCGAGAAGTTTAAAAATTCTGGTCTGGCGGCTGGAACACCCTTGTGGGGATAACGAAAATTAGTGGCTTGGATTCCTACTTATAAGCGTTGTCTTCGAGGTTTCTCTCTTCTACTTCAGGTATTTATTTATTTATTTATTCGTGTCAGAAATACAAAGTATGTGTTGAACAGACGACTTCAAACAGTTTCTGCCCAGAACTTAACCACTTGAATTAGCTTCAGTCAAGTCATTCATTGTGCAGCTGTACGGGCTCAATGGACAGGAGAAGAGGTGTGGTGTTGTCTGGGTTGCGCCACAATCTCACAGGACTGTCCTGGTCGGAAAATGCCACGTATATAAGTTGTCCCTGGATCTTGCAACTTCCACCCGCAGTCTGTTCAGGAACTTCCAGGAGGTAGAGATTCCTTTGGTTCCATCCATTCAGACATATTGCTGGTCCTCTCCTTCCACACGGCAACTTCAGGTAAATGCCATAATGATGCCTAACGTAAAGCCACGGCCGCCTCCTGATTAATCCTAGCCCAAATTATAATACACGCTAGTTTAGATACCACAATAACACATTTAAGTACACGAGGTGGATGACCACGATGACACATGTTCTTAAGAATGAAACATAAACATTCTTATGACTAGGGCCCGGATGTTGAGGCTGTAAAAAAGTTAAAAAAATGCACTTAACATTTTCAAAAATGACTGTAATAAAAGTCCTAAAAATTTGAAAAAAAAAAGCACTATAAAATGGAGAAAATGATCTTATAATAATGAAATCACCAATATATCAAACATTCGAAAAATGCAGTATAAAATGATCTTATAATAATAAACTCACCATTATTTCAAAAATGACATCTTGCTCAAACAGAAAAGTCAATCAAAATAGATTTCTAGCACATAACAAAAGGTTAATGTTCACTTTAGTCTGAGTTGCACTGCCATTCTGATGTTGTCAAATGTAAATGATCTGCGATTATCAGCCAACAAGTTTTTATATCTCGAAAAGCTGCGTTCAACATCAACTGATGTGATCGGAGTGTACTTGAGGTGAGGAAGGTCGTTTGCAGATAAATCCTCCTCAATCCCATCCATGCAGTAGTTTTCACCGGAAGAAATGTCTCAGATTTTGCATAATGTTTATACCTGGAGTTTTTATCCGGCAATTTTTTCAGTTTTGACGCAATACCCGCAGCAATTTCGCCACGATTGTTGCTAAGACTAGTTTCCACACGGTTGATTAAGGAAATAGAATCGATATTTCAATATTTCAAATTATCTTGTAGGCAGCTACTAACTTCTTCTTAATTCTGAGAGACCTAACTCCCTCATATAGGCTAAAGCTGTGACACGAATAAATTGGAGAAAAATGACCTCAAAAGGTCGATTTCTCTAAAATAAGACAAAAAATCATCCAAACTTAAAAATTAAAGAGTGGGGGGATAGGGTTTTCTGCCGTCTCTACTTCTACACCTGATCTAGCAACCAAAGAGCCAGTTAACCGCACACTTATGCAATACGTTTGGAATTGCTATGTCAGTCATGGTTCGTTTTACAAAAATGTAGGCCTAATAATGGTTAAAGGTTATGTTTAGTAAACACATACGATGAGAAATATTGTGCTAATTTGTAGAAGAATTAATTCCGGAGTGAAAAATGGAGTTAATGAGAAATATATAAATGCACATACTGTATGTAAATATTTTATGTAAATCTTGCTTTCCTTACAACTTAAATAGTGCAGGTACAGGTATACAGTATATGATTATTTTTGTTTACTTTGTTTATATTGTCAACAGGTAAGTGGACACTAAGTGTATTGGTCTGCTTTTACCCTGGGTATCTATTTTCTTCTGTACAGATTTAGTGATAAATAAAATAAATAAGTAAATAAAATAATAAATAAATAATAAATAAAATAACGGAAATAAATGAAATAAATCAAGCAAACAGAATTAATAAAATAAATCTAACGAATAAAATAAATGAAATAAATAAAATAAATGAAACAAATAAAATAAATCAAACAAATAAAATAAAAAATAAATCAAACAATTAGAGTAAATAAATAAACAAATAATAAATTAGACAAATAAAATAAATCAAATAAATCAAACAAATAAAATAAATAAAATACATCAAACATAAAATAAGCAAAATGAATGACACAAATAGAATAAATCAAACAAATAAAATGAATGAAATAAATCAAACTAATAAAATAAATAAAATAATTGAAATAAATCAAATAAAAGAAATAACCCATCTCATTTGGCTACAAAACTTTTGATTTAAAATAAATAAAATAAAATTAATGGAATAAATCAAACAAACAAAATAAATCAAACAAATAAAATAAATGAAATAAATCACACGAATAAAATAAACAAAATAATTGAAATAAATCAAAAATATATAAAATAAATAGATAAAAGCACATTGATAACTAAAATTAATTGTTATAACGTTAATGTGAAATGAATATTGCGAGAAAAATAAAAATAAAATAAAGAAAATTGAAGATGTATTCATTATTTTTAGTCATTTGGGAACATGAGTATAAAATAGAATATGAGACATATTATTTGCTACAGCATTTGTTATGGAAAGTTCTTCGATGGAGCTGGTATTAACTGATATGTTAGGATCCTTGTATATATTAGTCCATCTATACCTTCTCTATTCCCTTCCACAAGCATCAAACAATGTTCAGCCTGGATTTAGAACGCCTTAACTTTTAAATTATTAGTTACACAAGTTTTATGAAATCCTAAACATTTTCAGTTTCTAACCAAATACACAGACGGACAGACACACATATAAAAGAAATATGATAAAACAGATATATCGGCTTTGTTGTGATATGAAAGAAATACAACCCGTTCTTTTTCTAGTTATAATGACGGTAGCCTAGAGTCAAAACTCTAATGATAGTTGCAGTATATACAGTGAGAGCCTTCTCTATAGAACTGAACTTCGCATGCGTTGTGTGACGGATAAGGCACTCTGTCTAGCCACCTGTCGAACAAGGCACTGGCGATAGCAGCAGCGTAGCGCCCAACTAGTTCAACACATTTACACTTTTTAACTTTTTTAATAATCGTCATTACGTACATGCATTTCAGAGTAGTTGCTGGAAATGCTGTCCTTCATTTTCTAAACACACCTGCACCAACGTAAGAAGTTTTGGTACTCTCGCTGCAATTCATCCTCACTGATATTTCGTATCAGTGCAGTTATTTCGTCTCGAGAGCTTCCAGAGTACGCGGATTGTTTCTGTATGCATTTTGTTTGTGATTTCCCCACAAGTAAAAATCGCACGGCGCTGAAACTTACGATCATATTTACTGTAAGATCTCTTCTTGAGAAGATAAGCTTCCACTATAAAAATTCGATGTATTGTTCAATACCTAAGCATGTTCACGGGATACGAGATAGGCCACAGTACTTCACCGCAAGTCGTAATTATCTCAACTAAGATACCTTGCCAGCTCCGTGTGTAATAAACGCAATGACAGCATTCGGGGCTTCAGGACCCGCTCTTGTGTAGCGTAGGACGTAACCTAACGTGAAATGGCGGTGACTGATCACTCTCTACCCGTCACACGGCCCAGCTACGCTCCGTTCCATAGGGAAGGCTCCCACTGTAGATTTCGCACGCCTGCATTGGAAGGTATTTTTTTCTTTCTCACGTACTTACGAGTATCCTGACAACGCAGCCAATATTGAAGTGTATTTGAGAGTATTCCTGCCGTGTGTACATATACTAATTCATTAACCGATGTTCCACTCTCTACCAATGGGGACATTCTAAAGGTAGGCTACAGTGGAACTAATATAGAGTTGCCAACAGTTTGGATTCAGTAATGCTAGGATTATCCGGAAAAATGTAATACAATAACTTACTGTAAATCGTGACAATTGCATTTAACAATAGCAGCCTCAAGGCAACGCTGTAAAGTGATGGGATAACCAAGTTTAGTTCCTTACACCATAGGGGATCATTGACGAAATGTTAAGTTACTGTGTTTTCTTTCAAATATTTCAAGTAATAAACTTATCTAAAGAAGAAAATATTGTTAATCAGTGAATTACCAATCACCGAAATTGTACAACAAAACACATTGGTGCCTGTTTAGTTAGTGCACAATATAAATTACATTTTTTTTATTTCTTTCTTACAGCATGACTATTCTTTTAGAAAAAATGGAAATTCACAGGCTGCTTCCAGTCGACCGACCGAGTTAGGAATGAAATGATTGAAGCCCCCATCTAGCGGCGAGGATATGAACTGTGCTGGCTGCCGAACTCTGACGCACTCCTCTAAGACAATGATTAAATGAGTAACAGATGAAGTGAAATGATAGTGGAGAGTGTTGCTGAGATGAAATGTTGACAGGGAAAACCGGAGTACCCGGAGAAAAATCTGTCTGCCTCCGTTTTGTCCAGCACAGATCCCACATGGAGTGACCGGGATTTGAACCACAGACCCATCGGTGAGAGGCCGGCGTGCTGCCGCCTAAGCCACGGAGGTTTCTACTATTCCTTTAGAGCTATACCAACATTTAATTAACAATGTACTGAATTGTTCTTTGGAGACTATTGTAACTATATGTCCCAAGGTCGCAGGTGCAGTCAGTTGGCGTTTGATGGTGCGAAAATGTGAGGGAGCCGTGTCAGTAGATTTACTGGCACGTTAAAGATGCCCTTCGGGGCAAAAATCCCGGCACCGCATCGTCTCTAAAAGCCTCAGTTTTTTTTTTTTTTTAGCGTATGGCTTCTAGTGCCGGGAGTGTCCGAGGACATGTTCGGCTCGCCAGTTTTGTAGCTGCTTCGAGACGGACACCCAATGGGTGAGCTACAAGTACCGTTGGGGAGGGAAGGAGGGAAGTTGGAATGTAAGGACGAGGAGTTGGAAGGTAGCGGCTGTGGCCTATAGTTAGGGACCAACCCCGGCATTTGCCTGGAAGGAAGATGGGAAACCACAGAAGACCATCTTCAAGGTTGCCGGCGGGGGGATTCGAACCTCCTCGCCTCCCGGATGTGAGCGACTGCCATCAGTCATGCCGTAACCACCACGGCTAACTCACCCGGTAAAAGCCTCAGTAGTTCAAAGGGACGTAAAATCATTAACATTATTATTATCTTACAACATGCTGGCCTAATTATTTTTCAGTCTACCTTTGGAGGATTCGCAAGTTGCAATTCAATTCAGGAGTTGGAAGGAGAAAGGGCGAATATTTTATGTAATTTTATAACTAATTCGCCCTGTCCCCTCCCAGCTGAAAGGGCGAATATTGTATGTAATCTTATTGCAGATTCTCATCCCAGCTCCTGAATTATTTCACTGATTTCCAACAGGATGAGCAGGACTCGATTGTTAATCAAACTGAGTTATCAATGAAGTGTAACCACCACTATTACTGATACGGAAAAAATCTTACGTCCTTTAAGCACTTGTTTATGGAATTCTATGCACGACATATAATTTTGTGTGTGCTATGGTCAATTTGAGTCTTTCTTTGCTGAATGTTCGGTTCATTACCCTGAACTGTAAAACGTTGCAATAATGAAAGAAGAGGAGGTAGCACAATTACGAGATTTTTTCCAGATATTTTTTTTCGGAAGGCAAGAGAAATAAGCAGAGCGAATTCCAGGCCATTCGTTATTATTTCAGGAAGTCGAGTCCCACTGTCATCCATCCTCGAAGTGTTTATCGCTTCAAATATAGACAAATGTAGTTGTACCTTATAGGCCTATATGGTCCACGGTCGACAATCCCACCAAATCCCCAACCCCCTGTTAGGGAGATTGGGAGTAAAAGGCCTACCTGTCTGGAGATGGGAGGCCAAATGTGATCATAAAATTTTCATATATTTAAATTTATTTTACAATAGGCTGTCTCAGAATACAGTCACATTGATAGATGCGACTGAAGTAACAAGAGGAGGATGAGGATTACTGGATAATGACCTCGCAGGACACAAAACAAGTTAGCAATATTGTTGAGCGACGTCATCAGGATTAGAATATGAACTCTGAGGGGGCATTGACGACCTGCGCCTCCACTTGATGATAACGTCTAGCCCTGGCAAAAAACGACCATTTTATTGCTCCAAGTCCCCACCCCACGACCGTGACGTCACGCAGTAGTTGATTTTTTTTTATTGATAAAATTAATATATTTACAATTTGCAGGCTCGGTCCCATTTAACCTGACTAGATGCATGGCGTAGTGGTAACGTCCTCACCTGCTGTTCCCAATGTTTCAGGATCGAATCCTGGCGCAGTCAGTTGGCCTTTGAGAAAGCGTAACTGCGAGAGAGCCGTGTCAGTAGATTTACTTGCACGTTTAAGCCCGTTGTATTGCGGTTGGTACAGTTACACACTGTAGTGTGATATCAGTATTGACAGCGAATCACTTGCTCTCTGAATGGGTAGGCGGCTTCGGTGGCGTATTTGGTAGAATTCTGAGCTTGTATGCCCAAGATCGCGGGTTCAAACCCAGCCGAAGTCGTCGGATTTTTAAGAGCGTTAAAAATCCCTCAGTATGCCTTCCTTCGGAGGGGAAGTAAAGCCGGCGGTCCCATGTCATAGATTTATGGCATGTTAAAGAACCTTCCACTAATTAGTCTACACCTGTGTGAAGCTAAATTAGGTTAAAAATGTAAACAACGCTCAGGTTCCTACGTTCGTCGCCAGGAGCAGACTGCGGTGGTGTCTAGTAGCCAAGTTCTGAACTAGTAGTTGTTGACGGTAGCGTTTGGCGGCAAAAGTAGGAACTTCTTGAAAAATTCAATGTATGCAGTCCTTACTTGAATTAAGAAACAGAAACACACACTAATACAGTCATCACAATTAACACCGGTTATCAGACAGATTCTACACACACCCAAAGTACACGGGGCTACATGACCACGTTGTCGCAGCCCCTAAACTGAGGAACCAACCAACCAACCAACCAACCATCCGAATGGGTAAAGCGAGAGAAGATCGGAAGATCTCACAGTACGTTTTCAATCGATAGCCTCTTGATGAGTTACGGTGTCGTGTTACAGATAGGCTTCAGGGTACACAATAAAGTGTAAGCGACACTATAATATGTGCAGTAAGGTCAATGACAGCCGACAGATATCTCGCGAGATAGTGTCTTTGGGTGCGCATCACAATGGCGCCCTCATGATTATAAGCCTTTGCTCCGCGATGTATTGTTTCGGGAGAGGAGCAGAATAAAAAGGAGATCCTTTATGGCCAACCTTGGTGACCTCATAGGCTATTGTTACCGCCGTAGGTCAGTGTTACAATATATCACAGTTCGATAACATTATGTGTGTGCATATATCAAAGTGAGGCCATTCAAGTTCTGCGCATGTTTGTAAGACAATGGAGAGTTCCTATTGAGCTTGTCCAATTCAATATCCATATCACATTTTGAAATAGAATGTAACGGGTGCTTAAATCCTCCCCTTCCAACTCCTTCCACCCCTAACTGTTCCCTTGGGATAGGGGTGGTTGAACAATGGGTATTGCTAGTCGACAAAAATCGTTAATGTGCTGCTTAATGAAGAAATTGCATGTGCTTCGAAGAAGACGGAATCTAACCAAGTGCACTCGAAAGATTTATTCTAGGATGGTATGTAAAGATTGCTATTCAGTAGGTCGCAATGAATTTTATGCATGATACTGAAATAAGTCATTATTCATTTGTCTTCTTCTTCTTCTTCTACTTCGTTTGGGCCTACTGATGACCACGGGGCTCGTATCTTCTCGTCTCTTTGTCTTTTCTCTTCTTCCAGTTCTTTTTCATCATCTGACTATGAGCCAGCTTTATTTCCTCCGACCATGGTGGTCTGCTGACACCGGTGTTATTCCTAGCTGTCAGTGATACAGGAAAAACTCCCTGTCGGATGGCTTCCCGGAATTGTTGGCGGTCCTGTATGGTATTAAGTGGGATCCCTAGGTGGTCTAAATTTGTCCTGACCGTAGAGATCCACTTGGTCCTAGAGGCCTTCCCTCTTCCTGCCACTGTGAAGATCTTACTGGTGAGCCGGCAAGGGATCATGCGGGTCAAGTGTCCATACAAGGCCAGGCGCCTTCTTCTTATACAAGTCACAATGTCTTCTTGATGGCTGTAAAGCTCATCATTGTGCCGAATTCTGTAGGTGCCTCCCTCTTCCCGTATAGGTCCTAGTATCCTCCGCAGGATCTTTCTCTCCTTGAGTTCAAGTTTCATTTGATTTATTAACGACAGTAACACATTTTCACGAAAGCAGATATTATTTACTAGCAGAAGTACCCATTCTTCGAACGGTCTTCGGTATTAATAACCAGATGTTATCAATTGAGCTACTGCTGCAATGTTTAGGGGTTTGGAAAATGTTTGTTGGCAAAGAAAAATGATTAGTTAAAATGTGCTCTCAAACTAAATTTACCTAACGTGTTCTTCCTGGCGTGAAAATAACATTGAAAACCTCGTAGACGAATCGCAATACACGTCACATACGAACTGACCCTAACCGTTGTGTCAAGTGCCCAACTACAGGAAGATCCCTTTTATAAATTATAAAGGCTTGTGGTGCATGAAAATTCAGTTTTTTTTAGCCCCCAATGGCCCAAATTCCTCAAATCAGCAAAAATCAGTCTACTATTTCAAATCAGGAATTTTTGAAAATAATGTTGCTGTTTGGAGATATAATAGACCTTCTGTACGACATATCGCCGTGTAAGTCGTGTGAAAAAAAATCTAGGGTACTCCTTGAACCCCTTAAGCGCATTGATGAATTTTACAGTTTTAGTTGGTTCAGTGATAACCTTATAGCCATTTGCAACCTTTCACAGAAATGTAATAAATGGAGTGGCATTACTTATTCCAGAAATAGATGGAAAGTTGGATGCACCTCTTGAGATACTGTTGTCATGGTTAGTGGCTTGCATTCCTTCTTTAGATTATTAAATGAAATTAGTTTTCTGGGAATATCTAAGAAACCTTTGGGTTTAGAGCCTTAAAATATAGTTTTCGGGAACCCTTTACGGCTCTTGAGGGGCCCCGAGTTTTGTTTCTGACACCAAGGGTTTGAAAATGAGCTTTGTCTCGTCGCTGTACGCCATAATAATGATAATAATTAAAATAATAATAATAATAATAATAATAATATTATAACAATATAGGGATAGGGATATAATAGACCTTCCGTACCATACCCGCACGTGTAAATCGCGTGAAAACATTCTAGAGTACCCCTTGACCCCTTAGGCGCATTATATGTATTGATGAATATTTCAGCTTAATTTGGATCCGTTATAACCTTATTGCCATTTTGCAAACCTTCACAATAATGTAATAAATGGAATTGTATTGCGTCTTACAGAAATAGATGGACCTCTGAGATTCTGTTGCCATTGTTACCGGCATGCATTCCTTCATTATTAAGTGAAATTAGTTGTTTGGGAATATCTCAAAAACTGTTGGTTTTAGGGCCTTAACATGTGGTTTTCGGGGTCCTTTCAGGGCCCCTGAGTTTCGTTTCTCACATTGAGGGGCTGAAAATGAGCTTTGTTTCACCCTTCAACGCCTATTTCAGCATGTATTTTAAGGGGGTAGGGCCCCTTTTATGAGAGGTAAGGAGAAGAGTTACATCAATGATTAGTGTCGTGCCTCTGAAGGATATCTGTATCAAATTTTACGTTGATCCACTCATCCGTTCTCGAGTTATAAGGACACAAATAATTATCCCCAGACAGACAGACAGACAGACAGACAAACAAACAGACAGACAAAAAAAATTATTTTTGCGCGCACCCATCATAAAACAGTCTGAAACGCGCAAATATTGCAAATTTCCGTGGAAATTCAGAAAAAACAGACAAACTTTCATTTTTTTATATATAGAGATTTATTAATTATTATTGTAGGTTTTAGTCGGTCAGCAAAAAAATCATTCCAATTAGTGGAATTTGTGAAAAAAAAACTGAAATTAATTAGATTTGATTAAGATTGATAAATAGGGCTCGGATTTTTAGGTGCAAAAAGTCGGGAATACATTTATTTTTTATGTATTAAAATACCTGAAATATGTGCCAAAAAGTAAAAATATTTAATTAAGTTATAATTTAGTTATTAATTTTAATATTAACAATATGCAGTACTCACAAATGCAAATTATGCTATATCTCACTGACTGCTGAAGCATTACAATACACAACGAGATACATCTTCAGGTTGTCCATCACAAATGACCGACGATTATTGCGAAACACTTCTTCTGAAGGCGCGAAACTGCGGCAATATGTTTCTTGCCCTTGAGGGGTGGTGTAACTCGAGATCGCTGTTCATCCATGGTTGCTTTCCCAAATGGTTGGCAGAACAGAACGCCCCCACCAGAAGTAAAATTATCTTTAAATTCTTCAGATGATAACTTGTAGTTGTTTGTACTTTAGGCATCGCAGAAAACTGCCTTACACTTCACAGTGCCAGAAATGAACTACATGTGAGTGACACTGGTTCCAGGTAGTTGGGGGAGGGACGGGGGGAGAATTAGCACACGGGGCAATATGGCTATGGGCAAGGAAATCCCCGGCTTCCACAGTGAGTGGTACGGGGCGATAAGTTAAGAATAACACAGTTGCAAGCTGACATACGCTCTGCAGGAAGATTAGATAGCTCACAGGTTCTTCCCCGTTGAAGTAACACACAACAAAAATGCAATAAACTGAAAGATCCAGCATACTGATTTTAAAAAATATGTAAATATTATGTCTTTTTATGAGGTAATAAGTGAAAAGCAGGAATTTTTGTATTTTTGGAAAATCCTTAAAATATGTATTTACATAAAAATATACAGTATGTATTTACCTAAAAATACGAGCCCTATTGACAATAATATATTGTTAGGGACTATTGAAGAAGAAGAAGAAGAAGAAGAAGAAGAAGAAGAAGAAGAAGAAGCAGAAGTAGAAGAAGAAAATTTATTTCAGGTTATTTTTCACATATTCCAGTAATTGGAATGAGTTTTGGATTGACCAACTGAAAGCTACAATATTAAATGTTAATAAGGCAACACTGAAAAATGACTTCAAAGCTATCGTTAGATATTATTTATTCGTTTTGAACTTCAAGGTATTAATTAGAAATATTTTATTATATATTTTTTAAGTTTAATTAAATATCCCATGTACTGCAACATATCTATTTTTTATGATTTTTAAAATTTTTGTACAACTTTCTTATCACGATAATAAGCATTCTGCAATTAGTATCAAGGTAGACGATTTTCTTTGTTTCTCATACTAACATCATTTTACGAAATTTTATTATATTATTATTATAGTGAATATTTTTATTAAAGTGCTTCATTTTTATTTATAGATTGATAACGCTTAGATTATATGATGCTTATAGTTTTATTTTATTTTCAATTTAATTTTAGCTGAGGATGATTACAAGTTAATCAAAACTTGTCCTATAATATATGTGATTTAGTTTCATTGTAGTATTCACTTTGGTAAAATAAAACTATATTACTTACTCATAGGTATTTTAATTCACTAGATCTACACGCAGACGGGAGCGCAATTTTTTCGGCTGTTTGATAATATATAATTACTTTCGAACTATATTTTGCAATACCTGAAATATGGAAATTTGCTTTTCAGTCGGTCAACACGTTAATGTGCCCAATTAAATTGGGCGGGGTGTACTCTATTGTGCTTAGTTTCCGAACACGCCTCGTATTTCCATGAAACAGTTTCAGAAAATAAGTCTGAGGAAGCCGATCACGAAACGAATATATACCTTAAAAAAAGAAGGGGAGACGGTTCAGTCCAAAGGCAGGTGATCCTGAGTAGGAGTTTACTTAGGTGATCAGTTCTTTGCCAGCAGTCCTCCTTCCCTATCCCGCCAACATCAAGTGGTGTTCTAGAACAGTCATTCATCCGAGTTCTGACCACGCTCAATTTTGCTTCACTTCTGATATCTCACGGGATCGAGTGTTTCAATATGGCCGAGCCATTGGCTAATATCTAGTTCTCATTCAAAATAATTAATTTGTAAGGATACTCATAATCTCTCGTGAAATAACCCATAATAATGCATATAGTAAAATGTAAATTAATATTTTTAAAATAGCGCGTTGATGCTTTTCAACCTATCCCTTTGAGGGTAAACCTCAAAGCTCTGCATCAGTGGATGTGGTTTGAGGACTTTAATGGTATTATGAGCGGCAAACCTCAGCTGACCATTAATTTCATATCCTTTCATAATTAGAGATTTAGCGTGTAAAAGCAATTGATTGCTGAAGTGCTTAGTTGTGGTATAATGCAATTAATGAGTGGGTTAATTAATCCTAAAATAATCGCAATGACAACTAATTGAATTTGCCTTACAGAACCGTACACATTAGTAATGCGTACAAAAGCAATGTACCAGTATAAGTGGGCCGTTCCATCTTGACCGGTGCATATACGTGCGCAGTGGTGTCTCCACGCACAGTGAGCCTATATGCAAATAAAGTGCTCAAGCGTCAACCGACTGCCGCAACACTGGGTGCAAAAGGCAAGAGCCTGCACTTCACACAGCTTGGCTTACGCTGATGGCCTGGTTGTAATGACAAGACCATTACAGGCTAACATGTTGGAACAAGCGACCTTAGATACTTACTCCACTGCGGACTACTGTAAACCACGAACAGGGCTCATTTCCAAGTCATAGAGAACGGAAATAATAAGAATAATAACGATATTTGTTGCATTTTCCTTTTAATTCATGTACGTTCGGTAGGACACGTACTAAGACACCCAGGAATATCAAACTTAGTTATGGAAGGAAGGGTCGAGAACAAGAACTCTAGGGGTAGACCAAGGTTAGAATATGTTGAACAGATTGCCTCGGATGTAGGGTGTGGTAGCTATGTAGAGATGAAATGATTAGCTCAGGACAGGGAGGCATGGAGCTCTGCATCAAACCCGTCAAAAGACTGAAGACCCAAACAACAACGTTTAAAAACGACAGGGTGCCGGTATTTTACCAGTAAATCTACAGTCACGAGGTTGTAGTAGCCTATGGTATGCACTAATTTTTAATTTTATCTTGTGGGTACAGGATGTCCCAGTGAGCTACTAGCTCACAAAATAACACGATTAATGCATGTAATATGTCATGTAGTATTTCTTTCAGATTTGGGTGTTTCAATACCTGTTTTCCCGCCTAATGTTGCCTAATTGGGCACAATTTCTTTTGGCCGACTGGTGAGCTCTCTATAATAAAACGGATTACATCATTCCATCATTTAGTAGGCTATCAATGATACGAATATTAAAACTCAGCAATTATTCTAGGTTTGTGCCGTGTCTTGTGTGGGGTTTCGCCTAGGACACCAAGCTGGCTCATCAGCGGGCTCTTGGTGTCCCCGCCCGGACCCCCACAGGAGTAGCGTACTGCGAAATCCAACCCAAGACACGGCACAAACCTAGAAAAACTGCTGAGTTTTAATTCACTGGCCATGAAAGCCAATATACAATACGAATATTATGTTTTTCTTTAAAAAATCTTCTACAAATTTCATATTTCTATTATTTCGCTCCGGGGACTGGAGGATTGACCACCACGATCACTCCTAGAGTTCGCCACTGGCTGAGCAGCTCAGTGCCAAACAGCGGGTGGTTGTGGAAGATTTGAGAGAGCTGGATTCGTTTCGAGTCGCTCCATGGAGCACTGAGTTGCAATGCAATCTAATATTCTTGCGGACGTCTTTCGTAATTGCTAGTCTCAAGCGGCATTAAATTTGCTGATCTGTTACACATCTAATGCGTCTGATTTCCCAACAGACCAGCCCTGACTTCCAGAAACCGATAAATTAATTTAATTCTCCACAACGTCATAGAGGGGAACATTTAAATCCCTGCATGCAATTAATTACTTTTCGTGAAGGAAGCACCGAAATCGGAGATTCGCGAAGTAACTCCATTTTACATTAAAGAAGTAAAACAAAAGAAATTACTAATGCCAGGGAATGAGCGTGTTGAAAGCTGTGATCTAATCATGTTATGGAGAGGTACGGGAGATGGTAAATAAAAGTGTGGTGATTGCTGAGGATAATAATAATTATACAGAATGATGGAGAAATTTAAAACCAATAAGAGGAAGATTTTGAGGAAATTCTTAGGTCCGTTCAATCAGTAGCCTATGGTGAGTTTAGAAAATGCCATAACCACGATTTACAGGTGGAGAAAATAGCAGGCGCAATGCGGAAAAGACGAATTATGCTTTATGGGCACGTGACTCGAACAACGTCAATGCGATTAACCCATCGCATTTTCACTTTTCTGCAAGATAAAAAGACAAAGAGAGCCTGCTTCGGTGAGATACAGAACGATCTGCGCGAGGAGCGTGAGAGAAAACTCTTTGAATATCAGAGTTTAGGACCAAAACTGACGTTAAAAACTGGAAGAGCGTGGTCAAAAGAGAGAAAGGAACAACACCGTTTACGAATAAAGAAATACTGAACTAATTTTAAAGCTAAAAGGAGAAGTTGAAATGACTTGGTCCTCAGTTGGCAGAAACGAAACAAGAGGAAGAATACAGAAGAAAATACGGAAGGCAGCAATACTGAACACCTGACATATCTATACCTTAAAAGCACAGAAGTGCCAAGTCCATAGGAATTGGACTTGGCACTTCTGTGCTTTAGGTATCGATATAGTCAGGAAATTCTTGAATACTGATTGAATACCAGGAAGAGCTACTTGTGAAATGCCATCGAAGTTTTGCCGAAGACCAGAAAAAACTGTGTTTAGTGAACAATTTGTGATAATTTGGATTGAGTAGCTGAGTGGTTGCTGTTTCCGGTCCCAAGCCCAGAGAAAGGAGGAGGGTTGGCTCAAAGCCGTAAAATGACAGCCAGAGAACAACTTGAGATAAATTCTAAGGCTCAATACCTTAGTTGCAACATTGAGGTTGATCACAATCAATCTCCCCAATACCTTCAACCTATCAGCATGATGTCGTTTTTCAACGATGCACCTACCCCGGGCCCTAGTAGACATACTAGTTTTTCTCGGTCATCGGATTCTGGGGGACCGAAAACATCATGCGGGAATGTATTGGAGCTTCCCAAATCTCTTCGCCCAAAATGCAAAACTTTCTTTGGTGGTCTAAACATCAAAACACTTCGGAAAACTGGGAAGTTAAAGCAATTAACAGACATGTTAGATAACTTAAATATCCAAATTTTAGCACTTCAGGAAACCAGATACTCGGATGAGAATCATTTTGACTCAGGAAATTATAGAATTTACAATGGCAAGCCAGCAATCTCCCTTCATAGGAAGCCACTACAATTTGGCACTGGATTCGCTGTAAGAAGAAACATTATAAACTCAATACTTAACTTTTCTTCGTCTTCTGGAAGAATTTCAACAATATCCATTAAATCAGGAAACAATGCTTATACATTAATTAATGCGCATACACCCACCAATAACTACAATCTGAAAGATCCACAAATGGTGGGAGACTTCTGGGATCTGCTAGATGAAACTACAACCACAATTCCAAAACATCATATAAAAATTACATTGGGAGATTTCAATGCCCAAATTGGTACAGAAAAGAAATTCAGGACCATTGTAGGACTATACCCAGCGCACAATAGGAATAATAAAAAAGAGAAAGATTAAATGATGTTTGCAAAAGTTTTGATCTCAAATTAATGTCAACACATTTTTGAGCGCTTCCACATAAGAAAACAAGTAGTTCCGTGAAGAACTAAAGCCTATTTTCATATATCCTACTTATGTTAATTGCCTCTATCAATATACAAAATTTCAGTTTGATTGCTGTAATAGATTCGTAGATAACCGTCTAAATATTTCGGATGGTAGCCATGTTGCATTTTTATAAGTAGAGTTATGTACACACATCAAAAAAAGTTTTGCATCACCTCGGTTCCAAGAGTTCCGGAACCTTTAAATACAAAGGGAATCGAGATCAACACAAACAACATTTCAGCTCGTTTTATTGCTCATGAGACCCACACATTGCATGTTGTACCATCATACAGCTAGACTTTCAGCATTTGTGGTCCAGATTGCAGTACACACCACTACCTCTAATACCCAGTAGCACGTCCTCTTGCATTGATGCATGCCTGTATTCGTCGTGGCATACTATCCACAAGTTCATCAAGACACTGTTGGTCCACATTGTCCCACTCCTCAACGACAATTCGGCGTAAATCTCTCAGAGTGGTTGGTGGGTCAAGACGTCCATAAACAGCCCTTTTCAACATATCCCAGGCATGTTCGATAGGGTTCATGTCTGGCGAACATGCTGGCCACTGTAGTCGAGCGATGTCGTTATCTTGAAGGAACGCATTCACAAGATGTGCACGATGAGGTCGAGAATTGTCGTCCATGAAGACAAATGCCTCTCCAATATTCTGCCGATATGGGTGCACTATGGGTCGGAGGATGTCATTCAGGTATCGTAAAGCCGTTTCGGAGCCTTCCATGACCACCAGTGGCGTACGTCGGCCCCACATAATGCCACCCCAAAACATCAGGGAACCACCACCTTGCTGCACTCGCTGGACAGTGTGTCTAAGACGTTCAGCCTGACCAGGGTGCCTCCAAACACGTCTCCGACGATTGTCTGGTTGAAGGCATATGCGACACTCATCGGTGAAGAGAACGTGATGCCAATTCTGTGGGGTCCATTCAGCATGTTGTTGGGCCCATCTGTACCGCGCTGCATGGTGTCGGGGTTGCAAAGCTGGACCTCGCCATGGACGTCGGGAGTGAAGTTGCGCATCATGCAGCCTATTGCGCACAGTTTGAGTTGAAACACGACGTCCTGTGGCTGAACGAAACGCATTATTCAACATGGTGGCATTGCTGTCAGGGTTCCTCCGAGCGGCAATCCGTAAGTAGCGGTCATCCACTACAGTAGTAGCCCTTGGGCGGCCTGAGCGAGGCCTGTCATCGACAGTTCCTGTATCTCTGTACCTCCTCCATGTCCGAACAACATCGCTTTGGTTCACTCTGAGACGCCTGGAAACTTCCCTTGTTGAGAGCCCTTCTTGACACAAAGTAACAATGAGGACGCGATCGAACTGCGGTACTGACCTTCTAGGCATGGTAGAACTACAGACAACATGAGCAGCGTACCTTCGTCCTGGTGGAATGACTGGAACTGATCGGCTGTCGTACCCCCTCCGTCTAATAGGCCCTGCTCATGCATGGTTGTTTACATCTTTGAGCAGTTTTAGTGACATCTATGAACAGTCAAAGGGACTGTATCTTTGATACAATATACACAGTCAACGTCTATATGCCGGAGATCTGGGAACCGAGGTGATGCAAAACTTTTTTTGATGTGTGTACTATTACATGATAATTATTGTGTAGGTGTAGTATTCAAACTTGAATCGCACGATTAGTACACAGGAAATAAAAACGAAATTAAAAATTTCGCACAGCTGCCATCTTGTGGTTATGAATTCAATTGAAATAAATTAGATGCCAGTGGATTAAGACTTGTATAAGCATTTACCATACCATGTTTCACTGCACTCGGATGGTTAAATCGCGAGAAATGTCCATTTAAATATTTATATTTCGCGTCGCCGCCATGTTGGATTCGTGCTCACCAGATTATTGAAAGACCGATAGGTGAAATTATGCGCATAGCCTCTATGAACATAAACAATTCAGTTCGATTGCTGTGACAGATTCGTAGATGTCGAGAACCGTCTAAATATTTCGGATGGTCACCATATTGAATTGTTATATGTATAGGCCATACAGTTATGAATCATTAAATTAAAATTCTTGCCTAGGGTTATTATTCAAACTTTCACGTCGATCGCATGATTACGACTCAAGAAATAAAAGTAATAATTTTAAAATATCGCTCAGTCACCATCTTGAGGTTATGTAAACAACTGAACTAAATTAGATGCCTGTGCATTACAATGCGTATAAACATTTACTGTACCATAATTTACTCCCTCAGATGGTTAAATCGCGAGAAAAGTCTATTAAAATGTTTCAAATTCGCTTGGCCGCCATGTTCGTTTTGTACATTACAGGTTTTTGAAAGTTACATAGATGAACTTGTAGTAGTGCCCTTTATCACCGTGCAAATGTTGAGGGTGTTATCTGTAATAGTTTCGGAGATATAGAATGCCGGTGAAATATTTCGCACAGCCGCCATCTTGAGGTTGTGTAAACACTTGAACTAAATTTGATGCCAGTGCATTACAATGTGTATAATCATTTGCTGTACCAAGTTTCATTGCGTTTGGATGCTTAAATCGTGAGAAAAGTCTATTTAAAATTCGCAACTTCGCTTTGCCGCCATGTTTGTTTTATAGTCATCAGGTTATTGAAAGTCTCATAGGTGACATTCTAGTAGTGCCCTTTTTCACCGCACAACTTTTCAGCGTGATATCGGTAATAGTTTCGGAGAAATTGAATGCCGATGAAATATTTTGCACAGCCGCCATGCTGGATTGGTGAGACATAATAAAATTTGAAGGGCACGGTCGGGATCGGCTAAAATGGTGCTATGACCTTACCGAGTTTCATTAAAATCGGTCCAGCCGTTTAGATGTTATTAGGGGGGGACACATACACACAGACAGACATACATACATACGCACACACACACACACGCGCGCGCGCGCGCGCGGACTAAAGGTGATCTCATAAGCCTATTTATTCATAAATGAAAATAGGCTAAAATCCTTGAGATCCCCAAATTTTCACTTGGGAGAATTTCAAATAGATCAAGTAGCAATTTACAAGAAAAATCGAAAAGAAATTATGAATGTTAAAGTTAAGAAAGGAATCATTGACTCTGACCACCATCTATCGTTAATGAAGGTAAAATTTCAAACAAAGAGGTCTAAACCAAGAATAACAAAAGACTTGCGCGTTGTTCCGGAATTTATTAAACAGAACACCAGTACTTTCCTTGAGAGTATCCCTACTCACAATCCTTCGAACTGGTTAGAACTCAAGGACATACTTTTGAAGTTTTCTGAAAATTTTGGCACACCACCCAGGAAACGCAAACATAGGTGGTGGAATGAAATCTGCGATAAGGCCATACATTTTGGAATTAAAGCCTGGCAGAATTGGATTTCTCATAAAACTGAACAAACCTGGCAGGATTCAACAAAATACAGAAACAATCATCCAAAATTATCAGGTCTGAAAAACGCAAATATGATCACTAGAGATTCGTAGAAATTGAACAAGATTTTTCAAAAAGCAATACACGTAACTTCTACAAAACTATCAGAGACGAATTATCAAATTATCAGGCACTTGGTCTTTGCTTCAAACGCCCGGATGGGACATTGGAAACGTGTAATCAAGAAAACTGCAAACTTCTAGCAGTTTATTTCAAGGATCTTTTAAACTGTGAATCCCCTAAAGAACAACTCACCTTTGAAAAACCCTCATCTAATCAAGATTCAGAACCCCCAACATTGGAAGAAGTCAAATAAATAATCCATGGACTAAAAAGTAACAAGATGGTATAATAGCCCAAACGCTGAGGATTGGAGGTGAGAGCGTAGCTCGGAAAATCCACTCGATTCTTAAGAACATGTGGTTCACTGAAGAAATCCCTGAAGATTGTAAATGTGGGCTAATCCATCCACTACACAAGAAAGTGGATAAAACCAACATCAATAATTATAGAGGAATTAGCTTGTTACCAGTTGCTTACAATTTTTTTCCAAAGCCATGCTCACTAGACTTGAGAAGCAAACAGACCATATAATTGGTGAATACCAGGCAGGTTTCCGAAAAGGAAGATCTTGTAGTGAATAAAATAATCCATAATCTCAAAAC
Organism: Meconema thalassinum; assembly: GCA_946902985.2. Classification (NCBI taxonomy): domain Eukaryota; kingdom Metazoa; phylum Arthropoda; class Insecta; order Orthoptera; family Tettigoniidae; genus Meconema; species Meconema thalassinum. The sequence goes on from OX336390.1 coordinate 590,824,297, forward strand.
TATCTTACAAATGCGCAAAACCGACAAACAGATATTACTTTTGTAGATTTCAGATATGATTCTATACACCGTCAAGCACTTTACAATACTCTAGAATGATTTCAAGTGGATAAAAAAACAAGAGAATTAATCATACAAACATTAACTGGCACTACTTCAAAAGTTAAATTCCTAGGTGAAATATCTGAGCCTTTTAGTATTAACACCGGGGTCCGTCAAGGAGACAGATTATCTCCGTTACTGTTCAATCTCGTACATGAGAAAGTAATCAGGACCTGGGAAAAGGAAAGTAAAGGAATAACCCTTGGCAGACTAATTAAAGATAGAATTCACTTGAAATGTCTGGCCTTTGCTGATGACATAGCAATCCTTTCCAATAATAAGCAAGAAGCAATTCATTCAATTGAAAAATTACATGAAATTGCCATCAAAACTGGACTTCAAATCTCGTATGAAAAACCTCAGTACATAGAAGGAGCCTCACGATACTTAGATGCACAACCTATGATAACTAAAATCGGCAAATTCTTTCAAGTGAACCAATTTAAGTATTTAGGAGAAATAATTCAGCCCTCTGGTTTAAACCGCGAAGCAAATAAAGAAAGAATTTCCAAATTACAAAAAGCTTATAGGAACACTTGGAACAAGTATAATAACAAGTAGTTCCGTGAAGAACTATACAGCCTATTTTCATATATCCTGCTATTGTTAATTGTCTCTATCAACATAAAAATTTCAGTTTAATTGCTGTAACAGATTCGTAGATATTGAGAACCGTCTAAATATTTCATATGGTCGCCAGGATGGATTTTTATTTTTGTACTATTTCATTAAGATTATTGTGTACGTGTTGTATTCAAACTTCAATCGCATGATTAGAACACAGGAAGAAAAAAGAGATTTTAAAAGTACGCACACCAGCCATCTTGTGATTATGCAAACAATTGAAATAAATTACATGCCAGTGGATCAACATTTGTATAAGCATTTAACGTGCAACGTTTCACGGCACTCGGATAGTTAATTCGCGAGAAACGTCCATTTAAATATTTATACTTCGCGTCGCCGCCATGTTGGATTTGTGCTCACCAGGTTACTGAAAGTCCTATAGGTGAACATATGTTCATAGTCTCTAAGAACATAAAAAATATCAGTTTGGTTGCTGTAAAAGATTCATAGATATTGAGAACCGTCTAAATATTTCGGAAGCTCGCCTTTTAGGATTGTTATATGTATATGCCATAGAGTTATGTACCATTCAAGGACAATTATTGCCTAGCTTCATTATTCAAACTTTCACTTCGATCGCATGATTACGACACAAGAATAAAACTTAATTTTAAAATTTCGCACTGCCGCCATCTTGAGTTTATGTAAACAATTGAATTAAATTAGATGGAAGTGCATTACAATCTGCAAAATCATTTACTGTACCACATTTCACTGCGCTCAGAGAGTTAAATCACGAGAAAAGTCTATTAAAATATTTCAAATTCGCTTGGTCGCCATGTTCGTTTTGTACTTTACAGGTTTATGAAATATACATAGGTAACCTTGTATCGGTACCCTTTATCACCGTACAAAATTGCATGATGATATCTGTAGTTTCGGAGATATAGAATGTCAGTGAAATATTTCGCACAGCCGCCATTTTGAGGTTATGTAAACAATTGAACTAAATTAGACTCTAGTGCATTACAATGTGTATAAACATTTGCTGTACCAAGTTTCATTACGTTTGGATAGTTAAATCGCGAGAAATGTCTATATAAAAGTCTCAATTTCGCTTGACCGCCATGTTTGTTTTGTAGTCACCAGGTTTTTGAAAGTCTCATAGGTGAACTTCTAGTAGTGCCCTTTATCACCGTACACAATTTCAGGGCGATATCGGTAATAGTTTCGGAGATATTGAATGCTAGAGAAATATTTCGCACAGCCGCCATGTTGGATTGGTGATACGTAACAAAATTTGAAGGGCACGGTCGAGGTCGCTGGGAATAGTGCTATGAACTTACTGAGTTTCATTGAAATCGCTCCAGCCGTTTAGATTTTATTAGGGACACACACACGCACACACACACGGCCAAAAGGTGATCTCATAAGCCTATTTTTTCAAAATTGAAAATAGGCTAAAAAATCAATATCTCGGAAAGCAAAACTTAGACACTATAATAAAGTAATCAAACCTGAAGCGTTATATGCATCGGAGACTTAAATCTTCAACCAAAGACATAGAGAAAGAAGAGAGGAAAATTTTACGAAATATTTTGGGCCAGTTTGTATAGAGGGAATATGGAGGAAAAAATCATCCCAGGAAATATATAGTCAATATGAAAAAATCTCTCACACTTTTTGGAAAAGACGATTGTAATTTTACGGACACATTATTAGAATGAACAACAGCAGATTAACTAAAAGAATTTTCAACCTAGCCCTTTCATTAAAAAACAAGAACAGCTGACTTCGTGAAATAGAAACAGATCTGCGGGAAATCAACATCTCAGAAGACTTCGTACAGGACAGATGTAATTTCAGAACCAAAATCGTCAATCACCAATTTGGGGACAAACCCAACATCAGAGCCACTATAACTTGGACAGACGATCGAAGGAAGAAGCTTAGCGAGAGGATGAAGATATTTAGGGAGGAATAAAGGCCAACACATCAGCTAAGCAGGTTCAATAGAGTATGGCATAACGATGTAAAAAAAATAGGAAAAGGGAAGCTTATGGTTAATCTCGCGACTATAAGCCTAGGGATCTTATTTTAACGTAGAATCCTAACTATTGTACTTGACATTTCACCTCGAAAATCCTACATGCATTAACCAGGAATCGAACCTACCGTGCCTTGGTGGAAGGCATAGTGTCCTGCAATAATAATTATATGAAGAAGAATAACCGTAGGGTCAGTAGTGCTGAAGAAGAAATACCGGTAATTGGAATTCCAATGGACAATCTAGCTGCCACTCTGCTGTGAAAGATTTTGTGTGTATTGAAAGCTTCATGGGAAGCATGCTTGCAATATATTCACAAATGCAATCGTTTGAGAATTGCCAGTGATTAATGCCTGCAAGCAACAACAAACATTGAGGAAGATACAGTCCAAACTTGGTATCGATGCCATTCCACATTCTAACATGAGAAGGATAAGGAAGACCACCTCGTGTTGTAGCCACTAGCTTGCTTGGCTGCCGTCCCGGAGGCCAGGGATCGATTCCCGATTTTGCCAAGAAATTTAATTCTAGTCTGTGGGCTGCAACGGGGTACTTTCAGCCTCGTGAGGCCATCGTGGTCTCCCACTTTTACTCCAGAAAACGATGGGTTTGTTCCTAACTTCAGGCCACGGTCGCCTCCATACTAATCTTAACCTGAATTACGAATGCACACACTAATAAACCCGCCTCAATAACATAAGTTTTCAGACAAAATTCCACACACACACACAAGTACACGGGAGTGAATGACCACCATGTCCAAGCCCCTTAAATGAAACAACAACAGCTAAGGAAGGAATTACGGTACGATCAATTTGATCATTGGAAAATCAACATCGTAAAGATCAAAGTGCCTCATTAAACTGTGACAAGTCGGAGTCCAACTCGTGGTTTCCAACGTACAAGGGTTTCCCAGTTAACAACTGCAATCAAAATGATTTGCAACGTGACCTCCACACGGAGTGTTCTGAACAATAGCCAAGTAAAAGTTTTGCCGCCTAAGGAACGAGATCGAAACCCTGCCTCACGTGCTTGAATTCTGCAGTAAAGGAGAAATACTGAGGGATCATAGAATGCGGTGACAATTGTAACTTTTCTGAAAGAGAAGGAAATCCTAGTTTCCGAAGGGGTGGGATGCATCTTCAGTAGTGGTTCTCAAGGAAGAGCAGGTATGGTAGCTATTGACACCCTGAATAACAAAGGCTATATTATCGACTCATCAATGGAGTTGAAAGGAGGTTCCATTCAAGCAAAGGAATACGCTTCGATAAAAAGCAGCACGAAGATTCGGAAGATTTAAGGAATTTGTTGTTGTTGCTAATTCTTGGGGCTGCACCATCGCGGTCATAAAGCCCCATGTAGTTTTGGGAGTGTGCGTAATTTGTGTGATAACCTGTGTATTATTGTTATAGCTGTACTATTGCGTGTATTTGTAAATTGGGGATAGGATTGGGAAGAGTCGGCCGTGGCCTTAAGTTAGGAACCATCCCAGCATTTACCTGGAGTAGAATGGGGAAACCACGGGAAACCACTCCCAAGATGCCGTGGTGGGAATAGAAATAAATTTCTTGATAGAGCTGGGAATAGAACTCATACCGACTGGCTGCGTGACTCAGCGGTAGCGTTGTCGCCTGCTGTACCCAAGGTAGTAGGATCGAATCCTGGCGCAGTCAGCTGGCATTTGAGGGTGCGCAAATGCAAGGAAGCCGTGTCAGTAGATTTACTGGCACGTGAAAGATCTCATTCGGGGCAAAATTCCGGCACCCCGGCGTCTCTAAAAGCCAGAGTAGTTAAAAGGGACGTAAAACCAATAACATGAGAATTGGAACCCACACATCCAGGGTGACAGCCAAGAACGGTAGTCACTATACCACGAGGTGGTCCTGACCTGACCTGACCCATGCATACGAAGCCGACTTCGATGCATATAATTGTAGCCTGTCAGCCCTTTAGGGCCATGAGTGCTATATCAACGGTTAGACAACAGCTGTTTTTCTACAACAGAATGGGTTTGATGTTTGGGTTATATACATTGGAATCTAATTGGTCAGAATATGTATGACCTGAGGTTTGTGGGATAAGGAGTAGGAGCAAAGGAATTAAGGAATTAGGGAAGGTTAGGATGTTATAAGTAGGACTCGGATTTTTAGGTAAATAAATATTCTTTTTCGTAAATACATATTTTAAATATTTTGTCTATAAATACATAAATTCCTGCTTTTCACTTATTAGCACATTTACATTATTTTAAAATCAGTAAGCTAGATCTTTCAGTTTATTACGTTTTTGTTCTGTGTTACTTGAACGGGAAAAAGCCTGTGAGCTATTTCTAATCTTCATGCAGAGCGTATGTCAGCTCGCAGCTGTGCTTTTCTTATCTTGGCGCCCCGTCCTACTCACTGTGGAAGCCCGGGATGCCTAAAGTAAAAGCAACTGCAAGTCATCGTCTGCAGCAGCAGAATTTAAGGATAATTTTACTTCTGATGGGGGCGTTCTGTTCTGCCAACAATGTGGGAAAGCAATCAAGGCTGAACAGCGATCTCAAGTTACACCACACCTCGAGGGCAAGAAACATATTGCCGCAGGTTCGTGCCTTCAGAAGAAGTGTTTTGCGATAATCGTCGGTCATTTGTGATGGACAACCTGAAGATGTATCTCGTTGTGTATTGTAAACCTTCAGCAGTCATTGAGGCATAGCATAAATTGCGTTTGTCAATACTGCATATTGTTTATATTGTCATTAATAAACTAAAATTTAATTAAATATTCTTACTTTTTGTCACATATTTCAGAAATATTTAATACTTAAATAATAAATAATTTTCCGATTTTTAGCACCTACAAATCCGAGCCCTAGTTGTAAGTATGCAGCATAAAGCATGTAAGATTGGAATCAAAGTGAGCTGGAGGGCTCGTAGATTATTATAATTACTGTGGGAGGCAAAAATAAAATATATCAAAAGCAAGAGACTCAGAATTAAGGAAATTAATAAAAATTCAGATTCAGAAGAAATACAAATACGTACTATCAACCGTGTGGCAAAACCGTCTGTACAGCTTTCAATGGAATACATTCTCCCGTGGTGAGCAGTGTTGCCCTTGCAATTAGCACAAAATAATATTTTCTTTTTTTTTTTCATTCTTTTGAATTCATTGTTTAGATTAAGATGATAGAGATTTATAGGCCATCACGCCTCTAAATTTTGATACTTCAATTATACTGCCATCTACCGACCGTAATGACCGAGAACGCTAAAGGCGCTACATCGTGCCTCGGGAGAGCGTGGGTTGAAATCCCACCTAGGCCGTCCTGAAAATGGTTTTCGTGGTTTCCCATCGCACAATCAGGCATATGCCTGGCGGTTTCTTTCAGCAGGTTCACGGCCGATTTCTTCCCAAAATTCCTTCTCTGACCTGTTCTGAAAATAAAATAAATGACCACTGACTACATAATAAAATAAAAACATATACTGCCATCTAGCGGTGAAATTGGAACTTTACAGGGAGACATGACGCTGTAGGGCTAATCAAGAAACGTGTTACAAATCTTTTACGAGCTGACATTGTACTACGCGAAGTGCCGTGTTTTTTACCCATCCTTCAAAATTCCAGCTTCCTCGAACGGAAAAATGAGTCCGAGAACCTGGTCTCATGAAGTGGGCACACTACCTGTGATCCCTCGAGGAAGCTAGAAATGATCATGATGATTTTTGATCTTTTTATAAGGGCCTATCTGTACTGTTATCGTCCTTTGGTGATGATGAGGGTGATCAAGAAATAAAGTTGTTGTGTTATGGTCCTATGCTATTGTGATGGCTGTAGTAGACTGTGTATTTGTAATTGGGGCTAGGATTTGGAAGCAGGAGGCCGTGGCTTAAGGTTTAGAAGCAACCCGGTATTTGCCTGGAGTAGAAGTGGAAAACACGGAAAACCACTTCTAAGATGGCTGAGGTGGGAATCGAACCCTACTAATCTTAGCTCTGTCTCACGAGACTGAGTGCACTCCATACCATCCCTCAGACCAAAATTACATTTCTTGGTGCAGTCGGGAATTAAACCCGGATATCCACGGTGACATGAACTCTTCTCCGTTTCATCTCACGAGGTGGAGTGTGTGTCGTTCAATTCCTCTTACCAGAATTGAAAAGAAAGGAAAGGAAGTTCTTTGTCTTATCAAGAAGATGGCGCTATGGAATTGAAATAAATAAGACCAGGAGAGACAGACGAAAACAATTTAATAATATGCACTGAACGCTTTGGTTTCGAGAGCTTTTAACCATAGATAAATATGTTCGTTTCTTGGAATCCCTTTGGCGAATACAATTCTTAAAAGCACTTTTGTGAATAGATTTTGCAGATGAAGCGAACTCGGGATGGAGCGTATTTGATTATACTGCAAGTACAACGTTTTGTTTTTGTTGAGCGTTATGGTGCATTATTCTTTACGAATCAAGTTTCCAACTCTCGATCCCAAGGCAGAAGGTTTGATTGCAGTCCAAGGAAGTAAGACACTTATAAAGTGAGAAATTGAATGCATTTTCACACGCTGAATACCTCTTTATGTTACATTTAATGAAGACTTGATCAGAATAAATCCAAACCATAGCCTACTGTAGGCATAACCCCTGGCACTACAGCCCATGCAGGGATTAGGCCAACCAAGCGACCGCTGCACAGCAATTTGGCATGTAGATTATGAGGTGACGCGTAGCCAGCGTGTTGGGTCCCCTCAGCCTTTAATCTTCGATTTCGTAACACCACGTGAGGCCTGGGTTTCATACCCCCCCCCCCCCCCCGCCTCCCCAATTTTTAGCCAACTATCATTTTTTTGCAAAACAAAATTGCAAAAATGAAAGTGGACTTATGGGATCTACATTGGCCAAAAGTTGCCTGTATGTGAGTGTGTGTGTGTGTGTGTGTATATCTGCTCCCCCTCCCATATCAATTCAAACATGACGAAACCGAATTGAACTAAATTTGGTACAGAGGTAGCAGTAGAAAAGAGTACCTCAGTGTCATGTATTATATTGCCGCCATCTTTACCAAAACTTAATATTGGTCACTCAAATGGTCAAAACGTAAAGTAAAATTACGACCAAACTAATCATCGGATCTTTACCAAATTTGGTAAAAACATACCTTCATATCAGGCGCGTTTTGGGCTCAAACTACATGGTCATCGGCCTTACCATTTCGGGAGGGTGGCCGTGTGAATTATGCAAGCTTTATAATGCATAACTTAGGACCCACCAGTTCTGGTTTCCAATGATATTGGAATTTATTCCAGTCTTGGGTCATATAGTTGCCGTCACTTATGGACCACCCTTCATAACTGTACAGTGAAGAGCACCTGGACTCACAGCAACAGCTACCAAAGGAGTACAATTTTCATGCCTTAGTTATCGATTCATCTACGATTAATAGCTATACAACGACATTTTCATGCACAAAAGAAAATGACTTGGGTCATTTATCATTTCATGTCAGTTGTTTACATCAACAACAAGAGGGGACATTATGTTAAGTGAAGTTCCAAGTCAATTTATTACCCCCGTTAGCGTGGGTAAATACTAAAAAATTCACATCAATCTCTAGTTATTTGAGAAAGCTAGCGATGGGCTCTAATGGATGGAATGTATTTGCACTTTATAGAAAATGCCAACATATAGAGACCGAGTGACTACTTGCCAGATGACGGACGGTGACAACTAAACACATTTTCCGAGAGGGTTGTGAGACTTATTCAGTGTTGCCAACTGCTCTGTGATGATTATCAAAACTTTGTTCTTCGCAAAAATCCCCAGTTTTAATTAGGTACAAGTTTTTCGGGCTTGTAGGCCGTGGTCCAGACAGGATATCTCCCGACGTTTCACCGGAAACTGCGTCATTCCACTGCTGACCAAGGAAAAGAGCGGAACCCTTGATAATGCCGGACGCAGTTTCCGGTGAAACGTCGGGAGATATCCTGTCTGGACCACGGCCTACAAGCCCGAAAAACTTGCACTTAATTATGAACGCTGGCCGTGAAAGCCTAAGCTATTATATCCCCAGTTTTAGTTTTAGAAATTCAATGAACCCTCTTCCTTTCTTAGTGTATTTGCAATAAATTAATTTTCGTTGTTTTCTCCACATTTCCAAACGTAAAGTACACACTAAACGTTGGTTGGTTGGTTCCTTAGTTCCTTACTTTAGGTGCTGCGACAACGCAGCCCAGTGTACTTTGGGTGTGTGTAGAATCTGTCTGATAACCGGTGTTAATTCTGATGGCGGTATTAGTGTGTGTTATCTGTAATTCATCTACAGGGTCTTTCACTCAAAGTGCGGCCGGCCCAGCTCTCAAGGTAGAACGTGCAGCTATAAAGGTCAGACGAGCATATCGCAGCGCGCTGCTGTCACAGCATATGTCATAATTAAGATAAGGAAGGAAGTGCTGTTGGATTGATGCTTCGGACTCTCGACCGTAAGCTCAGCGAGCTGCCTCTACGCGCCGCGCTGCCGGCCGCACTTTGAGTGAAAGACCCTAGAAGGACTGCAGACGATTAATGTTTTCAAGTAGTTCCTACTTTTGCTACCAAATGCTACCGTCCACCACACCTAGCTGCGGACGTGACTACTAAATGCCATCGCAGCCAGCACCTGGCGGAGAACTTTGGAATTAATATAGCGTCATCAAACTAACCAACAAAATTTAGCTTCCACGGGTGTAGTCAGTGGAAGGTTCTTTTTCATGCCATAAATCTATGACATGGGACCGCCGGCTTTACTTCCCCTCCGATGGAAGGTATACTGAGGTATTTTTTACGCTCTTAAAATCCTACGACTTCGGCCGGGTTTACACTAACTGTTTCTTACGAAGTGCCGGCACGATGACATGCGGTAGACGGATGATTGTTCACCGGAAGCTCAACCGTTCCGGTCGATTATATTAGCAGTTCGAGCTCTTTTTGCCTCGTATCACGAGAGCACCGTGGTGGTCGCGGGCACCTGTCCTAAATAAATCAACAATATTATGAACTGTCAACATTTTCGTGAAATGGCTCACTTCATAAAAATGCTGTGTTAAATAAAATATGTAAATTTAATGAAACATTTGGTTGGTTGGTTCGTCAGTTTAGGGGCTGCGACAACGCGGTCATGTAGCCCCGTGTACTTTGGGTGTGTGTAGAATCTGTCTGATAACTGGTGTTAATTGTGATGGCTGTATTAGTGTGCGTATCTGTTTTTAGCCTACTTTCTATTTTTGCAAAAAATGAAAGTAGACTTATGAGATCACCACAGGGCGAAAAAAAGTGTGTCTGTCTGTGTGTGTGTATGTGTGTGTGTGTGAGTCTGTGTGTGTGTGTGTGTGAGTGTGTGTACTCTGAATGTCTGTCCCCCCTATCAATTCGAACACGGTGAGCGCAAATTGAACGAAATTTGGTACAAAGGTAGCACTAGTACAGGACACCTCAGTGTCATGTTTTATATCGCCGCCATCTTGACGGAAACGTAATGGCGGCCACACAAATGTTCAAAGCTTAAATCAAATTACGACTAACCTAATCATCCGATCTCTACCAAATTTTGCAACAACATACCTTTATCGGGGCAGCAACCTTTGACCAAACTAATAGGTCATCAGCCTAATAGTTTGCGGATGGCGGTCATCTTTGTGTGAAAATCGATTGCCCCTATTAATTCGAACACGGTGAAACCGAATGGAACGATATTTGGTACAGAGGTAGCACTAGTAAAGGGCACCCCAGTGTCATGTTTTATATCACCGCCATCTTGACGAAAACGTAATGGCGGCCACCCAAATGTTCAAAGCTTAAATCAAATTACGACTAACCTAATTATCCGATCTCTACCAAATTTTGCAACAACATACCTTTATGAAGGGAGCATCCTTTGACAAATCTAATAGGTCATTAGCCTAATAGTTTGCGGATAGCGGCCATCTTTGTGTCAAAATCGATTCCCCCTATTAATTCGAACACGGTGAAACCGAATGGAATGAAATTTGGTACAGAGGTAGCACTAGCAAAGGGCACCTCAATGTCATGTTTTATATCGCCGCCATCTTGACGGAAACGTAATGGCGGCCACACAAATATTCAAAGCTTAAATCAAATTACGATTAACCTAATCATCCGATCTCTACCAAATTTTGTATCAACATACCATTATGGAGGGTGCATCCTTTGACCAAACAAATGGGTCATTAGCCTAATATTTTGCGGATGGCGGCCATCTTTGTGTGAAAATCGATTCCCCCTATTAATTCGAACACGGTGAAACCGAATGGAACGAAATTTGGTACAGAGGTAGCACTAGAAAAGGCCACCTCAGTGTCATGTTTTATATCACCGCCATCTTGACGGAAACGTAATCGCGGCCACCCAAATTTTAAAGGCTAAAATGTAATTACGATCAACCTAATAATCTAGTCTCTACCAAATTTTGCAACAACAAATCTTTATGTGGGAAGCATATTCTGACCAAACTGCTAGATCATCAGCCCAATAGTTTGCAGATGGCCAAGTATGTGTGCAAATCGATTCCCCCTATCAATTCAAACACGGTGAAACCGAATTGAACGAAATTTGGTACAGAGGTATCACTAGCAAAAGGCACCTCAGTGTCATGTTTTATATCGCCGCCATCTTGACGGAAACGGAATGACGGCCACCCAAATGTTAAAAGCTTAAATCAAATTTCGACCATCCTAATAATTTGATCTCTACCGGATTTTGCAACAACATGCCTTTTTGTGGAAAGCATCTTATGACTGACTGCAAGGTCATCAGCCCAATAGTTTGCAAATAGCGGCCATGTATGTGTGCAAATCCATTCCCCGGATCAATTCAAACACGGTGAAACCAAATTGAATGATTTTTTTTACAGAGGTAGCACTAGCAAAGGGCACCTCATATTCATGTTTAATATCCCTATAGCACGTTGTATTTCAACAAGCTACTACAACCAACATTCAATTATACTCCTTGAAAAGGACAAAGAGTTATAACAATACCCATGCATTTAGGAGAAAGTAGGCTATATGTTCTTTACTGATCATTTTGTTTTTATTTAAGTACAGACTGCAACTTAGAATTTTTCAAATAGTTCCTACTTTTGCCACCAAACACCACCGCCAACGACTACTAGGCCTTGTTCAGAACTTAGCTACTAGACACCACCGCAGTCGGCTCTTGGCAACGAACGTAGACACGTAAGTGTGTTGTTTACATTCTTAAACTATTCAATTTAGCTTCACACAGGTGTAATTAGTGGAAGGTAATGAATAATTTGATAATTGAATTTTCTTTTTTTTTATTTGTATTTTTTTCTTTGTCGTGTGGCCTCCTGAGACACCAAGCGCAGGTCTATCTAGTCGACGCCCATGGGCGACCTTCGCGTCGGGCTGAGAGATGGAATGGATGAAGATGAATGAAACTGGGCAAGGATGTGGAAGGAAGCGGCCGTAGGCTGTTAGAAGGTACCGTCCAAGCATTTGCCTGATGTTGAAAATGGGTAACCACGGAAAACCATTTCAAGGACGGCCGACGGTGGGGCTCGAACCCACGCGTCTACCGAGTCAGCAGAGAGCTTGGCCCCATGAAAACGCTGCGCTTTAGCCAGCGTAGCCACTGCTGTCGGTGGTTTATCGGTAATGTAGAGGTATAAAACAATACCACTTTTAATTGATGTTCCAGGATACTAAGTTCTTTTAATGCATTTCATATAGCATCAACTCCAAAGTACAGAATCCTGTAATTTCAACCTAACATTTCCTTTGGTGAAGAGTGCTGTTTATAGAATCTGATGTAACTAGTCTCCCGAACTGGACAGCTTTAAAAAGTCCAAGTGGAGCAAGCGAAGCATTACTACTGGCTTTGGAGAGGTGGAGTATTTTGCATTATTCAAAGCATCGGGATAAATCTGGCTTACCCTTGTTATACGGCGCGGAAACGTCAGCGAACATCAAACTGAAGACAGCAGAAGAGTAGGGGAGGGGGAGTAAAACATTTCCCGGAAAAGCCAGCCGTGCAGGATTATCGGATGGTGGCTGCGTGCACTACAAAACTCGTGCGAGTACGTGGTCAAAAGAATTAAAAAATATATAAATGTATGTGTGGGGAACGGTAATGCTGCGAATGTTGTGTTCAGCCTGGCGTACTTCTCACTATCATATTAATGAGGAATAATCTCTCAGAATTTGACTGGCGAGAACAGGAAGGTCTGTTTGAATTTTTGTGGAATATGCAGTAACCACTTCTCGTGGGAAATATGATATACACACAGCTCTGATAACAGAACATTTCAACTAAGTACATTATAATGCATTGGAGAGTGTTTGCTGAAAGACTGTTTGTAAATCAAAAGTTGATGAGTTGTTATAGTACAGTCTTGGTTGGTTGGTTCCTTAGTTTAGGGGCTGCGACAACGCGGCCATGTAGCCCCGTGTACTTTGGGTATGTGTAGAATCTGTCTGATAACCGGTGTTAATTGTAATGACTGTATTAGAGTGTGTTTCTGTTTCTTAATTCAAGTTATTTATTCGTATCAGAAGTACACATTTTACATTGAAAATATGGTACTTAACAATGCTCATATCAAATCGTTTCTGTCCAAAATTTTGGCAAGTCACGGGCATTAGGTGTCCCAGCCATCAAGTCCTCCATTGTGCAACTTAAAGGACACTTAATGCAGTTCAAGAAATGGACTGTGGTTTGGACTTCACCACAATCACATAGCCTGGATGTGCCAGGAAAATCCCACTTTAACATATTGGTTCTTGATCTACCAACACCAGTGCGAAGCCTTTTCAATGACTTCCACGTAGACCAGTGTTCCTCATGTCCTGGAGGGAGATGTTCAATTGGTAGCATCCAGCCATCAAGTTGAGTACTAATTCAAGTAAGGACTGCATACTTTGAATTTTTCAAGTAGTTCCTACTTTTGCCGCCAAACGCCACCGTCAACAACTACTAGTTCTGAACTCGGCTACTAGACGCCACCGCAGTCAGCTTCTGGCAAAGAACGTAGGAACCTGAGCATTGTTTACATTTTAACCTAATTTAGCTTCACACAGGTGAAATTAGTGGAAGGTTCTTTAACATGCCATAAATCTATCCGAAGGAAGGCATACTGAGGTATTTTTAGCGCTGTTAAAAATCCGACGACATCGGCGGGGTTTGAACCCGCGATCTTGGACATAGAAGCTCAGCCCGCTAACAACTACGCCATCGAAGCCGCTTGTAGTACAGTCTCTCTCAATGCACATCCCACAATGAAATTAGCAATACCAAGAGATCTACGAGAAGCTTACGCCTTACTGTAAGGACAATGAAACATGAGCAGACATCGCACTAAAGAAGAAGCAACTTGTGACTGGAAACTTATTTAATTGATAGGATATTGAGCACAAAGCAAAAAATAAAATAAAGAATTATAGAGACACGAACATGTTTTACAGAATTTATGTGTAAACAATATTGGACGTAATAATGGAATCTGCGGATAATGTTTGTGCAAAGTGAGCGAATATGGAATTTCGGGAACTTATTTCAAAGTAGGTTTGTTTATTACTTTGCAAACCAAGGTGTAAAGATGCACCGCTTGCTACAAGACCTACGTATGGCAAGAATTTAAAACCCGTGGTCCTGTCAAGAAAGCCTCTTTTCAGACCATGTGAAGATGGTTTTAAACCAAAATTGAATCAATTCATGTGGAACTAATTAACTGTTCAAGTCGTGTATGCCTTTAATTATGTGTAATTAATTGATTAGATATGTGTCTTGTACGTTTGCAATTAATTTTGCGAAGAATCCCCAAGAAGCTTTAGGACGGATAGCGCAATAGCGCAATGTTTTGAAAGTAGAAGTTCGAAAACGTATTATATTTAAATCGGTTTTATTCATACTTCTTATGATTGACGCTGGATTATATCCCTTCTTATTCCGTTGAACGTATCCATGTACACTTCTCTTAATATTGGAAAGGTAATTTAATTTGATCATCATCATCATCATCATTGTACAGTTCCAGTTTCCGGGGTACTGTTTATGAGCCTCTTCAACTTCAACCTGTCCATATATAAGGTCCGTTCAAAAAGTAACGAGCCAGAGGCATAATTACAGAAACCAGTACCTGTATGTTAGAGGTATTGACACTGGCTGTTGAGGCACTTGTCCCACTGTGACACGAGGCGATGAATGGCTGTCTCATAAAATTCCCTGGGCTGCGATGTGAACCAGTTCCACACGTACAGCTGGACGTCGGCGTCCGAGGTGAATCGTTGGCCCCGCAGAGCCCTTTTCAGGGGACCAAACATGGCGTAAGCACAGGGAGAAAGGTCTGGACTGTATGGACGGTGGCCGAGAACCTCCCATTTGAATTTCTGCAGGAGTGCCGCGACAGTGTTGGCCGTATGAGGTCGTGCATTGTCGTGGAGCGACCACGGCGGCTATGGCGTTCACTGTCACTCGGCGGTCTTGGGTAATGAGTGCATCAACCAGCTGGACGTTGTCATCGGTAATGCAGGGAGGTGCCCCAGACCGGGCATCATCGGCTAACGACACCCGTCCTTCCCTGAAGCGCTTGTGCCACGCCTTGACCCTTGCAAGGGACATGCAGTGTTCGCCGTACACTTGTGACATTCGGTGATGAATGTCCGTTCCCCCTACTCCTTCCGCTGTCAAAAACTGAACAACACCTCTTTGCTCTTCGATTGACGCCTCTATGTCACTGTTTGCAATGTGACTGGCAGCGTTGGACGATTGATGCATGCTGCTGCTCGCTTTGTATCGTCACGTGACGTGCACGCGTGCCCTCTAGCGACGGGCTGTGACCTTCCACGCTCTGGTCGGAACCACACCTCGTTACACACGCCACGATTAGTCGATGTAGTCACCGGTTTGAGCATTCCAGTCTCCGGCTCGTTACTTTTTGAACGCTCCTTATACAACTTGTCATGAGAACATCATCCACTGTCCGTCCTCCGGTTACTAGATCAACCTTGATCATGTCCATCCAGCGGTTTCTAGGTCTTCCTACAGGTCTTTTTCCATCCACCTGTCTTTCCAAATTTATTCTGCCTGATCTTGTAGGCTCCATCCTCATCACATGCCCGTACCATTGTAGTCTAGATGTGCTATTTCAGTATAATAGGGATGTAATATCTTGTTTTTGTTTTTTGCGTATGGCTTTTAGTGCCGGGAGTGTCCGAGGACATGTTCGGCTCGCCAGTTTTGTAGCTGCTTCGAGGCGGACACCCAATGGGTGAGCTACACGTACCGGTGCGTGTGGAGTGTTGTCTGGGGAGGAAAGTGTGAATGTAAGGACGAGGAGTTGGAAGGTAGCGGCTGTGGCCTATAGTTAAGGACCAATCCCGGCATTTGCCTGGAAGGAAGATGGGAAACCACAGAAGACCATCTTCAAGGTTGCCGGCGGGGGGATTCGAACCTCCTCGCCTCCCGGATGTGAGCGACTGCCAGCAGTCATGCCGTAACGACCACGGCTAACTCACCCGGTAATATCTTGTTACTTGAAGGCATGAAATGTGGAATGAATTTACTAAACCATTCAAAAGCCTAATCCGTATAGAAATAAGCAAAGCGTGGCATATTCACAAGGAATGTAGGCGGCCCGATTCGAGTCTCTGGCTGTGTCAAGGGATCACCAACCTGGCGATAGGATGGCCAGATCCTTTCCATTCCTCCTCCTACCTCAGCATCCGCCAAGTTCCCATTTAGCATCATGAAACAGGGAAAGCCAGTTCAAGACCATTCCAAGACTTTTAAATTATTGACAGAGTCAGAAATCGAACCCGGTAACTCTGGTGTAGCAGCCAACAATGCTAGCAACTGGTTTAGAGAAATTATGACAGAAGATAAATACAATTAACTTCATGTATATTTTGTGTTTTTCTTACTGTAGAATTAAGGAAGAGATTGCATATCAATTTTAACGGCTTCGGTGGCGTAGTCGGTAGCTTGCTGAACTGCTATGCCCAAGATCTCGGGTTCAAACCCGGATTTTAAGAGCGTTAAAATCCTTCAGAGGAAATAAAACTGGCGGGCCTTGTCATGGATTTATGGCATGTAAAAGAACCTACCACTACAATTGATTGTGTGTAGCTAAATTTGTAGGTTATTTGGCCATAGAATCCATCAGCCACGTGGAATTTCATCGCTTCTCATCCGCGACCCCGTTGGATACGGGATTAATAAAGGGTGGACATAGATAGATTGTATATCAATTTCATATCACACTCATATAGAAACAAGATGTTCAGTAAAGAAAATATAACCTACTTTCTCCGAAATTCAGTACTCTTTGTACTTTCCAAGGAGTATAATTGAACGTTGGTTGTAGTAGCTTGTTGAAATACAACGTGTTATACGGATATTAAACATGAATATGAGGTGTTCTTTGCTAGTGCTACATCTGTACAAAATTCCACTCAATTGGGCTTCACCACGTTTGGATTGATAAGGTGAATCGATTTGCACACATACATGGCCGCTATCTGCAAACTATTGGGCTGATGACCTTGTAGTTCAGACAAAAGATGCTTCCCACAAAAAGGTAGGCTATGTTGCAAATATTTGATAGAGATAGAATGATTAGGTTGGTCGTAATTTGATTTAAGCTTTTAATATTTGGGTGGCCGCCATTCCGCTTCGTCAAGATGGCGGCGACATAAAACATGAAACAGAGATGCCCTTTGCTAGTGCTACCTCTGTACCAAGTTTCGTTCAATTCGGTTTTACCATGTTTGAATAGATAGGGGGAATCGATTTGCACACATACATGGCCGCCATATGCAAACTATTGGACTGATGACCTTGTAGTTTGGTCAAAGAACGCTTCGCACTTAAAGGTATGTTCTTGCAAAATTAGGTAGAGAACAGATGATTAAGTTGGTCGTAATTTGATTTAAGGTTTTAACATTTGAGTGGCTGCCATTACGTTTCCGTCAAGATGGCGACGATATAAAACATGACTCTGAGTTGCCTTTTATGAGTGCTACCTCTGTAGGAAATTTCGTTCAATTCGGTTTCACCGCGTTCGAATTGATAGGGAGGGGGTGACAGACATTCAGAATACACACACTCACAGACACACAGACACACAGACACAAACACAAACACAGACACACAATTTTTCGCCCTGTGTTGATTTCATAAGTCTACGTTCATTTTTTGCAAAAATTGAATGTAGGCAAAAAAAAATCCTCGATTTGTGCATGTATGGTTAGGCTTCAACTGAAATTGGCTAAATGACCTTCTTATTTTAGTTCAGTAAAAGAAGAAGAATGAAATCTAAGCTACAAATTTGTGATGAAGCAATGAGCTGGAATCTGAGACATGTGAAAATATAAATTAGCCAATATCTAACTTAATATTTACTACACTACTCAATATTTTCATCAAGGTCCACCTCGTTGCGTACTGGCTAGCACACTTGGCCTGTAACGCTCTGCTATTCTCAGAATCAACCCATGCAAGATAACAAATTAAAACAAATCATAAAGTTAAAAACACAGCAAAACACAATGCTCGGCTTAAACGGAACAAAATAAAAATTAAACCCAAAATCACCAACTAAACAAGATGTTCAGTAAAGAACATATAGCCTACTTTCTCCTAAATGCATGGGTATTGTTATTACTCTTTGTCCTTTTCAAGGAGTATGATTGTTGGTTGTAGTAGCTTGTTGAAATACAACGTGCTATAGGGATATTAAACATGAATATGAGGTGCCCTTTGCTAGTGCTACCTCTGTACCAAATTTCATTCCATTCCATTCGGTTTCACCGTGTTCGAATTAATAGGGGTAATCGATTTTGACACAAAGATGACCGCCATCCGCAAACTATTAGACTAATGACCTATTCGATTTGGCAAAGGATGCTTCCTCCATAAAGGAATGTTGTTGCAAAGTTTGGTAGAGATCGGATGGTTATGTTAGTCGTAATTTAACTTAAGCTTTGAACATTTGTGTGGCCGCCATTTCGTTTCAGTCAAGATGGCGGCGATATAAAACATGACAATGAGGTGCCCTTTGCTAGTGCTATCTCTGTACCAAATTTCGTTCCATTCGGTTCCACCGTGTTCGAATTAATAGGGGGAATCAATTTTGACATAAAGATGGCCGGAACCCGCAAACTATTAGGCTAATAACCTATTAGATTGGTCAAAAGATGCTCCCTCCATAAAGGAATGTTGTTGCCAAGTTTGGTAGAGATCGGATGGTTATGTTAGTCGTAATTTAACTTAAGCTTTGATCATTTGTGTGGCCGCCATTACGTTTCTGTCAAGATGGCGGCGATATAAAACATGACACTGAGGTGCCCTTTGCTAGTGCTACCTCTGTACCAAATTTCGTTCATTCGGTTCCACCGTGTTTGAATTAAAAGGGGGAATCAATTTTGACATAAAGATGGCCGCCATCCGCAAACAATTAGGCTAATTACCTATTAGATTAGTCAAAGGATGCTCCCTCCACAACGGAATGTTGTTGCAAAGTTTGGTAGAGATCGGATGGTTATGTTAGTCGTAATTTAACTTAAGCTTTGAACATTTGTGTGGCCGCCATTACGTTTCTGTCAACATGGCGGCGATATAAAACATGACACTGAGATGCCCTTTGCTAGTGCTACCCCTGTACCAAATTTCGTTCCATTCGGTTTCACCGTGTTTGAATTAAAGGGGGAATTGATTTTCACACAAAGATGGCCGCCATCCGCAAACTATTAGGCTAATGACCTAGTAATTTGTTCAAAGGATGCTTCCTCTATAAAGGTATGTTGTTGCAAAATTTGGTAGAGATCGGATGATTAGGTTAATCGTAATTTGATTTAAGCTTTGAACATTTGTGTGGCCGCCATTACGTTTCCGTCAAGATGGTAGCGATATAAAACATGACACTGAGGTGCCTTTTGTTAGTACTACCTCTGTACCAAATTTCGTTCCATTCGGTTGCACCGTGTTCGAATTAATAGGGGGAATCGATTTTCACACAAAGATGGCCGCCATCCGCAAACTATTACGCTGATGGCCTATTGGTTTTGGTCAAAGGATGCTCCCCCCATAAAGGTATGTTGTTGTAAAATTTGGTAGAGATCGGATGATTAGGTTAGTCGTAATTTGATTTAAGCTTTGAACATTTGTGTGGCCGCCATTACGTTTCCGTCAAGATGGCGGCGATATAAAACATGACACTGAGGTGACCTTTGCTAGTGCTACCTTTGTACCAAATTTCGTTCAATTCGCATTCACCGTGTTCGAATTGATAGGGGGGAACAGACATTCAGAGTACACACACTCACACACACACACACACAGACACACACACACAGACTCACACACACACATACACACACACACACACACACACACAGACTCACACACACACATTCACACACACAGACAGACACACTTTTTTCGCCCTGTGTTGATCTCATAAGTCTACTTTCATTTTTTGCAAAAATCGAAAGTAGGCTAAAAAATAGAGTAAATGGAGCCCAGTTCTTGGGCACCAGGCTCTACTACTCGGTTGTCTAGAACAGCCATCACTGCCTGAGAATATTGTCACCACGGAGGTCTGGGTTCGATTCCCGGCTCTGCCAATAAATGAATTCTGGACTGAGGGTTGGAACGGGTTACACTCAGCGTTGTGAGGCAGAACTGATGAGGAGGGTTCGACATCCACCTTAGAAATCCTAGAAACTGTTTTACGTTGTTTTCCACTTCTAATCCAGGCAAATGACGGGATGGTTAGATTAAGGCCACGGCCACCTTTTTCCAAATCCTAGCCACAAATACATCACGATTGCTCAGGTTAACAGCCACTTTCCATACACATACAAACAAACACGCACATGGGCCTATATGGCCATATCACAAACATCTTATATGAATCACTTTGTTGTTGATTGATTTAGGGGCTTTGCGACATGTAAACCTGTGTACTTGGGTGTGTGTGTAATTTGATTGATAACCTGTCTTATTGAGATGGCTGTATTAGTGTGTGTATTTGTAATTCAGGTGAGGATTGGGAAGGAGGTGGTCGTGGCCTCAAGCTAGGAACCATCCCAGCACTCGCCTGGAGTAGAAGTGGGGGGAACCCACGAAAATCCACTTCCAAGATGGCTGAGATGGGAATCGTTCCTTCCCATTCTCAGTTATCCCTCACGAGCCTGAGTGTACCCCGTTCCAGTCTTCAGACCTGAATTAAGATTTCCTTTGTAGAGCCGAAAATCGAAACCGGATCTCCGGGATGACAGCCAAGAATGCTAGTCGCAACAACATTCAAGTATCCTTGATCCGCAATTTACATTATACTGCGCTACCCATCCCATGCATCCTCATTTTAATCTAATTTACAGGCTACGTTCATCTTCAGTGCATCAAATAATCCTGAGAAAGTGATGTGATTGCTTCTTCAATGCATCCACTGCACATTGCTTATTGGGTTCATAAGTTACTTGTAGTGGTCGAAGGTAAACAGCACGGATTCCGTATATAGAACGTTGAAGGCTAAAATATCTCACTTATAGCGGGACTTTACTTCCGGAAGCTTTTATAACGGCGTAAAAAAGATCAACAAAAGAACGTGCTCCGTATCGTACAGCTTCCCAGCGTGGTGAGGCGGCCCGATTGAAGGTCTGATCTGTACCGTTTCTCTCTCCACCTTCCAATAACTTATTACCCATCCACAGGACCGAGTTTCAGCATTGAATTCCCGCACATTCGGTTGGTACTCGAGGGTACTTGAATGCTAGATTCCAATTCAATAGTGTTCAATTATAGGCGAGTTGCATACGACTGTTTATGTTCGACGATAATTATAACTTTATTATATGTTTTAACATAAATATTCATAAATATCTGTTCAGTCACTAGAATGTTGTGATCGGGTGCTGCGCTGGGTAGTATATCTCTGTTTTCCAAGCTCTCTGGCCAACCGACGTATGCGCTCTGTGTGCTTCAATGCCATATGTTCAGATTGTGCACCAGTATTCAGTAAAACTGTCACCGAAGTCGTTTCAAAACAACGCGCTGTGTAGAAATTGGTTTTGGGGATAATAAGGTACAGTGCTATTTCTTGTCTCATATTCACCAGTTTATTTACGCGAACATATGGACGGTGCACTTTCGGTAATTTATATATACATGTTGGATTTTGAGCGCATGCGCGAAGGTATCCTTATCTAATTGGTCACACAGCCGTTTCTTGAGCTCTGATTGGTGGGAGAAACTGTTTCATAATGAAAAATAGTGTTATAATGAGCCTCATTATGATACAGTTTTCTGACAAATAATAGTCAGGGTCGAACATAAAATAATTAAAAGCAAAGCCAACTCCGTACAGGCCGTGGAGGCCCATGGAGTAGTGGAAGGTAGAGGCTTTTTAAAATATCGGCGCTAGATGGGATAGAGTTGCCAGCTCCATGCCCGGCTGCCTTTGCTTCCAGAAATTACCCTGGTATTCATTAATGCTGACGCGACACAGTTCAAACGCACTTTTTTAAACAAATTGTCGATATTTAAGAAATCACAGTGCAATTTGTCACCGCTGCGAGTGACTCTCTTTCATTTGAATGGTAATTTGTTACGATCAGTTACTTTTGAGTGCCCATGTGCATAGACCAACCGCCCGGCTTTACAGTTATGCGGGCTCCACGCGACACATTTCTGGTAGGGGCTATCGAATTGTTCATTTGTTTAAACGCACTTTATAAACGAATACATAGTTTTCCGTTGACTTTTTAAGAAATGCAAGATTATTACTGTGCTATTGAGACAATTTGGAAGATTTTGGCAGAAACCGCATCTCCTAACTCCCTCTGGTTTAAGAGCTTGAGTTTTGTGAAACATATAACTCAGCGAATAGATGGTATATTGGCTTTCACGGCCAGTGAATTATAACTCAGCAATTATTCAAGGTTTGTACCGTGTCTTGTGTGGGGTTTCGGAAGCCTTCATGGGGAGGTTAAGGCTGCTTGAGGTTTTAGTTCTCGCAGTTGAGATACGCAGGTGCGCTTCATAAAAAGGGAGGTAGCGCGCAGTTCACTACTTCTGTGGGGGTCCGGGCGAGGACACCAAGAGCCCGTTGATGAGCCAGCTTGGTGTTCCTAGGCGAAATCCCACACATGACACGGAACAAACCTAGAAAAATTGCTGGGGTTTAATACACCTCAGTGTTTTATATTATGTGATGATGTTATTTGTTTTATTTCACTTTTAACCACTGAGGCTTTTAGAAACGCCGAGGTACCAGAATGTCGTCCCGAAGGAGTTCTTTAATGTGCTAGTAAATCAACTGACACAGCTCCCTCGCATTTGCGCACCCTCAAATGCCAACTGACTGCACCAGGATTCAATCCTTCAACCTTGGGAACAGCCAACGAGAACGTTACCACTGAGCCACGCAGACAGTCTTCTAGGAAAACCCAGGGCCCTTGGGTGAAGAGTCACAGTATGCAATTGTACCCCTGAATTTGACCACTAATGATGGCGCTGAACTTACTAGTCGTGTGTGAGATTAGAGACTTAATGAACATTTGGTATCATCATTCGTATTTTAACTTTTCATTTTCCCCATATAAAAATATTAGAATTATGATTTTCAAAATCTCTTAATATGTTTTATAATGTTGTAGCTATTGTGAATCTTTGTGGTAAGCTATACGCCAAATTCAGTCAGATGCATACATTTATGTCATCTTTGAAAAGTGGAAATTAACACCAAACCCAACGAAGGCTGAAGTTAGCTGCTTTCATCTTAATAATAGAAGGCTAATGCAAAGTTAAATGTCAAATATAATGGCCAGGCTCTTCATCATCAAGATTTTCCGAAATATTTGGGCATGTCTCTGAATAGAACTCTATCATACAGAAGGCATATAGAAAACACCGCAGAAAAGTTTAGATAGCGAAATAACATCATACAGAAGTTGTGCGGAACCTCATGGGGTGCAACGGCTACAACACTACGATGTTCTTCGTTAGGACTCGTCTACTCTCCTGCTGAATACTGTGCTCCAGTATGGCTAAACAGCCCACATGTGGGTAAAATTGATGTCCAGCTAAATGTGGCGATGAGAACAATAACAGGGTGCATCAAGTCTACTCCTCCTCACTGGCTACCGCCTCTAAGTCACATAGCGCCACCAAACAGAACGCCCTTCTAGATGAATATAAAATATTAATTATCAATTCTCAGCTTCCAATCCACTCTGATGTACCTGTACTTAGAAAAATCCGATTAAAATCCAGACGGCCACCCATCATACTGGCAGAATTGTTACAAGCATTGAATTTCAACATGAACAGGAAATGGACAAGAATGTGGACTAGTGCTGCACATTAGGACTACCAGCCAGTTAGCATAGAACTACCGCGACGTGTTTGGAAGGCCATAACATGTGTGCAGGGAACCTCCACCGATGGAGATTGGCAACATCTTCCCAATATGACTGTGGCAGTGTACATTAGACCATCAAACATATTATAACATGCTGCAGCAGACGAGCTTATTCTGGAAGTCTAGAAGACTTCTTTGAAATGACGACTGCAGCCCTCTAATGGATTGTAACCTTAGATATTAACTTGTAGATTTAGTATTTCTAATTGTATGAAATGAAAATCCACAGCCTGCTTCCAGTCTCCGACCGGGTCAGGAATGGAATGAATGAAGCCCCCATCTAGCGGCGAGGATATGAACTGTGCCGGCTGCCGAAGCCTGTCGCACTCCTCTGGGGCAATGATTAAATGAATGACAGATGAAATGAAATGATAGTGGAGAGTGTATGATAGTGGAGAGTGTTGCTGGAATGAAATTGTGACAGGGAAAACCGGAGTACCCGGAGAAAAACCTGTCTGCCTCCGTTTTGTCCAGCACAGATCTCACATGGAGTGACCGGGATTTGAACCACGGACCCAGCGGTGAGAGGCCGGCGTGCTGCCGCCTAAGCCACGGAGGCTTATCATTTCTAATTGTATACAGTTTGTAAACTATGCATAAGTTATTAGTTGCTCTTCAGTTCCCATACGCTAAATAAATAAATAAATAAATAAATAAATAAATAAATGTCTACGATATAATGAAGATTAATCTTTACTGTTGAGGGCAGAAGAAAAATATGGAGTATACAAGTTATGCATGTGCGCACTTCAGTTGTTACAGAAATGGAAGCCGAACATCTTCTCTGCAAGCGCGTGCCAGACAATTGGTGACAATTGGGGCAATTATATGGAAATATGGAGTGTTTGTTACAAGTTGCTGGTATAAAGCGGCCTAACTGTACCTGCTACAGATGAAATTGAACTTGCGGCGACAAGTAGTCGACATCTGGCGTCCTTCAAAGCACGTAAACAGTTGTATTTCGGTACTCCCGTTTATTTTTAACTGCCAGATTCCGCGAGATCTCCGAATATAGGCTAATAAATAGTAGATACTGTCGATAGTTGAATGATTGACAGCATGCTATTGACCGTTGGAAGAGCTTTGAGATAGAATCGTACCTTCAGCCTGTATAACTTGAATTTCTTTGTTAATAGAATACATTTTTTTACTCTCGATATTTTGCCGTAAATAATTCCAGCTCAGGAATTTTTCGCGGGTTTTTGAACCAATCCCCGGAAGTAATAATAACAAAAATAATAATAAATAAGTATTATTATTATTATTATTATTATTATTATTAAAGCACACTTAATGGAGCTTGTAGTTCTATGTGGCTCTATATTTCACCATCATAACCCAGAGGGTCTCCATTTTACGTTAATGATGATGATGATGATGATGATGATGATGATGATTATGATAATTGTTGATTTAAGGGGCCTAACATATAGGTTATCGGCTCCTAATGGTTTGTGTGATAGTGAAAGATGAGATGAGAATGAAATCTATAACTAATACTAACTACAGACTTACATACTAGAATAAGAAATGGTAAACAAATGAAGGATAAGGCAAATAAAGGACAGGAAGACTAGAAAAGCCCTTCGGATTTGGGAGGAAGGAGAGCTATGAAAGGCAGATAGGAAAGAGAAAGAGCAGAGGGCCCGCCCCAAAGTCAATGGATAAAGGGGACAAAACCGACCCAGCTCAGAGATACCTCGGGGCCGGAAACTCCCAAACTCACCAGCCGTGAGCCCTTGAGGGTGTAGCACTATCCCGGGTGCACCAGAAGTAGTGGGGTACATACACCCTGCCTCCTAGAGGGCCTTATGCAGAAGGCAGGAGATAACATGAAAATAAGAAGAAGGCTGACTCCTCGAAGAATGAGGGTATCAGGAATGATGAGACAAGGGCCAATTAAGGGGGGGAAGTGGTAGACTCCCTAGGCCTCGGATACCCTAATACCGTCGGGGTCGGAAGAGAACATGATTTGACCAAGAGAGGTCGACAGGAAAGAAGACTGAGAGGAGCCCGGCAAAAGTAAGTGGAAGTAATGTCGGACTCAGCTGGGGTCCCATGGTCGCCAACCCACGTCCGACTAGATGTGAGCCGCTTGAGGGCATTTTACATTGACTTTGAATCATCGAATGGCCATTCATTTAGAATTTGTCACATGCATAATCCTGAAAATTTACTGAGGTGAGCTCATGTAATTATTATCATTAGACTATAATAATCATATATATTATTTCAGTAGTATAGATCCCTCATGTGGCGCTCACAAGCGACCGATCGTGAAAAATAAGCATTCAAATGAAAGAGAATATACATTACCAGTGAGGCAATGCGCTCTAATTTCATAAATATCTATAATTTATTTAAAACAAGTAGTTCCGTGAAGAACTATACAGCCTATTTTCATATATTCTGCTCATGTTAATTGCCTCTATCAACATACAAAATTTCAGTTTAATTGCTGTAACAGAATCGTAGATATTGAGAACCGTCTAAATATTTCAGATGGTCGCCTGGTTGGATTTTTATTTTTGTACTATTACATTAAGATTATTGAGTACGTGTGGTATTCAAACTTCAATCGCATGATTAGAACACAAGAAGTAAAAACGAGATTTTAAAAGTACGCACAGCAGCCATCTTGTGATTATGCAAACAATTGAAATAAATTAGATGCCAGTGGATCAACATTTGTATAAGCATTTAACGTGCAACGTTTCACGGCACTCGGATAGTTAATTCGCCAGAAACGTCCATTTAAATATTTATACTTCGCGTCGCCGCCATGTTGGATTTGTGCTCACCAGGTTACTCAAAGTCCTATAGGTGAACATATGTTCATAGTCTCTATGAACATTAAAAAAATCTGTTTGGTTGCTGTAAAAGATTCATAGATATTGAGAACCGTCTAAATATTTCGGAAGCTCGCCATTTAGGAGTGTTATATGTATAGGCCATAGAGTTATGTACCATTCAAGGACAATTATTGCCTAGGTTCATTATTCAAACTTTCACTTCGATCGCATGATTACGACACAAGAAATAAAAACATAATTTTAAAATTTAGCACAGCCGCCATCTTGAGGTTATGTAAACAATTGAATTAAATTAGATGGCAGTGCATTACAATCTGCAAAATCATTTACTGTACCACATTTCACTGCGCTCAGAGAGTTAAATCACGAGAAAAGTCTATTAAAATATTTCAAATTCGCTTGGTCGCCATGTTCGTTTTGTACTTTACACGTTTATGAAATATACATAGGTAAACTTGTATCAGTACCCTTTATCACCGTAAAAAATTGCAGGGTGATATCTGTAATAGTTTCGGAGATGTAGAATGTCAGTGAAATATTTCGCACAGCCGCCATTTTGAGGTTATGTAAACAATTGAACTAAATTAGACTCCAGTGCTTTACAATGTGTATAAACAATTGCTGTGCCCAGTTTCATTACGTTTGAGTAGTTAAATCGCGAGAAAAGTCTATTTAAAAGTCTCAACTTCGCTTGGCCGCCATGTTGGTTATGTAGTCACCAGGTTTTTGAAAGTCTCATAGGTGAACTTCTAGTAGTGCCCTTTATCACCGTAAACAATTTCAGGGCGATATGCGTAATAGTTTCGGAGATATTGAATGCTAGTGAAATATTTCGCACAGCCGCCATGTTGGATTGGTGAGACATAACAAAATTTGAAGGGCACGGTCGAGATCGCCGAGAATAGCGCCATGAACTTACCGAGTTTCATTGAAATCGCTCCAGCCATTTAGATTTTATTAGGGGACACACACACACACCTCACACACACCTCACACACGCACACACACACGGACAAAAGGTGATCTCATAAGCCTATTTTTTCAAAATTGAAAATAGGCTAAAAATGACTTTTAAAAAACTGTACGAAGTGTGCGATTTGCAGTTACTGTTGCTGCAGGAAGATACACTCCATAATTGCTGTTCACCTCACATCTTAGCCGCTGTGATGCCTGTTTCGTGTCATTTTAACATTCTGAGGTATTTCCTTTATCATTTTGCATGGATTTCAGAAACATTAAATCAAAGGAATGAGTATTCAAATCGTATGAAAATGAAAATCCATAGCCCGCTTCCAGTCTCCGACCGGGTCAGGAATGGAATGAATGAAGGCCCCATCTAGCGGCGAGGATATGAACTGTGCCGGCTGACGAGGCCTGACGCACTCCTCTGGGGCAATGATTAAATGAATGACATATGAAATGAAGTGATAGTGGAGAGTGTTGCTGGAATGAAATTATGACAGGGAAAACCGGAGTACCCGGAGAAAAACCTGTCTGCCTCCGTTGTGTCCAGCACAGATCTCACATGGAGTGACCGGGATTTGAACCACGGACCCAGCGGTGAGAAGCCGGCATGCTGCCGCCTAAGCCACGGAGGCTTCTACTCAAATCGTATAAGTTCACAAATATCGAATAACCGGTGATTGTTATGATGATCCAATTTTCAGTGATTGCCTTCTTAAGTTAGGGAACGTAGAACTTGGAATTCTGATTGAAATGTAAGTAGTGTTCTAAAATCATTTGGTTGAAATAAAAACATAACAACCTTTTTCCTTAAGTCTCTCATTATAAACCTATTGGGGCAAGTGCGGTTTATGAACATGCGAGATTTCTCGCACGGGTGTGCTAGTTATTATTATTATTATTTTAAATGCCTATGCCTGTCAAAGGAGTGCGATTGAATCTATCTAGCTGATCATGCTTTCTTGTCCTCCCCGAATTACTTCATCTCCTTGCTGTGACTCTCTGCGCTCCTCCGTCCAGGTTCAGTTGGATGTAATATTATGTTGTTTGAAGCCATTTTCGGTGTTGCCTTGCCCATTTCCCCCCTGGCACTACAGCCCATGAAGGGCCTAGGCCTACCAAGCGACCGCTGCCCAGCCATTTGGCCTGCATTTATTCGAGTGACGCGTGATCAGCGCATCGGGTGCCCTCAGCCATGAATCTTAGTTTTCGAGATCGGGGCTCTGCCCCACTGCCAGACAGCTACTAATTTGTCCTCACGAGGCTGAGTGCACCCCGTTCCAGCCCTCACGTCACTTTCTAAAATCCCTGACGGAGTCGGGAATCGAACCCGGGGCCTCTGGGTGGGATGCAGGCTCGCTACCCCAACACCATGGTGCCGGCAGTGTTGACTTGGTAAACGAAAGTTTGATGCTTTTCGGTCGGTCAACATGATTGTACCCAAATGAGATGAGTTTCAGGATTAGGGAATAACCCATCTCATTTGGGTACAGTCGTGTTGACCGACTGAGAAACATCAACTTTTCGGATGTATTATTATTGTTTATTTTTTGGCATCATTAACATGGCAGATACCGGTTACATTTTATATTACAGCCTGGTTCGGCCTTAGCTAGGAACCATCTGTACTGAAATGCAATGTATGTAAATTATAGGAACCTCACATTACATTAATTACGTATCCGGACTCTTCACGAGTCTCCCTCATTTATAGAATGAGCTAAATTTCCTTCTGAATCATCTTCGAGCCTTGCTGAGTGTTTATTATTATTATTCGAATTTCAGAGGACCATGGTTTGAGACTTGTAACACGCAGCTATACAATCTTGTCTTCAGAGTCAAAGTGTACTCCATTCCAGTCTTCACGTCTAATTTCAAAAAATGCTTTTATGTTTTGAACTAAATAGACGTTTGGTTGATAATAATAGTATGGGAGATTGATGTTGCTTTACAGATGTCGCGGTGCCTGAACACTGTCCGAGGAAATTTTTAAATTGCCAATAATCGTAATATCACAGATATCACGCACATAAAAAGTCTTAAACTCTTCCTAAATCACCAACCGACTATGCTGGGAGTTGTTCCCGTAATCTCATGCAAAGGAGGAAAGTGTTTCACCAACAGACGTATGCTATAGATGGTCGGATGTTAGACCATTTATTTTTAGTGAGTTAGTTCATCTTTGTCGATTATTTTCAAATCTGATTAATCGACATTCTACTGTTGATAATAATAATAATAGACTAGGGGGCCTGTGCGAAAAATCTCACCATGTTCATTAACCACCCGTCCGGCTTTACTGTTATGTGGGCTTCTATAAATATGTTTATTTGTTTAAACACACTTTTAAAACAAATTGTCGATATTTATGTAATCAGATTGCAATTCGTCACTGCTGCGGGTAATTCCGTTTGAATATCCTTTTCAACGCACAATGGGTTGTGTGCGCTCCATGTGTTTAGACTACCAGCCCGGCGCTGGTGTGATTTAGGCTGGACGCTACACAGTTCTGCCAGGGGCTATCGTCCTAAAGGACCAGGAAATCTTGTCAAACCGACCAGATATCATTCACCATATCCAAGAGGAAATAATAAATTGTATGTCTACCCCTTATTATTCCCGTTACAACGGGGTCGAGAATGAGATGCGATGAAAGTCTATGTGGCGGGTGTGTTTTATGGTCGGATGCCCTTCCTGACGCCAACCTCATGAGATGAATTAATGGAGGATGAAATGAATGAATATGAATGAGACTGGGCAAGGATGTGGAAGGAAGCGGCCGTTGCCTGTCAGGAGGTACCATCCTAGCATTTGCCTGGAGTTGAAAATGGGGAAACCACGGAAAATCATTTCAATGACGGCCGACTGTCGGGCTCGAACCCACGTCTACCGAGTCCGCAGATAGCTTGGTCCCATGGCCTGGAGCTGTGCGTTAGCGAGCGAAGCTACTGCTGTCGGTCCAAGAGGAAATAATAACAATATAAATAATAAAAATAATTTCAGTTGAACGTTCCTCTTAAATGTTTATAAGTGGCTTTAGACACGTCACGATACCATAAATTTGCCCTGCAATAGTGGTCTTCCGAATTGAGTTTATTTTCAAAAATAATTCTGGTATTTAAACAGCCATAAATGCAAACTAACTGTGCCGGAACTCGATTCAATAGCTTCAGGCATGGGAGACAAGTACTTAAGGCAATTGAGCCACACAGGCCGCTCCGAGCCTTCAGAACTACATGGGTCACCAGTGGCTCCTTCTAAAAGAGCTTATAGTCCTATGGGTATCTTACAAAAGTAACCTTGAAGGTAAATTTATTGGCCAAGGTCCCAAAAGGATACCTTTCCTATGAAGTACTGCCATCAATAATTGTCTCTCAGAACCGTTAGTCCTCTTTGGCTGAACCACCTCAGCTTCTACTGATCTAAAGTTGGACCAGCCAGACAAATTCCGTTCTACATGTTCTAATTGGAAATAATGGTGTGTACTCACCGAGTGTTGGTGCCATCAGTGAAAGGAGGAGAGGAAGATAAACACTCAGACGTGTTACTGTTGATCTTGCGAGAGCCATAGTTCAACTGGAGTTTTTTCACAACGAGAACGTACGGTATTGTTTAGCTATATACAGTTTCCATCGGGTTATATAATTACGACACACGACAATATTGAACATTTACTGTACATTATTATTCTACACTTAGCCTAATTCACACGTCATACACAACCTAACACTCGCTAATTACAGAACGCGATTACACTAATCACCATCACTCTTCCATGATCCCATTCATTTCAATTTGGCTCTCACACCAAATTGTTTCAGTTTTGATGTACGAGAAAATGCACATTAACCAGAGCCAAATTATGAATTATATTTCATGTCCAGAGTTTTTTAAATGAGGATACAGACAGGAAATTAAGAGGAATTACTCTTACTTTTGTCAATTTTCACATTTCATTTTTGTGCTTGCAACGAAAAAATTTATGAAACTTCCCACGGGACTCCTATTTACTTGAATCTGAAAAACAAAAACAACATTGAATCTATTATCAATCATTTTATAAACAGTATTATCCGAATAAATATTTATTTAGAAATTCTTTAAGATTAAATAATGTTGGACAAAATTATTACTGACACTAGAAAATAATTTTATTCGCTTTTTCAACAGGGATCATTTATGTGGAATTTAGAGACGATATAAATGAGAATGCTCTTTTGTCATGATTAATGAATGTTAAGTAAAAACATACCTATTTATGGGCTGGTGACAAAAATATGAGCATTTTCTTTAATCATTAAAAATGCACGGAGTATTGTTATGCCCAAGGATTGCGGAGATATGTTCCCGCGTGGTCGTGCTATAGCAACTCCTGCCACTCGCTGCTGCGGTCTGCTCTCGACTGAGGCAGGCACGCGAGTGATCGGCTTGCCTCGCGCCAAGCTCGGTCTGTTGGCAGTGGCAATGCGCGGAGCAGCGCGGTGTACTGCGGGCAGGTCCGGACAGCGCAAGACTCACAGACACTTGACTGACGTGCATGTATACACACGGAAATAAAACGATTTTGTAAACAAACCTGCAGGGTTCAGAAGTAACGCGTTATTATATGAGTCGTCAAGTTACAAAACTCGTTTAATCCACTTGTGAATAAGAATCGTTTTCATGAGAAACGTTCCTCTGGACTTTGCTTCACGTATCTTTTGTGTTTGAGCCTCCGTGGCTTAGGCGGCAGCACGCCGGCCTCTCACCGCTGGGTCCGTGGTTCAAATCCCGGTCACTCCATGTGAGATCTGTGCTGGACAAAACGGAGGCAGACAGGTTTTTCTCCGGGTACTCCGGTTTTCCTTGTCAAAATTTCATTCCAGCAACACTCTCCACTATTATTTCATTTCATCTGTCATTCATTAAATCATTGCCCCAGAGGAGTGCGTCAGGCCTCAACAGCCGGCACAGTTCATATCCTCGCCGCTCGATGGGGGCTTCATTCATTCCATTCCTGACCCGGTTGGAGACTGGAAGCAGGCTGTGGATTTTCATTTCATCTTTTGTGTTTGTTGTTTTCTACTCTTTGCTTTGTGTTTTTGGTTTTTGGTTTTGTGTTTGCTTTGTGCTTTTGAATTTTACTTTTTGTTTTTCTTTCTTGGTTTTGTTTTTGTTTTCTGCTTTTGCTTTTATGAATTTTGCTTTTTGCTTTAAGTTTCTTGTTTTTTTCTTTTCTGCTTTTGCTTTTGTTTTTGAATTTTGCTTATTGCTTCGTCTTTTTTGTTTTGGATTTGTGTTCGTTTTCTGCTTTTGGTGTTTTTGAATTTTGCTATTTGCTTTGTGTTTCTTTTTTTTCTGCTTTTGCTTTTGTGTTTGAATTTTGCTTTTTGCTTCGTGTTTGTTTTCTGGAAAATCAAAATCAAAAACAAAATAAAACAAAATAATCCAAACAAAATCAAAATAAAACAAAACCAAACAAACAAAAGAAACGAAATAAAGTAAAACAAAACAAAATAAAACAAAATAAAATAAAGTAAAATAAAATAATTCAATAAATAGTGTTACGACATGATCCCTATTCTCAAGTGGTTTAAACGAGTTTTGTGACTGGACGACTCATATAGTACAGTTACTTCTTACGGTAACGAGAGGGTAACAATGTTACGATTTAAGATAAGTAATTGTAACACGTAGAGAACTTAATCATTTTAGCCTACTTTCGAGTTTTGCAAAAAATGAAAGTAGACATATGAGCTCTAAACAGGGCCAAAATTTGTGTGTCTGTGTGTCTGAGTGTGAGTGTGTGTGTGTGTGAGTGTGTGTACTCTGAATGTCTGTCGTCGTCCCCCCCCCCCCCCCCATCAATTCGAACACGGTGAATCCGAATTGAACGAAATTGGGAACAGTGGTAGAACTTGCAAAGAGCACCTCAGTGTTATGTTTTATATCGCCGCCATCTTGACGGAAACGTAATGGCGGCCACCCAAATGTTCAAAGCTTAAATCAAATTACGAATAACCTAATCATCCGATCACTACCAAATTTTGCAACACTATACCTTTATGTATGAAGAATCTCTTGACCAAACTACAAGGTCATCAGCCCATAACTTTGCGGATGGTGGCCATGTATGTGTGCAAATGGATTCCCCTATCTATTAAAACACAGTGAAATCTAATTGAACAAAATTTGGTAAAGAGGTAGCACTAGCAAAGGGCAACTCAGTGTCATGTTTTATATTGCCGCCACCTTGACGGACAAGTAATGGCGGCCACCCAAATTTCAAAAGCTTAAATCAAATTACGACCAACCTGATAATCTGATCTCTATCACATTTTGCAACAACATACCTGTAAGTGTGAAGCATATTTTGACCAAACTACAAAATCATCAGCCCAAAAGTTTAGAGATGGCGGCCATGCATAAATTCAAGCACGGTGAAACCGAATTGAACGAAATTTGGTACAGAGGTAGCACTAGTAAAGAGCACCTCAGTGTCATGTTTTATATCGCCGCCATCATGACGAAAACGTAATGGCGGCCAACCAAATGTTAAAAGCATCAATCAAATTACGACTAACCTAATCATCTGATCTCTACCAAATTTTGCAACATTTTACCTTTGCGTACAAAGAATCTTTTGACCAAACTACGTGGTCATCAGCCCAACGATTTGCGGATGGCGACCATGTATGTGTGCAAATCGATTCCCCCAATGTTTTCAAAGACGGCGAAACCGAATTGAACGAAATTTGGTACAGAGGTAACACTAGCAAAGGACACTTCAGTGTCATGTTTTATATCGCCGCCATCTTTACGAAAACGTAATGGCGGCCACCCAAATGTTAAAAGCATAAATCAAATTAAGACCAACCTAATCATCTGATCTCTACCAAATTTAGCAACTTTATACCTTTATGTATGAAAATTCTCTTGTCTAAACTACAAGGTCATCGGCCCAATATTTTGCGGATGGCGGCTATGTATGTGTGAAAATTGATTCCCCCTATCAATTCAAACACAGTAAAACCGAATTGAACGAAATTTGGAACAGAGGTAGCACTAGCAAAGGACACCTCAGTGTCGTGTTTTATATCGCCGCCATCTTGACGAAAACGGAATGGTGTCCACCCAAATGTTGAAAGCTTATATCAAATTACGACCAACATAATCATTGGATGTCTACCAAATTTCGCAACAACATATCCTTTTGTGGGAAGCATCTTTTGACTGAACTACAAGGTCTTCAGCCCAATAGTTTGCAGATAGCGGCCATGTATGTGTGCAAATCGATTCCCCATATCAATTCAAACATGGTGAAACCGAATTGAATGAATTATTTACAGAGGTCATATTCATGTTTAATATCCGTATAGCACGTTGTATTTCAACAAGCTACTACAACCAACTTTCAATTATACTCCTTGAAAAGGACAAAGAGTTATAACGATACCCACGCATTTAGGAGAAAGTAGGCTATGTGTTCTTTACTGAACATCTTGTTTTTGTTTATTTGTTATTTATTTGGTATATTTTATTTTTATTTATTGTTCTGTTTTTTATTTGTTTATGTTATATTTAGTTATTTATATTATACTAGCAGAAGTACCCATTCTTCGAACGGTCTTCGGTATTAATAGCCAGACGTTATCAATTGAGATACTGTTGCAATGGTTAGGAGCTAGGAACCTGCTTGTCGACAAAGAAAAATGATTAGCTAAACTGTGCTCTCAAACTAAAATTACCTAACGTGTACTTCCAGACGTGAAAATAAAATTGAAAACCTCGTAGACGAAACGCAATACAGGTCACATAAAAACTGACCCTCGCCGTTTTGTCAAGTCCCCATCCACAGGAAGACCCCTTTAATAAAATATCAAGGCTTGTGGTGCATGGAAATTCAGGTTTTGTTTAGCCTCCAACGGCCGAAATTCCTTAAAGCCGCGAAAAATATTATTTCCATTCAGGATTTTTTGAAAAGAATGTTGCTCTTTGGAGATATAATAGACCTTCTGTACGACATAACGCTCGCGTAAGTCGTGTGAAAAAAATCTAGGGTACCCCTTGACCCCCTTAAGCGCATTGATGAATTTTACAGTTTTAGCTGGTTCCGTGATAACCTTACAGCCATTTGCAAACATTCAGAGAAATATAATAAATGGAGTGGCATTATTTCTTGCAGAAATAGATGCAAAGTTGGATGTCATCTCTTGAGATACTGTTGTCATGGTTACTGGCTTGCATTCCTTCATTAGTTTATTAAATGAAATTAGTTTTCTGGGAATATCTCAGAAACTGTTGGTTTTAGAGCCGTAAGATGTAGTTTTCGGGGACCCTTTACGGCTCTTTAGGGGCACCGAGTTTTGTTTCTGAAACCAAGGGGCTGAAAATGAGCTTTGACTCGTCGTTGTACGCCATAATATAATAATAATAATACTTATTCTTATTATTATAATTATTTTTATTAAACAATATAGGGATAGGGATATAATAGACCATCCGTACCACACCCGCAAGTGTAAATCGCGTGTACAATTCTAGAGCTCCCCTTGAACCCCTTAAGCGCATTCTATGTATTTATGATTTTTACAGCTTAATTTGGTTCCGTGATAACATTCTAGTCGTTTGCAAACTTTCACAGTAATGTAATAAATGGAATTGCATTGCGTCTTACAGAAATAGATGGACCACTGAGATTCTGTTGCCATGGTTACCGGCTTAGTATTTCATTAGTTTATTAAATGAAATTAGTTTTCTGCGAATATCTCAAAAACTGTTGGTTTTAGGGCCTTAAAATGTGGTTTCCACAAGTTTCGTTTCTCACATTGAGGGGCTGAAAATGAGCTTTGTCTCACCCTTCTACGCCTATTTCAGCATGTATTTTAAGGGAGTAGGCCCCCTTTTATGAGAGGTATGGAGAAGAGTTACATCAATGATTGGTGTCATGCCTCTGTTGGATATCTGTGCCAAATTTTACGTTGATCTACCCAGCCGTTCTCGAGTTATAAGGACACAAAATCGTCCACAGACAGACAGACAGACAGACAGACAGACAGACAAAAAATTACTTTCGCACGCATACGTCATAAAACAGTCTGAAACGCGTTATTAACGCAAATTTCCGTAGAAATGCAGAAAAAACAGACAAACTTTCATTTTTATATAAAGGGGAAGTCCGTGTATTTTGGACCACTTAACTTTAAACGTCAATAACTTCTTGGGCCGTAATTAAACTTTCTCAAATTTTATGGACGATAATTAGTACAATGTATCAAATGATTTGGTGAAAATAAATGTTAATATTATCTCAGCGTATTAAAATTTATGTTTATATCAAAATGTAATATCGTGTAATTTGGACCGATGGCGTGTAACTTGGACCAGGGCGATGTGTAATTTGGACTGGTAATTAATATAAACACTTATAAGTTATTTAAGCTATTTATTAGGCAATACTAAACAATAACATACAATACTGCGAATTCTGATTATCATTATTGGCTGTAGACCCGGAGGTCCGGGTTCGATTCCCGGCTCTGCCAAGACATATTAGTTCTCGTCTGAGCGCTGGAACGGGGTACACTCAGCCTTGTGAGGCAAAACTGGAAGAGGAGGGTTTGATTCCCACTTCAGGCAACTTCAGGTGGTATTCCGTGGTTTCCCTACTTCTACTCCAGGAATAT
Organism: Meconema thalassinum; assembly: GCA_946902985.2. NCBI lineage: Eukaryota > Metazoa > Arthropoda > Insecta > Orthoptera > Tettigoniidae > Meconema > Meconema thalassinum. The sequence continues at coordinate 590,861,871 of OX336390.1, forward strand.
GCTGGGATGTATCCTAACTAAAGGCCTCGGCCGCCTCCTTACCAATCATACCCCCAGTTTACAAATACCAACACACTTGTACAGCCATCACAGTAACACAGGTTGTCACACAAATTCCACACACACCCAAATACACGGGGATATATGACCTTGGTGTCGCAGCCACTAAAATAAGCAACAACAATAACAACAAAGCCCTTTCAGATTATAAAGCAACTTCTTTCAGAATCACAACTAAAACTATGAAGAAAGTTGTTGTTGTTTATTTCAGGGGCTTTGCGACATCGTGGTCTTGTGGTCCCGTGTACTTGAGTGAGTGTGGAGTTTGTGTGATAACCTGTGTTATTATGATGCCTGTACTAGTGTATGTATTTGTAAATTGGAGATAGTATTGGGAAGGAGGCGGCCATGGCTCTAAGTTAGGACCCATCCCGGCATTTGCCTTGTGTAAAACTGTGAAACCACGGAAAACCACTTTCAGGATAGCTTAAGTGGGAATCGAAACCCGTTCCAGTTCTCCAAACAGAATTACAATTTCTAGGCAGAGCCAGGAATCAAACCCGAACCTCCGGGGTGACTGTCAAGAATACTAGCCGCTACACCACGAGATGGTCACTCTGAAGAACCGTAATGCTTACATTTGTTTCAACGGACCAAATTACACACTCTCGGGCAGTCCAAATTACACGGCATGCATATATTCAAAATTCAAATAATTTGAAAATTATTTAAAATTTGGTGAATGAAGGTATGTTAGAACTTACCATGACGTTTCAGCAGTACTTGTGAACACGATACACACTCTCCATTGAAATAATTACTTCACAGCACACTTCCTCATGGTCGTATAATCTTACAAGGAATGTGGTGACTAACTTATCTTCCCAATCTCCCCTCAACCTTGAGTCCAAAAGATTAGAACAACTTTCAGGGCGAAAGGAACCCTCAACTGTCTTGCTGACCTTGCCTGAGACAGAGGATGGCCGTACTTGCAAAGACCAAAAGTAATATCAGTCCAAATTACACGCCGGTCCAAATTACACGGACTTCCCCTATAGGGATATATTTATACCGACAGCGGTAGCTACGCTCGCAAACTCGCAGCACTAGGCCATGGGGCCAAGCAATCTGCGGAATCGGTAAACGTGGGTTCGTACCCCACAGTCGGCCGTCCTTGAAATTGTTTTCCGTGGTTTCCCCATTTTTAACTCCAGGCAAATGCTGGGATGGGACTTCTGACAGGCGACAGCCGCTTCCTTCCACATCCTTTCCCGGATTCATTCATATTCTCTAATTTCATCTCTCATTAACTCCTAACCTGAGGTTAGCGTCAGGAAGGGAATCCGGCTGTAAAAATCACCCGTCACATAGACTTTCATCGCATCTCATCTCTGACCTCATGGAAAACGGGAATAATTTATTTAAACATGCATGTATTTATTTATTTATTTATTGATATGCATGCGCCCAATGATTAATGGCCTGTATGGAGAATGGTATCGTTTAACTTTTCACTCAGTACGGAACTACTTGTATTAAAAAAAACTATCAATTCTTATAGGTGATTGGCGTGCCTTTCGCGGGATTTCGTTTGGGTGCACCATGTCAGGATACCTCTATAAGCCCAGTTGTAAATATCACGGAACGAAGAAAAATTTACTCCGGTAATCGTTGTGATATGGTCCGATCAGTCTTTTATGCTATATTTTGTCTTAAAAATAAATGCTAGTGTTTTAAAATAGTCGACACAAAATGTGACAGCTACAGTACTGTATGTCATTGGCAGGCTTGCAGCCACTTTAAAGCACGTGGAAATGCTGAGACATCTGTTTATTTATGAATTTATGTATTTATTTATTATTTATTTATTTATATATTTGTTGACGGTGCACAACAGTCCTCAGTGTGCGTCTCAATAACAGTGCACCTACACGTTAAAATACATTTCCAGGTATTTCTAGATCGTATATATTAAAATAGTTTTCAAAAAATTTCACCCTTTACTAAAACTGAAATATCTCGGGAAGTATTTGCGTTAGACGACGTTTGTTGTCTTAAAATGTAATGCCTGTCTAGCACCGTCCATTGATATCCACCTTACTTGATTATATCATTCGAGTATTAGAATAATTGCGAATATTACTTCCTTCAAGGTCTCACGAAAATGGAATATCGAATGACTTGACGGACATATTGTCGCTAGGCGACAACGACTAATACTGTATCGTGATATTCAACGCCGCCCCAATAATAAATCTAACTTGATATTAACAGAGAGTTCCCTAATTACGTCATGATACCGTTAACTTCTAACTGCTCCACTCGGGCGCTGATGTCGCATGTATCCATACATGATATCGTTAACTTTTACCTGTTCCACTCGGGCGCTAATGTCGCATGTATCCATACAATAAGTAGAAGGGGATTCTGAGGACATAATTTAATTAAAACGTCTCAAAGAATGGATTACTTTGAGACTGAAATGCTCATGTACAACCAGCAGTCATTTTGCTAATTACACTGTCATGTCAACATCTCTTTGAATGACAACAAATACTGTATACGAAAGACAACTAAGTTCACGAAGATGCCGCTACAGTCGAATGTTGGAACCGCCATTTTGTATTGTGTATCCGATCTTTCTGTTATATAGTCTTTGATCTCACCAGCTACAAACAGTCTTCTTTTCGTTTATCATTCGTTCTTATAGGTTGTGTGCTCAATCAATACAATGAATCATATTATGATGAATGAGAGGCGACACTCAATTACAAATGTTATAAAGATTAAGGTGACGGTAATTGTCTGTTCAGGTCATTGGCATATTGTGAGTACAATAATCAGAGTTTATTTACACAGGTTAGAAAGCGAATTGTAAAACATGTTACAGACAAGTGGAATAATTATTCTTCCTTTATTGTTGGCAACAGCGATATGTACGAAACTGCTATCAATACGAGCGATGATTACAAAATGTATATGTCTATGAATGGTGTTCATGGAGGTCATGTTGAGTTAGTTGTCGCTGCTCAAGTTTGCAAAATGGATATTTATTCGTGGATTACTACTGTCGAATGGAAGGTGACCGGTTAAAATACATACTTCATCAACAAACGAAGTTACGAGTTGATACATATGCCGGTTTAGCAGACGCCTTGCATGTAAGAACAGAAAATGAAAATCTCAGATTCGGTCGTATTGTAGTTTTGCCATCTTCTTTTACAGGTAGCCCAAGGAAAATATTGCAAAATTATCAGGATACGATGGCGAGAGTGAGGAAGTGTGGAAAGCCAGATTTATTTATTACGTTCACCTATAATGCAGGCTGGCCAGAAATACTGTTACGGCTGTGAGTTTGTGTCATCACTCGCCGCGTGAGTCACAACTGCCCCAGGGCTGGGCTGTGCCCTGCCTCCTGTATTGCGCGCGCCTTATGCAACAGGGCTACTAGGACAAAGGGATAGTCCAGAACATTCGTGACTGGACCAGCGCTGGAAACCTCGAGAAGCCGTGGACTCTGGATGGATCTAGAAGCATTTATTGAGTCACCGGCCGGCTATATAAGAGTGACCCGTGAAGCAGTTGTGGTTGTTGTGTTTTACGAGCTAGTGCGAGCGATTATCTTGTGCGACAGAAGTGTGGTGACGAAGTGCTGTGCGAGTTACGAAATCCTGTGACATTGTTTCTCCCAGCTTGTGAACAGCGTACATCAAGTGCTCGTAAGTAACTGTATTTGTTGTACCTGAGGAAGAGGGGCAGGTAGCTTCTGCCAAGGCCACCGGACTCATTAGGACGGATTAACTTCTGTGGTCTGTTGCAAGTGAAAGGGGCCAAGAGCGCATAAGGAAGAAACTTGAGGAAACTGGAGAAGGCTCCTAATTGCTTGTATTTGCTGATTAGTGTAATTTTCTGGCCACAATAAAGTTAATTATTTCTTTAAGCAGTAATTGGTGTTGTGCTTTGTACCCCCACCGTAATCCAGTTAACAAAAGTGCCACTAGGGGGTGGCACGTAACAACTGGTGTCAGAAGCCGGATTACGAACTCAAGCACAACACCTGACGGTCCTGGTTTCAAAACCCGAGCAGGTCATTTTCTCTAATTTTCCTGTGAGTGCATGCCCTTTACAAGGCAAACAACTAAAATGGAGGCGCAATTGGCAGCATTGCTAGAAAAGTTAAATGGCATAGAAGACGGCCAGAAGAATTTAACCAAGGACCTAACTGCCAAAATGGAAGACGGCCAGAAGAAGATGGAGGATGGCCAGAAGAAGTTAGCAGAGGACCTGAAGGACAGCCAAAATAAGTTAGCGGAGGACCTGAAGAAGATGGAGGACGGCCAGAAGAAGATGGAGGACGGCCAGAAGAAATTAGCCGAGGACCTAACTGCCAAACTAGAAGACGGCCAGAAGAAGCTAGCGGAGGACCTGAAGAGGATAGAGGACGGCCAGAAGAAGATGGAAGACGGTCAGAATAAGTTGACACAGGACCTGAAGAAATTAGAACTGGGTCTGCGTGAGGAAGTCACGGCAGTGGAAAAGAAGTTCGACGCCTTACAAGTGGAAGTTGCCGAGCTGCGCCAACGCCCGCTGATGGGGGTGGAGGAGAAATTCAACGCCTTACAAGTGGAAGTTGCCGAGCTGTGCCAACGCCCGCTGATGGGGGTGGAGGAGAAATTCTACGCCTTACAAAAGGAAGTTGCCGAGCTGCGCCAACGCCCACTGACGGGGGTGAAAGAGGAATTCAACGCTCTACGAGAGGAAGTTGCCGAGCTGCGCCAACGCCCGCCCACCGTTACACCGGGAATATCAGGAACGGGATATAGCAGAGTGACGCCCCCAACCTTCGACGGAAAGGTCCCGTGGAGCACCTACTTACGTCAGTTCGAGGCAGCCTGTTCCATAAATAACTGGAACAACACAGAAAAGGCTACAGCTCTCATTGTAGCGCTGAGAGGCGACGCCCTTAACGTCCTTCAGGCCATCCCGACTGGATCCCAGGACTACGCTGCACTGATCGCCCATATGGAGTCCCGATATGGAGATAGCCATCTTCAGCAGGCCTACCAGATGCAGCTCCGGACCCGGGTACAGAAGAACGCGGAAACCCTGCAGGAGTTCGAGATGGACATCGCACGCCTCGTAAGGCTCGCCTACCCAATAGCGCCGGCCGACTTTCTGGAGCAGATAGCGACGCAGACTTTCACCGACGGGCTACGGGACTCGGACACTCAACAGGCGCTGCGACTCGCGCGCAATAAGACCCTGGCAGATGCGCTGAGCCACGCACTTGAATTCGAGACGGCAAAACAGGCATCCAGAATGCACGCGCGGGTGCGTCAAGTGGACGTCGACGAACCAGCAAAAACCAACGATACCAAGCCCCTGGCCGACGAATTGATGGAGGCGCTAAGCCGTTTCTTCGATAGTCGCGGCACCACCAGCAACGACACAGCCGGAAGACAACCGGAGAGGCGGCCTGGAAGAGGACTACCGACCTGCTGGGCCTGCGGTAAGAAAGGCCACCTGAGCAAGGACTGCGGTGATCGCCGCCGCCGAGGGTATCAGACGGGAAATCAGTCGTCTGAAAACCGCGCGGCCCAGGGAAACGAGTATTAGCCAGCCTTGGGGGGCAAAGGTTGGCTTGTGACAGTCGTCAAGCCCCGGCAGTCCAAGTGCGTGTGACGAAGTTACGGAGGGACAATAGCAGCCTGATGGTCGACGGAGTCATCAACGGAGTGAGCTGGCCCATGCTGATCGACACGGGAGCATCGAGGACCATCGTCAATCCCACTGTGATCCCGAAGTGGAGAGTGCAACCCACACAAAGGAACCTCCAGCTAATAACCGCGACCGGAGAGACCGCACCGGTACATGGCGAAGCATCACTGGAGTTCGTCATTGGTCGACGGGTGATAAAGCATCCAGTGCTTGTGGCTGACGTATCAAACGAAGTGATCATCGGACTGGACTTCCTGGACCAGAACAACATCATCTTGGATCTGAGTACCAACACTCTGCACTTCGGAGGTGAGGAACTTGCTTTGCAACCTGCGCACGAGTCCATCACCGCACGACGAGTAAGGCTGAGAGAAGACGTCATCGTTCCCGCCAGGACGGAAGTCAGCGCTGCCGTAATTGTCGACGGAACTGCTGAGGGAGTGGCGGCTGTCATCGAGCCAAAATATGAGGACATCCAGACAAAAGGGTTGCTAGTTGCCAAGACCCTCATCAACACGACGTCTCGGCCGTACGTCCGCCTGTCCAACCTGAACGACTACGACATTACGGTTCACCGGGACACCAACCTAGGAGTCTACGAGCCCGTTACCTGGATTGCCCGCATCACCGACACGACGGACGGACACCTGCAGACGGACAACCGAAGAAGACGCACACTGCCAGAAGAACTACAGAAGCTGTACCAAGGATCCCAGGACCATTTAGACGAGGAACAATCACGCCAACTTCAGGACCTGCTACGCGAATTCCAGGATGTCTTCTCCGTGGGGAGCAAAGACTTCGGCAGGAAAAGCTTGGTCCAGCACAGAATCGACGTTGGGGACAGCGCACCGATTAGGGCCCCATTCCGACGTGTCCCGCTCGCCAAGCAAGCTGAAGTCGACCGGATGGTAGAAGAGATGAAGGAGCAAGGGGTGATCGAGCCATCACATAGTCCTTGGAGTTCTCCGGTCGTGCTTGTGAAGAAGAAGGACGGTTCCACCAGGTTCTGCGTGGACTACAGGCGGGTGAACGACGTCTCGAAGAAGGACAGCTACCCTCTACCCCGGATCGACGACACGCTGGACACCATATCAGGGTCAAGATGGTTCTCCACCTTGGATTTGAAGAGTGGCTACTGGCAGGTGGAGGTCCACCCTAAGGACCGCGAGAAAACGGCGTTCTCTGTGGGCAGCGGGCTCTGGCAGTTCACCGTCATGCCATTCGGTCTGTGCAATGCCCCTGCGACCTTCGAAAGGCTAATGGAGTCCATTCTGAGGGGACTACACTGGAAGAACTGCCTGGTCTACCTAGACGACGTCATCGTTCTGGGGAGAAGCATTGAGGAGCACTACAGCAACCTGAAGGAGATCTTGTTGAAGCTACGGGCTGCCCAGCTGAAGTTGAGCCCCAAGAAGTGTCAGCTCTTCCAGAAGCGGGTCCAGTACCTTGGGCATATCGTCTCCGAGGAAGGGGTGCGCACCGACCCAGAGAAGACCGCAGCTGTGAGGGGGTGGCCAGTTCCGAAGGACAAGTCCCAACTACGAAGCTTCCTGGGACTCTGCACTTATTACCGTCGCTTCGTGAGGGGATTCGCCGACATCGCCAAACCTTTACATCGCCTGACTGAGAAGGACCAACTCTTCACGTGGACAGCAGAATGCCACAGTGCCTTCGAACAACTCAAGCAGGCTCTGTGCACCGCGCCTATTCTGGCCTACCCCAGACCTGGAACAAGGTTCATCATCGATACCGATGCCAGCGACTTTGGCATAGGGGGAATCCTGTCGCAGGTAGTGGACGGCGAGGAGAGAGTAGTGGCCTACTTCAGCAAGGCCTTGTCAAAGCCAGAAAGGAACTACTGCGTCACCAGGAAGGAGCTGCTCGCCATCGTGAAGACCATTGAACACTTCCACAAGTACCTGTACGGGCAAGAATTTCTCATCAGGACCGACCATGCTTCCCTGCGGTGGCTCCTGAACTTCAAGCAGCCCGAGGGTCAACTCGCGCGGTGGTTAGAGAGGCTTCAACAGTATAACTTTGAGATTCAGCACAGGAAAGGCCAACTGCATTCTAACGCCGACGCCCTGTCACGAATACCGTGCCCCGAAGACTGCACCTTCTGTGCCGAAGGGAGGAGAACACCGGGATACAGTGCCGAAGGACTACCGTGGAACTTCAAGGGAGCTGGAGCCGCGAATCTTTCACGCGGGCGCAAGCGGAAGATGATGACCTGGGACTGATAGCCGAATGGAAGAGGGCCTGTGTCCCCAGACCCGGGTGGAACATTGTGAGTGACTGCAGCCCAAAGTTTAAGTCCTACTGGGCACAGTGGGACTCGCTGATTGTAAGGGATGGCCTCATCTGCCGTACCTGGGAGAGCACCGACGGGAAGACATCTCGGGAACAAGTCGTCGTTCCAAAGGCTATGAAAGAGGAAGTCCTGAAGGAAGTTCATGGAGGATCATCTGGTGGACACCTAGGGATAAAGAAGACCCTGGAGAAGCTGAGAGAGCGGTTCTACTGGATCGGATGCCGAACAGACGTGGAGAACCACTGCGCGAGGTGCCACGATTGCGCAGCCAGCAAGGGCCCAGGACGAAGACGACGGGGTCCACTGAAGACCTACAACGTGGGCGGCCCCATGGAGAGAGTGGCCATCGATGTTGCTGGGCCATTCCCGTTAAGCGAGGCAGGGAACCGCTACATATTAGTCGTCAGCGACTACTTTACCAAATGGCCGGAGGCGTATGCGCTCCCTAACCAAGAAGCCGCGACGATCGCAGAGACCCTGGTGAAGGAATTCGTCAGCCGGTACGGAGTACCTCTGGAGCTGCACTCCGACCAAGGGAGGAACTTCGAGTCGCAGGTGTTCCAGAACCTATGCCAGCTGCTGGGGATCCGGAAGACAAGGACAACGCCGCTACACCCTCAGTCCGACGGGATGGTAGAGCGATTCAATCGCACCGTCGAGAACCATCTCCGAATAGTCGTCAGCGAGCACCAGAGGGATTGGGACAAGCATCTTCCACTATTTCTCCTGGCCTACCGCGCCGCCGTGCATGAAGCCACCGGGTGCACACCAGCCCGGGCCATGTTTGGGAGGGAGCTCCGTCTACCTGTCGATCTTGCCTTCGGCCGACCTGGGAATGATCCGATCCCGGTAAGCCAGTATTGTCAAGAACTGGTCGACCAACTGGAGGACGTACACGCGTTCGCGAGGAGGAAACTGCGGATCGAGACCGACCGAATGAAGACCCGATACGACCAGCAGACGGATGCCGGAGGATTCCACGAGAACGACCTGGTCTGGCTCTTCAACCCATTACGGAAGAAAGGCCTGTCACCCAAACTGCAGAAGTCCTGGGAGGGCCCGTACCGAGTCGTGAAACGAATCTACGATGTCGTCTACAGGATCTAGCGGAGCCCGAGGGCGAAGATGAAGATCGTGCATCGAGATCGCCTGGCAGCCTACGGAGGGACACAGACGGACCAATGATTGATCGGGACGATCAGCCTTTTTAGGAAGGGGGTGGTGTTACGGCTGTGAGTTTGTGTCATCACTCGCCGCGTGAGTCACAACTGCCCCAGGGCTGGGCTGTGCCCTGCCTCCTGTATTGCGCGCGCCTTATGCAACAGGGCTACTAGGACAAAGGGATAGTCCAGAACATTCGTGACTGGACCAGCGCTGGAAACCTCGAGAAGCCGTGGACTCTGGATGGATCTAGAAGCATTTATTGAGTCACCGGCCGGCTATATAAGAGTGACCCGTGAAGCAGTTGTGGTTGTTGTGTTTTACGAGCTAGTGCGAGCGATTATCTTGTGCGACAGAAGTGTGGTGACGAAGTGCTGTGCGAGTTACGAAATCCTGTGACATTGTTTCTCCCAGCTTGTGAACAGCGTACATCAAGTGCTCGTAAGTAACTGTATTTGTTGTACCTGAGGAAGAGGGGCAGGTAGCTTCTGCCAAGGCCACCGGACTCATTAGGACGGATTAACTTCTGTGGTCTGTTGCAAGTGAAAGGGGCCAAGAGCGCATAAGGAAGATACTTGAGGAAACTGGAGAAGGCTCCTAATTGCTTGTATTTGCTGATTAGTGTAATTTTCTGGCCACAATAAAGTTAATTATTTCTTTAAGCAGTAATTGGTGTTGTGCTTTGTACCCCCACCGTAATCCAGTTAACAAAAGTGCCACTAGGGGGTGGCACGTAACAATATATAACAGCATTCATCTCTGGGAAACGGCTAATAATAGGCCTGATATTGAAGTGAGAGTTTTCAATTGCAAAGTAAAGGAATGCCTACGATTGATTAATGTTAAGGAAATTTTCGGTAAAAGCATATCTATATACAGTGGAATTTCAAATACGACGTCTCACGCACATCCATTTACTCTTAACATTAACGGAAGATTGTAAGTTTCGAGAAATTTCTGACATTGACAGTGTGGTGTCAGCCGAAATACCAGATCTTGAGGATGAAGCGCTATACGAGTTGGTAAGGCGTCATATGGTACATGGTCCTCGCGGATCTTTGAATCCTTCTTCAGTCTGTATGAAAGATGGCGTTTGTAAGAAAGATTTCCCTAAACAGTTTCAGGAAGAGACCAAAGATAATGCCAATGGTTATCCTTCGTATAGGAGAAGAAATAATGGACGGATTATTATAAAAACAATTCGAGGCATTGACATTGAAATCGATAGTCGATTCATTGTTGCCTACAATCCATTTCTTTTACTTTACTTGCAAGCTCATATTGATGTTGAAATATGCTCAAGTGTTCAGAGTGTTAAATACATCCACAAATATCTTATATATTAAAATCCACAAGTATGCGAATAAAGGTCATGACTGCTGCATTGTTAAAATATGTCCTGAAGGCGAAACGGTGAACTACGATGAAATTTCTTCTTTCCTAAAGTTGGTCCAACAGAAGCCGCATTCAGGATATTTTCATTTCACATGCGTGAACAGTCACATTCTATCGTGCGATTACCAGTTCCCTTGCCAAATTTGCAAAATATCTATTTTAAAAATGATAACGCTCCTGATATTTTACTTCAAGCAGAGTTGCGCAGCACGGAATTACAAGTGTGGTTCAAGTTAAATCAAGATTCGTCCGTATATATATCCTGAAACGCCAGTACATTACGTCTGGAATAAGAGCAACTGCCAGTGGCAAAAAAGAAAAAAATGTTTCAAAAATTATAGGCAGATAGAAACAGAAAGGTATTATTTACGCCTGTTATTGCTTCACGTCATAGGTGCTACCAGCTTCCAGGATCTACGAACATGCAAAGCAGTTGTCTATTCTACTTTTAAAGAAACAGCTAAGGAGCAAGGTTTGCTGATTGACGATTCTGAATGACAGCGTTGTTTGGCAAAAGCGTCACAATTTCAGATGCCTTCTCAGTTACGACAACTGTTTTCTTACATATGTATCTTTCAGACCCCTTCAAATGTAAGATAGTTATGGGACATTTTCAAGAATTCATTATCGGAAGATTATATGGAGTTTCACGAACCTAACATTGCATATCAGTTCACTCTTATACATATATCTAATACATTAAAGCTCCATGGTCTTCCCATTACTTCTCTCGAATTGCCAGCTATTATTTATAATTTCCCTGAGACAAATTTACCAATGAATTATCCAAAACTTAATGAGGATCAATTAAGTCGGATGATAAAGCAAGCAAATGGAAACCAAACGGCTATAATTACAGAAATTTTGGGGTTAGTATAAAACAGCAATGAAAGGATGAGTAATGCATATTTCATTGATGGTCCAGGGGGCACCGGGAAAACATTTCTTTACCAATGTTTGATTCACAGTTGCACAAATTTGGGGTTAAATGTAGTTTCTGTTGCATGGACTAGTATTGCAGCAATGTTACTACCTCAGGGGCGCACTGTACACAGCCAGTTCAAGTTTCCTCTACATTTACATGAACGTTCTCTATCAGGAATAAAAGTTAACAGCAAGGAAGCTTTTTATATTCGTTCAGCAAAACTTATCATCTGGGATGAAGCCCCTATGGCTAATAAGCACGCGTTGATGTTTGTAAATTGGTTGCTCAAGGACATCATGAATAACGACGTGCCTTTCTGAGGAAAAATTATCATCTTAGGTGGAGATTTTAGGCAGGTATTGCCTGTTGTGCCTCACGCATCTAAAGCAGCATCAGTCCAAATGTCAGCAAGGTTCTCTCCTTTGTGGCCATTATTCAAAAGTTTTAAACTCAACAGAAATATGCCAGCGGATACAGATCAACATGACTTTGCAAACTTCTGGATACAAATTGGTAACGGTGAATACCTTCACGTCGATGGAGAACATTCTGAATTAGTCCCACGCTGAAAAATATTTCACCCTTTTCTAAAATAGCGATTTTAGCACCTAAAAATGAACATTGTAAAGAAATCAATGACAAAGTGTTAGACCTAATCCCAGGATCATCGAGATCTTACATCAGTGTGAATAATTTGATTACTGAAGATGAGAGTGAACTTCTACAATTCCCAATAGAATTTTTAGACAGCATAGGCATAAGTGGAATGCCACCTCATATCCTTCGACTAAAAGAAGGCTCAATTGTGATTTTGTTGAGAAATATTAATGTTACCCAAGGTCTGTTGAACGCTACTAGACCGTTGGTTTGGAAGATGCATGACAATTGCTTACACCTGGAAATTATTACTGGCGTAAATGTTGGAAACAATGTCCTACTCCCTCGCCTTCACCCTACGCCATCAGATACTTCTATGCCATTTTCCTTCAAAAGGATGCAGTTTCCAGTACGTTTGGCTTTTTGTATAACTACCAATAAAGCTCAAGGTCAAACACTCGATCAAGTAGGCATTTATTTACCTCAACCGGTGTTTAGCCACGGACAACTTTACTGTATGCCGCACTATTGCGAGCAAAATCCTTTCATGACGTCAAAGTTCAAATAGAACCAAAAGGCAAGCAAACAGCAAATGTCGAATGGAAGCAAGTACTATTAGAATTTTGAAACGAATGTTGCAGAGGAGCACAGAACTCAGCAAACGGGGCACAGATTAAATGGCAATTATACAAGGACGTCCGCATCCCTAATACGATAACTGTCCTGTGGTAATGGTAAAAAATAATACTATTGTCCTACATCGGTGATTACTATCCTACATCCTGTTATTTCATTCCCTCAGTTCTATAACAAAGATATACTCAATCAAATTTACAGCTTAATAAATATTAATTCCTTCTGTGTGAGTTATCTTTTTATTTCTCATGAATCGCCTTTACTTACCATTCCATCTGTAGGGGTGGAGGCTATAGCTGTTTTTACAGAGAAGTGCAAATTATTAGATTCGTTGTCAATTTTTGAAAATTGCATTTACTTTTCACGGTTTAATGCACTAGGTATGTTTACAAGGCGATGGAATTACTTCAAATGTTTAACCAAGACTCCTATTATATTTTCATTTAAGAAACTCAAATTAAAATGATTTTTTAGAATTTCCACTAACAGAGGAGCCTTGCAAATGCAAAATGCCACACGTTTCGTTTTTATTACTTCACTCTACTTAACGTGTGAATTGAGAGCGGAGGGATTTGGGGTCTTTTAACTGATGAACGCTATTGAACTATTCAAAGATTCACGAACTATGCATTGAAATCACCTGACTTGAATTCAAAAGTCATTGAAAAATTGAAAATGGACCCAGCTCATATATCCCTCGGAAGCCAATAATCTGAAAGTTTCCAGACGCAATTCCTTATGGGAAAAGGTGTAATTCCACGGGAGAGGAAACACTACTAAGTAGGACAACAAAAGAAGTTGGTCAATAAAATGATTTTGAATAAAAGTAATTATGACTAATTAAAATTATTTATTTAATTCTATTAATTTGCACACCTCTATGTTAACCAAGAGTTACACCTCTAAATTTAATTATAAGAGACCCATCTTTTATTTTGAATGTATACCATTGTTCATAAGTAGACAAAACACAAAATTTTAACGCTGTAGCCTTAAATTGTGTGGATATCTCTATCTTCTTAGTATAAAACAAAGTTCCCAATTCGTGGATGTAACGGGTTATCTCGCGAGCAACTTGATGGATTTTGATGCGGTTTTCACCATTCTGTAAAGGATTTCTCGATGAAGGATTAGGTTGAAAAACATTTATTTATGACCAAAAGAAGCCGAGCATTCACGATTTCAGTGAATTGAGTTGAAGAAACACCTAAGGTCCATGTGTCTTTTATGCTTACACTGGGTACACCGTTAAAAATATCGATATTCTCTGAGAATTGTTCAGCATGAACAGTTCTGCAAGTACGTCCGTGACAGCTCCCACATCGACTTCTGTAAGTGTTTTTACTTTTTCATTTCTTGCAGCAATCTCCATTCAGTGGAAATTTAAATTACTGGCTTCAGAGTGAGTTTACGAGCTTGCGAGCGACCTATCACCCTAGCTTCAGCCAGCATCAAACTGCCGAGTCGTGTCGAGTTAATTCTTCAGAGAAGAGTATAGCTTATGTGTTTGGAGTTAGCTGTTCACCTCGGCTTGACGTCCGTGCGCCTTTTAAGCTTACGCAGGGTAAATAGTGGGACACACAAACAGAGGACAGGCAGACGCCCACACATTTGATCTCATAAGTCTACTTCAACATTTACCCAAAAGTGACGGTACCGTAAATGTCTGTTCAGGTCACTAGCATGAAGACATGCAAATGTCATATGGACAGAAGTGCTGTAGGATTGTTGAAGTGAATGCTGCGGAGCAGCACGGGTCTTCTAGTTAAGTATTAATATCTAAATGTAATTCTTGAAACTAAGAAGTTCACACAGATCAAAATGCATGGTAGTAAAAAGCTTGATCTTAATACAGTATAATATAAGAACTAAATCTAATTTTGATCTAATGTCAAATATAAACACAGGTTTTGAAATTATTACATAGAAAACTAAAAGGTAACTTTAATAGCCTAGCTAGAGAACAGGCCTATCCACATATACATTGATTGTTGATTCTGTTGTATAATTTGCAAGAACGGTCTAATTGAGAGACGGAAATCTAGTTTTCAGTTTACATGAACTGCATCGTTTGTCCAAGGACAGGGAGCCGACACTGAACCCTTATAACTAGCTGGGCGGGTCTGAGCGGCAAGTTTTTGGAGATAAAAGGCTCTGAATTGGGTATAGTTTGGGCGATGGAACTATATCTGGAAGTACATAAAGACAAGAAATTAACAATGTCTTGAAAATGGCCCTTACTGACAAAGTTTGACAGACAATCATAAGACACCTTAGGTTAAACATATTATTATTATCATCATCATCATCACCAACAGCGGTAGCTACGCTCGCTAACACGCAGCAATAGGTCCTGCGGCCAAGCTCTCTGCAGACTTGGTAGACACGTGTTCGAACCTCACCGTCAGCCGTTCTTGAAATGGTTTTACGTGGTTTCCCCTATTTTCAACTCCAGGAAATTGCTGGGACGGTACCTTCTGATAGGTTTCGGTCACATTATGACCTTCATCAGCAATGTATAATGGATATTTAAAAAAAGAAAGAATTAGCCTAGGAAGTTGCAAGTCAATGAAGTTAAATTATAGAGATAAAACAACTATTTTCTTAGTGCTGTTGAGAAAAATGGTTTAACAGGTAAAAATTAAACATATAATAAAGCAGGTGAGATTCTATAATATATCTAAAAGTGTTTTTGTCTAAAATATTTAAAAACATTAAAATCAGATCTGTTACAAATTTTGATTAATTAACGTGAAAAAATATTTTCTCCGAAAGCAGTTCGATGTTTAATATCCGAGACTCAGAGACATCAATTACTGTAAAATAATATAACGCACCAGTTTCCTGAGATGCTTCAGAGCTACAAAATACACAAGAAATGTACGAATAATTTACGAAATTTCTACTTTGTTTTTCATCAGAAATATGTTTCGTACATCTTTATGATCTGAATAGAAGTATTCTTTGAACGAGCTATGGCTTCTGCTAATTTTATAAGTAAAACAAATATGACCATTGCATTCTACTTTCAAGAAAGACGACTGCTGATTGTATAAGTAAAACAAAAATATCCCTGGTGAGGGGAGCATCGGTTCGTCAAGCCATGCGGTGGTTTCGTTTGCACCTTCCGTCAGCGTTTACGTAATCATTTCGTTTACTATTCCCCTCCCCCCTCCCCCCTCATTCGTCATCAACGTAATCATAAGCTTCAAACCTCCCCCCCCCCTCCCCCATTATGTGATTACGTAATATGTTGATGGCCCCTAACGAACCGTGTATTAAATTAGAATTAAATTCTTGGCAGAGCCAAGAATCGAACCTGGCCCTCCCAGGCAACAGGCAAGCATGCTAGCCACTTACACCACAAGCGGATCAACCAAAAATTGTAATCTGGTCCGAGAACTGAAACGGGGTCCACTCAGTCTCGCGAGACAAAAACTGACAAGAGTTGAGTTCGAATCTCATCTCATGTAGAAGTTTAAGGTCGGTGCTCTTTCTCTTAATATTTATATGGATTGTATTTGCGTGGGCGCCAGTTTACAAGGTTAGGGCTTGTAAACTATAAACATATAATATACGTTGTCGTAGGAAGGTGGAGAGGTGATACTCCGACGTGGCGCGTCCCAGGTGGCGGATAGGGGGGTCCTCACCAGTTTTGCTGGCGGACTTGAGCGAAATAAAATAGCTCTCGCGGACCAAATACACTCCCATTCCTCATCAATCATCCTATCATATTCCATTCATCACCTTTCCAGATCACATCTGGAATTGTAATCCCTGACTACGGTCAGATCATGGGTCCTAGACCAGACAATCGACTCAAGTATGAACAGTCTTCTAATGAACTCTTCCACCGCAAGGCACCATTCGGATACGGTGTGGTGTCGCGCAGAAGAGTCAGGTGAGTCGGAGCGCCTGGAAACCCGAAAGTCCAAATACAAACTCAAAATTAACAAAAATAGGGAATTTTCATTCTTTGCAACATTATACATAAATTCGTTAATTAAAATTGGAAAACTTAAGCATTTAACCGATATATTGGACCAACACAAGATCTTAATAACAGCACTTCAAGAACTTAGAAACACAGATCAAGACCCCATTGAATCTGGAGGATACCGTCTCTACAAGGGACCTCCAGGACCACGAGTTATGAAAAATGTCCTCCAATTTGGTATGGGATTTTTAGTACATACCAGTATTATTGATTCAGTGGAAGACTTTTCGTCGAACTCATCAAGGTTAGCAACTTTAACAATTAGGACAGGAAACAAAATATACTCTTTGATAAACGTTCATGCCCCAACTAATGACAAGAATGTCAAAAAATTTAGAGATGAAACGGACAATTTTTGGGAAGAACTTGCCTTACTAATATCAAACATTCCAGACACTCATGTTAAAATCTTGCTTGGGGACTTAAATGCAAAAATTGGTCAAGAAAGAAAATTTCGTCCAATAGTAGGTAAGTGGCCAGCTCACAAATTCACTAACAAGAATGGTCAAAGATTAATTACCCTTTGTGAAGAACATGGCCTACGTCTCGAAACTACTAGATTTAAGCGAAGACCACACAAACTTATGACCTGGAAATGCCCTAATAGTGCACTAGGAGAATTCAAGATAGACCATGTTGCAATGGATAAAAAGTTCTACAAAGAAATATGTAACGTGATGGTACTACGTGGGGTCGATTTTGACTCTGATCATTATATATCCAAGATAAAGATCAACTTAACTCCACGACGTAAACAAAAATCGTCAAACTTGACCATGCAAAGACAATATGACCCTAGTTATTTAATAAATAATGTGTCCTATAAGGAAAAGTCTAAAACTCCCTTAAGTGACAAGCTAGAAACGATGGTTGACACACTGAAAACCGTTGCTGTAGAAATTGCCTCTATTAGGAAAAGGAAAAAGCATGCATGGTTGAATGCGGAATTTGACGCTGCAATTCGGAAAAGACATACAGCATGGCTCAATGATCAGCAAAAGAGGACCACACAATCGCGAGAAAAATTAACCATTGCTCGAAGGGAAACTGCCAAATAAATTAGGAGAATTAAAAGAGAAAATCAAAAAAAGTTCATACAAATTATTGATGATTCCTTTAAACAACACAAAACAAGGGACTATTACAGGACATTTCGTCAATATCATTCTGGATACAGCCCTCCTACACTATTAATGAAAGATAAATCAGGTAAACTAGCCCACGATGATACTGATAATGCTAAAATTCTAGCAGATTATTTTAGAGAACTACTAAATGTTGATGAACCTAAGAAATATCTTGATTTTGAGCTTAATCCAAAAAATAAAACAAATTTACAGAACATTATTCCTCCTGACTTGTCTGAAGGATGTGCAGCAATTAATTGGCTCAAAATTATAGAGCAGCAGGAGAGAATTCATTGGTAGCAGAACTATGGAAATATGCAAATGAACAAACCATCTCCAACCTCCATAAACGCCTCATCGATGTATGGAATTCGGAACAAGTACCAGAGGAATGGAGAATGGCTGTAATCCAACCAATTCATAAAAAGGGTGATTGATCAGACCCGAACAACTACCGTGGGATTTCTTTGCTTGATGTAACATACAAGATTCTATCTAGAATTATCTTGACAAGAATTCAACAACAACTCGATCAAGAACTAGGAGAATATCAAGGAGGGTTCCGACCAGGTCGCAGCTGTCCGGATCAGATCATCAGTCTGAAATGGATCATGAAATATCATAGAATGAGACAAAAGGATTTGGTCATTACTTTTGTGGATTTTAAGAAAGATTATGACAGTATCCATCGAGGGTCATTACTTAACATCCTTGGGGAATTTGGGTTACATCAAAAGCTTATCAACCTCATCGGCGTTACTTTGAAAGATACTAAATCAAAGGTTAAATTTCGAGGAGCCATGTCTGAACCATTTGATATCCGGACTGGACTTCGACAGGGAGATTGGTCTATCACCGTTATTATTTAATTGTGTTCTTGAAAAGATCATGCGTGAGTGGAACAAAACTTGTCCTCCAAATGTAAAGATTGCAACTAATATAAACCTGAATTGCTTGGCTTTTGCGGATGACCTTGCACTGCTTGCAACCAGTATAGATGAGGCTAAACACCAAATTGAAGAACTTGGGTCTATTGCAGCAAAAGTAGGACTTCAAATGTCATTTCAAAAGACTGAAATAATGGCATCCTTTGATGTGGAAACACAAGCTATTACATTGATTAACAATAAAGAGATTAAAGTTGTACATAAATTTAAATATTTAGGGGAGATTATAACATGGAATTTGAATGAGAAAGCGTCAATCGTTAATAGAACAACAAAGTTAAGACAAGCGCAACATATTACTTGGTCTAGTTACAAAAAAAACCACTCTCCATAAATGCCAAATTACGACATTACGAATCAGTTATTAAATCGGAAGCAATATATGCTTGTGAAACACTTTTCAAGTTAAACACTCGATCAGTTACTGACACATTACAGAAGACTGATAGAAGAATTCTCAGAACTATAATTAATAAAAAGCATCAGGTGGATGGTCAATGGCGTCTAGTACCAAATGAAGTGGTTTATAAAGAAACTGAGTCTATAGTCGATACTATGCGAAAAAAGCGAATTGCTTTTCTTTGTCACATCTCACGCCTGCCGGATGCCAGACAATTAAAAGTATTATTTAATTATTTTTTCAAATGTAAAACAAAGAACTCTTGGTTTATGGAAATTCAAAGTGATCTGGATGAACTCGGCTTGACAATGTCCCAAATTGCTAACAAAGATGAGAGGAATATCTTGAAAAACAAGAACACCCGACTTCCCTTAAAAACCTTTACCCGCAAAACTTACACCATAAGCGATGCAGAGAGAGCGGCAAGGTCGACTAGAATGAAAATGTTTTGGGAAAAGAAGAAAAATAAGAAGCTGAATCTTTAATATTGTTTTTGAGACATGTATGTACTTGTTTTGGTTAAGTGCTCCAATGAGGGCGTAATATATGTATATAAATAAATAAATAATAAATAGTAGAGCACAGCGGAACTCTCCCTTCTCGAGCCGTAGGGGGCTAAAACCACCAACCAGGATTCATCTGAGAAGGGGCAAGATACAATATATAACCCCTGGCACTACAGCCCATGAAGGGCCTAGGCCTATCAAGTGACCGCTGCCCAACCATTTGGCCTGCAGATATTGGGGTGACAAGGGGTCAGCGCGTCGGCTCTCCTCGGCCGTTAATCTTGGTTTTCGTGACCGGGGCGCTGTCTCACTGTCAGACTCAATTGTCCTCACGAGGCTGAGTCCCCGTTCCAGCCCGCACGTCAGTTTCTAAAACCCTGACGGAGCTGGGAATCGAACCCGGGGCCTCCGGGTGAGAGACAGGCGCGCTACCCCAACACCACGAGGCCAGCAAAAGATACTATAGTCTATTCTGTAACATAATATATGAAAACATAGAACAAGTAAAACCAAAGGAATGAATTTATAAAATGCTTCGGTTAATCTAAAATTCATAAACAATTGAAATACAGTATAAACTTGTGCTAGTTCACGTATAAGCGTATAAGCTCACCGATGTAGGTAACATTTTGTTGGTTTCTTGGTATCTCCGAACTATGAAATTTCTATAAGAATCTGCTGTATACTTTCGTATTCTGGCTGCGTTTATCAGAATCTTAGACATTGGTCATGAGACATCTTTCAGAGAGGAAATTGGAACAAGCCATTGCTTAGCGATTCAAAAGGATTTTTACATATCTCTCCACTATAAAAGTTTTTTTCTTTGTTATTTTCTTGTCCTCGAATAAAAAAATAGAGTAGCTCTCCTTGCTTTTCTTGACGATCTATTTCTTTAGTTCGCCAAATCACTACTACAAAAGTTCAAAAGCCGCAGCAGCCATCTTGCACGTCTAAGTAAAGATTCTTTAGTTCATGATAGCAAATCAGGGTGCAGATAATAAGCTACCAATACAAGTACATCCATGAATTTTCTCAGGAATGCTACAATTTCGTCCCCTTCCAACAGCTCATCGCAATTGCACCAGTTCACACTTTGTCGCAGCCCCTAAACTTAAGAACCAACCAGCCAACCAATAATGATTTCTGGACTCCTTACACTCAACCATCCTGGAAGTGGTTTTCCGTGGTTTCCCTCTTCACTTGCAGGCAAATGCCGTGACGGTTCCTAACTTAAGGCCACAATTTCCCATCCCAATCTTCACTTAACTTGCAAATACTGTACCCAATCGTCATCATATGGAACATGTGTTCGTATCCCAGCTAACTCACGGTCTTTCGGGGATGGGGCGTTCCTTCCCACCATACGACCACATGCCCAGGATTTGAGTCTGTCAGGTGACTACTCTACTTGAAAGAAACAACATATTCCTAAATATAACATTTAATGATAGAAAATCATGGCAATACAACACAAAACACAATAAAAGATACCTTACATTTACTTCCCACAACAAAATCAAAGTTATCTGTGAGTCTCCTTAAAATTAGTGCTTCACCGCACTCAAGTCTATTCAAAACATCCTATTATTGATACTCTCTGACATTTGCGAGTGTCCATAGTGTTCTTCACGTGGCACAATTTAACACAAACTGGAATATCACAACACAATAAACACAAATTATCTTTAAATGACATTAAATCAGCAATTATTAAACATTTATCCGTTTTACACGGGGCATTTACTTTCAGTAACATTAATTCATTATCTTATGCCTTAATTAATAAGTGTTGTGTCGTGCGAATCGTATTCCTTTTCCCATCAATATGAAACGCTAAAGTGGTACGCTTTCCCTTCCAAAATACACATGGATAGAGATGTTTTATAGCTTCACCATACAACGACTTTCTGGGTCTGGTCAAAACATTATCGTTACAAACGTGTCATGTCATTGAAATTACGCTACCCGTATGAATAAATTAGAGTGAACTGGGCAAATATACTTTACAAAGATGCCTATATTTATTTGGTGCAGTATTCCTTCTCAGAGAATAACTGGGCCAAATATTATCCGATCACAACGTCCCAACATGGTATGTGTGTGGAAATAAAGCATTTAATTCAATTGGCATCATCACATCAATCATATCTTAATTACTTTTCGAAATATCGAGATTCTTCAGTGTCCCACTATACTTTTAAAATAAAAGGATCAGGTCAATTGGCTTCCTTTCCAAGCGGACAATAAATTAGTCACGGTTGCCTCAGAAAGATGGCCGCCGGTCTAGTGGTCTCCCTGCCACCCCATCTGGCTTCTCACAAGGTCAAGTTTATTTACTGGTGCAGTTACACTGGAGGTACCCTGAGTGGGTTGTGTCCCTAGTAATTGAGTCAATCTAATTATTTAACACCTACATTTAGAGTATAATGGGCTCATTTCGGCTCCTAATTAATATTCATGGCAGGGGATGGATCACGGAATAGCTTTGCCGTTCTGTGGGCGACATTAGTGGCTCTGGCACGCATCTCAAGTGAGTATCAAAGTTCTCTCACCGGTGCAGCTGCCTATAACAAGAGGAAATCAACGTTTCCTATACGAAGAACCATTAATCTTACCTCTAAGGGCAGATCAATTAATATATGGGCTCACACCGGGTCTCTAATAATTATCCCTGGTGGCAACAATTCTGCAAACGGTGGATACAGACAGCCTCTGTCCCAACTTCGTTGCGAATAATACAAGTATGCTCCAAGGCGATACTATTTCGTAGATTTCGAAGATTAGCCGACTGGATTCGCCTAACACGCAAGCTATGTTAGGATGATCCCCGCAACTTATTGATGTAAATCTCTTGATTCTACGTTACATGCTCGCTAAACGCGGCTCAAACAACACTTCTTATAGATGACTCAATTATTAAAGCACTCACGTCCTCTCTGCAATTATTCATAAGCCAAAGCTCTACGTAGCTCCCAAACAAGCATAAATTTACTGGCTTACATTAACTACCTTAATGGCTCTCAAATACAACCCTGTATAATTTACCATAATAAATATTCATTCAACAATTCAATGACACTGAAAAACTCTCATTATCTCGATATTTTACGTTTCATTCTTACTGTTTACAATAACACAGTATCCTTACGTTAGACATGACACACTTTGCACGTACTATAGGCCTGACATGCCCATTTATTTATTCATTATTGTTACCGACCCCAGATTATTATTATTATTATTCAACGTTGCCGTTACTTTCATCAATATCTTAGGCCTAAATGGCCGTAAACAAATCACCCTCCAAGCCATATTTTACCAAAATACGAGGGGTGTGATCTCGAACATAAATGACTGTTAATTCTTAGTCTTAGTGTGATGCTTCGTTGAATGGTGAGCTATTTAATCATATCAACATACTAAATTTGTACTCACTTTCATTTTTACTGGGTTAGTCCAGCACGCCAGCCACGAGCCTACCATGATGCTTAGCTTAAGCCATCATGATATTTTTCACACGACACATTGTATACACTTTACACATGGTAATCATATTTTTCATCACTGGCTTTTCTCACTTTGACACAATACATATTATTTTACCATATACACATAAACACTTTTAAAAATCACTATAATTTAACTTTATACACAATTCTCGCACTATTTCACACGTGGATCCTTGATTGGACTCCAACTATCGCCTGACCTCAGAGATGCGACGCAGCTACCTCCTGACAACCCCTGGTCTCCATGAAACTCTATCTTGCGTGTGTGTGTGTTCGACTCCTGTCACCTACAGTTTATATCTCCTCTACTGAAAATCTGTTCAATCCTATGTCACGACTATTTGTGACGCCTTCCAGGCTCCCGTAACTGTAGTGATCCTTACAATAATGTGTCATCTTAACTATGACAACACCTCCTGGTATGTTCATTGTCTATAAACATCCTAAATTCTCTCTACGCTATACTGAATCTTATACTCGCGTATGTTATTGGTTAAACGTCTGCTGTAGACTAAATCTTACACGATGCATAATTACTGTTGTAAAGCTGCATGATGCGCTTTTCATTGTTCTCCAAATACATTTGAGCGTCGATACTTTATAAATTCGCGCACTTTCTTGCGTGATCTGGCAGCGTGTTAGTTTACGTGTTGAGTCAAGACGAACTGAAGACGAACTAACTTCCCTGCGAAGCTTCCCCTATATAAGGCTTCCTTGTGAAACATAGTCCACTGGACGCTCAGGACCGACTCCTTTCTTGAAATAATGCATTTCCAGGCAAAGTGAAGTATAATCCTCGTTTGTCTAAGTGTGGAGGTCCCAAAATCACTCGCGTGCAAGCGATCGCTTCGGCCAATTAATTATAATTAATTGCCTTCTTCCATGGCGTCATAACGCTATCCTGGTAATTCCCCTCCGGCTCATCTCCAAAACCTTCCTCCGAAGCGGAAGAAGACTGTGCCGAGGTTCGTTTACAGATGCAGGCTTTAATTTAGGCGTGAGAACACTCCTAAATTATCTCTCCTAGAATATATTCATCTGGGTGTAAGTTTCATTTCAATTCGTTGCTCCAATTGGCTGTAATCAATTAATTTCTGTGGGCGACTGCCCCCTCTCCACGTCTATACCTTGTGAGACGGTGAATCCCAGAGCCATTAATCTTGAGCTGTTCCTGCGGTCCAGACGAAAATTAGTTCCTTGGCGTCACCTAAAAACGCCCCTTCGCTAACTCCGATTTGTCAACTGTCAAGCTGGTTTGCTTTCATGCATTCAGGCTTCTAAAACGTACATGGGCTTGCATTTTCTTGCAACGATCCACCTTAAAAAGCTATG
The DNA here is from genome assembly GCA_946902985.2 of Meconema thalassinum. Taxonomy (NCBI): domain Eukaryota; kingdom Metazoa; phylum Arthropoda; class Insecta; order Orthoptera; family Tettigoniidae; genus Meconema; species Meconema thalassinum. Next base: position 590,886,435 of record OX336390.1, read on the forward strand.
ATATTCCCGTTCTAGCCGTGAAATCCTGCTATTATGATTATATGCAGATATAACTCATTGCTCCTCGGGTTCACTGTAGCTGTTCCCCCTCAGAGATCAATGATTCGATTCTGGGAAGAATCATTGGCCTGGTCTTCTTTGATAAGACCCGAGTTCGATGCCAGTCTGCCGTGTCTAATTGGACACATCTTTCCCTCGCTAAGCTCGGAAAATTCATTTTACAAGTGAATTCTTTCGGGCCTCTAGATGGCATCGACTCCGTTGACATTGTTTATTTTAGGCGGTCAGTGCTCCCGGGCAGTGGGTTGTCTCGTTCCCCCACTCCACTACGTCTGCCGTCTCGTATTTCCTTGTTCTGCGCCCTTAGTTGTTCATTCATTGCTTGGAGCTCTACCGCTGCTTCACACAACTGGTTGTAAAGCTCTTTCAACTGGCAGCTGCATTCAACTCTCGTCTCCCTTTTGTCTACGAGCTACACGTCTCGTTTCTCTGCGGTGTGGGCTTTTCTGAAGACTCTCCGCGTGCATATATAATGACTCCCTGTCCATCTTCTATGATTTCATATTCCTCTGGCGGACTATATAATTTTAAGTTCGCATCGTTTACTACAACTTCTCTGCCTGTTTCTTCATCTTTGATCCTGTAGGCGTTATCTTGCAAGTCCCTTATAATCAGGTAGGGTTTATGAACCTTACATTGACTTTCAGGTATCTCCTTCTCCCCGAGTCATAATTGGCTGGTTTTTCTTATGGCTTCATTTCTTGTGGAGTTCTGCTGTCTGTCTTCGCGCTGCTGAAGTTCCAGACTCTTGGCTCCGTCATCATCCTTATAGATGTCGGGTGATCTTCTATTTTTAATCGCTTCATCCCAATGCACTTGCGATTTTCTATTGTCGTCTCCACGCTCCTCCATATATCTTAGTGATGCGTGATAACGTTCTTCTGCTTCTTCGTCGAACCCGCGACTCTGTTCTTGGGATCTCCATTCTCGGTTATTCCCATTTCGGCCGTAATTTCTCCTGTTATCAGGCTGTTGGTTTCTTGTTTCCCGCTGATTCCAGGTTTTTCTTCCTCGGTATCCGCGGTTCGATCTCCCTCTGTATGCTGGCCTCCAATTCTGGTTTTCCCTTTCTTCTCGTTGCCAGTCTGACTTCTCAGTTTCTGTGCTAGTAGACTTACTTTTAGTCTGCACCCTAGTCGGTCCAGTTGGTGCAGTAGTCATGTGGACTTGTTCCGTGTTCCGACTCTGCCTTGTGTGCTGCATTGTGGTGAGATCGAGCTGCCTCAGCACTTCCTCCATTTCAATCGCTGTCTTGGCGTTTGCCGAGATTAATAGTCGTTTTACTTCGTATGGTAATTGCTTGGCTATCGCTATACACAGATCTGACTCTCTAGGGGCCTCGTCAAGCTCTTTAAAATGGCATAATTGTGCTATGAAGAATTCAGCATATTTCGTTGAATTATTTGTACTATAGCGTCTGAAGTACAAGTCCAATCTGAGATTCTATTGTATATTTGCATCCCAGTACCTGCTTAAAAACGCCTGGCGAAATTCTTCAACGGTGTCAAACGTGTAGCGAAAACTTCTGAACCATAAGGCGCATTCACCCCAGTCAGTTTTTCGATAGCTTTTAATCTTCGCGCTGGCGGTACCTTCGCGTCAATCAAGTACTCAGAAACCTCTTTGAGCCAGTATTTGGGTGTCATATTTGAGTTACTCCCCGAATACTTTCTCAGTTTCTCGTCACTAACCCTCACAACAGTGACTATCTGATTTTGTACAGCATTTTCATGCGGTGTTGACATAGCAATAGGTATACCAGGCGTGGTATACGGGCTGTCACTTGGCATGGCTGTATTCTTCGGAGTGGGCTGTACCTCTATATCTGCCCATCTATTTCTCCTATTTTCATCTATGCATCCTTCATTAGATTTCGGATTTCGCAATATGGACTCCTCATGTGCGATCATTCTAGTTTCCATTTGGCTGTGCCTGTTTTCCGCTCTTTCGAAACGAGTTAATACCTCTCGTTCTATTTTTTCCAAGCGATCCCGGTTTTTCTCTGCCATAGAGAAGACTTTCTCCTTGTCATCTTTAAGGCTCTCTTTCATATGGGAAATTTCCCCCGCTAGACTTTGCCTTACCTCGGCAAGCGTTTTATCCCTGGCTTCATTTTTCAAGCCCTCTCGTAGTTCCAATTCTTCTCGTAAGCCTGTAACCTCTTTCTGGATGTGACCGTGCATATTGGAGATTTCGGTCCTTATTTTGGTAATTTCTCCCTGGTCCTCATCTTGCCTTTTATGAATGACTGCTAGATCGTTTTGAGTTTGTTCTAACTCTTTTTGAACCTTTCCAACCTGCGTTTTCATGTTTAAGATTATTCCCTTATTTTCTTTAGCGGAAGTTTTTATTTCACTGATCTCCTTGCATTGGTCAAGGATATTCTGATCCTGCTTCCTTAATGCTTCGTCTACAGCTTTTGCGTAGCCTGCCATACGATTATTCCATCTTTCGTCGCTGTCTTCAAGCCTTTGATCCACGGTCTGAGTGAACGTATTAAATTGCTCTTGCTGTCGCTTAGTATTCGCTTCGTTCTGATTTTGAATATCTTTAAGCTCTACGGACATATTGTTTAATCTATCATTAATCTCACGTTGTGATTCTCTGCACGCTTGCAGATTATTCTCGAGTTTTACCTCTATTGACTCAAAGCGTTTGTCGTTATTTGCTTGCATCTCGGAAACCACGCTAACAATATTTTTAGTTACCTCTTGCTTAATAGATTCTTTAACATCGTCAATTTTTTTATTGACCTGTAATAAATTTGAATCTAATCTTTGACTGACCTCCAATAGGTTAGTCTCTAACTGAGTATTTACTGTAGCCAACATCTGGCTCATTTCAGTTTGATTAGCCTCCAACTGATTATTTACTGTATCCAATCTACCCGCTATTTCATCTTGAAATGCTTTAGCATCTTTCCTACTCTTGGCATGAGTAGTATCAAAATGTTCCTTTAACTCCGCGATACACTTAAGTACCCCCTCAGTACCAGCCATCCTATATTTCTTATCTTGAGATATAGGCAGGCCGTAGCTGAGCATGCTGGCGCGTTATATTGGGAAAAGAATTCCGATGTCGCGAAAACAACAACATTCATTTTAGCACAGTGCTGTAACCACCTATGGAATGGGTTTAGACCCTCGTACCCGTCTGTATCTTCACTCGTCTGACAACAATGTCTAATGTCTGAGTATCACCCAAAAAGACTCACAATCGCTCAAACACAGTTTGAGGGAAAAATATACTATTATGGTTTTCCCCCATGGAATCCATACTATTATTATGGGGTTTTCTGAATCCCATAAGCCATCACGTCTCTGGGCGCCATGATAAATATATACGGTGGGGGTCAATGGCTGCCCCATTGTAAGACAATGGCCATATTCTGATTTATTAGTAAAATTGTCCAGGGAGTGTTTTTTATTGCCGAATGCCCCACGCTGGGCCATGCCATGATAAATATATAAGTAGTCCATGCTTTGCCCACACACGGGCAACATGATAAATATAAGTAGTGGACTGCTCAAAGCTAACAGGTTACATTTAAGTATGTCTTATGGAGGATAATCAACATTTATTTTAACGTGAAGGCTTATTAACTATGGGACGCGGCCCTTTCCTAATCTATCCTAGCTTTCCTGCTATACTTGCCTCTACCATTAATATCTTGGCCGACTGTTAGTACCTGTGACTCAATCCTAGTGCAATAACATGTCCTCCATGTACCCAATCGTCATCATATGGAACATGTGTTCGTATCCCAGCTAACTCACGATCTTTCGGGGATGGGGCGTTCCTTCCCACCATACGACCACATGCTCAGGATTTGAGTCTGTCAGGTGACTACTCTACTTGAAAGAAACAACATATTCCTAAGTATAACATTTAATGATAGAAAATCATGGCAATACAACACAAAACACAATAAAAGATACCTTACATTTACTTCCCACAACAAAATCAAATTTATCTGTGAGTATCTCATTAAAATTAGTGCTTCACCGCACTCAAGTCTATTCAAAACATCCTATTATTGATACTCTCTGACATTTGCGAGTGTCCATAGTGTTCTTCACGTGGCACAATTTAACACAAACTGGAATATCACAACACAATAAACACAAATTATCTCTAAATGACATTACATCTGCAATTATTAAACATTTATCCGTTTTTCACGGGGCATTTACTTTCAGTAACATTAATTCATTATCTTATGCCTTAATTAATAAGTGTTGTGTCGTGCGAATCGTATTCCTTTTCCCATCAATATGAAACGCTAAAGTGGTACGCTTTCCCTTCCAAAATACACATGGATAGAGATGTTTTATAGCTTCACCATACAACGACTTTCTGGGTCTGGTCAAAACATTATCGTTACAAACGTGTCATGTCATTGAAATTACGCTACCCGTATGAATAAATTAGAGTGAACTGGGCAAATATACTTTACAAAGATGCCTATATTTATTTGGTGCAGTATTCCTCCTCAGAGAATAACTGGGCCAAATATTATCCGATCACAACGTTCCAACATGGTATGTGTGTGGAAATAAAGCATTTAATTCAATTGGCATCATCACATCAATCATATCTTAATTACTTTTCGAAATATCGAGATTCTTCAGTGTCCCACTATACTTTTAAAATAAAAGGATCAGGTCAATTGGCTTCCTTTCCAAGCGGACAATAAATTAGTCACGGTTGCCTCAGAAAGATGGCCGCCGGTCTAGTGGTCTCCCTGCCACCCCATCTGGCTTCTCACAAGGTCAAGTTTATTTACTGGTGCAGTTACACTGGAGGTACCCTGAGTGGGTTGTGTCCCTAGTAATTGAGTCAATCTAATTATTTAACACCTACATTTAGAGTATAATGGGCTCATTTCGGCTCCTAATTAATATTCATGGCAGGGGATGGATCACGGAATAGCTTTGCCGTTCTGTGGGCGACATTAGTGGCTCTGGCGCGCATCTCAAGTGAGTATCAAAGTTCTCTCACCGGTGCAGCTGCCTATAACAAGAGGAAATCAACGTTTCCTATACGAAGAACCATTAGTCTTACCTCTAAGGGCAGATCAATTAATATATGGGCTCACACCGGGTCTCTAATAGTTATCCCTGGTGGCAACAATTCTGCAAACGGTGGATACAGACAGCCTCTGTCCCAACTTCGTTGCGAATAATACAAGTATGCTCCAAGGCGATACTATTTCGTAGATTTCGAAGATTAGCCGACTGGATTCGCCTAACACGCAAGCTATGTTTGGATGATCCCCGCAACTTATTGATGTAAATCTCTTGATTCTACGTTACATGCTCGCTAAACGCGGCTCAAACAACACTTCTTATAGATGACTCAATTATTAAAGCGCTCACGTCCTCTCTGCAATTATTCATAAGCCAAAGCTCTACGTAGCTCCCAAACAAGCATAAATTTACTTGCTTACATTAACTACCTTAATGGCTCTCAAATACAACTCTGTATAATTTACCATAATAAACATTCATTCAACAATTCAATGACACTGAAAAACTCTCATTATCACGATATTTTACGTTTCTTTCTTACTGTTTACAATAACACAGTATCCTTACGTTAGACATGACACACTTTGCACGTACTATAGGCCTGACATGCCCATTTATTTATTCATTATTGTTACCGATCCCAGATTATTATTATTATTATTCAACGTTACCGTTACTTTCATCAATAACTTAGGCCTAAATGGCCGTAAACAAATCACCCTCCAAGCCATATTTTACCAAAATACGAGGGGTGTGATCTCGTACATAAATGACTTTTAATTCTTAGTCTTAGAGTGATGCTTCGTTGTATGGTGAGCTATTTAATCATATCAACATATTAAATTTGTACTCACTTTCATTTTTACTGGGTTAGTCCAGCACGCCAGCCACGAGCCAACCATGATGCTTAGCTTAAGCCATCATGATATTTTTCACACGACACATTGTATACACTTTACACATGGTAATCATATTTTTCATCACTGGCTTTTCTCACTTTGACACAATACATATTATTTTACCATATACACATAAACACTTTTAAAAATCACTATAATTTAACTTTATACACAATTCTCGCACTATTTCACACGTGGATCCTTGATTGGTCTCCAACTATCGCCTGACCTCAGAGATGCGATGCAGCTACCTCCTGACAACCGCTGGTCTCCATGAAATTCTATCTTTCGTGTGTGTGTGTTCGACTCCTGTCACTTACAGTTTATATCTCCTCTACTGCAAATCTGTTCAATCCTATGTCACGACTATTTGTGACGCCTTCCAGGCTCCCGTAACTGTAGTGATACTTACAATAATGTGTCATCTTAACTATGACAACACCTCCTGGTATGTTCATTGTCTATAAACATCCTAAATTCTCTCTACGCTATACTGAATCTTATACTCGCGTATGTTATTAGTTAAACGTCTGCTGTAGACTAAATCTTACACGATGCATAATTACTGTTGTAAAGCTGCATGATGCGCTTTTCATTGTTCTCCAAATACATTTGAGCGTCGATACTTTATAAATTCGCGCACTTTCTTGCGTGATCTGGCAGCGTGTTAGTTCACGTGTTGAGTCAAGACGAACTGAAGACGAACTAACTTCCCTGCGAAGCTTCCCCTATATAAGGCTTCCTTGTGAAACATAGTCCACTGGACGCTCAGGACCGACTCCTTTCTTGAAATAATGCATTTCCAGGCAACGTGAAGTATAATCCTCGTTTGTCTAAGTGTGGAGGTCCCAAAATCACTCGCGTGCAAGCGATTGCTTCGGCCAATTAATTATAATTAATTGCCTTCTTCCATGGCGTCATAACGCTATCCTGGTAATTCCCCTCCGGCTCATCTCCAAAACCTTCCTCCGAAGCGGAAGAAGACTGTGCCGAGGTTCGTTTACAGATGCAGGCTTTAATTTAGGCGTGAGAACACTCCTAAATTATCTCTCCTAGAATATATTCATCTGGGTGTAAGTTTCATTTCAATTCGTTGCTCCATTTGGCTGTAATCAATTAATTTCTGTGGGCGACTGTCCCCTCTCAACGTCTATACCTTGTGAGACGGTGAATCCCAGAGCCATTAATCTTGAGCTGTTCCTGCGGTCCAGGCGAAAATTAGTTCCTTGGCGTCACCTAAAAACGCCCCTTCGCTAACTCCGATTTGTCAACTGTCAAGCTGGTTTGCTTTCATGCATTCAGGCTTCTAAAACGTACATGGGCTTGCATTTTCTTGCAACGATCCACCTTAAAAAGCTATGATATTCCCGTTCTAGCCGTGAAATCCTGCTATTATGATTATATGCAGATATAACTCATTGCTCCTCGGGTTCACTGTAGCTGTTCCCCCTCAGAGATCAATGATTCGATTCTGGGCAGAATCATGGGCCTGGTCTTCTTTGATAAGACCCGAGTTCGATGCCAGTCTGCCGTGTCTAATTGGGCACAATACACACATTTCAACGGACACTACAATAACACAGGTTATCAGACTAATTCCATACACACGCAAGTACACGGGGATAAAGACCATGATCTCTCCTAAATGAATTAACAAGAGAACTTGAAACATTTATAATACTGTCGGGATGAATGTACACTTGGTTTATCATTGGTTAGCCTAACCCAGTCCAATGACATAGCCTACAGTATATTAAGGGTCTTAAATGAGACAACCTCGGGTTGTGGCAACATCTTACCCCCCTGCACTTCTTAAGCATCCTGTTCCTGCATGAACACATGCCTATCATAAACACTGAAATAAGTCCGGGCGCGGATACCAAGAGCCCGCTGACGAGCCAGTTTGTTCCTAGGCGAAACCCCGCACAAGACACGGCATAAACCTAGAAATATTGCTGAGTTTTAATTCGCCGGCCGTGAGAGCCAATATACCAATGTCTGTAGCATTTAGCGGATGGTCCGTTTTAGCCTACAGTATGTTGGAAATAGCGGACATCGGCTGCAGTTGTCGAATGAGGGCGACCTGTGCTGGATAGGTCCTCAATACTATCAATCGTTTTTAATCTATTTAATGTCGAAAGCATACCTCTCAGTGAGAATCTTCCCTTCTTGACGTAACGTGATTATGCGAAAACGATCCAGTATCAATATTGTCCGCCTTGCCATCATAGGCTTTCAATACACTGTTCATAACACGGTTCTAATGCTTCCTTACCGGTGGTGCTACAACTTCATCCTACCGCTTGAGTGTAACGTTCTATCTGCACATGGTGGAAGGTATCTGGATCTGAGGACTGGAATGGGTTACACTCAGCCTCGTGGGTTCAATTCCCATCTCAAATAATATACTGGTTTTCTAAGATTTCCCACTTCCACTCCAGGAAACAGCCACCTCCTTCCTAACCCTCGTCTGAATTACAAACACACACACTACTACAGACACCACAGCAAATCAGCAAATTCTATACATACACACAGGCCCGCCGATAAGGGGGGAGGGGGAAAGGGGGGGAAAATTCATAGGGGCCCGTAAGAGATGAGGGCCCGTTAGTGATTCTTAAAAATTTCTTGCGAATATTGTTTTATTTATTTATTTATTTATTTATTTATTTATTTATTTATTTTAAAGTTGGTTGGTTGGTTGGTTGGTTGGTTCCTTAGTTTAGGGGCAGCGACAACGTGGCCTTGTAGCCCCGTGTACTTTGGGTGTGTGTAGAATCTGTCTGATAACCGGTGTTAATTGTAATGACTGTATTAGTGTGTGTATCTGTTTTCAATTCAAGTAAGGACTGCAGACATTTAATTTATTCAAGTAGTTCCTACTTTTGTCACCAAACGCCACCGTCAGCGACTACTAGTTTAGAACCTAGTTACCAGACACCACTGCAGTCGGTTCGCGTCAACGAACGTCGGAACCTAAGAGCGTTTGTCAAATGTTTAACCTAACCTAATTTAGCTTCACACAGGTGTAATTACTGGAAGGTTCTTTAACATGCCATATATCTATGACATAGGACCGCCGGCTTTACTTCCCCTCCGAAGGAAGGCATACTGAGGGACTTTTAACGCTCTTAATAAATCCGACGACTTCGGCCGGGTTTGAACCCACGATCTTGGGCATAGAAGCTCAGCATAGTTTACATTTATTTTTATTTAAAACCTGGTAGGAAAAGTGAAGATATCGTTCGAAGACGTCCCCCTTCATTGTATAATATCCTTCCAAGTGACGGAACAAGAGTCTTCCTGAGAAAAGTTTGATTTTCTTAACTACAGAATGGAGAATGTGTTCGTTGAGGCTGGTTAATATGGTAGTGATACAAATCAATCATTATATTCTTTTCCTTGCAGATTACTTGGTCACAACCCTGACAGTTTTAGTTACGGACGAAGGATGGCAAAAGGATCGTTCTTGGCGTAAGCTGTATAGTAAGCTGCCAGTTCATGAAATGAGTGCCTGTCACAAACTACGCTGTATTGATGTTGTTTCATTTGAGAGGCTTGGACATCGTGGTCATTAAAGCCCGTGTACTTGGGTATGTGAGGAATTGTGTGTGATAACCTGTTTTTAAAATTAGCCATTGTGAATCATTTGAAATATCTAGGCATTTGCCTTCAAACTACACGGACCACCTTCTCTTTTCATGTTATAGAATAAGCAACAGCAGCGATTAGAGCTATGAAAGACATTCCAAAACCAGAAAAACTTCCCTGACTACCGCAATGAAACTCTTTCGAGCAAAAATAGTACCGGGTTTGACGTATGGAATTCAGCTTATATGGGATCAATTGAAAGTGAATGATCTAGAAACTCTAGAGAAAGTAAAGGCCTCTTTCCTCAAGAGAACGATTGGTGTCTCGAAATTCACTCGTTCAAGGCTCGTATATATACTATCTAAGGACGACTATCTGATACAAGAGATCAGAAATAGAATGTTTCTGCCATCAACGACCGCTTTCCAAGACACTATAAGCAGACGAGAACAAAAAACAGCAGACGTATGGTGGGAATTTTACTGCTCTGACGTGATGACGAATAGGCACTGGACTCAGACTAACTACGAGTTGAGACATGTTGTCACCAGGTTTGCATGTCATGGTTTCCATCATGCGGTCTGCACCAATAAGAGATTTCATGAACCTTGTGATTCCTGTGTGTGTAAACTGTGTGATGTTCGGTGTGGCAGATACCACTTGCAATTTTGCAAAAATCGATCGAAATCATTGTGTGATTACGCTAGACAATAATGCACATTGTGTGCAAAAGGAATGACAGCTGTGTAACCGAGGGGAGGCTTTTAATTTTTAAGACATTCTTTCCTTGTATGGCCATTGGCTGCGATCAATAAATATAAAATTATGATTGAGCATCAGATGCTTTCTCAGATTGGCATTGTTTTTCCAGAATATGTAGTAGAGGATAGTAATAATAATTTAACGTCTTTCTGGGGGGATCCGAGCAAAACATTGCATAGTGGCCCTTAAATCCTCTCGGCGGCCCTGCGATACACACAACACATGAACAGTACACGAGGCTAATGACCACGATGTCCAAGCCCCTCAAATGTGACAACAACATCTAGGTAACAATTGGAGAATTCGTCCGTGGAATTGTTAGTAGTTCAAGTAATCATGTCACTCACGTACTCGTTTTAATAATAGAGCATATTATAACCCATATACGAATTGTTGTCCTTTTTGACATACTGCAATTTGTTTCTTTTCAATAGATTTAATAATACATTAGGTAGGTTATTTATTTAATTGGTCGCCTCCGTAGCGTAGCAGTCAGCATGGTTAGCTGCCACCTCGAAGGTCCTGGGTTCGAATCCCCGCTCTGCCACGAAATTTGAAAAGTGTTATGAGGACTGGAACGGGGTCTACTCAGCCTCGGGTGGCCCAAATGAGTAGAGGGGGGGGGGGGGTTCGATTCCCACCTCAGCCATCCTTGACGTGGTTTTCCGTGGTTTCCCACTTCGTCTTCGGGCAATTGCCGGAATGGTACCTACTGTAAGGCCACGGCCGCCTCCTGCCCCTTCCTTGCCTAACCGTACCACTCTTCCCATCCCTTCATCAGGCCCCCTGTTCGCTTTGCAGGTGAGGCCACCTGGGCGTAGTGCTGGTCACACACCCCAGTTGTATCCCTGACTCAGAGTTTCAAGCTCCAGGACACTGCCCTCAGTGGTGGTAGAGGAGCGATACTTGTGTCTCGGGACAGTCGGATGAGGAGCCAGAAAGATGCGCGCGCACCCGGCAGGGAGGAGCATTTGAATAGCGCAAGTTTTAAGAAATAAAATATGGAGGACGGTTGTCGTTTCGGGGTAACATTTACAGTCGATTTGCATTATTAACGCAAAGCGGTCGTGAAACTTGCTTTAAGTACATTTGAAAATATGCATTCCAATCAATATTCAAGATCTAACTGTAATAATTGAATATTTAACCATACACACTATTAAGGACCATAACAATATGCGGTAAAGTCTCTCGGAAAAGCGTGCGAGTGGTATCGCGCTCGCTTGTTGTTTTGAAGATCCCGTGTTCAAGGCTACCCAAGGGCGGAAATTTTTACTTCTTTTTAATTATTTTATTATTTCCTCCTCACGTCGTACAACAATATTGCAACTTAGTTTTGTCTACATGATCTACGAGGACGATAGTAAACATGTTTTCTCTCATTTAAAATTCTTTTGTAAATCAATTCTTTTTTTTTTACTTTACAATCTCAATAATATTTTTGTAGCATGTGAAGATATCTATCTCCCATAATTCTGTGCATCCATATTAGTTAAAATAGTTATCGTTTATTTTTAAATAATGTTTAACTTTAATTTTTGGAAATAAAAATTAATTTTGTGAAACTATTTTTTATTTCAGGAACTATTTCATATTTTTCCAAACTCATGCACAGAATTAGTAGTCTGTGCAATGCGTACATTGTGTAAAAAGAGTGTAAAGTTTCAGTAATTGTAAGTGGTAAATAGTTCCTATCATTTTTTTAAGGAAAAGACTATCTTTTAGTAATTTCTGCCCATACTGATCAACTGAAAGGAATAATTTTTCACTTTTTACTTTATGAAAGATGTTGGTCGTATGGAAATAAAATTTGGTGCAGTTTGGATCACTGGGAGCCAAAAATTTTATCTTGGGGTATCCTATAGTGTCCCCTTAAAGAACCTTCCACTAATTACACCTGTGTGAAGCTAAATTGTATAGGTTAGGAATGTAAACAACGCTCTTAGGTGTCTACGTTCGTTGCCAAGAGCCGACTTTGGTGTCGTCTAGTAGCTAAGTTCTGAACTAGGCCTAGTAGTCGTTGACGGTGGCGTTTGGCGGCAAAAGTAGGAACTATTTGAAAAATTCAAAGTTGCAGTCCTTACTTGAGTTAAAAAACAGATACACACATTAATACAGCCATCACAATTATCACCGGTTATCAGACAGATTCTACACACACTCAAAGTACACGGGGCTACATAACCGCGTTGTCACAGCCCCTAAACTTAGGAACCAACCAACCAAATACAGAACGTGTCATAGGCTAATATTATTATTCTGGGATAAATTTTGAACTATTTAAATAGTATCCGTCCATGGTCTTAAACAGTATTTAGGGAAAATAGAATTTTAAATGAGAGAAAACATGTTTACTATCGTCCTCGTAGATCATGTAGACAAAACTAAGTTGCAATATTGTTGTACGACGTGAGGAGGAAATAATAAAATAATTAAAAAGAAGTAAAAATTTCCGCTCTTGGGTAGCCTTGAACCCGGGATCTTCAAAACAACAAGCGAGTGCGATACCACTCGCACACTTTTCCGACAAACTTTACCGCATATTGTTATGGTCCTTAATAGTGCGTATGGTTAAATATTCAATTATTACAGTTAGATCTTGAATATTGATTGGAATGCATATTTTCAAATGTACTTAAAGCAAGTTTCACGACCGCTTTGCGTTAATAATGCAAATCGACTGTAAATGTTACCCCGAAACGACAACCGTCCTCCATATTTTATTTCTTAAAACTTGCGCTATTCAAATGCTCCTCCCTGCCGGGTGCGCGCGCATCTTTCTGGCTCCTCATCCGACTGTCCCGAGACACAAGTGAGGAGCGATCCCTCGCCTAGTCCATGGGAAAAGTCGATCCTGGAGGGTAAAACGATAGCGAAAAAAAAAATATTCTAATTTGTATTTTTCGTCTTGTATATGACATGTTTGTTAATTGGATTGTTTAGTTATAAATGTATTTTATATTTTGTTGTATTAGTTGTTAAGCTAGGTTTAGTTTCTCATTGCATTACTTCAAGCCGGAACGCTACATAAAGGGGCTCTTTTACCTCAGTGGCAGCTCTCTATCAATAGATTCAAAATTCAAATAATGTATTAGAAAAGTGTTTTAAACTTCCAGCAGCAGATGGCGTCAGTAACATATGATTTCACCAATCACATAATGTTGTGGGTATTTTCCATGTAACATTAAATATTCCCATAGAATGCCCTGTAATCATTAGGAATTCTCCTCTGATATTATCTCCCTCGTGAAGCGTTCAATTCTAGTACTGGTTATCAAGTTATTAAGAGTCACTTTACTCACTGTTCGTATCTCTCTTCACTTCAATTTATCTGCGGAGTGTGTAATCTGGAGTTAGAAGGCTTAGCAGTCAAATGCAAGGAAGTGAAATGGAGAGGGAATTGGAAAATAATTAATAACGGGCTGACGCTGCGAAATGGAAGTTGAGAAAGAGGAAGAAGAGCAGAATAGAATAAGTGGTCGTAAAAGTGATGAGAAGAACAAAGAGGCAGTGGGTGGGGAATTGAGAGTCGTGAAAAAGGAGGGGGGGGGGGTAGAATGAGAGAGACGATCAGAAGAGCCCTAGCATTTCTATAGATGATTACTCTCCCATTTCAATTTAGGAGAAGTTGGAACTCGATGGACTATTATATAACACAAGAGCAGAACCAAATCATCTTCTCCTCACAAAAGTTGATGTGGATGGCACAATACTCTGCTCGAGATTTCATTCCTTCGAAATTTTACGATGCTGAAGTATAGCAGGAAGGACATTTGGACAAGTTCAGGGAATTAAATTCAACTGGTAGCATATTTTTCTTGATAATAAGATTCAGTCAGCATTTACGAGTTGATCCTGTCTAATCTGTGTGATCAATTTCTCTGCATTTCCAGCTAAACGTATTAACATTAAGAATTGTACTCTTGTGAAGAGGTTTCGCATGGCTATTCTGTTGCGTATTTAGAACACGACGAAGTAATAAATGTCTGAACGGGAATTTCTCAGAAGAAATATTGTCATCAATAAGAGACAATCCATTCAAAATATAATGCAAAATGTAAATCATTTGGGGAATTTTAACTTACAACACTCTGATCAGAAATTGATAAAAATATATCAGTTTATTTGGCCAAGCATCTTTTAAGAGCTACAGACAAAACCTTTTGAGAAAAAGCCTGGAAATTGTTTTTGTTGGTGTGGATAAATTTATTAGATCATCAGTTGCCGGAATTTTCCCCAAAGGGGATCTTGAACGTGCCAGTAAATCTATTGGCATGGCTCCGTCGCATTTGCCCAACCTTAAATGCCATCTAAATGCGCCAGGATTCGATCTTGCAATCTTGTGATCAAGAGGCGAGAACGTCATCGCTGCGCCACGCAATCAATCGTAAAATTGTAAAGTGACTGGCGTACATTGGTAGTTGGCGGTATTATTTGTGATGGCACAGTTAAATCTATGAAGGTTTTGGGACTAGTAGCTAAATAAACACCAAGATAATTTTCTTCAACGTATTATTTTGGTTTCTATTAGGTTTTAAATGTCTTCATTAAAATTACTTTAATATATTGTTATAGAATGCTTTGAAGGCATTTTCAGTGCTACCTTATTAACAATATTAATTTGAAAGGTAGTCGCTTTTAGATTGACTTATACCGTCAATATTAAGTTGGAGAATATTGATATAAGGACCTATAAATTCTTTGCTGATGCTTGGCTCCGAAAAGGACGGTTTGGATTATGTTCCATGATCCTCTAATTGCTGGGATATCCTGAAGCAGAGCTTTAGGTCCAGCAGCCAACTCTGTTTCTTGCTTACCACCGCCCGGGTTACACGTGTAGGGTACTTAGTAGTTATATCTACGGACATGAAGCAACGATTGTCTCCCACTTTCTTTGACAATTCTTTGTATCCTTATTTGCCATACGAAATAAATAAATAAATAAATAAATAAATAAATAAATAAATAAATAAATAAATAAATAAATAAATAAATAAATAAATAAGTGAATATGTAAATAAATAAATAAATAAATAAATAAGTAAATAAGTAAATAAATAAATAATTGCTATTTTTTACCGGTTCATGTTGTAACCCTCTCTGCTTTGTGAAAATGAAAATCCTCAGCCTGCTTCCAGTCGACCGACAGGGTCAGGGATGGAATGAATGAAGCCCCCATCTAGCGGCGAGGATATGAACTGTGCCGGCTGCCGAAGCCTGTCACACTCCTCTGAGGCAATGATTAAATGAATGACAGATGAAATGAAATGATAGTGAAGAGTGTTGCAGGGATGTAATTGTGACAGGGAAAACCGGAGTACCCGGAGAAAAACCTGTCCGCCTCCGCTTTGTACAGCACAAATCTCACATGGAGTGGGTGGGATTTGAACCACAGTCCCAGCGGTGAGAGGCCGGCGTGCTGCCGCCTAAGCCACGGAGGCTTCTCTCCGCTGTGTAACCTATGCAAATAATAATCACGTGTAAGCAACTTCTGAGGCAGAGTCTTACACCTAATACAATAGGGCATAAATGCATGTTGACCGACTGAAAATTTATCAATTATACGTTGTTTTCCAAGCAAATAGTATTATTATTCATATTATTCTGTTTTGGGCTTACGCCGTGTGTAAATGATTAAAAGAAAGAAGAGTGCTTGCGTTTTCATGTTTTATTTAAGATGCAGGATCAGTTACCACGAATGCTCTACTTCTTGCTAATTAAAATACTATTCTGATTCTAATACATCGTTCTATGGACTGCGTATACCACTTACGCTCAGCTTATTAGGAATGTAAACATCATAAGTGCACCTCCTCAATTATCAAAGATGTGCACTTCATACAGTTGTCAATGGAACACGGATCTATTGAAAACGCAGGTACGGTCTCTTGCAAAACATTTATACTATTTTTGTCATTTTCACACGCCATAAGCCCAAAATAGTACATTATGCAACGAGCCTATAATGGCTATAAGTAAGACACGAGTATGTTTATAAAACGACCTTTAGCGAGTTTTATAATTTCCATACGAGTGTCTTAATTACCATTATAGGCGAGTTGCATACGAATGTTTATGTTCGACGATAATTATAACTTTATTACATGTTTTAACATAAATATTCATAAATATCTGTTCAGTATCTAGAATTTTGTGATCGGGTGGTGCGCTAGGTAGCATATCTCCATGTTCCAAGCTCTCTGGCCGACCGACGCATGCGCTCTGTGTGCTTGCAATGCCATATGCAGGCCATATGTTTACATCTGCCGCCCCTCAGTAATATTGTCACCGGAGTCGTTTCAAGAAAATGCGCTGTGTAGAAATTAGTGTTGGTGATTCTAAGGTACAGTGCTATTTCTTGTCTCATATTCGCCAGTTTATTTACGCGAACATATGGACGGTGCGTATTCCATGTCGGTAATTTATTATAGTTCGATGTTGTGTTTATTATTATTATCATTATTATTGCCTTTATTGGTGGCGCAGTTAGGGCTCTTGGCCCTCTCTTACACTTAACCACATTAATTCAATACAATAAACATATTATGGCGACAAAATTAAACAATAATAATTGACATTGATCATGACTTTCGCACTCTCATTCACTCATCCAGTCATACTTGTTGTCGGTCAGCAATGTTCAGCAGGCTGCCCCAGCAGGTGGTCTTGAATTTAGATAGTGAGGTGGTACCCCTGACACTGGCTGGAAGGTTATTCCACAGCCTAGACCCCACCACATGAAAAGAGTTGTTGTATATAGAGGAGCGATGAATAGGAATGGAGAGGGAAGAACCAGAGCGTGTATTATTACCATGGAAAGAAGACAAATACTTGAATTTATTTGATAAGTAGTCTATCGTCAGACAATAATCGGAAAATCTGGACAAGAATGTGATATGATCGACGTAGTTCAGGTTTCAGCCAGGAAAGAGCGCAATAATAGGGAGTGATATGTTTATCATAGCTCAGATCGTAGATAAATCGTATGCAAGAGTTCAGAGCTCGTTGAAGTTTCAAAGTTAATGTTTTGGTTGCGTCTACAAGAATAACGTCACAGTAGTCAAGAATAGGAAGTATTAGTGTCTGTATGAGTAGGATTCTTACTTTAAATGGTAAAATATCTTTTTTTCTTTATGTCCGACATGTTGGATTTTGAGCGCATGCGCAAAGGTATCGTTACCTAATTGGTCAATGAACGAGCTCTGATTGGCTGGAGAAACTATATCATAATGGAAAACAGTGTTATAATGACCATCATTATGATACAGTTTTCTGACTCATAATAGTGAGGGTCGAACATAAAGGATAATATGAATAGTATTCTAGTATTCAGCCTTAATCTACGTAGGTAGAATTAGGCTTACGTTAATTTCTGCATGATGATGATAATAATAATAATAATAATAATAATAATAATAATAATAATAATAATAATAATAATAATAATAATAATAATAATAATAATATCGTATGGCCTCGGGTGCCGGGTGCAAGCTTTGTTATCTAACACCCAAAGGGTAGCTTGCATGTCGAATTTCGTTGCTCCTTGAAGCACTATGAAAGTCAAGGAGGTTAGACATCTAAGCTCCTTGGACACTATAGCGCTTTCTAGTAGAGAAATGAGGAACTGTGTCGGCGGAAACTCCCGAGATGAATTTTGCCATTATGAACCCGGCCTACTGAATTCAAATGGGTTCTTTGACATGTCAACATCGTAGCCTATGACATGGTGTCGCAACTTTTGCCGCCTTTCAAAAATCACTTACCACGGCCAGGGGCGAACCTGCAAGCTTGGGGTTACTAGACCGACACGTTGACCACTCACCCACCGTGGCAAGCATGATAATCTCACACAAATATTACTGAAAAGAATCAAATAAATTTCACAAAATGTGTCAATACTAAATTGTCCCATTTAATTGTTAATATTTACTAATACATGTAATTTGTTCCAGGAGTGTATTTATATATTTGTATTCATTGGGCATAATTGTGTTGACTGACTGAAAAGTTACAAAAAAGTCAACGCGACAAGTCGTCAAAACAGGAATCCAATCTTCACAGGGTATTGTAGCCTATTCCCTAGAAGACTCGAATAGTGGTAAATGTTAACACGAATACTGATGCTGATCAATAACAGTAACTTGTAGTTCTACTACGTGACCGTTAATCTAGCGATCATGAGCCACGGGACCTCCTTTTTACGTAGAATCTGAACCACAGGACATGGCATTTCACTTCGAAAATCTCACATGTATTGGATAACGATTGTTGTTTTAAGGGGCCTAAAATTGGGATTATTGGTTTGGGGAAAGGTGAAAATGAAAATGATAAGGAAACTACAATTAAAACAATCTAAACACAAACAACCAAAACCAACTACTGATCTACATACTAGAAGAGGAAATGGATAACAAAACAAGTAGTTCCGTGAAGAACTATACAGCCTATTTTCATGGCGCACGCTGTACAACGCGAGTAAACGTGCTCCGCAAATTCACCTGCCATATCAGCAAGATAAGTTGCATTTGAATATTCGTGGGCGTGCTAGTGTTCTACTTAATCGTTTACTCGAATAAAAGTGAAGTGCTATGACGCTGAAGGCCGTAAATGAACGAATAACTAAGTTCGAAGAGCGAATGGCTGAATTCCAAGCAAGCTTGGAACAAGCCATGGCTGCTAGTGCGACCAGTGCTGCCAACCCCGGCGACACACTCACCGGCCTCGCTTCAGACTTTAAGGACTTTCGTGAAGCTATATCAAGCGAATTAGGCGAGATGAAGAAGGAAGTAAACCATCTGCAGGAACGCATCGACCAGCAGGACATTCAGATTGACGAGGCAGAGCAGTATAGCAGAAGGAACTGCCTCCTCCTTCATGGAGTAAGTGAGACCCCTGGCGAGGACACCTACGCTGTGGCATTGGGAACTTTAAAAACCAGACTGAACATCGAATTGCCTATGGACAGTATAGATAGATGTCATAGACTGGGCCGTATGAAGAGGACGACAGCTGAGGTGGTATCCGCAGGAAACAGGCCTATCATCATTAAATTTATCAGGTACCATGAGAGAGACCGCATCTGGCGTGCCAAGCGAGCTCTTAAAGGTACCAAACTACTCGTAACTGAATCTCTGACGTCCACAAGGAAGGAAGTGTTGCGTAAAGCACGAGACTTCTGGGGTATGCGGCGGGTTTCAACGCAGGATGGCCGCATTATCGTCCATTTAGAAGACGGGAAGAAGCTCAACATTAGCACACCTAAGGAATTGAACTTTCACATGGGGCGGTTAGGTGGATTATCAGGGCGATAAGACCATTGTGATGTGCCCACTAAACATTATTACTATTATTATTATTATTATTATTATCATTATTACTAGGTTTACGTGTGTGATTGTGTGTGTGTGTGGTATATTAACCAGCAAGCGGTCCAGTTCTCCAGGAAATCCAGGTAAGATTTTTTTTTTTTTGGTCTCAGTTAAAGTATGTCCGTTAGTCAGGTAGCTGCGGTGTTTTCCAATGACAACGACCTTAGCTCTAAGAATAGAACTCTCCTCACCCCTCTCCCTACCATAGACGCCAGCAGCTTATTGAAACACGAACTTTCACCATATCCTCGCACCCTCCAGTGTTGTCACTTAAACAGCTTAAGTTTGCCCGCACACTTTGACGAAATTCAGGCTATATTTAACAAAACTAGTGTCCATTTGATAGGAATGAGTGAAAGCTGGTTATCGCCTTCAATCCCAAACAGCATGGTTCAGCTTGATGGTTATAATGTTCATCGTCATGACCGCACTAATAAGAGGGGAGGAGGTATCGTTCTCTACTGTAGAGATGACCTGAAGAGCCGTGTCATTTGTACCTCATCGACCGGCGATTTGCCGAGGACGGAGTTCATGTTCGTTGAAGTAGTTGCTAGTGGACAGAAAATACTTATTGGAGTGGTTTACCGACCACCTAAAGTACCTTATATGGCCGAGTTTGAAACGTATCTACTTAACTTGCTACCAACGTACGAACATATCATTATATTAGGGGATTTCAACACTAATCTACTTACGAAGAATTACGATACTAAGAAATTAGAAGACATGTTTTCCTCATGTGACTTGACTATCCTTCCTTCAAATCCTACTAACCATGTACATACTACCAACAACATTTCCCACACCTTAATAGATCTCAAAGTGACTAACAACCCTCAGAAAGTGGTAACTCACGGACAGATTTCAGTACCGGCCGTGTCCACCCACGATCTTATATTTCTCGCTTACTCACTACACGTTCCAAAATATCAACCTAGGTATATAACGTGCAGGAATATGAAAGATATCGATATGTATGAACTAAGGTACGATGCCTACATTCTTCCGTGGAATGACATTTTAAATCTGAAAGACATTGATGCCAAAATAAATAAAATTAATTCGTTAATACACAGTCTATACAACAAACATGCACCCAAAAGACAAATAAGAATATCACGCAAACCGAATCCATGGTTAACCTCTGATGTTAAACATATGATGTCTCAACGTGATACACTCTACCGACATTACAAACGTACCCAAGACCCAAGTGACTATGAAAATTATAGAATAATGAGGAATAGAACTAAACAAATCATCCGTAATCTTAAGTTTAAATATGTCCGTGAATCAACAAGGAATCTAAATACAGCTAGTGCTTGGAGGCATCTCCGAGCCATGGGCATAGGCAAAACACGGGAACAGCTTCAGGTACCTGACATTCCACTTGACGATTTAAATGCGTATTTCACGGAAGAGAGAGTTCAGTCTAATCCGCTTAACATACCTCATGTAAATAATGACCCATCATTTGTCCCACAAAGTCGCCCATGCTTTGCTTTTCGTACTGTCAGCACTAATGAAGTTAAGAAAGTCTTGTATTCTATTAAATCGAAAGCTAGTGGTGTCGACGATATTCCTATAACTTTCATACATAATATCATTGGCGCTATTCTACCCATTCTCACCCATATTTTTAATCACTGTCTCAAAAACGGCACATTACCTGCAATTTGGAAGTACGCTAATGTAATCCCACTTCCCAAGAACCCAGGCTCTAAACTTCTATCCGATTACCGTCAAATTTCTATTCTCCCCGCTCTTTCCAAAGCGTTAGAACGGTTGGTACATACTCAAATACTGGAATACCTGCACGCTCACTCTCTTCTGGATCCACTTCAATCTGGCTTCAAGAAGGGCCATAGCACAGCAACTGCTTTACTAAAAGTGACTGATGATATCAGACTAGCAATGGACGAAAGACAAGTGACAATACTCACACTCCTTGACTTCAGTAGGGCTTTTGACACGATACATATCCAGACATTGTTGAAGAAACTTGCATGCCTTTTCGGTAATGAGGCTTTAAAATTTTTCACCGCATATCTTACAGATCGCATGCAACGTGTAATAACACAAGATACTGCTTCACAGTGGCGACTCAGGAAGGCAGGAACCCCTCAGGGTTCCGTTCTTGGTCCTCTTTTGTTTGTCCTTTATATTAATGACATCTCCTCAGTAATAAAATATAATAGATATCATCTTTATGCGGATGACCTCCAAATTTACTGTCACGTTGGTATCAAAGATATAGCGAACGCGATACGAGATGTAAACACCGACCTGCAACAACTCAGTGTGTATGCTAGTGATAACGCCCTCCTTCTCAACCCCAAAAAGACCCAAGTTATTTTAATCGGCTCGCAGGGATTATTGAATTCCATGTATAAAAACTACACTATCCCTCCTGTGACTTTAAATGCAACCGTAATCCCGTTTAGTAAAACAGTGAAAAACCTCGGTATGACTCTGACTGAATCTCTTGACTGGTCTGCACATGTAAGTAATACTTGCAGGAAGATGTACGCGACGCTACACCCACTCAAACGGCATAAGGACATTTTACCACAAGACGTGAGGATAAAACTTATTGAGACTTTGATACTACCAATACTTGACTATTGCGACGTGGTCCTTGTTGATGCAACTAGCGAACAAACTAAAAAACTGCAACGAGCATTGAACTCTAGTCTTCGGTTTGCTTTCAACTTGAATTACGATTCTCACGTAACCCCTAGCTACAAAGCTCTTTCTTGGCTGAAACCTGAAGGGCGTCGAAATTTTCATATTTTGACGTCGGTATATCGAACCCTAGACGAAAATCTCCCACTGTATATTTCTTCGAAATTTCATTTCCTGTCCTCATTTCATAATATTAATACTAGATCTGGCTCTTCCCTCGCTATTCCCGTTAACCACTCTTCCAAGTACAATAAATCCTTCGTTGTGACTGGGTCGCGACTTTGGAATACACTCCCAGCTGACGTAAGGAAATGCAAGACCTACACAAAATTTAAGACTGCTTGCAGAGATTTCCTATTGAACACCGCTGACTGTTTCGTGTGACTGGTGATGGATGATAGACAGCATGATTGAGCCATTATGGTATATAAATAAAAATTAAAATACTCAGTTATTTACTAGATCTAACACTATCACTTATTATTATTAGTATTATTATTGTTTCAGGTAACAATTTTATATGATTCTTTGTTTGATGTGCATTGCTATCTTTATTTTTTATGTCCTGTATTATTCTAACTTAATTTCTAGTTCACCTATCTTATTCAATGGTAGTATTTGTGTATTTAATTATAACTAAGTGGTTAAGTGTAAGAGAGGGCCACGAGCCCTAACTTCGCCACTGCAAAAGACATAAATAAATAAATAAATAAAAATATCCTACTTATGTTAATTGCCACTATCAACACACACAATTTCAGTTTGATTCCTGTAATAGATTCATAGATATTGAGAACCGACTAAATATTTCGGATGGTCGCCATGTTGGATTTTATATATTGAACCCTTCAGAATAGCAGTGTTTTATGCAAGAATCTTGATCAAGGGGTCGCGCTCAGTTCATAGTGTGATGTTTATGTCCGCCAAACAGCATGCTTTACTGAGGCAAGGGTCATAGGATAAAAACTGTAATTAAGAAAGTAAGGAGACAAGACGCAAGATAATAACAAGATTTAATAACTAATTGTGCATAAAAGAAAATAAAAAAAACAATAATAAAAATATATCCTCCCTGAATTTTTCCCTGACAGGAATATCTAACACTTTGAGGAGTCAGATGGATCTCCCCCTTTATAATAAAATTGTGGATCCTAGTTCCACTACCTTGCATTTGAGTTTTATGTGCGCGTGATGACTAACTACGAGAAAATGAGTACTTGGATGACCGTTCGTTCACAACGGGTTAACAGCCACGGTGCTCACGAACAATCATCACGTAAATCAACGTTTATGGATATGGGCATGACATTAATAAAAACCCTTAAAAACTCTAATGCTGACACACACTACAAATCTATTATTTACAGGAATCTGTCTGAGATCCTCATTAGCGCGGACGCACTTAACAACATGAGCTACCAACTGGCCAATTGCTCAATACACACCAGGAAAGACAGCATTGCACATGACTCACGGGACACAGAAATGGAAATAAACCTGGAATAAACCAACAACAACAAAAGCCTGACCGGCTAAGATTACTTTATATGAACGAAACTGCATGTTAAGGTAACGCGTCGGAGATTATCGTGATTCGTAGGCAACTCCCATTTATTTCAACAATTCTTTTACCATTGATCAGTTCTTATCTGAAATGCAAGTAATTAGGGAGCCAACGAGCACTCCTCACTAATGACCATGCTTTGCACGTTCAGACAGCCTTGTGAAACATCTCCCCCCTTTCCTCAAATACTTGTCGTGTCCCAGTCCAGTGTATATAAATAGCCGACCAGCTGTTCCGTTACCTCACGGAATCAACAGCAACAAAAATCTCATCCAACTCAACATATGGTCAGACATAATCACATATCCACAATTGCCCTCGCAAGGATACAATATGGACCGGGTACCAAGCTGACAGAAATCAGTCTCAGCTGAAATTCCCGCTTGTAATACCACAAAAATACACACATACACACATCTGGGACCGACATGACGCTTTTCACACAGGTCTGCTGAATAGGTGCTCACCAACATTAAACACAATATTTAAAACCTACGATAGAGCTGATTACTCTTCGTCACAAATTACATTGCTCCAATCGGCAATAGTCACACTGAATCTGATCAATAATAAATCTTAAACAATTTTAATTACCCTCCAATCTACTGTATAATTACATTAATTCAGTCCTACTTCTGAAACACAACAGATCTCCGAGAGACGTTTTTAACAGCATTGCGTAACATATGCAAACACGGCCGTTCACATAGCTACGTTAGTTAACACAATACAAAAACAAGAACCTTCCACTAACTACATTCGTGCGAGCTGCTTCCATACAATAGTGTGTCAGACCAAAACTAAGTATACTACGTTAATCACACAAGCAATGTATTTACAAAAATATGTCCCATAAACCATAAGTTAATTTATAAAATAATAAAGAATATTATTTTGTACTCATCTCTCTTGTAGTCACCCGTCAAAGAACGTCTGCTGCCATTTCCCAACTGAATGGTTCTATCTCATCTCAGCCATCTGGACGGAGTGTTGAGAATTCCAAACTTCCTCTGTAGTCGTCGGTGTCATCTCTGGCGCTGCTTCAAAAATTAGATTATTATACACTTGATATCTGACTACTAAATTCGCTGTTCAGGTACTACTTTCCCTGTCACAGTTCGTTGGCGAATTATCGACGATACTGCCCCTACAATATAGTACTGTGACTATCTATCACTGAATTTAACACTTTACAATAACAACCTGTGTCCACGACACACAAAATAGAAATCGTTCTGTCCGCAGACGAACAGTAATAAAACGACTACGCCCGTAGACGCACAGAATAATAGTCTACGTCCTCAGACGAACAGAATAGAAGTCCCTGTCTTGGCTCTTCATGCCACTTATAAAAGAACTGGCCCTAGGTCTCGATGGGGGGGGGGGGAATTTATGTAAAAATTTCTCGAAATAATTGTGGTACAGGCATGAAATAGATATCACTGAACTCGTAACATTGCACAGGTCAAGAATATGCTCATTAATCCTAGAATCGATCGTAGAGATTTTGTCTAGGCGATTTCCCGCGTGAATGCTAGCCGAGCGTACCCACGCTAGACCTGCCGCGTTAACTAGGCGTTCTTCTCTCATTGGTTCTCACATTTTCTGTAATTTGGCGGTTCATAGCAGATCTTGGCGTCGTAGGAGTGTCCAGCCTGCTCATCAGCCACTCACATTACTGCATCATATTTCTTCTAGGCGCGAATATCACAATGAACATACCGGCAGCATGTCTCACTGCGCGTCGCTTCTATTTGAGGCGGCCCACCTGTCCTTCTGACAAATCGCTATGCTATTTCCTTCCACAGCTAAAATATTTAGCCTATTGTCAACCTGCTTCAGGTATGTCCCCGCTGTCTCCAACCAATGCTTGAAATTTCCTCATCTCCGTCTGGCTACTTTCATGATGCTGGTTGAAATATTTATTAATTTGAAGAAATAAAACATAGAATCATTTATCCAACAGAGGATAAAAGGGTTCACAACTCTCCCACTCACAAAATTTCGAACTTAGGAATAAAGTCGACAATTTTTAAAAGACTTCCGTAGGCCAAATTGTTTTATTTCAGAATCACCCCTTTTCTATTACTGGTCTAGTCGCTCCTGTCTTGAATGGCATTTACTCGTTTTCATTTCCTGCTCGTATCTCCCCTCTCAGTCTGCTTGCATGACGCTCTGGTGCCTGAGGCAACACTCTGCTCGTCTCGTTAATGTTTGTCAATAACAACACTACTTCCTCGTTTACGTGCCGTACTCAACTACTCCTCGTGCACTTTGTTGATAATAGGACGTCCATATATTCAAACTGCATCATTAATTTTGGCGCTCCCATGGCTCACTTCTACGATACTTTTCAGGAATTGGGTACAATCTGCTTTTGAAAGGTGACCAGTCCTCGACTTGCATAGAATATTTGAAATTTAATATTTTTCCAGGTACTGTATCAAATACTGTTTTGTGCTTCCTTAATATCTCTTCCAACTGTTTTCTGTGTTCACTCCCAAGTTGAATGTCATTGAGCCGCTCCTGTAGTAACTCTTCAAATTGTGCATCACTGTTATCTCCTGTTAATAAAGACCATATCTCCTGGGATTCACTCTCCTCATCTAGTTCCACAACAGCTCCTTCTATGATGTTATCTTCTGCCTTTCGTACCTCCTCTTCCGTCTATTCCGATATTGCTTCCAATGCCCAAGAATTTACATCTCTTCCGGTAGTGATTTCATCCATATGCAATCCCACATTTTTCAGTTGATCATACTCTCTAAAACTGACAGTATTTTTGTGCAAATCTATCACTGCTTGATAGTCACAAATAAAATTTGCACCAAGAATTATATTGAAATTCATCTTTACCATGATAATGAATGTTTGCCCAAAAGTGTGTTCCAATATGTTCAGCTCTAAGTATGCCTGACGTTTACAAGTGACGGTGCGTTCAGGAATAACACCCCTCACTTTGAGTTGTGGTACGGGAATCACAGGAATATTCTGACTCCGTCCCAACTCTCGAACCAAGGCCTCCGATACCAGACTGATCTGCGACCCCGTATCCAATAAACATCTTATATTAATTCCACCAATCCTCGCGTAAATAATGGGTAACTGCCTAATTTCATCGTTCCGTGGTTTCACCGTCTCCTCCAGGCAATCTTCTGGCAAAGTAATCCATTCTTGTATGTTCGCTACTATCCATCCATCTTCAATTTCCGACTGTTGTGTTTGTAGCCTGTCTCTTTCATCCAAATTTAACATTTTTTTTAGCTCCATTGCGACTCCCATCATCCTTCTGTCGCTCATGTCCTTGATATCCCTGTTGTCTCAGTAGACTTCCAGCTTCCTCAGTATGTGTATCAGGATTCTTCATGTTCCCAATGGCCTTTTCCCATCTTCCTATCTCTCCACCTTGACTAGCGTGTAACTCCTCTAAGTAATTTTGCGATTGAGCGTGCCTATCATCCCAGTCATCTCGATAGTTACGTGGCTCTCCTTGATTTTGGTCTCTTCTTCCTTTCCATCGTTGATTGGCATTGTAATCACCGTATCTTCCATAAGGCCTGGCATTCCTTCGATTTTCACGCCATTGCTGATATCCTCTCTGTTGGTATCTATTGTTACCTTGGTATGACCTATTGTTGTACTGTTTTTCGTTACGCTGATATGGTCTGTTTTCTCCTTCTTCCTGGTTTCGCCTAGGTGTGGAAGTGCTTGTGTTAGTGCCCTGCGTTTTGGTGTTTGCCTGTTTTGGTTTTACGACCTCTGTAGTATTGACTAACTCCAGCTGTCTTCCTCCTCTATAATGACTATGAGATGTAGTCTCATCTATTTGCCGTTGTATCTGCTCTGCATGTAGGGCCGTACTAACGTTCGCTGCGACTAGTACTTGTTGTACGTTTACTGGCATTTGTCTCGCTATAGTCATCACCAGATCTGCTTCATTTAATGGGTAATCAAGGTCACGAAATTTTAACATTTGCATGTTAAAGAAATCTGAGTATTTTGTTTGCTGGGTGGTTTGGTACTTCCTAGAGTAAAGCTCCATCCTTAGACTCTGTTGTGTTGCGGGCGACCAGTATTTGCGCAGAAACGCTAAGTTGAAATCTGACATGTTTCCAAATGTATATTTGAAGCTTAAAAACCATGTGAGGACATTTCCTGATAAAAATCTCTCCATCATCCTTAATCTTCGTGCTTCAGGTACCCCAGTGTCATTGAAATGGTCTTCCATCTCTTTGATAAAGGCTTTAGGTGTCACCCCTGAATTTTCCGTGTATTTCTGCGGTTTGTAGTCATTTGAGCGAATTACTTGAATAAGTTGTGTGGGCTGATGACCGTCTTGTGGTGTCGAGCTCCTATCTACATTCTTACGAAATCCTTCCGTGTTTGTTGTTAATGGGCTGTCTGCCTGAGTCTGACTTCCTGCTGTGCTGGACTCTGGACTATTTGAGTTATCCGGCTTGTCTTTCACTGTTCCCGTTCTAAATATAGATGATTGTTCTAATGAGCGGAGTTCGGCTTTAATAATCCTGTCCGTCTGCTCTTTAAGTTTATTTTTCACCTCTTGCTCCAAAGCTTGAATACGCGTGTGATTTTCGCCTACTGTTTTAAGAATGGTGAATCTTTCCTCTTTAGAATCAATATTCATTTTCTTCCAATCTTTCCTTATTTGTTCTTTAATCGTTATTTACTTGCCCTTCGATCTGGCTTTTTGTGTCATCCTGATTACTTTCTATCTGGCTCAGCCTTTCGTCTAATGTACTCTTAAATTGCTCTTGCTCCGTTTTTAGGCTTTCCCATTGTTCCGCTGATTTTATCTCGAGACGGTCCATATCTTTAATTATGCCGGATATGTTATCATCTACTGCTGATAATTGTTGTTGAATGACCCTGCCGCTTTTCTCCATCTCCTTAAATCGTCCTTCCAATTTATCCTGAGCTATTTTGACCTCGCTTGTATTCATTGTGCATGCTATTTCAATTTGTTCTAATTTAGCCAACACCGTTTCATCCAGAATGCTAAGTTTTTGATCAAAAATATCTTGCATTTTTTAATCTGCTCTAATTGTTTCTCATTATTCTTGCTAACATCTAGGGCCAGTAATACCATCTGTTGATTTGTGTGATCTTTCATTTCTGCGGTTAACGAAGCTAATTGGTTCGTGTTTTTAATATTTTGCGCCTCTAACTGCGAATTGATAGTGTCATTAATTTCACTCTTTAATAACCTAGCTTGTTCCGCCTGATATTCATTTTGTTCAATTCTACTGTTATTTAATTGTGTCCGCAATTGTTCACTTTGTTCTGACAGTTTAGTTTTTAGCGATTCGCTCTGCTCAGATAATTTGTTTATAGACTCACTTTGTTCTAGCCTACTAGTGTTTAATTGTGTCCGCAATGATTCACTTTGTTCTAACAGTTTAGTATTTAGCGATTCACTTTGTTCTGACAGTTTAGTATTTAGCGATTCACTTTGTTCTAACATACTAGTGTTTATAGATTGACTCTGTTCTGATAGTTTTGTGTTTATTTGTTCAGATAACTTCGTGTTTAGCGATACACTTTGTTCCGCCAATTTAGTATCCAACAATTCCTGTGTTCTCCTCGCCGCACTCTCAATGATCTCCAGGATCTGCTCAACCGTTGCCATAATACACACTTTATATGAGACATAAGGGAAATGGCATAAAGCAATGCCCTTTGACACACACATAAAATCCAATGCACATTTACTTTCTTTATCCAACTCAGTTCATTTATTTTACATTTATTCCCACTAGTCAATTGCATCTCTGAGTGGTTCTAGTTTTATTCAATTTAATTTTAACCCAAGCACATATTTAGTCATTAAATAGTTATCCTGATCTGATATTAACACTGACTAATTAACAAAGTATTAATTGTCATTTTAGGCTACAGCCTCCTAATATTTCCATGAGTTTGACTTTCTAACAAATCTAGTTTTAATTTTATCATTGGGCGCCCGGTATCACATATTAATTTTACTTTAATTTAAAAGACAAAAACGTGAACCGTATTTTACTTTGCAAACTCCTGATTTTAATTTATTTTTTCACACATTTGGCGGTATCCACTTCGCCTCAATTACTTTTAATAAAATATCACTTCCCGGTGATTAAATACTGTCATATCTGCCTGCACTTGCGGCATGTCAGTTTTACTCAAATACGCCACTATTGACATGTGTAATCTCCGCCGTTACACCACAGTAAATGGCCCCACGCTTGGCCGCGCCAGTTTTATCCCTATGAACCCTTCAGAATAGCAGTGTTTTATGCAAGAATCTTGATCAAGGGGTCGCGCTCAGTTCATAGTGTGATGTTTACGTCCGCCAAACAACATGCTTTACTGAGGCAAGGGTCATAGGATAAAAACTGTAATTAAGAAAGTAAGGAGACAAGACGTAAGATAATAACAAGATTTAATAACTAATTGTGCATAAAAGAAAATAAAAAAACAATAATAAAAATATATCCTCCCTGAATTTTTCCCTGACAGGAATATCTAACACTTTGAGGAGTCAGATGGATCTCCCCCTTTATAATAAAATTGTGGATCCTAGTTCCACTACCTTGCATTTGAGTTTTATGTGCGCGTGATGACTAACTACGAGAAAATGAGTACTTGGATGACCGTTCGTTCACAACGGGTTAACAGCCACGGTGCTCACGAACAATCATCACGTAAATCAACGTTTATGGATATGGGCATGACATTAATAAAAACTCTTAAAAACTCTAATGCTGACACACACTACAAATCTATTATTTACAGGAATCTGTCTGAGATCCTCATTAGCGCGAAGACGCACTTAACAACATGAGCTACCAACTGGCCAATTGCTCAATACACACCAGGAAAGACAGCATTGCACATGACTCACGGGACACAGAAATGGAAATAAACCTGGAATAAACCAACAACAACAAAAGCCTGACCGGCTAAGATTACTTTATATGAACGAAACTGCATGTTAAGGTAACGCGTCGGAGATTATCGTGATTCGTAGGCAACTCCCATTTATTTCAACAATTCTTTTACCATTGATCAGTTCTTATCTGAAATGCAAGTAATTAGGGAGCCAACGAGCACTCCTCACTAATGACCATGCTTTGCACGTTCAGACAGCCTTGTGAAACATCTCCCCCCTTTCCTCAAATACTTGTCGTGTCCCAGTCCAGTGTATATAAATAGCCGACCAGCTGTTCCGTTACCTCACGGAATCAACAGCAACAAAAATCTCATCCAACTCAACATATGGTCAGACATAATCACATATCCACAATTGCCCTCGCAAGGATACAATATGGACCGGGTACCAAGCTGACAGAAATCAGTCTCAGCTGAAATTCCCGCTTGTAATACCACAAAAATACACACATACACACATCTGGGACCGACATGACGCTTTTCACACAGGTCTGCTGAATAGGTGCTCACCAACATTAAACACAATATTTAAAACCTACGATAGAGCTGATTACTCTTCGTCACAAATTACATTGCTCCAATCGGCAATAGTCACACTGAATCTGATCAATAATAAATCTTAAACAATTTTAATTACCCTCCAATCTACTGTATAATTACATTAATTCAGTCCTACTTCTGAAACACAACAGATCTCCGAGAGACGTTTTTAACCGCATTGCGTAACATATGCAAACACGGCCGTTCACATAGCTACGTTAGTTAACACAATACAAAAACAAGAACCTTCCACTAACTACATTCGTGCGAGCTGCTTCCATACAATAGTGTGTCAGACCAAAACTAAGTATACTACGTTAATCACACAAGCAATGTATTTACAAAAATATGTCCCATAAACCATAAGTTAATTTATAAAATAATAAAGAATATTATTTTGTACTCATCTCTCTTGTAGTCACCCGTCAAAGAACGTCTGCTGCCATTTCCCAACTGAATGGTTCTATCTCATCTCAGCCATCTGGACGGAGTGTTGAGAATTCCAAACTTCCTCTGTAGTCGTCGGTGTCATCTCTGGCGCTGCTTCAAAAATTAGATTATTATACACTTGATATCTGACTACTAAATTCGCTGTTCAGGTACTACTTTCCCTGTCACAGTTCGTTGGCGAATTATCGACGATACTGCCCCTACAATATAGTACTGTGACTATCTATCACTGAATTTAACACTTTACAATAACAACCTGTGTCCACGACACACAAAATAGAAATCGTTCTGTCCGCAGACGAACAGTAATAAAACGACTACGCCCGTAGACGCACAGAATAATAGTCTACGTCCTCAGACGAACAGAATAGAAGTCCCTGTCTTGGCTCTTCATGCCACTTATAAAAGAACTGGCCCTAGGTCTCGATGGGGGGGGGAATTTATGTAAAAATTTCTCGAAATAATTGTGGTACAGGCATGAAATAGATATCACTGAACTCGTAACATTGCACAGGTCAAGAATATGCTCATTAATCCTAGAATCGATCGTAGAGATTTTGTCTAGGCGATTTCCCGCGTGAATGCTAGCCGAGCGTACCCACGCTAGACCTGCCGCGTTAACTAGGCGTTCTTCTCTCATTGGTTCTCACATTTTCTGTAATTTGGCGGTTCATAGCAGATCTTGGCGTCATAGGAGTGTCCAGCCTGCTCATCAGCCACTCACATTACTGCATCATATTTCTTCTAGGCGCGAATATCACAGTGAACATACCGGCAGCATGTCTCACTGCGCGTCGCTTCTATTTGAGGCGGCCCACCTGTCCTTCTGACACATCGCTATGCTATTTCCTTTCACAGCTAAAATATTTAGCCTATTGTCAACCTGCTTCAGGTATGTCCCCGCTGTCTCCAACCAATGCTTGAAATTTCCTCATCTCCGTCTGGCTACTTTCATGATGCTGGTTGAAATATACCCTATTTATTAATTTGAAGAAATAAAACATAGAATCATTTATCCAACAGAGGATAAAAGGGTTCAATATGTAGGTCCTAGAGTTACGTACTGTTACATGCAGATTATTGTGCACGTGTAGTATTCAAACTTCAATCGCATAATTAGGACACAAGAAGTAACAAGGAGATTTTAAAATTTCGCACAGCTGCCATCTTGAGGTTATGGAAACAATTGAAAAAAATTAGATGCCAGTGGATTACCATTCGTATAAGGATTTACTGTACCAAGTTTCACTGCACTCGTATGGTTAAATTGCGAGGACCGTCCATGTGAATATTTATACTTCGCGTCGCCGCCATGTTGCATTTGTGATCACCTGGTTATTTAAAGTCCTATAGGTGAACTTAAGTTCATAGCCCCTATGAACATTAAAAACATTCAGTTTGATTGCTATAATATATTCGTAGATATTCAGAGCCGTCTAAATATTTCGGATGGTCGCCATGTTGGATAGTTAAATGTATAGGCCATAGAGTCATGTACCATTAAAGGAAAATTATTGCGTAGGTTCATTATTCAAACTTTCACTTCGATCGCATGACTACATCACAAGAAATAAAGACTTAATTTTAAAATTCGCACAGCCGCCATCTTGAGGTTATGTAAACAATTGAACTAAATTACATACCAGTGCATTACAATGTGTATAAATATTTCCTGTACCAGATTTCAGTGCGTTTGGAACATTAAATCGCGAGAAAGGTCTATTTAAAATTTTCAAATTCGCTTGGCCGCCATGTTTTGTAGTCAACCGGTTTTTGAAAGTCTTATAGATGGACTTCCAGTAGTGCCCTTTATCTCCGTACAAAATTTCAGGGTGATACCGCTAATAGTTTCAGAGATATAGAATGCCGGTGAAATATTTCGCACATCCGCCATCTTGTGGTTATATAAACAAATGAACAAAGTTAGATGTCGGTGCATTACAATGTATATAAACATATACTGTACCACGTTTCATTGCGTTTGGTTGGGTAAATCGCGAGAAACGTCTATTTAAAAGTCGCAACTTCGCTTGGCCGCCATGTTGGTTTTTGTAGTTACCAGGTTTTCAAAGGTTACAAAGGTGAACTTACAGTAGTTCCCTTTATCACCATACAAAATGTCAGGGTAATATCGGTAATAGTTTCGGAGATATTGAATGCTGGTGAAATATTTCGCACAGCCGCCATGTAGGATTGGTGAGTCGTAACAAAATTTGAAGGGCACGGTCGGGGTCGCCCGGAATAGTGCTATGAACTTACCGAGTTTCATTGAAATCGCTCCAGCCGTTTAGATTTTATTACGGGGGGACACACACACGAATCACACACACACACACGGACAAAAGGTGATCTCATAAGCCTATTTTTTTTTTCAAAATTGAAAATAGGCTAAAAAAGTAAATAAAGACAGAAAAAAAGTAAATGGCCTCAACTCTCGAAAATTGATAATTAAGCGACCAGGAAGAAAACAGAGCCATGAAAGGCAGACAGGAAAGGGAAAGAGGTCCGTCCCAAATCACGAATACTCTCCTTGCTGCTAAGGAAATACAATTCTGATTTAAATACTTCGTTCTTTGAACTACAGATGCCAGTTACACTTACAGAGGTTTGTAAATTAATAGACTAAAGCAAATAATTTAAATCAGTCATAATCTTTTATTCAAAATCATTTTATTAGCCTATTTTCAATTTTGAAAAAATAGGCTTATGAGATCACCTTTTGTCCGTGTGTGTGTGCGTGTGTGTGTGTGTGTGTGTGTGTGCGTGTGTGTGTGATTCGTGTGTGTGTTCCCCCCTAATAAAATCTAAACGGCTGGAGCGATTTCAATGAAACTCGGAAAGTTCATAGCACTATTCCCGGCGACCTCGACCGTGCCCTTCAAATTTTGTTACGACTCACCAATCCAACATGGCGGCTGTGCGAAATATTTCACCAGCATTCAATATCTCCGAAACTATTACCGATATTACCCTGACATTTTCTATGGTGATAGAGGGAACTACTATAAGTTCACTTATGTGACT
Organism: Meconema thalassinum; assembly: GCA_946902985.2. NCBI lineage: Eukaryota > Metazoa > Arthropoda > Insecta > Orthoptera > Tettigoniidae > Meconema > Meconema thalassinum. The sequence goes on from OX336390.1 coordinate 590,921,359, forward strand.
TTTGAAAACCTGGTAACTACAAAACCAACATGGCGGCCAAGCGAATTTGCGACTTTTAAATAGACGTTTCTCGCGATTTGACCAACCAAACGCAATGAAACTTGGTACAGTATATATTTATATACATTGTAATGCACCGACATCTAACTTCGTTCAAATGTTTACATAATCACAAGATGGCGGATGTGCGAAATATTTCACCGGCATTCTATATCTCTGAAACTATTAGCGGTAAAACCCTGAAATTTTGTACGGAGATAAAGGGCACTACTGGAAGTCCATCTATAAGACTTTCAAAAACCGGTTAAGTAAAAAACGAACATGGCGGCCAAGCGAATTTGAAAATTTTAAATAGAACTTTCTCGCGATTTAATGTTCCAAGCGCACTGAAACCTGGCACAGGAAATATTTATACACATTGTAATCAACTGGTATCTAATTTAGTTCAAATGTTTACATAACCTCAAGATGGCGGCAGTGCGAATTTTAAAATTAAGATTTTATTTATTGTGATGTAGTCATGCGATTGAAGTGAAAGTTTGAATAATGAACCTACGCAATAATTTTCCTTCAATGGTACATGACTCTATGGCCTATACATTTAACAATCGAACATGGCGACCATCCGAAATATTTAGACGATACTGAATATCTACGAATCTATTTTAGCAATCAAACTGCATTTTTTAATGTTCATAGGGGCTATGAACTTAAGTTCACCTATAGGACTTTAAATAACCTGGTGATCACAAATCCAACATGGCGGTGACGCGAATTATAAATATTCACATGGACGTTTCTCGCAATTTAACCATCCGCGTGCAGTGAAACTTGGTACAGTAAATCCTTATACGAATGTTAATCCACTGGCATCTAATTTATTTCAATTGTTTAGATAACCTCAAGATGGCAGCTGTGAAAAATTTTAAAATCTCCTTGTTTTTTCTTGTGTCCTAACTATGCGATTGAAGTTTGAATACTACACGTTCACAATAATCTGCATGTAACAGTACAGAACTCTAGGACCTACATATATAAAATCCAACATGGCGACCATCCGAAATATTTAGTCGGTTCTCAATATCTACGAATCTATTACAGCAATCAAACTGAAATTGTGTATGTTGATAGTGGCAAATAACATAAGTAGGATATATGAAAATAGGCTGTATAGTTCTTCACGGAACTACTTGTTTTATTTTTATTATCCTAATTAGTAATGTTTTCACTCCTCTGGAATTACAGTTTTTCTTCATAAGGAATTGCATCTGGAAATTTTCGAAATTGGAGAAACTGAGGGATATCTGAGCTGGGCACGGTGATTATTTTTGGAGACTTTAGAATGTAACCTCTAAATCAAGTGATTTCAATCCATTTTCCACGAATCTTTGAATACCGTAGTTCAAGAGTGGACAACCAGAAATAAAAGACTCCCAATCTCTTTGCTCCAAATTCAGACGAAAACTAGAATAAGGTTATCAAAACAAAACTTGTGGCATTATGAATTAACAAGGCTCTTCAGTTAGTGGAAACTGTAAAATATAGTTTCCTGTCAGATTCTTTAAGCAAATGTTATTAAGACCATTGATTAAACATTTGAAATGATGTCAGCGCCTTGAAAACATTTCTACTGTATTAAGTCACAAATCGTACAAAGTAAATGCTGTAAACTGCCATCGAGTCTTAATATAATTTGCACACCTCTGTAGCTTTTTAGAAATGTCAAAATCTTAAGTTTTTTTCGTGTGGCCTCCTGAGAGGCCGAGTGCAGATCTTTCTAGTCAACGCCCATGGGCGACCTGTGAGTCGGAATGAGAGACGGGATGAATGGATGAAAGTGAACAACGATATGAGAGAAAGCGGCCGTGGCCTGTTAGAAGGTACCGTCCCAGCATTTGCCTGGTGTTGAAAATGGGGAAACCAGGGAAAACCATTTCAAGGACGGACGACGGTGGGACTCGAATCCACGCGTGGTCGAACATCAATTCCGCCCGATTTTCCTCAATTCCACCCGGTCCTCCAAGGGACCCAAAAATAAGTTCCTCAACTCCACTCAGGCTTTGACAAGGGGTCGGCAAAGGGGTTATCCCGAATGACGTAAACAAATGTCATAACCCTCCTGCTCGCATACGCAGGGCCGGGTCAACGTCAAACACCTTCTGCAGCGCATGAGCGAATTCTTGCATTCCACACAACACAAGTACAACACCTCATCCAATTTTTTTTTTTTTAAGTAGCTACATCAGATACAGACAGACACGTACATTCTACTTAACAGCAGCGGGCGGGTGTCGAGCAAAGACAAGAATAGTCGTGTGAGAAAAGAATTCATTGGAAACAAGCTCATGCAGTACGCCAACCAAACAATGAGAAGATTAGATCTTGTAAAGTGTATTTCTCACACAATAGTTAGGGAATGAAAAGAGTTTCATCTAATTTTTTTTTGTATAGTTTGAAATAAAGTAAAGATTTATGTGATTTTAAGATGCTGATTTTTCTTATTTTATTAAATTTCCTGTCCATATTTTTATTTAACAACAGTGATTAATATCTAGCTCTTTGTATTATGTTTATAATTTATATCTGATTTAACGATTGAGCGGACATGGTGGTGGTGATTTAAAATTAATCATAATATTCTTTTACATAAGTCTGCCAAGTTTTCTATTTTTTTCTACTCATGCGCTGCATAAGGTGTTTGACACGGCCCTTGGTAAGCGGGCAGGAGGGTTATGACACTTGTTTACGTCATTGGGGAAAAGCCTGGGCGGAGTTGAGGAACTAATTTCTGGGTCCCTTGGAGGACCGGGTGGAATTGAGGTAACCCTGGCTACCTGACTGGAATTCCCGGGTGGAATTGATGCCCGCCCCCACGCGTCTACCGAGTCAGCAGAGAGCTTGGCCCCATGACCTATCGCTGAACTTTAGCGAGCGTAGCCACCATTGTCGGTGAAATCTTAAGTGCATCCCTTCAATTGTCCGAGATCTGTACTTCATACGCAATCCTGCACTAATTACCCTCCTAACATTGCTCCCATCTCATTAACCCAGAAATCAAAGATGGTGGAGATAGTGATGATGGTGATGGTGGTTTTAGGGGGCAAACCACTGAGTCCACCTGCCTCTTTCCAGCAATCACACGATGTTTTTACTTTCAGCTTTTGAATAAGATGTTGTTCTTGTGGTGGTAAACACGTTTTGCACGAAAGCTACTAAATTGGGGTCTCATTACAAAGTCTTCCCTACCTGAAGAAAGGAGCCGGAGGTAGTTATTCACACCTTAGAGCACTCCCCCGAATATCAATTCATGAAAACACCATATAATTTTGATTTAATGTCTACAATAATCACTTGACTTCATCGCTGCCAGGTAAATACTGAAATTAAGCTCCTATAACCTGCTATTGTCTGAATGTTTCTACAGCGTGGTTGAATAACCAAGAACCTGTTATTGTAACTGCTTGACGATTGCAGTCACGTTTCAAAAATAACGGAAGACACGTCTGGAACCACTATTTGCAGATCAGAAGTTCTCAGTTGCCTGTGAGACCATTAATCATATGAATGTTACCTTTGTTTTCTTTACCCAACTCCATTGCTACCTGATCCAATGATTCTTTCTCATACGCCACTACACTATCCCTGTCATAGACTATAAAACAGGTTTGGCAAAGTGCAAAATTATAACACTTCTAATTATCCTCATGCACATCTACTTACAAATTTATTCAGATCCCAAACGCAAGGGCCTGAATAAACATTAACTACCAAGAGAGCCGAGAGTCATAACTTTGCCACTCAAAAGACAATAAATAATAATAATAATAATAACAATAATAAAGAGCATACACAATTACTTGGAACAGATACAATAAAAAGAACTACGCTATATCAACAAAGGCACAATTAAGACATTACAACACAGTCGTTAAAACAGAAACTATTATAATTTGTGGCAAATCTCGAATAATAATAATAATAATAATAATAATAATTATTATTATTATTATTATTAATTATCGAAAAACAAGAAAGGAAAATTCTCAGGCAAATCTTAGGACCAAAGTGTGAAAAAGGAATTTGGATTTAAAAGAAATCACATGAAATGTATCAAGTTACAGAAAAAGTCACAGATAGGGTAAGGAAATGACGGTTACAGTTTTTTGGACACCTGTATAGAATGGATAATAATAGGCTCACAAAGATAATTTTCAACCTAGCCTTATCAATGAAAAATCAAAACAACTGACTTGAAGGAAATCAAAGAAAACATAAACGAAATTGGCTGTCATGAAGAAACCATTCAAGACAGAACAAAATTCAGAACTTTAATTCACAAACAGAAATTTTCTGAGAAGCCCACCCGACAAAATGCAGGATGCACAGAACAGCGTAAAAGAGAACACAGCGAGAGGATGAAGAGATATTTGGAGGGGAAGAAGAGAAAGTGCTAATAGTTGGGCACAACGAATCGAAGAAAATAAGGATAATAAAGTAATAATAAGAAATAATCGTTATCTAGATGGAAGACCTCTTAAGACAATATTCGGCAAAATTAATTCAAGAAGTAATTCATCCATCAGGATTGAATCGTGAGGCAAACAAAGAGAGAATTTGAAAATTACAGAAGGTCTATAGAATCACAGATACAACAAAATATCAATATCGAAGAATGCCCCAATTAAGGCAAATATACAGGATGATAAATGCCGAAGATACCAACTAGAATCGGAAACAATCCAACATATCACAGGAGGCTGCCAAGCAATCTACTGTACTGATCACAATGAAAGGCACAACCAAGTAGCACCTAGTGCACCTTCCTCAAAAGTACTTTTTTAAAATTGAGTTTACCCTCCAGGTTGGTGACTCACACGGACTCAGTGAGGAAACTCACCCCTACCGCCATGTTCAGGCAGTGTCCTAGAGCTGGGAACATCTAATCGGAGTGGATACAACTGGTGAGGTGGGATTAGCACCTCGCCCAGGCGGCCTCACCTGCAAAGCGAACAGGGGCCTCATGTGGGAAGGGAATGGAAGGTAGGATGGATAGGCAATGAAGAGGGAAGGAGGCGGCCGTGGCCTTGCAGTAGGCACCATCCTGGCATTTGCCCGAAGACGAAGTGGGAAACCAAGGAAAACCACTTCGAGGATGGCTGAGGTGGGAATCGAACCTCCTCTACTCATTTAGACCACCCGAGGCTGAGTCGACCCCGTTTTAGTCCTAATACCACTTTTCAAATTTCGTGGCAGAGCCGGGATTCGAACCCAGGACCTCCGGGGCGGCTGGTAACCATGCTGACCGCTACGCTACGGAGGCGACTAAAAATACCTTGCCTTAATATCAGTATGTTCCTAAAGCCGTTTTGAAAAATCCTTCTCACAAATTGTTATGTGAAAAATTAGTTATTACAGATAAAACCATACTAGTGAACCGGAGAAATATCGTTATTGTGGTCAAAGTGCGGAAAAGAACCTTTCTCATTGATACCGTAGTGCCCAATTCCCACAATCTGCAACAAACCGGCTGTGAGAAATTCACCAAGTATCTGCCCTTGGCAGAGGAAATACGGCAAGTGGAGATAGGAAAGAGTATTAGTGCTGCCCATAGTCATCTCTTCTACCGGTATCATCCCTAAATCATTGGCTCGCAACCTAGAAAAACATTCTGGCCTACATAGCATCATGCAGAAGGCCATCATCTTGGAGACCTGTTCCATAGTTCGCTCGTTTCTTTATGTGCCAACCTAAGAGAAGTTGCCATACCATCTAGCAAATAAGCCTATGATATGCTGATTTGTTCCCACTAATGTGGTAAAATTAATGTGTTATAACAATAATAATACTAATAAGAAGAAGAATAAGAAGAAGAATAAGAATCAGAAGAAGAAAGATGAGTAGGAAATGTCTTGGTCTTAAGTTCGAAGATGGAGGTTACAAGCTCTGAATAATTCAAAAATATACCCCCTCGCTGTAAAGATCTCAAGTGTAATCCGTAAACGGAGAATAACATTCTATGCCCACCTCCTCAGAATGCCAGTTAGTTGATTTTCAACTGTCTATTATCAAACTTCCGAGGTTTAAAGGTGATGCCTCTTTGGCTGGTGGAAGTATATAAGGACTTGTTTGAGTTTGAAATTTCTGAATCAGAACCCCATTGAAACTAAATCTTCGTCAGGTTCATCAAGAGGAAGTAAAACCCAGCAAGAGATAAGTTCACTCGGATGAATGGAAGAAATCCCATTCCGAAAGGAAGAAGACGTGGTTGGCTAACACGAAGAAAAACAGTGAGATCTCGCGGACCCTAGTGGCCACAACGATATAAGTAAGTAAGTAATAATAATAATAATAATAATAATAATGCAAAACGCATGTGCCTCTCTTTTTCTGTCTCTCTCTCCCTCAGAAGTGTTGAAATAGCTAGCAATTCACCGATCACCAGGCATGCTTCAACTGCTTGCATGATTCTTGCAGATACGATAAATTTACGTGTGGACAGTGGAGTCGAATCACCATCTTTCTTGTTACTCATAAAATAGGGATGTCCAATTATTTTTAATGTAGATTACAAATACTATTTCACAAATTAATACCATTTCTTACTGTATAAAAACTTGTAATGAAAACATTATTATTCCAGTTCATGCATCAAAACTTGAATTGGAGAATGGAACTCAGGGGTGCCTGTACTCATGAGCACCGTTTGGCTCGTATGACGAGAATACCTGGTTGAGAACGCCTGTTGTTCAGTATGATCATATTAGGGTTAATCTTATTATAGTCAACCGTTTCTCCACTCTCGAGGAGGACGTGAGTGTTTGTAGTTGATTCTTTAGGGGCTTTGAGACATCGTGGCCATATAGCCCAGTGTACTTGGGTGTGTGTAGAATTTGTATGTTAATCTGTGTCATTGTGATGTCTATTTCAGTGTGTGTATTTGTGATTGAAGTAGGATTTGAGTAGGAAGAGGCCGTGACCTTAAGTTAGTTGCCAACCCGGCATTTGCCTGGGGTAGAAGTGGGAAACCAAGGAAAACCACTTCCAGGATGGCTGAGGAAGGAATCGAACCCACCTTTTGCGAGTTTTGCTTCATGAGGCTCAGGTACCCTATTCCAGCCCTCAGACCTGAATTAATTTCCTTGACAGAGCTGGGAATCGAACTTCTGCCTCCGTGGAGACAGCCAAGAATGCTAGCCGCTACGAACAAGGCGGACGCGAATGGCGGAAGTGAGATGCCATGGCTGCTTTCTTCCTAATCCTTTCCTCACAAGTACGCACCCCACATGTTATCCGAGCTGATAACCACCGTGCCCAAACCCATAAATGAAGCAGTTAGTTTGTTGTTGTTGTTGTTGTTGTTGTTTTAAGGGGTGGAACTAAAAGGTCATCTGCCCCCATAAATGAAACATTAACTATTTCCAGTACTACTGTATATAGGAAGGGCCCATGGTATCCTCCACGGTTTGATCACTGTATTTTGATCTTGGTCCCTCCCAAACACTCCTTTCCTCTGCAACACCTCCGAGGATCGTCTTAATAAGCCGTTCGTGTCTTGTTAGGTGCCTGGCCCAGGTATTTAATCTTTACTGTAGGCTATCCTATCCCAGAGGCATGACCTTTGCTCAATCCTTGGCACTACTCCTTCGACCTGGGTTATTTTCAGCATTCCACAGAATTATAACAATTCAAAGGTTCTCTCTTACACACACTCTTTAGCCGCCTTCTGGCTCCAAATTCAAAAGTCTTGGGGTTCATTTCCCAGCTCTGCCAAAAAATAAATATAAAAAACAAATCCTTCTGGTCTGAGGATTGGAATGAATTACACTCAGCCTCGTGAGGAGAAACTGAGAAGAGATGGGTTCGATTCCCACCTCAACTGAACTGGAAGTGATTTTCCGTAGTTTTTCACTTCTACGCCGATCAAATGCAGGGATGGATTCGAACTTAAGCCTCATTCCCAATCCTAGCTTCAATAGACACGGACACTAAAATAACAGTAACATCCTCACGGTCCACCTCGTTGCGTAGTGGCTAGCATTCTTGGCTATCACCGCGGTGGCCCGAGTTCAAATCCCGGCTCTGCCAAGTAAATTTTATTCTGGTCTCGTGAGGCAGAACTGAGAAAAGCTGGGTTTGATTCCTACCTCAGCCATCCTCGAAGTGACTTGCCGTGGTTTCCCACATCTGCTCCAGGCAAATGCCGGGATGGTACTGCCCCCGTAAATTGAATTATATTGAGACCACGGTGGCTGTATTGGAAAATATGAATTAAGTTATGGCTGTCATAGTTGTGACGTGGATATTCATGACGTAAGCACGGATGACGCAGACTTCACGCAAGTAGGCTGCTTGAGCTGAGATTCTTGGTGACGTCATGATTTCGTTCGAGAAAGATCTGAGATTTACGACGCAGTCGCAGGGAAACATGGAATTGTGCTGAGGAAGAAGTTACGCGATTGGAGGAGAGACTCGAACCAATGAACGATAGTTAGGAGGGAGACGGAGATTACTGAAACTACCTTATTTAATTACTTTTGGCATGCAGAATTGTGGAAATCTATTTTCAGTTATGGCATTGATGTGGAATTTTGAAGAAATTATTTTTGAGTTTTTGAAATTTGAAAATCCGTCAAGTATTGCCAAAGTTAGAACTTCTAGCTATGACGGAGAAACAAGCTGTGGAAGGGATGGATACGCCCCTTAAAAAGTTGATAAAAGGTCTTGCACAGCAGAGAGGAGCTCTCATATCTCATGTGTCTGATACCGGAGATATATTTCTGATGTTATAGTCGTTTTCGAGTGAATAAGTGAAACAAGTCGTCTTTAGCGTGTGGTAAAGCCAACCGCATCGAACGAGCTTCGAGCGTGCCGCAGTTCCATTTGACGGTATTTGAAACTAGGCGAAGTTGAAACGCACTCATTTTCAAGTCTACAAGACAATATATCAAGAGTTGACTAATGCTTTTAAGCTAATTCGATTGTGCAGTACTATATTAAAGTGTGTAGAAAGGTTGAACATTTTCAACATTATAATTCGAAAGATATTGGCATTTTAAGACGGCAGACAAAAGTGATTTTCTCGCCGCCTGAGAAGCACTTTTAAAATATATCACATTGTACGCTACGGCTGACACTGGCATTGCAACCGTGCTACTTCATATTGCTTTTGATAATATAACGCTGCATTCTAACATGGAACAATATAATATGGCAATTCTTTCAACTATTATAACGGAAGTGGAGATGGAAGACTAAAGACTTTAATGCAATTGGGACATATATCGATGGAGTGAATTAGCAGCATGGAACTTCGCTAATCGTCTTTCTACAAAAGCGAGCATGTAGTGAACATCCAACTACACTCATGCATCGTAGTCCAACGCTGAATTATTTCAAATGGCAGTGGAAACGTATTCATACTCCACAAATATGAATATTTCTACGGAAATAACTGCTATAAACTTCATGGCGAATTACTACCAGAACTTCAGGGAACTATCAAGAGAGGCCAGGGTGGACCCGGCTCACAAAGAAGAGTTTTGCCAGAAGGATGTCTATCGTATACACGGAGCAGTGCAATTTCCGGAGGAGGAAGCAGTTCTATTCTCCGAGGGCGCTGATTCCAGGTTCGAGGATGGAGCACATCTTTTTGGTGAAATGGAACCATCACCAGTCTTCTTTGGAAGATTTTCCTCTGGAACTTCAATCAACAGATAAGGTAGTCGTGAACGTTTCTTGTTTTATTTGAGTCATTTAGCGATGTCTGAGCAACCGTTTTTCCCATATTTTTGTCCCATATATATATTGCCCCATTTTCTTGCTTGATATTTATGTACTCAGTACACTTCGATGATTTACGCCTTTTTCTACGATTTATTAAGACATTGTTATGTCAGTGGCAGATTTAAATAATTTTGGATCAGTTGAGACTGATAAGTATATTCTTTCAGTAATTTGCATATCTTTGTAGTCACGATTTGACTGTAAAGTTAACGATTTTCTATGGCAGATTTGAATTCAGACAGCGTGTCATTTTATTAAAGTAATTCTATTCAGTAAATTACTTTGACCAATTTTCTGTCATCCTCAAGAAAGAAGAATAATTAAAAGATTTTAGAGCGTTAAAATCTATTTCTGTATCGACGATCTTGGAAATACTAGTCGTTATATGAACATGATTGCAACATAGACATTTATCGTCAGTTATCGTCATTACCATTGCATTATAGACAATTTTATGCAATATGAACATTGATTACGATTTTCTTTGAATACACTATAGTAATGAACATTTGATAGGAATTTTTCTCAATACTACACACATCAAAAAAAGTTTTGCATCACCTCGGTTCCAAGAGTTCCGGAACCGTTAAATACAAAGGGAATAGAGATCAACACAAACAACATTTCAGCTCGTTTTATTGCTCATGAGACCCACACATTGCATGTTGTACCATCATACAGCTAGACTTTCAGCATTTGTGGTCCAGATTGCAGTACACACCACTACCTCTAATACCCAGTAGCACGTCCTCTTGCATTGATGCATGCCTGTATTCGCCGTGGCATACTATCCACAAGTTCATCAAGACACTGTTGGTCCAAATTGTCCCACTCCTCAACGACAATTCGGCGTAAATCTCTCAGAGTGGTTGGTGGGTCAAGACGTCCATAAACAGCCCTTTTCAACATATCCCAGGCATGTTCGATAGGGTTCATGTCTGGCGAACATGCTGGCCACTGTAGTCGAGCGATGTCGTTATCTTGAAGGAACGCATTCACAAGATGTGCACGATGAGGTCGAGAATTGTCGTCCATGAAGACAAATGCCTCTCCAATATTCTGCCGATATGGTTGCACTATGGGTCGGAGGATGTCATTCAGGTATCGTAAAGCCGTTTCGGAGCCTTCCATGACCACCAGTGGCGTACGTCGGCCCCACATAATGCCACCCCAAAACATCAGGGAACCACCACCTTGCTGCACTCGCTGGACAGTGTGTCTAAGACGTTCAGCCTGACCAGGGTGCCTCCAAACACGTCTCCGACGATTGTCTGGTTGAAGGCATATGCGACACTCATCGGTGAAGAGAACGTGATGCCAATTCCGTGGGGTCCATTCAGCATGTTGTTGGGCCCATCTGTACCGCGCTGCATGGTGTCGGGGTTGCAAAGCTGGACCTCGCCATGGACGTCGGGAGTGAAGTTGCGCATCATGCAGCCTATTGCGCACAGTTTGAGTTGAAACACGACGTCCTGTGGCTGAACGAAACGCATTATTCAACATGGTGGCATTGCTGTCAGGGTTCCTCCGAGCGGCAATCCGTAAGTAGCGGTCATCCACTACAGTAGTAGCCCTTGGGCGGCCTGAGCGAGGCCTGTCATCGACAGTTCCTGTATCTCTGTACCTCCTCCATGTCCGAACAACATCGCTTTGGTTCACTCTGAGACGCCTGGAAACTTCCCTTGTTGAGAGCCCTTCTTGACACAAAGTAACAATGCGGACGCGATCGAACTGCGGTATTGACCTTCTAGGCATGGTAGAACTACAGACAACATGAGCAGCGTACCTTCGTCCTGGTGGAATGACTGGAACTGATCGGCTGTCGTACCCCCTCCGTCTAATAGGCCCTGCTCATGCATGGTTGTTTACATCTTTGAGCAGTTTTAGTGACATCTATGAACAGTCAAAGGGACTGTATCTTGGATACAATATACACAGTCAACGTCTATATGCCGGAGATCTGGGAACCGAGGTGATGCAAAACTTTTTTTGATGTGTGTAGATTGGAACAATAATGTTTGCATTCCAAAGTCTAATTGTATTCTATTCGACTATTTTGCAGTTTAGATGAACTTTGTTTGAAGATAGTATTTTTATACTATATTACTTAGGAGATATTAATCTCAATTTTGATAGACCAGAAAGGCGTGTATAATCGTATTTGCTATTAAATTTATTTGTGATTGGCAAATTTTTACTTCATATCGATTCATGAATGAAACCCACGAAGGTTAAATAAAATAACAGTTTTGAAACAATTAATGAATATAAGAATTTTTAAAGTGGAACTATGGATGTATAATCGTTAGTTCAGTGGACATGTAAAAGTCGCTGATGAATAATGCCCTTGAATAATTGAAGGAGGTTCCCACAGTAATATTAATGAAGTTGATGAGATTATAAGTGGAGGTTTTGTGTATGGATTATGGAAGATTTTTATGCCATATATATTGAAATATATGATGAATTCTGGGCCTATTTTATGCATTTTGTGCGTTTGAAGCGAAGTATTTTTCCGCTGAGTTTATTGTACAGGTCCTTTGAAAATTAATCATGTGAAATTACTGTTATAATTAACAAGAGTGTTAAATAATTTGAGATAACGATTTTGAATGGAGGTTACCGTCACTAATAATAATAATTATTATTAAAACTTATTAAATCTGATTTATAAGCTTAAATATAACTAACATTCATTGGTCGATTATGTTAACCTGATTTGAGTAATTATCAACCGGATAAACGTGTGGTTTAATGTATTTCTAAAATAAATAAATATAAATATTGTAAATAAATTATGTAATTATCTTTAATAATAATTGGAAATGAAAGGAATTAAGAGAGGCGTGTATAGATTTTTCAATTGTCATTTGACAATATTATAAACAATTTGTAATTGTTATAAACAATTAATGAGCATTTGTTATAAACATTAAGAGTTTTGTTAATATACTCTAAAGAACGCTAATTATACAAGTGGATTATGTAATTAAACAAGTTTTGGGATTATTAGAGTAATCCAGTAACATGTGAATGAAGCATTTAAAAGATTTGCGTGTTAATATTTGAATTGAGTTGAGGACATTTAAAGCGTTTGAAAAGGAGCTAAGCTCTGAGGTTACGAGCATATGCTAGCACTGACCGGACAGGTGGGCCCGTTTGACGACGTGGGCATGCGACTTATTGTAGGGTGGATCGCAGCTGGCCTGACAACTGTATGTTAGAGGCCAAGGTCGATTACATAACAGGCTTGCAGTTATAAATAAAGTGTGATGTTTATGAAAGAGGAAAACAATTGCTACGTGTCTTGTCCCAATTCCCTCATCCATTCCAAGTGTATTACTATTATTACGTTCTTTAAAAGCAAGTGAAATATAAAATTTTGTATGTAACGTCTACGAGTCCTACAGGAGGACATGATTATATTGACAATGGCTTCTGATTGCCAAGTGTATTTTGTTGAGTTTTTGTTAAAGTCATTCCCTTTATGTGAAATAAATTATTGTACAGTTTAAAGTTTCTTGTTTCCGTCTTGGTTCATTTTAAATATCATGGTGGAGGTTATTGTGTGGGCATACTTTAAGTGATCCAGTTGGCAACCCATACCCGAGAGTAATTTGAAGAGGTAAGTAAAGGTAAGTATGAACCCCCGTATATTTTGGTGTGTTCCACAATAATTTCTTGTTAACTGCTGTGCTCTAATCTCGGTAGTATCTGTCAGTGCCATTTTCATTGATGTAGCTGTGCCGGTGCGTTTGATTATTGGCAATCCGATTGAGGGGGCGGATATCTGACAGCCTACTATCCGGATTTACGGGGACAGTAGGATTGGCGCCGCAATTTCGTGGGGATCGATCAGCTCGATTGGCTCGATTGGCAGGTTCAGCAAAACATTGGATTACCAAGTTATTGCAGTAGAATTGGCACCACAATTTAGTGGAGTGTTCGAATAACATTGGATTACCAAGTTATCGATGTCAATGGGATTGTGAAGACTCAAATAAAGAGGTTGATTCTTTGTTAGATGTCTTGGCCAATTGTAGAATTTGAGAGTGTGATTATATAGGGATTAAATGTTGTGTTGTATTAGGAAAATTACACTCAGAAAAGATCAGATCTTATACAACTTGAGAGAGGTTAAATAGGCTGGAAACTTAGAAAAATCGCCTATGATCTGGAATCTTATTTTATTTGACCGGCTTATGACATGTTTGGTCATATTAAAGATAAAATTAAATTATTTGGATTGTAAATGTAAATTATTTGTATTAGGATATTTTAAAATGAACCAAAGAAATTTGAACATGTGCTTGAGTTTATTTCAACATAAGATGTCTACGAAGGTTAATTATAAGGTAATTATAAGTTAGATTTAAGACAGAAAATTGCTCAAATTTATATATGGTGAAAGATGTTGCTCAGATGTTGTTATTTTGCTCTGTTTGATGTATGTCCCTAAAGCAGTCTATTTTTGAATAATATTGAAATGGCAGATGAGAGTTTGAGAATGATGTTGGAGGAGATGTCTGCTAATTTGAAAGCTAGCATGAATAGCAGTATGAAGCAGATGATGGAGGAGAATTCTAGCAATTTGTCTGCTAATATGTCTATTAGAATGGAGGAGAATGCTAGTAACATGTCTGTTAGGCTGGATGAAGGCATGAAGGAGATGGAAGCTAGGAATACTAGTCGAATGGAGGAGAATGCTAGTAATTTGTCTGCTAATTTGTCTAGTAGGCTGGATGAAAGTTTGAAAGTTCTTCAGACCAGTTCTGCAAACTTAGAAAATGATATGTCGCGTTTACAGATCAGTACCCAGGGAATCGAGAATGCTGTAAGTGACATTCATAAAGATGTTTCTGATGTTAAGACTGATGTTTCTAAGGTACAGAAAGATCTTACTATGTTGAATCTTGATGTTGCTAATGTCCGGGGTGATATTTCCTGTGCTAGAGCTGAAGTAATTGTTGTTAGGAACGATGTTGCTACTGTACAAGATAAAGTTGAAGAGGTTCAAAGAGAGATTAAAAATGTTCGAACCGATGTGTCAAATGTTCAAGTAGACATTAATAACATTCATTCCGATGTAAATGAGATACAAAGCGATATAACTAAGATACAAGTAGAAGTTAACACTGTTTTTGTAGATATTGCTAAAGTTCAAACTGATGTCAATAAAGTTAGAGAAGAAATTGAAACTTCAAAAACACTTTGTACTCGTAACATTAGTGCATTAACAACTAGGTTAGTTGACGAGTCGGTTAGGACAACAGCTTCTTTAGCAGGTTTAAAGTATGATGTAGAGGGCATGAGAACCCAAGTATTAGATCATAATCGTTTACTTAAGGAAGACATCGAAGTAGATATTGGGAAATGTTAACTGCAAATGTAACGGTGTGGAAAGATGAATGGAACAGGTCAAGTGGGGAACATGTAACTCAGATTCAGGAACGAATTGAAAGAAAACTTGCCAGTACACAAGTAGACATCAATAATGAGGTAGTGCAAATTAGGAAAGACTTGAGTATAAGGATGGATTCGCTATCCGAAAAGCAGGTAGAGGATAGAACTCAGATAGGTCAGGAGGTGCAAGCATTAAAAACCGCGTTAGAGGAACAAATGCATAAGATTGTCTCTGATGTTAATGAAACTACGAGCAAACTTCAGAATTTGAAACTAGGAGAAGCCAGCATGATGGAAACCTATAAAGAAGAGTTAATCAGGAAAGTCATCACGGAAATCACGGATAAGGATCCAGAAGGCTTGACTGGTGACGATGATAGGAATTACGTCAGACGATGTAACCTCGCTACAGAAGAAAGAGATATTAGTCCTGAGGAACGTATATCCAGATTCCGAGAAGAAGATGAGGATAGGAATATTGAACCTGAATGGAGATATCGAGATAGTGGGAAGAATTACATGGATTCATATCCGAGAAATGTGACAGTCATCAGGAACTTCGAGGACAAACCTCAAAAATTCAGTAATACTGATAGTCTAACACCGATAGAATATATCAGGAACCTGAAAGACTATTTCATTGAAGCTCACATTCCCAGAGAAAGAGAGATGAGGATAGTGGAGAGATTTCTAGCTGGAGGACCCATTGAATGGTTCAGAGCATTTCGCTATACGTTCAGTAATTTTGACGAATTTGCAGAGGCACTGATAAAACGATTCTGGCCCATCGAAGCGCAGAATTCATTAAGAGCTGAGGTATACTCAAGGAAGTATTCAGGTACTCTTCCAACACGGTACGCTGATTTCTTCACGAGCCAGTTATCACGCTTGAGATTTTTGCAACCCCCATTGTCAACAGAGCAGTTGATAGATGCGATTTCTCGTATGCTGCCTGTGGAGGTGAGAAGACTCATCATATCGTCAAACATCAGGGATTTGACCAGTATGGACGAATTGTTGAGAAGGCTTGACTACACGAGTCCAATGCCAAATGTGGTACAAAAAAGTCATAGGCACGAATTCAAAGACATCAATACTGTCTATGTGGATCAAGTTCAGCAAACTGACAAGCCCAATGAAGAAAAAACTGAAAATGTAGGTCCTCACAGGAACCATCACTTTCGCAACCACAGATCGCAAGGTTACCGTCCATATCAGCAAAGAAGAGGCTGGATTAACAATAGAGGAAATAATAATAATAATAATAATAATATCGTATGGCCTCGGGTGCCTGGTGCAAGCTTTGTAATTTGACACCCAGAGGGTAGCTTGCATGTCGAATTTCGTTGTTCCATGAATCACTATGAAAGTCAAGGAGGTTAGATAATAGATATCTAAGTTCCTTGAACATTATAGCGCTTTCTAGTAGAGAAATGAGGAACTTTGTGTTGGCGGAAACTCCCGAGATTAATTTTGCCATTATGAACTCGGCCTACTGAATTCAAATGGGTTCTTTGACATGCCAACATCGTATGACATGCGTATCGTATTTTTGCCGCCTTTCAAAAATCACTTACCACGGCCAGGGGCGAACCTGCAATCTTGGGGTTAGTAGACCGACACGCTATCCACTCACCCACCGTGGCAAGCTAATAGAGGAAATTATAACAACGGAAGAGGTAGATACTACAATAATCAGGGCTACAATAGAAACTACAATAGAAATTACCAGAATCAAAATCAGAATTCTCAAGGTCAGGTTATGACACCCGACAAATATCAGGAAAGAGAGAAAGAAAGTCAGCAGTATCTTAAGGAATTACGGGAGAAGGAAGCTGAAAACCAAAAGAAAAGACAGGATGTAGTGATCGATCCTGGTCCTTCTACAAGCCAGCAGAACTTTGAGATTGGTAACACAAAAAAAAACGCCGATTTCTCAACGACAGTGAGAAACCATAAATACATTGCCACACCACACCTAATTACCATTAACGAAATTTATGAAGTTACTGATGAGGATTTATTAGAAGAGAGGGGAATTGTCAAAGAGGAAAGACCATGTGCCTTACCTATTATTTCTGTACTGATAGATGGCCAACAGTACAAAGCCCTTATGGATACCGGCGCAATTATTTCTATCATTTCTGATGAATGCTATCAAAGTTTGTTAAAAGGAGAAAACATGACAGTTTTACCAGTTTCTACCGTCAAAGTGAGAGGAATTTTCCAAGACAAGGCAGTGAAATGCAAGATCCAAGTGTTGTTGAACTTTGAAATGAATGGAAGGAATTATGAACAGATCTTTATTGTGGTGAACAAGATCCATTTCGATATTGTGCTAGGAATCGATTTTATATCGAAAGTTGGAGCCATTATTGACATGAAGAATAGGATTATTAGCTTTAATGATGGGTACATGATCACAGAAGAGATCGAAGAACAGGACGTGAAAAACAGTCTGGAGATAGACATTAGGGAAGAAATTTTAAATACTATTATCAATGAAGTGGAGAATCTAACAGAAATACCCAGTAGAAAAACTGAAGGATTTGAAGAAATTCAGGGGGAATTTGAGGATTTGATAAAGGAATTCCAAGATATTTTTGATGAAAAGCCTGGATTGATTAAAGACTATAAGTACAAGATAAGGCTGACCGATGAAACCCCTTACCAAAAGAGAATATACCCCATACCTGAGAAATACTATCAAGAAGTACGAGGATTGATCAGAAAAATGGAGGTAGACGGGATTATTAAAAAACAGGCGTCGTCTTACATAAACCCCATCACTGTAGTAAAGAAAAGTAATGGTCAGATACGTCTTTGTCTCGATGCCCGGACCATCAACTTGAAGATTCTTCCAGAAAATGACCGACCACCTAAGATTAGAGATCTGCTTCGAAAGTTCAAAGGGAGAGCATGTTTCAGTGTTCTTGACTTGACATCTTCGTTTTACCAAGTTCAACTAGAAGAAGAGAGTATGCAGTACACTGGATTCTTATTTGACCAGACGTCATGGGTCTTTGTGAGAATGCCTTTTGGAATGGTCAACAGTGGACCAGCACTTATTCGAGCACTTGATAGTAAGCTCACTGACGAAGTAAAGGAAAATGTAATCTGCTACATTGACGATTTAATTGTATCTTCACCCAATGCCGCAGAACATTTAGTGCATTTGAGAAAGTTGTTTGAAAATTTAAGGGAGGCCAATATCAAGGTCAATTTTGGAAAATGTCAATTCTTGAAGAAGGAAATCAACTACTTGGGGCATACGATTGATAAAGATGGATATCATCCAAACATGCAGAAAGTAGATGCGATCACAAGGTTCCCAAAGCCAACTAAGGTGGAACAAGTCAGAGAATTTGTAGGCGCATGCCAATTTATCAGCAGCCACTGTCCGAGATACTCTGAAATTATGGCTCCTCTGTATGACTTACTCAAGAAGAATAACAGATGGAAATGGAGTACCGCAGCAGACGAGGCTTTTGAGAAAGCAAAGGAGATGCTCAGAAAAAACGTTAAACTAGAGTACCCAGACTTTGAGAAGGTGTTCTATATTGAGTCTGATGCATCAAGAATAGGCATTAGTGCAGTCTTATACCAAAAAGACGAGGCAGGCAACAAGCACTACATTGCGTTCACTAGTCGAAAGTTAAGGAAACACGAGGAAAACTACTTTACGACAGAACTAGAAGCGTTAGCTTTTGTAACAGCTTTGCAAGCCTGAAAAAAAAATGTTGCTGGGACACAAGGTTATCATTATTACAGATCACAAAGCACTTCAGTTTATGCTGCAAACTGACATGTCTAGTGATAGATTGACACGTTGGGCTTTGTTCACCCAACAGTTTAATGCCACGATTGTCCATCAGCCTGGGAAAGATAACTTACTGGCTGATGCTTTATCACGTAACCCTATTAAAAATGTGCAGATATACCATGTACAATTGGAGCAGCAAGATCAAGAGACCGTTAGGAGGTTAGCCCGAATCGGTGTGTCACAGAAGAGACACGCTCCAATCAGGAAAATGTACAGGTTCCTTAAGGGTTACATGGACAATACTGATGTTGACTATGCAGCTACACGGAGAGAATCACGACACTTTGTCTTGAGTGGAGACATCGTATGTAAGTATGCTGACTCTGCGCATACAAAGCTCCGAATAGTCGTGCCACCTAAACTTGTTGTCAATTTAGTGTGGGTAGCTCATCACGCAACTGGACATGCAGGTTTAGATAAAACTCTTGATACTCTTAAAGAGAGATTTATTTGGACTAACATGCGTTCCAGCATTGCTAATGTCATTCGTTCATGTGATAAATGTCAAAGAGCAAAGTATGCTTCCGCTCTATTAAAAGGAAAACCTAAGGCTATGATTCCCTCTAAACCAAATGAACTCATGGCGACGGACATATTTGGTCCTTGTCCGAAGGGATATCAGGGTAATCAGTATCTGTTGGTTACCGTGGATGTCTTCTCGAAATTTGTAACAATGAGTCCCATGCAAAAAGCAAACACGAGGAATGTTGTAAGCAGACTGGAACATGCTGTATTTCCAAAAGCTGGTAAACCAGAATATCTACTGTCAGATCATGGAGCTCAGTTTACATCCTTAGAATTTGCTGCAGATATGGAAAGGCTTGGTATTAAGCACTTATTTTCAAGCGTGCGCTATCCAGAATCGAATTCTTCAGAAATATATATGGCTGAATTTTCGAAATTTTGTCGAATTTTCTGTCCGAATGATCACTCTGGTTGGGTGAGATTTGTACCCCTTATTGAGGAATGTCTGAATTCTACAGTGCAGGAGAGCACAGGAGAAGTGCCAATGAGACTTCATCTAGGAAGAAACCCAGAAAGGCCGTGGGATAATCTTTTTAACCACATTCCTAGAGATCCCGACCTAGGAAGGCAGCAGAGAATTGACAGAGCGAAGGAACAACTCCAGAAAGCAGCAGAAAAACGATTGAAAAGAGTAGCTGGAAAACGTTTTGGTGCGCACTTAGAAATTGGAAATCTGGTATTACTACGCAGACCGGTCAAGGCTGGTGTGAGTAAGAAAATCTATCCCAAATTTGGAATAGTGTTCATGGGTCCGTTCAGAATTACGAATGCTTATGGCAACAACTGTTATGAACTCTACGATGATGAGAATAATGTCGTTTATGGCAAGTTCAATGCTGGAAACTTGAAGAAATACTATCCAAGAGTAAGCCAATAATAATTCAATTTCGTGTTCAAGTGAATTGAGATATTTATAACACAGAGTTTAAAAAACAATTTGCAACTGTTTTTAAAACGTGGTGAAGGGAGAATGCCCCCGTAAATTGAATTATATTGAGACCACGGTGGCTGTATTGGAAAATATGAATTAAGTTATGGCTGTCATAGTTGTGACGTGGATATTCATGACGTAAGCACGGATGACGCAGACTTCACGCAAGTAGGCTGCTTGAGCTGAGATTCTTGGTGACGTCATGATTTCGTTCGAGAAAGATCTGAGATTTACGACGCAGTCGCAGGGAAACATGGAATTGTGCTGAGGAAGAAGTTACGCGATTGGAGGAGAGACTCGAACCAATGAACGATAGTTAGGAGGGAGACGGAGATTACTGAAACTACCTTATTTAATTACTTTTGGCATGCAGAATTGTGGAAATCTATTTTCAGTTATGGCATTGATGTGGAATTTTGAAGAAATTATTTTTGAGTTTTTGAAATTTGAAAATCCGTCAAGTATTGCCAAAGTTAGAACTTCTAGCTATGACGGAGAAACAAGCTGTGGAAGGGATGGATACGCCCCTTAAGAAGTTGATAAAAGGTCTGGCACAGCAGAGAGGAGCTCTCATATCTCATGTGTCTGATACCGGAGATATATTTCTGATGTTATAGTCGTTTTCGAGTGAATAAGTGAAACAAGTCGTCTTTAGCGTGTGGTAAAGCCAACCGCATCGAACGAGCTTCGAGCGTGCCGCAGTTCCATTTGACGGTATTTGAAACTAGGCGAAGTTGAAACGCACTCATTTTCAAGTCTACAAGACAATATATCAAGAGTTGACTAATGCTTTTAAGCTAATTCGATTGTGCAGTACTATATTAAAGTGTGTAGAAAGGTTGAACATTTTCAACATTATAATTCGAAAGATATTGGCATTTTAAGACGGCAGACAAAAGTGATTTTCTCGCCGCCTGAGAAGCACTTTTAAAATATATCACATTGTACGCTACGGCTGACACTGGCATTGCAACCGTGCTACTTCATATTGCTTTTGATAATATAACGCTGCATTCTAACATGGAACAATATAATATGGCAATTCTTTCAACTATTATAACGGAAGTGGAGATGGAAGACTAAAGACTTTAATGCAATTGGGACATATATCGATGGAGTGAATTAGCAGCATGGAACTTCGCTAATCGTCTTTCTACAAAAGCGAGCATGTAGTGAACATCCAACTACACTCATGCATCGTAGTCCAACGCTGAATTATTTCAAATGGCAGTGGAAACGTATTCATACTCCACAAATATGAATATTTCTACGGAAATAACTGCTATAAACTTCATGGCGAATTACTACCAGAACTTCAGGGAACTATCAAGAGAGGCCAGGGTGGACCCGGCTCACAAAGAAGAGTTTTGCCAGAAGGATGTCTATCGTATACACGGAGCAGTGCAATTTCCGGAGGAGGAAGCAGTTCTATTCTCCGAGGGCGCTGATTCCAGGTTCGAGGATGGAGCACATCTTTTTGGTGAAATGGAACCATCACCAGTCTTCTTTGGAAGATTTTCCTCTGGAACTTCAATCAACAGATAAGGTAGTCGTGAACGTTTCTTGTTTTATTTGAGTCATTTAGCGATGTCTGAGCAACCGTTTTTCCCATATTTTTGTCCCATATATATATTGCCCCATTTTCTTGCTTGATATTTATGTACTCAGTACACTTCGATGATTTACGCCTTTTTCTACGATTTATTAAGACATTGTTATGTCAGTGGCAGATTTAAATAATTTTGGATCAGTTGAGACTGATAAGTATATTCTTTCAGTAATTTGCATATCTTTGTAGTCACGATTTGACTGTAAAGTTAACGATTTTCTATGGCAGATTTGAATTCAGACAGCGTGTCATTTTATTAAAGTAATTCTATTCAGTAAATTACTTTGACCAATTTTCTGTCATCCTCAAGAAAGAAGAATAATTAAAAGATTTTAGAGCGTTAAAATCTATTTCTGTATCGACGATCTTGGAAATACTAGTCGTTATATGAACATGATTGCAACATAGACATTTATCGTCAGTTATCGTCATTACCATTGCATTATAGACAATTTTATGCAATATGAACATTGATTACGATTTTCTTTGAATACACTATAGTAATGAACATTTGATAGGAATTTTTCTCAATACTAGATTGGAACAATAATGTTTGCATTCCAAAGTCTAATTGTATTCTATTCGACTATTTTGCAGTTTAGATGAACTTTGTTTGAAGATAGTATTTTTATACTATATTACTTAGGAGATATTAATCTCAATTTTGATAGACCAGAAAGGCGTGTATAATCGTATTTGCTATTAAATTTATTTGTGATTGGCAAATTTTTACTTCATATCGATTCATGAATGAAACCCACGAAGGTTAAATAAAATAACAGTTTTGAAACAATTAATGAATATAAGAATTTTTAAAGTGGAACTATGGATGTATAATCGTTAGTTCAGTGGACATGTAAAAGTCGCTGATGAATAATGCCCTTGAATAATTGAAGGAGGTTCCCACAGTAATATTAATGAAGTTGATGAGATTATAAGTGGAGGTTTTGTGTATGGATTATGGAAGATTTTTATGCCATATATATTGAAATATATGATGAATTCTGGGCCTATTTTATGCATTTTGTGCGTTTGAAGCGAAGTATTTTTCCGCTGAGTTTATTGTACAGGTCCTTTGAAAATTAATCATGTGAAATTACTGTTATAATTAACAAGAGTGTTAAATAATTTGAGATAACGATTTTGAATGGAGGTTACCGTCACTAATAATAATAATAATTATTAAAACTTATTAAACCTGATTTATAAGCTTAAATATAACTAACATTCATTGGTCGATTATGTTAACCTGATTTGAGTAATTATCAACCGGATAAACGTGTGGTTTAATGTATTTCTAAAATAAATAAATAAATATAAATATTGTAAATAAATTATGTAATTATCTTTAATAATAATTGGAAATGAAAGGAATTAAGAGAGGCGTGTATAGATTTTTCAATTGTCATTTGACAATATTATAAACAATTTGTAATTGTTATAAACAATTAATGAGCATTTGTTATAAACATTAAGAGTTTTGTTAATATACTCTAAAGAACGCTAATTATACAAGTGGATTATGTAATTAAACAAGTTTTGGGATTATTAGAGTAATCCAGTAACATGTGAATGAAGCATTTAAAAGATTTGCGTGTTAATATTTGAATTGAGTTGAGGACATTTAAAGCGTTTGAAAAGGAGCTAAGCTCTGAGGTTACGAGCATATGCTAGCACTGACCGGACAGGTGGGCCCGTTTGACGACGTGGGCATGCGACTTATTGTAGGGTGGATCGCAGCTGGCCTGACAACTGTATGTTAGAGGCCAAGGTCGATTACATAACAGGCTTGCAGTTATAAATAAAGTGTGATGTTTATGAAAGAGGAAAACAATTGCTACGTGCCTTGTCCCAATTCCCTCATCCATTCCAAGTGTATTACTATTATTACGTTCTTTATAAGCAAGTGAAAGATAAAATTTTGTATGTAACGTCTACGAGTCCTACAGGAGGACATGATTATATTGACAATGGCTTCTGATTGCCAAGTGTATTTTGTTGAGTTTTTGTTAAAGTCATTCCCTTTATGTGAAATAAATTATTGTACAGTTTAAAGTTTCTTGTTTCCGTCTTGGTTCATTTTAAATATCATGGTGGAGGTTATTGTGTGGGCATACTTTAAGTGATCCAGTTGGCAACCCATACCCGAGAGTAATTTGAAGAGGTAAGTAAAGGTAAGTATGAACCCCCGTATATTTTGGTGTGTTCCACAATAATTTCTTGTTAACTGCTGTGCTCTAATCTCGGTAGTATCTGTCAGTGCCATTTTCATTGATGTAGCTGTGCCGGTGCGTTTGATTATTGGCAATCCGATTGAGGGGGCGGATATCTGACAGCCTACTATCCGGATTTACGGGGACAGTACCTAACTGAAGGCCACGGCCGTTTCCTACCCAAATCCTACCTCAATTACAAATACACACATTAGTACGGACATCACAATAACAAAGGTTATCAGACAAATTCACCACTCATCCCAATACATGGGGATGCATGGCCATGATGTCGTAAAGCCCCTAAAAGAATCAACATACAATAACACAGACATCCAGACAAATTTACTCGTACTCAAGTAGGCTATATTAAGCTCATGTTCACCTTGTACAAGCGCCCTAATGAAACAAAATCACTACTGTGCGTTGGCAAGGCTCTGCAGTGCCCGTGGCTACTATTGTCGACCAAACTATTATGTGCACTCGAGTTTGAAGGTTGTTTGTGAAGTAACCAATAGACCTACATAAAATCCATTAACATCATCATTTTTGTCGTTCTATTTTACGTTAGTTCATGTAGGTTTGGAATTATTAATTTATTTTTGAATATTTTTTATCGCAGTTGGAACACAAAAAGTGCCCGTTTTTAAGCGTGTTTCAACCATGCGTCACATTTAAGATTATTATCTCAAAAGCCCGTCATCAGATCGAATCCAAATTTTAACACGATATATAAGGTGCGTTCAAAAAGTAACGAGCCGGAGGCTGTAATGCGCAAACCGGTGACTTCTTCGGCTATTCGCGGCGTGTGTAACGAGGTTTGGTTCCGACCAGAGCGTGGAAGGTCACAGCCCGTCACTAGAGGGCACGCGTGCACGTCACGTGACGATACAAAGCGAGCAGCAGCATGCATCAATCGTCCAACGCTGCCAGTTGCATTGCAAACAGTGACATGGAGGCGTCAAACGAAGAGCAAAGAGGTGTTGTTCGTTTTCTGACAGCGAAAGGAGTAGGGGGAACGGTCATTCATCACCGAATGTCACAAGTGTACGGCGAACATACATGTCCCTTGCAAGGGTCAAGGCGTGGCACAAGCGCTTCAGGGAAGGACGGGTGTCGTTAGGTGATGATGCCCGGTCTGGGGCACCCCCCTTCATTACCGATGACAACGTCCAGCTGGTTGATGCACTCATTACCCAGGACCGCTGAGTAACAGCCAACGCCATAGCCGCCGTGGTCGGATTGAGCGTCGCAAGTGTGCACACCATCATGAAGGAAAGACTGCACTTGCGGAAAGTGTGTGCCCAACGGTCTTCAACCATACCAGGAAGCATGTCGAATGACCTATTGTCTTGGTCTTGGTTGGACGATTGATGCAAGCTGCTGCTCGCTTTGTATCGTCACGTGACGTGCATGCGTGCCCTCTAGCGACGGACTGTGACCTTCCACGCTCTGGTCGGAACCACACCTCGTAACACACTCCACGATTAGGCCATGTCGTCACCGGTTTGCGAATTACAGCCTCCGGCTCGTTACTTTTTGAACGCACCTTATACATTGGAATGTTGTATAACTGGTTTATTAATTTCAAATTTTGTGTGTCCAAGAAACAAAGTTGTTATCACTTTTGTAAGGTAACTTTTTCTCGGCTCGGGGTGGTTGGAAAATGTAGTTCTTGGTTGCGTTGTAATCCTTATACATCAAAACGTTATGCTGCATGACTTTGAAATACGTAAATTAATTCACTTATTTTATATCGGTTTGTATTTGTACGGGGAAATAAGACATGGTTTACCATCTAGCCGCTCCGGGGAAAGCTGTACAGCGATTCTGAGATGGAGCCCATCACTTCCGAGCGAGGAGCGCCATGACGCGTGATGGGCTCCATCTCGGCAACGCTGTACAGGTTTCCCGTAGCGGCTAGCTGGTGAGCCATGTCTTATTTCCCAGTACAAATACAAACCGATATAAAATAAGGGAATTAATTTACGTATTTCACAGTCAGGCAGCATAACGTTTTGATTTATAAGGATTACAAAGCGACCAAGAACTACATTTTCCAACTACCCCGAGCCGAGAAAAAGTTACCTTACAAAAATGATAACAAGTTTGTTTCTTGGACAAACAAAATTTGAAATTAATAAACCAGTTATACAACATTCCAATGTATATCGTGTTAAAATTTGGATTCGATCTGATGATGGGCTTTTGAGATAATAATTCTTAAATATGACGCATGGTTGAAACACGCTTAAGAACGGGCACTTTTTGTGTTCCAACTGCGATAAAAATATTAAAATATAAATTACAAACTCCAGACCGATATGAACTAACGTAAAATAGAACGACGAAAATGATGATGTTATTGGATTTTATGTAGGTCTATTGGTTACTTAACAATAAACCTTCAAACTCGAGTGCACATAATACTTTGGTCGACAGTAGTCTCTAGCAGGAAGACACATCAAATTGATAATGTCTCGTGAAAGGGACTGGTGCTCCTGATGGTGCTCTTTTAACCCTTTGTTGGTGGTAAGAAATTATTTTAATACAATAATTATATATTTTTTAAACATCTTTAAGCCCATCTGTGGAGTGCGATAGAACTTATTTTGCCAATGAAGTTTTTTTATTCTCCCAAAATATCTTCATCTTTCTTCGTTCTCCAGTCCATGATATCTTGGTCCTGGTAGTAATTTTCTCAGTGAAATGTTGGTTGTTGATTAATGTTCTGAACTGGAGTCGATCTTGTACAAATTCCTCTGTAATGTCAATTTCTTCAAGGTCTTTTTCTATTTCACTAAGTCAGTTGTTCTTGACTTTCGTTGAGACAGCAAGTTTGAGAATCCTTTTGGTGAGCCTGTCATTGTTCATTTTGAGAATATGGCCGTAGAACTTCAATCGCCTTTTTCCTGAAGGTGTCAGAGATCTTTTCAGCGTGCTGATAAAGCTCCCGAGACTTACGTCTCATCCAGATTCCTTCTGAGCCGGCTGGACCAATGATTTTCCTCAATATTTTCCTTTCTCATGTATTTATATACGCCTTTAATACGAGACCTGCCTCCAATGATAAAGGTTTCCGAGGCATAGGCACATAGTGCTTCAGGTTTGATTACAGTGGTGTGATGTCTTAAATATAGTTTTTGGTAGCCACAACTTGATCCTGGATTGCAACCATGAATCCGATGGTCTAAGTGACTAGGTCTGCATGAGTCAACCAGCTGTTCGACGCGACAATGTTGACATGCTTCTGGTTGAGATTATACGGATGACAACCGTGCAGTGCTTTCTGTGTCCACTGCTGAAGCTTGACGGCTGTACATTCCTCACTGGTGGCTAACTGTATATCCCGTACGTGAAGAAGATCCAGGGGTGTGCACTTATTATAATCATTATTATCATTTTCATTGTCATTATTATTATTTCTTGCCACGGTGGGTTTGTGGTTATCGTGTCGGTCTACCAACCCCAAGCTTGCAGGTTCACTCCTGGCCATGGTAAGTAATCTTTGAAAGGCGACAAAAATCACGACACGCATGCCATACGTTGTTGGCATGTTAAAGAACCCATTTGAATTCAGTAGGCCGTGTTCATAATAGCAAAATTAATCACGGGATTTTCCGCCAACACAAAAGTTCCTCCTTTCTCTACTAGAAAGCGCTGTAGTGTCAAGGAGGTGAGGTCAACAGCTGGTTGACTCATGCAGACCTAGTCACTTAGACCATCGGATTCATGGTTGCAATCCAGGATCAATATAACCTCCTTGAATTTTTAGCGCACCAAGGAACAACAAAATTCGACATGCAATCTGTCCTCTGGATGTCAAATAACAAAGCTTGCACCCGGCACCTGATGCCATACGATATTATATATTATTATTATCATTGATTTAATGGTGCTTGCTTCTGTCTGTCTGCCTGTTAGGTAGTCAGCCCGAAAGCTGGTTGGATCCTCAAAAAGTACCGCCGTTAGGTTATGTGGGTTGATGCCTACGAAAGCCCAAGGCAGACCTATATTGAGGCGTACTAGGCAAGATACGGGGTGAGGTAGTTTGCCATTGCTTTCCTCACAATAAATGTAGAACTCTTCACGCTTTTATGTGTCATCTCTGCTTGTATCTCACAGTCTCAAAAGGATTGAGAGCGCCTGCTGTAGGCCTACAATATTGTGTTCCTTTATCCATCATATTTATTGGATGGTACACCTACTGTTTATATCAGTGATGAAGGCCGTAGGTGTATCAGGTGTCCAGCACTAAATATCTCACATTCCCACTAACTCAGCGATGACACAATAAAACTATTGTCTCCCTGTTAGATTACCAAGGCTTCTATTTAACAAAATATACTCCCACTCATAACAAGCTGAGGAATAATTGTCTGAGGCTAAATCCAGCCACGCCTTTTTCGTAAAATTGATGTTCATAGAATAGAAATCACGGACTGGTTATTTCCGTATCGAAAAGGCGTTGGATAAATTTGGCTTCATTAGGTGATTGATATGGGGTTCTAATGATTAAGATAAGCGCAATGATTTCTGAACATAAGAAGTCTTTGGAGCTGCAGTCTGAATTGTTACTAATAAAAGCATTTAAATACACCACTCCTAAGGAACAGTGGGCGCACGAAACATCTTTACTGCCACTGTTTCCCATAAAGTGTTTTTATCGGGATCAGCCACGCCTTAAAACGTAACTGAACTCCTCTGAATAGACTCAGATGACCAAGATAGGTTCGTATTTTCTCTGTCACAATTACTGCAGCTTCAATGTAACTATTCATAATGTTGAATTTTGGGCTTATGCCGTGTTTTATTATATTAAAATTCGACGCGTTTCGAAATAAACCATTATGAATAGTAACACGGGCCGTGAAAGTCTAAATGTCAATGTAACTAACTGATGGGTCAGGCAATCAAAACGTTTTACCAGAAACACCAGATTTGATTTGTTGTTGATTCATAGAGGGGCTTTGCGATATCGTGCTCATGTAGCCCCATGTATCTGTGTGTGTGTGTGTATAAAATTTGTATGATAACCTGTGTTACTGTGATGGCTGTATTAGTACGTGTAGAAGTAATTCAGATCAGGATTTGAAAGGATGTTACCATGGGAGAAGCGAGTACAAGTGGTAAACCACGGAAAACCACTTCCTAAATGTTTAAGAAAATTAAAATAAATTATTTAATAATAGAAATGATAGTTCTCAATATAAATTGTGTGTAATTGTTCTTGAAACATTTTTCCTTTCTAGTGGAGATTCGATTCCCTCCAAGCAAAATGGCTGAATTTAGTATTGAAATACATTGAAATAGCAGTTTCAAAATTATTTGCCCTATTATACGAGATTTTCTCACCGTTTCAACACATTCAGGTGCTAATGAAAGAGATGACAGCGATGATTACATTCAATCTTCGCTTTAATTTGTGATTTGGATGCGCATGCAGTAGCTCTGGCCTTAGTCAATAATTAGACCAAATTATTCTGCCCTTTTGCACACGTACGCCATATAACACGCACGCACACAAAAAAAATGCTTTCAGTGCCCTCGAATCTATAATTAAACCGTGCGAATGTGCCATTAACAATGCCACGGCTTCCTCTTTTTACATTGGAAAATGAAACATTCGCATTTGAAGCCGCAGTCATAAATTAGCTACTTCCATAGACCAATACATTGGTGATTTCATTTATTTTGTCACTGGACTGAAAGAAAATTGGGTTAGCGTCATACTTTTTAATGCTGAATAAAACTGATAATGCATTCAAGCGAGGCCTATCGATACGACAGGCGATAGCTACCAAACCTGTTCTCATCCATATTCACTTGGTGTGATATTCCTGGTTCACTGAACACGTTCTGTATTCCTGACTAAAGCTATTCCTTTACTCGATCATGTTCCTTCTGGTTAGATATCCCACTTTCATTTCACGAAAATTCCTGGTGATCAGTAGATTATACGTAATTGCCCAATTTGTTTCAGTGTGCAAATGACACATGGGGCACTTTTACACATATCCATTGTTTATATTATTTATTTATCGTAAGGCTTTTAGTGCCGGGAGTATCCGAGGACATGTTCGGCTCGCCAGAGGCTGTAGCTGCTTCAAGCGGGCACCCCTAGGGTGACCTACAAGTTCCATTCAATTTCAAGTAGTTCCAACTTTCACAACCAGATGTCAATGATACCTATTGGTGAACGTTGGAACTTTGATAGAGCGTTACAATGAAATCTAACCAAGAAATTTAGCTCCACACAAGTTTAGTCTGTGGAAGGATCTTTTACATGCCATAAATCTATGACAAGGGACCGCCGGCTTTACTTCCCCTCCGAAGGAAGGCATGCTAAAGGATTTTAACGCTCTTAATAAATCCAAAGACTTCGGCCGGGTTTGAACCCGCTATCTTGGGCGCAGCAGTTCAGCATGCTACCAACTTCGCCACCGAAGCCGTTTAATATCCGTTGTGATTTTATAGGATCCACAAAGTCAATTTTGGCGTAAAAATATTTTCTAGGTCATATTCCTTGATAAGACTGAATTATATTTTCATTGAAACCTGCCGGTAAAGAAATTCCAAGAGACTATGGATTATTCCCGTTAAAGCCATAATTCTGGTTAATTCAGGTGATTAAAAGTAAATGAAAATGAAAAGCCACAGCCTGCTTCCAGTCTCCGACCGGGTCAGGAATGGAATGAATGAAGCCCCCATCTAGCGGCGAGGATATGAACTGTGCCGGCTGCCGAGGCCTGACGCACTCCTCTGGGGAAGTGATTAAATGAATGACAGATGAAATAAAATGATAGTGGAGAGTGTTGCTGGAATTTAATTTTGACAGGGAAAACCGGAGTACCCGGAGAAAAACCTGTCTGCCTCCGTTTTGTCCAGCACAGATCTCACATGGAGTGACCGGGATTTGAACCACGGACCCAGCGGTGAGAGGCCGGCGTGCTGCCTCCTAAGCCACGGAGGCTTATTAAAAGTAAATAATGAAATGAATGTTGTAAGTAAGTTACAACCGGCAGATATTCCATAAGCTTTAATATAACTTAGATCGGGGATTCCCAAACGGTGATACGTGTACCACCAAAGAAAGTAAAATAACTCCAATGCCAGATGTGGTTGTTGATATCATTGTTCACTCGCAAGCCCTTCAAGAAAGTTTTAATAAATATTTCTCCGAAGTTTATTCCAAATCTGACTGGATCAGAAATTGTTTCTCAGGAACCTCACCAAATGAGTTGAAATTAAAATAAAGTTTTATCGATCTAACAGAAGATAGTTCAATGAAAGACAGCTTTAAAGAGAAATCTTTAATTAACTTCTGGATACGATGTAAAATTGAGCACCCAATGATCTTCCGGCAAGCTCTGCTATCTTTTATGCCATTTGTTACAAGTTACTTGTGTGAGGGTGGATTTCCTGAAGCTTTGTACATCAAAAATAAACATAGAAACACAGTAAGTATTAAAGAGGACTTAAGAGTGAAGTTAAGTTCAATTACTCCTGATATTGATATTTTAATCACAGGCAAACAACAACATGTCAAAAGTAGATTTTGAATGATGTTGATTTTTTTTGCCTAGTTTGAACTAATTATATAAAATTGTAAGTTTTATACCTATGAGTAATAAATAACACTGTAATTTGCAATAATTTTTTCCTTTATTATAAAGATGTTATTAATATACATACTGTAGGCCTATATCTCTATATATTTTTTTAATAAAAATTCAACATCATCATCATGTTTTTCAGTCAAGGGACTGGTCTGCCCCTACAATGAGTCTTTTCCACGTTGTTCGGTCTTGTGCTGTCCTTTTGACCACTTCATAACTTCATAGGCCAGAGCTATCTAAGAAAGATCTAATGAAAGTGTTCCGTGGCCTCCCGCGAGGGCGTTTACCAGGTATTTTGCCTTCTAGTATGTCGATCATCAGGCCACCATGTCGTAACCTGTGGCCAAGCCAGGTGGATCTCCTTCTATATATCTGGCGGATCAAATGCCGTTTTTCCTTTATTCGATCCAGCACCGTTATGTTGGTCATTTTCTCTACCCAGCTGACCTTTTCCATTCGGCGCCGACACCACATCTCAAACGCTTCTAGTCGTTTAATGTCACCTCTATTCATTGTCCAGGTCTCACTGCAGTACATTGCAACTGGCCATGTGTAGGTCATTACCAGTTGTTTTCTAAGGCTGAGGGACATCGAGCGTTGACAAATTAGAGAATGCTTTTCACGGAATGCATGCCTGGCCATGGCAATACGGCTCCTAATTTCAACTTCACATCGTAGGTCTTCTGTGAAGATCTGACCAAGGTATTTAAATCGACTGACCTGTTGTACTGGTTCTTTATTTATGATTATATTTAGTTGGTGTTGATGCTTACTTATCACCAGAATCTTGGTCTTCTTAAAATTGACTTTCATTACGTATTCTGTAGCTGTATCATTTAAACATTGCAACATGTTTGTTAATGTATGCGGATTTACTGCAAGTAATGCCAGATCTTCAGCAAATTTAATATTCTGGATAAGTCTTCCACCATCTTTCACTCCCATATTAGAACCTTCAAAAGACCACTTTGTTATAGCTTCAGCGAAGGCATTGAACAGTCTAGGGGCCAGCAAACAACCTTGTCGCACACCTTTGCGGATCTTAGCGGGTTCTGATACGTCATTTCCAAGCCGAACAACAGCAATTTGAATTATATACAGATCAAGTATTAATCTGATTAATCGATGGGGACATCCTATTTGATTCAGAAGAGGAAACAGCTTGTGCCACCTTACTTTATCAAATGCTTTTACGAACTCCACAAAGCACACGTAAAGGTTTCTGTTTACGCTTAACATCTTTTCTCCAAGACATCGCAAGGACCCGATAGCATCACGTGTAGACATAATCTTTCGAAAACCAAATTGAGAGTTGTCTAGATACTGTTCGATGAATATTTCCATCCTTTTCCTAAATATCTGCAGAAGTATCTTTGATGTATGAGGGATGAGACTAATGGTCCGGTAGTCACTACATTCAACTGGTGCAGTCTTCTTTGGAATTGGAATGACGACGCTGGTATAAAACTCCTGAGGCCATTTACCTTCTTCGAAGATTCTTACTACCAATTTGAATATCCATTCAAGTGTACTATCCCCAATATTCTTGATTAGTTCAGCAGGAACATTGTCAATACCTGGCGTTTTACCCATGGGTATTGATTTTAGAGAGTCATCGAACTCTGATCTAATAATTCTATCTTCTGCAATTGACCTGTCTTCCTCGCCAAGTG
Organism: Meconema thalassinum; assembly: GCA_946902985.2. Lineage (NCBI taxonomy): Eukaryota > Metazoa > Arthropoda > Insecta > Orthoptera > Tettigoniidae > Meconema > Meconema thalassinum. The sequence continues at coordinate 590,954,938 of OX336390.1, forward strand.
TTGGCAAAACGAATGGAATTGGTTCTGCGTATAGATCTTCAACATACATCCTCCAGTGTTCCTTCTTGTAATTCAGGTCTGATATAGGATTCCCATGTGTATCACGGAACTGTCTAGTGCGGAATCCTTTCTGTTTCTTAGTTGTTTCCCTGATATTTTGGTAGGCTAAATCTGCCCTTCCTTGTTTTTGCAGAAATTCGATTTCTTCGCATTTTGACTGCACCACTCCATTTTCTTCTCCCGACAGAGTCGATCAATATGGTTCTTTAGCAAGAGAAAAATGAAAAACAATCTCTGTATATTAATTACTAGCAGAAGTACCCTTCCTTCGAACGGTGTTCGGTGTTAACACCAGATATTATCAATTGAACTACTGTTGCAATGGTTAGCGGTTTGTCATTCCTCCATATGTTTATCAGAACGAAGTTAGTTTTCTGGGAATATCACACACACTGTTAATTTAAGGGCCTTAAAATGTGATTTTCGGAGACCCTTTATAGACTCGCGAATTTTGTGTCTCACATTGAGACACGCAACATATGCTTTGGTCGTCCTTCTAGGATAATTTTTATATTTTGCCTATTTTAGCATGTATTTTGAGAAGTTTTTCCCTATATCCATCCTTCTACTCTATGAAAAGTACGTTGAAGTGTTTTATAAATGTTTGGTGTATTGACTCATGTTTACCATACCTAATTTTATGATGCACCAAGCATCCGAACACGAGTTATAGGCGTACATAAAGACAGACAGACAATTCTATTGTCTACAACATATCACCCAGATACCCAAATATGGGTATATCTACCACACAGTATCAAAAAAATCAACCTTACGATGAACCCGTATGTCGACCAAAAAAAAAAGATTATTTAAAATGTGCACTCAAACTCAATTCACCTAACGTGTACTTCCTGACGTGAAATAGAATTGATAGCCTTGTAGACGAAACGCAATACACGTCACATAGAAACTGACCCTCTACCTTGTGTTAGGTCCCCATACACAGGAAGACCTCTTTCATAAATTATAAAGACTTGTGGTGTATGAAAATTCAGGTTCTTTAGCCTCAAATGACCCAAATTCCTGAAAGTCGCAAAAAAAAAAAAAAAAAAAAAAAAAAAGCTGATTCAATTCAGGAATTTTTGATAATAATGTTGCTGTTTGGAGATATAATAGACCTTCTGTACTATATGTCGCACGCGAAAATAGCATGAAAAAAAAGCTAGTTAACCCCTTGACCCCCTTAATTGCATTGATGAATTATACAGTCTACGTTGGTTCCGCGATAACCTTATAGCCATTTGCAAACTTTCACAGAAATGTAATAAATGGAGTGGCATTGCTTCTTACAGAAATAGATGGAAAGTTGGATGCCACCCCTTGAGATAATGTTGTCATGGTTACCGATTTGCATTACTTCATTGGTTAGTTAAATTAAATTAAATTAGTTTTCTGGGAATATATCAGAAACTGTTCATTTTAGAGCCTTATAATGTAGTTTTCGAGGACCCTTTAGGGTCCCCGAGTTTTGTTTCTGGAACAGAGGGGCTTTGTCTCGTCGTTGTACGCCATAATATAATACTACTACTAATAATAATATAATATAGGGATAGGAATATAATAGACCAGCCGTTCCACACCCGCAGGTGTAAATCGCGTGAAAATATTCTCGAGTATCCCTGACCCCCTTAAGCGCATTATACGTATTGATTAATTTTACAGCTTAATTTGGTTCCGTGATAACCTTCTAGCCGTTTGCAAACTTTCACACTAATGTTATTAATGGAACTGCCGTCTTACAGCAATAGATGGACCTCTGAGAATCTGTTGGCATGGTTACCGGCTTGCATTCGTTCATTAGTTTGTAATATGAAATTAGTTTTCTGGGAATATCTCAAACAACGGTTGGTTTTATGGCCTAAAAATTTGGTTTTCGGGGACCCTTTAGAGCCCCCAAATTTTGTCTCTCACATTGAGGGCCTGAAAATGAGCTTTGTCTCATCCTTCTACTCCTATTTGAGCATTTAATTTAAGGCGGTAGGCCCCTTTTTATGAGAGGTACGTAGAAGAGTTACATCAATGATTAGTGACGTGCCTATGATGGATAAGTGTACCGAATTGTACGTTGATACACCCAGCCAATCTCGAGTTATAAGGGAACAAAGTTGTCCACAGACAATCAAACAAACAGACAGACCAAAACATTATTTTCGCGCGCATCTATCATAAAACAGTCTGAAACGTGTAAATAATTCAAATTTCCGTATAAATTCAGAAAAAAACAGACACATTTTTTTTTTATACATGTCGAGATATCTTGCACCGCTCGGTGTTTACCGAGTTTTATTGCACAAATTTAGGTTTTACTCGCTAACCGTTGGAGATACACGAAAAGTGATAAGAACCTTTTGGATAGAAAATTAAATGCTAAAGCTCGTGTATACCATCAAAAGTTTGCTATTTCTTAGCGTTCTCTTTTTATTTGAAATGGAAGTAAGAAATTTTGAAACCAAAGGGTGTAGTAACGTCACAAAAGTAGGTTTTACTCGCTAACCGTTGGAGATACACGAAAAGTGATAAGGGCCTTTCGGATAGGAAATTAAATTTCCAAGCTCGAATGTGCCATCAAAAGGTTGCTATTTCTTAGCGTTCTCTTTTTATTTGATATGGAAATATGAATTTTTTAAATCAAAGTGTGTAGTGACGTCACTAAAAAGGTCGCCATTCCTTAATAGTGCAAAATATCGAAATTAAAAGTATCCTATATGCAAACCTGGTATTTCAGCTACATCCATGCAAAATTTCATTTAAATCGGACCAGTGGTTCTTGCGTTATTGAGTAACACACAGACAGACAGACAGACAGACAAACAGACACACACCATCTCATTTTTAGCCTATTTTCAATTTTGAACAAATAGGCTTATGAGATCACATTTTGTCCGTGTGTGTGTGCGTGTGTGTGTGTGTGTGTGTGTGAGGTGTGTGTGTGTCCCTAATAAATTCTAAACGGCTGGAGCGATTTCAATGAAACTCGGTAAGTTGATAGCACAATTCCGGGCGACCCCGACCGTGCTCTTCAAATTTTGTTAAGTCTCGCCAATCCAACATGGCAGCTGTGCTAAATATTTCACCAGCATTCAATATCTCCGAAACTATTCCCGATATCACCCTGGAATATATTACGGTGATAAAGAGAACTACTAGAAGTTCACCTATGTGACTTTTGAGAAAACTGGTAACTACAAAACCAACATGGCGGCCAAGCGAATTTGCGACTTTTCAATAGACGTTTCTCGCAACTTAATCAACCAAACGCAATAAAACATGGTACAGTATATGTTTATACACATTCTAATGCGCCGACATTTAACTTCGTTCAATTGTGTACATAGCCACAAGATGGCGAATGTGCGAAATATTTCACCGGCATTCTATATCTCTGAAACTATTAGCGGTATCACCCTGAAATTTTGTACGGAGATAAAGGGCACTACTAGAAGTTCATCTATAAGACTTTCAAAATCGGGTTAATTACAAAACGAACATGGTGGCAAAGCGAATTAGAAAATTTTAAATAGACCTTTCTCGCGATTTAATGTTCCAAACGCAATGAAATCTGGTACAGGAAATGTTTATACACATTGTAATGCACTGGTATCTAATCTAGTTCAATTGTTTACATAACCTCAAAATGGCGCCTGTGCGAATTTTAAAATTAAGTTTTATTTCTTGTGTCGTAATCATGCGATCGAAGTCAAAGTTTGAATAATGAACCTACGCAATAATATTCCTGTAATGGTGCATGACTCTATGGCCTATACATTTAACAATCCAACATGGCGACCATCAGAAATATTTAGACGGCTCTGAATATCTACGATAGCAATAAAACTGATTTTTTTAATGTTCATAGGGGCTATGAACTTATTTTCACCTATAGGACTTTAAATAACCTGGTGATCACAAATCCAACATGGCGGCGACGCGAAGTATAAATATTCACATGGACGTTTGTCGCAATTTAACCATCCGAGTGCAGTGAAACTTGGTACAGTAAATCCTTATACGAATGTTAATCCACTGGCATCTAATTTATTTCAATTGTTTCCATAACCTCAAGATGGCAGCTGTGAAAAATTTTAAACTCTCCTTGTTTTTTTCTTGTGTCCTAACTATGCGATTGAAGTTTGAATACTACACGTTCACAATAATCTGCATGTAACAGTACATAACTCTAGGACCTACATATATAAAATCCAACATGGCGACCATCCGAAATATTTAGTCGGTTCTCAATATCTACGAATCTATTACAGCAATCAAACTGAAATTGTGTATGTTGATAGTGGCAATTAACATAAGTAGGATATATGAAAATAGGCTGTATAGTTCTTCACGGAACTACTTGTTATATATTAGTATGATTGTTGTCTTGATGAAATGAAAATCCACAGCCTGCTTCCAGTCTCCGACCGGGTCAGGAATGGAATGAATGAAGCCCCCATCTAGCGGCGAGGATATGAACTGTGCCGGCTGCCGAGGCCTGACGCACTCCTGTGGGGAAATGAATAAATGAATGACAGATGAAATGAAATGATAGTGGAGAGTGTTGCTGGAATGAAATTTTGACAGGGAAAACCGGAGTACCCGGAGAAAAACCTGTCTGCCTCCGTTCTGTCCAGCACAGATCTCACATGGAGTGACCGGGATTTGAAGCACGGACCCAGCGGTGAGAGGCCGGCGTGCTGCCGCCTAAGCCACGGATGCTTGATTGTTGTCTTGATAAAGAATTGAAAATAAAAACTAAATACAAGAGGAATAATAATTAAATATGAAGTTTTCTCAGAAATTTAATTGAAATAAAACAAGCCATTGGGCACTTACTGACAGACAATATATGTTTCTAAAATAATATAGAAGTGTTGGTACACCGAAATTTCTAAAAATTTCAAATGTTACGCAGTTCCTAAAAAGTTGCGAAACCCAACCATAGATCAGTCTTGTTTATTATGGTTTCGCAAAATTTAATTGAGTTGTTTTTAGCCAGTCTGCTGAAATGATGGTATGTAACTAGAACTGCAACATTCAAAAACAATGTTTGTCTAATAATAATAATAATAACAACAACAATAATGATAACTGTATGTTCGAGTGCAGTGATCCTGCCGATTACCCCATTGAGTTTCCCAATTCTCTGACCCGTCTCCTGCTATATCTCGAAATAAACGTATTCGGGAGTTTGGTTCTCCCAACATTTTTCTCGGGAACCTTAAGCTCCCTTCTCTGTGTAGAGGGACAAGGTTGCAAGTCACCAGGTAAGAGGGCAGGGTGTTTGAAGCAGCAACAATAACGTCCACGTCAGTAGTGTTAAAAGAGTCATATTTTTTGTATCCCTATGGTTCTTTCAGACTACTTTATCTCTTCTGAAAATACTCAGTTTGCGGCAAAACTGCGCTTTGCGATGACGATCAGAGAATTGCAGAGACAATCAATAACAATAAAAATCACTGATATTGAGGTAAATTCACCTTTCTGCTCCCTTGGCTAGTTTCGTGTAGGTTGCTCACACGTGATTTCACTAATGCAGTGCTTTTTTTAGGTAGATTTCATTAGAAAGCTAACTATTGCAATGGGTACCATATTTCGACTTTCGGAAAATTTCAACATATCTTCGCATTTCACATCCCCCAGACCCCAAAACCACCTTCAGTTCAAAAGTTTATATATAATTTATGTATATATGTATCTATCTATATATATATATATATATATATATATATATATATATATATATATATATATATCAGTTTCTTGTGGACACGATAACTGCCGTAATTTTGCACCAATCACTTTGATTTTTTTACATAATATGTATCCCTATAAAATCTCGGTCGAGTTCGTTAATGGGCAAGATCGGTCGAAGGGGGTGAAAATGGGGGGCTTTTTTCGAAAAAGTGAAATTTCGCTATAACTCTCTTAATACGTGAAATATCGAATCCATTCAAAGTTCATAATATGTGTCGGATAAGTGCCAAAATTTTATGTCAAATAAGTTTTTTGATAGCACCAACCATTGTCCAAAGGGGTGGAAAAAAGTGGGTTTTTCGGGAAACATTAATCATATCTCTCTTAATAGGAACAATATCAAAACCGTAGAAAATGGAAAATATTCCCCTAATAATTACCTAAAACTTTTGTCTGAAAGAATTTTTGATATGACCCACCATTACGCCAAGGCATGAGAAAAATGATTTCGGAATTTAAAAAAATGCTAAGTGCCATCAGAGGTTACCATAACAACGCTTTTAAATTGATAAGGGATGATCTATCAGAGGTTGCCAAGACAACGCCATTGACGAGATCACATTCATTTTTAGCCTACTTTTCACACTTTTCAAAAATGAGGAAAAAGTAGACTTATAAGATATATCCGGGAAAATGTGTCTGTCCTTCTGTCTGTCCTTCTGTCTGTCTGGCTGAGTGTGTGTCCCCCCACCCTATCAACTCCTAAATGGCAGCAGCAATCGAAACCAAATTTAGTATGAGTAAAGATGTATACCGGAATATCTCAGGCCCATATTTGAAAAAGATGCCAGTGCTACCAACTGCTAAAAAAACGCACTAGAAATTTGAGCTCCATGTTGGATATCTTGGAAGGTATACATGGGAGCTATTCTAAAATTGGCACACATGTAGATAATACTATTTCAGTTTAATTTCCAGGTGGCCATACATGACAGCGTTGCCAAAATAATGTTAAGCCTTCTGATAAGTCCAATTTTTAAATGCATATAACTTCTACACTATCAATTGGATTTCAACCAAATTTTGTATGTAATATGTGTACATAAACATATATGACTGAGTGAATTCTTAGGAGCCACCAGGGCTGCCAATTGTTAATAATTGCTCTCTATTTTGTATCCAAATATATCAGAAAGTATGCAAGCCGACAGCTTTAAACTATGCACACGTAAATTACCCGACATTTTACATTAATTTGGAGTAACTTATATACGTCAGTTCTACCAACATGATTCTAAGCCTGCTGATAGGACCAATTTTTAAATACATGTAACTTCTATACCAACAAATGGATTTCATCCAAAATTGGCACAAAAAGATATAATATTTCAGATTATTTCTGACCAGCACTCGCATGACATTGTTGCCAACATGCTTTTACGTGTACTAACAGATCCAATGTCTAAATCCATGTAACGTCCTTTGGACTTCAACCACATTTTGTATTCTGTACCTTAGGAGATGGAAGTAAGAATATATTCAGTCACCAGAGCTGCCAACTGTATTGCTCTATTAGGCTACATTGTGCCTAGTATACGTTATTTCAAACTAATTAAGACATTTCGATATTACCCAATTAATTTCGTCATTATTCTAGATAGGTTCATATACTGTAGATTAATCTATGGCGTGAATCTTAATTTTAAGAAAAGTAGGCTCTTTAGTTCGTCACGGAACTTCTTGTTCCATCTGACTATGAGGGAAGCGGCTAACTGGTAGCATGCTGAACTTCTATGCCCAAGGTGCTGGTTCAAAGCCGGACAAAGTCGCCGGATTTTCTAAGAGCGCTAAAAATCCGTCAGCATGCTTTCCTTCGGAGGGGAAGTTACAACGTTCGTTGCAAGTTGCTGGTTGCGGTGGCATCTAGCAGCCAAGTTCACAGCTAGGTGTCGTTGACGTTAGTATTTGGTACAAAATTAGGTACTACTACTTAAAATTGACCGTCTGCAGACCTTACCTGAATTAGACTAATACAGTCATCACAAATAACACCGTTTATCAGACAGATTGTACACACACCCAATGTACACGGGGTTACATGACCACCTTGTCGCAGCCCCTAAACTGAGGAACCAACCAACACCTCTGCGGGAGATAAAATTTTGCGTGAAGAAGTAACAGACTGTTAGATAGTTACACATTAGTTCCAAACCTTGCATAAGGACAGTGTGATCACAAGTATAAAAATTAACCCCAAATGACAAGAAGGTTACCATCCCCATAAGACAGTAAAATGTTAAAAGTATGCATAGAAAGACGAAAAAATGTTAACTAACCTCCAATTGTAAAATACTTTTTCGCAATAAATGAGGTCTGATCCTCCTACGAAAACCTGCATATTTTGCCTATCCCCTAGTTTGCCCGGTGAAATCTACCTCCGCCTTCCGGCGTGCCGAGAGGAATTTTTAGGTTAGCAGTGGGTGACAATGTCTGCTACGAGTACATACTGTATATAGTAAAGTGTATTAATTATTATGTACTATGTCTTCTTCTTCTTCTTCTTCTTTTTCTCCTCCTTCTTCTTCTTCTTCTTCTTCTTCTTCTTCTTCTGCGCGAATGGGTCTCCTAGGACCAAGCGGAATCAACACTTATTGATGTTTGCCCAATAACTCTTCATGCCCAACGATTGAGCGTGTCTTCGTTGCTGTGACCAGACGTGTCTGGTAGATCTTCTCTCTTCTCCCTCAAAACCCCGTGTAATTCCTCTCGATCCTTGAGTTTGGGAAAACCTAATTCAGCCAAGTCATTTTCCGCCTGTTTCTACCAATTGGACCTTGTTGCCCTTTTCAACAAAAACGTATAGAGTTTATTTGTTAACCAAGTTGGGTCCATTCTGCCAAAATGTCCCATGAATTGGATCCTTCTCATACGGATTGTGTCTGTGATTTTAGTAATTTTTAAATAGACGTCATCATTAGGTTTCGGAAGGTGAATTCCATCTTTGATTCTTGGTCCCAAAATTTTCCGCATGATTTTGCGTTCCTTAATCTCCAATTGATTGCTCAGTGTTTTATGTTGTAGATTAAGTTTCACGGCTGCATAAAGGGCTGCAGGCAAGACTACTGTTTTATAATGTTGAATTTTACAATTCCGCGAAAGGCATTTTTAGCCTACTTTCGATTTTTTCAAAAAATGAAAGTAGACTTATGAGATAACTACAGGGCGAAAAAAAGTGTGTCTGTCTGTGTGTGTGTATGTGTGTGAGTCTGTGTGTGTGTGTGTGTGTGAGTGTGTGTACTCTGAATGTCTTTCCCCCCCTACCAATTCGAACACGGTGAGCGCAAATTGAACGAAATTTGGTACAAAGGTAGCACTAGCAAAGGACACCTCAGTGTCATGTTTTATATCGCCGCCATCTTGACGGAAACGTAATGGCGGCCACACAAATGTTCAAAGCTTAAATCAAATTACGACTAACCTAATCATCCGATCTCTACCAAATTTTGCAACAACATACCTTTATGGGGGCAGCATCCTTTGACCAAAGGAATAGGTCATCAGCCTTATAGTTTGCCGATGGCGGCCATCTTTGTGTGAAAATAGATTGCCCCTATTAATTCGAACACGGTGAAACCGAATGGAACGAAATTTGGTACAGAGGTAGTACTAGCAAAGGGCACCCCAGTGTCATGTTTTATATCGCCGCCATCTTGACGGAAACGTAATGGCGGCCACACAAATGTTCAAGCTTAAATCAAATTACGACTAACCTAATCATCCGATCTCTACCAAATTTTGCAACAACATACCTTTATGGAGGAAGCACCTTTTGACAAATCTAATAGGTCATTAGCCTAATAGTTTGCGGATCGCGGCCATGTTTGTGTCAAAATCGATTACCCCTATTAATTCGAACACGGTGAAACCGAATGGAATGAAATTTGGTACAGAGGTAGCACTAGCAAAGGGCACCTCAGTGTCATGTTTTATATCACCGCCATCTTGACGGAAACGTAATGGCGGCCACCAAAATGTTCAAAGCTTAAATCAAATTACGACTAACCTAATCATCCGATCTCTACCAAATTTTGCAACAACATACCTTTATGGAGGAAGCATCCTTTGACAAATCTAATAGGTCATTAGCCTAATAGTTTGCGGATGGCGGCCATCTTTGTGTCAAAATCGATTACCCCTATTAATTCGAACACGGTGAAACCAAATGGAATGAAATTTGGTACAGAGGTAGCACTAGAAAAGGGCACCTCAGTGTCATGTTTTATATCGCCGCCATCTTGACGAAAACGTAATGCCGGCCACACAAATATTCAAAGCTTAAATCAAATTACGATTAACCTTATCATCCAATCTCTTCCAAATTTTGCATCAACATACCATTATGGAGGGACCATTCTTTGACCAAACTAATAGGTCATTAGCCTAATATTTTGCGGATGGCGGCCATCTTTGTGTGAAAATATATTCCCCCTATTAATTCGAACACGGTGAAACCGAATGGAACGAAATTTGGTACAGAGGTAGCACTAGAAAAGGCCACCTCAGTGTCATGTTTTATATCACCGCCATCTTGACGGAAACGTAATCGCGGCCACCCAAATGTTAAAGGCTAAAATGTAATTACGACCAACCTAATAATCTAGTCTCTACCAAATTTTGCAACAACAAATCTTTATGTGGGAAGCATATTCTGACCAAACTGCTAGATCATCAGCCCAATAGTTTGCAGATGGTGGCCAAGTATGTGTGCAAATCGATTCCCCCTATCAATTCAAACACGGTGAAACCGAATTGAACGAAATTTGGTACAGAGGTAGCACTAGCAAAAGGCACCTCAGTGTCATGTTTTATATCGCCGCCATCTTGACGGAAACGGAATGACGGCCACCCAAATGTTAAAAGCTTAAATCAAATTTCGACCATCCTAATAATTTGATCTCTACCGGATTTTGCAACAACATGCCTTTTTGTGGAAAGCATCTTATGACTGACTACAAGGTCATCAGCCCAATAGTTTGCAAATAGCGGCCATGTATGTGTGCAAATCCATTCCCCAGATCAATTCAAATACGGTGAAACTGAATTGAATGAATTTTTTTTACAGAGGTAGCACTAGCAAAGGACACCTCATATTCATGTTTAATATCCCTATAGCACGTTGTATTTCAACAAGCTACTACAACCAACATTCAATTATACTCCTTGAAAAGGACAAAGAGTTATAACAATACCCATGCATTTAGGAGAAAGTAGGCTATATGTTCTTTACTGAACATCTTGTTTGTTATAAACTTGTTTTGTCAAGTGGAAAGCAGTTTCCATTTTCTGTAGTCTTCCTTCTATAGATTAATGTTTCTGTAGCAGTGAAACACTCCCTACATCACTCAGTATTTAGGTAGACCTTTCTGTATGGAAGTGAGTGAGTAGATTCTAATACATAAGCACGAATGATTTCTAGGGCAAATAGATGGGAAAAGTCACATGAAGGTACTTGTATGAAGAGATAGATGCTAAGTTACAAATGAACACGCTAGATGAAGCTGTTCGTATGAGCCGACTCAGATGATGGGGCCATGTGAAGTGAATAGGAAAGAGGAGAGATTACCTAACAGGTTAATGAGTTCGGCTGTTGGCAAGAGAAGCAGAGGTAGACCTAGGAGGGATGGTTGGATTCAGTGTTGAACGATTTCAAAGTGAGAGGTGTAGAAGCAGAGGCGGGCACAGTTCTAACTGCTCATAGGGGATCATAGAAATGACTTGTTCGCAATTAGAGGCTTGTATATTAGTCTGGACGCTGAAAGGCAATGCAGTCTCAAATGAAAATTTAGGCCTATGTATGTAATGGGAGTAAGCATTTTCTATCCGTATCAATACATGTTCGATTTAATTAAAATGACCTAGGTGAGGCACATTGGAACCATATACTTAGGAACAAAGCAAGTACATAGTCACTTAACTTATGACACATTGAAATATATAAATTCATAAATAATGTATAAGTACATCCTTTAATTTTAAATTACAATGGTTCAGGTTCATCAGTTTACTAATACCGTGATTGTAACATGGTCTTCTCTGTTGGTAATATCCATGTATCATCGACCTTTCTTCTAAAGTCTCATTGCGATTTGTTCATGCAGTGCAGTGCACTGGAACCGCTACTTAATATTATGATATATGGAAATCGATTAGACACCATCTAATAAACTACGAATGTTGAAAGTGAGTAAAAGGGATGATGTATAGGAAAAATGCTTATATGGAGGCACAGGTGGATCGATTTCAGGCTTTCAAGATGGTGGTCATGCTTACTAATAAAGCATTAACATTTATTTGGATTCAATTACCACGAAGCACCGTGATGAAAGAGGAACCATCAGTGGTAACTACGCTTGCTGACGCGCAACGCTAGGTCTAAGGCCAAGCTATCTGCGGACTCGGTAGACATGGATTCAAACCCATCCGTCGACCGTCGTTGATATGTTTGGTGGTTTCCAATTTTCAACACCAGGCAAACGGCGGACCAATTCCTTCCAAATCTTTGCCCAGATTCATTCATATTATCTCGCATTAACTCCTCTCATGAGGTTGGTGTCAGGAAGGGCATCCAGTTGTAAAACACCCGCCACATAGACTTTCATCACATCTCATCCACGACCCTGTTGAAAACGGGAATAAGGAGTGGTAGATATACAGTGCATTGCGATGAAAGAGCAGTATTGTGTGAAGGACTTCCATCGCAAGGCTACTCAACTAAATCTTGCGTTCATTCGCCATCCTAAATGAATCGGCACATGCTAAAGAAATGGCAAACTGAGTTAAGCATAAAAAATGCATGTTATAGGACAGCTTCAACCATCTATGCTCAGAGAGATTGAGTCACACGCGCGTGCAACCTAATATTAGATAGGGAAATTCTTAACGTATGCTAAAAGGTTCTCAGTCCGTGACTGATTCTGTGATAACCTACACATTTCATCTTAAACAACCCGGAGTTCAAGAAGTTCAGCTTCCAGATGAAGTAGCTTACCCTCTGAAAAAAAAGACCCTGTAAAATCTGCCAAAATAAATTATATTAAAAAATTAATGCCATACATTTCTCATGAGTTTCTCGAGTTCTAAGCAGAAATTCTAGCTTGGCCGACCTCTGAAAGCAGCAATGATGATCGAAAAGATGAATAAGGTCAACTTAAATGGCATTTTGTACTGATATAAATATGGTACTCATAATCTTTGATTGTTAGTAAATAGATTTAAAAAAGATATTCTGTTTTTATTTTGTGAAAACCCTCAGGGCCTCAGTCCATAGCTTTTAAACCTAGTCTATATTATATAAAACCACATGGCTGACTGATTCACTCACTGACATAAATGTTTACCCACTTCCAAATGAGTTACAAACTTGATATTTGGCAAAAACACTCCTTGCACCTTGCAACCAACAGAAAAATTCCGAAAAGGTACATTTTTTAATTTTCAACCCTACAAGACACAAAAATATAGGGGGAAGCTACTTATTTCCAGTAATATCTCTGAGTGTGATATTGTGCATGGCCTATGTTGTAGACAATAACACATTACATCTTTTTTGTCTCTTGCTATTTCATCATACGACGTTTAGTTACGGAATTATTAATGATTTTGTACATTTTGGCCGAAATTTTTCTCTGAGTGTGATATTGTCCATGGCCTATGTTGTAGAACATAACACATTACATCTTTTTTGTCTCTTGCTATTTCATCATACGACGTATAATTAGGGAGTTATTAATGATTTTGTACTTCTTGTCCGAAATTTTTCTATGTCCCACGAATAACTTAAAAATTGATTCGAATGAAATTTCAAAAAACTAGGTTTTTTTAATACTTTTATTATATTTTTTACGTCTTGTAGGGTCGGAAACCAACATGATATTTTGATGTATATTTTCGTCCCATGCATTTTTGGTTTCAGGTGATAGAATTATTTTCCAATACGTCCCATGCTCATCTATATTATATAAATCCACATGGCTGACTGATTCACTCACTGACATAAATGTTTACCCACTTCCAAATGAGTTACAAACTTGATATTTGGCAAAAACACTCCTTGCACCTTGCAACCAACAGAAAAATTCCGAAAAGGTACATTTTTTAATTTTCAACCATACAAGAGACAAAAATATAGGGGGAAGCTACTTATTTCCAGTAATATCTCTGAGTGTGATATTGTGCATGGCCTATGTTGTAGACAATAACACATTACATCTTTTTTGTCTCTTGCTATTTCATCATACGACGTTTATTTACGGAGTTATGAATGATTTTGTACTTTTTGGACGAAATTTTTCTCTGAGTGTGATATTGTACATGGCCTATGTTGTAGACAATAACACATTACATCTTTGTTGTCTCTTGCTATTTCATCATACGACGTTTAGTTACGGAGTTATTAATGATTTTGTACTTTTTGGCCGAAAATTTTCTCTGAGTCTGATATTGTACATGGCCTATGTTGTAGACATTAACACATTACATCTTTTTTGTCTCTTGCTATTTCATCATACGACGTTTAGTTACGGAATTATTAATGATTTTGTACATTTTGGCCGAAATTTTTCTCTGAGTGTGATATTGTCCATGGCCTATGTTGTAGAACATAACACATTACATCTTTTTTGTCTCTTGCTATTTCATCATACGACGTATAATTAGGGAGTTATTAATGATTTTGTACTTCTTGTCCGAAATTTTTCTGTCCCACGAATAACTTAAAAATTGATTCGAATGAAATTTCAAAAAAATAGGTTTTTTTAATACTTTTATTATATTTTTTACGTCTTGTAGGGTCGGAAACCAACATGATATTTTGATGTATTTTTTCATCCCATGCATTTTTGGTTTCAGGTGATAGAATTATTTTCCACTACGTCCCATGCTCATCTATATTATATAAAACCACATGGCTGACTGATTCACTCACTGACATAAATGTTTACCCACTTCCAAATGAGTTAGAAACTTGATATTTGGCAAAAACACTCCTTTCACCTTGCAACCAACAGAAAAATTCCGAAAAGGTACATTTTTTAATTTTCAACCCTACATGAGACAAAAATATAGGGGGAAGCTATTTATCTCCAGTAATATCTCTGAGTGTGATATTGTGCATGGCCTATGTTGTAGACAATAACACATTACATCTTTTTTGTCTCTATTTCATCATACGACGTTTAGTTACGGAGTTATTAATGATTTTGTACTTTTTGGCCGACATTTTTCTCTGAGTGTGATATTGTACATGGCCTATGTTGTAGACAATAACACTTTACATCTTTTTTGTCTCTTGCTATTTCATCATACGACGTTTCATTAGGGAGTTATTAATGATTTTGTACTTTTTGGCCGAAATTTTTCTCTGAGTCTGATATTGTACATGGCCTATGTTGTAGACATTAACACATTACATCTTTTTTGTCTCTTGCTATTTCATCATACGACGTTTAGTTACGGAATTATTAATGATTTTGTACATTTTGGCCGAAATTTTTCTCTGAGTGTGATATTGTCCATGGCCTATGTTGTAGACAATAACACATTACATCTTTTTTGTCTCTTGCTATTTCATCATACGACGTATAATTAGGGAGTTATTAATGATTTTGTACTTCTTGTCCGAAATTTTTCTATGTCCCACGAATAACTTAAAAATTGATTCGAATGAAATTTCAAAAAAATAGGTTTTTTTAATACTTTTATTATATTTTTACGTCTTGTAGGGTCGGAAACCAACATGATATTTTGATGTATTTTTTCGTCCCATGCATTTTTGGTTTCAGGTGATAGAATTATTTTCCAATACGTCCCATGCTCATCTATATTATATAAATCCACATGGCTGACTGATTCACTCACTGACATAAATGTTTACCCACTTCCAAATGAGTTACAAACTTGATATTTGGCAAAAACACTCCTTGCACCTTGCAACCAACAGAAAAATTCCGAAAAGGTACATTTTTTAATTTTCAACCCTACAAGAGACAAAAATATAGGGGGAAGCTACTTATTTCCAGTAATATCTCTGAGTGTGATATTGTGCATGGCCTATGTTGTAGACAATAACACATTACATCTTTTTTGTCTCTTGCTATTTCATCATACGACGTTTATTTACGGAGTTATGAATGATTTTGTACTTTTTGGACGAAATTTTTCTCTGAGTGTGATATTATACATGGCCTATGTTGTAGACAATAACACATTACATCTTTGTTGTCTCTTGCTATTTCATCATACGACGTTTAGTTACGGAGTTATTAATGATTTTGTACTTTTTGGCCGAAAATTTTCTCTGAGTCTGATATTGTACATGGCCTATGTTGTAGACATTAACACATTACATCTTTTTTGTCTCTTGCTATTTCATCATACGACGTTTAGTTACGGAATTATTAATGATTTTGTACATTTTGGCCGAAATTTTTCTCTGAGTGTGATATTGTCCATGGCCTATGTTGTAGACAATAACACATTACATCTTTTTTGTCTCTTGCTATTTCATCGTACGACGTATAATTAGGGAGTTATTAATGATTTTGTACTTCTTGTCCGAAATTTTTCTATGTCCCACGAATAACTTAAAAATTGATTCGAATGAAATTTCAAAAAAATAGGTTTTTTTAATACTTTTATTATATTTTTACGTCTTGTAGGGTCGGAAACCAACATGATATTTTGATGTATTTTTTCGTCCCATGCATTTTTGGTTTCAGGTGATAGAATTATTTTCCAATACGTCCCATGCTCATCTATATTATATAAATCCACATGGCTGACTGATTCACTCACTGACATAAATGTTTACCCACTTCCAAATGAGTTACAAACTTGATATTTGGCAAAAACACTCCTTGCACCTTGCAACCAACAGAAAAATTCCGAAAAGGTACATTTTTTAATTTTCAACCCTACAAGAGACAAAAATATAGGGGGAAGCTACTTATTTCCAGTAATATCTCTGAGTGTGATATTGTGCATGGCCTATGTTGTAGACAATAACACATTACATCTTTTTTGTCTCTTGCTATTTCATCATACGACGTTTATTTACGGAGTTATGAATGATTTTGTACTTTTTGGACGAAATTTTTCTCTGAGTGTGATATTATACATGGCCTATGTTGTAGACAATAACACATTACATCTTTGTTGTCTCTTGCTATTTCATCATACGACGTTTAGTTACGGAGTTATTAATGATTTTGTACTTTTTGGCCGAAAATTTTCTCTGAGTCTGATATTGTACATGGCCTATGTTGTAGACATTAACACATTACATCTTTTTTGTCTCTTGCTATTTCATCATACGACGTTTAGTTACGGAATTATTAATGATTTTGTACATTATGGCCGAAATTTTTCTCTGAGTGTGATATTGTCCATGGCCTATGTTGTAGAACATAACACATTACATCTTTTTTGTCTCTTGCTATTTCATCATACGACGTATAATTAGGGAGTTATTAATGATTTTGTACTTCTTGTCCGAAATTTTTCTATGTCCCACGAATAACTTAAAAATTGATTCGAATGAAATTTCAAAAAAATAGGTTTTTTTAATACTTTTATTATATTTTTTACGTCTTGTAGGGTCGGAAACCAACATGATATTTTGATGTATTTTTTCATCCCATGCATTTTTGGTTTCAGGTGATAGAATTATTTTCCACTACGTCCCATGCTCATCTATATTATATAAAACCACATGGCTGACTGATTCACTCACTGACATAAATGTTTACCCACTTCCAAATGAGTTAGAAACTTGATATTTGGCAAAAACACTCCTTTCACCTTGCAACCAACAGAAAAATTCCGAAAAGGTACATTTTTTAATTTTCAACCCTACATGAGACAAAAATATAGGGGGAAGCTATTTATCTCCAGTAATATCTCTGAGTGTGATATTGTGCATGGCCTATGTTGTAGACAATAACACATTACATCTTTTTTGTCTCTTTCTATTTCATCATACGACGTTTAGTTACGGAGTTATTAATGATTTTGTACTTTTTGGCCGACATTTTTCTCTGAGTGTGATATTGTACATGGCCTATGTTGTAGACAATAACACATTACATCTTTGTTGTCTCTTGCTATTTCATCATACGACGTTTAGTTACGGAGTTATTAATGATTTTGTACTTTTTGGCCGAAAATTTTCTCTGAGTCTGATATTGTACATGGCCTATGTTGTAGACATTAACACATTACATCTTTTTTGTCTCTTGCTATTTCATCATACGACGTTTAGTTACGGAATTATTAATGATTTTGTACATTTTGGCCGAAATTTTTCTCTGAGTGTGATATTGTCCATGGCCTATGTTGTAGAACATAACACATTACATCTTTTTTGTCTCTTGCTATTTCATCATACGACGTATAATTAGGGAGTTATTAATGATTTTGTACTTCTTGTCCGAAATTTTTCTATGTCCCACGAATAACTTAAAAATTGATTCGAATGAAATTTCAAAAAAATAGGTTTTTTTAATACTTTTATTATATTTTTTACGTCTTGTAGGGTCGGAAACCAACATGATATTTTGATGTATTTTTTCATCCCATGCATTTTTGGTTTCAGGTGATAGAATTATTTTCCACTACGTCCCATGCTCATCTATATTATATAAAACCACATGGCTGACTGATTCACTCACTGACATAAATGTTTACCCACTTCGAAATGAGTTAGAAACTTGATATTTGGCAAAAACACTCCTTTCACCTTGCAACCAACAGAAAAATTCCGAAAAGGTACATTTTTTAATTTTCAACCCTACATGAGACAAAAATATAGGGGGAAGCTACTTATTTCCAGTAATATCTCTGAGTGTGATATTGTGCATGGCCTATGTTGTAGACAATAACACATTACATCTTTTTTGTCTCTTGCTATTTCATCATACGACGTTTATTTACGGAGTTATGAATGATTTTGTACTTTTTGGACGAAATTTTTCTCTGAGTGTGATATTATACATGGCCTATGTTGTAGACAATAACACATTACATCTTTGTTGTCTCTTGCTATTTCATCATACGACGTTTAGTTACGGAGTTATTAATGATTTTGTACTTTTTGGCCGAAAATTTTCTCTGAGTCTGATATTGTACATGGCCTATGTTGTAGACATTAACACATTACATCTTTTTTGTCTCTTGCTATTTCATCATACGACGTTTAGTTACGGAATTATTAATGATTTTGTACATTTTGGCCGAAATTTTTCTCTGAGTGTGATATTGTCCATGGCCTATGTTGTAGACAATAACACATTACATCTTTTTTGTCTCTTGCTATTTCATCGTACGACGTATAATTAGGGAGTTATTAATGATTTTGTACTTCTTGTCCGAAATTTTTCTATGTCCCACGAATAACTTAAAAATTGATTCGAATGAAATTTCAAAAAAATAGGTTTTTTTAATACTTTTATTATATTTTTACGTCTTGTAGGGTCGGAAACCAACATGATATTTTGATGTATTTTTTCGTCCCATGCATTTTTGGTTTCAGGTGATAGAATTATTTTCCAATACGTCCCATGCTCATCTATATTATATAAATCCACATGGCTGACTGATTCACTCACTGACATAAATGTTTACCCACTTCCAAATGAGTTACAAACTTGATATTTGGCAAAAACACTCCTTGCACCTTGCAACCAACAGAAAAATTCCGAAAAGGTACATTTTTTAATTTTCAACCCTACAAGAGACAAAAATATAGGGGGAAGCTACTTATTTCCAGTAATATCTCTGAGTGTGATATTGTGCATGGCCTATGTTGTAGACAATAACACATTACATCTTTTCTGTCTCTTGCTATTTCATCATACGACGTTTATTTACGGAGTTATGAATGATTTTGTACTTTTTGGACGAAATTTTTCTCTGAGTGTGATATTATACATGGCCTATGTTGTAGACAATAACACATTACATCTTTGTTGTCTCTTGCTATTTCATCATACGACGTTTAGTTACGGAGTTATTAATGATTTTGTACTTTTTGGCCGAAAATTTTCTCTGAGTCTGATATTGTACATGGCCTATGTTGTAGACATTAACACATTACATCTTTTTTGTCTCTTGCTATTTCATCATACGACGTTTAGTTACGGAATTATTAATGATTTTGTACATTATGGCCGAAATTTTTCTCTGAGTGTGATATTGTCCATGGCCTATGTTGTAGAACATAACACATTACATCTTTTTTGTCTCTTGCTATTTCATCATACGACGTATAATTAGGGAGTTATTAATGATTTTGTACTTCTTGTCCGAAATTTTTCTATGTCCCACGAATAACTTAAAAATTGATTCGAATGAAATTTCAAAAAAATAGGTTTTTTTAATACTTTTATTATATTTTTTACGTCTTGTAGGGTCGGAAACCAACATGATATTTTGATGTATTTTTTCGTCCCATGCATTTTTGGTTTCAGGTGATAGAATTATTTTCCAATACGTCCCATGCTCATCTATATTATATAAATCCACATGGCTGACTGATTCACTCACTGACATAAATGTTTACCCACTTCCAAATGAGTTACAAACTTGATATTTGGCAAAAACACTCCTTGCACCTTGCAACCAACAGAAAAATTCCGAAAAGGTACATTTTTTAATTTTCAACCCTACAAGAGACAAAAATATAGGGGAAAGCTACTTATTTCCAGTAATATCTCTGAGTGTGATATTGTGCATGGCCTATGTTGTAGACAATAACACATTACATCTTTTTTGTCTCTTGCTATTTCATCATACGACGTTTAGTTACGGAATTATTAATGATTTTGTACATTTTGGCCGAAATTTTTCTCTGAGTGTGATATTGTCCATGGCCTATGTTGTAGAACATAACACATTACATCTTTTTTGTCTCTTGCTATTTCATCATACGACGTATAATTAGGGAGTTATTAATGATTTTGTACTTCTTGTCCGAAATTTTTCTATGTCCCACGAATAACTTAAAAATTGATTCGAATGAAATTTCAAAAAACTAGGTTTTTTTAATACTTTTATTATATTTTTTACGTCTTGTAGGGTCGGAAACCAACATGATATTTTGATGTATATTTTCGTCCCATGCATTTTTGGTTTCAGGTGATAGAATTATTTTCCAATACGTCCCATGCTCATCTATATTATATAAATCCACATGGCTGACTGATTCACTCACTGACATAAATGTTTACCCACTTCCAAATGAGTTACAAACTTGATATTTGGCAAAAACACTCCTTGCACCTTGCAACCAACAGAAAAATTCCGAAAAGGTACATTTTTTAATTTTCAACCCTACAAGAGACAAAAATATAGGGGGAAGCTACTTATTTCCAGTAATATCTCTGAGTGTGATATTGTGCATGGCCTATGTTGTAGACAATAACACATTACATCTTTTTTGTCTCTTGCTATTTCATCATACGACGTTTATTTACGGAGTTATGAATGATTTTGTACTTTTTGGACGAAATTTTTCTCTGAGTGTGATATTGTACATGGCCTATGTTGTAGACAATAACACATTACATCTTTGTTGTCTCTTGCTATTTCATCATACGACGTTTAGTTACGGAGTTATTAATGATTTTGTACTTTTTGGCCGAAAATTTTCTCTGAGTCTGATATTGTACATGGCCTATGTTGTAGACATTAACACATTACATCTTTTTTGTCTCTTGCTATTTCATCATACGACGTTTAGTTACGGAATTATTAATGATTTTGTACATTTTGGCCGAAATTTTTCTCTGAGTGTGATATTGTCCATGGCCTATGTTGTAGAACATAACACATTACATCTTTTTTGTCTCTTGCTATTTCATCATACGACGTATAATTAGGGAGTTATTAATGATTTTGTACTTCTTGTCCGAAATTTTTCTGTCCCACGAATAACTTAAAAATTGATTCGAATGAAATTTCAAAAAAATAGGTTTTTTTAATACTTTTATTATATTTTTTACGTCTTGTAGGGTCGGAAACCAACATGATATTTTGATGTATTTTTTCATCCCATGCATTTTTGGTTTCAGGTGATAGAATTATTTTCCACTACGTCCCATGCTCATCTATATTATATAAAACCACATGGCTGACTGATTCACTCACTGACATAAATGTTTACCCACTTCCAAATGAGTTACAAACTTGATATTTGGCAAAAACACTCCTTGCACCTTGCAACCAACAGAAAAATTCCGAAAAGGTACATTTTTTAATTTTCAACCCTACAAGAGACAAAAATATAGGGGGAAGCTACTTATTTCCAGTAATATCTCTGAGTGTGATATTGTGCATGGCCTATGTTGTAGACAATAACACATTACATCTTTTCTGTCTCTTGCTATTTCATCATACGACGTTTATTTACGGAGTTATGAATGATTTTGTACTTTTTGGACGAAATTTTTCTCTGAGTGTGATATTATACATGGCCTATGTTGTAGACAATAACACATTACATCTTTGTTGTCTCTTGCTATTTCATCATACGACGTTTAGTTACGGAGTTATTAATGATTTTGTACTTTTTGGCCGAAAATTTTCTCTGAGTCTGATATTGTACATGGCCTATGTTGTAGACATTAACACATTACATCTTTTTTGTCTCTTGCTATTTCATCATACGACGTTTAGTTACGGAATTATTAATGATTTTGTACATTATGGCCGAAATTTTTCTCTGAGTGTGATATTGTCCATGGCCTATGTTGTAGAACATAACACATTACATCTTTTTTGTCTCTTGCTATTTCATCATACGACGTATAATTAGGGAGTTATTAATGATTTTGTACTTCTTGTCCGAAATTTTTCTATGTCCCACGAATAACTTAAAAATTGATTCGAATGAAATTTCAAAAAAATAGGTTTTTTTAATACTTTTATTATATTTTTTACGTCTTGTAGGGTCGGAAACCAACATGATATTTTGATGTATTTTTTCGTCCCATGCATTTTTGGTTTCAGGTGATAGAATTATTTTCCAATACGTCCCATGCTCATCTATATTATATAAATCCACATGGCTGACTGATTCACTCACTGACATAAATGTTTACCCACTTCCAAATGAGTTACAAACTTGATATTTGGCAAAAACACTCCTTGCACCTTGCAACCAACAGAAAAATTCCGAAAAGGTACATTTTTTAATTTTCAACCCTACAAGAGACAAAAATATAGGGGAAAGCTACTTATTTCCAGTAATATCTCTGAGTGTGATATTGTGCATGGCCTATGTTGTAGACAATAACACATTACATCTTTTTTGTCTCTTGCTATTTCATCATACGACGTTTAGTTACGGAATTATTAATGATTTTGTACATTTTGGCCGAAATTTTTCTCTGAGTGTGATATTGTCCATGGCCTATGTTGTAGAACATAACACATTACATCTTTTTTGTCTCTTGCTATTTCATCATACGACGTATAATTAGGGAGTTATTAATGATTTTGTACTTCTTGTCCGAAATTTTTCTATGTCCCACGAATAACTTAAAAATTGATTCGAATGAAATTTCAAAAAACTAGGTTTTTTTAATACTTTTATTATATTTTTTACGTCTTGTAGGGTCGGAAACCAACATGATATTTTGATGTATATTTTCGTCCCATGCATTTTTGGTTTCAGGTGATAGAATTATTTTCCAATACGTCCCATGCTCATCTATATTATATAAATCCACATGGCTGACTGATTCACTCACTGACATAAATGTTTACCCACTTCCAAATGAGTTACAAACTTGATATTTGGCAAAAACACTCCTTGCACCTTGCAACCAACAGAAAAATTCCGAAAAGGTACATTTTTTAATTTTCAACCCTACAAGAGACAAAAATATAGGGGGAAGCTACTTATTTCCAGTAATATCTCTGAGTGTGATATTGTGCATGGCCTATGTTGTAGACAATAACACATTACATCTTTTTTGTCTCTTGCTATTTCATCATACGACGTTTATTTACGGAGTTATGAATGATTTTGTACTTTTTGGACGAAATTTTTCTCTGAGTGTGATATTGTACATGGCCTATGTTGTAGACAATAACACATTACATCTTTGTTGTCTCTTGCTATTTCATCATACGACGTTTAGTTACGGAGTTATTAATGATTTTGTACTTTTTGGCCGAAAATTTTCTCTGAGTCTGATATTGTACATGGCCTATGTTGTAGACATTAACACATTACATCTTTTTTGTCTCTTGCTATTTCATCATACGACGTTTAGTTACGGAATTATTAATGATTTTGTACATTTTGGCCGAAATTTTTCTCTGAGTGTGATATTGTCCATGGCCTATGTTGTAGAACATAACACATTACATCTTTTTTGTCTCTTGCTATTTCATCATACGACGTATAATTAGGGAGTTATTAATGATTTTGTACTTCTTGTCCGAAATTTTTCTGTCCCACGAATAACTTAAAAATTGATTCGAATGAAATTTCAAAAAAATAGGTTTTTTTAATACTTTTATTATATTTTTTACGTCTTGTAGGGTCGGAAACCAACATGATATTTTGATGTATTTTTTCATCCCATGCATTTTTGGTTTCAGGTGATAGAATTATTTTCCACTACGTCCCATGCTCATCTATATTATATAAAACCACATGGCTGACTGATTCACTCACTGACATAAATGTTTACCCACTTCCAAATGAGTTAGAAACTTGATATTTGGCAAAAACACTCCTTTCACCTTGCAACCAACAGAAAAATTCCGAAAAGGTACATTTTTTAATTTTCAACCCTACATGAGACAAAAATATAGGGGGAAGCTATTTATCTCCAGTAATATCTCTGAGTGTGATATTGTGCATGGCCTATGTTGTAGACAATAACACATTACATCTTTTTGTCTCTTTCTATTTCATCATACGACGTTTAGTTACGGAGTTATTAATGATTTTGTACTTTTTGGCCGACATTTTTCTCTGAGTGTGATATTGTACATGGCCTATGTTGTAGACAATAACACTTTACATCTTTTTTGTCTCTTGCTATTTCATCATACGACGTTTCATTAGGGAGTTATTAATGATTTTGTACTTTTTGGCCGAAATTTTCTCTGAGTCTGATATTGTACATGGCCTATGTTGTAGACATTAACACATTACATCTTTTTTGTCTCTTGCTATTTCATCATACGACGTTTAGTTACGGAATTATTAATGATTTTGTACATTTTGGCCGAAATTTTTCTCTGAGTGTGATATTGTCCATGGCCTATGTTGTAGACAATAACACATTACATCTTTTTTGTCTCTTGCTATTTCATCATACGACGTATAATTAGGGAGTTATTAATGATTTTGTACTTCTTGTCCGAAATTTTTCTATGTCCCACGAATAACTTAAAAATTGATTCGAATGAAATTTCAAAAAAATAGGTTTTTTTAATACTTTTATTATATTTTTACGTCTTGTAGGGTCGGAAACCAACATGATATTTTGATGTATTTTTTCGTCCCATGCATTTTTGGTTTCAGGTGATAGAATTATTTTCCAATACGTCCCATGCTCATCTATATTATATAAATCCACATGGCTGACTGATTCACTCACTGACATAAATGTTTACCCACTTCCAAATGAGTTACAAACTTGATATTTGGCAAAAACACTCCTTGCACCTTGCAACCAACAGAAAAATTCCGAAAAGGTACATTTTTTAATTTTCAACCCTACAAGAGACAAAAATATAGGGGGAAGCTACTTATTTCCAGTAATATCTCTGAGTGTGATATTGTGCATGGCCTATGTTGTAGACAATAACACATTACATCTTTTTTGTCTCTTGCTATTTCATCATACGACGTTTATTTACGGAGTTATGAATGATTTTGTACTTTTTGGACGAAATTTTTCTCTGAGTGTGATATTATACATGGCCTATGTTGTAGACAATAACACATTACATCTTTGTTGTCTCTTGCTATTTCATCATACGACGTTTAGTTACGGAGTTATTAATGATTTTGTACTTTTTGGCCGAAAATTTTCTCTGAGTCTGATATTGTACATGGCCTATGTTGTAGACATTAACACATTACATCTTTTTTGTCTCTTGCTATTTCATCATACGACGTTTAGTTACGGAATTATTAATGATTTTGTACATTTTGGCCGAAATTTTTCTCTGAGTGTGATATTGTCCATGGCCTATGTTGTAGACAATAACACATTACATCTTTTTTGTCTCTTGCTATTTCATCGTACGACGTATAATTAGGGAGTTATTAATGATTTTGTACTTCTTGTCCGAAATTTTTCTATGTCCCACGAATAACTTAAAAATTGATTCGAATGAAATTTCAAAAAAATAGGTTTTTTTAATACTTTTATTATATTTTTACGTCTTGTAGGGTCGGAAACCAACATGATATTTTGATGTATTTTTTCGTCCCATGCATTTTTGGTTTCAGGTGATAGAATTATTTTCCAATACGTCCCATGCTCATCTATATTATATAAATCCACATGGCTGACTGATTCACTCACTGACATAAATGTTTACCCACTTCCAAATGAGTTACAAACTTGATATTTGGCAAAAACACTCCTTGCACCTTGCAACCAACAGAAAAATTCCGAAAAGGTACATTTTTTAATTTTCAACCCTACAAGAGACAAAAATATAGGGGGAAGCTACTTATTTCCAGTAATATCTCTGAGTGTGATATTGTGCATGGCCTATGTTGTAGACAATAACACATTACATCTTTTTTGTCTCTTGCTATTTCATCATACGACGTTTATTTACGGAGTTATGAATGATTTTGTACTTTTTGGACGAAATTTTTCTCTGAGTGTGATATTATACATGGCCTATGTTGTAGACAATAACACATTACATCTTTGTTGTCTCTTGCTATTTCATCATACGACGTTTAGTTACGGAGTTATTAATGATTTTGTACTTTTTGGCCGAAAATTTTCTCTGAGTCTGATATTGTACATGGCCTATGTTGTAGACATTAACACATTACATCTCTTTTGTCTCTTGCTATTTCATCATACGACGTTTAGTTACGGAATTATTAATGATTTTGTACATTTTGGCCGAAATTTTTCTCTGAGTGTGATATTGTCCATGGCCTATGTTGTAGAACATAACACATTACATCTTTTTTGTCTCTTGCTATTTCATCATACGACGTATAATTAGGGAGTTATTAATGATTTTGTACTTCTTGTCCGAAATTTTTCTATGTCCCACGAATAACTTAAAAATTGATTCGAATGAAATTTCAAAAAAATAGGTTTTTTTAATACTTTTATTATATTTTTTACGTCTTGTAGGGTCGGAAACCAACATGATATTTTGATGTATTTTTTCATCCCATGCATTTTTGGTTTCAGGTGATAGAATTATTTTCCACTACGTCCCATGCTCATCTATATTATATAAAACCACATGGCTGACTGATTCACTCACTGACATAAATACCCACTTCCAAATGAGTTAGAAACTTGATATTTGGCAAAAACACTCCTTTCACCTTGCAACCAACAGAAAAATTCCGAAAAGGTACATTTTTTAATTTTCAACCCTACATGAGACAAAAATATAGGGGGAAGCTACTTATTTCCAGTAATATCTCTGAGTGTGATATTGTGCATGGCCTATGTTGTAGACAATAACACATTACATCTTTTTTGTCTCTTGCTATTTCATCATACGACGTTTATTTACGGAGTTATGAATGATTTTGTACTTTTTGGACGAAATTTTTCTCTGAGTGTGATATTATACATGGCCTATGTTGTAGACAATAACACATTACATCTTTGTTGTCTCTTGCTATTTCATCATACGACGTTTAGTTACGGAGTTATTAATGATTTTGTACTTTTTGGCCGAAAATTTTCTCTGAGTCTGATATTGTACATGGCCTATGTTGTAGACATTAACACATTACATCTTTTTTGTCTCTTGCTATTTCATCATACGACGTTTAGTTACGGAATTATTAATGATTTTGTACATTTTGGCCGAAATTTTTCTCTGAGTGTGATATTGTCCATGGCCTATGTTGTAGACAATAACACATTACATCTTTTTTGTCTCTTGCTATTTCATCGTACGACGTATAATTAGGGAGTTATTAATGATTTTGTACTTCTTGTCCGACATTTTTCTATGTCCCACGAATAACTTAAAAATTGATTCGATTGAAATTTCAAAAAAATAGGTTTTTTTAATACTTTTATTATATTTTTACGTCTTGTAGGGTCGGAAACCAACATGATATTTTGATGTATTTTTTCGTCCCATGCATTTTTGGTTTCAGGTGATAGAATTATTTTCCAATACGTCCCATGCTCATCTATATTATATAAATCCACATGGCTGACTGATTCACTCACTGACAAATGTTTACCCACTTCCAAATGAGTTACAAACTTGATATTTGGCAAAAACACTCCTTGCACCTTGCAACCAACAGAAAAATTCCGAAAAGGTACATTTTTTAATTTTCAACCCTACAAGAGACAAAAATATAGGAGGAAGCTACTTATTTCCAGTAATATCTCTGAGTGTGATATTGTGCATGGCCTATGTTGTAGACAATAACACATTACATCTTTTCTGTCTCTTGCTATTTCATCATACGACGTTTATTTACGGAGTTATGAATGATTTTGTACTTTTTGGACGAAATTTTTCTCTGAGTGTGATATTATACATGGCCTATGTTGTAGACAATAACACATTACATCTTTGTTGTCTCTTGCTATTTCATCATACGACGTTTAGTTACGGAGTTATTAATGATTTTGTACTTTTTGGCCGAAAATTTTCTCTGAGTCTGATATTGTACATGGCCTATGTTGTAGACATTAACACATTACATCTTTTTTGTCTCTTGCTATTTCATCATACGACGTTTAGTTACGGAATTATTAATGATTTTGTACATTATGGCCGAAATTTTTCTCTGAGTGATATTGTCCATGGCCTATCTTGTAGAACATAACACATTACATCTTTTTTGTCTCTTGCTATTTCATCATACGACGTATAATTAGGGAGTTATTAATGATTTTGTACTTCTTGTCCGAAATTTTTCTATGTCCCACGAATAACTTAAAAATTGATTCGAATGAAATTTCAAAAAAATAGGTTTTTTTAATACTTTTATTATATTTTTTACGTCTTGTAGGGTCGGAAACCAACATGATATTTTGATGTATTTTTTCGTCCCATGCATTTTTGGTTTCAGGTGATAGAATTATTTTCCAATACGTCCCATGCTCATCTATATTATATAAATCCACATGGCTGACTGATTCACTCACTGACATAAATGTTTACCCACTTCCAAATGAGTTACAAACTTGATATTTGGCAAAAACACTCCTTGCACCTTGCAACCAACAGAAAAATTCCGAAAAGGTACATTTTTTAATTTTCAACCCTACAAGAGACAAAAATATAGGGGGAAGCTACTTATTTCCTGTAATATCTCTGAGTGTGATATTGTGCATGGCCTATGTTGTAGACAATAACACATTACATCTTTTTTGTCTCTTGCTATTTCATCATACGACGTTTATTTACGGAGTTATGAATGATTTTGTACTTTTTGGACGAAATTTTTCTCTGAGTGTGATATTATACATGGCCTATGTTGTAGACAATAACACATTACATCTTTGTTGTCTCTTGCTATTTCATCATACGACGTTTAGTTACGGAGTTATTAATGATTTTGTACTTTTTGGCCGAAAATTTTCTCTGAGTCTGATATTGTACATGGCCTATGTTGTAGACATTAACACATTACATCTTTTTTGTCTCTTGCTATTTCATCATACGACGTTTAGTTACGGAATTATTAATGATTTTGTACATTATGGCCGAAATTTTTCTGAGTGTGATATTGTCCATGGCCTATGTTGTAGAACATAACACATTACATCTTTTTTGTCTCTTGCTATTTCATCATACGACGTATAATTAGGGAGTTATTAATGATTTTGTACTTCTTGTCCGAAATTTTTCTATGTCCCACGAATAACTTAAAAATTGATTCGAATGAAATTTCAAAAAAATAGGTTTTTTTAATACTTTTATTATATTTTTTACGTCTTGTAGGGTCGGAAACCAACATGATATTTTGATGTATTTTTTCATCCCATGCATTTTTGGTTTCAGGTGATAGAATTATTTTCCACTACGTCCCATGCTCATCTATATTATATAAAACCACATGGCTGACTGATTCACTCACTGACATAAATGTTTACCCACTTCCAAATGAGTTAGAAACTTGATATTTGGCAAAAACACTCCTTTCACCTTGCAACCAACAGAAAAATTCCGAAAAGGTACATTTTTTAATTTTCAACCCTACATGAGACAAAAATATAGGGGGAAGCTATTTATCTCCAGTAATATCTCTGAGTGTGATATTGTGCATGGCCTATGTTGTAGACAATAACACATTACATCTTTTTTGTCTCTTTCTATTTCATCATACGACGTTTAGTTACGGAGTTATTAATGATTTTGTACTTTTTGGCCGACATTTTTCTCTGAGTGTGATATTGTACATGGCCTATGTTGTAGACAATAACACATTACATCTTTGTTGTCTCTTGCTATTTCATCATACGACGTTTAGTTACGGAGTTATTAATGATTTTGTACTTTTTGGCCGAAAATTTTCTCTGAGTCTGATATTGTACATGGCCTATGTTGTAGACATTAACACATTACATCTTTTTTGTCTCTTGCTATTTCATCATACGACGTTTAGTTACGGAATTATTAATGATTTTGTACATTTTGGCCGAAATTTTTCTCTGAGTGTGATATTGTCCATGGCCTATGTTGTAGAACATAACACATTACATCTTTTTTGTCTCTTGCTATTTCATCATACGACGTATAATTAGGGAGTTATTAATGATTTTGTACTTCTTGTCCGAAATTTTTCTATGTCCCACGAATAACTTAAAAATTGATTCGAATGAAATTTCAAGAAAAATAGGTTTTTTTAATACTTTTATTATATTTTTTACGTCTTGTAGGGTCGGAAACCAACATGATATTTTGATGTATTTTTTCATCCCATGCATTTTTGGTTTCAGGTGATAGAATTATTTTCCACTACGTCCCATGCTCATCTATATTATATAAAACCACATGGCTGACTGATTCACTCACTGACATAAATGTTTACCCACTTCCAAATGAGTTAGAAACTTGATATTTGGCAAAAACACTCCTTTCACCTTGCAACCAACAGAAAAATTCCGAAAAGGTACATTTTTTAATTTTCAACCCTACATGAGACAAAAATATAGGGGGAAGCTACTTATTTCCAGTAATATCTCTGAGTGTGATATTGTGCATGGCCTATGTTGTAGACAATAACACATTACATCTTTTTTGTCTCTTGCTATTTCATCATACGACGTTTATTTACGGAGTTATGAATGATTTTGTACTTTTTGGACGAAATTTTTCTCTGAGTGTGATATTATACATGGCCTATGTTGTAGACAATAACACATTACATCTTTGTTGTCTCTTGCTATTTCATCATACGACGTTTAGTTACGGAGTTATTAATGATTTTGTACTTTTTGGCCGAAAATTTTCTCTGAGTCTGATATTGTACATGGCCTATGTTGTAGACATTAACACATTACATCTTTTTTGTCTCTTGCTATTTCATCATACGACGTTTAGTTACGGAATTATTAATGATTTTGTACATTTTGGCCGAAATTTTTCTCTGAGTGTGATATTGTCCATGGCCTATGTTGTAGACAATAACACATTACATCTTTTTTGTCTCTTGCTATTTCATCGTACGACGTATAATTAGGGAGTTATTAATGATTTTGTACTTCTTGTCCGAAATTTTTCTATGTCCCACGAATAACTTAAAAATTGATTCGAATGAAATTTCAAAAAAATAGGTTTTTTAATACTTTTATTATATTTTTACGTCTTGTAGGGTCGGAAACCAACATGATATTTTGATGTATTTTTTCGTCCCATGCATTTTTGGTTTCAGGTGATAGAATTATTTTCCAATACGTCCCATGCTCATCTATATTATATAAATCCACATGGCTGACTGATTCACTCACTGACATAAATGTTGACCCACTTCCAAATGAGTTACAAACTTGATATTTGGCAAAAACACTCCTTGCACCTTGCAACCAACAGAAAAATTCCGAAAAGGTACATTTTTTAATTTTCAACCCTACAAGAGACAAAAATATAGGGGGAAGCTACTTATTTCCAGTAATATCTCTGAGTGTGATATTGTGCATGGCCTATGTTGTAGACAATAACACATTACATCTTTTTTGTCTCTTGCTATTTCATCATACGACGTATAATTAGGGAGTTATTAATGATTTTGTACTTCTTGTCCGAAATTTTTCTATGTCCCACGAATAACTTAAAAATTGATTCGAATGAAATTTCAAAAAAATAGGTTTTTTTAATACTTTTATTATATTTTTTACGTCTTGTAGGGTCGGAAACCAACATGATATTTTGATGTATTTTTTCATCCCATGCATTTTTGGTTTCAGGTGATAGAATTATTTTCCACTACGTCCCATGCTCATCTATATTATATAAAACCACATGGCTGACTGATTCACTCACTGACATAAATGTTTACCCACTTCCAAATGAGTTAGAAACTTGATATTTGGCAAAAACACTCCTTTCACCTTGCAACCAACAGAAAAATTCCGAAAAGGTACATTTTTTAATTTTCAACCCTACATGAGACAAAAATATAGGGGGAAGCTATTTATCTCCAGTAATATCTCTGAGTGTGATATTGTGCATGGCCTATGTTGTAGACAATAACACATTACATCTTTTTTGTCTCTTTCTATTTCATCATACGACGTTTAGTTACGGAGTTATTAATGATTTTGTACTTTTTGGCCGACATTTTTCTCTGAGTGTGATATTGTACATGGCCTATGTTGTAGACAATAACACATTACATCTTAGTTGTCTCTTGCTATTTCATCATACGACGTTTAGTTACGGAGTTATTAATGATTTTGTACTTTTTGGCCGAAAATTTTCTCTGAGTCTGATATTGTACATGGCCTATGTTGTAGACATTAACACATTACATCTTTTTTGTCTCTTGCTATTTCATCATACGACGTTTAGTTACGGAATTATTAATGATTTTGTACATTTTGGCCGAAATTTTTCTCTGAGTGTGATATTGTCCATGGCCTATGTTGTAGAACATAACACATTACATCTTTTTTGTCTCTTGCTATTTCATCATACGACGTATAATTAGGGAGTTATTAATGATTTTGTACTTCTTGTCCGAAATTTTTCTATGTCCCACGAATAACTTAAAAATTGATTCGAATGAAATTTCAAAAAAATAGGTTTTTTTAATACTTTTATTATATTTTTTACGTCTTGTAGGGTCGGAAACCAACATGATATTTTGATGTATTTTTTCATCCCATGCATTTTTGGTTTCAGGTGATAGAATTATTTTCCACTACGTCCCATGCTCATCTATATTATATAAAACCACATGGCTGACTGATTCACTCACTGACATAAATGTTTACCCACTTCCAAATGAGTTAGAAACTTGATATTTGGCAAAAACACTCCTTTCACCTTGCAACCAACAGAAAAATTCCGAAAAGGTACATTTTTTAATTTTCAACCCTACATGAAACAAAAATATAGGGGGAAGCTACTTATTTCCAGTAATATCTCTGAGTGTGATATTGTGCATGGCCTATGTTGTAGACAATAACACATTACATCTTTTTTGTCTCTTGCTATTTCATCATACGACGTTTATTTACGGAGTTATGAATGATTTTGTACTTTTTGGACGAAATTTTTCTCTGAGTGTGATATTATACATGGCCTATGTTGTAGACAATAACACATTACATCTTTGTTGTCTCTTGCTATTTCATCATACGACGTTTAGTTACGGAGTTATTAATGATTTTGTACTTTTTGGCCGAAAATTTTCTCTGAGTCTGATATTGTACATGGCCTATGTTGTAGACATTAACACATTACATCTTTTTTGTCTCTTGCTATTTCATCATACGACGTTTAGTTACGGAATTATTAATGATTTTGTACATTTTGGCCGAAATTTTTCTCTGAGTGTGATATTGTCCATGGCCTATGTTGTAGACAATAACACATTACATCTTTTTTGTCTCTTGCTATTTCATCGTACGACGTATAATTAGGGAGTTATTAATGATTTTGTACTTCTTGTCCGAAATTTTTCTATGTCCCACGAATAACTTAAAAATTGATTCGAATGAAATTTCAAAAAAATAGGTTTTTTTAATACTTTTATTATATTTTTACGTCTTGTAGGGTCGGAAACCAACATGATATTTTGATGTATTTTTTCGTCCCATGCATTTTTGGTTTCAGGTGATAGAATTATTTTCCAATACGTCCCATGCTCATCTATATTATATAAATCCACATGGCTGACTGATTCACTCACTGACATAAATGTTTACCCACTTCCAAATGAGTTACAAACTTGATATTTGGCAAAAACACTCCTTGCACCTTGCAACCAACAGAAAAATTCCGAAAAGGTACATTTTTTAATTTTCAACCCTACAAGAGACAAAAATATAGGGGGAAGCTACTTATTTCCAGTAATATCTCTGAGTGTGATATTGTGCATGGCCTATGTTGTAGACAATAACACATTACATCTTTTCTGTCTCTTGCTATTTCATCATACGACGTTTATTTACGGAGTTATGAATGATTTTGTACTTTTTGGACGAAATTTTTCTCTGAGTGTGATATTATACATGGCCTATGTTGTAGACAATAACACATTACATCTTTGTTGTCTCTTGCTATTTCATCATACGACGTTTAGTTACGGAGTTATTAATGATTTTGTACTTTTTGGCCGAAAATTTTCTCTGAGTCTGATATTGTACATGGCCTATGTTGTAGACATTAACACATTACATCTTTTTTGTCACTTGCTATTTCATCATACGACGTTCAGTTACGGAATTATTAATGATTTTGTACATTATGGCCGAAATTTTTCTCTGAGTGTGATATTGTCCATGGCCTATGTTGTAGAACATAACACATTACATCTTTTTTGTCTCTTGCTATTTCATCATACGACGTATAATTAGGGAGTTATTAATGATTTTGTACTTCTTGTCCGAAATTTTTCTATGTCCCACGAATAACTTAAAAATTGATTCGAATGAAATTTCAAAAAAATAGGTTTTTTTAATACTTTTATTATATTTTTTACGTCTTGTAGGGTCGGAAACCAACATGATATTTTGATGTATTTTTTCGTCCCATGCATTTTTGGTTTCAGGTGATAGAATTATTTTCCAATACGTCCCATGCTCATCTATATTATATAAATCCACATGGCTGACTGATTCACTCACTGACATAAATGTTTACCCACTTCCAAATGAGTTACAAACTTGATATTTGGCAAAAACACTCCTTGCACCTTGCAACCAACAGAAAAATTCCGAAAAGGTACATTTTTTAATTTTCAACCCTACAAGAGACAAAAATATAGGGGGAAGCTACTTATTTCCAGTAATATCTCTGAGTGTGATATTGTGCATGGCCTATGTTGTAGACAATAACACATTACATCTTTTTTGTCTCTTGCTATTTCATCATACGACGTTTATTTACGGAGTTATGAATGATTTTGTACTTTTTGGACGAAATTTTTCTCTGAGTGTGATATTATACATGGCCTATGTTGTAGACAATAACACATTACATCTTTGTTGTCTCTTGCTATTTCATCATACGACGTTTAGTTACGGAGTTATTAATGATTTTGTACTTTTTGGCCGAAAATTTTCTCTGAGTCTGATATTGTACATGGCCTATGTTGTAGACATTAACACATTACATCTTTTTTGTCTCTTGCTATTTCATCATACGACGTTTAGTTACGGAATTATTAATGATTTTGTACATTATGGCCGAAATTTTTCTCTGAGTGTGATATTGTCCATGGCCTATGTTGTAGAACATAACACATTACATCTTTTTTGTCTCTTGCTATTTCATCATACGACGTATAATTAGGGAGTTATTAATGATTTTGTACTTCTTGTCCGAAATTTTTCTATGTCCCACGAATAACTTAAAAATTGATTCGAATGAAATTTCAAAAAAATAGGTTTTTTTAATACTTTTATTATATTTTTTACGTCTTGTAGGGTCGGAAACCAACATGATATTTTGATGTATTTTTTCATCCCATGCATTTTTGGTTTCAGGTGATAGAATTATTTTCCACTACGTCCCATGCTCATCTATATTATATAAAACCACATGGCTGACTGATTCACTCACTGACATAAATGTTTACCCACTTCCAAATGAGTTAGAAACTTGATATTTGGCAAAAAACACTCCTTTCACCTTGCAACCAACAGAAAAATTCCGAAAAGGTACATTTTTTAATTTTCAACCCTACATGAGACAAAAATATAGGGGGAAGCTATTTATCTCCAGTAATATCTCTGAGTGTGATATTGTGCATGGCCTATGTTGTAGACAATAACACATTACATCTTTTTTGTCTCTTTCTATTTCATCATACGACGTTTAGTTACGGAGTTATTAATGATTTTGTACTTTTTGGCCGAAAATTTTCTCTGAGTGTGATATTGTACATGGCCTATGTTGTAGACAATAACACATTACATCTTTTTTGTCTCTTGCTATTTCATCATACGACGTTTCATTAGGGAGTTATTAATGATTTTGTACTTTTTGGCCGAAATTTTTCTCTGAGTCTGATATTGTACATGGCCTATGTTGTAGACATTAACACATTACATCTTTTTTGTCTCTTGCTATTTCATCATACGACGTTTAGTTACGGAATTATTAATGATTTTGTACATTTTGGCCGAAATTTTTCTCTGAGTGTGATATTGTCCATGGCCTATGTTGTAGACAATAACACATTACATCTTTTTTGTCTCTTGCTATTTCATCATACGACGTATAATTAGGGAGTTATTAATGATTTTGTACTTCTTGTCCGAAATTTTTCTATGTCCCACGAATAACTTAAAAATTGATTCGAATGAAATTTCAAAAAAATAGGTTTTTTTAATACTTTTATTATATTTTTACGTCTTGTAGGGTCGGAAACCAACATGATATTTTGATGTATTTTTTCGTCCCATGCATTTTTGGTTTCAGGTGATAGAATTATTTTCCAATACGTCCCATGCTCATCTATATTATATAAATCCACATGGCTGACTGATTCACTCACTGACATAAATGTTTACCCTCTTCCAAATGAGTTACAAACTTGATATTTGGCAAAAACACTCCTTGCACCTTGCAACCAACAGAAAAATTCCGAAAAGGTACATTTTTTAATTTTCAACCCTACAAGAGACAAAAATATAGGGGGAAGCTACTTATTTCCAGTAATATCTCTGAGTGTGATATTGTGCATGGCCTATGTTGTAGACAATAACACATTACATCTTTTTTGTCTCTTGCTATTTCATCATACGACGTTTATTTACGGAGTTATGAATGATTTTGTACTTTTTGGACGAAATTTTTCTCTGAGTGTGATATTATACATGGCCTATGTTGTAGACAATAACACATTACATCTTTGTTGTCTCTTGCTATTTCATCATACGACGTTTAGTTACGGAGTTATTAATGATTTTGTACTTTTTGGCCGAAAATTTTCTCTGAGTCTGATATTGTACATGGCCTATGTTGTAGACATTAACACATTACATCTTTTTTGTCTCTTGCTATTTCATCATACGACGTTTAGTTACGGAATTATTAATGATTTTGTACATTATGGCCGAAATTTTTCTCTGAGTGTGATATTGTCCATGGCCTATGTTGTAGAACATAACACATTACATCTTTTTTGTCTCTTGCTATTTCATCATACGACGTATAATTAGGGAGTTATTAATGATTTTGTACTTCTTGTCCGAAATTTTTCTATGTCCCACGAATAACTTAAAAATTGATTCGAATGAAATTTCAAAAAACTAGGTTTTTTTAATACTTTTATTATATTTTTTACGTCTTGTAGGGTCGGAAACCAACATGATATTTTGATGTATTTTTTCGTCCCATGCATTTTTGGTTTCAGGTGATAGAATTATTTTCCAATACGTCCCATGCTCATCTATATTATATAAATCCACATGGCTGACTGATTCACTCACTGACATAAATGTTTACCCACTTCCAAATGAGTTACAAACTTGATATTTGGCAAAAACACTCCTTGCACCTTGCAACCAACAGAAAAATTCCGAAAAGGTACATTTTTTAATTTTCAACCCTACAAGAGACAAAAATATAGGGGGAAGCTACTTATTTCCAGTAATATCTCTGAGTGTGATATTGTGCATGGCCTAGGTTGTAGACAATAACACATTACATCTTTTTTGTCTCTTGCTATTTCATCATACGACGTTTATTTACGGAGTTATGAATGATTTTGTACTTTTTGGACGAAATTTTTCTCTGAGTGTGATATTATACATGGCCTATGTTGTAGACAATAACACATTACATCTTTGTTGTCTCTTGCTATTTCATCATACGACGTTTAGTTACGGAGTTATTAATGATTTTGTACTTTTTGGCCGAAAATTTTCTCTGAGTCTGATATTGTACATGGCCTATGTTGTAGACATTAACACATTACATCTTTTTTGTCTCTTGCTATTTCATCATACGACGTTTAGTTACGGAATTATTAATGATTTTGTACATTATGGCCGAAATTTTTCTCTGAGTGTGATATTGTCCATGGCCTATGTTGTAGAACATAACACATTACATCTTTTTTGTCTCTTGCTATTTCATCATACGACGTATAATTAGGGAGTTATTAATGATTTTGTACTTCTTGTCCGAAATTTTTCTATGTCCCACGAATAACTTAAAAATTGATTCGAATGAAATTTCAAAAAAATAGGTTTTTTTAATACTTTTATTATATTTTTTACGTCTTGTAGGGTCGGAAACCAACATGATATTTTGATGTATTTTTTCATCCCATGCATTTTTGGTTTCAGGTGATAGAATTATTTTCCACTACGTCCCATGCTCATCTATATTATATAAAACCACATGGCTGACTGATTCACTCACTGACATAAATGTTTACCCACTTCCAAATGAGTTAGAAACTTGATATTGGGCAAAAAACACTCCTTTCACCTTGCAACCAACAGAAAAATTCCGAAAAGGTACATTTTTTAATTTTCAACCCTACATGAGACAAAAATATAGGGGGAAGCTATTTATCTCCAGTAATATCTCTGAGTGTGATATTGTGCATGGCCTATGTTGTAGACAATAACACATTACATCTTTTTTGTCTCTTTCTATTTCATCATACGACGTTTAGTTACGGAGTTATTAATGATTTTGTACTTTTTGGCCGAAATTTTTCTCTGAGTGTGATATTGTACATGGCCTATGTTGTAGACAATAACACATTACATCTTTTTTGTCTCTTGCTATTTCATCATACGACGTTTCATTAGGGAGTTATTAATGATTTTGTACTTTTTGGCCGATATTTTTCTCTGAGTCTGATATTGTACATGGCCTATGTTGTAGACATTAACACATTACATCTTTTTTGTCTCTTGCTATTTCATCATACGACGTTTAGTTACGGAATTATTAATGATTTTGTACATTTTGGCCGAAATTTTTCTCTGAGTGTGATATTGTCCATGGCCTATGTTGTAGACAATAACACATTACATCTTTTTTGTCTCTTGCTATTTCATCATACGACGTATAATTAGGGAGTTATTAATGATTTTGTACTTCTTGTCCGAAATTTTTCTATGTCCCACGAATAACTTAAAAATTGATTCGAATGAAATTTCAAAAAAATAGGTTTTTTTAATACTTTTATTATATTTTTACGTCTTGTAGGGTCGGAAACCAACATGATATTTTGATGTATTTTTTCGTCCCATGCATTTTTGGTTTCAGGTGATAGAATTATTTTCCAATACGTCCCATGCTCATCTATATTATATAAATCCACATGGCTGACTGATTCACTCACTGACATAAATGTTTACCCACTTCCAAATGAGTTACAAACTTGATATTTGGCAAAAACACTCCTTGCACCTTGCAACCAACAGAAAAATTCCGAAAAGGTACATTTTTTAATTTTCAACCCTACAAGAGACAAAAATATAGGGGGAAGCTACTTATTTCCAGTAATATCTCTGAGTGTGATATTGTGCATGGCCTATGTTGTAGACAATAACACATTACATCTTTTTTGTCTCTTGCTATTTCATCATACGACGTTTATTTACGGAGTTATGAATGATTTTGTACTTTTTGGACGAAATTTTTCTCTGAGTGTGATATTATACATGGCCTATGTTGTAGACAATAACACATTACATCTTTGTTGTCTCTTGCTATTTCATCATACGACGTTTAGTTACGGAGTTATTAATGATTTTGTACTTTTTGGCCGAAAATTTTCTCTGAGTCTGATATTGTACATGGCCTATGTTGTAGACATTAACACATTACATCTTTTTTGTCTCTTGCTATTTCATCATACGACGTTTAGTTACGGAATTATTAATGATTTTGTACATTATGGCCGAAATTTTTCTCTGAGTGTGATATTGTCCATGGCCTATGTTGTAGAACATAACACATTACATCTTTTTTGTCTCTTGCTATTTCATCATACGACGTATAATTAGGGAGTTATTAATGATTTTGTACTTCTTGTCCGAAATTTTTCTATGTCCCACGAATAACTTAAAAATTGATTCGAATGAAATTTCAAAAAACTAGGTTTTTTTAATACTTTTATTATATTTTTTACGTCTTGTAGGGTCGGAAACCAACATGATATTTTGATGTATTTTTTCGTCCCATGCATTTTTGGTTTCAGGTGATAGAATTATTTTCCAATACGTCCCATGCTCATCTATATTATATAAATCCACATGGCTGACTGATTCACTCACTGACATAAATGTTTACCCACTTCCAAATGAGTTACAAACTTGATATTTGGCAAAAACACTTCTTGCACCTTGCAACCAACAGAAAAATTCCGAAAAGGTACATTTTTTAATTTTCAACCCTACAAGAGACAAAAATATAGGGGGAAGCTACTTATTTCCAGTAATATCTCTGAGTGTGATATTGTGCATGGCCTATATTGTAGACAATAACACATTACCTCTTTTTTGTCTCTTGCTATTTCATCATACGACGTTTATTTACGGAGTTATGAATGATTTTGTACTTTTTGGACGAAATTTTTCTCTGAGTGTGATATTGTACATGGCCTATGTTGTAGACAATAACACATTACATCTTTGTTGTCTCTTGCTATTTCATCATACGACGTTTAGTTACGGAGTTATTAATGATTTTGTACTTTTTGGCCGAAAATTTTCTCTGAGTCTGATATTGTACATGGCCTATGTTGTAGACATTAACACATTACATCTTTTTTGTCTCTTGCTATTTCATCATACGACGTTTAGTTACGGAATTATTAATGATTTTGTACATTTTGGCCGAAATTTTTCTCTGAGTGTGATATTGTCCATGGCCTATGTTGTAGAACATAACACATTACATCTTTTTTGTCTCTTGCTATTTCATCATACGACGTATAATTAGGGTGTTATTAATGATTTTGTACTTCTTGTCCGAAATTTTTCTATGTCCCACGAATAACTTAAAAATTGATTCGAATGAAATTTCAAAAAACTAGGTTTTTTTAATACTTTTATTATATTTTTTACGTCTTGTAGGGTCGGAAACCAACATGATATTTTGATGTATTTTTTCGTCCCATGCATTTTTGGTTTCAGGTGATAGAATTATTTTCCAATACGTCCCATGCTCATCTATATTATATAAATCCACATGGCTGACTGATTCACTCACTGACATAAATGTTTACCCACTTCCAAATGAGTTACAAACTTGATATTTGGCAAAAACACTCCTTGCACCTTGCAACCAACAGAAAAATTCCGAAAAGGTACATTTTTTAATTTTCAACCCTACAAGAGACAAAAATATAGGGGGAAGCTACTTATTTCCAGTAATATCTCTGAGTGTGATATTGTGCATGGCCTAGGTTGTAGACAATAACACATTACATCTTTTTTGTCTCTTGCTATTTCATCATACGACGTTTATTTACGGAGTTATGAATGATTTTGTACTTTTTGGACGAAATTTTTCTCTGAGTGTGATATTATACATGGCCTATGTTGTAGACAAT
Source organism: Meconema thalassinum (assembly GCA_946902985.2). Taxonomy (NCBI): domain Eukaryota; kingdom Metazoa; phylum Arthropoda; class Insecta; order Orthoptera; family Tettigoniidae; genus Meconema; species Meconema thalassinum. The sequence continues at coordinate 590,997,152 of OX336390.1, forward strand.
AACACATTACATCTTTGTTGTCTCTTGCTATTTCATCATACGACGTTTAGTTACGGAGTTATTAATGATTTTGTACTTTTTGGCCGAAAATTTTCTCTGAGTCTGATATTGTACATGGCCTATGTTGTAGACATTAACACATTACATCTTTTTTGTCTCTTGCTATTTCATCATACGACGTTTAGTTACGGAATTATTAATGATTTTGTACATTATGGCCGAAATTTTTCTCTGAGTGTGATATTGTCCATGGCCTATGTTGTAGAACATAACACATTACATCTTTTTTGTCTCTTGCTATTTCATCATACGACGTATAATTAGGGAGTTATTAATGATTTTGTACTTCTTGTCCGAAATTTTTCTATGTCCCACGAATAACTTAAAAATTGATTCGAATGAAATTTCAAAAAAATAGGTTTTTTTAATACTTTTATTATATTTTTTACGTCTTGTAGGGTCGGAAACCAACATGATATTTTGATGTATTTTTTCATCCCATGCATTTTTGGTTTCAGGTGATAGAATTATTTTCCACTACGTCCCATGCTCATCTATATTATATAAAACCACATGGCTGACTGATTCACTCACTGACATAAATGTTTACCCACTTCCAAATGAGTTAGAAACTTGATATTGGGCAAAAAACACTCCTTTCACCTTGCAACCAACAGAAAAATTCCGAAAAGGTACATTTTTTAATTTTCAACCCTACATGAGACAAAAATATAGGGGGAAGCTATTTATCTCCAGTAATATCTCTGAGTGTGATATTGTGCATGGCCTATGTTGTAGACAATAACACATTACATCTTTTTTGTCTCTTTCTATTTCATCATACGACGTTTAGTTACGGAGTTATTAATGATTTTGTACTTTTTGGCCGAAATTTTTCTCTGAGTGTGATATTGTACATGGCCTATGTTGTAGACAATAACACATTACATCTTTTTTGTCTCTTGCTATTTCATCATACGACGTTTCATTAGGGAGTTATTAATGATTTTGTACTTTTTGGCCGATATTTTTCTCTGAGTCTGATATTGTACATGGCCTATGTTGTAGACATTAACACATTACATCTTTTTTGTCTCTTGCTATTTCATCATACGACGTTTAGTTACGGAATTATTAATGATTTTGTACATTTTGGCCGAAATTTTTCTCTGAGTGTGATATTGTCCATGGCCTATGTTGTAGACAATAACACATTACATCTTTTTTGTCTCTTGCTATTTCATCATACGACGTATAATTAGGGAGTTATTAATGATTTTGTACTTCTTGTCCGAAATTTTTCTATGTCCCACGAATAACTTAAAAATTGATTCGAATGAAATTTCAAAAAAATAGGTTTTTTTAATACTTTTATTATATTTTTACGTCTTGTAGGGTCGGAAACCAACATGATATTTTGATGTATTTTTTCGTCCCATGCATTTTTGGTTTCAGGTGATAGAATTATTTTCCAATACGTCCCATGCTCATCTATATTATATAAATCCACATGGCTGACTGATTCACTCACTGACATAAATGTTTACCCACTTCCAAATGAGTTACAAACTTGATATTTGGCAAAAACACTCCTTGCACCTTGCAACCAACAGAAAAATTCCGAAAAGGTACATTTTTTAATTTTCAACCCTACAAGAGACAAAAATATAGGGGGAAGCTACTTATTTCCAGTAATATCTCTGAGTGTGATATTGTGCATGGCCTATGTTGTAGACAATAACACATTACATCTTTTTTGTCTCTTGCTATTTCATCATACGACGTTTATTTACGGAGTTATGAATGATTTTGTACTTTTTGGACGAAATTTTTCTCTGAGTGTGATATTATACATGGCCTATGTTGTAGACAATAACACATTACATCTTTGTTGTCTCTTGCTATTTCATCATACGACGTTTAGTTACGGAGTTATTAATGATTTTGTACTTTTTGGCCGAAAATTTTCTCTGAGTCTGATATTGTACATGGCCTATGTTGTAGACATTAACACATTACATCTTTTTTGTCTCTTGCTATTTCATCATACGACGTTTAGTTACGGAATTATTAATGATTTTGTACATTATGGCCGAAATTTTTCTCTGAGTGTGATATTGTCCATGGCCTATGTTGTAGAACATAACACATTACATCTTTTTTGTCTCTTGCTATTTCATCATACGACGTATAATTAGGGAGTTATTAATGATTTTGTACTTCTTGTCCGAAATTTTTCTATGTCCCACGAATAACTTAAAAATTGATTCGAATGAAATTTCAAAAAACTAGGTTTTTTTAATACTTTTATTATATTTTTTACGTCTTGTAGGGTCGGAAACCAACATGATATTTTGATGTATTTTTTCGTCCCATGCATTTTTGGTTTCAGGTGATAGAATTATTTTCCAATACGTCCCATGCTCATCTATATTATATAAATCCACATGGCTGACTGATTCACTCACTGACATAAATGTTTACCCACTTCCAAATGAGTTACAAACTTGATATTTGGCAAAAACACTTCTTGCACCTTGCAACCAACAGAAAAATTCCGAAAAGGTACATTTTTTAATTTTCAACCCTACAAGAGACAAAAATATAGGGGGAAGCTACTTATTTCCAGTAATATCTCTGAGTGTGATATTGTGCATGGCCTATATTGTAGACAATAACACATTACCTCTTTTTTGTCTCTTGCTATTTCATCATACGACGTTTATTTACGGAGTTATGAATGATTTTGTACTTTTTGGACGAAATTTTTCTCTGAGTGTGATATTGTACATGGCCTATGTTGTAGACAATAACACATTACATCTTTGTTGTCTCTTGCTATTTCATCATACGACGTTTAGTTACGGAGTTATTAATGATTTTGTACTTTTTGGCCGAAAATTTTCTCTGAGTCTGATATTGTACATGGCCTATGTTGTAGACATTAACACATTACATCTTTTTTGTCTCTTGCTATTTCATCATACGACGTTTAGTTACGGAATTATTAATGATTTTGTACATTTTGGCCGAAATTTTTCTCTGAGTGTGATATTGTCCATGGCCTATGTTGTAGAACATAACACATTACATCTTTTTTGTCTCTTGCTATTTCATCATACGACGTATAATTAGGGTGTTATTAATGATTTTGTACTTCTTGTCCGAAATTTTTCTATGTCCCACGAATAACTTAAAAATTGATTCGAATGAAATTTCAAAAAACTAGGTTTTTTTAATACTTTTATTATATTTTTTACGTCTTGTAGGGTCGGAAACCAACATGATATTTTGATGTATTTTTTCATCCCATGCATTTTTGGTTTCAGGTGATAGAATTATTTTCCACTACGTCCCATGCTCATCTATATTATATAAAACCACATGGCTGACTGATTCACTCACTGACATAAATGTTTACCCACTTCCAAATGAGTTAGAAACGTGATATTTGGCAAAAACACTCCTTTCACCTTGCAACCAACAGAAAAATTCCGAAAAGGTACATTTTTTAATTTTCAACCCTACATGAGACAAAAATATAGGGGGAAGCTATTTATCTCCAGTAATATCTCTGAGTGTGATATTGTGCATGGCCTATGTTGTAGACAATAACACATTACATCTCTTTTGTCTCTTTCTATTTCATCATACGACGTTTAGTTACGGAGTTATGAATGATTTTGTACTTTTTGGCCGAAATATTTCTCTGAGTGTGATATTGTACATGGCCTATGTTGTAGACAATAACACATTACATCTTTTTTGTCTCTTGCTATTTCATCATACGACGTTTCATTAGGGAGGTATTAATGATTTTGTACTTTTTGGCCGAAATTTTTCTCTGAGTCTGATATTGTACATGGCCTATGTTGTAGACATTAACACATTACATCTTTTTTGTCTCTTGCTATTTCATCATACGACGTTTAGTTACGGAATTATTAATGATTTTGTACATTTTGGCCGAAATTTTTCTCTGAGTGTGATATTGTCCATGGCCTATGTTGTAGACAATAACACATTACATCTTTTTTGTCTCTTGCTATTTCATCATACGACGTATAATTAGGGAGTTATTAATGATTTTGTACTTCTTGTCCGAAATTTTTCTATGTCCCACGAATAACTTAAAAATTGATTCGAATGAAATTTCAAAAAAATAGGTTTTTTAATACTTTTATTATATTTTTACGTCTTGTAGGGTCGGAAACCAACATGATATTTTGATGTATTTTTTCGTCCCATGCATTTTTGGTTTCAGGTGATAGAATTATTTTCCACTACGTCCCATGCTCATCTATATTATATAAAACCACATGGCTGACTGATTCTCTCACTGACAAATGTTTACCCACTTCCAAATGAGTAACAAAATTGATATTTGGCAAAAACACTCCTTGCACCTTGCAACCAACAGAAAAATTCCGAAAAGGTACATTTTTTAATTTTCAACCCTACAAGAGACAAAAATATAGGGGGAAGCTACTTATTTCCAGTAATATCTCTGAGTGTGATATTGTGCATGGCCTATGTTGTAGACAATAACACATTACATCTTTTTTGTCTCTTTCTATTTCATCATACGACGTTTAGTTACGGAGTTATTAATGATTTTGTACTTTTTGGCCGAAATTTTTCTCTGAGTGTGATATTGTACATGGCCTATGTTGTAGACAATAACACATTACATCTTTTTTGTCTCTTGCTATTTCATCATACGACGTTTCATTAGGGAGTTATTAATGATTTTGTACTTTTTGGCCGAAATTTTTCTCTGAGTCTGATATTGTACATGGCCTATGTTGTAGACATTAACACATTACATCTTTTTTGTCTCTTGCTATTTCATCATACGACGTTTAGTTACGGAATTATTAATGATTTTGTACATTTTGGCCGAAATTTTTCTCTGAGTGTGATATTGTCCATGGCCTATGTTGTAGACAATAACACATTACATCTTTTTTGTCTCTTGCTATTTCATCATACGACGTATAATTAGGGAGTTATTAATGATTTTGTACTTCTTGTCCGAAATTTTTCTATGTCCCACGAATAACTTAAAAATTGATTCGAATGAAATTTCAAAAAACTAGGTTTTTTTAATACTTTTATTATATTTTTTACGTCTTGTAGGGTCAGAAACCAACATGATATTTTGATGTATTTTTTCGTCCCATGCATTTTTGGTTTCAGGTGATAGAATTATTTTCCAATACGTCCCATGCTCATCTATATTATATAAATCCACATGGCTGACTGATTCACTCACTGACATAAATGTTTACCCACTTCCAAATGAGTTACAAACTTGATATTTGGCAAAAACACTTCTTGCACCTTGCAACCAACAGAAAAATTCCGAAAAGGTACATTTTTTAATTTTCAACCCTACAAGAGACAAAAATATAGGGGGAAGCTACTTATTTCCAGTAATATCTCTGAGTGTGATATTGTGCATGGCCTATATTGTAGACAATAACACATTACATCTTTGTTGTCTCTTGCTATTTCATCATACGACGTTTAGTTACGGAGTTATTAATGATTTTGTACTTTTTGGCCGAAAATTTTCTCTGAGTCTGATATTGTACATGGCCTATGTTGTAGACATTAACACATTACATCTTTTTTGTCTCTTGCTATTTCATCATACGACGTTTAGTTACGGAATTATTAATGATTTTGTACATTTTGGCCGAAATTTTTCTCTGAGTGTGATATTGTCCATGGCCTATGTTGTAGAACATAACACATTACATCTTTTTTGTCTCTTGCTATTTCATCATACGACGTATAATTAGGGTGTTATTAATGATTTTGTACTTCTTGTCCGAAATTTTTATATGTCCCACGAATAACTTAAAAATTGATTCGAATGAAATTTCAAAAAACTAGGTTTTTTTAATACTTTTATTATATTTTTTACGTCTTGTAGGGTCGGAAACCAACATGATATTTTGATGTATTTTTTCATCCCATGCATTTTTGGTTTCAGGTGATAGAATTATTTTCCACTACGTCCCATGCTCATCTATATTATATAAAACCACATGGCTGACTGATTCACTCACTGACATAAATGTTTACCCACTTCCAAATGAGTTAGAAACGTGATATTTGGCAAAAACACTCCTTTCACCTTGCAACCAACAGAAAAATTCCGAAAAGGTACATTTTTTAATTTTCAACCCTACATGAGACAAAAATATAGGGGGAAGCTATTTATCTCCAGTAATATCTCTGAGTGTGATATTGTGCATGGCCTATGTTGTAGACAATAACACATTACATCTCTTTTGTCTCTTTCTATTTCATCATACGACGTTTAGTTACGGAGTTATGAATGATTTTGTACTTTTTGGCCGAAATTTTTCTCTGAGTGTGATATTGTACATGGCCTATGTTGTAGACAATAACACATTACATCTTTTTTGTCTCTTGCTATTTCATCATACGACGTTTCATTAGGGAGGTATTAATGATTTTGTACTTTTTGGCCGAAATTTTTCTCTGAGTCTGATATTGTACATGGCCTATGTTGTAGACATTAACACATTACATCTTTTTTGTCTCTTGCTATTTCATCATACGACGTTTAGTTACGGAATTATTAATGATTTTGTACATTTTGGCCGAAATTTTTCTCTGAGTGTGATATTGTCCATGGCCTATGTTGTAGACAATAACACATTACATCTTTTTTGTCACTTGCTATTTCATCATACGACGTATAATTAGGGAGTTATTAATGATTTTGTACTTCTTGTCCGAAATTTTTCTGTCCCACGAATAACTTAAAAATTGATTCGAATGAAATTTCAAAAAAATAGGTTTTTTAATACTTTTATTATATTTTTACGTCTTGTAGGGTCGGAAACCAACATGATATTTTGATGTATTTTTTCGTCCCATGCATTTTTGGTTTCAGGTGATAGAATTATTTTCCACTACGTCCCATGCTCATCTATATTATATAAAACCACATGGCTGACTGATTCACTCACTGACAAATGTTTACCCACTTCCAAATGAGTAACAAAATTGATATTTGGCAAAAACACTCCTTGCACCTTGCAACCAACAGAAAAATTCCGAAAAGGTACATTTTTTAATTTTCAACCCTACAAGAGACAAAAATATAGGGGGAAGCTACTTATTTCCAGTAATATCTCTGAGTGTGATATTGTGCATGGCCTATGTTGTAGACAATAACACATTACATCTTTTTTGTCTCTTGCTATTTCATCATACGACGTATAATTAGGGAGTTATTAATGATTTTGTACTTCTTGTCCGAAATTTTTCAATGTCCCACGAATAACTTAAAAATTGATTCGAATGAAATTTCAAAAAAATAGGTTTTTTTAATACTTTTATTATATTTTTACGTCTTGTAGGGTCGGAAACCAACATGATATTTTGATGTATTTTTTCGTCCCATGCATTTTTGGTTTCAGGTGATAGAATTATTTTCCAATACGTCCCATGCTCATCTATATTATATAAATCCACATGGCTGACTGATTCACTCACTGACATAAATGTTTACCCACTTCCAAATGAGTTACAAACTTGATATTTGGCAAAAACACTCCTTGCACCTTGCAACCAACAGAAAAATTCCGAAAAGGTACATTTTTTAATTTTCAACCCTACAAGAGACAAAAATATAGGGGGAAGCTACTTATTTCCAGTAATATCTCTGAGTGTGATATTGTGCATGGCCTATGTTGTAGACAATAACACATTACATCTTTTTTGTCTCTTGCTATTTCATCATACGACGTTTATTTACGGAGTTATGAATGATTTTGTACTTTTTGGACGAAATTTTTCTCTGAGTGTGATATTGTACATGGCCTATGTTGTAGACAATAACACATTACATCTTTGTTGTCTCTTGCTATTTCATCATACGACGTTTAGTTACGGAGTTATTAATGATTTTGTACTTTTTGGCCGAAAATTTTCTCTGAGTCTGATATTGTACATGGCCTATGTTGTAGACATTAACACATTACATCTTTTTTGTCTCTTGCTATTTCATCATACGACGTTTAGTTACGGAATTATTAATGATTTTGTACATTATGGCCGAAATTTTTCTCTGAGTGTGATATTGTCCATGGCCTATGTTGTAGAACATAACACATTACATCTTTTTTGTCTCTTGCTATTTCATCATACGACGTATAATTAGGGAGTTATTAATGATTTTGTACTTCTTGTCCGAAATTTTTCTATGTCCCACGAATAACTTAAAAATTGATTCGAATGAAATTTCAAAAAACTAGGTTTTTTTAATACTTTTATTATATTTTTTACGTCTTGTAGGGTCGGAAACCAACATGATATTTTGATGTATTTTTTCGTCCCATGCATTTTTGGTTTCAGGTGATAGAATTATTTTCCAATACGTCCCATGCTCATCTATATTATATAAATCCACATGGCTGACTGATTCACTCACTGACATAAATGTTTACCCACTTCCAAATGAGTTACAAACTTGATATTTGGCAAAAACACTTCTTGCACCTTGCAACCAACAGAAAAATTCCGAAAAGGTACATTTTTTAATTTTCAACCCTACAAGAGACAAAAATATAGGGGGAAGCTACTTATTTCCAGTAATATCTCTGAGTGTGATATTGTGCATGGCCTATGTTGTAGACAATAACACATTACATCTTTTTTGTCTCTTTCTATTTCATCATACGACGTTTAGTTACGGAGTTATTAATGATTTTGTACTTTTTGGCCGAAATTTTTCTCTGAGTGTGATATTGTACATGGCCTATGTTGTAGACAATAACACATTACATCTTTTTTGTCTCTTGCTATTTCATCATACGACGTTTATTTACGGAGTTATGAATGATTTTGTACTTTTTGGACGAAATTTTTCTCTGAGTGTGATATTGTACATGGCCTATGTTGTAGACAATAACACATTACATCTTTGTTGTCTCTTGCTATTTCATCATACGACGTTTAGTTACGGAGTTATTAATGATTTTGTACTTTTTGGCCGAAAATTTTCTCTGAGTCTGATATTGTACATGGCCTATGTTGTAGACATTAACACATTACATCTTTTTTGTCTCTTGCTATTTCATCATACGACGTTTAGTTACGGAATTATTAATGATTTTGTACATTATGGCCGAAATTTTTCTCTGAGTGTGATATTGTCCATGGCCTATGTTGTAGAACATAACACATTACATCTTTTTTGTCTCTTGCTATTTCATCATACGACGTATAATTAGGGAGTTATTAATGATTTTGTACTTCTTGTCCGAAATTTTTCTATGTCCCACGAATAACTTAAAAATTGATTCGAATGAAATTTCAAAAAACTAGGTTTTTTTAATACTTTTATTATATTTTTTACGTCTTGTAGGGTCGGAAACCAACATGATATTTTGATGTATTTTTTCGTCCCATGCATTTTTGGTTTCAGGTGATAGAATTATTTTCCAATACGTCCCATGCTCATCTATATTATATAAATCCACATGGCTGACTGATTCACTCACTGACATAAATGTTTACCCACTTCCAAATGAGTTACAAACTTGATATTTGGCAAAAACACTTCTTGCACCTTGCAACCAACAGAAAAATTCCGAAAAGGTACTTTTTTTAATTTTCAACCCTACAAGAGACAAAAATATAGGGGGAAGCTACTTATTTCCAGTAATATCTCTGAGTGTGATATTGTGCATGGCCTATATTGTAGACAATAACACATTACATCTTTTTTGTCTCTTGCTATTTCATCATACGACGTTTATTTACGGAGTTATGAATGATTTTGTACTTTTTGGACGAAATTTTTCTCTGAGTGTGATATTGTACATGGCCTATGTTGAAGACAATAACACATTACATCTTTGTTGTCTCTTGCTATTTCATCATACGACGTTTAGTTACGGAGTTATTAATGATTTTGTACTTTTTGGCCGAAAATTTTCTCTGAGTCTGATATTGTACATGGCCTATGTTGTAGACATTAACACATTACATCTTTTTTGTCTCTTGCTATTTCATCATACGACGTTTAGTTACGGAATTATTAATGATTTTGTACATTTTGGCCGAAATTTTTCTCTGAGTGTGATATTGTCCATGGCCTATGTTGTAGAACATAACACATTACATCTTTTTTGTCTCTTGCTATTTCATCATACGACGTATAATTAGGGAGTTATTAATGATTTTGTACTTCTTGTCCGAAATTTTTCTATGTCCCACGAATAACTTAAAAATTGATTCGAATGAAATTTCAAAAAACTAGGTTTTTTTAATACTTTTATTATATTTTTTACGTCTTGTAGGGTCGGAAACCAACATGATATTTTGATGTATTTTTTCATCCCATGCATTTTTGGTTTCAGGTGATAGAATTATTTTCCACTACGTCCCATGCTCATCTATATTATATAAAACCACATGGCTGACTGATTCACTCACTGACATAAATGTTTACCCACTTCCAAATGAGTTAGAAACTTGATATTTGGCAAAAACACTCCTTTCACCTTGCAACCAACAGAAAAATTCCGAAAAGGTACATTTTTTAATTTTCAACCCTACATGAGACAAAAATATAGGGGGAAGCTATTTATCTCCAGTAATATCTCTGAGTGTGATATTGTGCATGGCCTATGTTGTAGACAATAACACATTACATCTTTGTTGTCTCTTGCTATTTCATCATACGACGTTTAGTTACGGAGTTATTAATGATTTTGTACTTTTTGGCCGAAAAATTTCTCTGAGTCTGATATTGTACATGGCCTATGTTGTAGACATTAACACATTACATCTTTTTTGTCTCTTGCTATTTCATCATACGACGTTTCATTAGGGAGTTATTAATGATTTTGTACTTTTTGGCCGAAATTTTTCTCTGAGTCTGATATTGTACATGGCCTATGTTGTAGACATTAACACATTACATCTTTTTTGTCTCTTGCTATTTCATCATACGACGTTTAGTTACGGAATTATTAATGATTTTGTACATTTTGGCCGAAATTTTTCTCTGAGTGTGATATTGTCCATGGCCTATGTTGTAGACAATAACACATTACATCTTTTTTGTCTCTTGCTATTTCATCATACGACGTATAATTAGGGAGTTATTAATGATTTTGTACTTCTTGTCCGAAATTTTTCTATGTCCCACGAATAACTTAAAAATTGATTCGAATGAAATTTCAAAAAAATAGGTTTTTTTAATACTTTTATTATATTTTTACGTCTTGTAGGGTCGGAAACCAACATGATATTTTGATGTATTTTTTCGTCCCATGCATTTTTGGTTTCAGGTGATAGAATTATTTTCCACTACGTCCCATGCTCATCTATATTATATAAAACCACATGGCTGACTGATTCACTCACTGACAAATGTTTACCCACTTCCAAATGAGTTACAAAATTGATATTTGGCAAAAACACTCCTTGCACCTTGCAACCAACAGAAAAATTCCGAAAAGGTACATTTTTTAATTTTCAACCCTACAAGAGACAAAAATATAGGGGGAAGCTACTTATTTCCAGTAATATCTCTGAGTGTGATATTGTGCATGGCCTATGTTGTAGACAATAACACATTACATCTTTTTTGTCTCTTGCTATTTCATCATACGACGTATAATTAGGGAGTTATTAATGATTTTGTACTTCTTGTCCGAAATTTTTCTATGTCCCACGAATAACTTAAAAATTGATTCGAATGAAATTTCAAAAAAATAGGTTTTTTTAATACTTTTATTATATTTTTTACGTCTTGTAGGGTCGGAAACCAACATGATATTTTGATGTATTTTTTCGTCCCATGCATTTTTGGTTTCAGGTGATAGAATTATTTTCCAATACGTCCCATGCTCATCTATATTATATAAATCCACATGGCTGACTGATTCACTCACCGACATAAATGTTTACCCACTTCCAAATGAGTTACAAACTTGATATTTGGCAAAAACACTTCTTGCACCTTGCAACCAACAGAAAAATTCCGAAAAGGTACATTTTTTAATTTTCAACCCTACAAGAGACAAAAATATAGGGGGAAGCTACTTATTTCCAGTAATATCTCTGAGTGTGATATTGTGCATGGCCTATGTTGTAGACAATAACACATTACATCTTTTTTGTCTCTTGCTATTTCATCATACGACGTTTATTTACGGAGTTATGAATGATTTTGTACTTTTTGGACGAAATTTTTCTCTGAGTGTGATATTGTACATGGCCTATGTTGTAGACAATAACACATTACATCTTTGTTGTCTCTTGCTATTTCATCATACGACGTTTAGTTACGGAGTTATTAATGATTTTGTACTTTTTGGCCGAAAATTTTCTCTGAGTCTGATATTGTACATGGCCTATGTTGTAGACATTAACACATTACATCTTTTTTGTCTCTTGCTATTTCATCATACGACGTTTAGTTACGGAATTATTAATGATTTTGTACATTTTGGCCGAAATTTTTCTCTGAGTGTGATATTGTCCATGGCCTATGTTGTAGAACATAACACATTACATCTTTTTTGTCTCTTGCTATTTCATCATACGACGTATAATTAGGGAGTTATTAATGATTTTGTACTTCTTGTCCGAAATTTTTCTATGTCCCACGAATAACTTAAAAATTGATTCGAATGAAATTTCAAAAAACTAGGTTTTTTTAATACTTTTATTATATTTTTTACGTCTTGTAGGGTCGGAAACCAACATGATATTTTGATGTATTTTTTCATCCCATGCATTTTTGGTTTCAGGTGATAGAATTATTTTCCACTACGTCCCATGCTCATCTATATTATATAAAACCACATGGCTGACTGATTCACTCACTGACATAAATGTTTACCCACTTCCAAATGAGTTAGAAACTTGATATTTGGCAAAAACACTCCTTTCACCTTGCAACCAACAGAAAAATTCCCAAAAGGTACATTTTTTAATTTTCAACCCTACATGAGACAAAAATATAGGGGGAAGCTATTTATCTCCAGTAATATCTCTGAGTGTGATATTGTGCATGGCCTATGTTGTAGACAATAACACATTACATCTTTTTTGTCTCTTTCTATTTCATCATACGACGTTTAGTTACGGAGTTATTAATGATTTTGTACTTTTTGGCCGAAATTTTTCTCTGAGTGTGATATTGTACATGGCCTATGTTGTAGACAATAACACATTACATCTTTTTTGTCTCTTGCTATTTCATCATACGACGTTTCATTAGGGAGTTATTAATGATTTTGTACTTTTTGGCCGAAATTTTTCTCTGAGTCTGATATTGTACATGGCCTATGTTGTAGACATTAACACATTACATCTTTTTTGTGTCTTGCTATTTCATCATACGACGTTTAGTTACGGAATTATTAATGATTTTGTACATTTTGGCCGAAATTTTTCTCTGAGTGTGATATTGTCCATGGCCTATGTTGTAGACAATAACACATTACATCTTTTTTGTCTCTTGCTATTTCATCATACAACGTATAATTAGGGAGTTATTAATGATTTTGTACTTCTTGTCCGAAATTTTTCTATGTCCCACGAATAACTTAAAAATTGATTCGAATGAAATTTCAAAAAAATAGGTTTTTTTAATACTTTTATTATGTTTTTACGTCTTGTAGGGTCGGAAACCAACATGATATTTTGATGTATTTTTTCGTCCCATGCATTTTTGGTTTCAGGTGATAGAATTATTTTCCACTACGTCCCATGCTCATCTATATTATATAAAACCACATGGCTGACTGATTCACTCACTGACATAAATGTTTACCCACTTCCAAATGAGTTAGAAACTTGATATTTGGCAAAAACACTCCTTTCACCTTGCAACCAACAGAAAAATTCCGAAAAGGTACATTTTTTAATTTTCAACCCTACATGAGACAAAAATATAGGGGGAAGCTATTTATCTCCAGTAATATCTCTGAGTGTGATATTGTGCATGGCCTATGTTGTAGACAATAACACATTACATCTTTTTTGTCTCTTTCTATTTCATCATACGACGTTTAGTTACGGAGTTATTAATGATTTTGTACTTTTTGGCCGAAATTTTTCTCTGAGTGTGATATTGTACATGGCCTATGTTGTAGACAATAACACATTACATCTTTTTTTCTCTTGCTATTTCATCATACGACGTTTCATTACGGAGTTATTAATGATTTTGTACTTTTTGGCCGAAATTTTTCTCTGAGTCTGATATTGTACATGGCCTATGTTGTAGACATTAACACATTACATCTTTTTTGTCTCTTGCTATTTCATCATACGACGTTTAGTTACGGAATTATTAATGATTTTGTACATTTTGGCCGAAATTTTTCTCTGAGTGTGATATTGTCCATGGCCTATGTTGTAGACAATAACACATTACATCTTTTTTGTCTCTTGCTATTTCATCATACGACGTATAATTAGGGAGTTATTAATGATTTTGTACTTCTTGTCCGAAATTTTTCTATGTCCCACGAATAACTTAAAAATTGATTCGAATGAAATTTCAAAAAAATAGGTTTTTTTAATACTTTTATTATATTTTTACGTCTTGTAGGGTCGGAAACCAACATGATATTTTGATGTATTTTTTCGTCCCATGCATTTTTGGTTTCAGGTGATAGAATTATTTTCCAATACGTCCCATGCTCATCTATATTATATAAATCCACATGGCTGACTGATTCACTCACTGACATAAATGTTTACCCACTTCCAAATGAGTTACAAACTTGATATTTGGCAAAAACACTCCTTGCACCTTGCAACCAACAGAAAAATTCCGAAAAGGTACATTTTTTAATTTTCAACCCTACAAGAGACAAAAATATAGGGGGAGGCTACTTATTTCCAGTAATATCTCTGAGTGTGATATAGTGCATGGCCTATGTTGTAGACAATAACACATTACATCTTTTTTGTCTCTTGCTATTTCATCATACGACGTTTATTTACGGAGTTATGAATGATTTTGTACTTTTTGGACGAAATTTTTCTCTGAGTGTGATATTATACATGGCCTATGTTGTAGACAATAACACATTACATCTTTGTTGTCTCTTGCTATTTCATCATACGACGTTTAGTTACGGAGTTATTAATGATTTTGTAATTTTTGGCCGAAATTTTTCTCTGAGTCTGATATTGTACATGGCCTATGTTGTAGACATTAACACATTACATCTTTTTTGTCTCTTGCTATTTCATCATACGACGTTTAGTTACGGAATTATTAATGATTTTGTACATTATGGCCGAAATTTTTCTCTGAGTGTGATATTGTCCATGGCCTATGTTGTAGAACATAACACATTACATCTTTTTTTTCTCTTGCTATTTCATCATACGACGTATAATTAGGGAGTTATTAATGATTTTGTACTTCTTGTCCGAAATTTTTCTATGTCCCACGAATAACTTAAAAATTGATTCGAATGAAATTTCAAAAAACTAGGTTTTTTTAATACTTTTATTATATTTTTTACGTCTTGTAGGGTCGGAAACCAACATGATATTTTGATGTATTTTTTCGTCCCATGCATTTTTGGTTTCAGGTGATAGAATTATTTTCCACTACGTCCCATGCTCATCTATATTATATAAAACCACATGGCTGACTGATTCACTCACTGACAAATGTTTACCCACTTCCAAATGAGTTACAAAATTGATATTTGGCAAAAACACTCCTTGCACCTTGCAACCAACAGAAAAATTCCGAAAAGGTACATTTTTTAATTTTCAACCCTACAAGAGACAAAAATATAGGGGGAAGCTACTTATTTCCAGTAATATCTCTGAGTGTGATATTGTGCATGGCCTATGTTGTAGACAATAACACATTACATCTTTTTTGTCTCTTGCTATTTCATCATACGACGTATAATTAGGGAGTTATTAATGATTTTGTACTTCTTGTCCGAAATTTTTCTATGTCCCACGAATAACTTAAAAATTGATTCGAATGAAATTTCAAAAAAATAGGTTTTTTTAATACTTTTATTATATTTTTTACGTCTTGTAGGGTCGGAAACCAACATGATATTTTGATGTATTTTTTCGTCCCATGCATTTTTGGTTTCAGGTGATAGAATTATTTTCCAATACGTCCCATGCTCATCTATATTATATAAATCCACATGGCTGACTGATTCACTCACCGACATAAATGTTTACCCACTTCCAAATGAGTTACAAACTTGATATTTGGCAAAAACACTTCTTGCACCTTGCAACCAACAGAAAAATTCCGAAAAGGTACATTTTTTAATTTTCAACCCTACAAGAGACAAAAATATAGGGGGAAGCTACTTATTTCCAGTAATATCTCTGAGTGTGATATTGTGCATGGCCTATGTTGTAGACAATAACACATTACATCTTTTTTGTCTCTTGCTATTTCATCATACGACGTTTATTTACGGAGTTATGAATGATTTTGTACTTTTTGGACGAAATTTTTCTCTGAGTGTGATATTGTACATGGCCTATGTTGTAGACAATAACACATTACATCTTTGTTGTCTCTTGCTATTTCATCATACGACGTTTAGTTACGGAGTTATTAATGATTTTGTCCTTTTTGGCCGAAAATTTTCTCTGAGTCTGATATTGTACATGGCCTATGTTGTAGACATTAACACATTACATCTTTTTTGTCTCTTGCTATTTCATCATACGACGTTTAGTTACGGAATTATTAATGATTTTGTACATTTTGGCCGAAATTTTTCTCTGAGTGTGATATTGTCCATGGCCTATGTTGTAGAACATAACACATTACATCTTTTTTGTCTCTTGCTATTTCATCATACGACGTATAATTAGGGAGTTATTAATGATTTTGTACTTCTTGTCCGAAATTTTTCTATGTCCCACGAATAACTTAAAAATTGATTCGAATGAAATTTCAAAAAACTAGGTTTTTTTAATACTTTTATTATATTTTTTACGTCTTGTAGGGTCGGAAACCAACATGATATTTTGATGTATTTTTTCATCCCATGCATTTTTGGTTTCAGGTGATAGAATTATTTTCCACTACGTCCCATGCTCATC
This sequence comes from Meconema thalassinum, assembly GCA_946902985.2. Classification (NCBI taxonomy): domain Eukaryota; kingdom Metazoa; phylum Arthropoda; class Insecta; order Orthoptera; family Tettigoniidae; genus Meconema; species Meconema thalassinum. The sequence continues at coordinate 591,014,276 of OX336390.1, forward strand.
TATATTATATAAAACCACATGGCTGACTGATTCACTCACTGACATAAATGTTTACCCACTTCCAAATGAGTTAGAAACTTGATATTTGGCAAAAACACTCCTTTCACCTTGCAACCAACAGAAAAATTCCGAAAAGGTACATTTTTTAATTTTCAACCCTACATGAGACAAAAATATAGGGGGAAGCTATTTATCTCCAGTAATATCTCTGAGTGTGATATTGTGCATGGCCTATGTTGTAGACAATAACACATTACATCTTTTTTGTCTCTTTCTATTTCATCATACGACGTTTAGTTACGGAGTTATTAATGATTTTGTACTTTTTGGCCGAAATTTTTCTCTGAGTGTGATATTGTACATGGCCTATGTTGTAGACAATAACACATTACATCTTTTTTGTCTCTTGCTATTTCATCATACGACGTTTCATTAGGGAGTTATTAATGATTTTGTACTTTTTGGCCGAAATTTTTCTCTGAGTCTGATATTGTACATGGCCTATGTTGTAGACATTAACACATTACATCTTTTTTGTCTCTTGCTATTTCATCATACGACGTTTAGTTACGGAATTATTAATGATTTTGTACATTTTGGCCGAAATTTTTCTCTGAGTGTGATATTGTCCATGGCCTATGTTGTAGACAATAACACATTACATCTTTTTTGTCTCTTGCTATTTCATCATACGACGTATAATTAGGGAGTTATTAATGATTTTGTACTTCTTGTCCGAAATTTTTCTATGTCCCACGAATAACTTAAAAATTGATTCGAATGAAATTTCAAAAAAATAGGTTTTTTAATACTTTTATTATGTTTTTACGTCTTGTAGGGTCGGAAACCAACATGATATTTTGATGTATTTTTTCGTCCCATGCATTTTTGGTTTCAGGTGATAGAATTATTTTCCACTACGTCCCATGCTCATCTATATTATATAAAACCACATGGCTGACTGATTCACTCACTGACATAAATGTTTACCCACTTCCAAATGAGTTAGAAACTTGATATTTGGCAAAAACACTCCTTTCACCTTGCAACCAACAGAAAAATTCCGAAAAGGTACATTTTTTAATTTTCAACCCTACATGAGACAAAAATATAGGGGGAAGCTATTTATCTCCAGTAATATCTCTGAGTGTGATATTGTGCATGGCCTATGTTGTAGACAATAACACATTACATCTTTGTTGTCTCTTTCTATTTCATCATACGACGTTTAGTTACGGAGTTATTAATGATTTTGTACTTTTTGGCCGAAATTTTTCTCTGAGTGTGATATTGTACATGGCCTATGTTGTAGACAATAACACATTACATCTTTTTTGTCTCTTGCTATTTCATCATACGACGTTTCATTAGGGAGTTATTAATGATTTTGTACTTTTTGGCCGAAATTTTTCTCTGAGTCTGATATTGTACATGGCCTATGTTGTAGACATTAACACATTACATCTTTTTTGTCTCTTGCTATTTCATCATACGACGTTTAGTTACGGAATTATTAATGATTTTGTACATTTTGGCCGAAATTTTTCTCTGAGTGTGATATTGTCCATGGCCTATGTTGTAGACAATAACACATTACATCTTTTTTGTCTCTTGCTATTTCATCATACGACGTATAATTAGGGAGTTATTAATGATTTTGTACTTCTTGTCCGAAATTTTTCTATGTCCCACGAATAACTTAAAAATTGATTCGAATGAAATTTCAAAAAAATAGGTTTTTTTAATACTTTTATTATATTTTTACGTCTTGTAGGGTCGGAAACCAACATGATATTTTGATGTATTTTTTCGTCCCATGCATTTTTGGTTTCAGGTGATAGAATTATTTTCCAATACGTCCCATGCTCATCTATATAAGGGGTGCAAGGGGTAGATTCTCTCTATCCAAACGTCATCCTCACCTGCACGTGGTACACCCTGCTCCATACTGACGAGGCTCTGACGACCGAATAACTCCCGGGATAAGGAGTTCCCCTCTCTCCTGCCAACGGCTTATGTAAGGCGGATGAGCAGATTGAGGTTAGGGCACTCTCTTGCCCTTGAGATGGGAAACTATCTCTTAAGGCGGATGAACCAATAATGGTCAACGGCATAGAAGACCTCAACGGTGGACCAAGCGCATGAGCAACTAGTATTGCCCGAACGGTTGGGAAGGCGGATGAAGGCTGCAACAGTCCAGGACCACCAGTCGTCATAGCTTCTATGCCACTGGATAAAGGCCCTGTATCTGTCAAGTACTGTGTGTCTGTTGATGTGCAACAACATGCCCACGTTAAAAGATGTCACGCACAGGCGTCTTCTAAACAACGAAGGAAGGATACAAAATCTATTCGCCAATTAATCACAAGTCCTGCGGCGATCGGGGAGTTGTGACGGGAGCAGGATTGTGTTGTCTGGGAGCTCCTAGTGATGAACCGGCACGTAGGCGACGAATGTGTGATCTTCGCTTTGCTTGAGGATGGGCTGTAGAGCAATTCGTATGCTGCATTCGTGACTAAGCAGGCCTGTTTAGGATCCACTCTGCTTACCCTGAATGGGGAGGGGGCTAAAAAAGGTGCCCTAAAAATAGTCAGCCTAATATCACCCGACTGGATAACCGCGTTCAGAGGGTACACCACAAGCGGTCGAACCACAATGAAAATTAATTTTGCTACATGGAATGTCCGTACTTTGATGGACAATGACACACATAATCGACCACAAAGGCGAACGGCAATTGTTGCCCGTGAGCTGAAAAGATTCAACATTCATATTGCCGCACTCAGCGAAACAAGGTTAGCCAATGAAGGACAACTGAAGGAACATGGAGGTGGCTACACTTTCTTCTGGAAAGGGAAAGACACTGAAGATCAACGTATTCATGGAGTTGGCTTTGCCATTAAGAACGAGCTTGTCAACCTTCTCGATGAACTTCCACATGGTATAAATGAAAGGCTTATGACACTACGACTAAAGTTAAAAAACAGCCGACGAGCGACTGTAATTAGTGCATATGCTCCAACTCTCACCTCTGATGATGAACAGAAGGAAGTATTTTACTCTCAACTTGATGTGATCTTGAAGGATATACCGCAATCTGATAAAATCATCCTCCTAGGAGACTTCAATGCTCGCGTTGGAAGAGACGCAGCATTATGGGCTGATGTTATTGGAAAAGATGGTGTTGGGAAATGCAATTCTAATGGGACACTCCTTCTATCCAAGTGTTCTGAACATAGCCTCGTAATCACAAACACACTATTCCGACAGAAGGACAAATTTAAGACTTCATGGCAGCATCCTAGATCAAAACACTGGCACCTACTTGATTACGTGATTGTGCGAGCAAGAGACAAGCGTGACGTACTACTCACAAGGGCTCTGACAAGTGCTGATGACTGCTGGACGGATCATCGATTAATAAGATCTGTAATGACTCTACAAATTCTCCAAAAGCACAGAAAACAGAGAAAGCACATCAGGCGCAGGGTGAACACCGAACGTTTACAAAACGTTACTGCTAAAAGGAAATTTCATGAACTTCTGAATGAAAAGTTACCAGATAATTACCCTGAAAAGGTTGAGGAACATTGGCAAACAGTCAAGTCTGCTATACTCTCAGCGTGTGAAGAATCGATTGGTTTCGTCAAGATGAGGCATGCTGACTGGTTTGATGAGAATGATGCAGAAATCCAGAATCTTATTGATAAGAAGAGGAAAGCATTCCATGCATGGCAAGCCAATCCAACTTCTATCTCCAAACAGCAACTGTATAAAGATGCAAAGGCTGAAGTGCAAAGGAAAACTCGGGTCTTGAAAAATCAATGGTGGATCTCCAAATCCCGTGAAATGCAGCATCTAGCCGAAACGAATAATACTCATGCTTTCTTCAAAGCAACAAGAACTATATATGGGCCACATTATCATGGTTTGAATCCTCTGCAGTCTAAAGATAGCACGGAACTTCTTAGAGACACAAACTCCATTAATTCCCGTTGGAAAGAACATTTTGAAGAGCTACTCAACAGGGACACACAGGTTGATAATAACATTTTCACCCAACTTCATCAGAGACCTCCTAAATACCATCTTGATGATCCTCCGCCTCTATCAGAAATTGAATCTGCCATCAATCAGCTCAAAAACAATAAAGCATCAGGCATGGATGGGATTCCTGCTGAGCTCTTTAAAGTAGGGAATACTACTCTAGTTCATCACATACACCAACTCATACTTAAAATATGGACTACCATTACCATACCTAAAGACCTAAGGGATGCCTTGATAATAACCATCTTTAAGAAAGGTGATAGGGCACAATGTGGTAATTATCGAGGTATATCGTTGCTTTCTGTTGCTGGTAAAATCCTGGCCAACGTCTTATCCAACCGTTTGAAGCCGTTGGCCGAAGAAATACTGCCTGAAACTCAGTGTGGCTTTCGACCTAATCGAAGCACAACTGATATGATCTTCTGTGCTAGGCAGATGCAGGAGAAATCCCGAGAGCAAGGACGCCCTCTATATATGGCTTTCATAGATATTGTTAAAGCATTTGATTCGGTCAATCGAGAAATGCTATGGAGGATTCTTGCCACACTTGGCTGCCCCCCAAAATTCATTCAAATTCTTCGATTGCTACATGATGATATGAATGGCACGGTCCTTAACAGCAATGGCCCTGGAGAGCCATTTAAGATTACAACGGGTGTCAAACAGGGATGTGTGATTGCCCCCACACTCTTCTCAATATATGTTAGTGTTGTACTAAATTTGGTCCAAGAAAAGATTCCAAAGGGTGTTGAAATTATATCCAGGACAGATGGAGGTTTATTCAATCTCAACAGATTACGTGCAAAAACTAAAGTGTCAGCTACATCCGTTCTTGATCTCCAGTATGCTGATGACAATGTCATCTTAGCAAATTCAGATGAAGATCTTCAAACCACCCTGAATGTGTTCAATGAGGCATACAGAAGCATTGGTCTGGATATAAACACCAATAAAACACAGGTTCTTCATCAGCCTACATCACATGACAGGGCTACTGCTCCTGCTATCATGATTGATGGACATAAACTAAAGAATATAGATCATTTTCCCTATTTGGGTAGTCACCTATCAACAAATGCAAACATTGACGCTGAGATTCAACACCGCCTCCAATGTGCCAGTGCAGCCTTTGGTCGTTTGCTCGTTCGCGTGTTTGACAACCACGACATTAGCATTCTAACAAAATTATACGTTTATCAAGCTGTTGTAGTTCCCACTCTGCTTTATGGCTGCGAAACCTGGGTTACTTACAGAAGGCACCTCGTATCTTTAGAAAAATACCATCAACGATGCCTTAGGAGAATTCTTGGTATTAAATGGCAAGACCGGCGCACTAACACAAGTGTTTTAGAGGAAGCTAGCACTATTAGTATAGAGGCTCTCATTATAAAACACCAACTTCGATGGACAGGACATGTAGTTCGCATGCCTGAGTCCCGCCTACCAAAACAAATCTTATATTGCCAGCTGAAAGTCGGTCAGAGAAAGCAGGGTGGGCAACAAAAACGCTACAAAGATGTTCTGAAGACCAACTTGAAGAAATGTCAAATTGATACAGGTAACTGGGAAGCTGTCGCATCCGACAGATCAGAGTGGCGCCGCAACGTCCATCAAGGCCACTTGTACTTCGAACAAGAGAGAAGAAGGCTTCTGGCTGAAAAAAGAAATGCCAGGAAAGAGCGCATGATTCGCAGAATGATCAACCCCCAAGATCCATTGGCTGCTCAAGACCTTGTGTGCCAATATTGTGGAAGAGTCTGTGGTTCTCGGATCGGACTGTACAGTCACCAAAGAACTCACGCAATATGATTAGGCCTAATGTTGGATTACAGCGAAGATTTAAATAAATGTAACTTGGAAGACAATCATACTCGTATCACGAGTGATAGCCCAAAATAAAAAATAAATATTATATAAATCCACATGGCTGACTGATTCACTCACTGACATAAATGTTTACCCACTTCCAAATGAGTTACAAACTTGATATTTGGCAAAAACACTCCTTGCACCTTGCAACCAACAGAAAAATTCCGAAAAGGTACATTTTTTAATTTTCAACCCTACAAGAGACAAAAATATAGGGGGAAGCTACTTATTTCCAGTAATATCTCTGAGTGTGATATTGTGCATGGCCTATGTTGTAGACAATAACACATTACATCTTTTTTGTCTCTTGCTATTTCATCATACGACGTTTATTTACGGAGTTATGAATGATTTTGTACTTTTTGGACGAAATTTTTCTCTGAGTGTGATATTATACATGGCCTATGTTGTAGACAATAACACATTACATCTTTGTTGTCTCTTGCTATTTCATCATACGACGTTTAGTTACGGAGTTATTAATGATTTTGTACTTTTTGGCCGAAAATTTTCTCTGAGTCTGATATTGTACATGGCCTATGTTGTAGACATTAACACATTACATCTTTTTTGTCTCTTGCTATTTCATCATACGACGTTTAGTTACGGAATTATTAATGATTTTGTACATTATGGCCGAAATTTTTCTCTGAGTGTGATATTGTCCATGGCCTATGTTGTAGAACATAACACATTACATCTTTTTTGTCTCTTGCTATTTCATCATACGACGTATAATTAGGGAGTTATTAATGATTTTGTACTTCTTGTCCGAAATTTTTCTATGTCCCACGAATAACTTAAAAATTGATTCGAATGAAATTTCAAAAAACTAGGTTTTTTTAATACTTTTATTATATTTTTTACGTCTTGTAGGGTCGGAAACCAACATGATATTTTGATGTATTTTTTCGTCCCATGCATTTTTGGTTTCAGGTGATAGAATTATTTTCCAATACGTCCCATGCTCATCTATATTATATAAATCCACATGGCTGACTGATTCACTCACTGACATAAATGTTTACCCACTTCCAAATGAGTTACAAACTTGATATTTGGCAAAAACACTTCTTGCACCTTGCGACCAACAGAAAAATTCCGAAAAGGTACATTTTTTAATTTTCAACCCTACAAGAGACAAAAATATAGGGGGAAGCTACTTATTTCCAGTAATATCTCTGAGTGTGATATTGTGCATGGCCTATATTGTAGACAATAACACATTACATCTTTTATGTCTCTTGCTATTTCATCATACGACGTTTATTTACGGAGTTATGAATGATTTTGTACTTTTTGGACGAAATTTTTCTCTGAGTGTGATATTGTACATGGCCTATGTTGTAGACAATAACACATTACATCTTTGTTGTCTCTTGCTATTTCATCATACGACGTTTAGTTACGGAGTTATTAATGATTTTGTACTTTTTGGCCGAAAATTTTCTCTGAGTCTGATATTGTACATGGCCTATGTTGTAGACATTAACACATTACATCTTTTTTGTCTCTTGCTATTTCATCATACGACGTTTAGTTACGGAATTATTAATGATTTTGTACATTTTGGCCGAAATTTTTCTCTGAATTTGATATTGTCCATGGCCTATGTTGTAGAACATAACACATTACATCTTTTTTGTCTCTTGCTATTTCATCATACGACGTATAATTAGGGAGTTATTAATGATTTTGTACTTCTTGTCCGAAATTTTTCTATGTCCCACGAATAACTTAAAAATTGATTCGAATGAAATTTCAACAAACTAGGTTTTTTTAATACTTTTATTATATTTTTTACGTCTTGTAGGGTCGGAAACCAACATGATATTTAGATGTATTTTTTCATCCCATGCATTTTTGGTTTCAGGTGATAGAATTATTTTCCACTACGTCCCATGCTCATCTATATTATATAAAACCACATGGCTGACTGATTCACTCACTGACATAAATGTTTACCCACTTCCAAATGAGTTAGAAACTTGATATTTGGCAAAAACACTCCTTTCACCTTGCAACCAACAGAAAAATTCCGAAAAGGTACATTTTTTAATTTTCAACCCTACATGAGACAAAAATATAGGGGGAAGCTATTTATCTCCAGTAATATCTCTGAGTGTGATATTGTGCATGGCCTATGTTGTAGACAATAACACATTACATCTTTTTTGTCTCCTTCTATTTCATCATACGACGTTTAGTTACGGAGTTATTAATGATTTTGTACTTTTTGGCCGAATTTTTTCTCTGAGTGTGATATTGTACATGGCCTATGTTGTAGACAATAACACATTACATCTTTTTTGTCTCTTGCTATTTCATCATACGACGTTTCATTAGGGAGTTATTAATGATTTTGTACTTTTTGGCCGAAATTTTTCTCTGAGTCTGATATTGTACATGGCCTATGTTGTAGACATTAACACATTACATCTTTTTTGTCTCTTGCTATTTCATCATACGACGTTTAGTTACGGAATTATTAATGATTTTGTACATTTTGGCCGAAATTTTTCTCTGAGTGTGATATTGTCCATGGCCTATGTTGTAGACAATAACACATTACATCTTTTTTGTCTCTTGCTATTTCATCATACGACGTATAATTAGGGAGTTATTAATGATTTTGTACTTCTTGTCCGAAATTTTTCTATGTCCCACGAATAACTTAAAAATTGATTCGAATGAAATTTCAAAAAAATAGGTTTTTTTAATACTTTTATTATATTTTTACGTCTTGTAGGGTCGGAAACCAACATGATATTTTGATGTATTTTTTCGTCCCATGCATATTTGGTTTCAGGTGATAGAATTATTTTCCACTACGTCCCATGCTCATCTATATTATATAAAACCACATGGCTGACTGATTCACTCACTGACAAATGTTTACCCACTTCCAAATGAGTTACAAAATTGATATTTGGCAAAAACACTCCTTGCACCTTGCAACCAACAGAAAAATTCCGAAAAGGTACATTTTTTAATTTTCAACCCTACAAGAGACAAAAATATAGGGGGAAGCTACTTATTTCCAGTAATATCTCTGAGTGTGATATTGTGCATGGCCTATGTTGTAGAACATAACACATTACATCTTTTTTGTCTCTTGCTATTTCATCATACGACGTATAATTAGGGAGTTATTAATGATTTTGTACTTCTTGTCCGAAATTTTTCTATGTCCCACGAATAACTTAAAAATTGATTCGAATGAAATTTCAAAAAAATAGGTTTTTTTAATACTTTTATTATATTTTTACGTCTTGTAGGGTCGGAAACCAACATGATATTTTGATGTATTTTTTCGTCCCATGCATTTTTGGTTTCAGGTGATAGAATTATTTTCCAATACGTCCCATGCTCATCTATATTATATAAATCCACATGGCTGACTGATTCACTCACTGACATAAATGTTTACCCACTTCCAAATGAGTTACAAACTTGATATTTGGCAAAAACACTCCTTGCACCTTGCAACCAACAGAAAAATTCCGAAAAGGTACATTTTTTTAATTTTCAACCCTACAAGAGAAAAAAATATAGGGGGAAGCTACTTATTTCCAGTAATATCTCTGAGTGTGATATTGTGCATGGCCTATGTTGTAGACAATAACACATTACATCTTTTTTGTCTCTTGCTATTTCATCCTACGACGTTTATTTACGGAGTTATGAATGATTTTGTACTTTTTGGACGAAATTTTTCTCTGAGTGTGATATTGTACATGGCCTATGTTGTAGACAATAACACATTACATCTTTGTTGTCTCTTGCTATTTCATCATACGACGTTTAGTTACGGAGTTATTAATGATTTTGTACTTTTTGGCCGAAAATTTTCTCTGAGTCTGATATTGTACATGGCCTATGTTGTAGACATTAACACATTACATCTTTTTTGTCTCTTGCTATTTCATCATACGACGTTTAGTTACGGAATTATTAATGATTTTGTACATTATGGCCGAAAATTTTCTCTGAGTGTGATATTGTCCATGGCCTATGTTGTAGAACATAACACATTACATCTTTTTTGTCTCTTGCTATTTCATCATACGACGTATAATTAGGGAGTTATTAATGATTTTGTACTTCTTGTCCGAAATTTTTCTATGTCCCACGAATAACTTAAAAATTGATTCGAATGAAATTTCAAAAAACTAGTTTTTTTTAATACTTTTATTATATTTTTTACGTCTTGTAGGGTCGGAAACCAACATGATATTTTGATGTATTTTTTCATCCCATGCATTTTTGGTTTCAGGTGATAGAATTATTTTCCACTACGTCCCATGCTCATCTATATTATATAAAACCACATGGCTGACTGATTCACTCACTGACATAAATGTTTACCCACTTCCAAATGAGTTAGAAACTTGATATTTGGCAAAAACACTCCTTTCACCTTGCAACCAACAGAAAAATTCCGAAAAGGTACATTTTTTAATTTTCAACCCTACATGAGACAAAAATATAGGGGGAAGCTATTTATTTCCAGTAATATCTCTGAGTGTGATATTGTGCATGGCCTATGTTGTAGACAATAACACATTACATCTTTTTTTGTCTCTTTCTATTTCATCATACGACGTTTAGTTACGGAGTTATTAATGATTTTGTACTTTTTGGCCGAAATTTTTCTCTGAGTGTGATATTGTACATGGCCTATGTTGTAGACAATAACACATTACATCTTTTTTGTCTCTTGCTATTTCATCATACGACGTTTCATTAGGGAGTTATTAATGATTTTGTACTTTTTGGCCGAAATTTTTCTCTGAGTCTGATATTGTACATAGCCTATGTTGTAGACATTAACACATTACATCTTTTTTGTCTCTTGCTATTTCATCATACGACGTTTAGTTACGGAATTATTAATGATTTTGTACATTTTGGCCGAAATTTTTCTCTGAGTGTGATATTGTCCATGGCCTATGTTGTAGACAATAACACATTACATCTTTTTTGTCTCTTGCTATTTCATCATACGACGTATAATTAGGGAGTTATTAATGATTTTGTACTTCTTGTCCGAAATTTTTCTATGTCCCACGAATAACTTAAAAATTGATTCGAATGAAATTTCAAAAAAATAGGTTTTTTTAATACTTTTATTATATTTTTACGTCTTGTAGGGTCGGAAACCAACATGATATTTTGATGTATTTTTTCGTCCCATGCATTTTTGGTTTCAGGTGATAGAATTATTTTCCACTACGTCCCATGCTCATCTATATTATATAAAACCACATGGCTGACTGATTCACTCACTGACAAATGTTTACCCACTTCCAAATGAGTTACAAAATTGATATTTGGCAAAAACACTCCTTGCACCTTGCAACCAACAGAAAAATTCCGAAAAGGTACATTTTTTAATTTTCAACCCTACAAGAGACAAAAATATAGGGGGAAGCTACTTATTTCCAGTAATATCTCTGAGTGTGATATTGTGCATGGCCTATGTTGTAGACAATAACACATTACATCTTTTTTGTCTCTTGCTATTTCATCATACGACGTATAATTAGGGAGTTATTAATGATTTTGTACTTCTTGTCCGAAATTTTTCTATGTCCCACGAATAACTTAAAAATTGATTCGAATGAAATTTCAAAAAAATAGGTTTTTTTAATACTTTTATTATATTTTTTACGTCTTGTAGGGTTGGAAACCAACATGATATTTTGATGTATTTTTTCGTCCCATGCATTTTTGGTTTCAGGTGATAGAATTATTTTCCAATACGTCCCATGCTCATCTATATTATATAAATCCAAATGGCTGACTGATTCACTCACCGACATAAAGGTTTACCCACTTCCAAATGAGTTACAAACTTGATATTTGGCAAAAACACTTCTTGCACCTTGCAACCAACAGAAAAATTCCGAAAAGGTACATTTTTTAATTTTCAACCCTACAAGAGACAAAAATATAGGGGGAAGCTACTTATTTCCAGTAATATCTCTGAGTGTGATATTGTGCATGGCCTATGTTGTAGACAATAACACATTACATCTTTTTTGTCTCTTGCTATTTCATCATACGACGTTTATTTACGGAGTTATGAATGATTTTGTACTTTTTGGACGAAATTTTTCTCTGAGTGTGATATTGTACATGGCCTATGTTGTAGACAATAACACATTACATCTTTGTTGTCTCTTGCTATTTCATCATACGACTTTTAGTTACGGAGTTATTAATGATTTTGTACTTTTTGGCCGAAAATTTTCTCTGAGTCTGATATTGTACATGGCCTATGTTGTAGACATTAACACATTACATCTTTTTTGTCTCTTGCTATTTCATCATACGACGTTCAGTTACGGAATTATTAATGATTTTGTACATTTTGGCCGAAATTTTTCTCTGAGTGTGATATTGTCCATGGCCTATGTTGTAGAACATAACACATTACATCTTTTTTGTCTCTTGCTATTTCATCATACGACGTATAATTAGGGAGTTATTAATGATTTTGTACTTCTTGTCCGAAATTTTTCTATGTCCCACGAATAACTTAAAAATTGATTCGAATGAAATTTCAAAAAACTAGTTTTTTTTAATACTTTTATTATATTTTTTACGTCTTGTAGGGTCGGAAACCAACATGATATTTTGATGTATTTTTTCATCCCATGCATTTTTGGTTTCAGGTGATAGAATTATTTTCCACTACGTCCCATGCTCATCTATATTATATAAAACCACATGGCTGACTGATTCACTCACTGACATAAATGTTTACCCACTTCCAAATGAGTTAGAAACTTGATATTTGGCAAAAACACTCCTTTCACCTTGCAACCAACAGAAAAATTCCGAAAAGGTACATTTTTTAATTTTCAACCCTACATGAGACAAAAATATAGGGGGAAGCTATTTATCTCCAGTAATATCTCTGAGTGTGATATTGTGCATGGCCTATGTTGTAGACAATAACACATTACATCTTTTTTGTCTCTTTCTATTTCATCATACGACGTTTAGTTACGGAGTTATTAATGATTTTGTACTTTTTGGCCGAAATTTTTCTCTGAGTGTGATATTGTACATGGCCTATGTTGTAGACAATAACACATTACATCTTTTTTGTCTCTTGCTATTTCATCATACGACGTTTCATTAGGGAGTTATTAATGATTTTGTACTTTTTGGCCGAAATTTTTCTCTGAGTCTGATATTGTACATGGCCTATGTTGTAGACATTAACACATTACATCTTTTTTGTCTCTTGCTATTTCATCATACGACGTTTAGTTACGGAATTATTAATGATTTTGTACATTTTGGCCGAAATTTTTCTCTGAGTGTGATATTGTCCATGGCCTATGTTGTAGACAATAACACATTACATCTTTTTTGTCTCTTGCTATTTCATCATACGACGTATAATTAGGGAGTTATTAATGATTTTGTACTTCTTGTCCGAAATTTTTCTATGTCCCACGAATAACTTAAAAATTGATTCGAATGAAATTTCAAAAAACTAGGTTTTTTTAATACTTTTATTATATTTTTTACGTCTTGTAGGGTCGGAAACCAACATGATATTTTGATGTATTTTTTCGTCCCATGCATTTTTGGTTTCAGGTGATAGAATTATTTTCCAATACGTCCCATGCTCATCTATATTATATAAATCCACATGGCTGACTGATTCACTCACTGACATAAATGTTTACCCACTTCCAAATGAGTTACAAACTTGATATTTGGCAAAAACACTTCTTGCACCTTGCGACCAACAGAAAAATTCCGAAAAGGTACATTTTTTAATTTTCAACCCTACAAGAGACAAAAATATAGGGGGAAGCTACTTATTTCCAGTAATATCTCTGAGTGTGATATTGTGCATGGCCTATATTGTAGACAATAACACATTACATCTTTTATGTCTCTTGCTATTTCATCATACGACGTTTATTTACGGAGTTATGAATGATTTTGTACTTTTTGGACGAAATTTTTCTCTGAGTGTGATATTGTACATGGCCTATGTTGTAGACAATAACACATTACATCTTTGTTGTCTCTTGCTATTTCATCATACGACGTTTAGTTACGGAGTTATTAATGATTTTGTACTTTTTGGCCGAAAATTTTCTCTGAGTCTGATATTGTACATGGCCTATGTTGTAGACATTAACACATTACATCTTTTTTGTCTCTTGCTATTTCATCATACGACGTTTAGTTACGGAATTATTAATGATTTTGTACATTTTGGCCGAAATTTTTCTCTGAATTTGATATTGTCCATGGCCTATGTTGTAGAACATAACACATTACATCTTTTTTGTCTCTTGCTATTTCATCATACGACGTATAATTAGGGAGTTATTAATGATTTTGTACTTCTTGTCCGAAATTTTTCTATGTCCCACGAATAACTTAAAAATTGATTCGAATGAAATTTCAACAAACTAGGTTTTTTTAATACTTTTATTATATTTTTTACGTCTTGTAGGGTCGGAAACCAACATGATATTTAGATGTATTTTTTCATCCCATGCATTTTTGGTTTCAGGTGATAGAATTATTTTCCACTACGTCCCATGCTCATCTATATTATATAAAACCACATGGCTGACTGATTCACTCACTGACATAAATGTTTACCCACTTCCAAATGAGTTAGAAACTTGATATTTGGCAAAAACACTCCTTTCACCTTGCAACCAACAGAAAAATTCCGAAAAGGTACATTTTTTAATTTTCAACCCTACATGAGACAAAAATATAGGGGGAAGCTATTTATCTCCAGTAATATCTCTGAGTGTGATATTGTGCATGGCCTATGTTGTAGACAATAACACATTACATCTTTTTTGTCTCCTTCTATTTCATCATACGACGTTTAGTTACGGAGTTATTAATGATTTTGTACTTTTTGGCCGAATTTTTTCTCTGAGTGTGATATTGTACATGGCCTATGTTGTAGACAATAACACATTACATCTTTTTTGTCTCTTGCTATTTCATCATACGACGTTTCATTAGGGAGTTATTAATGATTTTGTACTTTTTGGCCGAAATTTTTCTCTGAGTCTGATATTGTACATGGCCTATGTTGTAGACATTAACACATTACATCTTTTTTGTCTCTTGCTATTTCATCATACGACGTTTAGTTACGGAATTATTAATGATTTTGTACATTTTGGCCGAAATTTTTCTCTGAGTGTGATATTGTCCATGGCCTATGTTGTAGACAATAACACATTACATCTTTTTTGTCTCTTGCTATTTCATCATACGACGTATAATTAGGGAGTTATTAATGATTTTGTACTTCTTGTCCGAAATTTTTCTATGTCCCACGAATAACTTAAAAATTGATTCGAATGAAATTTCAAAAAAATAGGTTTTTTTAATACTTTTATTATATTTTTACGTCTTGTAGGGTCGGAAACCAACATGATATTTTGATGTATTTTTTCGTCCCATGCATATTTGGTTTCAGGTGATAGAATTATTTTCCACTACGTCCCATGCTCATCTATATTATATAAAACCACATGGCTGACTGATTCACTCACTGACAAATGTTTACCCACTTCCAAATGAGTTACAAAATTGATATTTGGCAAAAACACTCCTTGCACCTTGCAACCAACAGAAAAATTCCGAAAAGGTACATTTTTTAATTTTCAACCCTACAAGAGACAAAAATATAGGGGGAAGCTACTTATTTCCAGTAATATCTCTGAGTGTGATATTGTGCATGGCCTATGTTGTAGAACATAACACATTACATCTTTTTTGTCTCTTGCTATTTCATCATACGACGTATAATTAGGGAGTTATTAATGATTTTGTACTTCTTGTCGGAAATTTTTCTATGTCCCACGAATAACTTAAAAATTGATTCGAATGAAATTTCAAAAAAATAGGTTTTTTTAATACTTTTATTATATTTTTACGTCTTGTAGGGTCGGAAACCAACATGATATTTTGATGTATTTTTTCGTCCCATGCATTTTTGGTTTCAGGTGATAGAATTATTTTCCAATACGTCCCATGCTCATCTATATTATATAAATCCACATGGCTGACTGATTCACTCACTGACATAAATGTTTACCCACTTCCAAATGAGTTACAAACTTGATATTTGGCAAAAACACTCCTTGCACCTTGCAACCAACAGAAAAATTCCGAAAAGGTACATTTTTTTAATTTTCAACCCTACAAGAGAAAAAAATATAGGGGGAAGCTACTTATTTCCAGTAATATCTCTGAGTGTGATATTGTGCATGGCCTATGTTGTAGACAATAACACATTACATCTTTTTTGTCTCTTGCTATTTCATCCTACGACGTTTATTTACGGAGTTATGAATGATTTTGTACTTTTTGGACGAAATTTTTCTCTGAGTGTGATATTGTACATGGCCTATGTTGTAGACAATAACACATTACATCTTTGTTGTCTCTTGCTATTTCATCATACGACGTTTAGTTACGGAGTTATTAATGATTTTGTACTTTTTGGCCGAAAATTTTCTCTGAGTCTG
The DNA here is from genome assembly GCA_946902985.2 of Meconema thalassinum. Taxonomy (NCBI): domain Eukaryota; kingdom Metazoa; phylum Arthropoda; class Insecta; order Orthoptera; family Tettigoniidae; genus Meconema; species Meconema thalassinum. The sequence goes on from OX336390.1 coordinate 591,030,739, forward strand.
ATATTGTACATGGCCTATGTTGTAGACATTAACACATTACATCTTTTTTGTCTCTTGCTATTTCATCATACGACGTTTAGTTACGGAATTATTAATGATTTTGTACATTATGGCCGAAAATTTTCTCTGAGTGTGATATTGTCCATGGCCTATGTTGTAGAACATAACACATTACATCTTTTTTGTCTCTTGCTATTTCATCATACGACGTATAATTAGGGAGTTATTAATGATTTTGTACTTCTTGTCCGAAATTTTTCTATGTCCCACGAATAACTTAAAAATTGATTCGAATGAAATTTCAAAAAAATAGGTTTTTTTAATACTTTTATTATATTTTTTACGTCTTGTAGGGTCGGAAACCAACATGATATTTTGATGTATTTTTTCATCCCATGCATTTTTGGTTTCAGGTGATAGAATTATTTTCCACTACGTCCCATGCTCATCTTCTTCTTGTTTCGAATGGGCCTACTTTGGACCACGCTTGTTCAACTGTTGAGCTTTGATCTTTGCCCAGTGTTGTCGCATTTTCTGCCGGTGTAACTCCTTCCTTTCATCTGTCCAAGGGGTACCTTTCTTCCGGGGTTTTTCCTGAAATCCATGGACTTCCTTCAGGGCATGTCTCACAGATTGCCTGTCTTGAAGATCTGATATTCCCAGTTCATTAATGTCTTTCTCAGTTTCTGTCAGCCAAGTGGTACGAACCTTCTTGTTCTGCCAGAAAGTGAACAGCCTATTGGTCAGTCTTTTGGGAGGCAATCTTGCCACATGACCATAGAATGCTACTCTCCTTTTCCTAGCACAGTCAGAGAGCCTTTCTATATGTTCGTAGAGCTCGGAATTGTGCCGCCTACGGTATTCCTCATCTTCCTTTACCGGACCTAGGATCTTCCTGAGAATTCTCCTCTCTCTGACTTCCATTTTCTCCATCAGACCACTTCGGTTCAATGAGAGACACTCCATGGCATACAGGGCTTCTGGTCGTATGACTGAGGTGTAGTGCTTCAGTTTCAGGTTGCGTGACAGGCATTTCTTGTTGTAGATGTTCTTTGTCAGTCGATAAGCCAGTTCCAGCTTGTTGACTCTCATGGATAATGATGCTCTTTCTGATAAGTTGGGTTCAATCCATTCGCCGAGATACTTAAATTTCTCAATCCTCTTGATTTTTCCCTGTTCTAGTAGCATCTCTCTGTTAGCTTCTTTGATGTTGGTGAAGAATTCTGTTTTTTCCAGCGACACTTGAAGACCCACTTTGGCTGCCTGTCTTCTGAGGCAATTGACCTGCATTGTTGCTGTATCCAGAGAATCGGCAATAAGTGCCATGTCGTCAGCAAAGGCCAGGCAATCTACAACCAGTCCTTCCTTCCTACGCCCCAGGTATATCCCACTCTGGACACCCATATTGGTCAGTTCCTTGCGCCATTCTCTCACAACCTTTTCAAGGACACAGTTGAAAAGAAGTGGAGAAAGTCCATCCCCTTGTCTCACCCCTGTTTTTATCTCGAAGCTTGCTGAGACCTCGCCTCTAAATTTAACCTTGGAATGGGTATTGGTCAAGGTTTCTAGAATGAGTTTGCGGGTTTTGTTGTCTAACCCTAGTTCTTGGAGAATTCTATTAAGTGTTTCCCTATCAACAGAGTCGTAGGCCTTCCTAAAATCAACAAAGGTGACAACCACCTTGCGGTTTCTCAATTTGGAGTATGCAAGTACAGTTTTCAGGTTGAGGATCTGTTCAGCACAGGATCGGCCCTTCCTGAAGCCTCCCTGATATTCTCCGAGTTGACTGTCCAGTTGACTTTCTGCCCGTGTTAGTAATGCCTTGGAGAAAATCTTGTATGTTACCGGGACGAGAGAAATCCCACGGTAGTTGTTTAGGTCAGTAAAATCTCCTTTCTTGTGGAGGGGATGGATCAGAGCTGAGGTCCAGTCAGGTGGTAATTTCTCTGTTTCCCAGATGTTCTGTATGATCTCGGTGAGTTTGCACACAGCATTGCTTCCAGCACATTTCCAGAGTTCACCAACAATGGAGTCCTCTCCAGCTGCCTTGTTGTTCTTAAGAAGTTGAATGATTTCACGAACTTCTTCCAGTGAAGGAGGCAGCGAGTCCGGGTTTGGTGTTGTTTGTATGTAGTCAAAGTCTTCGCTGGGTGGATCACAGTTGAGCAAGTTCTTAAAGTACTGAGCTAAGAGGCGACAGTTGTCCTTGTCGTTAAAAGCCAGTTTGCCCTGTGAGTCTTTGAAGTGGAGACTTGGTGGAGTGTATTTTCCGAGTGACTGCTTGAATGTTTTGTAAAAGTCTCTGGTGTTATTTTTAGCGAAGTTCTCTTCGATTTGGGTTAGTTGGTTGCGTGTGAAGGCCCGTTTGGTTCCTCGGATTATCTTGGTTGTAAGCTTCCTTTGTTCCAAGTAGTTCTCCCAATTTTCCTTAGTCTTTTTAGAGTTCCATTTCATCCAGGCTGTCTGTCTTTGAGCTATTGTGTTGTCACAGTCTTCAGTCCACCATGGATGTTTCTTTCTTCTAGTGAGGGGAGCAAGTTCACTAGCCGTCTTGACAAGAGCTTCTTTCAGTTGGTCCCAGTTGTTAAGATCTGCACTGTTCAATCTTCGACTGACTTCTTGATTGTTCTTAAGTCGCTCTATATCAAATCTGACCATCTTGGAGGTTCTGTGTAATCTATTGTTTCTAGGTTGGAGTCGCAGTTTGATCTTTGAGAGGTAGTGGTCTGAGTCCAGATTGGCGCTTCTTAATACCTTCACGTTTTGTATTTCCTTTTGGGATTTTCTTGAGATGGCCACATGATCTATCTGGAATTCACCCAGGTTGATGTTAGGAGAGATCCAAGTCTTTTGCTTTCTTGGCAGATGTTTAAATGCTGTAGACTTCATAACCAAGTCGAAAGCCCTGCACAGTTCCACCAATCGTTCTCCATTGCGATTAGTTCGTTTATGCGCTGGATAGTTGCCCACTATGTTTCTGTATTTTTTCTCCCTTCCTAACTGGGCATTGAAGTCACCAAGCAGTATGGTGGTATGTCGGTCTGGGATTTTAGAGAGAATATCTTCTAGGTCTTCCCAGAATTTGTCAGTTCTGTCTGGGTTGCGCTTGTTGTCCTGGTTGGTTGGGGCGTGTACATTGACTAAAGTGTAGCCCTTGTTAGCACATTTGAGAGAGAGGATAGATACACGACTGCTTGGAGAACTAAAGTCGATGACTGAATCCAGTATCTTATGGCTGATTATAAATCCTGTACCTCATCTATATTATATAAAACCACATGGCTGACTGATTCACTCACTGACATAAATGTTTACCCACTTCCAAATGAGTTAGAAACTTGATATTTGGCAAAAACACTCCTTTCACCTTGCAACCAACAGAAAAATTCCGAAAAGGTACATTTTTTAATTTTCAACCCTACATGAGACAAAAATATAGGGGGAAGCTATTTATCTCCAGTAATATCTCTGAGTGTGATATTGTGCATGGCCTATGTTGTAGACAATAACACATTACATCTTTTTTTGTCTCTTTCTATTTCATCATACGACGTTTAGTTACGGAGTTATTAATGATTTTGTACTTTTTGGCCGAAATTTTTCTCTGAGTGTGATATTGTACATGGCCTATGTTGTAGACAATAACACATTACATCTTTTTTGTCTCTTGCTATTTCATCATACGACGTTTCATTAGGGAGTTATTAATGATTTTGTACTTTTTGGCCGAAATTTTTCTCTGAGTCTGATATTGTACATAGCCTATGTTGTAGACATTAACACATTACATCTTTTTTGTCTCTTGCTATTTCATCATACGACGTTTAGTTACGGAATTATTAATGATTTTGTACATTTTGGCCGAAATTTTTCTCTGAGTGTGATATTGTCCATGGCCTATGTTGTAGACAATAACACATTACATCTTTTTTGTCTCTTGCTATTTCATCATACGACGTATAATTAGGGAGTTATTAATGATTTTGTACTTCTTGTCCGAAATTTTTCTATGTCCCACGAATAACTTAAAAATTGATTCGAATGAAATTTCAAAAAAATAGGTTTTTTTAATACTTTTATTATATTTTTACGTCTTGTAGGGTCGGAAACCAACATGATATTTTGATGTATTTTTTCGTCCCATGCATTTTTGGTTTCAGGTGATAGAATTATTTTCCACTACGTCCCATGCTCATCTATATTATATAAAACCACATGGCTGACTGATTCACTCACTGACAAATGTTTACCCACTTCCAAATGAGTTACAAAATTGATATTTGGCAAAAACACTCCTTGCACCTTGCAACCAACAGAAAAATTCCGAAAAGGTACATTTTTTAATTTTCAACCCTACAAGAGACAAAAATATAGGGGGAAGCTACTTATTTCCAGTAATATCTCTGAGTGTGATATTGTGCATGGCCTATGTTGTAGACAATAACACATTACATCTTTTTTGTCTCTTGCTATTTCATCATACGACGTATAATTAGGGAGTTATTAATGATTTTGTACTTCTTGTCCGAAATTTTTCTATGTCCCACGAATAACTTAAAAATTGATTCGAATGAAATTTCAAAAAAATAGGTTTTTTTAATACTTTTATTATATTTTTTACGTCTTGTAGGGTTGGAAACCAACATGATATTTTGATGTATTTTTTCGTCCCATGCATTTTTGGTTTCAGGTGATAGAATTATTTTCCAATACGTCCCATGCTCATCTATATTATATAAATCCAAATGGCTGACTGATTCACTCACCGACATAAATGTTTACCCACTTCCAAATGAGTTACAAACTTGATATTTGGCAAAAACACTTCTTGCACCTTGCAACCAACAGAAAAATTCCGAAAAGGTACATTTTTTAATTTTCAACCCTACAAGAGACAAAAATATAGGGGGAAGCTACTTATTTCCAGTAATATCTCTGAGTGTGATATTGTGCATGGCCTATGTTGTAGACAATAACACATTACATCTTTTTTGTCTCTTGCTATTTCATCATACGACGTTTATTTACGGAGTTATGAATGATTTTGTACTTTTTGGACGAAATTTTTCTCTGAGTGTGATATTGTACATGGCCTATGTTGTAGACAATAACACATTACATCTTTGTTGTCTCTTGCTATTTCATCATACGACTTTTAGTTACGGAGTTATTAATGATTTTGTACTTTTTGGCCGAAAATTTTCTCTGAGTCTGATATTGTACATGGCCTATGTTGTAGACATTAACACATTACATCTTTTTTGTCTCTTGCTATTTCATCATACGACGTTCAGTTACGGAATTATTAATGATTTTGTACATTTTGGCCGAAATTTTTCTCTGAGTGTGATATTGTCCATGGCCTATGTTGTAGAACATAACACATTACATCTTTTTTGTCTCTTGCTATTTCATCATACGACGTATAATTAGGGAGTTATTAATGATTTTGTACTTCTTGTCCGAAATTTTTCTATGTCCCACGAATAACTTAAAAATTGATTCGAATGAAATTTCAAAAAACTAGTTTTTTTTAATACTTTTATTATATTTTTTACGTCTTGTAGGGTCGGAAACCAACATGATATTTTGATGTATTTTTTCATCCCATGCATTTTTGGTTTCAGGTGATAGAATTATTTTCCACTACGTCCCATGCTCATCTATATTATATAAAACCACATGGCTGACTGATTCACTCACTGACATAAATGTTTACCCACTTCCAAATGAGTTAGAAACTTGATATTTGGCAAAAACACTCCTTTCACCTTGCAACCAACAGAAAAATTCCGAAAAGGTACATTTTTTAATTTTCAACCCTACATGAGACAAAAATATAGGGGGAAGCTATTTATCTCCAGTAATATCTCTGAGTGTGATATTGTGCATGGCCTATGTTGTAGACAATAACACATTACATCTTTTTTGTCTCTTTCTATTTCATCATACGACGTTTAGTTACGGAGTTATTAATGATTTTGTACTTTTTGGCCGAAATTTTTCTCTGAGTGTGATATTGTACATGGCCTATGTTGTAGACAATAACACATTACATCTTTTTTGTCTCTTGCTATTTCATCATACGACGTTTCATTAGGGAGTTATTAATGATTTTGTACTTTTTGGCCGAAATTTTTCTCTGAGTCTGATATTGTACATGGCCTATGTTGTAGACATTAACACATTACATCTTTTTTGTCTCTTGCTATTTCATCATACGACGTTTAGTTACGGAATTATTAATGATTTTGTACATTTTGGCCGAAATTTTTCTCTGAGTGTGATATTGTCCATGGCCTATGTTGTAGACAATAACACATTACATCTTTTTTGTCTCTTGCTATTTCATCATACGACGTATAATTAGGGAGTTCTTAATGATTTTGTACTTCTTGTCCGAAATTTTTCTATGTCCCACGAATAACTTAAAAATTGATTCGAATGAAATTTCAAAAAAATAGGTTTTTTTAATACTTTTATTATATTTTTACGTCTTGTAGGGTCGGAAACCAACATGATATTTTGATGTATTTTTTCGTCCCATGCATTTTTGGTTTCAGGTGATAGAATTATTTTCCACTACGTCCCATGCTCATCTGTTGTTTGAGTCTTCAGTCTTTTGACTGGTTTGATGCAGCCCTCCATGCCTCCCTGTCCTGAGCTAATCGTTTCATCTCTACATAACTACCACACCCTACATCTGAGGCAATCTGTTTAACATATTCTAACCTTGGTCTACCCCTACAGTTCTTGTCCTCGACCCTTCCTTCCATAACTATATTATATAAAACCACATGGCTGACTGATTCACTCACTGACAAATGTTTACCCACTTCCAAATGAGTTACAAACTTGATATTTGGCAAAAACACTCCTTGCACCTTGCAACCAACAGAAAAATTCCGAAAAGGTACATTTTTTAATTTTCAACCCTACAAGAGACAAAAATATGGGGGAAGCTACTTATTTCCAGTAATATCTCTGAGTGTGATATTGTGCATGGCCTATGTTGTAGACAATAACACATTACATCTTTTTTGTCTCTTGCTATTTCATCATACGGCGTTTAGTTACGGAGTTATTAATGATTTTGTACTTTTTGGACGAAATTTTTCTCTGAGTGTGATATTGTACATGGCCTATGTTGTAGACAATAACACATTACATCTTTTTTGTCTCTTGCTATTTCATCATACGACGTTTAGTTACGGAATTATTAATGATTTTGTACATTTTGGCCGAAATTTTTCTCTGAGTGTGATATTGTCCATGGCCTATGTTGTAGACAATAACACATTACATCTATTTTGTCTATTGCTATTTCATCATACGACGTATAATTAGGGAGTTATTAATGATTTTGTACTTCTTGTCCGAAATTTTTCTATGTCCCACGAATAATATAAAAATTGATTCGAATTAAATTTCAAAAAAATAGTTTTTTTTAATACTTTTATTATATTTTTTACGTCTTGTAGTGTCGGAAACCAACATGATATTTTGATGTATTTTTTCATCCCATGCATTTTTGGTTTCAGGTGATAGAATTATTTTCCACTACGTCCCATGCTCATCTATATTATATAAAACCACATTGCTGACTGATTCACTCAGTGACATAAATGTTTACCCACTTCCAAATGAGTTAGAAACTTGATATTTGGCAAAAACACTCCTTTCACCTTGCAACCAACAGAAAAATTCCGAAAAGGTACATTTTTTAATTTTCAACCCTACAAGAGACAAAAATATAGGGGGAAGCTATTTATCTCCAGTAATATCTCTGAGTGAGATATTGTGCATGGCCTATGTTGTAGAAAATAACACATTACATCTTTTTTGTCTCTTTCTATTTCATCATACGACGTTTAGTTACGGAGTTATTAATGATTTTGTACTTTTTGGCCGAAATTTTTCTCTGAGTGTGATATTGTACATGGCCTATGTTGTAGACAATAACACATTACATCTTTTTTGTCTCTTGCTATTTCATCATACGACGTTTAATTAGGGAGTTATTAATGATTTTGTACTTTTTGGCCGAAATTTTTCTCTGAGTCTGATATTGTACATGGCCTATGTTGTAGACATTAACACATTACATCTTTTTTGTCTCTTGCTATTTCATCATACGACGTTTAGTTACGGAGTTATTAATGATTTTGTACTTTTTGGCCGAAATTTTTCTCTGAGTCTGATATTGTACATGGCGTATGATGTAGACATTAACAGATTACATCTTTTTTGTCTCTTGCTATTTCATCATACGACGTTTAGTTACGGAATTATTAATGATTTTGTACATTTTGGCCGAAAATTTTCTCTGAGTGTGATATTGTCCATGGCCTATGTTGTAGACAATAACACATTACATCTTTTTTGTCTCTTGCTATTTCATCATACGACGTATAATTAGGGAGTTATTAATGATTTTGTACTTCTTGTCCGAAATTTTCTATGTCCCACGAATAACTTAAAAATTGATTCGAATGAAATTTCAAAAAAATAGGTTTTTTTAATACTTTTATTATATTTTTACGTCTTGTAGGGTCGGAAACCAACATGATATTTTGATGTATTTTTTCGTCCCATGCATTTTTGGTTTCAGGTGATAGAATTATTTTCCACTACGTCACATGCTCATCTATATTATATAAAACCACATGGCTGACTGATTCACTCACTGACAAATGTTTACCCACTTCCAAATGAGTTACAAAATTGATATTTGGCAAAAACACTCCTTGCACCTTGCAACCAACAGAAAAATTCCGAAAAGGTACATTTTTTAATTTTCAACCCTACAAGAGACAAAAATATAGGGGGAAGCTACTTATTTCCAGTAATATCTCTGAGTGTGATATTGTGGATGGCCTATGTTGTAGACAATAACACATTACATCTTTTTTGTCTCTTGCTATTTCATCATACGGCGTTTAGTTACGGAGTTATTAATGATTTTGTACTTTTTGGACGAAATTTTTCTCTGAGTGTGATATTGTACATGGCCTATGTTGTAGACAATAACACATTACATCTTTTTTGTCTCTTGCTATTTCATCATACGACGTTTAGTTACGGAATTATTAATGATTTTGTACATTTTGGCCGAAATTTTTCTCTGAGTGTGATATTGTCCATGGCCTATGTTGTAGACAATAACACATTACATCTATTTTGTCTCTTGCTATTTCATCATACGACGTATAATTAGGGAGTTATTAATGATTTTGTACTTCTTGTCCGAAATTTTTCTATGTCCCACGAATAATATAAAAATTGATTCGAATGAAATTTCAAAAAAATAGTTTTTTTTAATACTTTTATTATATTTTTTACGTCTTGTAGTGTCGGAAACCAACATGATATTTTGATGTATTTTTTCATCCCATGCATTTTTGGTTTCAGGTGATAGAATTATTTTCCACTACGTCCCATGCTCATCTATATTATATAAAACCATATGGCTGACTGATTCACTCAGTGACATAAATGTTTACCCACTTCCAAATGAGTTAGAAACTTGATATTTGGCAAAAACACTCCTTTCACCTTGCAACCAACAGAAAAATTCCGAAAAGGTACATTTTTTAATTTTCAACCCTACAAGAGACAAAAATATAGGGGGAAGCTATTTATCTCCAGTAATATCTCTGAGTGAGATATTGTGCATGGCCTATGTTGTAGACAATAACACATTACATCTTTTTTGTCTCTTTCTATTTCATCATACGACGTTTAGTTACGGAGTTATTAATGATTTTGTACTTTTTGGCCGAAATTTTTCTCTGAGTGTGATATTGTACATGGCCTATGTTGTAGACAATAACACATTACATCTTTTTTGTCTCTTGCTATTTCATCATACGACGTTTAATTAGGGAGTTATTAATGATTTTGTACTTTTTGGCCGAAATTTTTCTCTGAGTCTGATATTGTACATGGCCTATGTTGTAGACATTAACACATTACATCTTTTTTGTCTCTTGCTATTTCATCATACGACGTTTAGTTACGGAGTTATTAATGATTTTGTACTTTTTGGCCGAAATTTTTCTCTGAGTCTGATATTGTACATGGCGTATGATGTAGACATTAACAGATTACATCTTTTTTGTCTCTTGCTATTTCATCATACGACGTTTAGTTACGGAATTATTAATGATTTTGTACATTTTGGCCGAAAATTTTCTCTGAGTGTGATATTGTCCATGGCCTATGTTGTAGACAATAACACATTACATCTTTTTTGTCTCTTGCTATTTCATCATACGACGTATAATTAGGGAGTTATTAATGATTTTGTACTTCTTGTCCGAAATTTTTCTATGTCCCACGAATAACTTAAAAATTGATTCGAATGAAATTTCAAAAAAATAGGTTTTTTTAATACTTTTATTCTATTTTTTACGTCTTGTAGGGTCGGAAACCAACATGATATTTTGATGTATTTTTTCGTCCCATGCATTTTTGGTTTCAGGTGATAGAATTATTTTCCAATACGTCCCATGCTCATCTATATTATATAAATCCACATGGCTGACTGATTCACTCACCGACATGAATGTTTACCCACTTCCAAATGAGTTACAAACTTGATATTTGGCAAAAACACTTCTTGCACCTTGCAACCAACAGAAAAATTCCGAAAAGGTACATTTTTTAATTTTCAACCCTACAAGAGACAAAAATATAGGGGGAAGCTACTTATTTCCAGTAATATCTCTGAGTGTGATATTGTGCATGGTCTATGTTGTAGACAATAACACATTACATCTTTTTTGTCTCTTGCTATTTCATCATACGACGTTTATTTACGGAGTTATGAATGATTTTGTACTTTTTGGACGAAATTTTTCTCTGAGTGTGATATTGTACATGGCCTATGTTGTAGACAATAACACATTACATCTTTGTTGTCTCTTGCTATTTCATCATACGACGTTTAGTTACGGAGTTATTAATGATTTTGTACTTTTTGGCCGAAAATTTTCTCTGAGTCTGATATTGTACATGGCCTATGTTGTAGACATTAACACATTACATCTTTATTGTCTCTTGCTATTTCATCATACGACGTTTAGTTACGGAATTATTAATGATTTTGTACATTTTGGCCGAAATTTTTCTCTGAGTGTGATATTGTCCATGGCCTATGTTGTAGAACATAACACATTACATCTTTTTTGTCTCTTGCTATTTCATCATACGACGTATAATTAGGGAGTTATTAATGATTTTGTACTTCTTGTCCGAAATTTTTCTATGTCCCACGAATAACTTAAAAATTGATTCGAATGAAATTTCAAAAAACTAGGTTTTTTTAATACTTTTATTATATTTTTTACGTCTTGTAGGGTCGGAAACCAACATGATATTTTGATGTATTTTTTCATCCCATGCATTTTTGGTTTCAGGTGATAGAATTATTTTCCACTACGTCCCATGCTCATCTATATTATATAAAACCACATGGCTGACTGATTCACTCAGTGACATAAATGTTTACCCACTTCCAAATGAGTTAGAAACTTGATATTTGGCAAAAACACTCCTTTCACCTTGCAACCAACAGAAAAATTCCGAAAAGGTACATTTTTTAATTTTCAACCCTACATGAGACAAAAATATAGGGGGAAGCTATTTATCTCCAGTAATATCTCTGAGTGTGATATTGTGCATGGCCTATGTTGTAGACAATAACACATTACATCTTTTTTGTCTCTTTCTATTTCATCATACGACGTTTAGTTACGGAGTTATTAATGATTTTGTACTTTTTGGCCGAAATTTTTCTCTGAGTGTGATATTGTACATGGCCTATGTTGTAGACAATAACACATTACATCTTTTTTGTCTCTTGCTATTTCATCATACGACGTTTCATTAGGGAGTTATTAATGATTTTGTACTTTATGGCCGAAATTTTTCTCTGAGTCTGATATTGTACATGGCCTATGTTGTAGACATTAACACATTACATCTTTTTTGTCTCTTGCTATTTCATCATACGACGTTTAGTTACGGAATTATTAATGATTTTGTACATTTTGGCCGAAATTTTTCTCTGAGTGTGATATTGTCCATGGCCTATGTTGTAGACAATAACACATTACATCTTTTTTGTCTCTTGCTATTTCATCATACGACGTATAATTAGGGAGTTATTAATGATTTTGTACTTCTTGTCCGAAATTTTTCTATGTCCACGAATAATATAAAAATTGATTCGAATGAAATTTCAAAAAAATAGTTTTTTTTAATACTTTTATTATATTTTTTACGTCTTGTAGTGTCGGAAACCAACATGATATTTTGATGTATTTTTTCATCCCATGCATTTTTGGTTTCAGGTGATAGAATTATTTTCCACTACGTCCCATGCTCATCTATATTAATATAAAACCACATGGCTGACTGATTCACTCAGTGACATAAATGTTTACCCACTTCCAAATGAGTTAGAAACTTGATATTTGGCAAAAACACTCCTTTCACCTTGCAACCAACAGAAAAATTCCGAAAAGGTACATTTTTTAATTTTCAACCCTACAAGAGACAAAAATATAGGGGGAAGCTATTTATCTCCAGTAATATCTCTGAGTGTGATATTGTGCATGGCCTATGTTGTAGACAATAACACATTACATCTATTTTGTCTCTTTCTATTTCATCATACGACGTTTAGTTACGGAGTTATTAATGATTTTGTACTTTTTGGCCGAAATTTTTCTCTGAGTGTGATATTGTACATGGCCTATGTTGTAGACAATAACACATTGCATCTTTTTTGTCTCTTGCTATTTCATCATACGACGTTTAATTAGGGAGTTATTAATGATTTTGTACTTTTTGGCCGAAATTTTTCTCTGAGTCTGATATTGTACATGGCCTATGTTGTAGACATTAACACATTACATCTTTTTTGTCTCTTGCTATTTCATCATACGACGTTTAGTTACGGAGTTATTAATGATTTTGTACTTTTTGGCCGAAATTTTTCTCTGAGTCTGATATTGTACATGGCGTATGATGTAGACATTAACAGATTACATCTTTTTTGTCTCTTGCTATTTCATCATACGACGTTTAGTTACGGAATTATTAATGATTTTGTACAATTTGGCCGAAAATTTTCTCTGAGTGTGATATTGTCCATGGCCTATGTTGTAGACAATAACACATTACATCTTTTTTGTCTCTTTCTATTTCATCATACGACGTTTAGTTACGGATTTATTAATGATTTTGTACTTTTTGGCCGAAATTTTTCTCTGAGTGTGATATTGTACATGGCCTATGTTGTAGACAATAACACATTACATCTTTTTTGTCTCTAGCTATTTCATCATACGACGTTTCATTAGGGAGTTATTAATGATTTTGTACTTTTTGGCCGAAATTTTTCACTGAGTCTGATATTGTACATGGCCTATGTTGTAGACATTAAAACATTACATCTTTTTTGTCTCTTGCTATTTCATCATACGACGTTTAGTTACGGAATTATTAATGATTTTGTACATTTTGGCCGAAATTTTTCTCTGAGTGTGATATTGTCCATGGCCTATGTTGTAGACAATAACACGTTACATCTTTTTTGTCTCTTGCTATTTCACCATACGACGTATAATTAGGGAGTTATTAATGATTTTGTACTTCTTGTCCGAAATTTTTCTATGTCCCACGAATAACTTAAAAATTGATTCGAATGAAATTTCAAAAAAATAGGTTTTTTTAATACTTTTATTATATTTTTTACGTCTTGTAGGGTCGGAAACCAACATGATATTTTGATGTATTTTTTCGTCCCATGCATTTTTGGTTTCAGGTGATAGAATTATTTTCCACTACGTCCCATGCTCATCTATATTATATAAAACCACATGGCTGACTGATTTACTCACTGACATAAATGTTTACCCACTTCCAAATGAGTTACAAACTTGATATTTGGCAAAAACACTCCTTTCACCTTGCAACCAACAGAAAAATTCCGAAAAGGTACAGTTTTTAATTTTCAACCCTACAAGAGTCAAAAATATAGGGGGAAGCCACTTATTTCCAGTAATATCTCTGAGTGTGATATTGTGCATGGCCTATGTTGTAGACAATAACACATTACATCTTTTTTGTCTCTTGCTATTTCATCATACGACGTTTAGTTACGGAGTTATTAATGATTTTGTACTTTTTGGCCGAAATTTTTTTCTGAGTGTGATATTGTACATGGCCTATGTTGTAGACATTAACACATTACATCTTTTTTGTCTCTTGCTATTTCATCATACGACGTTTAGTTACGGAATTATTAATGATTTTGTACATTTTGGCCGAAATTTTTCTCTGATTGTGATATTGTCCATGGCCTATGTTGTAGACAATAACACATTACATCTTTTTTGTCTCTTGCTATTTCATCATACGACGTATAATTAGGGAGTTATTAATGATTTTGTACTTCTTGTCCGAAATTTATCTATGTCCCACGAATAACTTAAAAATTGATTCGAATGAAATGTCAAAAAAATAGTATTTTTTAATACTTTTATTATATTTTTTACGTCTTGTAGGGTCGGAAACCAACATGATATTTTGATGTATTTTTTCATCCCATGCATTTTTGGTTTCAGGTGATAGAATTATTTTCCACTACGTCCCATGCTCATCTATATTATATAAAACCACATGGCTGACTGATTCACTCACTGACATAAATGTTTACCCACTTCCAAATGAGTTAGAAACTTGATATTTGGCAAAAACACTCCTTTCACCTTGCAACCAACAGAAAAATTCCGAAAAGGTACATTTTTTAATTTTCAACCCTACATGAGACAAAAATATAGGGGGAAGCTATTTATCTCCAGTAATATCTCTGAGTGTGATATTGTGCATGGCCTATGTTGTAGGCAATAACACATTACATCTTTTTTTGTCTCTTGCTATTTCATCATACGACGTTTAGTTACGGAGTTATTAATGATTTTGTACTTTTTGGCCGAAATGTTTCTCTGAGTGTGATATTGTACATGGCCTATGTTGTAGACATTAACACATTACATCTTTTTTGTCTCTTGCTATTTCATCATACGACGTTTAGTTACGGACTTATTAATGATTTTGTACTTTTTGGCCGAAATTTTTCTCTGAGTGTGATATTGTCCATGGCCTATGTTGTAGACAATAACACATTACATCTTTTTTGTCTCTTGCTATTTCATCATACGACGTTTAGTTACGGAGTTATGAATGATTTTGTACTTTTTGGCCGAAAATTTTCTCTGAGTGTGATATTGTACATGGCCTATGTTGTAGACAATAACACATTACATCTTTTTTGTCTCTTGCTATTTCATCATACGACGTTTAGTTACGGAGTTATTAATGATTTTGTACATTTTGGCCGAAATTTTTCTCTGAGTGTGATATTGTCCATGGCCTATGTTGTAGACAATAACACATTACATCTTTTTTGTCTCTTGCTATTTCATCATACGACGTTTAGTTACGGACTTATTAATGATTTTGTACTTTTTGGCCGAAATTTTTCTCTGAGTTTGATATTGTCCATGGCCTATGTTGTAGACAATAACACATTACATCTTTTTTGTCTCTTTCTATTTCATCATACGACGTTTAGTTACGGAGTTATTAATGATTTTGTACTTTTTGGCCGAAATTTTTCTCTGAGTGTGATATTGTACATGGCCTATGTTGTAGACAATAACACATTACATCTTTTTTGTCTCTTGCTATTTCATCATACGACGTTTAATTAGGGAGTTATTAATGATTTTGTACTTTTTGGCCGAAATTTTTCTCTGAGTCTGATATTGTACATGGCCTATGTTGTAGACATTAACACATTACATCTTTTTTGTCTCTTGCTATTTCATCATACGACGTTTAGTTACGGAGTTATTAATGATTTTGTACTTTTTGGCCGAAATTTTTCTCTGAGTCTGATATTGTACATGGCGTATGATGTAGACATTAACAGATTACATCTTTTTTGTCTCTTGCTATTTCATCATACGACGTTTAGTTACGGAATTATTAATGATTTTGTACATTTAGGCCGAAATTTTTCTCTGAGTGTGATATTGTACATGGCCTATGTTGTAGACAATAACACATTACATCTTTTTTGTCTCTTGCTATTTCATCATACGACGTTTAATTAGGGAGTTATTAATGATTTTGTACTTCTTGTCCGAAATTTTTCTATGTCCCACGAATAACTTAAAAATTGATTCGAATGAAATTTCAAAAAAATAGGTTTTTTAATACTTTTATTATATTTTTACGTCTTGTAGGGTCGGAAACCAACATGATATTTTGATGTATTTTTTCGTCCCATGCATTTTTGGTTTCAGGTGATAGAATTATTTTCCACTACGTCCCATGCTCATCTATATTATATAAAACCACATGGCTGACTGATTCACTCACTGACAAATGTTTACCCACTTCCAAATGAGTTACAAAATTGATATTTGGCAAAAACACTCCTTGCACCTTGCAACCAACAGAAAAATTCCGAAAAGGTACATTTTTTAATTTTCAACCCTACAAGAGACAAAAATATAGGGGGAAGCTACTTATTTCCAGTAATATCTCTGAGTGTGATATTGTGCATGGCCTATGTTGTAGACAATAACACATTACATCTTTTTTGTCTCTTGCTATTTCATCATACGACGTATAATTAGGGAGTTATTAATGATTTTGTACTTCTTGTCCGAAATTTTTCTATGTCCCACGAATAACTTAAAAATTGATTCGAATGAAATTTCAAAAAAATAGGTTTTTTAATACTTTTATTATATTTTTTACGTCTTGTAGGGTCGGAAACCAACATGATATTTTGATGTATTTTTTCGTCCCATGCATTTTTGGTTTCAGGTGATAGAATTATTTTCCAATACGTCCCATGCTCATCTATATTATATAAATCCACATGGCTGACTGATTCACTCACCGACATAAATGTTTACCCACTTCCAAATGAGTTACAAACTTGATATTTGGCAAAAACACTTCTTGCACCTTGCAACCAACAGAAAAATTCCGAAAAGGTACATTTTTTAATTTTCAACCCTACAAGAGACAAAAATATAGGGGGAAGCTACTTATTTCCAGTAATATCTCTGAGTGTGATATTGTGCATGGCCTATGTTGTAGACAATAACACATTACATCTTTTTTGTCTCTTGCTATTTCATCATCCGACGTTTATTTACGGAGTTATGAATGATTTTGTACTTTTTGGACGAAATTTTTCTCTGAGTGTGATATTGTACATGGCCTATGTTGTAGACAATAACACATTACATCTTTGTTGTCTCTTGCTATTTCATCATACGACATTTAGTTACGGAGTTATTAATGATTTTGTACTTTTTGGCCGAAAATTTTCCCTGAGTCTGATATTGTACATGGCCTATGTTGTAGACATTAACACATTACATCTTTATTGTCTCTTGCTATTTCATCATACGACGTTTAGTTACGGAATTATTAATGATTTTGTACATTTTGGCCGAAATTTTTCTCTGAGTGTGATATTGTCCATGGCCTATGTTGTAGAACATAACACATTACATATTTTTTGTCTCTTGCTATTTCATCATACGACGTATAATTAGGGAGTTATTAATGATTTTGTACTTCTTGTCCGAAATTTTTCTATGTCCCACGAATAACTTAAAAATTGATTCGAATGAAATTTCAAAAAACTAGTTTTTTTTAATACTTTTATTATATTTTTTACGTCTTGTAGGGTCGGAAACCAACATGATATTTTGATGTATTTTTTCATCCCATGCATTTTTGGTTTCAGGTGATAGAATTATTTTCCACTACGTCCCATGCTCATCTATATTATATAAAACCACATGGCTGACTGATTCACTCAGTGACATAAATGTTTACCCACTTCCAAATGAGTTAGAAACTTGATATTTGGCAAAAACACTCCTTTCACCTTGCAACCAACAGAAAAATTCCGAAAAGGTACATTTTTTAATTTTCAACCCTACATGAGACAAAAATATAGGGGGAAGCTATTTATCTCCAGTAATATCTCTGAGTGTGATATTGTGCATGGCCTATGTTGTAGACAATAACACATTACATCTTTTTTGTCTCTTTCTATTTCATCATACGACGTTTAGTTACGGAGTTATTAATGATTTTGTACTTTTTGGCCGAAATTTTTCTCTGAGTGTGATATTGTACATGGCCTATGTTGTAGACAATAACACATTACATCTTTTTTGTCTCTTGCTATTTCATCATACAACGTTTAATTAGGGAGTTATTAATGATTTTGTACTTTTTGTTCGAAATTTTTCTCTGAGTCTGATATTGTACATGGCCTATGTTGTAGACATTAACACATTACATCTTTTTTGTCTCTTGCTATTTCATCATACGACGTTTAGTTACGGAGTTATTAATGATTTTGTACTTTTTGGCCGAAATTTTTCTCTGAGTCTGATATTGTACATGGCGTATGATGTAGACATTAACAGATTACATCTTTTTTGTCTCTTGCTATTTCATCATACGACGTTTAGTTACGGAATTATTAATGATTTTGTACATTTTGGCCGAAAATTTTCTCTGAGTGTGATATTGTCCATGGCCTATGTTGTAGACAATAACACATTACATCTTTTTTGTCTCTTTCTATTTCATCATACGACGTTTAGTTACGGAGTTATTAATGATTTTGTACTTTTTGGCCGAAATTTTTCTCTGAGTGTGATATTGTACATGGCCTATGTTGTAGACAATAACACATTACATCTTTTTTGTCTCTAGCTATTTCATCATACGACGTTTCATTAGGGAGTTATTAATGATTTTGTACTTTTTGGCCGAAATTTTTCACTGAGTCTGATATTGTACATGGCCTATGTTGTAGACATTAAAACATTACATCTTTTTTGTCTCTTGCTATTTCATCATACGACGTTTAGTTACGGAATTATTAATGATTTTGTACATTTTGGCCGAAATTTTTCTCTGAGTGTGATATTGTCCATGGCCTATGTTGTAGACAATAACACATTACATCTTTTTTGTCTCTTGCTATTTCACCATACGACGTATAATTAGGGAGTTATTAATGATTTTGTACTTCTTGTCCGAAATTTAACTATGTCCCACGAATAACTTGAAATTGATTCGAATGAAATTTCAAAAAAATAGGTTTTTTTAATACTTTTATTATATTTTTTACGTCTTGTAGGGTCGGAAACCAACATGATATTTTGATGTATTTTTTCGTCCCATGCATTTTTGGTTTCAGGTGATAGAATTATTTTCCACTACGTCCCATGCTCATCTATATTATATAAAACCACATGGCTGACTGATTTACTCACTGACATAAATGTTTACCCACTTCCAAATGAGTTACAAACTTGATATTTGGCAAAAACACTCCTTTCACCTTGCAACCAACAGAAAAATTCCGAAAAGGTACAGTTTTTAATTTTCAACCCTACAAGAGTCAAAAATATAGGGGGAAGCCACTTATTTCCAGTAATATCTCTGAGTGTGATATTGTGCATGGCCTATGTTGTAGACAATAACACATTACATCTTTTTTGTCTCTTGCTATTTCATCATACGACGTTTAGTTACGGAGTTATTAATGATTTTGTACTTTTTGGCCGAAATTGTTTTCTGAGTGTGATATTGTACATGGCCTATGTTGTAGACATTAACACATTACATCTTTTTTGTCTCTTGCTATTTCATCATACGACGTTTAGTTACGGAATTATTAATGATTTTGTACATTTTGGCCGAAATTTTTCTCTGATTGTGATATTGTCCATGGCCTATGTTGTAGACAATAACACATTACATCTTTTTTGTCTCTTGCTATTTCATCATACGACGTATAATTAGGGAGTTATATATGATTTTGTACTTCTTGTCCGAAATTTATCTATGTCCCACGAATAACTTAAAAATTGATTCGAATGAAATGTCAAAAAATAGTATTTTTTAATACTTTTATTATATTTTTTACGTCTTGTAGGGTCGGAAACCAACATGATATTTTGATGTATTTTTTCATCCCATGCATTTTTGGTTTCAGGTGATAGAATTATTTTCCACTACGTCCCATGCTCATCTATATTATATAAAACCACATGGCTGACTGATTCACTCACTGACATAAATGTTTACACACTTCCAAATGAGTTAAAAACTTGATATTTGGCAAAAACACTCCTTTCAACTTGCAACCAACAGAAAAATTCCGAAAAGGTACATTTTTTAATTTTCAACCTTACAAGAGACAAAAATATAGGGGGAAGCTATTTATCTCCAGTAATATCTCTGAGTGTGATATTGTGCATGGCCTATGTTGTAGACAATAACACATTACATCTTTTTTTGTCTCTTGCTATTTCATCATACGACGTTTAGTTACGGAGTTATTAATGATTTTGTACTTTTTGGCCGAAATGTTTCTCTGAGTGTGATATTGCACATGGCCTATGTTGTAGACATTAACACATTACATCTTTTTTGTCTCTTGCTATTTCATCATACGACGTTTAGTTACGGACTTATTAATGATTTTGTACTTTTTGGCCGAAATTTTTCTCTGAGTGTGATATTGTCCATGGCCTATGTTGTAGACAATAACACATTACATCTTTTTTGTCTCTTGCTATTTCATCATACGACGTTTAGTTACGGAGTTATGAATGATTTTGTACTTTTTGGCCGAAAATTTTCTCTGAGTGTGATATTGTACATGGCCTATGTTGTAGACAATAACACATTACATCTTTTTTGTCTCTTGCTATTTCATCATACGACGTTTAGTTACGGAGTTATTAATGATTTTGTACATTTTGGCCGAAATTTTTCTCTGAGTGTGATATTGTCCATGGCCTATGTTGTAGACAATAACACATTACATCTTTTTTGTCTCTTGCTATTTCATCATACGACGTTTAGTTACGGACTTATTAATGATTTTGTACTTTTTGGCCGAAATTTTTCTCTGAGTGTGATATTGTCCATGGCCTATGTTGTAGACAATAACACATTACATCTTTTTAGTCTCTTTCTATTTCATCATACGACGTTTAGTTACGGAGTTATTAATGATTTTGTACTTTTTGGCCGAAATTTTTCTCTGAGTGTGATATTGTACATGGCCTATGTTGTAGACAATAACACATTACATCTTTTATGTCTCTTGCTATTTCATCATACGACGTTTAGTTACGGAGTTATTAATGATTTTGTACTTCTTGTCCGAAATTTTTCTATGTCCCACGAATAACTTAAAAATTGATTCGAATGAAATTTCAAAAAAATAGGTTTTTTAATACTTTTATTATATTTTTTACGTCTTGTAGGGTCGGAAACCAACATGATATTTTGATGTATTTTTTCGTCCCATGCATTTTTGGTTTCAGGTGATAGAATTATTTTCCAATACGTCCCATGCTCATCTATATTATATAAATCCACATGGCTGACTGATTCACTCACCGACATAAATGTTTACCCACTTCCAAATGAATTACAAACTTGATATTTGGCAAAAACACTTCTTGCACCTTGCAACCAACAGAAAAATTCCGAAAAGGTACATTTTTTAATTTTCAACCCTACAAGAGACAAAAATATAGGGGGAAGCTACTTATTTCCAGTAATATCTCTGAGTGTGATATTGTGCATGGCCTATGTTGTAGACAATAACACATTACATCTTTTTTGTCTCTTGCTATTTCATCATACGACGTTTATTTACGGAGTTATGAATGATTTTGTACTTTTTGGACGAAATTTTTCTCTGAGTGTGATATTGTACATGGCCTATGTTGTAGACAATAACACATTACATCTTTGTTGTCTCTTGCTATTTCATCATACGACGTTTAGTTACGGAGTTATTAATGATTTTGTACTTTTTGGCCGAAAATTTTCTCTGAGTCTGATATTGTAAATGGCCTATGTTGTAGACATTAACACATTACATCTTTTTTGTCTCTTGCTATTTCATCATACGACGTTTAGTTACGGAATTATTAATGATTTTGTACATTTTGGCCGAAATTTTTCTCTGAGTGTGATATTGTCCATGGCCTAT
Organism: Meconema thalassinum; assembly: GCA_946902985.2. Classification (NCBI taxonomy): domain Eukaryota; kingdom Metazoa; phylum Arthropoda; class Insecta; order Orthoptera; family Tettigoniidae; genus Meconema; species Meconema thalassinum. The sequence continues at coordinate 591,052,883 of OX336390.1, forward strand.
GTTGTAGACAATAACACATTACATCTTTTTTGTCTCTTGCTATTTCATCATACGACGTATAATTAGGGAGTTATTAATGATTTTGTACTTCTTGTCCGAAATTTTTCTATGTCCCACGAATAACTTAAAAATTGATTCGAATGAAATTTCAAAAAACTAGGTTTTTTTAATACTTTTATTATATTTTTTACGTCTTGTAGGGTCGGAAACCAACATGATATTTTGATGTATTTTTTCATCCCATGCATTTTTGGTTTCAGGTGATAGAATTATTTTCCACTACGTCCCATGCTCATCTATATTATATAAAACCACATGGCTGACTGATTCACTCACTGACATAAATGTTTACCCACTTCCAAATGAGTTAGAAACTTGATATTTGGCAAAAACACTCCTTTCACCTTGCAACCATCAGAAAAATTCCGAAAAGGTACATTTTTTAATTTTCAACCCTACATGAGACAAAAATATAGGGGGAAGCTATTTATCTCCAGTAATATCTCTGAGTGTGATATTGTGCATGGCCTATGTTGTAGACAATAGCACATTACATCTTTTTTGTCTCTTTCTATTTCATCATACGACGTTTAGTTACGGAGTTATTAATGATTTTGTACTTTTTGGCCGAAATTTTTCTCTGAGTGTGATATTGTACATGGCCTATGTTGTAGACAATAACACATTACATCTTTTTTGTCTTTTGCTATTTCATCATACGACGTTTCATTAGGGAGTTATTAATGATTTTGTACTTTTTGGCTGAAATTTTTCTCTGAGTCTGATATTGTACATGGCCTATGTTGTAGACATTAACACATTACATCTTCTTGTCCGAAGGTACATTTTTTAATTTTCAACCCTACAAGAGACAAAAATATAGGGGGAAGCTACTTATTTCCAGTAATATCTCTGAGTGTGATATTGTGCATGGCCTATGTTGTAGACAATAACACATTACATCTTTTTTGTCTCTTGCTATTTCATCATACGGCGTTTAGTTACGGAGTTATTAATGATTTTGTACTTTTTGGACGAAATTTTTCTCTGAGTGTGATATTGTACATGGCCTATGTTGTAGACAATAACACATTACATCTTTTTTGTCTCTTGCTATTTCATCATACGACGTTTAGTTACGGAATTATTAATGATTTTGTACATTTTGGCCGAAATTTTTCTCTGAGTGTGATATTGTCCATGGCCTATGTTGTAGACAATAACACATTACATCTTTTTTGTCTCTTGCTATTTCATCATACGACGTATAATTAGGGAGTTATTAATGATTTTGTACTTCTTGTCCGAAATTTTTCTATGTCCCACGAATAATATAAAAATTGATTCGAATGAAATTTCAAAAAAATAGTTTTTTTTAATACTTTTATTATATTTTTTACGTCTTGTAGTGTCGGAAACCAACATGATATTTTGATGTATTTTTTCATCCCATGCATTTTTGGTTTCAGGTGATAGAATTATTTTCCACTACGTCCCATGCTCATCTATATTATATAAAACCACATGGCTGACTGATTCACTCACTGACATAAATGTTTACACACTTCCAAATGAGTTAAAAACTTGATATTTGGCAAAAACACTCCTTTCAACTTGCAACCAACAGAAAAATTCCGAAAAGGTACATTTTTTAATTTTCAACCTTACAAGAGACAAAAATATAGGGGGAAGCTATTTATCTCCAGTAATATCTCTGAGTGTGATATTGTGCATGGCCTATGTTGTAGACAATAACACATTACATCTTTTTTTGTCTCTTGCTATTTCATCATACGACGTTTAGTTACGGAGTTATTAATGATTTTGTACTTTTTGGCCGAAATGTTTCTCTGAGTGTGATATTGCACATGGCCTATGTTGTAGACATTAACACATTACATCTTTTTTGTCTCTTGCTATTTCATCATACGACGTTTAGTTACGGACTTATTAATGATTTTGTACTTTTTGGCCGAAATTTTTCTCTGAGTGTGATATTGTCCATGGCCTATGTTGTAGACAATAACACATTACATCTTTTTTGTCTCTTGCTATTTCATCATACGACGTTTAGTTACGGAGTTATGAATGATTTTGTACTTTTTGGCCGAAAATTTTCTCTGAGTGTGATATTGTACATGGCCTATGTTGTAGACAATAACACATTACATCTTTTTTGTCTCTTGCTATTTCATCATACGACGTTTAGTTACGGAGTTATTAATGATTTTGTACATTTTGGCCGAAATTTTTCTCTGAGTGTGATATTGTCCATGGCCTATGTTGTAGACAATAACACATTACATCTTTTTTGTCTCTTGCTATTTCATCATACGACGTTTAGTTACGGACTTATTAATGATTTTGTACTTTTTGGCCGAAATTTTTCTCTGAGTGTGATATTGTCCATGGCCTATGTTGTAGACAATAACACATTACATCTTTTTAGTCTCTTTCTATTTCATCATACGACGTTTAGTTACGGAGTTATTAATGATTTTGTACTTTTTGGCCGAAATTTTTCTCTGAGTGTGATATTGTACATGGCCTATGTTGTAGACAATAACACATTACATCTTTTATGTCTCTTGCTATTTCATCATACGACGTTTAGTTACGGAGTTATTAATGATTTTGTACTTCTTGTCCGAAATTTTTCTATGTCCCACGAATAACTTAAAAATTGATTCGAATGAAATTTCAAAAAAATAGGTTTTTTAATACTTTTATTATATTTTTTACGTCTTGTAGGGTCGGAAACCAACATGATATTTTGATGTATTTTTTCGTCCCATGCATTTTTGGTTTCAGGTGATAGAATTATTTTCCAATACGTCCCATGCTCATCTATATTATATAAATCCACATGGCTGACTGATTCACTCACCGACATAAATGTTTACCCACTTCCAAATGAATTACAAACTTGATATTTGGCAAAAACACTTCTTGCACCTTGCAACCAACAGAAAAATTCCGAAAAGGTACATTTTTTAATTTTCAACCCTACAAGAGACAAAAATATAGGGGGAAGCTACTTATTTCCAGTAATATCTCTGAGTGTGATATTGTGCATGGCCTATGTTGTAGACAATAACACATTACATCTTTTTTGTCTCTTGCTATTTCATCATACGACGTTTATTTACGGAGTTATGAATGATTTTGTACTTTTTGGACGAAATTTTTCTCTGAGTGTGATATTGTACATGGCCTATGTTGTAGACAATAACACATTACATCTTTGTTGTCTCTTGCTATTTCATCATACGACGTTTAGTTACGGAGTTATTAATGATTTTGTACTTTTTGGCCGAAAATTTTCTCTGAGTCTGATATTGTAAATGGCCTATGTTGTAGACATTAACACATTACATCTTTTTTGTCTCTTGCTATTTCATCATACGACGTTTAGTTACGGAATTATTAATGATTTTGTACATTTTGGCCGAAATTTTTCTCTGAGTGTGATATTGTCCATGGCCTATGTTGTAGACAATAACACATTACATCTTTTTTGTCTCTTGCTATTTCATCATACGACGTATAATTAGGGAGTTATTAATGATTTTGTACTTCTTGTCCGAAATTTTTCTATGTCCCACGAATAACTTAAAAATTGATTCGAATGAAATTTCAAAAAACTAGGTTTTTTTAATACTTTTATTATATTTTTTACGTCTTGTAGGGTCGGAAACCAACATGATATTTTGATGTATTTTTTCATCCCATGCATTTTTGGTTTCAGGTGATAGAATTATTTTCCACTACGTCCCATGCTCATCTATATTATATAAAACCACATGGCTGACTGATTCACTCACTGACATAAATGTTTACCCACTTCCAAATGAGTTAGAAACTTGATATTTGGCAAAAACACTCCTTTCACCTTGCAACCATCAGAAAAATTCCGAAAAGGTACATTTTTTAATTTTCAACCCTACATGAGACAAAAATATAGGGGGAAGCTATTTATCTCCAGTAATATCTCTGAGTGTGATATTGTGCATGGCCTATGTTGTAGACAATAGCACATTACATCTTTTTTGTCTCTTTCTATTTCATCATACGACGTTTAGTTACGGAGTTATTAATGATTTTGTACTTTTTGGCCGAAATTTTTCTCTGAGTGTGATATTGTACATGGCCTATGTTGTAGACAATAACACATTACATCTTTTTTGTCTTTTGCTATTTCATCATACGACGTTTCATTAGGGAGTTATTAATGATTTTGTACTTTTTGGCTGAAATTTTTCTCTGAGTCTGATATTGTACATGGCCTATGTTGTAGACATTAACACATTACATCTTCTTGTCCGAAGGTACATTTTTTAATTTTCAACCCTACAAGAGACAAAAATATAGGGGGAAGCTACTTATTTCCAGTAATATCTCTGAGTGTGATATTGTGCATGGCCTATGTTGTAGACAATAACACATTACATCTTTTTTGTCTCTTGCTATTTCATCATACGGCGTTTAGTTACGGAGTTATTAATGATTTTGTACTTTTTGGACGAAATTTTTCTCTGAGTGTGATATTGTACATGGCCTATGTTGTAGACAATAACACATTACATCTTTTTTGTCTCTTGCTATTTCATCATACGACGTTTAGTTACGGAATTATTAATGATTTTGTACATTTTGGCCGAAATTTTTCTCTGAGTGTGATATTGTCCATGGCCTATGTTGTAGACAATAACACATTACATCTTTTTTGTCTCTTGCTATTTCATCATACGACGTATAATTAGGGAGTTATTAATGATTTTGTACTTCTTGTCCGAAATTTTTCTATGTCCCACGAATAATATAAAAATTGATTCGAATGAAATTTCAAAAAAATAGTTTTTTTTAATACTTTTATTATATTTTTTACGTCTTGTAGTGTCGGAAACCAACATGATATTTTGATGTATTTTTTCATCCCATGCATTTTTGGTTTCAGGTGATAGAATTATTTTCCACTACGTCCCATGCTCATCTATATTATATAAAACCACATGGCTGACTGATTCACTCAGTGACATAAATGTTTACCCACTTCCAAATGAGTTAGAAACTTGATATTTGGCAAAAACACTCCTTTCACCTTGCAACCAACAGAAAAATTCCGAAAAGGTACATTTTTTAATTTTCAACCCTACAAGAGACAAAAATATAGGGGGAAGCTACTTATCTCCAGTAATATCTCTGAGTGTGATATTGTGCATGGCCTATGTTGTAGACAATAACACATTACATCTTTTTTGTCTCTTTCTATTTCATCATACGACGTTTAGTTACGGAGTTATTAATGATTTTGTACTTTTTGGCCGAAATTTTTCTCTGAGTGTGATATTGTACATGGCCTATGTTGTAGACAATAACACATTACATCTTTTTTGTCTCTTGCTATTTCATCATACGACGTTTAATTAGGGAGTTATTAATGATTTTGTACTTTTTGGCCGAAATTTTTCTCTGAGTCTGATATTGTACATGGCCTATGTTGTAGACATTAACACATTACATCTTTTTTGTCTCTTGCTATTTCATCATACGACGTTTAGTTACGGAGTTATTAATGATTTTGTACTTTTTGGCCGAAATTTTTCTCTGAGTCTGATATTGTACATGGCGTATGATGTAGACATTAACAGATTACATCTTTTTTGTCTCTTGCTATTTCATCATACGACGTTTAGTTACGGAATTATTAATGATTTTGTACATTTTGGCCGAAAATTTTCTCTGAGTGTGATATTGTCCATGGCCTATGTTGTAGACAATAACACATTACATCTTTTTTGTCTCTTGCTATTTCATCATGCGACGTATAATTAGGGAGTTATTAATGATTTTGTACTTCTTGTCCGAAATTTTTCTATGTCCCACGAATAACTTAAAATTTGATTCGAATGAAATTTCAAAAAAATAGTTTTTTTTAATACTTTTATTATATTTTTTACGTCTTGTAGGGTCGGAAACCAACATGATATTTTGATGTATTTTTTCATCCCATGCATTTTTGGTTTCAGGTGATAGAATTATTTTCCACTACGTCCCATGCTCATCTATATTATATAAAACCACATGGCTGACTGATTCACTCACTGACATAAATGTTTACCCACTTCCAAATGAGTTAGAAACTTGATATTTGGCAAAAAACACTCCTTTCACCTTGCCACCAACAGAAAAATTCCGAAAAGGTACATTTTTTAATTTTCAACCCTACATGAGACAAAAATATAGGGGGAAGCTATTTATCTCCAGTAATATCTCTGAGTGTGATATTGTGCATGGCCTATGTTGTAGACAATAACACATTACATCTTTTTTGTCTCTTTCTATTTCATCATACGACGTTTAGTTACGGAGTTATTAATGATTTTGTACTTTTTGGCCGAAATTTTTCTCTGAGTGTGATATTGTACATGGCCTATGTTGTAGACAATAACACATTACATCTTTTTTGTCTCTAGCTATTTCATCATACGACGTTTCATTAGGGAGTTATTAATGATTTTGTACTTTTTGGCCGAAAGTTTTCACTGAGTCTGATATTGTACATGGCCTATGTTGTAGACATTAACACATTACATCTTTTTTGTCTCTTGCTATTTCATCATACGACGTTTAGTTACGGAATTATTAATGATTTTGTACATTTTGGCCGAAATTTTTCTCTGAGTGTGATATTGTCCATGGCCTATGTTGTAGACAATAACACATTACATCTTTTTTGTCTCTTGCTATTTCATCATACGACGTATAATTAGGGATTTATTAATGATTTTGTACTTCTTGTCCGAAATTTTTCTATGTCCCACGAATAACTTAAAAATTGATTCGAATGAAATTTCAAAAAAATAGGTTTTTTTAATACTTTTATTATATTTTTTACGTCTTGTAGGGTCGGAAACCAACATGATATTTTGATGTATTTTTTCGTCCCATGCATTTTTGGTTTCAGGTGATAGAATTATTTTCCACTACGTCCCATGCTCATCTATATTATATAAAACCACATGGCTGACTGATTCACTCACTGACATATATGTTTACCCACTTCCAAATGAGTTACAAACTTGATATTTGGCAAAAACACTCCTTTCACCTTGCAACCAACAGAAAAATTCCGAAAAGGTACAGTTTTTAATTTTCAACCCTACAAGAGTCAAAAATATAGGGGGAAGCCACTTATTTCCAGTAATATCTCTGAGTGTGATATTGTGCATGGCCTATGTTGTAGACAATAACACATTACATCTTTTTTGTCTCTTGCTATTTCATCATACGACGTTTAGTTACGGAGTTATTAATGATTTTGTACTTTTTGGCCGAAATTTTTTTCTGAGTGTGATATTGTACATGGCCTATGTTGTAGACATTAACACATTACATCTTTTTTGTCTCTTGCTATTTCATCATACGACGTTTAGTTACGGAATTATTAATGATTTTGTACATTTTGGCCGAAATTTTTCTCTGATTGTGATATTGTCCATGGCCTATGTTGTAGACAATAACACATTACATCTTTTTTGTTTCTTGCTATTTCATCATACGACGTATAATTAGGGAGTTATTAATGATTTTGTACTTCTTGTCCGAAATATATCTATGTCCCACGAATAACTTAAAAATTGATTCGAATGAAATGTCAAAAAAATAGTTTTTTTTAATACTTTTATTATATTTTTTACGTCTTGTAGGGTCGGAAACCAACATGATATTTTGATGTATTTTTTCATCCCATGCATTTTTGGTTTCAGGTGATAGAATTATTTTCCACTACGTCCCATGCTCATCTATATTATATAAAACCACATGGCTGACTGATTCACTCACTGACATATATGTTTACCCACTTCCAAATGAGTTACAAACTTGATATTTGGCAAAAACACTCCTTTCACCTTGCAACCAACAGAAAAATTCCGAAAAGGTACATTTTTTAATTTTCAACCTTACAAGAGACAAAAATATAGGGGGAAGCTATTTATCTCCAGTAATATCTCTGAGTGTGATATTGTGCATGGCCTATGTTGTAGACAATAACACATTACATCTTTTTTTGTCTCTTGCTATTTCATCATACGACGTTTAGTTACGGAGTTATTAATGATTTTGTACTTTTTGGCCGAAATGTTTCTCTGAGTGTGATATTGTACATGGCCTATGTTGTAGACATTAACACATTACATCTTTTTTGTCTCGTGCTATTTCATCATACGACGTTTAGTTACGGACTTATTAATGATTTTGTACTTTTTGGCCGAAATTTTTCTCTGAGTGTGATATTGTCCATGGCCTATGTTGTAGACAATAACACATTACATCTTTTTTGTCTCTTTCTATTTCATCATACGACGTTTAGTTACGGAGTTATGAATGATTTTGTACTTTTTGGCCGAAAATTTTCTCTGAGTGTGATATTGTACATGGCCTATGTTGTAGACAATAACACATTACATCTTTTTTGTCTCTTGCTATTTCATCATACGACGTTTAGTTACGGAGTTATTAATGATTTTGTACATTTTGGCCGAAATTTTTCTCTGAGTGTGATATTGTCCATGGCCTATGTTGTAGACAATAACACATTACATCTTTTTTGTCTCTTGCTATTTCATCATACGACGTATAATTAGGGAGTTATTAATGATTTTGTACTTCTTGTCCGAAATTTTTCTATGTCCCACGAATAACTTAAAAATTGATTCGAATGAAATTTCAAAAAAATAGGTTTTTTTAATACTTTTATTATATTTTTTACGTCTTGTAGGGTCGGAAACCAACATGATATTTTGATGTATTTTTTCATCCCATGCATTTTTGGTTTCAGGTGATAGAATTATTTTCCACTACGTCCCATGCTCATCTATATTATATAAAACCACATGGCTGACTGATTCACTCACTGACATAAATGTTTACCCACTTCCAAATGAGTTAGAAACTTGATATTTGGCAAAAACACTCCTTTCACCTTGCAACCAACAGAAAAATTCCGAAAAGGTACATTTTTTAATTTTCAACCCTACAAGAGACAAAAATATAGGGGGAAGCTATTTATCTCCAGTAATATCTCTGAGTGTGATATTGTGCATGGCCTATGTTGTAGACAATAACACATTACATCTCTTTTGTCTCTTTCTATTTCATCATACGACGTTTAGTTACGGAGTTATGAATGATTTTGTACTTTTTGGCCGAAATTTTTCTCTGAGTATGATATTGTACATGGCCTATGTTGTAGACAATAACACATTACATCTTTTTTGTCTCTTGCTATTTGATCATACGACGTTTAATTAGGGAGTTTTTAATGATTTTGTACTTTTTGGCCGAAATTTTTCTCTGAGTCTGATATTGTACATGGCCTATGATGTAGACATTAACACATTACATCTTTTTTGTCTCTTGCTATTTCATCATGCGACGTTTAGTTACGGAATTATTAATGATTTTGTACATTTTGGCCGAAATTTTGCTCTGAGTGTGATATTGTCCATGGCCTATGTTGTAGACAATAACACATTACATCTTTTTTGTCTCTTGCTATTTCATCATACGACGTATAATTAGGGAGTTATTAATGATTTTGTACTTCTTGTCCGAAATTTTTCTATGTCCCACGAATAACTTAAAAATTGATTCGAATGAAATTTCAAAAAAATAGGTTTTTTTAATACTTTTATTATATTTTTTACGTCTTGTAGGGTCGGAAACCAACATGATATTTTGAAGTATTTTTTCGTCCCATGCATTTTTGGTTTCAGGTGATAGAATTATTTTCCACTACGTCCCATGCTCATCTATCTATATTATATTAAACCACATGGCTGACTGATTCACTCACTGAGATAAATGTTTACCCACTTCCAAATGAGTTACAAACTTGATATTTGGCAAAAACACTCCTTTCACCTTGCAACCAACAGAAAAATTCCGAAAAGGTACAGTTTTTAATTTTCAACCCTACAAGAGTCAAAAATATAGGGGGAAGCTACTTATTTCCAGTAATATCTCTGAGTGTGATATTGCGCATGGCCTATGTTGTAGACAATAACACATTACATCTTTTTTGTCTCTTGCTATTTCATCATACGACGTTTAGTTACGGAGTTATTAATGATTTTGTACTTTTTGGCCGAAATTTTTCTCTGAGTGTGATATTGTACATGGCCTATGTTGTAGACAATAACACATTACATCCTTTTTGTCTCTTGCTATTTCACCATACGACGTTTAATTAGGGAGTTATTAATGATTTTGTACTTTTTGGCCGAAATTTTTCTCTGAGTCTGATATTGTACATGGCCTATGTTGTAGACATTACATCTTTTTTGTCTCTTGCTATTTCATCATGCGACGTTTAGTTACGGAATTATTAATGATTTTGTACATTTTGGCCGAAATTTTTCTCTGAGTGTGATATTGTCCATGGCCTATGTTGTAGACAATAACACATTACATCTTTTTTGTCTCTTGCTATTTCATCATACGACGTATAATTAGGGAGTTATTAATGATTTTGTACTTCTTGTCCGAAATTTTTCTATGTCCCACGAATAACTTAAAAATTGATTCGAATGAAATTTCAAAAAAATAGGTTTTTTTAATACTTTTATTATATTTTTTACGTCTTGTAGGGTCTGAAACCAACATGATATTTTGAAGTATTTTTTCGTCCCATGCATTTTTGGTTTCAGCTGATAGAATTATTTTCCACTACGTCCCATGCTCATCTATCTATATTATATTAAACCACATGGCTGACTGATTCACTCACTGAGATAAATGTTTACCCACTTCCAAATGAGTTACAAACTTGATATTTGGCAAAAACACTCCTTTCACCTTGCAACCAACAGAAAAATTCCGAAAAGGTACAGTTTTTAATTTTCAACCCTACAAGGGTCAAAAATATAGGGGGAAGCTACTTATTTCCAGTAATATCTCTGAGTGTGATATTGCGCATGGCCTATGTTGTAGACAATAACACATTACATCTTTTTTGTCTCTTGCTATTTCATCATACGACGTTTAGTTACGGAGTTATTAATGATTTTGTACTTTTTGGCCGAAATTTTTCTCTGAGTGTGATATTGTACATGGCCTATGTTGTAGACAATAACACATTACATCCTTTTTGTCTCTTGCTATTTCACCATACGACGTTTAATTAGGGAGTTATTAATGATTTTGTACTTTTTGGCCGAATTTTTTCTCTGAGTCTGATATTGTACATGGCCTATGTTGTAGACATTAACACATTACATCTTTTTTGTCTCTTGCTATTTCATCATGCGACGTTTAGTTACGGAATTATTAATGATTTTGTACATTTTGGCCGAAATTTTTCTCTGAGTGTGATATTGTCCATGGCCTATGTTGTAGACAATAACACATTACATCTTTTTTGTCTCTTGCTATTTCATCATACGACGTATAATTAGGGATTTATTAATGATTTTGTACTTCTTGTCCGAAATTTTTCTATGTCCCACGAATAACTTAAAAATTGATTCGAATGAAATTTCAAAAAAATAGGTTTTTTTTAATACTTTTATTATATTTTTTACGTCTTGTAGGGTCGGAAACCAACATGATATTTTGATGTATTTTTTCGTCCCATGCATTTTTGGTTTCAGGTGATAGAATTATTTTCCAATACGTCCCATGCTCATCTATATTATATAAATCCACATGGCTGACTGATTCACTCACCGACATAAATGTTTACCCACTTCCAAATGAGTTACAAACTTGATATTTGGCAAAAACACTTCTTGCACCTTGCAACCAACAGAAAAATTCCGAAAAGGTACATTTTTTAATTTTCAACCCTACAAGAGACAAAAATATAGGGGGAAGCTACTTATTTCCAGTAATATCTCTGAGTGTGATATTGTGCATGGCCTATGTTGTAGACAATAACACATTACATCTTTTTTGTCTCTTGCTATTTCATCATACGACGTTTATTTACGGAGTTATGAATGATTTTGTACTTTTTGGACGAAATTTTTCTCTGAGTGTGATATTGTACATGGCCTATGTTGTAGACAATAACACATTACATCTTTGTTGTCTCTTGCTATTTCATCATACGACGTTTAGTTACGGAGTTATTAATGATTTTGTACTTTTTGGCCGAAAATTTTCTCTGAGTCTGATATTGTAAATGGCCTATGTTGTAGACATTAACACATTACATCTTTTTTGTCTCTTGCTATTTCATCATACGACGTTTAGTTACGGAATTATTAATGATTTTGTACATTTTGGCCGAAATTTTTCTCTGAGTGTGATATTGTACATGGCCTATGTTGTAGACATTAACACATTACATCTTTTTTGTCTCTTGCTATTTCATCATGCGACGTTTAGTTACGGAATTATTAATGATTTTGTACATTTTGGCCGAAATTTTTCTCTGAGTGTGATATTGTCCATGGCCTATGTTGTAGACAATAACACATTACATCTTTTTTGTCTCTTGCTATTTCATCATACGACGTATAATTAGGGATTTATTAATGATTTTGTACTTCTTGTCCGAAATTTTTCTATGTCCCACGAATAACTTAAAAATTGATTCGAATGAAATTTCAAAAAAATAGGTTTTTTTTAATACTTTTATTATATTTTTTACGTCTTGTAGGGTCGGAAACCAACATGATATTTTGATGTATTTTTTCGTCCCATGCATTTTTGGTTTCAGGTGATAGAATTATTTTCCAATACGTCCCATGCTCATCTATATTATATAAATCCACATGGCTGACTGATTCACTCACCGACATAAATGTTTACCCACTTCCAAATGAGTTACAAACTTGATATTTGGCAAAAACACTTCTTGCACCTTGCAACCAACAGAAAAATTCCGAAAAGGTACATTTTTTAATTTTCAACCCTACAAGAGACAAAAATATAGGGGGAAGCTACTTATTTCCAGTAATATCTCTGAGTGTGATATTGTGCATGGCCTATGTTGTAGACAATAACACATTACATCTTTTTTGTCTCTTGCTATTTCATCATACGACGTTTATTTACGGAGTTATGAATGATTTTGTACTTTTTGGACGAAATTTTTCTCTGAGTGTGATATTGTACATGGCCTATGTTGTAGACAATAACACATTACATCTTTGTTGTCTCTTGCTATTTCATCATACGACGTTTAGTTACGGAGTTATTAATGATTTTGTACTTTTTGGCCGAAAATTTTCTCTGAGTCTGATATTGTAAATGGCCTATGTTGTAGACATTAACACATTACATCTTTTTTGTCTCTTGCTATTTCATCATACGACGTTTAGTTACGGAATTATTAATGATTTTGTACATTTTGGCCGAAATTTTTCTCTGAGTGTGATATTGTACATGGCCTATGTTGTAGACATTAACACATTACATCTTTTTTGTCTCTTGCTATTTCATCATGCGACGTTTAGTTACGGAATTATTAATGATTTTGTACATTTTGGCCGAAATTTTTCTCTGAGTGTGATATTGTCCATGGCCTATGTTGTAGACAATAACACATTACATCTTTTTTGTCTCTTGCTATTTCATCATACGACGTATAATTAGGGATTTATTAATGATTTTGTACTTCTTGTCCGAAATTTTTCTATGTCCCACGAATAACTTAAAAATTGATTCGAATGAAATTTCAAAAAAATAGGTTTTTTTTAATACTTTTATTATATTTTTTACGTCTTGTAGGGTCGGAAACCAACATGATATTTTGATGTATTTTTTCGTCCCATGCATTTTTGGTTTCAGGTGATAGAATTATTTTCCAATACGTCCCATGCTCATCTATATTATATAAATCCACATGGCTGACTGATTCACTCACCGACATAAATGTTTACCCACTTCCAAATGAGTTACAAACTTGATATTTGGCAAAAACACTTCTTGCACCTTGCAACCAACAGAAAAATTCCGAAAAGGTACATTTTTTAATTTTCAACCCTACAAGAGACAAAAATATAGGGGGAAGCTACTTATTTCCAGTAATATCTCTGAGTGTGATATTGTGCATGGCCTATGTTGTAGACAATAACACATTACATCTTTTTTGTCTCTTGCTATTTCATCATACGACGTTTATTTACGGAGTTATGAATGATTTTGTACTTTTTGGACGAAATTTTTCTCTGAGTGTGATATTGTACATGGCCTATGTTGTAGACAATAACACATTACATCTTTGTTGTCTCTTGCTATTTCATCATACGACGTTTAGTTACGGAGTTATTAATGATTTTGTACTTTTTGGCCGAAAATTTTCTCTGAGTCTGATATTGTAAATGGCCTATGTTGTAGACATTAACACATTACATCTTTTTTGTCTCTTGCTATTTCATCATACGACGTTTAGTTACGGAATTATTAATGATTTTGTACATTTTGGCCGAAATTTTTCTCTGAGTGTGATATTGTCCATGGCCTATGTTGTAGAACATAACACATTACATCTTTTTTGTCTCTTGCTATTTCATCATACGACGTATAATTAGGGAGTTATTAATGATTTTGTACTTCTTGTCCGAAATTTTTCTATGTCCCACGAATAACTTAAAAATTGATTCGAATGAAATTTCAAAAAACTAGGTTTTTTTAATACTTTTATTATATTTTTTACGTCTTGTAGGGTCGGAAACCAACATGATATTTTGATGTATTTTTTCATCCCATGCATTTTTGGTTTCAGGTGATAGAATTATTTTCCACTACGTCCCATGCTCATCTATATTATATAAAACCACATGGCTGACTGATTCACTCACTGACATAAATGTTTACCCACTTCCAAATGAGTTAGAAACTTGATATTTGGCAAAAACACTCCTTTCACCTTGCAACCATCAGAAAAATTCCGAAAAGGTACATTTTTTAATTTTCAACCCTACATGAGACAAAAATATAGGGGGAAGCTATTTATCTCCAGTAATATCTCTGAGTGTGATATTGTGCATGGCCTATGTTGTAGACAATAACACATTACATCTTTTTTGTCTCTTTCTATTTCATCATACGACGTTTAGTTACGGAGTTATTAATGATTTTGTACTTTTTGGCCGAAATTTTTCTCTGAGTGTGATATTGTACATGGCCTATGTTGTAGACAATAACACATTACATCTTTTTTGTCTCTTGCTATTTCATCATACGACGTTTCATTAGGGAGTTATTAATGATTTTGTACTTTTTGGCTGAAATTTTTCTCTGAGTCTGATATTGTACATGGCCTATGTTGTAGACATTAACACATTACATCTTCTTGTCCGAAGGTACATTTTTTAATTTTCAACCCTACAAGAGACAAAAATATAGGGGGAAGCTACTTATTTCCAGTAATATCTCTGAGTGTGATATTGTGCATGGCCTATGTTGTAGACAATAACACATTACATCTTTTTTGTCTCTTGCTATTTCATCATACGGCGTTTAGTTACGGAGTTATTAATGATTTTGTACTTTTTGGACGAAATTTTTCTCTGAGTGTGATATTGTACATGGCCTATGTTGTAGACAATAACACATTACATCTTTTTTGTCTCTTGCTATTTCATCATACGACGTTTAGTTACGGAATTATTAATGATTTTGTACATTTTGGCCGAAATTTTTCTCTGAGTGTGATATTGTCCATGGCCTATGTTGTAGACAATAACACATTACATCTTTTTTGTCTCTTGCTATTTCATCATACGACGTATAATTAGGGAGTTATTAATGATTTTGTACTTCTTGTCCGAAATTTTTCTATGTCCCACGAATAATATAAAAATTGATTCGAATGAAATTTCAAAAAAATAGTTTTTTTTAATACTTTTATTATATTTTTTACGTCTTGTAGTGTCGGAAACCAACATGATATTTTGATGTATTTTTTCATCCCATGCATTTTTGGTTTCAGGTGATAGAATTATTTTCCACTACGTCCCATGCTCATCTATATTATATAAAACCACATGGCTGACTGATTCACTCAGTGACATAAATGTTTACCCACTTCCAAATGAGTTAGAAACTTGATATTTGGCAAAAACACTCCTTTCACCTTGCAACCAACAGAAAAATTCCGAAAAGGTACATTTTTTAATTTTCAACCCTACAAGAGACAAAAATATAGGGGGAAGCTATTTATCTCCAGTAATATCTCTGAGTGTGATATTGTGCATGGCCTATGTTGTAGACAATAACACATTACATCTTTTTTGTCTCTTTCTATTTCATCATACGACGTTTAGTTACGGAGTTATTAATGATTTTGTACTTTTTGGCCGAAATTTTTCTCTGAGTGTGATATTGTACATGGCCTATGTTGTAGACAATAACACATTACATCTTTTTTGTCTCTTGCTATTTCATCATACGACGTTTAATTAGGGGGTTATTAATGATTTTGTACTTTTTGGCCGAAATTTTTCTCTGAGTCTGATATTGTACATGGCCTATGTTGTAGACATTAACACATTACATCTTTTTTGTCTCTTGCTATTTCATCATACGACGTTTAGTTACGGAGTTATTAATGATTTTGTACTTTTTGGCCGAAATTTTTCTCTGAGTCTGATATTGTACATGGCGTATGATGTAGACATTAACAGATTACATCTTTTTTGTCTCTTGCTATTTCATCATACGACGTTTAGTTACGGAATTATTAATGATTTTGTACATTTTGGCCGAAAATTTTCTCTGAGTGTGATATTGTCCATGGCCTATGTTGTAGACAATAACACATTACATCTTTTTTGTCTCTTGCTATTTCATCATACGACGTATAATTAGGGAGTTATTAATGATTTTGTACTTCTTGTCCGAAATTTTTCTATGTCCCACGAATAACTTAAAAATTGATTCGAATGAAATTTCAAAAAAATAGTTTTTTTTAATACTTTTATTATATTTTTTACGTCTTGTAGGGTCGGAAACCAACATGATATTTTGATGTATTTTTTCATCCCATGCATTTTTGGTTTCAGGTGATAGAATTATTTTCCACTACGTCCCATGCTCATCTATATTATATAAAACCACATGGCTGACTGATTCACTCACTGACATAAATGTTTACCCACTTCCAAATGAGTTAGAAACTTGATATTTGGCAAAAACACTCCTTTCACCTTGCCACCAACAGAAAAATTCCGAAAAGGTACATTTTTTAATTTTCAACCCTACATGAGACAAAAATATAGGGGGAAGCTATTTATCTCCAGTAATATCTCTGAGTGTGATATTGTGCATGGCCTATGTTGTAGACAATAACACATTACATCTTTTTTGTCTCTTTCTATTTCATCATACGACGTTTAGTTACGGAGTTATTAATGATTTTGTACTTTTTGGCCGAAATTTTTCTCTGAGTGTGATATTGTACATGGCCTATGTTGTAGACAATAACACATTACATCTTTTTTGTCTCTAGCTATTTCATCATACGACGTTTCATTAGGGAGTTATTAATGATTTTGTACTTTTTGGCCGAAATTTTTCACTGAGTCTGATATTGTACATGGCCTATGTTGTAGACATTAACACATTACATCTTTTTTGTCTCTTGCTATTTCATCATACGACGTTTAGTTACGGAATTATTAATGATTTTGTACATTTTGGCCGAAATTTTTCTCTGAGTGTGATATTGTCCATGGCCTATGTTGTAGACAATAACACATTACATCTTTTTTGTCTCTTGCTATTTCATCATACGACGTATAATTAGGGATTTATTAATGATTTTGTACTTCTTGTCCGAAATTTTTCTATGTCCCACGAATAACTTAAAAATTGATTCGAATGAAATTTCAAAAAAATAGGTTTTTTTAATACTTTTATTATATTTTTTACGTCTTGTAGGGTCGGAAACCAACATGATATTTTGATGTATTTTTTCGTCCCATGCATTTTTGGTTTCAGGTGATAGAATTATTTTCCACTACGTCCCATGCTCATCTATATTATATAAAACCACATGGCTGACTGATTCACTCACTGACATAAATGTTTACCCACTTCCAAATGAGTTACAAACTTGATATTTGGCAAAAACACTCCTTTCACCTTGCAACCAACAGAAAAATTCCGAAAAGGTACAGTTTTTAATTTTCAACCCTACAAGAGTCAAAAATATTGGGGGAAGCCACTTATTTCCAGTAATATCTCTGAGTGTGATATTGTGCATGGCCTATGTTGTAGACAATAACACATTACATCTTTTTTGTCTCTTGCTATTTCATCATACGACGTTTAGTTACGGAGTTATTAATGATTTTGTACTTTTTGGCCGAAATTTTTTTCTGAGTGTGATATTGTACATGGCCTATGTTGTAGACATTAACACATTACATCTTTTTTGTCTCTTGCTATTTCATCATACGACGTATAATTAGGGAGTTATTAATGATTTTGTACTTCTTGTCCGAAATTTTTCTATGTCCCACGAATAACTTAAAAATTGATTCGAATGAAATTTCAAAAAAATAGTTTTTTTTAATACTTTTATTATATTTTTTACGTCTTGTAGGGTCGGAAACCAACATGATATTTTGATGTATTTTTTCATCCCATGCATTTTTGGTTTCAGGTGATAGAATTATTTTCCACTACGTCCCATGCTCATCTATATTATATAAAACCACATGGCTGACTGATTCACTCACTGACATAAATGTTTACCCACTTCCAAATGAGTTAGAAACTTGATATTTGGCAAAAACACTCCTTTCACCTTGCCACCAACAGAAAAATTCCGAAAAGGTACATTTTTTAATTTTCAACCCTACATGAGACAAAAATATAGGGGGAAGCTATTTATCTCCAGTAATATCTCTGAGTGTGATATTGTGCATGGCCTATGTTGTAGACAATAACACATTACATCTTTTTTGTCTCTTTCTATTTCATCATACGACGTTTAGTTACGGAGTTATTAATGATTTTGTACTTTTTGGCCGAAATTTTTCTCTGAGTGTGATATTGTACATGGCCTATGTTGTAGACAATAACACATTACATCTTTTTTGTCTCTAGCTATTTCATCATACGACGTTTCATTAGGGAGTTATTAATGATTTTGTACTTTTTGGCCGAAATTTTTCACTGAGTCTGATATTGTACATGGCCTATGTTGTAGACATTAACACATTACATCTTTTTTGTCTCTTGCTATTTCATCATACGACGTTTAGTTACGGAATTATTAATGATTTTGTACATTTTGGCCGAAATTTTTCTCTGAGTGTGATATTGTCCATGGCCTATGTTGTAGACAATAACACATTACATCTTTTTTGTCTCTTGCTATTTCATCATACGACGTATAATTAGGGATTTATTAATGATTTTGTACTTCTTGTCCGAAATTTTTCTATGTCCCACGAATAACTTAAAAATTGATTCGAATGAAATTTCAAAAAAATAGGTTTTTTTAATACTTTTATTATATTTTTTACGTCTTGTAGGGTCGGAAACCAACATGATATTTTGATGTATTTTTTCGTCCCATGCATTTTTGGTTTCAGGTGATAGAATTATTTTCCACTACGTCCCATGCTCATCTATATTATATAAAACCACATGGCTGACTGATTCACTCACTGACATAAATGTTTACCCACTTCCAAATGAGTTACAAACTTGATATTTGGCAAAAACACTCCTTTCACCTTGCAACCAACAGAAAAATTCCGAAAAGGTACAGTTTTTAATTTTCAACCCTACAAGAGTCAAAAATATTGGGGGAAGCCACTTATTTCCAGTAATATCTCTGAGTGTGATATTGTGCATGGCCTATGTTGTAGACAATAACACATTACATCTTTTTTGTCTCTTGCTATTTCATCATACGACGTTTAGTTACGGAGTTATTAATGATTTTGTACTTTTTGGCCGAAATTTTTTTCTGAGTGTGATATTGTACATGGCCTATGTTGTAGACATTAACACATTACATCTTTTTTGTCTCTTGCTATTTCATCATACGACGTTTAGTTACGGAATTATTAATGATTTTGTACATTTTGGCCGAAATTTTTCTCTGATTGTGATATTGTCCATGGCCTATGTTGTAGACAATAACACATTACATCTTTTTTGTCTCTTGCTATTTCATCATACGACGTATAATTAGGGAGTTATTAATGATTTTGTACTTCTTGTCCGAAATTTATCTATGTCCCACGAATAACTTAAAAATTGATTCGAATGAAATGTCAAAAAAATAGTTTTTTTTTAATACTTTTATTATATTTTTTACGTCTTGTAGGGTCGGAAACCAACATGATATTTTGATGTATTTTTTCATCCCATGCATTTTTGGTTTCAGGTGATAGAATTATTTTCCACTACGTCCCATGCTCATCTATATTATATAAAACCACATGGCTGACTGATTCACTCACTGACATAAATGTTTACCCACTTCCAAATGAGTTAGAAACTTGATATTTGGCAAAAACACTCCTTTCACCTTGCAACCAACAGAAAAATTCCGAAAAGGTACATTTTTTAATTTTCAACCTTACAAGAGACAAAAATATAGGGGGAAGCTATTTATCTCCAGTAATATCTCTGAGTGTGATATTGTGCATGGCCTATGTTGTAGACAATAACACATTACATCTTTTTTTGTCTCTTGCTATTTCATCATACGACGTTTAGTTACGGAGTTATTAATGATTTTGTACTTTTTGGCCGAAATGTTTCTCTGAGTGTGATATTGTACATGGCCTATGTTGTAGACATTAACACATTACATCTTTTTTGTCTCGTGCTATTTCATCATACGACGTTTAGTTACGGACTTATTAATGATTTTGTACTTTTTGGCCGAAATTTTTCTCTGAGTGTGATATTGTCCATGGCCTATGTTGTAGACAATAACACATTACATCTTTTTTGTCTCTTGCTATTTCATCATACGACGTTTAGTTACGGAGTTATGAATGATTTTGTACTTTTTGGCCGAAAATTTTCTCTGAGTGTGATATTGTACATGGCCTATGTTGTAGACAATAACACATTACATCTTTTTTGTCTCTTGCTATTTCATCATACGACGTATAATTAGGGAGTTATTAATGATTTTGTACTTCTTGTCCGAAATTTTTCTATGTCCCACGAATAACTTAAAAATTGATTCGAATGAAATTTCAAAAAAATAGGTTTTTTTAATACTTTTATTATATTTTTTACGTCTTGTAGGGTCGGAAACCAACATGATATTTTGATGTATTTTTTCATCCCATGCATTTTTGGTTTCAGGTGATAGAATTATTTTCCACTACGTCCCATGCTCATCTATATTATATAAAACCACATGGCTGACTGATTCACTCACTGACATAAATGTTTACCCACTTCCAAATGAGTTAGAAACTTGATATTTGGCAAAAACACTCCTTTCACCTTGCAACCAACAGAAAAATTCCGAAAAGGTACATTTTTTAATTTTCAACCCTACAAGAGACAAAAATATAGGGGGAAGCTATTTATCTCCAGTAATATCTCTGAGTGTGATATTGTGCATGGCCTATGTTGTAGACAATAACACATTACATCTCTTTTGTCTCTTTCTATTTCATCATACGACGTTTAGTTACGGAGTTATGAATGATTTTGTACTTTTTGGCCGAAATTTTTCTCTGAGTATGATATTGTACATGGCCTATGTTGTAGACAATAACACATTACATCTTTTTTGTCTCTTGCTATTTGATCATACGACGTTTAATTAGGGAGTTTTTAATGATTTTGTACTTTTTGGCCGAAATTTTTCTCTGAGTCTGATATTGTACATGGCCTATGATGTAGACATTAACACATTACATCTTTTTTGTCTCTTGCTATTTCATCATACGACGTTTAGTTACGGAATTATTAATGATTTTGTACATTTTGGCCGAAAATTTTCTCTGAGTGTGATATTGCCCATGGCCTATGTTGTAGACAATAACACATTACATCTTTTTTGTCTCTTGCTATTTAATCATACGACGTATAATTAGGGAGTTATTAATGATTTTGTACTTCTTGTCCGAAATTTTTCTATGTCCCACGAATAAATTAAAAATTGATTCGAATGAAATTTCAAAAAAATAGGTTTTTTTAATACTTTTATTATATTTTTTACGTCTTGTAGGGTCGGAAACCAACATGATATTTTGATGTATTTTTTCATCCCATGCATTTTTGGTTTCAGGTGATAGAATTATTTTCCACTACGTCCCATGCTCATCTATATTATATAAAACCACATGGCTGACTGATTCACTCACTGACATAAATGTTTACCCACTTCCAAATGAGTTAGAAACTTGATATTTGGCAAAAACACTCCTTTCACCTTGCAACCAACAGAAAAATTCCGAAAAGGTACATTTTTTAATTTTCAACCCTACAAGAGACAAAAATATAGGGGGAAGCTATTTATCTCCAGTAATATCTCTGAGTGTGATATTGTGCATGGCCTATGTTGTAGACAATAACACATTACATCTTTTTTGTCTCTTTCTATTTCATCATACGACGTTTAGTTACGGAGTTATGAATGATTTTGTACTTTTTGGCCGAAATTTTTCTCTGAGTGTGATATTGTACATGGCCTATGTTGTAGACAATAACACATTACATCTTTTTTGTCTCTTGCTATTTCATCATACGACGTTTAATTAGGGAGTTATTAATGATTTTGTACTTTTTGGCCGAAATTTTTCTCTGAGTCTGATATTGTACATGGCCTATGATGTAGACATTAACACATTACATCTTTTTTGTCTCTTGCTATTTCATCATACGACGTTTAGTTACGGAATTATTAATGATTTTGTACATTTTGGCCGAAAATTTTCTCTGAGTTTGATATTGCCCATGGCCTATGTTGTAGACAATAACACCTTACATCTTTTTTGTCTCTTGCTATTTCATCATACGACGTATAATTAGGGAGTTATTAATGATTTTGTACTTCTTGTCCGAAATTTTTCTATGTCCCACGAATAACTTAAAAATTGATTCGAATGAAATTTCAAAAAAATAGGTTTTTTTAATACTTTAATTATATTTTTTACGTCTTGTAGGGTCGGAAACCAACATGATATTTTGAAGTATTTTTTCGTCCCATGCATTTTTGGTTTCAGGTGATAGAATTATTTTCCACTACGTCCCATGCTCATCTATCTATATTATATTAAACCACATGGCTGACTGATTCACTCACTGAGATAAATGTTTACCCACTTCCAAATGAGTTACAAACTTGATATTTGGCAAAAACACTCCTTTCACCTTGCAACCAACAGAAAAATTCCGAAAAGGTACAGTTTTTAATTTTCAACCCTACAAGAGTCAAAAATATAGGGGGAAGCTACTTATTTCCAGTAATATCTCTGAGTGTGATATTGCGCATGGCCTATGTTGTAGACAATAACACATTACATCTTTTTTGTCTCTTGCTATTTCATCATACGACGTTTAGTTACGGAGTTATTAATGATTTTGTACTTTTTGGCCGAAATTTTTCTCTGAGTGTGATATTGTACATGGCCTATGTTGTAGACAATAACACATTACATCCTTTTTGTCTCTTGCTATTTCACCATACGACGTTTAATTAGGGAGTTATTAATGATTTTGTACTTTTTGGCCGAAATTTTTCTCTGAGTCTGATATTGTACATGGCCTATGTTGTAGACATTAACACATTACATCTTTTTTGTCTCTTGCTATTTCATCATGCGACGTTTAGTTACGGAATTATTAATGATTTTGTACATTTTGGCCGAAATTTTTCTCTGAGTGTGATATTGTCCATGGCCTATGTTGTAGACAATAACACATTACATCTTTTTTGTCTCTTGCTATTTCATCATACGACGTATAATTAGGGAGTTATTAATGATTTTGTACTTCTTGTCCGAAATTTTTCTATGTCCCACGAATAACTTAAAAATTGATTCGAATGAAATTTCAAAAAAATAGGTTTTTTTAATACTTTTATTATATTTTTTACGTCTTGTAGGGTCTGAAACCAACATGATATTTTGAAGTATTTTTTCGTCCCATGCATTTTTGGTTTCAGGTGATAGAATTATTTTCCACTACGTCCCATGCTCATCTATCTATATTATATTAAACCACATGGCTGACTGATTCACTCACTGAGATAAATGTTTACCCACTTCCAAATGAGTTACAAACTTGATATTTGGCAAAAACACTCCTTTCACCTTGCAACCAACAGAAAAATTCCGAAAAGGTACAGTTTTTAATTTTCAACCCTACAAGAGTCAAAAATATAGGGGGAAGCTACTTATTTCCAGTAATATCTCTGAGTGTGATATTGCGCATGGCCTATGTTGTAGACAATAACACATTACATCTTTTTTGTCTCTTGCTATTTCATCATACGACGTTTAGTTACGGAGTTATTAATGATTTTGTACTTTTTGGCCGAAATTTTTCTCTGAGTGTGATATTGTACATGGCCTATGTTGTAGACAATAACACATTACATCCTT
Organism: Meconema thalassinum; assembly: GCA_946902985.2. Lineage (NCBI taxonomy): Eukaryota > Metazoa > Arthropoda > Insecta > Orthoptera > Tettigoniidae > Meconema > Meconema thalassinum. The sequence continues at coordinate 591,077,437 of OX336390.1, forward strand.
TTTGTCTCTTGCTATTTCACCATACGACGTTTAATTAGGGAGTTATTAATGATTTTGTACTTTTTGGCCGAAATTTTTCTCTGAGTCTGATATTGTACATGGCCTATGTTGTAGACATTAACACATTACATCTTTTTTGTCTCTTGCTATTTCATCATGCGACGTTTAGTTACGGAATTATTAATGATTTTGTACATTTTGGCCGAAATTTTTCTCTGAGTGTGATATTGTCCATGGCCTATGTTGTAGACAATAACACATTACATCTTTTTTGTCTCTTGCTATTTCATCATACGACGTATAATTAGGGATTTATTAATGATTTTGTACTTCTTGTCCGAAATTTTTCTATGTCCCGCGAATAACTTAAAAATTGATTCGAATGAAATTTCAAAAAAATAGGTTTTTTTTAATACTTTTATTATATTTTTTACGTCTTGTAGGGTCGGAAACCAACATGATATTTTGATGTATTTTTTCGTCTCATGCATTTTTGGTTTCAGGTGATAGAATTATTTTCCAATACGTCCCATGCTCATCTATATTATATAAAACCACATGGCTGACTGATTCACTCACTGACATAAATGTTTACCCACTTCCAAATGAGTTACAAACTTGATATTTGGGGGTCACGAAAGAAGCCTCCCAGAAGAATGCACTAATTACATGCACTCGGGCGTCCCCTGGGCAACGGTAAAAAATATTGTAAAATTTACCGGCTGATTCTTTCAACACCAAAACACTACTATAATGTCGATCCTTTTAAAAAGGCATTTTTCAATGCCAGCACTAGTGATAATCTCCATTAACATTGAAGGTATTTCATCAGAAAAGGAAGCCTTATTATCTAACATCTGCAGGAAACATGACTGTGATTTCTTACTGGTCCAAGAAACCCACAGGGGATCAAATAATCGCCGACCAAGGGTGTATGGAATGAAACTCGTTTTGGAGAGACCTGATGAGCAATATGGGAGTGCAGTTTTCACTAAACTGGGAACCAACATTCTCTCTACTGATATGACCTGTGTAGATCATATAGAAATTCTGACAGTTGAAATACAATCCTGTACTATTACATCTGTCTACAAACCACCAAATAAGGAATACAAATTCACAGAAACCTGTAACTTCCATTCCCAAGCTACAAAACTAGTCGTAGGCGACTTCAATTGCCAAAGTATATCATGGGGATACAAAGAGACGGACTTAAATGGTCAAAAACTAGAAGAATGGGCCGAATGCATGGGTCTTAAATTGATACATGACCCAAAGCTACCCCAGTCCTTTAATAGTGGTCGGTGGAAGAGAGGCTACAATCCGGACAACATTTTTGTCACCGATCATATAGCTTATCAAACCAAGAAGCACATTGCAGAACCTTTTCCAAGAACACAACACCGAGCTCTTATATGTGTAGTACAAGCAATTGTCAAACCTGAACAAGTCCCGTTTAAAAGACAGTTCAACTTTAAGAAAGCTCAGTGGGATAGCTTTTCTCAAAACCTAGATGATGAGGTGAGGAAGATCAAGCCTGACCCAGATAAATACATGGATTTTGTTGAATTAGTAAAGTCTATCTCCCGTAAACACATCCCAAGGGGCTTCAGAACAATGTATATTCCTGGACTCGATAAGGACTCAAAATCCCTCCTTAACAAATATGAACAACTATATGAAAAGGACCCATTCGCAGAGGAAACAATACTAACTGAAGAACACCTTCTCCAAGCCATATCAAAATCAAGAACAGACAAATGGCGTAAGCTTCTCGAAAGTTTGGACATGAAGCGCACAAGTCGTCAAGCTTGGAAATTATTGAAGAATCTCAATGGTGATCCTACAGTTCCAACCCAGGAATCGGATAAAGTTACCGCTGACCAAATAGCCAATCAACTACTGCTGAACGGTAAAGCCTCAAGAAGGTCCAAAGAAATAAAAATCCAACGATATGAACAGGAGAACAACCATCTTGGTACACGATTCACAACGGAAGAATTAAGAACTGTTATTCAACAGATGAAACACAACAAAGCTGCAGGTTTGGATGATATAAGACCTGAGAAAATAAAACATTTTGTCCCCTTAACTATCGAATGGATCCTACAACTGATGAACACCTGTGTGACTAAAATGATAATCCCGAAGTTATGGCGTAAAGCAAAAGTTGTGGCCTTGCTCAAACCAGGTAAAGAACCAAATGAACCCCAGAATTTCAGACCTGTATCGCTTCTCTGTCATCTCTGTAAGGCCCTGGAGAGAATGATTTTGAACCGAATCTCCAACTTTGTTGACAGAGAGATCATTAAGGAGCAATCAGGTTTCAGACCAGGGAAATCGTGTACTAGTCAAATATTGAACTTAACCCAGTATATTGAGGAAGGATATGAAAGGAATCAGATTACTGGAGTTGCTTTTGTGGACCTCACAGCTGCTTATGATACTGTAAACCACAAGCGAATGACAAAGAAGCTGTACTCAACGACTAGAGACTTTCGACTAACACAGTTTATTCAGTGTTTGTTGCAGAATCGACGATTTTTTGTCACCCTCAAGGATAAGAAAAGCCGATGGAGGAACCAAAAGAATGGCCTCCCACAGGGAAGTGTGCTAGCTCCATTATTATATAATATCTACACTAACGACCAGCCACTTAACACAAAGCTGCAGGTTTGGATGATCTACGCAGATGACACTGCTGTTGCTGCTCAAGGATCAACGTTTGAAGAAGTAGAGTTAAAGCTGACATCTGCTCTTGAAGACTTAGCCATCTACTACAATGATAACTACTTGAAACCCAACCCAGAGAAAACCCAAATATGCGCGTTTCACCTGCGCAATAGGGAGGCGAGAAGGCAGCTCAACGTCACCTGGGAAGGTCACAATCTGAAACACTGTGTTCATCCTAAATACTTAGGAGTAAAGCTGGATCGCGCGCTGACCTATAAACAGCATTGCATGGACACCAAACGGAAGGTATGCACCAGGAACAACATCGTTCGGAAGCTCACAAACACCAGATGGGGAGCTCAGCCTAGTGTCCTGCGTACAACTGCCCTTGCTCTGAGTTTCTCTGCTGCAGAATATGCTGCCCCAGTCTGGAGGAACTCTGCTCATGCCAACCAAGTAGATGTTGCCCTCCATGAGACAGGCCGCATTGTGACAGGCTGTCTACGTCCAACTTCTGTCGATAAGATCTTTCCGCTTATGGGAGTAGCACCACCAGAAGTTAGAAGACAAGTAGTGGCAGAAGTAGAGAAGAAAAAGCAAGAAACAGATCCAAGACATCCAATGTATGGACTTGATGTCTCTCCACCTAGGCTAAAATCAAGAAAGAGCTTCCTCCAAACAACAATATCAATTCATTCCTCAGCTGAAGCTCGCCGAATTGAACTTTGGAAAGCAAAATCTCCAGGAGGATCGTGGGAAATGAAGGAGAAGCCGGCAGCTGGCTACCACCTACAATACGAATCCTGGAAGACGCTAAACCGACTGAGAACTGGTGTGAGTCGGTGCAAAAGCAATTTAATGAAGTGGGGATACAGTGCTGAAGAACTTTGTAGATGTGGTGAAAGACAAGACCCTGAGCACCTTCTGAATTGCAGCATGTTATCAAGACCATGTACTATGCAGGACTTGATAGAAGCCAATGACTGTGCCATTCTAACAGTTGAACACTGGAGTAATGAAATTTAGTGTAATTTATATGTATATATGTATGTGTTTTGGACTCGGATAAATAAATAAATTTGGCAAAAACACTCCTTGCACCTTGCAACCAACAGAAAAATTCCGAAAAGGTACATTTTTTAATTTTCAACCCTACAAGAGACAAAAATATAGGGGGAAGCTACTTATTTCCAGTAATATCTCTGAGTGTGATATTGTGCATGGCCTATGTTGTAGACAATAACACATTACATCTTTTTTGTCTCTTGCTATTTCATCATACGACGTTTAGTTACGGAGTTATTAATGATTTTGTACTTTTTGGACGAAATTTTTCTCTGAGTGTGATATTGTACATGGCCTATGTTGTAGACAATAACACATTACATCTTTTTTGTCTCTTGCTATTTCATCATACGACGTTTAAGTAGGGAGTTATTAATGATTTTGTACTTTTTGGCCGAAATTTTTCTCTGAGTCTGATATTGTACAAGGCCTATGTTGTAGACATTAACACATTACATCTTTTTTGTCTCTTGCTATTTCATCATACGACGTTTAGTTACGGAATTATTAATGATTTTGTACATTTTGGCCGAAATTTTTCTCTGAGTGTGATATTGTACATGGCCTATGTTGTAGACATTAACACATTACATCTTTTTTGTCTCTTGCTATTTCATCATGCGACGTTTAGTTACGGAATTATTAATGATTTTGTACATTTTGGCCGAAATTTTTCTCTGAGTGTGATATTGTCCATGGCCTATGTTGTAGACAATAACACATTACATCTTTTTTGTCTCTTGCTATTTCATCATACGACGTATAATTAGGGATTTATTAATGATTTTGTACTTCTTGTCCGAAATTTTTCTATGTCCCACGAATAACTTAAAAATTGATTCGAATGAAATTTCAAAAAAATAGGTTTTTTTTAATACTTTTATTATATTTTTTACGTCTTGTAGGGTCGGAAACCAACATGATATTTTGATGTATTTTTTCGTCCCATGCATTTTTGGTTTCAGGTGATAGAATTATTTTCCAATACGTCCCATGCTCATCTATATTATATAAATCCACATGGCTGACTGATTCACTCACCGACATAAATGTTTACCCACTTCCAAATGAGTTACAAACTTGATATTTGGCAAAAACACTTCTTGCACCTTGCAACCAACAGAAAAATTCCGAAAAGGTACATTTTTTAATTTTCAACCCTACAAGAGACAAAAATATAGGGGGAAGCTACTTATTTCCAGTAATATCTCTGAGTGTGATATTGTGCATGGCCTATGTTGTAGACAATAACACATTACATCTTTTTTGTCTCTTGCTATTTCATCATACGACGTTTATTTACGGAGTTATGAATGATTTTGTACTTTTTGGACGAAATTTTTCTCTGAGTGTGATATTGTACATGGCCTATGTTGTAGACAATAACACATTACATCTTTGTTGTCTCTTGCTATTTCATCATACGACGTTTAGTTACGGAGTTATTAATGATTTTGTACTTTTTGGCCGAAAATTTTCTCTGAGTCTGATATTGTAAATGGCCTATGTTGTAGACATTAACACATTACATCTTTTTTGTCTCTTGCTATTTCATCATACGACGTTTAGTTACGGAATTATTAATGATTTTGTACATTTTGGCCGAAATTTTTCTCTGAGTGTGATATTGTCCATGGCCTATGTTGTAGAACATAACACATTACATCTTTTTTGTCTCTTGCTATTTCATCATACGACGTATAATTAGGGAGTTATTAATGATTTTGTACTTCTTGTCCGAAATTTTTCTATGTCCCACGAATAACTTAAAAATTGATTCGAATGAAATTTCAAAAAACTAGGTTTTTTTAATACTTTTATTATATTTTTTACGTCTTGTAGGGTCGGAAACCAACATGATATTTTGATGTATTTTTTCATCCCATGCATTTTTGGTTTCAGGTGATAGAATTATTTTCCACTACGTCCCATGCTCATCTATATTATATAAAACCACATGGCTGACTGATTCACTCACTGACATAAATGTTTACCCACTTCCAAATGAGTTAGAAACTTGATATTTGGCAAAAACACTCCTTTCACCTTGCAACCATCAGAAAAATTCCGAAAAGGTACATTTTTTAATTTTCAACCCTACATGAGACAAAAATATAGGGGGAAGCTATTTATCTCCAGTAATATCTCTGAGTGTGATATTGTGCATGGCCTATGTTGTAGACAATAACACATTACATCTTTTTTGTCTCTTTCTATTTCATCATACGACGTTTAGTTACGGAGTTATTAATGATTTTGTACTTTTTGGCCGAAATTTTTCTCTGAGTGTGATATTGTACATGGCCTATGTTGTAGACAATAACACATTACATCTTTTTTGTCTCTTGCTATTTCATCATACGACGTTTCATTAGGGAGTTATTAATGATTTTGTACTTTTTGGCTGAAATTTTTCTCTGAGTCTGATATTGTACATGGCCTATGTTGTAGACATTAACACATTACATCTTCTTGTCCGAAGGTACATTTTTTAATTTTCAACCCTACAAGAGACAAAAATATAGGGGGAAGCTACTTATTTCCAGTAATATCTCTGAGTGTGATATTGTGCATGGCCTATGTTGTAGACAATAACACATTACATCTTTTTTGTCTCTTGCTATTTCATCATACGGCGTTTAGTTACGGAGTTATTAATGATTTTGTACTTTTTGGACGAAATTTTTCTCTGAGTGTGATATTGTACATGGCCTATGTTGTAGACAATAACACATTACATCTTTTTTGTCTCTTGCTATTTCATCATACGACGTTTAGTTACGGAATTATTAATGATTTTGTACATTTTGGCCGAAATTTTTCTCTGAGTGTGATATTGTCCATGGCCTATGTTGTAGACAATAACACATTACATCTTTTTTGTCTCTTGCTATTTCATCATACGACGTATAATTAGGGAGTTATTAATGATTTTGTACTTCTTGTCCGAAATTTTTCTATGTCCCACGAATAATATAAAAATTGATTCGAATGAAATTTCAAAAAAATAGTTTTTTTTAATACTTTTATTATATTTTTTACGTCTTGTAGTGTCGGAAACCAACATGATATTTTGATGTATTTTTTCATCCCATGCATTTTTGGTTTCAGGTGATAGAATTATTTTCCACTACGTCCCATGCTCATCTATATTATATAAAACCACATGGCTGACTGATTCACTCAGTGACATAAATGTTTACCCACTTCCAAATGAGTTAGAAACTTGATATTTGGCAAAAACACTCCTTTCACCTTGCAACCAACAGAAAAATTCCGAAAAGGTACATTTTTTAATTTTCAACCCTACAAGAGACAAAAATATAGGGGGAAGCTATTTATCTCCAGTAATATCTCTGAGTGTGATATTGTGCATGGCCTATGTTGTAGACAATAACACATTACATCTTTTTTGTCTCTTTCTATTTCATCATACGACGTTTAGTTACGGAGTTATTAATGATTTTGTACTTTTTGGCCGAAATTTTTCTCTGAGTGTGATATTGTACATGGCCTATGTTGTAGACAATAACACATTACATCTTTTTTGTCTCTTGCTATTTCATCATACGACGTTTAATTAGGGAGTTATTAATGATTTTGTACTTTTTGGCCGAAATTTTTCTCTGAGTCTGATATTGTACATGGCCTATGTTGTAGACATTAACACATTACATCTTTTTTGTCTCTTGCTATTTCATCATACGACGTTTAGTTACGGAGTTATTAATGATTTTGTACTTTTTGGCCGAAATTTTTCTCTGAGTCTGATATTGTACATGGCGTATGATGTAGACATTAACAGATTACATCTTTTTTGTCTCTTGCTATTTCATCATACGACGTTTAGTTACGGAATTATTAATGATTTTGTACATTTTGGCCGAAAATTTTCTCTGAGTGTGATATTGTCCATGGCCTATGTTGTAGACAATAACACATTACATCTTTTTTGTCTCTTGCTATTTCATCATACGACGTATAATTAGGGAGTTATTAATGATTTTGTACTTCTTGTCCGAAATTTTTCTATGTCCCACGAATAACTTAAAAATTGATTCGAATGAAATTTCAAAAAAATAGTTTTTTTTAATACTTTTATTATATTTTTTACGTCTTGTAGGGTCGGAAACCAACATGATATTTTGATGTATTTTTTCATCCCATGCATTTTTGGTTTCAGGTGATAGAATTATTTTCCACTACGTCCCATGCTCATCTATATTATATAAAACCACATGGCTGACTGATTCACTCACTGACATAAATGTTTACCCACTTCCAAATGAGTTAGAAACTTGATATTTGGCAAAAACACTCCTTTCACCTTGCCACCAACAGAAAAATTCCGAAAAGGTACATTTTTTAATTTTCAACCCTACATGAGACAAAAATATAGGGGGAAGCTATTTATCTCCAGTAATATCTCTGAGTGTGATATTGTGCATGGCCTATGTTGTAGACAATAACACATTACATCTTTTTTGTCTCTTTCTATTTCATCATACGACGTTTAGTTACGGAGTTATTAATGATTTTGTACTTTTTGGCCGAAATTTTTCTCTGAGTGTGATATTGTACATGGCCTATGTTGTAGACAATAACACATTACATCTTTTTTGTCTCTAGCTATTTCATCATACGACGTTTCATTAGGGAGTTATTAATGATTTTGTACTTTTTGGCCGAAATTTTTCACTGAGTCTGATATTGTACATGGCCTATGTTGTAGACATTAACACATTACATCTTTTTTGTCTCTTGCTATTTCATCATACGACGTTTAGTTACGGAATTATTAATGATTTTGTACATTTTGGCCGAAATTTTTCTCTGAGTGTGATATTGTCCATGGCCTATGTTGTAGACAATAACACATTACATCTTTTTTGTCTCTTGCTATTTCATCATACGACGTATAATTAGGGATTTATTAATGATTTTGTACTTCTTGTCCGAAATTTTTCTATGTCCCACGAATAACTTAAAAATTGATTCGAATGAAATTTCAAAAAAATAGGTTTTTTTAATACTTTTATTATATTTTTTACGTCTTGTAGGGTCGGAAACCAACATGATATTTTGATGTATTTTTTCGTCCCATGCATTTTTGGTTTCAGGTGATAGAATTATTTTCCACTACGTCCCATGCTCATCTATATTATATAAAACCACATGGCTGACTGATTCACTCACTGACATAAATGTTTACCCACTTCCAAATGAGTTACAAACTTGATATTTGGCAAAAACACTCCTTTCACCTTGCAACCAACAGAAAAATTCCGAAAAGGTACAGTTTTTAATTTTCAACCCTACAAGAGTCAAAAATATTGGGGGAAGCCACTTATTTCCAGTAATATCTCTGAGTGTGATATTGTGCATGGCCTATGTTGTAGACAATAACACATTACATCTTTTTTGTCTCTTGCTATTTCATCATACGACGTTTAGTTACGGAGTTATTAATGATTTTGTACTTTTTGGCCGAAATTTTTTTCTGAGTGTGATATTGTACATGGCCTATGTTGTAGACATTAACACATTACATCTTTTTTGTCTCTTGCTATTTCATCATACGACGTATAATTAGGGAGTTATTAATGATTTTGTACTTCTTGTCCGAAATTTTTCTATGTCCCACGAATAACTTAAAAATTGATTCGAATGAAATTTCAAAAAAATAGTTTTTTTTAATACTTTTATTATATTTTTTACGTCTTGTAGGGTCGGAAACCAACATGATATTTTGATGTATTTTTTCATCCCATGCATTTTTGGTTTCAGGTGATAGAATTATTTTCCACTACGTCCCATGCTCATCTATATTATATAAAACCACATGGCTGACTGATTCACTCACTGACATAAATGTTTACCCACTTCCAAATGAGTTAGAAACTTGATATTTGGCAAAAACACTCCTTTCACCTTGCCACCAACAGAAAAATTCCGAAAAGGTACATTTTTTAATTTTCAACCCTACATGAGACAAAAATATAGGGGGAAGCTATTTATCTCCAGTAATATCTCTGAGTGTGATATTGTGCATGGCCTATGTTGTAGACAATAACACATTACATCTTTTTTGTCTCTTTCTATTTCATCATACGACGTTTAGTTACGGAGTTATTAATGATTTTGTACTTTTTGGCCGAAATTTTTCTCTGAGTGTGATATTGTACATGGCCTATGTTGTAGACAATAACACATTACATCTTTTTTGTCTCTAGCTATTTCATCATACGACGTTTCATTAGGGAGTTATTAATGATTTTGTACTTTTTGGCCGAAATTTTTCACTGAGTCTGATATTGTACATGGCCTATGTTGTAGACATTAACACATTACATCTTTTTTGTCTCTTGCTATTTCATCATACGACGTTTAGTTACGGAATTATTAATGATTTTGTACATTTTGGCCGAAATTTTTCTCTGAGTGTGATATTGTCCATGGCCTATGTTGTAGACAATAACACATTACATCTTTTTTGTCTCTTGCTATTTCATCATACGACGTATAATTAGGGATTTATTAATGATTTTGTACTTCTTGTCCGAAATTTTTCTATGTCCCACGAATAACTTAAAAATTGATTCGAATGAAATTTCAAAAAAATAGGTTTTTTTAATACTTTTATTATATTTTTTACGTCTTGTAGGGTCGGAAACCAACATGATATTTTGATGTATTTTTTCGTCCCATGCATTTTTGGTTTCAGGTGATAGAATTATTTTCCACTACGTCCCATGCTCATCTATATTATATAAAACCACATGGCTGACTGATTCACTCACTGACATAAATGTTTACCCACTTCCAAATGAGTTACAAACTTGATATTTGGCAAAAACACTCCTTTCACCTTGCAACCAACAGAAAAATTCCGAAAAGGTACAGTTTTTAATTTTCAACCCTACAAGAGTCAAAAATATTGGGGGAAGCCACTTATTTCCAGTAATATCTCTGAGTGTGATATTGTGCATGGCCTATGTTGTAGACAATAACACATTACATCTTTTTTGTCTCTTGCTATTTCATCATACGACGTTTAGTTACGGAGTTATTAATGATTTTGTACTTTTTGGCCGAAATTTTTTTCTGAGTGTGATATTGTACATGGCCTATGTTGTAGACATTAACACATTACATCTTTTTTGTCTCTTGCTATTTCATCATACGACGTTTAGTTACGGAATTATTAATGATTTTGTACATTTTGGCCGAAATTTTTCTCTGATTGTGATATTGTCCATGGCCTATGTTGTAGACAATAACACATTACATCTTTTTTGTCTCTTGCTATTTCATCATACTGTAACGATTCGATCCCATAGCTGTTATATTTAAAGGGTTATTCATTTATTATCATGTTATTATTATTATTATTAACTAGTACATCCATGAGATGATTTTTATATCAGATAATTGTAAGCGGTTTTGATTATTATATTCAATTAGATTTTTATTAACAATTACTTGTAAAGAGACGAAGTATTATATATTGCAACAAGACTGGCGATATGGACTAACCCTGTGCGTCACAAACTGAACGACGTAGTAAGAATTTCACCACGCCAACTGCGTCATTTTCCTGAGATGTTAAGAAACCCACTATGTTGTAACCAACACGCCATTTTCTACGGTATATACGCGTCAATATATATTGCAAGTTATGAGTCAAGAATGGAGAAGGCTAAGAGAGAGGGAAGCTGTGACACCACGTGACAAGGAAGTCATTAGTATTTGTACCTGCAACATCGGACAAGAATGGCATTGATCTACAGCTCTTAATGAAGGAAGGAAGTTGTAACCTTGCTTTCTGGGTCCTAATGGACTGAGCACCGAGAGTCGACACTGAACGATGTCTTGCCGACATCTATATCAATACATAATGGGTTATATCCCTGATCAAGAGTCTTTCTACAGATGGCAACGTACTTAATGAGGATATTTCATAGTAATTGAGATATCACATCATTTTTTTTAAACATAAGCGACGTAACATCGAGATTATCGATCATTTCTTAAATATGACGAATCTTCGACTGGGTGAGCCAACAATTCAATAAAACTATCGTCTCTATTATAATTTAACTTCATTTAACTTTCAATTCATTTTAATATTCATTTTCTTTTAAATAATTAATTGCCGCATTGAGTAATTTTAAATTCAATTGTGTGACTATCACTATTCTGTTTTATTAGTATTTTGTTCTTGAGTAAATAAATTCATTTCCTTTAACGTAATGCCTATTTCTTTCATTGTAGTTGGTACTTTAAGGCAATCATACTCCTTGATTAAATACGGATTGGTTAGATGACTTTGTCTCACTACGACCCGGGTAAGTGGTTCTCGACTCTACTGCTGATAGCCGAGGTTAAATCAATAAATTTCGATTCACTATCTTAAATAGGAATCTGGCGCTCAACAACTTATTATATTACACTATCACAGGTAAGGTCACACCACAGTGTATATTATTTATTCTTATTATGTTTGTTAAATTGAACCACAATAGTCATCACCACGTTTAGTTAACTCATTAAAAATGTTACATTTGGCGCCCAACGTGGGGCACGAAAACCATTCGGTATTTAGTCAGAGGAGTGTATAATTTCAGTGCAAATTGTCAGTGCTTTTGGGGGACGGTGAAGTGAAGTGAAATTTTGGACGGGCAATTGTTATACGGTGTACTTCAAGATGTCGGAGGAGGAACAGAGGCAGTTGAGAAGTAGGGATGCAGTCAAGAAAGTTAATTATAAGGAGGTTGATAGCGGTAGCGATGTTGAGAGCGTAGAGAATAATACCAAGATGTCGGAGGTAAATCTTGAGAATAATCCTGAGAGTAATCCTGAAAATAATCCTGAGGTTAACCCTGACACTAATTCAGAGGAAAATATCGAGACGAATATAGAGGTACATCCTGAGACTAGTGGTAGTATAGAGAAAGAAAAGTCTAAAGAGATTCCTGAAGATCCATTAACTGCGCTCATAAGGCAGATGAGTAGAGATTTAAGTGCGAAATTTGATGAGAGTATGAATAAAAATAGTAGGGAGATGAAAGAAGATATTGGTAGGCTAAATCAAAATATGGAAGAGAATAAGAAAGATAATTTAGAAAGTAGGAAGGAATTCAATGATAAATTTGAGAAATTAGATAAAGATATGAATAAAAATATGGAAGAGAGTAAGAAAGATAATTTGGAAAGTAGGAAGGAATTGAGTAGAGATTTAGGTGAGAAATTAGATAAGAGTAATCAAAAGATGAGAGAGGATATGAGTAAAATAAATCAGAAGCTGGAAGAGAATAATGTAAAACTAGACAGTGTGGTTAAAGTCAATGAAGAATTAAGTATGAAGTATGATATGCTACAGGAGAGTATTCAGGGGGTGAAACAGGAAATCAGAGGTGAAATTAAGGAGGAGGTAGAGATGAAGGCTAAAGATATTATTAAGACAGTAGATAAGAAATTAGAAGCAGCAGAAAGTAGGATTCAGGAAAGAATAGTAACTGTGATTGAAGAGAAAATAGCAACTCAAGGTGAAAGTTTTAGCAAATTGGTAGAAGTGGAAACTAGGCAGGTGGTAGAGACTTTAGGGGAAACTGCAGTAGAATCAGTAAAGACAGCCTGTAAGGAGACTATAATTGAAAGTAGAATGGAGTCAGACGAGATTTTAGGTGAAAGCAAATTGGAATTAGCGGAGATTTTAGGTGAAATCAGATTAGAGTCAGACGAGATTTTAGGTGAAAGCAAATTGGAATTAGTGGAGACTGTAATTGAAAGTAGATTAGAGTCATTGGAGATTGTAGGTGAAAGCAGATTGGAATCGGAGGAGATCTTAGGTGAGGAACGGCAAATAGCGGAGATTTTAGGTGAAATCAGATTAGAGTCAGACGAGATTTTAGGTGAAAATAGATTAGCGTCAGAGGAGATAGTAGGAGAAAGCATAGTAGAGTTGAAGGAGATTTTAGATGAACGCAGGATAGCTGTAGAAGAGACTATAGAATGTAGCGAAAAAGAAGTGAAGAAGATGAGAGAAAAGATAGGGATAGAAGTAGGTAAGATAAAGAAAGTACTAAGCACCCAAGAGATTAAGATGCAGACAATCATAGATAAGTTAGATAGGCAAACTAGGGAAGAATTTAGTCCTGTGATAGAGGAAGTTAATATGAAATTATTAGTGGCAGAGAAGCGTGCGTTAAGTCATAGTCAGAAGAACATAATTAGTAAACAGGTTAAGAGGAGGAGAGAGATAGATAAGAGGAGAAGCAATGGGCAACGGCTAAAGAGAAAATTAAATATTAGTAGGGGAGAAGTGAAGGGAAGACATGTAGGTAGATATTTTAGAAGTAAAATGAAAGAGAAGAGAATTAAGTTGTTAGTGGAAAAAGAAATCAGAATGAAAGAGAGAAAGAAAGCATATGATGTGCAGTGGCGTAATGAATTAGCCAGACTTGGGGAAATGATAGGAGGAAAGCCGAAGTATAATGTTACTGTTGATGAGTGTAGTCCGAAAGAGGTAGAAAGTAATGTTATAAGAAAAGAGGAAAATGGAACCCTAGAAAGAGATAGAATTGAAGATGAAGATGGTAAGAACGGTGAAATGCCAGAGAAAGTAGTGATGTAAATTTATATTACCGATAGTTACTCTTCCGTATGACTTAAATATTAAGTAATGAAGTTTAATATGACTTAAAAGAGGTAGATAAGAAACCTGCTGTGTGTAATTTTAATTCAGTCGTGAAGTTAGGATGGTAAGGGGCGCGTAGTGCCTACGCTTATTGATTTAGATTGACTAAAATCATTTAATTTTGAAGACAGAGGTTGTCGTGCTATTGAGCAATGCAGGTAAGTTGAATGTAGGTCCTTAAACTGCAGGTAAGTTGGAGGAAGTAAGAATTAAATTAAAAAAAAAGGGTAGGAAGATTATTACATAGGTAAGTAATCGAAAGAAAGTAATAATTATTATGGCAACCATAATTAAGAATATAATGGTAATAAAGATATAATTCAAAAGTGAGTGAAGATCAGATGATACAGTGGTAATAAAACTAGTGAGTTGAAGAATTAAGTATTGATTTAATAAAGAAGTTTCAGTTGAGGACAGCGAGGTTATCAGCGGATATATGTTGAGAAATTTATAAGTGGTTTAGAATTGTTAATGGTAATGCGTTGTATGAATTAACCAACATCGGGTTGAAATGAGGAAGTAGTAACTAATTAGGACATCTGGTACTTGTTGACAGATATGTGTGTGTGTATGTGTGTATTTTCACGTAAATGGACGTGAGTTTGAAGAAGTAGGCCAACGAAGGTAATGCCGTTGAGCAATGTGGTTTTTAAGTTTTGGTAAGATGCCAAATGAAGTTGTTTTTTGAGGAAGTTTTTGGTAAGATGCCAAATGAAGTTGTTTTTTGAGGAAGTTTTTGGTAAGATGCCAAATGAAGTAGGTTGGAGGAAGTTTTTGGTAAGATGAAGTAGGTCAGCGAGGTATATTCCGTTGAGCAATAATTATTTTTTATGGTATCTACGGGACTACGTGAAGTTAATAAGGGAGTTTTTTTTAAGTATATATGGATGTATGCACACAAGGTAATAAGAGATTACAAAGGTAAGATTGTCCAAGTTTTTGTTACAGTTACGCACGTTTTAAAGATATTACAAGGCTTGTTATTGAGCTAAACCACTTTGTAGTAAAAAGTTACTGATGATTAATAACGAATTAATGATGTGGTAGATTGTTGTCCTACACACAGGTTAAAGTAAAGATAATAATTATAATTAAAAGGTTGACATAATATTTACTAATATTGAAAGGAATTTGTTATAATTCGACGTTTTGAGGATTTTAAAAGTAAATCATTTTTTTTAGTAGACAGGAAATTAAAGTTTTATTTATGTCATACGGAGTTAGTAAAGATAAGTTAATATTTTGAAGGAAGAATAAGTTGGTAAGATAAGTGTATACCTAAGGGGTAATAATGAAGTTACAATTAAAGGCAGGTGTAATTTACGCAGTTAATTTGGTAGAGCAGAGAGTGTCTGAACTGTGTTATAACTCAGGACTTGCTTTATGAAGTGATTATGGGAGAATATTTGCTAATTAAGAGTGTCGGTGTTATTGACTATCAACAGGAACACTGTCATTATTTTAGGAAGACAATAATTAGGAAAGCTAAGTGTGATGTTATTATTCCAAGGAGTTAGTCGAAGCATGTAAGATTTTTTTTTAGCTGAAATTTAATGTGTTATTGGTCAGTAAGAGGTGACCTGTAACAGTAAGAAGAAGTGGGATTATACCACGAATAGGGGAGGTTTTTGTATGTGACGTGTGATGTCACGATGAGTTTTGAGAGATTCTGGTATAGCAAGAGTGAGCTATAGTCCAGGCGGTCAGAACAAGTAGGAAGTGGTGTTTGGAGGACACGGTACTTAATTAAGAGTTTTGAGAGAAAACTAAGGGGGGTTTTTAGGCATTCAGCAAAAAGTCAAATCATGAATAGACTAAGTTCAAAGTATAAGAGCATTAATATTTTGTGGAACGAAATATATATTCCGAGGAGTTTGTCATGTGTTTTTGTGAAATAGTTTAGTGATATACGTAATTCAGGTATTGAGTAGTATTTTGTCCAAGTCTTAATCATTTTGTTATGGTAAGTAAGGAATGACGTTACGGTAAAGTTATATCTTGACGCTAAGTTAAATTTTATAAAGTGAACGAGAAGTCAGATTTTATGTTTATTGGTGATTTTGAAAATTCAAGTTATTGTTTTCGAGAAGTAGTAAAGAGGAATTATGGTTTTATGAGAAGTTAAGAAGTCGTGGAGACTTAGGAAGTATTAATTTGGAAGGAGGCGGCCGTGGCCTAAGAAAGAATTAAGCCACGAAGGCAGGTGAGTAGTAACTTGGATATTTAAATGAACTGTTTAATAACTGCTTTGAGGTATTTCGATGTCATTATGTATTTGGGGAAATATTTACATGTATGACATATGCACTGAAATAGGAATTGCCTTGAATATCTTGCTAAGTTATTTTTTTCTTCAATTATTGAAATTTTACTGCATTTGAGTAATCCCTTTATAAAGACGAAAGGAATATTGTATTGTTTGCATCCTATTATCGTGTGCTGTAATAGTTATTATGGGTTAATCAGCTGGTATTACAACAATGTACTTCTACGCCAGACTGATATACAAAAACTACGTTCAAAAGAGATGAAGCCAAAATTGTATGTCATGCATACGATCACCGAAATATAAACGAGTGCAGCGTTGACATATATGTCAAAAATAAAAGTGAAGGGCATTTTATATGTATTTTTTTTACAGCATATAAAAAAAAAATGAACATTATGAACATTTGGAAGAATGAGATGAATGAAAGTTAAAATATGATTTTTTTGTGAAGAATACATTTATGTATATTTTTTTACAACATATATAAAGAAGAATGAACATTATGAACATTTGGAAGAATGAGAAATGATAGTACAAATATGTAAAGTGAAAAGAGTATGTTCTTGTATATCTTTATGTATTGTTGAAGGGTATTATTTGTATGTTGTCGTTATGGGGGTATTAATATTTAAATTTGTATTCATTTGTGTAGGATGTGTAGTGATATAAATAATGTTACATTTTATTTTAAATTATTTATATCAGGGGCGATTGTAACGATTCGATCCCATAGCTGTTATATTTAAAGGGTTATTCATTTATTATCATGTTATTATTATTATTATTAACTAGTACATCCATGAGATGATTTTTATATCAGATAATTGTAAGCGGTTTTGATTATTATATTCAATTAGATTTTTATTAACAATTACTTGTAAAGAGACGAAGTATTATATATTGCAACAAGACTGGCGATATGGACTAACCCTGTGCGTCACAAACTGAACGACGTAGTAAGAATTTCACCACGCCAACTGCGTCATTTTCCTGAGATGTTAAGAAACCCACTATGTTGTAACCAACACGCCATTTTCTACGGTATATACGCGTCAATATATATTGCAAGTTATGAGTCAAGAATGGAGAAGGCTAAGAGAGAGGGAAGCTGTGACACCACGTGACAAGGAAGTCATTAGTATTTGTACCTGCAACATCGGACAAGAATGGCATTGATCTACAGCTCTTAATGAAGGAAGGAAGTTGTAACCTTGCTTTCTGGGTCCTAATGGACTGAGCACCGAGAGTCGACACTGAACGATGTCTTGCCGACATCTATATCAATACATAATGGGTTATATCCCTGATCAAGAGTCTTTCTACAGATGGCAACGTACTTAATGAGGATATTTCATAGTAATTGAGATATCACATCATTTTTTTTAAACATAAGCGACGTAACATCGAGATTATCGATCATTTCTTAAATATGACGAATCTTCGACTGGGTGAGCCAACAATTCAATAAAACTATCGTCTCTATTATAATTTAACTTCATTTAACTTTCAATTCATTTTAATATTCATTTTCTTTTAAATAATTAATTGCCGCATTGAGTAATTTTAAATTCAATTGTGTGACTATCACTATTCTGTTTTATTAGTATTTTGTTCTTGAGTAAATAAATTCATTTCCTTTAACGTAATGCCTATTTCTTTCATTGTAGTTGGTACTTTAAGGCAATCATACTCCTTGATTAAATACGGATTGGTTAGATGACTTTGTCTCACTACGACCCGGGTAAGTGGTTCTCGACTCTACTGCTGATAGCCGAGGTTAAATCAATAAATTTCGATTCACTATCTTAAATAGGAATCTGGCGCTCAACAACTTATTATATTACACTATCACAGGTAAGGTCACACCACAGTGTATATTATTTATTCTTATTATGTTTGTTAAATTGAACCACAATAGTCATCACCACGTTTAGTTAACTCATTAAAAATGTTACAATACGACGTATAATTAGGGAGTTATTAATGATTTTGTACTTCTTGTCCGAAATTTATCTATGTCCCACGAATAACTTAAAAATTGATTCGAATGAAATGTCAAAAAAATAGTTTTTTTTAATACTTTTATTATATTTTTTACGTCTTGTAGGGTCGGAAACCAACATGATATTTTGATGTATTTTTTCATCCCATGCATTTTTGGTTTCAGGTGATAGAATTATTTTCCACTACGTCCCATGCTCATCTATATTATATAAAACCACATGGCTGACTGATTCACTCACTGACATAAATGTTTACCCACTTCCAAATGAGTTAGAAACTTGATATTTGGCAAAAACACTCCTTTCACCTTGCAACCAACAGAAAAATTCCGAAAAGGTACATTTTTTAATTTTCAACCTTACAAGAGACAAAAATATAGGGGGAAGCTATTTATCTCCAGTAATATCTCTGAGTGTGATATTGTGCATGGCCTATGTTGTAGACAATAACACATTACATCTTTTTTTGTCTCTTGCTATTTCATCATACGACGTTTAGTTACGGAGTTATTAATGATTTTGTACTTTTTGGCCGAAATGTTTCTCTGAGTGTGATATTGTACATGGCCTATGTTGTAGACATTAACACATTACATCTTTTTTGTCTCGTGCTATTTCATCATACGACGTTTAGTTACGGACTTATTAATGATTTTGTACTTTTTGGCCGAAATTTTTCTCTGAGTGTGATATTGTCCATGGCCTATGTTGTAGACAATAACACATTACATCTTTTTTGTCTCTTGCTATTTCATCATACGACGTTTAGTTACGGAGTTATGAATGATTTTGTACTTTTTGGCCGAAAATTTTCTCTGAGTGTGATATTGTACATGGCCTATGTTGTAGACAATAACACATTACATCTTTTTTGTCTCTTGCTATTTCATCATACGACGTTTAGTTACGGAGTTATTAATGATTTTGTACATTTTGGCCGAAATTTTTCTCTGAGTGTGATATTGTCCATGGCCTATGTTGTAGACAATAACACATTACATCTTTTTTGTCTCTTGCTATTTCATCATACGACGTATAATTAGGGAGTTATTAATGATTTTGTACTTCTTGTCCGAAATTTTTCTATGTCCCACGAATAACTTAAAAATTGATTCGAATGAAATTTCAAAAAAATAGGTTTTTTTAATACTTTTATTATATTTTTTACGTCTTGTAGGGTCGGAAACCAACATGATATTTTGATGTATTTTTTCATCCCATGCATTTTTGGTTTCAGGTGATAGAATTATTTTCCACTACGTCCCATGCTCATCTATATTATATAAAACCACATGGCTGACTGATTCACTCACTGACATAAATGTTTACCCACTTCCAAATGAGTTAGAAACTTGATATTTGGCAAAAACACTCCTTTCACCTTGCAACCAACAGAAAAATTCCGAAAAGGTACATTTTTTAATTTTCAACCCTACAAGAGACAAAAATATAGGGGGAAGCTATTTATCTCCAGTAATATCTCTGAGTGTGATATTGTGCATGGCCTATGTTGTAGACAATAACACATTACATCTCTTTTGTCTCTTTCTATTTCATCATACGACGTTTAGTTACGGAGTTATGAATGATTTTGTACTTTTTGGCCGAAATTTTTCTCTGAGTATGATATTGTACATGGCCTATGTTGTAGACAATAACACATTACATCTTTTTTGTCTCTTGCTATTTGATCATACGACGTTTAATTAGGGAGTTTTTAATGATTTTGTACTTTTTGGCCGAAATTTTTCTCTGAGTCTGATATTGTACATGGCCTATGATGTAGACATTAACACATTACATCTTTTTTGTCTCTTGCTATTTCATCATACGACGTTTAGTTACGGAATTATTAATGATTTTGTACATTTTGGCCGAAAATTTTCTCTGAGTGTGATATTGCCCATGGCCTATGTTGTAGACAATAACACATTACATCTTTTTTGTCTCTTGCTATTTAATCATACGACGTATAATTAGGGAGTTATTAATGATTTTGTACTTCTTGTCCGAAATTTTTCTATGTCCCACGAATAAATTAAAAATTGATTCGAATGAAATTTCAAAAAAATAGGTTTTTTTAATACTTTTATTATATTTTTTACGTCTTGTAGGGTCGGAAACCAACATGATATTTTGATGTATTTTTTCATCCCATGCATTTTTGGTTTCAGGTGATAGAATTATTTTCCACTACGTCCCATGCTCATCTATATTATATAAAACCACATGGCTGACTGATTCACTCACTGACATAAATGTTTACCCACTTCCAAATGAGTTAGAAACTTGATATTTGGCAAAAACACTCCTTTCACCTTGCAACCAACAGAAAAATTCCGAAAAGGTACATTTTTTAATTTTCAACCCTACAAGAGACAAAAATATAGGGGGAAGCTATTTATCTCCAGTAATATCTCTGAGTGTGATATTGTGCATGGCCTATGTTGTAGACAATAACACATTACATCTTTTTTGTCTCTTTCTATTTCATCATACGACGTTTAGTTACGGAGTTATGAATGATTTTGTACTTTTTGGCCGAAATTTTTCTCTGAGTGTGATATTGTACATGGCCTATGTTGTAGACAATAACACATTACATCTTTTTTGTCTCTTGCTATTTCATCATACGACGTTTAATTAGGGAGTTATTAATGATTTTGTACTTTTTGGCCGAAATTTTTCTCTGAGTCTGATATTGTACATGGCCTATGATGTAGACATTAACACATTACATCTTTTTTGTCTCTTGCTATTTCATCATACGACGTTTAGTTACGGAATTATTAATGATTTTGTACATTTTGGCCGAAAATTTTCTCTGAGTTTGATATTGCCCATGGCCTATGTTGTAGACAATAACACCTTACATCTTTTTTGTCTCTTGCTATTTCATCATACGACGTATAATTAGGGAGTTATTAATGATTTTGTACTTCTTGTCCGAAATTTTTCTATGTCCCACGAATAACTTAAAAATTGATTCGAATGAAATTTCAAAAAAATAGGTTTTTTTAATACTTTAATTATATTTTTTACGTCTTGTAGGGTCGGAAACCAACATGATATTTTGAAGTATTTTTTCGTCCCATGCATTTTTGGTTTCAGGTGATAGAATTATTTTCCACTACGTCCCATGCTCATCTATCTATATTATATTAAACCACATGGCTGACTGATTCACTCACTGAGATAAATGTTTACCCACTTCCAAATGAGTTACAAACTTGATATTTGGCAAAAACACTCCTTTCACCTTGCAACCAACAGAAAAATTCCGAAAAGGTACAGTTTTTAATTTTCAACCCTACAAGAGTCAAAAATATAGGGGGAAGCTACTTATTTCCAGTAATATCTCTGAGTGTGATATTGCGCATGGCCTATGTTGTAGACAATAACACATTACATCTTTTTTGTCTCTTGCTATTTCATCATACGACGTTTAGTTACGGAGTTATTAATGATTTTGTACTTTTTGGCCGAAATTTTTCTCTGAGTGTGATATTGTACATGGCCTATGTTGTAGACAATAACACATTACATCCTTTTTGTCTCTTGCTATTTCACCATACGACGTTTAATTAGGGAGTTATTAATGATTTTGTACTTTTTGGCCGAAATTTTTCTCTGAGTCTGATATTGTACATGGCCTATGTTGTAGACATTAACACATTACATCTTTTTTGTCTCTTGCTATTTCATCATGCGACGTTTAGTTACGGAATTATTAATGATTTTGTACATTTTGGCCGAAATTTTTCTCTGAGTGTGATATTGTCCATGGCCTATGTTGTAGACAATAACACATTACATCTTTTTTGTCTCTTGCTATTTCATCATACGACGTATAATTAGGGAGTTATTAATGATTTTGTACTTCTTGTCCGAAATTTTTCTATGTCCCACGAATAACTTAAAAATTGATTCGAATGAAATTTCAAAAAAATAGGTTTTTTTAATACTTTTATTATATTTTTTACGTCTTGTAGGGTCTGAAACCAACATGATATTTTGAAGTATTTTTTCGTCCCATGCATTTTTGGTTTCAGGTGATAGAATTATTTTCCACTACGTCCCATGCTCATCTATCTATATTATATTAAACCACATGGCTGACTGATTCACTCACTGAGATAAATGTTTACCCACTTCCAAATGAGTTACAAACTTGATATTTGGCAAAAACACTCCTTTCACCTTGCAACCAACAGAAAAATTCCGAAAAGGTACAGTTTTTAATTTTCAACCCTACAAGAGTCAAAAATATAGGGGGAAGCTACTTATTTCCAGTAATATCTCTGAGTGTGATATTGCGC
The DNA here is from genome assembly GCA_946902985.2 of Meconema thalassinum. NCBI lineage: Eukaryota > Metazoa > Arthropoda > Insecta > Orthoptera > Tettigoniidae > Meconema > Meconema thalassinum. The sequence goes on from OX336390.1 coordinate 591,100,465, forward strand.
ATGGCCTATGTTGTAGACAATAACACATTACATCTTTTTTGTCTCTTGCTATTTCATCATACGACGTTTAGTTACGGAGTTATTAATGATTTTGTACTTTTTGGCCGAAATTTTTCTCTGAGTGTGATATTGTACATGGCCTATGTTGTAGACAATAACACATTACATCCTTTTTGTCTCTTGCTATTTCACCATACGACGTTTAATTAGGGAGTTATTAATGATTTTGTACTTTTTGGCCGAAATTTTTCTCTGAGTCTGATATTGTACATGGCCTATGTTGTAGACATTAACACATTACATCTTTTTTGTCTCTTGCTATTTCATCATGCGACGTTTAGTTACGGAATTATTAATGATTTTGTACATTTTGGCCGAAATTTTTCTCTGAGTGTGATATTGTCCATGGCCTATGTTGTAGACAATAACACATTACATCTTTTTTGTCTCTTGCTATTTCATCATACGACGTATAATTAGGGATTTATTAATGATTTTGTACTTCTTGTCCGAAATTTTTCTATGTCCCGCGAATAACTTAAAAATTGATTCGAATGAAATTTCAAAAAAATAGTTTTTTTTTAATACTTTTATTATATTTTTTACGTCTTGTAGGGTCGGAAACCAACATGATATTTTGATGTATTTTTTCGTCTCATGCATTTTTGGTTTCAGGTGATAGAATTATTTTCCAATACGTCCCATGCTCATCTATATTATATAAAACCACATGGCTGACTGATTCACTCACTGACATAAATGTTTACCCACTTCCAAATGAGTTACAAACTTGATATTTGGGGGTCACGAAAGAAGCCTCCCAGAAGAATGCACTAATTACATGCACTCGGGCGTCCCCTGGGCAACGGTAAAAAATATTGTAAAATTTACCGGCTGATTCTTTCAACACCAAAACACTACTATAATGTCGATCCTTTTAAAAAGGCATTTTTCAATGCCAGCACTAGTGATAATCTCCATTAACATTGAAGGTATTTCATCAGAAAAGGAAGCCTTATTATCTAACATCTGCAGGAAACATGACTGTGATTTCTTACTGGTCCAAGAAACCCACAGGGGATCAAATAATCGCCGACCAAGGGTGTATGGAATGAAACTCGTTTTGGAGAGACCTGATGAGCAATATGGGAGTGCAGTTTTCACTAAACTGGGAACCAACATTCTCTCTACTGATATGACCTGTGTAGATCATATAGAAATTCTGACAGTTGAAATACAATCCTGTACTATTACATCTGTCTACAAACCACCAAATAAGGAATACAAATTCACAGAAACCTGTAACTTCCATTCCCAAGCTACAAAACTAGTCGTAGGCGACTTCAATTGCCAAAGTATATCATGGGGATACAAAGAGACGGACTTAAATGGTCAAAAACTAGAAGAATGGGCCGAATGCATGGGTCTTAAATTGATACATGACCCAAAGCTACCCCAGTCCTTTAATAGTGGTCGGTGGAAGAGAGGCTACAATCCGGACAACATTTTTGTCACCGATCATATAGCTTATCAAACCAAGAAGCACATTGCAGAACCTTTTCCAAGAACACAACACCGAGCTCTTATATGTGTAGTACAAGCAATTGTCAAACCTGAACAAGTCCCGTTTAAAAGACAGTTCAACTTTAAGAAAGCTCAGTGGGATAGCTTTTCTCAAAACCTAGATGATGAGGTGAGGAAGATCAAGCCTGACCCAGATAAATACATGGATTTTGTTGAATTAGTAAAGTCTATCTCCCGTAAACACATCCCAAGGGGCTTCAGAACAATGTATATTCCTGGACTCGATAAGGACTCAAAATCCCTCCTTAACAAATATGAACAACTATATGAAAAGGACCCATTCGCAGAGGAAACAATACTAACTGAAGAACACCTTCTCCAAGCCATATCAAAATCAAGAACAGACAAATGGCGTAAGCTTCTCGAAAGTTTGGACATGAAGCGCACAAGTCGTCAAGCTTGGAAATTATTGAAGAATCTCAATGGTGATCCTACAGTTCCAACCCAGGAATCGGATAAAGTTACCGCTGACCAAATAGCCAATCAACTACTGCTGAACGGTAAAGCCTCAAGAAGGTCCAAAGAAATAAAAATCCAACGATATGAACAGGAGAACAACCATCTTGGTACACGATTCACAACGGAAGAATTAAGAACTGTTATTCAACAGATGAAACACAACAAAGCTGCAGGTTTGGATGATATAAGACCTGAGAAAATAAAACATTTTGTCCCCTTAACTATCGAATGGATCCTACAACTGATGAACACCTGTGTGACTAAAATGATAATCCCGAAGTTATGGCGTAAAGCAAAAGTTGTGGCCTTGCTCAAACCAGGTAAAGAACCAAATGAACCCCAGAATTTCAGACCTGTATCGCTTCTCTGTCATCTCTGTAAGGCCCTGGAGAGAATGATTTTGAACCGAATCTCCAACTTTGTTGACAGAGAGATCATTAAGGAGCAATCAGGTTTCAGACCAGGGAAATCGTGTACTAGTCAAATATTGAACTTAACCCAGTATATTGAGGAAGGATATGAAAGGAATCAGATTACTGGAGTTGCTTTTGTGGACCTCACAGCTGCTTATGATACTGTAAACCACAAGCGAATGACAAAGAAGCTGTACTCAACGACTAGAGACTTTCGACTAACACAGTTTATTCAGTGTTTGTTGCAGAATCGACGATTTTTTGTCACCCTCAAGGATAAGAAAAGCCGATGGAGGAACCAAAAGAATGGCCTCCCACAGGGAAGTGTGCTAGCTCCATTATTATATAATATCTACACTAACGACCAGCCACTTAACACAAAGCTGCAGGTTTGGATGATCTACGCAGATGACACTGCTGTTGCTGCTCAAGGATCAACGTTTGAAGAAGTAGAGTTAAAGCTGACATCTGCTCTTGAAGACTTAGCCATCTACTACAATGATAACTACTTGAAACCCAACCCAGAGAAAACCCAAATATGCGCGTTTCACCTGCGCAATAGGGAGGCGAGAAGGCAGCTCAACGTCACCTGGGAAGGTCACAATCTGAAACACTGTGTTCATCCTAAATACTTAGGAGTAAAGCTGGATCGCGCGCTGACCTATAAACAGCATTGCATGGACACCAAACGGAAGGTATGCACCAGGAACAACATCGTTCGGAAGCTCACAAACACCAGATGGGGAGCTCAGCCTAGTGTCCTGCGTACAACTGCCCTTGCTCTGAGTTTCTCTGCTGCAGAATATGCTGCCCCAGTCTGGAGGAACTCTGCTCATGCCAACCAAGTAGATGTTGCCCTCCATGAGACAGGCCGCATTGTGACAGGCTGTCTACGTCCAACTTCTGTCGATAAGATCTTTCCGCTTATGGGAGTAGCACCACCAGAAGTTAGAAGACAAGTAGTGGCAGAAGTAGAGAAGAAAAAGCAAGAAACAGATCCAAGACATCCAATGTATGGACTTGATGTCTCTCCACCTAGGCTAAAATCAAGAAAGAGCTTCCTCCAAACAACAATATCAATTCATTCCTCAGCTGAAGCTCGCCGAATTGAACTTTGGAAAGCAAAATCTCCAGGAGGATCGTGGGAAATGAAGGAGAAGCCGGCAGCTGGCTACCACCTACAATACGAATCCTGGAAGACGCTAAACCGACTGAGAACTGGTGTGAGTCGGTGCAAAAGCAATTTAATGAAGTGGGGATACAGTGCTGAAGAACTTTGTAGATGTGGTGAAAGACAAGACCCTGAGCACCTTCTGAATTGCAGCATGTTATCAAGACCATGTACTATGCAGGACTTGATAGAAGCCAATGACTGTGCCATTCTAACAGTTGAACACTGGAGTAATGAAATTTAGTGTAATTTATATGTATATATGTATGTGTTTTGGACTCGGATAAATAAATAAATTTGGCAAAAACACTCCTTGCACCTTGCAACCAACAGAAAAATTCCGAAAAGGTACATTTTTTAATTTTCAACCCTACAAGAGACAAAAATATAGGGGGAAGCTACTTATTTCCAGTAATATCTCTGAGTGTGATATTGTGCATGGCCTATGTTGTAGACAATAACACATTACATCTTTTTTGTCTCTTGCTATTTCATCATACGACGTTTAGTTACGGAGTTATTAATGATTTTGTACTTTTTGGACGAAATTTTTCTCTGAGTGTGATATTGTACATGGCCTATGTTGTAGACAATAACACATTACATCTTTTTTGTCTCTTGCTATTTCATCATACGACGTTTAAGTAGGGAGTTATTAATGATTTTGTACTTTTTGGCCGAAATTTTTCTCTGAGTCTGATATTGTACAAGGCCTATGTTGTAGACATTAACACATTACATCTTTTTTGTCTCTTGCTATTTCATCATACGACGTTTAGTTACGGAATTATTAATGATTTTGTACATTTTGGCCGAAATTTTTCTCTGAGTGTGATATTGTCCATGGCTTATGTTGTAGACAATAACACATTACATCTTTTTTGTCTCTTGCTATTTCATCATACGACGTATAATTAGGGAGTTATTAATGATTTTGTACTTCTTGTCCGAAATTTTTCTATGTCCCACGAATAACTTAAAAATTGATTCGAATGAAATTTCAAAAAAATAGGTTTTTTTAATACTTTTATTATATTTTTTACGTCTTGTAGGGTCGGAAACCAACATGATATTTTGAAGTATTTTTTCGTCCCATGCATTTTTGGTTTCAGGTGATAGAATTATTTTCCACTACGTCCCATGCTCATCTATCTATATTATATTAAACCACATGGCTGACTGATTCACTCACTGAGATAAATGTTTACCCACTTCCAAATGAGTTACAAACTTGATATTTGGCAAAAACACTCCTTTCACCTTGCAACCAACAGAAAAATTCCGAAAAGGTACATTTTTTAATTTTCAACCCTACAAGAGACAAAAATATAGGGGGAAGCTACTTATTTCCAGTAATATCTCTGAGTGTGATATTGTGCATGGCCTATGTTGTAGACAATAACACATTACATCTTTTTTGTCTCTTGCTATTTCATCATACGACGTTTAGTTACGGAGTTATTAATGATTTTGTACTTTTTGGCCGAAATTTTTCTCTGAGTGTGATATTGTACATGGCCTATGTTGTAGACAATAACACATTACATCTTTTTTGTCTCTTGCTATTTCATCATACGACGTTTAGTTACGGAGTTATTAATGATTTTGTACTTTTTGGCCGAAATTTTTCTCTGAGTCTGATATTGTACATGGCCTATGTTGTAGACAATAACACATTACATCTTTTTTGTCTCTTGCTATTTCATCATACGACGTATAATTAGGGAGTTATTAATGATTTTGTACTTCTTGTCCGAAATTTTTCTATGTCCCACGAATAACTTAAAAATTGATTCGAATGAAATTTAAAAAAAAATAGGTCTTTTTAATACTTTTATTATATTTTTTACGTCTTGTAGGGTCGGAAACCAACATGATATTTTGATGTATTTTTTCGTCCCATGCATTTTTGGTTTCAGGTGATAGAATTATTTTCCATTAGGACCTATTTGATTATTGGTTAATTTTCAGTATGATCTGATTATCGATTGTTTTATTTATAGAGGGGTTTTGTGGGATTGGAATTTTATACTCTTCGTGCAGTCTGTATCATGTGAGTTACTGTCCCTGTAGGCTTTTTAAGAAGGTATTGTACCTAATATTTTCCGCTGTGTGCTTTAATTCTGATGAAGGGTTTTATTTTTCGTTAATTGAATATTTTCGTTTGCCAGTACTTGACTCTTCTTAGCCGTTTTTTGAAAGGAACCAGCAAGTTGAATTCACAGATGAATGCGGCGAATCCTACCGACTTCCAGGGTAATTTTCTAATTTTTCTGCCTTTACTTTACGGTTGTATTGCACAAATGTATTTAATATAACTGGTTTTAATCATTCTGCTGTATTTTAGCCTACTTTTCTCATTTTGCAAAAAGGAGGAAAAAGTAGAGTTATGTGATCAATCCGGGAAAATGTGTGCCTGTGTGTCCTTCTGTCTATCTGGCTGTGTGTGTGTCCTCCCCTATCAACTCCTATACGGCTGCAGCTATCGAAACCAAATTTGTTATGAGTAAAGATCTACACCTTAATATCTCACGGCCATATTTGAAATTGACGTCAGTGCTACCAACTGCTGAAAAAACGCAATCGAAATTTTAGCTCTATGTTGGATATCTCAGAAGTTATGGATGCGAACTCTTCCAAAATTGGCACACAAATAGACGATAACATTTCAGATTAATTTTCAGAAGTTCATACATGCCAGTGTTGCCAACATGATTCTAATTCTGCCGATATGTCCATAATATAAATGAATGTAACTTTTATACTGTCAATTGAATTTGAACCAAATTCCGTATGTACTATATGTACTATAACAGATATGATTGTACGTATTCTAATGAGCCGCCAGGGCTGCCAACTGTTGATAAATGGTCTCTATATATTTTAACATTAATATATCTGAAAGTATGCAAGCCAACGGCTCTAAACTTTGCACACGTGTAGTGTCTAAAATTCTACCTTAGTTTGGCGTAACTTATATACATCAGTGCTGCCAACACGATTATATGCCTGTTGATAGGTCCAGTCTTTAAATGCATATAACTTCTATACTAACAAATGGATTTCGACCAAATTTCGTATGTGCCTTGTGTATCATAACAGTTATTACTGTACGTATTCGTAAGAGCCAGCAGGACTGCCAACTGTTAGTAAATGCTCTCTCTAATTGTTCAATCCTGATATCAATATATCAGAAAGTGTGCAAGCCATCAGCTCTAAACTTTGCACACGTATAGCACCTGACATTCTAGATTAATTTGGAGTAACTAATATACCTCAGTACTGCCAACATGATTGTAAGCTTTCTGATAGTTTAAATTTTAATTTCATGTAACTTCTATACTAACAAATGGATTTAACCAAAATTGGCACTATATTAGATCGTAATATTTTCGTTTATTTCTGAGCATCACATACTTGACTTCGTTCCCAACATGATTTTACGCGCACTGATTAATCCAATATCAAACAGCATGTAACGTCCATACTATCCATTAGACTTCAACTAAATGTTGTATGTGCATTCTATACCTTATGAGATGGAACTAAGAATATATTCAGAGTCGACATTCAAACTGTAGTACTTATAAATGTTAGTATTACCAACTTGATTTCGTCATTATTCTAGATGGGTCTATATAGTTTGGCATGAATTCTAATATTTAAGAAAAGTAGGCTCTCTAGTTCGTCACGGAACTACTTGTTTTTTTTTTTAAATTATCATATTAGGACGATAATCGAGGTGCATATTTCGAGGGGCATATTTAGAGGTGCTCAATATTGTAGAAAATTAATTTACATTCTACCACATAGAAACTGATATTCATTATGTACGTATTTTTAGCTTACTTTTCACATTTTGCAAAAATGAGGAAAAGGTAGACTTATGAGATCGATCCGGGCAAATGTGTGTCTGTCTGTCCTTCTGTCTGTCTGTCTGTCTGTCTGTCTGTCTGGCTGGCTGGCTCTGTGTGTGTCTACCCCTATCAACTCCTAAACGGCTGCAGCAATCGAAACAAAATTTGGTAGGAGTAAAGATCTATACCTGAATATCTCAATGCCGTATTTGAAAATGATGTCAGTGCTACCAACTGCTGAAAAATCGCAATTGAAATTTGAGCTCCATGTTGGATACCTTGAAAGGTATGAATGGGACCTATTTTCAAATTGGCACACGTATACATAATAATATTTCAGTTTAATTTCTAGGAGACATACATGGCAGTGTTGCCAAAATGATTATAAGCCTCCTGATAGGTCCAATTTTCATATGCATATATCTTCTACACTATCAATTGGAATTCAACCAAATTTCGTATGTGCTATGTGTACATAAACATATATGACTGAGCGTATTCTTAAGGGCCACCAGGGCTGCCAACTGTTAATAAATGCTCACAATTTATTTTATCCAAATACCAATATATCAGAAAGTATGCAAACTGACAGATTTAAACTATGCACACGTATAGTACCTGACATTCTATATTAATTTGGAGTAACTTATATACGTCAGTGCTACCAACATGATTCTAAGCCTGCTGAGAGGTCCAACTTTAAATACATGTATCTTCTATACTATCCGTTGGATTTCAACCACATTCCGTATGTCGTATGTGTACCATAACAGATATGACTATAAGTGTCCTTAAGAGCAACCAGGGCTGCCAACTGTTAATAAATGCTGTCTCTATTTTTGTTACCCTAATATCAATATATCAGAAAGTATGCAGGCCAATAACTCTAAACTTTGCATGTTCTGAACAGCAGCGCATCGGCATTTTGGAACTGGTTAGCCACACCACACAATCTAAAACTGACTGTTTTGCTAGGGGACCTGCTTTATCAAATCTTCCCGCCATCATTTATACAGTAACTGGCAGTAGGCTAAATAACTTTTCATAATAAAACTCCTGAAAACGATATTACAGGTAGGCTAGGGGATCTGCGTTAACGAAATTTCCTGTCATTATATAACTGGCAGTAGGCTAGGGGACATGCCTTGGCAAAACTCCCCCTCCCCATATTATCATAACTAGAAGTATACTAGAGGACCAGCCATGTCCTAACAGACTTAAACATATCAGTGCGCACATTCCACCCTCAATTGGAAATATATTTTAAAAGTGAGAAAAGAGATGTCAAAAGAGGCAAAAACACTATAGAGAATTAAAATTTGGACTCGTAACAAAACATTATCATATATTAAGTAGTGCATTTTATGGACTTGAGGGCAAGTGCAAAAAAAAAAAAAACCGAAAATTTGACACGCAACAAATCTGCGGGACTTCGTACACTGAAGACACTATAAACTTATAGAAAAATTATAACAAAGCAAAAATAAGATTTTATTCAGACCATTAGCATAATTTATTTTGGTAGGTGACACCCACGAATCAACTAAAAAATGTACATCAATGGAAAATCTGCATGCAACATATTCGTCTTTATTATTATTACAAAGTCACAGCAAACATAAAAACCGTAAATTCAGAACGATATATTTTAAACACTTCAAACCATTACTTTCCCTAAAAATTGACGGATCGTCAAACGCACCGGGGGCTTGGGGGCGGAGCCCCCAACGAGCAAAGCGAGTTTTAATATAGAGCGCCAACGCGCTACCTCGTTTCTCACTGGCATCGGGAGAGCGTGGCTTTGAATCCCATCTTGGCCGTCCTGAAAGTGGTTTTTGTGGTTTCCCATTTTCACTGCCAGGCAAATGCCGGGACGATTCCTTTCAATAGGTCCACGACCGCTTTCCTTTCATAATCACTTCCCTGACCCGTCCTGTAAATAAAAATACATGGCCTTTGGCTGCATTAATAAAAGAAAAATAGTAACTAAACACATGAACGTTAATATAATAAACAAGCTGACCCGGCAGACGTTGTCCTGCCAATCAAAGAAAGTGTTGTAACTTTGTTTCTTGGAGTGCTTTTGCATACACAATATTTTTTTTCAATTTCTGTTAACTGCCTCTAAACTATCGTGAATTGAATTAACTAATTTAGAAACATTCGTTGGAGCGTGCACAACAACTCTCCAAAGTTTCATCGCAAACGCATAAATGGCATTTAACGCATACGGGATTTGGTTTAAATGATTCGTGCGCTGTCACTCATTTGTTGAATCTACTCGTGCTTTACCAACTGTGAAATGGATTTACTAAGTTAGAAAGCTTCACGTAAGTGTACACAACAACTCATCAAAGTTTCATCGCAATCGATGAATAGTATATGAACGCATACAGGATTTTGTTGGAACGCTTCGCGCGTCGTCACTCTCTTATTACATCTACTCGTGCGCTACCAATATTGTAAAATGGATTTACCAAGTTGAACACCTTCCCTGGCGTGTACACAACAACTCATCAAAGTTTCATCGGAATCGGATGAATGACATATGAACGCATAAGTGATTTTCTTTAAACGATTCGCGTGCCTTCACCCATTTGTTCAATCTACTCATGCACTACCTATTGTAAAATAGATTTACTAAGCCTGAAACCTTCTCTGGCGTGTACACAATGATTCACCAAGGTTTGATCGCAATCGGATGAATGATATATGACCGCATACGGTACTTTGTTGAAATGATTCGCGTGCCGTCACACATTTGTTGAATCTACTCGTGCGCTACCTATTGTAAAATGGATTTATTAAGCCAGAAACCTTCCGTAGGGTGTACACAACATCACACCCAAGTTTCATCGTAATCGGACGAATGGTATTTGAACGCATACGGGACCTTATTGAAACGATTCGCGCGCCGTCGCTCATTTGTTGAATCTACTCATGCGCTACTTATTAAAAACTGGATTTACTAAGACAGAAACATTTCCTGGAGTGTACACAACAATTCACTAAAGTTTCATCGCAATCTGATAAATGGTATATGGCCGCATACGGTACTTTGTTGAAATGATTCGCGTGCCGTCACACATTTGTTGAATCTACTCGTGCGCTACCTATTGTAAAATGGATTTATTAAGCCAGAAACCTTCCGTAGGGTGTACACAACATCACACCCAAGTTTCATCGTAATCGGACGAATGGTATTTGAACGCATACGGGACCTTATTGAAACGCTTCGCGCGTCGTCGCTCATTTGTTGAATCTACTCGAGCGAAAACTCCTGTGAAATGTATTTACTAAGTTAGAAACCCTCACGTAATTGTACACAACATCTCACCCAAATTTCATTGCAATCGGATGAATGGTATATGAACGCATACGGGACTTTGATTTAAAGTTCGGGCGTCGTTGCTCATTTGTTGAATCTACTCGTGAGCTACCTATTGTAAAATGGATTTACTAAGTTAGAAACCCTCACGTAAGTGTACACAACATCTCACCCAAGTTTCATCGCTATCGGACGAATGGTATTTGAACGCATACGGGACTTTGTTGAAACGCTACGCACGTTGCCGCTCATTTGTTGAATCTACTCGTGCGCAACCTCCTGTGAAATGGATTACCAAGTTAGAAACCTTCACTTAAGTGTACACAACAACTCATCAAAGTTTCATCTCAATCTATGAATGGAATATAAACTTATTCGGGATTTTGTTGAAATGCTTCGCGCGTCGTCACTCTTTTGTTGAATCTAGTCGTGCGCTACCTAATGTGAAATTGATTTACTAAGCCAGAAGCCTTCCCTGGAGTGTACACAACATCTCACCCAAGTTACATCGCTATCGGACGAATGGTATTTGAACGCATACGGGACCTTTTTGAAACGCTTCGCGCGTCGTCGCTCATTTGTTGAATCTATTCGTGCGCTATCTATTGTAAAATGGATTTACTAAGCCAAACACCTTCACTGGAGCTCACTCAACATATCACCCAAGTTTCATGGCAATCGGATGAATGGTATATGAACGCATACGGGACTTTGAAACGCTCTAACGTGCAGATACAAACAGTAGAATTCGACATCACTGCCACCTTTGGTATAAAACACAACATTTCGCCACAGGCGGAGTGTAGGTATGTAATGGCGGTGGCGGTAGTTGCACAGGTTGCGACCAGGTGGCTCTAACGTGCAGAGACAAACCGTCCAAAGACATCAGCTTTCACGAAGGCCAAGGCTAGTGGTTTCCATGACGACTGTTTTTGACTGTATATTGTGGTTCTAAAATTTTGTGTAAATTGTGGTTCTAAAATTGTGTTCATTCCACCTACTGGGTCAGATTGTGAATCTAAACCATACATGGACCCACCCTAATACACATACCAAATTCCATCAAAATCGGTTCAGTCGTATAGGAGGAGTTCAGTCACATACACACGTGTCGAAGAATTATATATATAAAGACTAGCAGAAGTACCCATTCTTCGAACGGTCGTCGGTATTAATAACCAGACGTAATCAATTGAGCTACTGTAGCAATGGTTAGGGGCTTGGAACCAGTTTGTCGACAAAGATAAATGATTAGTTGAAATATGCTCTGAAACTAATTTACCTAACGTGTACTTCCTGACGTGAAAATAAAATTGAAAACCTCGTAGACGAAATGCAATTCACGTCACATAAAAACTGACCCACACTGTTGTGTCAAGTGCGCATCCAGAGGAAGAGCCCTTTAATAAATTATAAAGGCTTGTGGTGCATGAAAATTCAGGTTTTTTTTAGCCTCCAATGGCCCAAATTCCTAAAAGCAATAAAATAAAATAAAAATAAACTATTTCAATTCAGGAATTTTTGAAAATAATGTTGCTGTTTGAAGATATAATAGACCTTCTGTACGACACATCGCACGTTTAAGTCTTGTGAAAAAATCCAGGGTACCTCTTGACCCTCTTAAGCGCATTGATGAATTTTACAGTTTTTGTTGGTTCCGTGATAACCTTATAGCCATTTGCAAACTTTCACAGAAATTTAATTTACTTCTTGCAGAAATAGATGGAAAGTTGGATGTACCTTTTTGAGACACTGTTGTCATGGTTACTGGCTTGCATTCCTACATTAGTTTATCAAATGAAATTAGTTTTCTGGGAATATCTCAGAAACTCTTCGTTTTAGAGCATTAAAATGTAGTTTCCGGGGACCCTTTACGACTGTTTAGGGGCCCCGAGGTTTTTCTTTCTGACACCAAGGGGCTGAAAATGAGCTTTGTCTCGTCGTTGTAGGCCGTAGTATCATCATCATCATCCTCTTGCACAGTTTCCAGCCGTTAGCCGGGTCTGTTTGGAACACAGGCCACTCCAACGTCTTCTGTCTTCCCACCATCTCTCAGCTTCCACCCCTGTCCAGTCTTCTCCTCTCTTCTTCACGCTTTCTTCCATCCCTTTCAGTCACCTGTCTCTCGGTCTTCCTCTCGGTCTTCCTCTCGGTCTCTTTCCTTCCCACTTCGTCTCGTGTATCCTCCTGGGTATCCTCTTATCCTCCATTCGTTTTACATGTCCATGCCATCTAAGTCTAGATTTCTCTATACCATCCCGTAATGGTTCCTCCTTTATTAATTCTCTGGTTCTCTCATTTCTTATTCTGTCCATCTTTGTAGCTCCAATACTGCTTCTCAAGAACCTCGTCTCACTGGCCTGTATTTTGCTCTTCTCCCTTCCTTTCATAGCTCAGGTCTCCGAGGCATACGTCAGGATAGGGGCATAGTACGTCCGATATATGATCATTTTTCTGTTCTGAGGGACATCCTTGCTCCATAACATGCTTCTCACACTCCTCCGGAATGCTTCTGCCTGTCTCCCCCGCTCATTTTTTCTCTATAGTTTCTTCCATTATCTTGTATCAGGCTTCCCAGATACTTGAAACTCTCCACTTTCTTCAGCTGTTCCACACCAATTGTTATTCCCGTTGTGGTTCTTTCCTTCTTCCTTGTTGTGATGACCATCTCACTCTTATTTATGCTAAATTTCATCCCATATCCTTGTATTATTCCTTCCCACACGTCCAACTGTTCCTGTACCTCCTCCTCCTTGTTTCCCCAAATCATCAAATCATCCGCTAACACCATTGCTTTCATCTTTCCTTCCCCAATTACTTGTGCCACTCGGGTAATTATGTCATCCATCACCACAATGGAAAGTTACGGTGCCAGTGCACTTCCCTGTTTCAGGCCGTTTCTCTGTTCCACCCAGTCCGATCTCTCTCCTCCCAATTTTTACACAGCTCACGCTCCCCTTGTACATCTCCTTTATCCTCCTTATAGTCCATTTTTCTACTCCTCTATCCTCCAGGGACTTCCATACTTTGTTTCTGCATACACTGTCATATGCTTTCTCAATGTCCAGGAAGGCCATCAGTAGATCTGTTCCATACTCACAGTGCTGTTCTTGTAACTGCCTTACAGCAAAAATCAAATCCACTGTGGACCTTCCTGCTCTGAAGCCATGTTGTTCTTCCCTCATCCCTCCTTCTATCCTTGTCCTAATTCTCCTTTTTAAAACTTTCTCAAACATCTTTGCACAATGACTCATCAGTTTTATTCCCCGATAGTTTCTGCACTGTGCTACTACCTTTCTTGAAGATCGGGACAATTATTCTCTTTTTCCATTCCTCTGGGGTCTTCCTTTCCGTAGTGTAATAATAATATTAATTATAATAATAATATAACAATATAGGGATATAAGAGACCTTCCGTAGCACACCAGCACGTGTAAACTTGCAAACTATCTCAGTAATGTAATAAATGGAATTGTATTGCGTCTTATATTACAGCAAAAATGGACCTGTGAATTTCTGTTGCCATGGTTACCGGCTAGCTTCCTTTCATTATTGTATTAAATGAAATTAATTTTCTGGGAATATCTCAAAAACTATTGGTTTTAGGGCCTTAAAATGTGGTTTTCGGGATCCCTTTAGGGCCCCAGAGTTTCGTTTCTCACATTAAGGGGCTGAAAATTAGCTTTGTCTCGCCCTTCTACGCCTATTTCGGCATGTATTTTAATGGGGTAGGCCCCATTTTATGAGAGGTACAGAGAAGAGTTACATCAATGATTGGTGTCTTGCCTCTGAAGGATATCTGTACCAAATTTTACGTTGATCCACTCAGCCGTTCTCGAGTTATAAGGACACAAAAAAATTGTCCACAGACAAACAAACAGACAGACAGACAGACAAAAATTTCTTTTTCGCGCGCATCCGTCATAAAACAGTCTAAAACGCGTAAATAACGCAAATTTCCGTAGAAATTCAGAAAAAACAGACAAACTTTCATTCTTATAGGCCTATATATAGAGATGAGCGTAACGTTGATACAAGTACTACCTTCCAGTAAAGTTAATTAGTTTAAAAAATAGGGTCGCTTAGACACAGTTCTTTTCGTTCTTCTCAAAACTAGATTGCTTGAAGTGAGGTCCATTTAGAATGTTGTGATTCAAATGTAATAAAAATATATACATTTAAGATCCTGGTATATTCCTTCTGAATATACATTTCATTGATTAGTATCTTGCGCCCACTTGGGTTTTCTTCGATCTTTTGCTTTCCATAATTTTTTTCTCTTCAGTGCAAACCACTAACACACTTTATGCTTTTCTCTCTTGTTTTGCAGTCTCTCATGTTTTTTGAAAGTGTGTTTCTGAGTTCGAGATATTTTCTCCTTCCTTGCTGCTATTTCCAGCTTCTTTCTGCAGCGCCGCTTGCGGAAAAACGCTGAAATTATTGCCGATTATGAAGAAATTCTTACAAGTTCTGCTCTTCTCCATCAGAGGGCAACCTTCTCGCCTTTTTCCCGTGGAACTAGACCTTTCTCTCACTACACATCAAGACATGAATTATGAATGATAAAAGTGAAATATGTTTTTAAAATGTAATAACAATCGTAGGAAGGCAGAAAACGAAAATAAAAAAACATATCCGAGGTGGGAATCGAACCCTCTCGATCATGCATAATACATATTTCTAGGCAGTAACCTTATCCCCTTGACCATCCAGACAACTATGGGCCGCTTCAATATTAAGCTATCTAACCAGTATACACGCTCAACCTGCAGTTTAAGTACTTCAATTCGTGGTTTATTTAATATAATTCTAATTCAATGCATATTGTAAAAACATAATTAACATTATTGGAGACCCTTTTTTAATTCTCATAAACAAAGATCTCAGTTAGACGCGACCGGAATCGCCATTTTCCTTGTTGAGAAAGGCCATTGTGCGCATGCGCGGGAGTGTCAAATATTACATATTTCTTTAATCATTTAAAAATATACCGTAACATATATTTTCCTTTTAAAGAAACTCTGCAAATCTGCATGCCAAGAGCTTTCGTTAGAATGTCTTACGAAGCCAATCGGTTAAGTCGTTTTCACAATCTCGTGTGTACAAAAAACAGCTTAGTGTTTTAAATATATAGATGGCAACAGAGAATTCGTTACTTTACGGGAATGATAAAAGTGAAATACATTTCTACAATGTAATACCAATCGTAGGAAGGAAGAAAACAAAAAAAAAACATATCCGAGATGGGAATCGAACCCTCTCGACCATGCAAAGGATGGCAACAGAGAATTCGTTACTTTACGGGAATGAAAAAAGTGTAATATGTCTCTACAATATAATACCAATCGTAGGAAGGAAGAAAATGAAAATAAAAGAACGTATCCGAGGTGGGAATCGAACCCTCTCGACCATGCAAAGGATGGCAACAGAGAATTCGTTAGTTTACGGGAATGAAAAAAGTGAAATATGTCTCTACAATGTAATACCAACCGTAGGTAGGAAGAAAATGAAAATAAAAGAACGTATCCGAGGTGGGAATCGAACCCTCTCGACCATGCAAAGGATGGCAACAATGAATTCGTTACTTGACGGGAATGATAAAAGTGAAATATGTTTTTAAAATGTAATACCAATCGTAGGAAGGCAGAAAACGAAAATAAAAAAACATATCCGAGGTGGGAATCGAACCCTCTCGATCATGCATAATACATATTTCTAGGCGGTAACCTTATCCCCTTGACCATCCAGACAACTATGGGCCGCTTCAATATTAAGCTATCTAACCAGTATACACGCTCAACCTGCAGTTTAAGTACTTCAATTCGTGGTTTATTTAATATAATTCTAATTCAATGCATATTGTAAAAACATAATTAACATTATTGGAGACCCTTTTTTAATTCTCATAAACAAAGATCTCAGTTAGACGCGACCGGAATCGCCATTTTCCTTGTTGAGAAAGGCCATTGTGCGCATGCGCGGGAGTGTCAAATATTACATATTTCTTTAATCATTTAAAAATATACCGTAACATATATTTTCCTTTTAAAGAAACTCTGCAAATCTGCATGCCAAGAGCTTTCGTTAGAATGTCTTACGAAGCCAATCGGTTAAGTCGTTTTCACAATCTCGTGTGTACAAAAAACAGCTTAGTGTTTTAAATATATAGATGGCAACAGAGAATTCGTTACTTTACGGGAATGATAAAAGTGAAATACATTTCTACAATGTAATACCAATCGTAGGAAGGAAGAAAACAAAAAAAAAACATATCCGAGATGGGAATCGAACCTTCTCGACCATGCAAAGGATGGCAACAGAGAATTCGTTACTTTACGGGAATGAAAAAAGTGTAATATGTCTCTACAATATAATACCAATCGTAGGAAGGAAGAAAATGAAAATAAAAGAACGTATCCGAGGTGGGAATCGAACCCTCTCGACCATGCAAAGGATGGCAACAGAGAATTCGTTAGTTTACGGGAATGAAAAAAGTGAAATATGTCTCTACAATGTAATACCAACCGTAGGTAGGAAGAAAATGAAAATAAAAGAACGTATCCGAGGTGGGAATCGAACCCTCTCGACCATGCAAAGGATGGCAACAATGAATTCGTTACTTGACGGGAATGATAAGAGTGAAATATGTTTTTAAAATGTAATACCAATCGTAGGAAGGCAGAAAACGAAAATAAAAAAACATATCCGAGGTGGGAATCGAACCCTCTCGATCATGCATAATACATATTTCTAGGCAGTAACCTTATCCCCTTGACCATCCAGACAACTATGGGCCGCTTCAATATTAAGCTATCTAACCAGTATACACGCTCAACCTGCAGTTTAAGTACTTCAATTCGTGGTTTATTTAATATAATTCTAATTCAATGCATATTGTAAAAACATAATTAACATTATTGGAGACCCTTTTTTAATTCTCATAAACAAAGATCTCAGTTAGACGCGACCGGAATCGCCATTTTCCTTGTTGAGAAAGGCCATTGTGCGCATGCGCGGGAGTGTCAAATATTACATATTTCTTTAATCATTTAAAAATATACCGTAACATATATTTTCCTTTTAAAGAAACTCTGCAAATCTGCATGCCAAGAGCTTTCGTTAGAATGTCTTACGAAGCCAATCGGTTAAGTCGTTTTCACAATCTCGTGTGTACAAAAAACAGCTTTGTGTTTTAAATATATAGATTAATTTTCTGGGAATATCTCAAAAACTATTGGTTTTAGGGCCTTAAAATGTGGTTTTCGGGATCCCTTTAGGGCCCCAGAGTTTCGTTTCTCACATTAAGGGGCTGAAAATGAGCTTTGTCTCGCCCTTCTACGCCTATTTCGGCATGTATTTTAATGGGGTAGGCCCCATTTTATGAGAGGTACAGAGAAGAGTTACATCAATGATTGGTGTCTTGCCTCTGAAGGATATCTGTACCAAATTTTACGTTGATCCACTCAGCCGTTCTCGAGTTATAAGGACACAAAAAAATTGTCCACAGACAAACAAACAGACAGACAGACAGACAAAAATTTCTTTTTCGCGCGCATCCGTCATAAAACAGTCTAAAACGCGTAAATAACGCAAATTTCCGTAGAAATTCAGAAAAAACAGACAAACTTTCATTCTTATAGGCCTATATATAGAGATGAGCGTAACGTTGATACAAGTACTACCTTCCAGTAAAGTTAATTAGTTTAAAAAATAGGGTCGCTTAGACACAGTTCTTTTCGTTCTTCTCAAAACTAGATTGCTTGAACTGAGGTCCATTTAGAATGTTGTGATTCAAATGTAATAAAAATATATACATTTAAGATCCTGGTATATTCCTTCTGAATATACATTTCATTGATTAGTATCTTGCGCCCACTTGGGTTTTCTTCGATCTTTTGCTTTCCATCATTTTTTTCTCTTCAGTGCAAACCACTAACACACTTTATGCTTTTCTCTCTTGTTTTGCAGTCTCTCATGTTTTTTGAAAGTGTGTTTCTGAGTTCGAGATATTTTCTCCTTCCTTGCTGCTATTTCCAGCTTCTTTCTGCAGCGCCGCTTGCGGAAAAACGCTGAAATTATTGCCGATTATGAAGAAATTCTTACAAGTTCTGCTCTTCTCCATCAGAGGGCAACCTTCTCGCCTTTTTCCCGTGGAACTAGACCTTTCTCTCACTACACATCAAGACATGAATTATGTACTAGTATTATTTTTATGTTTCTACGTTGGCGTCATTGTGATCACTGATAATAATAATAATCAAATTTTGTAAATGAGCTACGAGCTCTCCTTTTGCTTGGCTCGTTCAACTACCTACTATAAAATTCACTTAAGATTGTTCAGGATTCTCCTTATTTCCCTCACTTGTTGGTTGTTAATAAAAATTTGTTGCTGGGGTCTGTCTCTGTTTACCAAATCTTGTTCTTTCGCTCCTAACACTTTTCCTCAATCCTTCTTCTTCTCTTATGGTAGTTTTTGGAATTGAATTTCAATTGCTCCAGATCCCGAATTTGTTTGTTATATAATGCGAAATACTTCGCCATTACAATAATTGTACTGAATGTTAATGTACATCATGCACAGAAGATGAAACTACCTCCTGGATTACGAACAAAGCGGCCTGTGTTCTTCATGGAACCTCGGCAGGAGCACATGTGACTGGTTGATAGCTTGGGCTACAACCCGTACGCTAGTAGACCGCAATACCTGATGTCACATGCGTACACTACGATTACCATATGCGATCTAGTCCATGTGCTGCAGTGGGATTGAGAGGGGAGGAACGTTCACTTCGCTCGTTGCTACGGAAATGTTCCCATCGGCTACTACTATAACTGTATTGCGTATTTCTGCGTCTCCCAGGAGCAAAGCAGCAGTGACCCCCTCCACTACCTTCCTTCTCCTCCTTTCCCCTCTTCACTCACGGGTTCGCGCAGATTTGCGCCACCGAGTATTAATTGGAGTTTTTTAATTATTTTTTTCAATTTCTTTTTACCCCTGGCACTACAGCCCATGAAGGTCCTAGGCCTACCAAACGACCGCTGCCCAGCCATTTGGCCTTCATATATTGGGGTGACGCGTGAGCAGCACATCGGGTCCTCTCGGCCGTTAAACTTGGTCTTCGTGACCGGGGCGCTGCCTCAACGTCAGGCAGCTACTCAATTGTCCTCGAGAGGCTGAGTGCACCCCGTTCCAGCCCTCACGTCAGTTTCTAAATTCCCTGACGGAGCCGGGAATCGAAACAAGGACCTCCGGGTGAGAGGAAGGCACGCAACCCCAACACCACGAGGCCGGCATATTAATTGGAGTATAGTGGCCATAAAAGCAACCGCGTGATTCCCTGTGTATTATCTTAACATTGCTTGCCACGGTGGGTGAGTGGTTAACGTGTCTGTCTACTAACTCACAGCTAGCAGGTTCGCTCCGGGCCGTGGTAAGTGATTTTTTTAAAAGGCGGCAAAAATTAAGACACTATGTCATACAATGTTGGCATGTCAAAGAACCCATTTGAATTCAGTAGGCCGTGTTCATAATAGCAAAATTAATCTCGGGAGTTTCCGTCAACACTAAGTTCCTCATTTCTCTACTAGAAAGCACTATAGTGTTCAAGGAGCTTAGATATCTAACCTCCTTGACATTCATATTGCTTCAAGGAACAACGAAATTCGGCATGCAAGCTACCTTTAGGGTGTCAAATAACAAAAGCTTGCACCCGGCACGCGACCGAGGCCATACGATATTTTTGTTAGCCCTCTTCGATTTTTTGCAAAAAATGAAAGTAAAATTATGAGATCTACACAGGGCCAAATATTGTGTGTCTATCTGTGTGTGTGTGTGAGTGTGTGTGTGTGTGTGTGTGAGTGAGTGTGTGTGTGTGTGTGTGAGTGAGTGTGTGTGTGTGTGTGTGTGAATGTGTGAGTGTGTGTCTGTCCCCCCGTATCAATTCGAACACGGTGAAACCGAATTGAACGATATTTGGTAAAGAGGTAGAACTAGCAAAGGGCTCCTCAGTGTCATGTTTTATATTGCCGCCATCTTGGCGGAAGCGTAATGGCGGCCACCCAAATGGTCAAAGCTTAAATCAAATTACGACTAACGTAATCATCCGATCTCTACCAAATTATGCAACGTTATACCTTTATGTATGAAGAATGTTTTGACCAAACTACAAGGTCATCAGCCTAATACTTTGCTGATAGCGGCTATGTATGTGTGGAAATCAATTCCCCCTATCTATTCAAACACGATGAAACCGAATTGAACAACATTTGGTACAGAGGTAGCACTAGCAAAGGGCACCTCACTGTCATGTTTTATATTGCCGTCATCTTGACGGAAACGTAATGGCGGCCACCCAAATGTTAAAAGATTTAATCAAATTACGACCAACCCAATAACCTGATCTCTACCAAACTTTGCAACAACATACCTTTGTGTGGGAAGCATGTTTTTTACTAAACTTTGCAGATGGCGTCCATGTATGTGTGCAAATCGATTCCCCCTATCAATTCAAATACTGGGAAACCGAATTGAATGGAATTTGGTTCAGAGGCAGCACTAGCAAAGAGCACCTCAGTGTCATGTTTTATATCGCCGCCATCTTGACGAAAACGTAATGGTGGCCACCCAAATGTTAAAAGCTTGAATCAAATTACGACCAACCTAATCATCTGATCTCTACCAATATTTGCATCTTTATACCTTTATGTACAAAGAATCTTTTGACAAATCTACAAGGTCATCAGCCCAATAATGTGCGGATGGCGGCCACGTATGTGTGCAAGTCGATTCCCCCTATCTTTTCAAACACGGTGAAACCGAATTGAACGAAATTTGGTACAGAGGTAGCACTAGCAAAGGGCACCTCATATTTATGTTTAATATCCGTATAGCACGTTGTATTTCAACAAGCTACTACAACCAATATTTAATTATACTCCTTGAAAAGGACAAAGAGTTATAGCAATATCCATGATTTTAGGAGAAAGTAGGCTATATGTTCTTTACTGAACATCTTGTTTATTATCTGAACATTCACCCTGTTATGGGTGGTGTTATTCCCTCCACAGCTGCTCTTCTTGCCTCAGCCTGGTACAGCACACCAACATTCAAGGACAAAAACCTTGGAAGTTATTCATCTCTGCTCATGCAATTATACGCTATCAACCAGGTAATGGCTGAAGAGGAAGGGTAACAATAACCCTAAGACAAGCCCTATGTTAAAAGACACACTTTACGTCTGGACAACGTGGGTCTCAAATTGCACAAAAAATAGTTAGAGTGTAGATTTCTTAGTTTTTCCTCACACAATTTTTAAATCGCTTATCCTCCTAGCACGACTTTACCCACGGACTCTGCGAGGGATCATTCCTCTACCGTCCCAAGGACGGTTTCTGGGAGCTGAACATACTTTGTCAGCAGATACAGCTGCAGATGGTGACAGGTCGATCGCCAAGGCGACCGTTAACTTGGGTCTAATTAAGGACCAGGGAAGAGATTTAGGAAGGAAGTCAGCTGTGGACCTGTAGAAAGGAACCGTCCTGACATTTACCTGGTGGTGAAAATGGGAAAACACCAAAACCATTTTCAGGACAGGCGAGGTGACATTCAAACCCACGCTCCTCAGAATCCACCGAGGTATGAACTATCACGTTAGTGCTCTCGGCCTCTGTGGTCGGTTCATTCACATTTACCATAAGCAAATGCTGGGATGATTTCTCATTTCAAGTTTCGGGTCACCTGCACTAATCCCAGAACCAAATCAATACCGTTGCACATACTAGAATAATCATCATTATAACACAGGATATCTGATAAATTTCACACACTCATATGTGCATGGAGCTGATGATCACAATATCGCATCACCCATAACAACAAACAAGAAAACGTGTTGTTCAACAACGCGACCTACCGCATGGCACGTGGTAGACTCGCCACGACCAGTGTTACCAACTCATATATTTAAACAAGGTGTTTCTCTTAAATGTATGGCTAGCCTATAGTTACAACTCTAGGTCTTTATCAAGAAGAATTTATATTCAAATTCGCGTCACTGCCAGGTTGGTTTTGTGTTCATCAGGTTATTTTAAAGTCCCATAGGTGAACGTAAATTAATAAGCTTAGTAGTAATTCCACTTTTGCATCCAGAGTAATTAATTCTACCATTAGAACATTATGTCCATCCACCATTTTGAATGTATGGAATCGTTGATTTTGTGCCTTTTTCAGAGAATGTCTCTGCGTTTCGTCATTGTAATTGTAATAAATAATGGACTATCATTATTAATGTCTTATATTTTCAAGATGGCCACTGCGCTCCATATTTAGTGTAATATTCTTATATAATCTTTTTATTAATGCAGTCAATGACCATTTTTTAATTTTCAAGACAGATCAGGTGAGGGATTTTGGAAGGATAATCTTATGAGGTCTCCTATATGGTACTCCTCTCTCGCCAAATTCCCCGTTAATTGTGCATTTATATCATGAGCTAATGATACTCAAGTTTTATGAATACGCCCATCCATCATCGTGAATGTATGGATTCGCTGTGCTTTTGACTTTGCCATAGGAAGCCACAAATAAGTTTTTATATTGCTATTAATTTTCGTCATTGGAGCTTCAAAATACGTAGAGTTATTCATTATCACATTCTATATTTTCAAGATGACCACTCAGAGTGTTATTCTTATGCCAATGTCAGTAATGCCCCTCATATGGTACTTCATTCTAACTAAATTCCGTTGTAATTCTGCAATTGATTGCTGAATGATTCAATATTATGTTGTAACATTAGGCTACACCCAGCCACCGTCTTGGGCGTATGAAGTCACTGGTCCTTGGCATGAATTACCAGGTTCTACTTTATTACCAAATTTCGTTAATATAAATCTTAGGTACTGAGAGTTTTCATTTATTGTGAAATTTCAAGATGACCTGTGCGCTATATTCACTGTAATAACCTTTTGAATAACGCAAATAAGATCTCTTTATGATACTCAAATCTTGGCAAGATTCGTGTTCATTACCCAATTTCATTCGGAGTTGTCGATTTTAATGTCCGTTCGCACAACCGCCATCTTGAATGCATGGAGAGTTATTTTACGTTTGCCATACAAGGCCACATATATGGTCCTCCCTTGTCACTAATATTCGTTACAGCAACTCTCAAGTGTTTAGAGTTATATATTTTTATATTTTATTTTTTCTTCTTCTTCTTTACTATGAGGCCTGCTAGGGACCACGTGCCAATTTCAATTCTTCACACTTTGTTGTTTTCTCTTCCGTTCCCTCCAGTACTCCTTCATCCGTTCACTAAGCTGCTTCTTTCTGTCCTCGGACCACTTCGCACCAGGTTTCTTTGGCAATCTTCCTTGGAATCCTTTCATACTTAATACCCTTTTTCTAAAGATCTCTCTGTTCACCGTTTCTTCTTCACTTATATTATTTCTTTCTAAATCTTTCTTTACTTCTTGAATCCAGCTAGTTGTTGCCCTTTTCTCCCAAAGGTACTTTAATATCCTTTTTGTTAATCTGGAATCATCCATTCTGTAAATATGTCCAAAAAATTGCAATCTCCTTTTTCTTATCGTTTCTGTTATATTTTCTATGTTCCTGTATATTTCATCATTAGATCTTAATTTCCATACTTCTGCTGTTTTCACTGGGCCTAAAATTTTCCTCATGATTCTCTAGTACTTCAAGTTTATCTAATCTATAGTTTAGTACCAGACATTCACTTGCGTATAGGCATTCCGGTTTCACCACTGTAGTGTAGTGCCTTATTTTAAGATTTTTAGATAAGCACTTTTTGTTATAAAAATTCTTAGTGATACCATATGCTCTTTCCATCTTTTGTACCCTTTCTTCTACCGAAGATTTTTCTAAGCCATTTTCTTGAATTATTTCTCCCAGATATTTGAATTTCTTTACTTTTTCCACTGGGTGGGTAGATTATTGGCTGAGGAATAACCTAACCACCAAGGGAAGATGATAAATAAAAGGGAGTGGGTTTCGGAGTGGAGAAAAAGGATGGAGAAATAGGAGGAGAGTCCCCCAAAAGTTATAAGTTTAACTTTAAATGTCCACTGCAAATCAGCTCTCAGATACCTAAAGTGAGTAGGGACCTGGGCAAAGCTAACGGGAGACGCAGCTGGAACTTGGGCGGTTTGCGAGAGAGTGGCTTTAGAGTATTCCCTCTCAAGCATACATATGCCTACTATGGGGAAGGGTGATGGTCTGGCAAGACAAAGAGTAACAGACTTATTGTATGTCTGTTCAAAGGAATTAGTTTTTGAACAAGTGATTCGAAGAATGCCAATAATTTGAATCGGTTTTGATATTTCCAGTTTTCGAAGTTGTAGAGTTCCTGAAAAGCGACCAAGTGCTTCCAAGAAGGATAGTGATAAAAGAATTATACCTTTGGGAATAATTTTGGTAAGTGAACCAATAGTTGCATTTGGAAATGGCTAAGCTTTTACCCAGCAAGGAGCCGACTAAAAGTTTAGGCAAGAGAAACACTTATCTTTTGGAAAACCAACCATAAGTTTTTTGGAGAGGATCTCCACAAGCAGGAAGCTGGCGTAGCTTGCCATACTGGCCAGTTAGAATTAGCTATTAACGCTAAGAGAGACTTGACCAAGATAACCACTAAGAGTTCTTGCTCAAATGCAACGAGTGGTGAAAGCCCTATCAATAGATTTTAATGGCATTAAGTAGGAAGAGCCAAGGAAGGCAGGATCTTGCCTAACTGTTATACTAGAAAAATGAAAAAGCGAAAAGGAACTCTTAATTTATTTAACAATTCAAAAGAATTTGATGAATTTAACAAAGATATATTTTCAATTTTGTTAACAATTTGGGGTCGCAGACCTCAGAAAAAATTTAAAGTTTGCGCCAGGCAATTAACAATTCATTAGGTTTCAAACCTTTATAAAATCCTCGCAAGAATTTGAAATAGCGAAGATAATATACAAAATTTAAAGACAATTAAAGTGATTAAAGTTTGACAATAAATCGAGTACAAGGTGTGTACTTTAAGAAATTCTGGGTAAATATCTTGAAAAGAGTAACAAATTCGAAAGTAACAACAACAAAAAGCAGGTAGAATAAAGGAGAAGTTCCTATAACTTCTTGTATTGAAGCTGAATTACTTTTAGTAATTACACAAATAGGGCAGGTCACTTACTGTGAAACCTGAAGAGAAAGTCAAAAGGAAGGTTCTAGACCTCCTATATTTGAGTAGGAATCACGAGACAAATGGGGCAAGTTTCCCTTTCGTGAAACCTAGAAATAACTCACTCATGAGTTGAAAGAATTGTATTCCCTAATTAGAAGGGAGAAACAAGATAATTAGAAACGTGTACAAGACACGTAGTTATGCAGAAGTTAATTAATTACATGTATGCAAAAGTGGGAGGGCACGTCTTTAGCGTGACACCTCATTGAAAAAGACCTAAAGTAACAATTTTATTTTGGGTTGTTAGTAAGGGGTTTAGGAAAGATCAACTGGGATGGAAGGTAAATGTTCATGGCCGTATTTATAATAATCGGACGAGCGCGACGCGGAAGAAATACTGAAAGAACACTGTTTTTGACTATAGTCTGTTGAAATTGATGAAAAGTTCACTGTAGTAGCGCAAAAGTTTATGGCAAAGAAAGTTATTGCAATTATGGAAAATAACTAGTTACACTGGATAGGCGAGAGTCTATTGCTTGAGAAGGTTGTAGATTATCATTAAATACGCCAGAGAAAATTCCAACGGAGGAAGGAACATTAGCTATTGAGCAGTAATTTATAAGGAAGATTCCTCATTTTTAAATAGTATTCCCACAAGTGAGTGGAAAATACATGACGGCACGACTTGTAGATAGAGTGCAGATTCTGGAAGGTTCCAGAACGATCCTAATAGAAGAATAGGGCCAAAGTTATTCCAGCGGTGGAACGAGCTTAATATTTTATAGACAGTGGGTATTCAATAATATCCCACGTTGTGAGAAGATCTCTCATTTAACAAGCATAAGAAGTGTTGCTTTTTACGAAGATTTGCTTAGCCAGACAAAGCTCAATATGGAAAATCCCGCGAAGGATGATTATTGCCACAAATAAGTAATCTCACACTGCCTATAAATGATTATTAAAAGCATGTAGATTTTAAAACCGATGAAGATGAGGTTAAAACTTGAAGTCTGTACTTATCTTTGCTGCATGGCAATGGTGAAGTTCCCTTTGACGATTAAAGTTCCAACATGGCGTGGAATGAAGAGAATGCCTCTTTGTTTGAGGAGACTAGCTCTGGTTGAGCTTTGACTGAGTCGACGGCCGACGTACAAGTGAGACCCACTCAGCGAAGCGCAGAGGGACCAGGAAAGGGAAAATAGTGGGGGTAGGAGACAAAAGGAATACATATCAGAATAGACAACCTTGAAAAAATAAATGTTTTTCTTGATGAATGGTCTTCAAAGAGTTGATAGCAGACGATACTAGCGCAGCATGGTGGGTGAAAAAGTAGACGAAGTTCTCTTGATCACGGAGATGATAGCTGGCGATGGCGACGAGATCTGGTGGTCAGATGGATAAGGAAGTCCTCTTGCACCGGAAAGAATTGAGGAACTTCAAAGATTCGCTGCTAGATGACGCTAGGTGAGTCATGGAAGATATATATCCAAAACAGACTCACGAATAACATGATAACCCTAAGCAGCAAAGAGAACATAGGAGATCACTGTTGGTGTTTGAGAAAAAGGAAGGAATGAACAAGCAAAGAGCATTAAAGAAAATACTCTATCTTACCGTGTATTCCAAGAATACACCACTGGGCCAATATCTGTTGCCAAATATTTTGAAGCGATCTTGGTATTTGTAATAAATTTAGTTTTTTCTACGGAGATTCTCAAACCTGTTTTGTTGGCTATTTCTTCCAAGAGATTGATTTGTGTTGTTGCACTAGTTAGGTTTTCTGACAATATAGCAAAATCGTCTGCAAATGCTAGGCAACTTATTTCAATGCCTTTGTTTCTTCTCCCCAAAGTTACTGGCGAAATGTTATGTTCTTTTAGCTTTAAATTCCAAATTCTTACAATTTTCTCTAAAAAACACAGTTGAACAGAAGGGGTGATAAACCATCACCCTGCCGTACACCTGTATTTATCTTAATAGATTTTGATATCTCACCCATAAATTTTACTTTTGAAATCGTGTCAGTAAGGGTTTCACGTATTGAAAATGAAAATCCACAGCCTGCTTCCAGTCTCCGACCGGGTCAGGAATGGAATGAATGAAGCCCCATCTAGCGGCGAGGATATGAACTGTGCCGGCTGCCGAGGCCTGACGCACTCCTCTGGGGCAATGATTAAATGAATGACAGATGAAATGAAATGATAGTGGAGAGTGTTGCTGGAATGAAATTTTGACAGGGAAAACCGGAGTACCCGGAGAAAAACCTGTCTGCCTCCGTTTTGTCCAGCACAGATCTCACATGGAGTGACCGGGATTTGAACCACGGACCCAGTGGTGAGAGGCCGGCGTGCTGCCGCCTAAGCCACGGAGGCTTCAGGTTTCACGTATTAGGTTTGCCAATTTAGTTTTCACTCCAAATTCACGAATTGTTTTATCTATGGTTTCTCTATCAAACGAGTCAAAGGCCTTTTTAAAATCTACAAAAGTCACAACTATGTCCTTTGAATTCAGTATCCTATGGCGAATTATGGATTTTAAGTTAAATATTTGTTCTGAACAAGATCTACCTTTTCGAAATCCATCTTGATACTCGCCCAGTTGCTTGTCAAGTGATGTTTCTACTCTATTCAGCAATAATTTTGAAAATAACTTGTATGCAATTTGAAGAAGAGAGATGCCTCTATAGTTATCAACGTTTTGTTTGTCCCCTTTTTTATGCAATGGGTGTATTAGAGCCACTTTCCATTCCTCTGGAATCCTCTCTGTTCTCCAAATATCTTCAAAGATTAACTGCGGCTCTTCAATGATTTTTGATTGAGACCATTTCAAAAGTTCAGCTGTTATAGAGTCCTCTCCGCTAGCTTTATTATTTTTTAGATTGTTAATTGCTTCTTTAATTTCTTCAGCATTGGGCGGTATATCTTCTTCCAGATTTTCTGTTGCTTGTGAGAATTCCAGCTTATGATCTGGTTCAGGGCAGTTTAAAAGTTGATCAAAGTGCTTCGCAAGTATTTCACAGTTCTCAACATTGCTTAGGCCAAGTCTACCATTTTCATCTTTAAAGCATATGCTAGGCCCTTAATACCCCTTTAATTGACTCTTAAAAGTCTGATAGAAGTTTCGAGAGTTATTTTTAACAAAGCTGTCTTGCAGGTCAGTAAGTTGTGATTTTTCGAATGATCTTTTAACTCCCCTTATTATTCTAGCAGTGTCTTTCCTTTGCTCTTTGTATTGGTCATAATGTTCCGTCTTTCCAGAGCATTTCCACTTTTTCCATTGTTTTGTACACTCTTGTAACGTATCCTCACATATTTGATTCCACCAAGGTTTCTTCTTAGGTTTGGCTAGCCCAAACGTCTTCTGAGCTGCGTTGGTTATTTCTTTAGATAAATCTTGCCACTTCCCATGATGAGTTACTTTTATTTCTTCCTGAAAATTTTCCAATGTTTCTTGTGTAATTTGAAGTCTATTTGTGTTATATTTATTTACTCTCTCCCCTCTTCTGTGGTTTCTGTTGGATAAGAATTTGAGTTTAATTTTAGACAAATAGTGATCAGAGTCAAATTCTCTGCTTCTTATAACCTTGACATTCATAATTTCTTTCATGTTTCTTTTGGATATAGCTACATGATCCAGTTGAAATTCACCTAGTATTGGAATTGGAGAAATCCATGTTTTAGCTTTTCTTGACAATTTCTTGAAGAAAGTTGACATTAACTTAAGTTGAAAGTTTTTACAAATCGTAATTAATCTCATCCCATTTCTGTTTGTTCTTTGGTGTGCAGCATATTCTCCCACTATTGGTCTATGAATCCTCTCTCTTCCTATTTGGGCATTGAAATCTCCAAGTAATATCACCACATTTGATTTTGGATATTTTTTATGTTTTATAATTTCAAAATGGTGGCTGCGCGTAATATACAGTCTCATGTAGTTACCAAGTTACAGAGGATCCTTACATAAATCAATCTGAATGCCTAATACTATACATATGGATCCATTGGATCAATAGTTAGGGATTATAATGCTTGCATGATTCACACGGCCACTATCTTGAAACTGACCTTGTAGTTTGGGCGTCAGAAACATCCTACATAAAGGCACACTTTTGCACCATTTGGTAGAGATACACTGATTAGTTTAGTCGTAATTTGTTTTAAGCTTTGAGCATTGGGTGGCCAACATTCTGTTTTCGTTAAGATGGTGGTGATGAAAAACATGCACTGGGGGCCTTCTGTACCAAGTTTCATACAATTTGGTTTCGCAGTCTGGCATTTGATAGGGTAGGGGGTACATACACACGTATACTGTACATACATATACACACAGACAAGTTCACGGACATATGCCCTATTTTGCCCGTATGTCTATTTTCGCTTTCTACACAATTTGATGGTAGGCTGAAAATTGCCAACTAGTGATCAAAAGTCGCAAGATTCCTACAATGACAACAGAAAAAATATCTTATTTGTCGCTAATTGGAGTACTAAATTTAAAATATTTAGTCGCTAAATTTTCAGAAAATGCACTGGGTTATCAGGACTTGCGACAACTCTGGCATAAATAACGCAACAACCACAACAATTAAAAGCAACAATCATCTCGTGGATCGCATCACTCACGACCAGTAGCTTGAACAGAGGAGGAAGTCGAGCCACGGAACTCTTTAGTAATCCGTGGGGAAGATCCGCAGGTACTTGCAGAATGATTTCAGCGCAGCGATAGTCTTGTAGTTCAGTCAGGTATCAGAATAAGGAGAAAACACATTAACACGTTAAAAGATCACGAGCTGCCTTGGCACAAGCTCGTGTCAGTTGTCCTTGAAAGTGAACGTGACACCCAAGTAGTTGCCTGCTGTAAAATATTACATTACATGTTTTGCCCTCATTCTGATATGAAGTGAACAATGTCACAATTATGCGCATGCTCGCCCCGTGCTATATTATATGCTCAGTGGTTCCTTGAACATAATTGCTGTTGTCGATTCATTTAGGGGCTTGTGACATCGCTGTCATCAGTCCCATGAACTTTAGCGTGTGTCTATATGTGTGTGGATACTGTCTTTGTTATTCTTATGACTGTACTTGCATTTGAGGGTAGGATTTGAAAGGATGCGATCGTTTCTTTATGTTCGACCCTCACTATTACGTGTCATAAAACGGTGTCATAATGATGGTCATTATAACACTTATTTTCATTATGATACAGTTTCTCCAGCCAATCAGAGCTCGTTCATTGACCAATTAGATAACGATACCTTCGCGCATGCGCTCAAAATCCAACATGTCGGACATAAACACAACATCGAACTATAATAAATTACCGACATGGAATACGCACCGTCCATATGTTCGCGTAAATAAACTGGCGAATATGAAACAAGAAATAGCACTGTACCTTAAAATCGCCAAAACTAATTTCTACACAGCGCATTCAAACGACTCCGGTGACAATATTACTGAGGGACGGCAGATGTAAACATATGGCTTGCGTATGGCATTGCAAGCACACAGCGCATGCGTCGGTCGTTCAAAGATCTTGAAAGACAGAGAGATGTCTCGCGCTCGCGCTCCGATAACAAAATTCTTGTGGCTGACTCTCAACAGATATTTAGGAATATTTATGTTAAAACATATAATAAAATTATAATTATCGTCGAACATAAACAGTCGTATGCAACTCGCCCATAATGGTAATTAAGACACTCGTATGGAAATTATAAAACTCGCATACGCTCGTTTTATAAAAAATACTCGTGTCTTAATTATAGCCATTATAGGCTCGTTGCATACTGTACTATTAAATCAGTGGTTCTGAACCCATAGAAGTCTGCGGACCACTAGGCGTGAAATTGAATAATGTACGGACCACCTTCCACCCAATACACCTTATCAGTTGTAACCCTTCCTCACTAACACTTATTTTAAATATACTGTATTTCAATTAAAAACCTGATAGTCATCGCCGCGAATACTTTCGGACGATTCTCGTTCAACGCACATCGTTTTAGAAATCCCCATTTATTGGCCACTTTTAATACATGCTGGTAGACCCTTTTCTCCCGTGGACTGCTCCCGAGGCACACGCGGACCACCTGTGGTGGGAATCACACCCACCGTTTCTGAGTTACACTTAAGGAAATTGAGTGTATGTACCCTCCGACGTGAATAAAATGTCTTGGCAGAGCAAGTCCGGGATCTCAGGGATAACAGCCAAAATAGCTACCTGCTAGATTCCTATATTCAGTTGTCTACAGCTTCCGTCCACATGGCTTACTCTATTTACGGATTACACTGCCTAATAGCTTTCTTTCTTATAGCCAAGTTTACAGACTGAAGGCTGGTTGGATCCACCGTCGTAGGTTATGTAAAGAGCAAACCCAATAATTCAAGCCAGCGCTATAATGAGGCGTTCTAGGCAAGATGAGGATTAATGTAGCTTGATGTTACGTTCTTCACTGAGTCAGTACGGTAGTGTTGACCTTATGAGTGGCAGCTTCCACGGCCTACAGAGGCACTGACTGTGCTCCAAATGCCACTACTTAGCACAGCATCCATTCAATTAGAGCCGTGAATGAAACTGAGACATATGTGGAAAGCTTGCTAAATTCTGCGCCAAGAGAAAATCGCAAAATAATACTGCACTCACCAAGAGATGGAAACAGGCCACTTAAAGTCATGAGAAAGGAAAAAGGAAAAATGAATTTCTGGCATCAAAT
This sequence comes from Meconema thalassinum, assembly GCA_946902985.2. Taxonomy (NCBI): domain Eukaryota; kingdom Metazoa; phylum Arthropoda; class Insecta; order Orthoptera; family Tettigoniidae; genus Meconema; species Meconema thalassinum. Next base: position 591,133,174 of record OX336390.1, read on the forward strand.
TGCAACCCAGAATGTGATTGAGTTATTATTGTTATTATTTACACGAGTAAATGCACTTAGTGGAATTATAAGTAGATCCCAATCAACGACCAGCATTGTTAGCGAGAAAGTGAAGGGCTGTCAAGTCGCAAATCTATATATATAACAAGATGTTCAGTAAAGAACATATAGCCTACTTTCTCCTAAATGCATGGGTATTGTTATAACTCTTTGTCCTTTTCAAGGAGTATGATTGAATATTGGTTGTAGTAGCTTGTTGAAATACAACGTGCTATAGGGATATTAAACATGAATATGAGGTGCCCTTTGCTAGTGCTACCTCTGTACCAAATTTCGTTCAATTTGGTTTCACCGTGTTTGAATTGATAGGGGGAATCGATTTGCACACATACTTGGCCACCATCTGCAAACTACTGGGCTGATGTTCTTGCAGTTTGGTCAGAATATGTTTCCCACATAAAGATATGGTATTGCAAAATTTGGTAGAGACTAGATTATTAGGTTGGTCGTAATTACATTTTAGCTTTTAACATTTGGGTGGCCGCGATTACGTTTCCGTCAAGATAGCGGTGATATAAAACATGACACTGAGGTGCCCTTTGCTAGTGCTACCTCTGTACCAAATTTCGTTCATTCGGTTCCACCATGTTCGAATTAATAGGGGGAATCAATTTTGACATAAAGATGGCCACCATCCGCAAACTATTAGACTAATGACCTATTAGATTGGTCAAAGGATGCTCCCTCCATAAAGGTATGTTGTTGCAAAGTTTGGTAGAGATCGGATGGTTATGTTAGTCGTAATTTGATTTAAGCTTTAAATATTCGTGTGGCCGCCATTACGTTTCTGTCAATATGGCGGCGATATAAAACATGACACTGAGATGCCCTTTGCTAGTGCTATCTCTGTACCAAATTTCGTTCCATTCGGTTTCAATGTGTTTGAATTAATAGGGGGAATCGATTCTGACACAAAGATGGCCGCCATCCGCAAACTATTAGGCGAATGACCTATTAGATTGGTCAAAAGATGCTCCCTCCATAAAGGTATGTAGTTGCAAAATTTGGTAGAGATCGGATGATTAGGTTAATCGTAATTTGATTTAAGCTTTGAACATTCGTGTGGCCGCCATTACGTTTCAGTCAAGACGGCGGCGATATAAAACATGACACTGAGGTGCCCTATGCTAGTGCTACCTCTGTACCAAATTTCGTTCCATTCGGTTGCACCGTGATCGAATTAATAGGGGGAATCAATTTTGACATAAAGATGGCCGCCATCCGCAAACTATTAGGCTAATAACCTATTAGATTGGTCAAAGGATGCTCCCTCCATAAAGGTATGTTGTTGCAAAGTTTGGTAGAGATCGGATGGTTATGTTAGTCGTAATTTAACTTAAGCTTTGAACATTTGTGTGGCCGCCATTACGTTCCTGTCAATATGGCGGCGATATAAAACATGACACTGAGATGCCCTTTGCTAGTGCTACCTCTGTACCAAATTTCGTTCCATTCGGTTTCACCGTGTTTGAATTAATGGGGGGAATTGATTTTCACACATAGATGGCCGCCATCCACAAACTATTAGGCTAATGACCTATTCATTTGATCAAAGGATGCTTCCTCTATAAGGGTATGTTGTTGCAAAATTTGGTGGAGATCGGATGATTAGGTTAATCGTAATTTGATTTAAGCTTTGAACATTTGTGTGACCGCCATTACGTTTCCGTCAAGATGGCGGCGATATAAAACATGACACTGAGATGCCTTTTGTTTGTACTACCTCTGTACCAAATTTCGTTCCATTCGGTTGCACCGTGTTCGAATTAATAGGGGGAATCGATTTTCACATAAAGATGGCCACCATCCGCAAACTATTACGCTGATGACCTATTAGTTTGGTCAAAGGATGCTCCCCCCATTAAGGTATGTTGTTGCAGAATTTGGTAGAGATCGGATGATTAGGTTAGTCGTAATTTGATTTAAGCTTTGAACATTTGTGTGGCCACCATTACGTTTTTGTCAAGATGGCGGCGATATAAAACATGACACTGAGGTGCCTTTTGTTAGTACTACCTCTGTACCAAATTTCGTTCCATTCGGTTGCACCGTGTTCGAATTAATAGGGGGAATCGATTTTCACACAAAGATGGCCGCCATCCGCAAACTATTACGCTGATGACCTATTAGATTGGTCAAAGGATGCTCTTTCCATAAAGGTATGTAGTTGCAAAATTTGGTAGAGATCGGATGATTAGGTTAATCGTAATTTGATTTAAGCTTTGAACATTCGTGTGGCCGCCATTACGTTTCTGTCAATATGGCTGCGATATAAAACATGACACTGAGATGCCCTTTCCTAGTGCTACCTCTGTACCAAATTTCGTTCCATCGGTTTCACCGTGTTTGAATTAATAGGGGGAATTGATTTTCACACAAAGATGGCCGCCATCCGCAAACTATTAGGCTAATTACCTATTCATTTGGTCAAAGGATGCATCCTCTATAAGGGTATGTTGTTGGAAAATTTGGTAGAGATCGGATGATTAGGTTAATCGTAATTTGATTTAAGCTTTGAACATTTGTGTGGCCGCCATTACGTTTCCGTCAAGATGGCGGCGATACAAAACATGACACTCAGGTGCCTTTTGTTAGTACTACCTCTGTACCAAATTTCGTTCCATTCGGTTGCACCGTGTTCGAATTAATAGGGGGAATCGATTTTCACACAAAGATGGCCGCCATCCGCAAACTATTACGCTGATGTCCTATTGGTTTGGTCAAAGGATGCTCCCCCCGTAAAGGTATGTTGTTGCAAAATTTGGTAGAGATCGGATGATTAGGTTAGTCGTAATTTGATTTAAGCTTTGAACATTTGTGTGGCCGCCATTACGTTTCCGTCAAGATGGCGGCGATATAAAACATGACACTGAGGTGCCTTTTGTTAGTAAAACCTCTGTACCAAATTTCGTTCCATTCGGTTTCACCGTGTTCGAATTAATAGGGGGAATCGTTTTTCACACTAAGATGGCCGCCATCCGCAAACTATTACGCTGATGACCTATTGGTTTGGTCAAAGGATGCTCCCCCCATAAAGGTATGTTGTTGCAAAATTTGGTAGAGATCGGATGATTAGGTTAGTCGTAATTTGATTTAAGCTATGAACATTTGTGTGGCCGCCATTACGTTTTCGTCAAGATGGCGGCGATATAAAACATGACACTGAGGTGTCCTTTGCTACCGCTACCTTTGTACCAAATTTCGTTCAATTCGCATTCACCGTGTTCGAATTGATAGGGGGGGACAGACATTCAGAGTACACACACTCACACACACACAGACACACACACTCACACACAGACTCACACAAACACATACACACACCCACACACAAAGACTCACACACCCACATACACACACACAGAAGGACACACTTTTTTCGCCCTGTGTTGATCTCATAAGTCTACTTTCAATTTTTGCAAAAATCGAAAGTAGGCTAAAAATCTATGTAACGTGATAGTTTGTCTGTGGGTATGTCTGTATGTCTCCTATGCGTTCATATACCATTCGTCCGATTGCGATGAAACTTGGGTGAGATGTTGAGTACACTCCAAGGAAGGTGTCTGACTTAGTAGATCCATTTTACAATAGGTAGCGCACGCGTAGATTCAACATATGAGCGACGATGCGCGAAGCATTTCAACAAAGTCCCGTATGTGTTCATATACCATTCGTCCGATAGCGATGAAACTTGGGTGAGATGTTGTGTACACTTACGTGAAGGTTTCAAAATTAGTGAATACATTTCACAGTAGATAGCGCACGAGTAGATTCAACAAATGAGCGAAGACACGCAAAGCGTTTCAACAAAGTCCCGTATGCATTCATATACCATTCGTCCGATAGCAATGAAACTTGCGTAAAATGTTGTGTACACTGCAGGGAAATTTTCTGGCTTAGTACATCCACTTTACAATAGGCAGCGCACGAGTAGATTCAACAAATGAGCTACGATGCGCGAAGCTTTTCAACAAAGTCACGTTTGCGTTCATACACCATTCGTCCGATAGCGTTGAAACTAGGCTGAGATTTTGTGTGCACTCCAGGGAAGGTTTCTAGCTTAGTAAATCCCTTTAAAAATAGGTAGAGCACGAGTAGAATCAACAAATGAGCGACGACGCGCGAAGCGTTTCAACAAAATCCCGTATAATTTCATATACCATTCATCCGATAGCGATGAAACTTGGGTGAGATGTTGTGTACACTCCAGGGAAGGTTTATGGCTTAGTACATACTTTTTACAATAGGTAGCGCACCAGTAGATTCAACAAATGAGCGATGACACGCGAAGCGTTTCAACAAAGTCCCGTATAAAGTCATATACCATTCGTCTGATAGTGATAAATGTTTGGTGAATTGTTGTGTACATTCCAGGAAAGGTTTCTGGCTAAGTAAATCCATTTTACAATACGAAGCGCACGTTTATGTTCAACAAATGAGTGACTACGCGCGAAGCGTTTCGACAACGTCCCGTATACGTTCACATACCATTCATACGTTTGCGATGAAACTTGGGTAACATGTTGTGTACACTCCAGGGAAGGTTTCTGGCTGAGTAAATCCATATTACAATATGTAGCGCAAGAGTAGAATCAACAAATGAGCGACGACACGCGAAGCGTTTCAACCAAGTCCCGTATGAATACATGTACCATTCGTCCGTAGCTATGAGACTTGGGTGAGATGTTGTGTACACATCATGGAAAATTTCTGGCTTAGTAAATCCCCTATACAATATGCAGCGCATAAGTTGATTCAACAAATGAGGGACGACGCGCGAAGCGTTTCAACAAAGTCCCGTATAAGGTCGTATACCATTCTGCCGTTAGCGGTCAAACTTGGGTGAAATATGGTGGACACTCCAAGGAAGGTTTCTGGCTTAGTAAATACATTTCACAGTAGGTAGCACACGAGTAGATTCGACAAATTAACGACGACACGCGGAGCGTTTCAATACAGTCCCCTATGTCTTCATATCCCATTAGTCCGATAGCGATGAACCTTGGGTGAGATGTTGTGGACACTTACGTGACGGTTTCTAACTTAGTAAATACATTTTACAGTAGGTAGCGCACGAGTAGATTCAACAAATGAGTGGCGGAGCGAGAATCGTTTAAACAAAATCAGGTATGCGTTCATATACTATTCATCCGATTGCGATGAAACATTGATCAGTTATTGTGTACCCGCCAGGGAAGGGGACTTAGTAAATCCATTTCACAATAAGTAGCGCAAGAGTAGATGCAACAAATGGGTGACGACGCGCGAAGCGTTTCAACAAAATCCTCTATTGCGTTCATATAACATTCTTCGATTGCGATGAAACCTTGATGAGTTATTGTGTACACGCCAGGGAAGGGCTTCGACTTAGTAATACATTTCTCAATAGGTAGCGAACGAGTAGATTCAACAAATCAGTGACAGCGCACGAATCGTTTAAACAAAAACCCCTATACGTGCATATACCATTCATCCGATTGCGATGAATCATTGATGAGTTGTTGTGCACACGCCAGGGAAAGGTTTCGACTTAGTAAATCCATTTCACAATAGGTAGCGTACGAGTAGATTCAACAAATGAGTGACAGCGATGAAACTTTTGAAAGTTGTTGTGCACGCTCCCACGAATGGTTCTAAATTAGAAAATCCATTTTACGATAGCTTAGAGGCAGTTAACATGTTGTGTATCCAAAAGCACTTCAAGAAACAGAATTTCAACGCCAACACTTTCTTTGATTGGCATTGCAACGCATGCCGGGTACAGCTTGTGATAAATAAAATCGGCGTTAGGCTATCTATCCATTCCAAGATATACACATCCCATTACACCTCCCCCTGCATCTAATCTATTCCCCTGTCTTCTATTGGCATATCTAATTCTATACCCACCTTTCCACCCACAACTCAATAATAATAATAATAATAATAATAATCTACTAGAATAATCAATGTTGTTGGCTTTATGTCCTTTTAACTTCTGCGGCTTTTTGAGACGCCGGGGTACCGGAATTGTGCCCCGAAGGGCAATCTACATTTTAAAAAGTAACTTTTCAGTCGGTCAACACGATTGTACCCAATTGTAATGTGTGTTATTCCCTAGACCAGAATAGTACATTATGCAACGAGCCTACAATGGCAATAATTAAGACACGAGTATGTTTATAAAACGAGCATAAGCGAGTTTTATAATTTCCATACGAGTGTCTTAATTACCATTATAGGCGAGTTGCATACGACTGTTTATGTTCGACGATAATTATTATAACTATTTTATGTTTGAACATAAATATTCATAAATATCAGTCGAGATTTCGCCAGTTTTATGTACCGAACAGAGCGCATGGGATGCAGAGAATGCCTTGCATTTGACCTTGGTCTCCTCGATTACCCCACTATGACACTAGGCAACGCAGTGAAATTTAAATTAGGAGGCCTTGGAACTCAGCGCAGGTGGGATGCTATCCTTATCTAATTAGTCAAGCAACTGTTTCCTGAGCTCTGATTGGTGGAAGAAACTGTTTCATAATGAAAAATAGTGTTATAATGACCATCATTATGATACAGTTTTCTGACATATAATAGTCAGGGTCGAACGTAAAGAAATTTAATGACATTAATAAATTCATTTGGATTACTAGCTTCAATAGTCAAGCGGTCAGCAGGCCTCTTACACTCGGGCTATTAAATCAATGTCTACGACTATGTAGGTGAAGATATTAGCAATGTACAGGATGTTTATAAATTCCCATTACATAATTTTGAGGGGCTGTAGTGAGGACCAAGACGATTAAGTTAACATAGGAACTTGTGTCCGGAAACTACCGTCTTCTCGCTACCCGCAAAAAATCACCACAGCACACCTTCACATCTCCCGCATTTTCGACGCCACTGGCTCGAGTACGTCATTGAACGATCACCTCATGTCTCATATCCCCTACAGGTTGTATCCCCTACCTTCTTCCACGAAATCTCACGGGTGCTGCGTACTTAGTATTCTTTGAATACGTACTGCATGAGTTCTTCGGCGATGTGCCACTGCATGTGCGTCAAAACATGAGGTTTCAGCACGATGGAACACCACCTCATTTTTCACTTGCGGTCCGAGATCAACTGCACCACAGATTTGGGCAACAGTGGATAGGTCGTGGTGGCCCGAATGATTGGCCTGCACATTCACCCGACTTGACACCGCTAGACTACTACCTGTGGGGTGTTAATAAAATCTTGATTCACGAGACCCCTGTGGAATCCGAGGAAGACCTACTGGTGAGGGTTATGGCTGCGGTGGATGTTAGAGGACAAGGGATTTGTGATCGTGTGCACCAGAACATGGTACAGAGGTACCGTGTGACGTCGGTGGTCGTTACATCGAGCCCCACCTGTAATTGGACCCAGGCGACAAGCCGCAGGGGTCGGACAGAGCGCCGAATATGCGGGAGCTGTAAACGTGTGCTGAGGCGTTTTTCTGCGGATAGCGGGAAGACGGTACGCCTCCGGACACAAGTTCTTATGCTATACTTAACCGTCTTGGTCCCCACTACAAGCTCTCAAAGTCTATAATGGAAATTTTGAAACACCCTGTATACAATTTTAAATTTTTAGTTGCATGAGTTTTATTATGGGGTTTGGAGCCATTTTTTCAGTGTTGCCTTAGTAAACAAAAGTTTGGTGCTTTTCAGTCGGTCAACACAAATTTACCCAAAAGAGTTGGGTTATACCTAATCCTGAAAAAAAAAAATACATGCGATTAATAATAATACACTATGATGACCAGTTTCGATCGTCAAGCGATCATCATCAGTTCCATTACACTTAGGCTATAAAATCTACGTTTGAAAATACGGGTGAAGATATTTACAATATGTACACTTATTTAGTTGCAGTATTGGTGATGCAACTTGTCGGTAAATGTTAATTGAAATCTATATGATGTTTGGTGAAATGCTAAAAGAGGTGATAGACCTCCGGAATTTGTCTGTATGGAGTGACTCTATAGTTGTTGTGAATGGTCAATTTTGATTCTGCTGTATAATATAGGCTACTTATCTGATTCGAGTGTCTTCCGTACTACAGCAACGATCAGTTTCATCTTCACTCGGGCAGTTGTAACAGGCTACTAAACGACTTTTGAGGTGGTTCCCCTTCGTTCCGCCCCGAAACTGCAACTAAATAAGTGTTCATATTGTAAATATCTTCACCCGTATTTTCAAACATAGATTTTATAGTGTAATGGATCTGAAGATGATCGCTTTACGATCGAAACTGGTCATCCTGGTGTATTTATTAATATCATGTAATTTATTTCAGGATTAGGGCATAACCCAACTCTTTTGGGTAAATTCGTGTTGACCGACTGAAAAGCACCAAAGTTTTGTTGCATGAGATTATTGTTAACTTGCGCAAGATGTTAGGATGTTAGTTTTATGTGATGTGTGTTGTGATATGTTAGTGAGTATTGGCCTGCAAGTTTACTTGTTTAGTGATAATCTGTAATGGTTAGTAAATGGTCAGGTTGGTGCTTGTAACTTGGAAATGGATTGAAGACCTTAGCTGGTTATTTGAGCGATGGGGTAGAGCTTGACTCACCAGTCTCTGCTGCGACATGATCGTGGAGGAGTGGCCACCGAACAGTGGGAGAACTGACACAATCCCAACTCGGCTGATCGCTCCCGTCACTTTTAAAACCGAAACAAAATATCAGGTGCACCGATGGGTCAAGTTCGGCAGGATACGGTTTCTACATACGAGTAGGATGAAAGGCAGCATTTTCTTGGGTATATAGAAACATGAATCACAATTCTAAGCCACGTAGTTTATTTTATATGTTATTTTAAAACTATTTGAAGGAGGACACTACTCATCGACATTAATTACTCGTTCCTAGCTGCTGCAGAGTGCACGAGGTAATGGAATGTTGTCAAGTCGTTGCACAACAACGAGGCAGATGAGCGAAGCTCTCCCTCCATTACGTTAGTATTATGTTCCCACGTTCAAGTCCAAGCAGAGAATGAACCAATGACTGAACGATGTTGCTACATCGGACTTGGGAAGGCAGGACGTGTCAGGTGTTTCAGAGAAGGCGTGAAGGAACTAAAATACGTTCCTGCGTCGCGGCAGAGACTGGTGTGTCGGTCTCTATGCGTTCTCATGCAGCTTCTACTACTAATATCTGTCCGCACTGGTTATCCGACAAATACCATGCTCACATGAGGCAGACAACGAAATGTATCCGAAGCTCTTTATGAAGTTTCGGCAACAGCAAATTCAATAGAGCTGTCTTAAGCTTGCCCGTCCTGTGGTGTTGGGGTAGCGCACCTGACGCTCATCCGGGTTCAATTCCCGGCTCCGTTAGGGATTTTAGTAGCTGACATGAGAGCTGGAACGGGGTGAACTCATCCTCGTGAGGATAATCAAGTAGCTGTCTGACAGTGAGACAGCGCTCTGGTCACAAAAGCCGAGGACACCCGACAATCTGCAGACAAAAATACAGTATCTAGGCAACGGTCGGTAGATAGGACTGGGTACATTGTTGGATGTTGTGCCATAGGTTTTATCGTTTCTTTTTTCCCTTTTTTAACCGTATTGTGTATGTTACATTATGAAAATTTACTCGCCATATCAGCCTTAACGACGACAGTGGCATTGGGTGGCACAAACATGAACTCTTGATTATTAGCAGAAGCCACGTGTTACTATTCTGCTCGGTAGGCCTCTTGTGATTCGATGAGGAACCACGAATGTATCTGGAGTGTAAGAAATCTCTTCCCTTCATCACCAAGGCAACCATCGTGGGAGGTTATAACAGGAATAGAAGGCAGATGCAATTTGGAATGAAGAAAAAAACCGTAAACTGTAGCACTGTATAGATTATAGGCTTCTTTGTGTGCAGTAGAAGATGGTGCGGGGTATTCTTAGTGACATCCAACAGATGTATCCCTACGGAAAACATTTTACGACCCATTCGCCCTCCACTTCGAAGGGACCGGTGAGCCAGCATTCGCATGTTATAGGTCCATCCCCAACCCGGTTCGCATATAAAAATCTCCAATATTGGAGCTTCCTTGCAGAGTGGTTTTTACAGTCGATAATTTATTCTTCCTGTTGGCCGATTGGTCGTCTTTTACGATTACGCTAGTGAAAATGAAGAGGAGAACTGCTTTTATTGTTTTCCTTCATCCTAAAAGCTTTTAGAAAAATAGCAAGCGGTGTTGAAATTCAATTGTGGGATTTATTCAGAGATTTTAGTAACCGAGAGTGGTGGCTAGGCTTGCTAAAGCGCAGCGTTAGGTCATGGGGCCAAGCTCTCGGCTGACTCGGTAAACGCGTGGGTTCGAGCCCTTCCGTCGGCCGTCCTTAAAATGGTTTTCCGTGGTTTCCCATTTTCAACTCCAGGCAAATGCAGCAGGGACGGTTCCTTCTGACAGGCCCCGGCCGCTTCCTTCTACATCCTTGCCCAGTTTCATTCACCATCATTTATTTAATCTCTCATTAACTCCTCTCATGTGGTTGGCGTCAGGAAGGGCATCCGACCGTAAAGACCATCCGCCACAAAGACTTCCATTGCATCTCATCCCTGACCCCGTTTGAAAAAATGGGAATAATAAGGGAGACATGGGCCTACTGTACATTCAGAGATTTTAGTACAAAGTATTTTACCCTGACAGCTTTACATGTGAACAGGTATTACCAATTTTGTCCAAGTGTAGCTGATAGAATGCTTTGAAGCCATTTTTAAGTGTTGCCTTAAATAATCGGAATTTGATGTTTTTCAGTCGGTAAACAATTGTGATGGGTTATTCCCTAATCCTGAAAATAATGTACATGAGATTAATACATATACTTGGATGACCAGTTTCGATCGTCAAGCGATCATCATCAGATCCATTACACTTAGGCTATTTATTATATATGTGTGTAAAAGTGTGGGTGATGGTATTTGCAATATGTACACTTAATTAGCTGCAGTAGTTGTAAAAATAACATATGATCCTCCGTGGCTTAGACAGCAGCACGCCGGCCTCTCACCGCTGGGTCTGTGGTTCAAATCCCGGTCACTCCATGTGAGATTTGTGTTGGACAAAGCGGAGGCAGACAGGTTTTTCTCCAGGTACCCCGGTTTTCCCTGTCACAATTTCATTCCAGCAACACTCTCCGCTATAATTTCATTTCATCCGTCATTCATTTAATCAATGCCCCAGGAGAGTGCGACAGGCTTCGGCAGCCGGCACAGTTCATATCCTCGCCGCTAGATGGGGCTTCATTCATTCCATTCCATGACCCGGTCGGTCGACTGGAAGCAGGCTGTGGATTTTCAGTAGTTAAACTAACACAACTCGTCAATATTTGTTAGTTATAGTCTATGTGATATTTTGTTAAGATACTGAAAGTGTTGATTGACCTAGTGTGAGTATGTGATGTTATTAAATGGTCAGTTCAGATTGTACTGTCCTGGCTACTTAGCTGGTTGAGTCGCAATTGGCTGCAACCAGAGACGACGTCAACTGCTCTCATCCGGACCGCGAGCGCCTCAACCAGCTACAGATTTTTAGCCTATTTTCAATTTTGAAAAAAAAATAGGCTTATGAGATCACCTTTTGTCCGTGTGTGTGTGCGTGCGTGTGTGTGTGTGTGTGATTCGTGTGTGTGTCCCCCCCTAATGAAATCTAAACGGCAGGAGCGATTTCAATGAAACTCGGAAAGTTCATAGCACTATTCCCGGCGACCTCGACCGTGCCCTTCAAATTTTGTTACGACTCACCAATCCAACATGGCGGCTGTGCGAAATATTTCACCAGCATTCAATATCTCCGAAACTATTACCGATATTACCCTGACATTTTCTATGGTGATAGAGGGAACTACTATAAGTTCACTTATGTGACTTTTGAAAACCTGGTAACTACAAAACCAACATGGCGGCCAAGCGAATTTGCGACTTTTAAATAGACGTTTCTCGCGATTTGACCAACCAAACGCAATGAAACTTGGTACAGTATATGTTTATATACATTGTAAAGCACCGACATCTAACTTCGTTCAATTGTTTACATAATCACAGGATGGCGGATGTGCGAAATATTTCACCGGCATTCTATATCTCTGAAACTATTAGCGGTATCTCCCTAAAAGTTTGTATGAAGATAAGGGGCACTACTGGAAGTCAATCTATAAGATTTTCAAAAACCGGTTAACTACAAAACGAACATGGCGGCCAAGCGAATTTGAACATTTTAAATAGACCTTTCTCGCGATTTAATGTTCTAAGCGCACTGAAACCTGGTAAAGGAAATATTTATACACATTGTAATCCACTGGTATCTTATTTAGTTCAATTGTTTACATAACCTCGAGATGGCGGCAGTGCGAATTTTAAAATTAAGTTTTTATTTCTTGTGATGTAGTCATGCGATCGAAGTGAAAGTTTGAATAATGAACCTACGCAATAATTTTCCTTTAATGGTACATGACTCTATGGCCTATACATTTAACAATCCAACATGGCGGCCATCCGAAATATTTAGATGATACTGAATATCTACGAATCTATTTTAGCAATCAAACTGCATTTTTTAATGTTCATAGGGGCTATGAACTTAAGTTCACCTATAGGACTTTAAATAACCTGGTGATCACAAATCCAACATGGCGGTGACGCGAATTATAAATATTCACATGGACGTTCCTCGCAATTTAACCATCCGCGTGCAGTGAAACTTGGTACAGTAAATCTTTATCCGAATGTTAATCCACTGGCATCTAATTTATTTAAATTGTTTCCATAACCTCAAGATGGCGGCTGTGAAAAATTTTTAAATCTCCTTGTTTTTTCTTGTGTCCTAATTATGCGATTGAAGTTTGAATACTACACGTTCACAATAATCTGCATGTAACAGTACATAACTCTAGGACCTACATATATGAAATCCAACATGGCGACCATCCGAAATATTTAGTCGGTTCTCAATATCTACGAATCTATTACAGCAATCAAACTGAAATTGTGTATGTTGATAGTGGCAGTTAACATAAGTAGGATATATGAAAATAGGCTGTATAGTTCTTCACGGAACTACTTGTTTTTCTTCAGCTTTTAGTAACGGGAGTGTCCGAGGACATGTTCGGCTCGCCAGTTTTGTAGCTGCTTCGAGGCGGACACCCAATGGGTGAGCTACACGTACCGACGAGTGTGGAGTGTTGTCTGGGGAGTCAAGTTTGAATGTAAGGACAAGGAGTTGGAAGGTAGCGGCATTGGCGTGGAAGGAAGATGGGGAACCACAGAAGACCATCTTCAAGGCTGCCGGCGGGGAGATTCGAAACTCCTCGCCTCCCGGATGTGAGCGACTGCCAGCAGTCATGCCATAACGACAACGGCTAACTCACCCGGTACCAGCTACAGTAAGTTGCCTAGACAGTACAATCTGAACTGACCATTTAACAACATCTCATACTCACACTAGGTCATTCACACTTCAGTATCTTAACAAAATATCACGTAGACTATAACTAACTATAACTTACGGCTTCGGTGGTAAAGTCGGTATCATGCTGAACTGCTATACCGAAGATCGTGGGTTCAAACCCGGCCAAAATCATAGCACCTTTTAAGGGCGTTAAAATCCTTCAGTATGCTATCCTTCGGAAGGCCGGCGGCCCATGTCTTAGATTTATGGCATGAAAAAGAACGTACCAGTAGGTACATTTGAAAGTAATTTGGTTTGAAACGCTGTATTAGATGCCAACGTTCACCGCCAGGTGTCAGTGACAGTGTCATCTCTGATAGCCCAAGTTGGAACTACTTGAAATTGAACTTGATGGGGAGCCTTCGGGCGTTCAATTAAGACACTCCGCTATGTCCATTGGCTGCAATTCAAATATAATATCACTAACAAATATTGCATTATATTAACTACTACTGCAACTAAATAAGTGTACATATTGAAAATACAGTGCGTCAGTGAATGTTCTCCGCAGTGCCTAGGCACTGCTACGTTAGGTGAGAACCAGAGTTCAGTTGGCAGACCTTTCGCTCACACGTGTGAGCTGTGCTGTGCTGTGGAAAGCGTCAGTGTGAATGCTGTAAGGGAGCGTTTAGATTATTGGAATAGTGCAACAGGATACAGTCGGTAATGTTTACTACTGAAGAGAGAGCGTTTTTGGTGGAGTACGTTTTTCGTGAAGGCGTTCGGTTTACCGAAAATGTAAAACTAAAATTTCAGGCGCGGTTTCCTGATTCAAAGGGTCCAAACCGGGTTACCGTTCCGGATTTGATAAGTAAATTTCGTGTGACCGGCTCAGTTCACGATGTACCAGGAACAGGCATGCCTACGCTGTTAACAGACGAAGAACTTGATGAAATTTCCGATATAATGCTGCGAAGTCCAATAAATAAATACGCAAATTAGCTCAAGGAACAGGAATCTCTAAGTGGACTGTTTGTTCTTGTTTTTTTTTTGTTTTTTTTGTTACAAGCGGCGGCAGCCGCGCTGGCAGCAGCAACCGAGCTTCCAACTTAACCCCAGCTCTCACCTAACGTAGCATTGCCTAGGCACTGCGGAGAACATTCCCTGACACCCTGTAGTATCACCCATACTTTTAGACATAGATTTGATAGCCTAAGTGTAATGGATCTGATGATGATCGCTTGACGATCGAAACTGGTCATCCAAGTGTATTTATTAATCTCATGTAAATTTTTATCAGGATTAGGGAATAATCCATCACAATTGTTTATAATCATATTGACCGACTGACGAACATCACATTTCGATAGCAATTAGTAGGCCTATTTGTAATTCTGGTGAGGATTGGAAAGGAGGTGGCCGTGGCCTTAAGTTAGAGGAACCATCCCGGCATTTGCCAAGAGTAGAAGTGGGAAACTGTGGAAATCCACTTTCAAGATGGCTGATATTGGAATCGAAGAATCGAACTTTGGAGCGTCAGACACGAATGGTAGCCGCTACAACACGGGATGGTCTATGATTAGAAGATGATGATGATGATAATTGTTGTTCTAAGGGGCCTAACATCTAGGTTATCGGCCCCTATGATTAGAAGAACCGCTGCCACAGTTCTAATGGAGGGCCACGGGCTTAGGCACAAACTTCGACATACCAATATATTTCTTTAAAATAGAGAAGTGAAGAAGTTAGAATTATATGTCCTACAGTTTGCAAAGTGGCTGGTTATGAGGTTCAATGAGTTACTGTAGATATGCACTTACTGCACGCTGGGTCACAAAAGGCACTAACATACCAAATACCTCGGTCGTTTAATTTATAGGCACTGAAAATAATCCCGTTAGGGCCAAATTTCCAACAATTTTATGTGTATTTAACTACTGTACAGTACATTTGTTAATAGGAAACGTTAAACGCACTTTATTACTATTATTGTTATTATTATTATTATTATTATTATTATTATTATTATTATTATTATTATTGATTCGTTGTGGCCAATTAATGAGCGCGATTGAACTTATTAGCACTTTTTCTTCTTCCCAATATCTCTTCATCATCTCGCTGTGTTCCCTTTTACGCTGTTCTGTCCATCCTGTATTTTGTCGCAAGGGCTTCTCAGAATATTTGTGTTTGTGAATTAAAGTTCAGAATTTTGTTCTATCTTAAATTGTTTCTTCATGACAGCCAATCTCATTTATGCCTCCACTGATTTCTTTCAGCCAGTTGTTCTCATTCTTCATTGATGAGGCTAGGTTGAACATTATCTTTGTAAGCTTGTTATTTTCCATTCTATATAGGTGTCCGTAAAACTGTAACCAATGTTTCCTTATGGTACCTGTTCTTTTTTCTGTAACTTGATACATTTCATATGATTTCCTTTTCATCGAAATTCCATTCTCACACTGGTTGGTTGGTTCCCCAGTTTAGGGGCTGCGACAACGTGGTCATGTAGCCCCGTGTACTTTGGGTGTGTGTAGAATCTGTCTGATAACCGGTGTTAATTGTGATGGTTGTATTAGAGTGTGTTATCTGTTAGGTAGATTTCATTAGAAAGCTAACTATTGCAATGGGTCCCATGTTTCGACTTCCGGAAAATTTCGACATATCTTCGCGTTTCACATCCCCCAGACCCCAAAACCACCGTCAGTTCAAAAGTTTATATATAATTTATGTATATATATATGTATATATATATGTATATCAGTTTCTTGTGGACACGATAACTGCCGTAATTTTGCACCAATTACTTCGAATTTTTTACCGAAGATGTATACCTATAAAATCTCGGTCGAGTTCGTTACTGGGCTAAATCGGTCGAAGGGGGTGAAAATGGGGGGCTTTTTTCGAAAAAGTGAAATTTCGCTATAACTCTCTTAATACGTGCAATATCGAATCCATTCAAAGTTCATAATATGTGTCGGATAAGTGCCAAAAATTTATGTCAAATAAGATTTTTGATAGCACCAACCATTGACCAAAGGGGTGGAAAAAAGTGGGTTTTTCGGGAAACATTAATCATATCTCTCTTAATAGGCACAATATCAAAACCGTACAAAATGGACAATATTCCCCTAATAATTACCTAAAACTTTTGTCTGAAAGAATTTTTGATATGACCCACCATTACGCCAAGGGACGAGAAAAATGATTTCGGAATTATAAGAAAATGCCAAGAGCTATCAGTGGTTGCCATGGCAACACTACTAAATTGATGAGGCATGGACCATCAGACGTTGCCATGACAACGCACTTGCACGAGATCAGATTCAGTATTTCCATCTGATTAAGTGGTTGGTTGGTTGGTTCTTAAGTTTAGGGGCTGCGACAACGCGGTCATGTAGCCCCGTGTACTTTGGGTGTGTGTAGAATCTGTCTGATAACCGGTGTTAATTGTGATGACTGTATTAGTGTGTGTTATCTGTTTGTTAATTTAAGTACTGCAACTAACAATTTTTCAGATAGTTCCTACTTTTGCCGCCAAGCGCCACTGTCAACGACTACGAGGCCAAGTTCAGAACTGAGCTACTAGACGCCGCCGCAGTCGGCTCTTGGCAACGAACATAGAAACCTAAGAGCGTTGTATACATTCTTAACCTATCCAATTTAGCTTCACACAGGTGCAATTAGTGGAAGGATCTTTAACATGCCATAAATCTATGACATGGGACCGCCGGCTTTACTTCCCCTCCGAAGGAAGGCATACTGAGGGATATTTAACGCTCTTAAAAAATCCGACGGCTTCGGCCGGGTTTGAACCCGGTATCTTGGGCATAGAAGCTCAGCATGTTACCGACTACGCCACCAAAGCCGCCTGATAAAGTGGGAAGCGGCTTCGGTGACGTAACTGGTAGCATGCTGAATGTCTATGCCCAATGTCGCGGTTTCAAAGCCGGCCGAAGTCGTCGGATTTTCTAAGAGCACTAGAATCCCTCAGTATGCTTTCCTTTGGAGGGGAAGTTCCAACGTTCGTTGCGAGTTGATGGTTGGGGTGGCATCTAGTAGCCAAGTTCACAGCTAGGTGTCGTTGACGGTTGTACCTGGTAGCAACATTAGGAACTACTGCTTGAAATTGACCGTCTGCAGTACTTACATGAATTAAGACTAATACAGCCATTACAATTCACACCGTGTATCAGACAGATTCTACACTCACCCAAAGTACACGGGGTTAGATGACCGCGTTGTCGCAGCCCCTAAACTGAGGAACCAACCAGAGGTAGATTTCGTTAGAAAGCTAACTATTGCAATGGGTACCATGTTTCGACTTCCGGAAAATTTCGACATATCTTCGCGTTTCACATCCCCAGGCCCCAAAACCACCGTCAGTTCAAAAGTTATATATAATTTATGTATGTATATGTATATCAGTTTATTGTGGACACGATAACTGCCGTAATTTTGTACCAATCACTTTGAATTTTTTACCGAATACGTATACCTATAAAATCTCGGTCGAGTTCGTTACTGGGCTAAATCGGTCGTTGGGGGGTGAAAATGGGGGGCTTTTTTTTTCGAAAAAGTGAAATATTGCTATAACTCTCTTAATATGTGAAATATCGAATCCGTTCAACATTCATACTATGTGTCGGATAAAGCCCAAAAATGTATGTTTGAAGAGTTTTTTTTATAGCACCAACCATTGACCAAAGGGGTGGGAAAAAGTGGGTTTTTCGGGAAACATTAATCATATCTCTCTTAATAGGCACAATATCAAAACCGTACAAAATGGACAATATTCCCATAATAATTACCTAAAACTTTTGTCTGAAAGAATTTTTGATATAACCCACCATTATGCCAAGGGATGAGAAAAATAATTTCGGAATTATAAGAAAATGCCAAGACCTATCAGTGGTTGCCATGGCAACACTACTAAATTGATGAGGGATGAGCCATCAGACGTTGCCAAGATAACGCACTTGCACGAGATCAGATTCAGATTTCCATCTAAGTGTGAAGCGGCTTCGGTGACGTAACTGGTAGCATGCTGAATGTTTATGCCCAAGGTCGCGAGTTCAAAGCCGGCCGAAGTCGTCGGATTTTCTAAGAGCGCCAAAAATCCCTCAGTATGCTTTCCTTTGGAGGGGAAGTTCCAACGTTCGTTGCGAGTTGCTGGTTGCGGTGGCATCTAGTAGCCAAGTTCACAGCTAGGTGTCGTTGACGGTAGTACCTGGTAGCAACATTAGTAACTACTGCTTGAAATTGACCGTCTGCAGTCCTTACCTGAATTACAGACTAATACAGCCATCCCAAAGTACACGGGGTTACATGACCGCGTTGTCGCAGCCCCTAAACTGAGGAACCAACCAAAATCTCTGCGGTAGATATAATTTTGCGTGAAGAAGTAACAGACCGTTACATAGTTGCACATCAGTGTCGAAACCTAGCATAAGGACAGTGTGACCACAAGTATAAAAATGGACCCCAAATGACAAGAAGGTTACCGTTCCCATAAGACAATAAAATGTTTAAAATAAGCATAAAATGACGAAAAACAAAGTTAATTAAGCTCCAATTATAAAATACCTTCTCGCATTAAATGAGGTCTGATCCTTCTACGAAAATCTGCATATTCTGCCTATTTTCGCCTATCCCCAAGTTTGTCCGGTGAAATCTACCTCCGCCTTCCGGCGTGCCGAGAGGACTTTTTTTAAATTCAGGTGAGGACTACAGGCATTCAATTTTCAAGTAATTCCTACTTTTGCAACCAAATGCCACTGTCAACGACATAAAAAAGCTTGCACCCGTCAACCGAGGTCATACGATATTATTATTATATTATTATTAAAATAATACATTGGTCCTCTTTTACGATTACGCTACGGTAGTGAAAATGAAGAGAACTGCTTTTATTGTTATCCTTCATCCTAAGAGCTTTTAGTAAATAGCAAATGGTATTTAAATGTTATAGGTAATGTTATTAATACCCACATAAACCGGCCATGGTGGCCGATAGCTCTAAAGCGTTAGCTCGTGCCTCGCTGACATCAATTCAAGAGCATGGGTTCAAATCCCACCTCAGCCGTCCTGAAAATGGTTTTCGAAGTTTCCCATTTTCACCACCAGGCATATGTTGTAACGGTTCCTTTCCTTTACCCTTTCTTAATAAGACCCAAGTTGGCAAGCGTGATCCGTCTGTCACTATCCCCAGTTGTAACTGCTGATTAAGAGTGTTCAGTGCCCAGTCCTTGCGACGGTACAGAAATTATCCCTCGCAGAGACCGTGGTTGAAGCCTTGCAGGGATAATAGGCGACTAAAAAAATTATCCACATGAATTGTTGACCTGAATTTCAGCGTGATGAAAGTTTACTCGCGCTTAATTATACGGAACGCGAGTGACAACGAAAATATCGACCAGTTCTATTTGTAAGGAGCACCTGAGATAGAATTGTCAGTGAAATATTCCAGAGACTCGATCTTCTCTTTTCTTTGGCTGGGTGTCTTCTTTCAGAACATGGATGTCTTTGTTCTCCTTTCCTTTGTTCATGCGATCATTACGCCAGCAGCTTCATTAGCCCGGACTGCTAATACCATTCATGTGTTTCTCCCCATATGCATCCTACTTAATGAGGGTAACGCACTGTATGCTCAGCGCTAATTAATGATCTAATATCTGAATGTTGAACAAAGCGTAGAACTAACAAATCCACAATGGAGCAGATGCTGTGCAGTACGCAACAGGTAACTTGCTCTGATATACATTTTTATGCACCAGAAAATCACCTAAATCAGGGCTGGGTGACTTATCTTTGGATGGTTGGTTCCTCAGTTTAGGGGCTGCCACAACGCAGTCATGTAGCCCCGTGTACTTTGGGTGTGTGTAGAATTTGTCTGATAACCGGTGTTAATTGTGATGGCCGTATTGGTGGGTGTCATTTTTTTAAAATTCAATTAAGGACTGCAGACATTCAATTTTCAAGTAGTTCCTACTTTTGCGAAGAGGTGGGTTCCATTACTAACCCCGCTGTCATAGAAGAGTTTTTCTAAGTTTTCCACACTTCTACTCCAGGCAAATGCCGGGATGACACCTAACTTAAGGCCACGGCCGCCTCTTTCCAATCCTCACATGAATTTCAAATACACACACCACAACAGCCTCCACAACAAGACAGTTCATCAAACAAGCTCTACTCACACCCAAGTTCATGGGGCTAATTAATCACAATGTCCAAGCCTCTCAAATAAAACAACTAAAAAATAAATAACACACTAGTACTGTTATTGTATTCTCAATAGATGCTTTTTCCATGGAAAAGGTGACAGTGTATTCAGATTTCAAGAATATCTTACAAAACTATCGCTATCGATGTATAGGCCATATCTGACCAGTATCTACTTCGACATTACGGAGATCGGTTACATATGAAGAATATAGAAACCATCAAACAACCTACGTACTACGGCCATCTGAGAGAAACTTACTCGTGCTCCTCTCCTGTACGTTTAAGGTCTGCACGTTCACCACAAGTAACCGGGCTGAGTGGTTTCTCCAGGTGCTTACTAAGGCGCTAGGTAACGGCGATTCTTAGTCCCATAGTCTCGTGACCACTCACCCCTTGATAAGCTAGATAATTATTCTTGGCACTCTTCTCTATATTGCATACTAGCAGAAGTACCCATTCTTCGAACGGTGTTATATATTAACACCAGACATTATCAATTGAGCTACTGTTGCAATGGTTAGCGGTTTGTCATTCCTTCATAAGTTTATCAGAACGAAGTTAGTATTCTGGGAATAAAACACACACTGTTAATTTAAGGGCCTTAAAATGTGGTTTTCGGAGAACCCTTATAGACTCGCGAATTTTGTGTCTCGCAATGAGAAGCGCAACATATGCTTTGATCGTCCTTCTAGGATAATTTTTATATTTCGCCTATTTTAGCATGTATTTTGAGACGTTTTTCCCTATATCCACCCTTCTACTGTTTGAAAAGTACGGTGAGGAGTTTTATAAATGATTGGTGTATTGACTCATGTTTACCATACCTAATTTTACGATGCACCAAGCATCCGAAGACGATTTATAGGCGTACATAAAAATACACAGAAAGACAGACAGACAATTCTATTGTCTACAACATATCACCCAGATATCCAAATATGGGTATATCTACCACACAGTATTAAACAAAATCATCCTTACGATGAACCCGTATGTCGACAAAAAAAAAAAAAGATTAGTTAAAATGTGCTCTCAAACTAAACTCACCTAACGTGTACTTCCTGACGTGAAATAGATTTGAAAGCCTTGTAGACGAAACGCAATAGGCTACACCTCACATAAAAAATGACCCTCTACGTTGTGTTAGGTCCCCATACACAGGAAGACCTCTTTCATAAATTATAAAGGCTTGTGGTGCATGAAAATTCAGGTCTTTAGCCTCAAATGGCCCAAATTTCAAAAAGCCGCAAAAAATGCTGATTCAATTCAGGTATTTTTGAAAATAATGTTGCTGTTTGGAGATATAATAGACTTTCTGTACTATATGTCGCACGTGAAATTGCATGAAAAAATTCTAGGTTACCCCTTGACCCTCTTAATTGCATTGACGAAATATTCAGTCTACGTTGGTTCCGTGATAACCTTATAGCCATTTGCAAACTTTCACAGAAATGTAATAAATGGAGTAGCCTAATAATAATATCGTATGGTCTCGGGTGCCGGGTGCAAGCTTCGTAATTTGACACCCAGAGGGTTGCTTGCATGTCGAAATTTCGTTGTTCCCTGAATCACTATGAAAGTCAAGGAGGGTAGATATCTAAGCTCCTTGAACACTATAGCGCTTTCTAGTAGAGAAATGAGGAACTTTGTGTTGGCGGAAACTCCTGAGATTAATTTTGCCATTATGAACACGGCCTACTGAATTCAAATGGGTTCTTTGACATGCCAACATCGAATGACATGCGACTCGTATTTTTGCCGCCTTTCAGAAATCACTTACCACGGCCAGGAGTGAACCTGCAATCTTGCGGTTAGTAGACCGACACGGTATCCACTCACCCACCGTGGCAAGGTATAAATGGAGTGATATTGCTTCCTACAGAAATAGATGGAAAGCAGGATGCCACCCCTTGAGATAATGTTGTCATGGTTACCGATTTCCATTCCTTCATTAGTTTGTTAAATTAAATAAAATAAGTTTTCTGGGAATATTTCAGATACTGTTGGTTTTAGAGCCTTATAATATAGTTTTCGGGCCCCCCAAGTTTTGTTTCTGGCACCGAGGGGATTTGTCTCCTCGTTGTACGCTATAATATAATACTAATAATAATAATATAATATAGGGATAGGAATATAATAGACCTGCCGTACCACACCCGCAGGTGTAAATCGCGTGAAAAAAATTCTAGTGTACCCCTTGACCCCCTTAAGCGCATTATACGTATTGATGAATTTTACAGCTTAATTTTGTTCCGTGATAACCTTCTAGCCGTTTGCAAACTATCAGACCAATGTAATTAATGGAATTGCATTGCGTCTGACAGCAATAGATGGACCTCTGAGAATCTGTTGCCATGGTTACCGGCTTGTATTCGTTCATTAGTTTATTAAGGGACACTAGGGCTGAGTTTTTCAACTTCCACATTTATTATCAGAATGAGTTGAAATTTAAACTGCATACATAGAATAGTAACACTAAGTCACATACCAAATTTGAAAATAATTGGTTGAAATGTAATTGATTTTTCACTAATTATATTATTAAAATATACCATGTGATCAAAATGCTCCATGCGCATTAGCAATTGTGTAAAACGCTTGATATTTTTATTACATATACACAAAACTATTCTAAATATTATAACATTGAGACATTTCAGGAAAGTGACACATGTATGCTGTCAGATTAATTTTTTCTTTATGTGCCATCATGTCTTATAAATTTTGATAATTTTTCATAGTTTTTAAATTTTTTGGTCTGTAATTTACAAAAAGGCTGGAGATATTGCAATGTTATCTTGCAACACATGTGTTTCTGAATATCCAGGGATTTTTTTTAAGTAAAATTGGTGAATACCTCATGCACATGGAGCATTTTGATTACCTAAAAACGATGTTTGGAGATAAAAGCATTTTTATAAAATCGCATATTATATTAACCAGTTTGGCTCACCCAATGAAACATTTATGGGAATAATGTGAAAAATACAATGTTTTGTTGTAGAGATAAAGAGCATGGAGACCTTTCGTTTGAGATAACCTGCGACTTCATAGGATTTCTAGTTTTAAATGTATAGCCTACTTTCTATGATTTGCCTTCCATCTTCTTTTTAGGCAGAGGAGATTTAAAAATGTCGCTGAGCGTTTAAAAATGGCGGTGAATGAAAATTGTTTTACTGAAATGATCCACAGGGGTCCATAAGAGATATATATGGAAAAAACAAAAAACAGTTATTTTTTCATTTTCGCCTAAAAACTCAGCCCTAGTGTCCCTTAAATGAAATTAGTTTTTTGGGAATATCTCAAAAACGGTTGGTTTTAGGGCCTTAAAATGTGGATTTTGGGGACCCTGTGGGGCCCCCGAGTTTTGTCTCTCACATTGAGGGGCTGAAAATGATCTTTGACTCGTCCTTCTACTCCTATTTCAGCATGGATTTTAAGGGGGTAGGCCCTCTTTTATGAGAGGTACGGAGAAGGGTTACATCAATGATTAGTGTCGTGCCTCTGATGGATATCTGTACCAAATTTTACGTTGATACACCCAGCCGTTCTTGAGTTATAAGGGAACAAAGTTGTCCACAGACAAACAAATAAACAGACAGACAGACCAAAAAATTATTTTCGCGCGCATCCATAATAAAACAGTCTGAAACGCGTAAATAACTCAAATTTCAGTAGAAATTGCGAAAAAAACATACAAACTTTATTTTTTAAGTATGTAGAGATATACTGCACCGCTCGGTGTTGACCGTGTTTTATTGCACAAATTTAGGTTTTACTCGCTAATCGTTGGAGATACACGAAGAGTGATATGGACCTTTTGGATAGAAAATGAAATGCTAAATCTCGTGCATGCATCAACGGTTTGCTATTTGTTAGCGTTCTCTTTTAATTTGAAATGGGAATATGACATTTTGAAACCAAAGGGTTTAGTGACGTCACATATATGGGTTTTACTCGCTAACCGTTTGAGATACACGAAAAGTGATAAGGAGCTTTCGGATAGGAAATTAAATTTTGAAGCTCGTATGTGCCATCAAAAGTTTGCTATTTCTTAGCGTTCTCTCTTTATTTGAAATGGAAGTATGAAATGTTGAAACCAAAGGGTGTAGTGACGTCACTAAAATGGTCGCCATTTTTTATAGTGCAAAATATCGAAATTAAAAGTATCCTATATGTAAACATGGTAAATCAGCTACATCCATACAAAATTTCATTTAAATCGGACCAGTGGTTCTTGCGTTATTGAGTAACACACAGACAGACAGAAAGACAGAAAGACAGACACACACCATCTCATTTTTATATATTAGTATGATTATATTTGAATTGCAACCAATGGGCATAGCGGGGTATTTTAATTGAACGCCCGTAGGCTCCCCATCAAGTTCAACTTCAAGTAGTTCCAACTTTGGCTACCAGAAACGACACTGTCACTGACACCTAGTGGCGAACGTTGGAACTTGATCGAGTGATCCTAAACAAATAGCCTAAGATACAAATTCAGCTACACACTAACAATTGCAGTTGTAGGTTCTTTTACATGCCATAAATCTATGTCATGTGCCCACTGGCTATACATTTACTTCCCCTCCGAGGGAAGGAATACTGAAGGATTTTAACGCTCTTAAAAATCCGGCGACTTCAGCTGGTTTGAATCCGCGATCTTGGCCATAGCAGTTCAGCATGCTACCAACTATGCCATTGAAACCGGTTCTATATTGTATATCTACCCCCGTCTTTAACGGGGTCGGGGATGAGATATATAAAAGTTAGTTAGTCATTGTTGTTTTAAGGGGCGGAACTACGAAGTCATCTGCCCCTACATGAAAGTCTATGTGGCGGATAGTTTTTACAGCCGAATGCCCTACCCGACGCCCACCTCATGAGAGGAGTTAATGAGAATTGAAATGAATAATAATAATAATAATAATAATAATAATATCGTATGGCCTCGGATGCTGGGTGCAAACTTCGTTATTTGACACCCAGAGGGTAGCTTGCATGTCGAATTTCGTTGTTCCTTGAAGCACTATGAAAGTCAAGGAGGTTAGATACTGAACCCTTTAGTATTGCAGTGTTTATATGCAAGAAATCTTGATCAAGGGGTCGCGCTCAGTTCATAGTGTGATGTTTACGTTCGCCAAACAACATGCTCTACTGAGGCAAGGGTCATAGGATTAAAACTATAATTAAGAAAGGAAGAGACAAGACGTAAAATAATAATACAATTTAATGACTATTAGTGCAAAAATGATATGAATATAAACAACAACAATAATATTCCTCCCTGAATCTTCCCATGACAGAAATATCTATCAACGTTGAGGAGTCAGACGGATCTCCCCCTCATAGAAATGTGGATCCAAGTTCCACTAACTTGCATTGGGATTTTATGTACGCGTAATGACTAACTACGAGGGATGAGTACTTGGATGACTGTTCGTTTACATCGGGTAACAGCCACGATGCTTACGAACAATCATCTCGTAAATCAACGTTTACGGATATGGGACACAACACTAATAAAAACCCGTAAAAATTAATGCTGACACACAAACTAAAATCTAATATTTACAGGAATCTCCCTCGAGACCCTCCTTCAGTGCGATGACGCATCTGACAAATGAGCTGCCAACCCGGCCAATTGCTCAATACACAAACAAGGAAAAGACAGCATCGCACGTGACTGCACGGGTCACTAATACGGAACATAAACATGGAATGGAACCAACAACAACAAAAGCCTCACCGGCTGAGATTACCTTATATGAACAAAAATGCACGTTAAGCTAACGCTTCGGAGATTATAGTGATTCGTAGGCAACTCCCATTTATTTAAACAATTTTTATCATTGATCAGTTATTATTCTGTATTTCAAGTAATTTTACGGAGCCAACAAGCACTCCACTAATGACCTCGATGCAATCCTTTCAGCCCGCCTTGTGAAAACAGCTTCCCCCTACCACAACTCTTTTGTCATCGTCCAACTCCAGTGTGTAAAAATAACATGACCAACTGTCTCGTTATCTCGTAGAATCAACAGCAACAAATCTCAACCACATAAACATATGGTAAGACATTAATCGATATAGCCACATATGTCCTCGCAAGGTAACCATATGGACTCGGCACCAAGCTGACATAAATCAGTCTACGCTGAAATTCCCGCTTGTAATGACCAACATAATACACACACACACACTGCTGGGAGTGACATAACACTTTTCACACAGGTCGGTTGAATCAGATACTCACAATCTATTTAAAAATATTAAAACCTACGAGAGAGCCGACTGCTCTTCGCCACAACACATATTGCTCCAACGGCAATAAACTCACTGAATCTGATCAATAATAAACATTACAAAGATTAATTTACCCTCCAATCTACTGTATGATTATATTAATTCAGTCCTACTTCTGAAACACAATATATCTCCGAGAGACGTTTCTTAAATGCATTGCGTAAACATATGCAAACACGGTTGTCCACATAGCCACGTTAGTTTAAAAAAACAAACAAGAAATTACGACTATGAAAAAGTGTGCGAGCTGTTTCCATGCAAAAGGTGTGTCAGACCAAAACTAAATACACTACGTTAATCAACACAAGCAAGATATTTACAAACAAAATATGTCCCATATACCATAAGTTAACTTGTCAGATAATAAGAATATTATTCAGTACTCATCCTCGGCCAGTCACCGCCAGCGAACATCTGCTGCCATCTCCCTACTTAATGCTGCTTAACTCGTCTCAAACATCTCGATGGAGTGTTGACAGTTCCAAACTTCTTCCAGGACAAGCGACGTCATCTCTCGTGCTGATGCAAAAAGTTATAGATTATTACACACTCGATATCTGACTACTAAATTCACCGTTTTAGGTACTTATTTCCCCAGAACAGTCTGTTGGCGAATTGTCGAGGATACTGTCCCTACAAAATAGTACTGTGACTATCTATCACACTGAATTTAACACACATTTGTATTAATACAAATCTGTGTCCTCATGACACGCAAAGTACAAGTGCCTACGTCCTCAGACGCGCAAAATGTAGTAATAACCTGTGTCTTCCGACACACAAAATGTAATATAACCTACGTCCTCAGACGCACAAATTGTAATAATAACCTCCGTCCTCAGACGCACAAATTGTAGTATAACCTACGTCCTCAGACGCACAAAATGTAATCATGTTTCTTGGCTCTTCACGCCACTTATAAATGAACTGGCCGGTATCGATGGGGGGGGGAATTATATAAAAATTTCTCAAAATAATAGTGGTACAGGAATGAAACAAATATCACTGAACTCGTAAAGTTGCGCAGGTCAAGAATATGCCCATTAATTCAAGAATCGATCGTAGAGATGTTGTCTAGCCGATCTCCCGCGTTAATACTAGCTATCGCGTGCCCAAGCTAGACTTGGCGCGTTCGTAAGCATTCATCTCCCATTGGTTCCACTTTTTCAATATGTTCGCGGTTTTTATCAGATCTCGGCCTCGTAGGAGTGTCCAGTAGTACCATCAGCCACTCACGTTACTGCATTATATTTTTTCTAGGCGCGAATAGTACAATGAACATGCCATAAGCGTGTCTCACCACGCGTCCCTTCTATTTTGAGGTAGCCACCACCTGTCCTTCTGAAACATAGCTAGGCTCTTTCTTTTCACAATCCTTAAGTATTTAGCCTATTGTCAAACTGCTGCAGATATGTCCCCGCTGTCTCCAACAAATGCTTGAAGTTTCCTCATCTTCGTCTGGCTATTTCATGACGCTGGTGGAAATATTAATTAACTGTAGAAATAAAACAACGAATCATTTATCCATCAGAGGATAAAGGGTTCAATACCTAGGCTCCTTGCACATTATTGCGCTATATAGTACAGAAATGAGGAACTTTGTGTTGGCGGAAACTCCCGAGATTAATTTTGCTCTTATGAACACGGCCTATTGAATTCAAATGGGTTCTTTGAAATGCCTACATCGTACGACATGCGTGTCGTATTTTTGCCGCCTTTCAAAAATCAGTTACCACGGCCAGGAGCGAACCTGCAAGCTTGGGGTTAGTAGACCGACACGTTAAGTACTCGCCCACTGTGGCTCTGTGGTTAAATAGTTAGCGCGCTAGGCTTTGGCCCAAAGTGCCCCGGGTTCGATTCCTGGCCGAGCCATCAGGGATTTTAATCTCCTGAGGTTAATTCCCGTGGCTCGGGAACTGGGTGTATATGACGTCTTCATCATCACTTCATCCTCATTACGACGCGCAAGACGCCCACGGGCGTCAACTAGAAAGACCTGCACTCGACCTCTCCGGAGGCCACATGATCATTATACCGTGGCAAGCTAGTTGAAATGAATGAAACTGGGCAAGGATGTAGAAAGAAGCGGCCGTGGTCTGTCAGAAGTTACCGTCTCGGAATTTGCCTGTAGTTGAAATTGGGACTACAGAAAACCATTTCAAGGACGGCTGATCTTGGGGTTCGAACCCACGTTCACCGAGTCCACAGATAGCTTGGCCCCATGGCCGAGAGCTGCTCGTTACCTCTGTCGGTGATTTCCTTTCCTTTATTTTTTTTTTCTTTTTTCATCCGTTTTGCCCAACTAAGGAGCGTGTTTGAACTTATTAGCACCTTTTCTTCTTCCAAATATCTCTTCTTCCTCTCGCTGTGTTCCCTTTTACGCAGTTCTGTCCATCCTGTATTTTGTCGGATGGGCTTCTCAGAAAATGTGTGTTTGTGAATTAAAGTTCTGAATTTTGTTCCGACATGAATGGCTTCTTCATGATAGCCAATTTCATTTATGTCTTCACTGATTTCTTTTTGCCAGTAGTTTAGATTTTTCATTGATAAGGCTGGGTTGAAAATTATCTTTGTGAGCCTATTATTATCCATTTTAGTGTCCGTAAAACTGTAACCACCGGTTTCCTTATGGTATCTGTAATTTTCTTCCGAAACTTAATACATTTCATGGGATTTCCTTTTCATACAAATTCTATTGTCACACTTTGTTCATAAGATGTTCCTGAATATTTTCTTCTCTTGTTTTTAGATGATTTTTATTCGATACTTGCCATCAGATGCAAATAGAGTTTCTGTCTTAACGATTGTGTTTTAATGTCTTAATTTCACCTTTGTTGAAATTGTTCTTTTATTGTATCTGTCGGTGGTTTCTGTTATAATGTAAATAACATATTTATCACTTTCGCAATCTGAACGATCATTCGAACCGCCACCACAGTGGGTCAAAATCGAAATCTAGGAGGACAAAATTATTTATTTTAATAATTAAGAAATCAAAATTTATTACTTCTACAGCATTCTCATATAATTGCCACTCACTATTCTGGGATATAAACGCATCTTAGTGTAAATCTGTCACCACTGTTCGAGCAGTCTGAATTGGAGGGTGAATGTAACTGGCTGTGGTTTGGTTGTCTCTGTGGTTAGTGTGATGCTTTAAGATGGAACATGCAGCTGAAGGTATGATCTTTGTAACGTGTTTCAGTTATTAATGGGCGTAATTTTTACGTAATTTTAGCTATATTTGCATTAAATAATAATGAACTATTATTTTTGAAATTATATTTTCACTTAGATTTTTAGTATGTCGCGTCACTCTGCGTCACTTTCTTCTAAATGTTAAAATATAGATAAAGTCTTTTAGTTTATACCTGTTATAAGATTTTTTGCATCTTTTTGCAACTTTCTTAGTTATTTTACGTTTTAGAAGATGCCGCGCAACTAGTTCTCACACGTTTACAACTGTTTGAAGCACTGGGTTCGACGATTATGTCAAAAGTGGAACTTTGTGACATTGTTAAAAGTAAATTAGGGGTAGAAAATTGTTCTGAAGAGATAACTGAATGCTCTATCCAACTCCTGGTCATAGACAATTTCTTGCATGTGTAGACGTAGCTTAAAAAGGTCTTAACTGAAGTTTATTATGAAGTAAACAAATTATATACGTTGCTTTCCCTCTAAATTCATGATAAAAACGTAAAAATAATGTTGTCCCCCTAGATTTTGATTTTGACCCACGGTGGCGCCGCAGACCGCAGTTATGGGAACTACTATAATGTTGCTGCTATTGGCACAATCAACGGGTGACCGATCAATACGATTACGGAT
Source organism: Meconema thalassinum (assembly GCA_946902985.2). NCBI lineage: Eukaryota > Metazoa > Arthropoda > Insecta > Orthoptera > Tettigoniidae > Meconema > Meconema thalassinum. The sequence continues at coordinate 591,163,995 of OX336390.1, forward strand.
CTTTGGGAGTTCAGGTTAACGACTTGTTTTACTCATGCACCGGCAACTTGACTACCTATGATCCTCATCAGGACCAAAGTCCCTCATTTGCTGCCGTAATGTTAGCAGTAATTTGAACTGCTTCCAATAGCCTGAGGACAATTAATGAGCATCCGGCAGGTGGTCAGTAACGAAATTATGTTGAACCATCACAATATTATCGACGTGAGGAACTCACGGCAATATACTGTAGAGACGAAGTGCATCGTCCCCTAGAAAATTTGTAATGAAATAGTAATTAAATCAGTATTTGACCTAATTTAGCGTTGACTGGGTATAATTTTCCGAGATAACGTAATGTTTTGAAGGGAGAGTGGGCGAATTGTGCGCGAGAATCGGTCTTGTGATTACGTAATAATAGGTAACACACAGGCAGTTATGAATAAGGGATCCTAAGTAACTCTACATTCGATGTGCAGAAACAAATAATGCAAACATAAATTTGGTGGAATACAATTCAAAATCTAGCAAATATGCATTTACGCACGATTACTCACCCCGTAGGATAGTCTAAACATGCGCATGTGTTGGGAAATTGTGCCCACGGGATGACTGTTGGCAAGCTGTAATAAAACAATGTGAATTGGCTGAAATTTGCATTGTGTGCTAATATTAGAATCTTCGGATGTTTCTTTTACAATAACAGAAAGATAAAATTCTGCAGTTAAGTTCAAATTCTCAAAACGTTCATTTCTTGAACAAACAAAAATCACACACATAATCTTTAGGGTTATTATCGTGTTGGAAGCCATTCTTCAATGTTGTCTTAGTAATCGAAATTAGTGATTTTCAGTCGGTCAACACGATTGTACCCAATTGTAATCAGTGTTAACTTAAGCATGGAAAAAATACATGAGGTTAATACAATACATTTGTTTAGAAATAGGTCACACTCATTCAGAAAACACCTGTTATGGTTCGCCTCCTTTTCATGAATAGCAGTAGACTGAATCACTAGTTATACTAACAACAAGCGGCTTCGGTGGCGTAGCTGGTAGCATGCTGAGCTTCTATGCCCAAGATCGCGGGTTAAAACCCGGCCGAAGTCGTTGGATTTTTTAAGAGCCTTATAAATCCCTCAGTATGCCTTCGTTCGGAGGGGAAGTAAAGCCGGCTGTCCCATGTCATAGATTTATGGCATGTTAAAGAAACTTCCACTAATTACACCTGCGTGAAGCTAAATTAGAGATTAAACATTTGACAAACGCTCTTAGGTTCCTATGTTCGTCGCCAGGAACCGACTACGGTGGCGTCTGGTAACCAAGTTCTGTACTAGTCGTCGATGACGGTGGCGTTTGGCGGCAAAAGTAAGAACTACTTGAAAAAATTCAATGTCTGCAGTCCTTACTTGAATTGAAAACAGAAACACACACTGATACAACCACCACAATTAACACCGGTTATCAGACAGATTCTATACACACTCAAAGTACACGGGGCTACATGAACGCGTTGTCGCAGCCCCTAAACTAAGAAACCAACCAACCAACGATACTATCAACTCGAAAAACATAGCTGCGCACAATTACCCAAATTTTCCTTATGTGCCCCTTCCCCTACTTTCTGCAGGGTCAGGAATGAGATAGCAAGTCTCTACGTGTTTATTTGTGGGTTAAGAACGATTTTTCAACACCTATTTGATTAAAAACATGTGTATTTACTAAATCATGTTAAATAGTAAGTACAATTTTCAGGATTTGAATGATGCCTTATTCAGCTAAAAAATGGTTCGAGAAGAAACTTAATCTAAAATATAGTTAAAAACAAGAAGTTCTTTGAAGAACTACACAGCCTATTTCCATGTATCCTACTCATGTTAATTGCCTCTATCTCAGATTCGTAGATATTGAGAACCGTCTAAATATTTCAGATGGTCGCCATGTTAGATTTTTATTAGCCTACTTTTCACATTTTACAAAAATGAGGAAAAAGTAGACTTATGAGATCGATCCGGGAAAATGTGTGTCTGTCTGTCTGGCTGTGTGTGTGTCCCCCCCTATCAACTCCTAAACGGCTGCAGCAATCAAAACCAAATTTAGTATGAGTAAAGATGTGCACCGGAATATCTCACGTCCATATTTGAAAATGATGTCAGTGCTACCAACTGCTGAAAAAACGCACTAGAAATTTGAGCTCCATGTTGGATATCTCGCAAGGTATGCATTGGAGCTATTCCAAAATTGGTACACAAGCAGATAATACTATTTCAGTTTAATTTCCAGGAGGTCAACAATGACAGTGTTGCCAAGATAATTTTAAGCCTTCTGATAGGTCCAATGTTTAAATGCATATAACGTCTACACTATCAATTGGATTTCAACCAAATGTTGTATGTAATATCTGTACATAAACAGATATGATTGAGCGTATTCTTAAGAGCCACCAGGGCTGCCAACTGTTAATAATTGCTCTCTCAATTTTTTTTTTATCCAAATACCAATATATCAGAAAGTATGCAAGCCAACAGCTTTAAACTATGCACACGTATATTCTGACATTTTAGATTAATTTGGAGTAACTTATATACGTCAGTTCTACCAACATGATTATAAGCCTGCTGATAGTACCAATTTTTAAATACATGTAACTTCTATACTATCAGTTGGATTACAACCAAATTTCGTATGTGCTATGTGTACCATAACAGAATGACTGTAAGTATTGTTAAGAGCAATCAGGGCTGCCAACTGTTAATAAATGCTGTCTATATTTTTCACCCTAATATCAATATATCAGAAAGTATGCAAGCCAACAACTCTCTATTTTGCACACGTTTAGCACCTGACATTATAGATTAATTAATACAAGGCAGTGCTGCCAACATGATTCAATGCCTGCTGATATGTCCAAATTTAAAATACATGTAACTTCTATACTAACAAATGGATTTCATCCAAAATTGGCACAACAAGATATCATAATATTTCAGATTATTTCTGACCAGCACACGCATGGTATTGTTGGCAACATGCTTTTACGCGTGCTGATAGATCCAGTGTCTAACTGCATGTAACGTCCATTGGACTTCAACCTAATTTTGTAGTCTGTACCTTAAGAGATGGAACTAAGAATATATTCAGTCACCAGGGCTGCCAACTGTAGTGCTCTATTAGGCTACATTATACCAGGTATATTTTGAACTAATTTGATATTTCGATATTACCAACTTAATTTTGTCATTATTCTAGATGGGTTCATATATTGTAGAATAATCATTGGCATGAAAAGTAGGCTGTGTAGTTCTTCACGGAACGTCTTGTTTATATACTATTACATGAAGATTATTGTGTAAGTGTGGTATTCAAACCTCAATCGCATGAATAGGACACTAGAAGTAAACACGAAATTTTAAAATTTCGCACTGCTGCCATCTTGTGGTTATGAGAACAATAGAAATAAATTAGATGCCAGTGGATTAACATTTGTATAAGCATTTACCGTACAATGTTTCACTGTACTCGGATGGTTAAATCACGAGAAAAGTCCATGTGTATATTTATACCTCGCGTCGCCACCATGTTGGATTTGTGCTCACCAGATTATTGAAAGTCCTATAGGTGAACTTATGTTCATAGCTTCTATGAACAGAAACAATTGCTGTAAAAGATTCATAGATACTAAGAACCGTCTAAATATTTCGGATGGTCGCAATGTTGGATTGTTATATGTATAGGCCATAGAGTTATGTACCATCAAAGGAATATTATTGCGTAGCTTCATTATTTAAACTTTCACTTCGATCACATGATTACGACACAAGAAATAAAAACTTAATTTTAAAATTTCATACAGCCGCCATCTTGAGGTTATGTGAACAATTGAATTAAATTAGAAACCAGTGCATTACAATATGTATATTCATTTACTCTACCACATTTCACTGCGCTCAGATCGTTGAATCGTGAGAAATGTCTATTAAAATGTTTCAACTTCGCTTGGCTGCCAAGTTCGTTTTGTACTTTACAGTTTTTTGAAAATTAAATAGATAAGCTTGTAGTGCCTTTTATCACCGTACAAAATGTCAGGGTGATATCCGTAATAGTATCAAAGATATAGAATGCCAGTGAAATGTTTCGCACATCCATCTTGAGGTTTTGCAAACAATTGAATACAAATAGATGCCAGTGCATTACAATGTGTATAAACATTTGCTAGGCGGCTTCGGTGGCGTATTCGGTAGCATGCTGAGCTTCTATGCCCAAGATAGCAGGTTCAAACCCGGCCGAAGCCGTCGGATTTTTTAAGAGGGTTAAAAATCCCTCAGTATGCTTTCCTTCGGAGGGGAAGTAAAGCCGGCGGTCCCATGTCATAGATTTATGGCATGTTAAAGAACCTTCAACTAATTGCACCTGTGTGAAGCTAAATTGGATAGGTTAAGAATGTAAACAACGCTCTTAGGTTTCTAGGCTCGTTGCCAAGAGCCGACTGCGGTGGCGTCTAGTAGCTAAGTTCTGAACTTGGCCTAGTAGTCGTTGACGGTGGTGCTTGGCCGCAAAAGTAGGAACTATTTGAAAAATTCTAATTTGCAGTACTTACATTAGAAACAGATAACACACACTAATACAGTCATCACAATTAACACCGGTTATCAGACAGATTCTACACACACCTAAAGTACACGGTGCTACATGACCGCGTTGTCGCAGCCCCTAACTTAAGAACCAACCAACCAAACATTTGCTGTACCAAGTTTCATTACGTTTGGATGGTTAAATCGCGAGAAAAGTTAATTTAAAAGTCTCAACTTTGCTTAGCCGCGATGCTGGTTTTGTAGTTACCGGATTTTTGAAAACCCCATAGGTGAACTTCTAGTAGTACCATTCATCACCGTTCAAAATTTCAGGGTAATATCGTTAATAGATTCGGAGATATTTAATGCTGGTGAAATATTTCGCACAGCCGTTGGATTTATGATACGTAATAAAATTTGAAGGGAACGGTCGTGGTCGGCCAAAATGGTGCTATGACCTTACCGAGTTTGATTGAAATCGCTCCAGGCGTTTAGAAGTTATTAGGGAAGGGGGGATACACACACTCACCACACACACAAACATACGCACACACACACATACACGGACAAAAGGTGATCTCATAAGCCTATTTTTTCATAGAATGAATATAGGCTAATAATATGATTGAGAACTTGTATCCTACTAAGAACCAACAAGTTATGACAACCTGTCTTTCTTGAAAATATTCTTAAAAGAACTATAAATTGACAAAAGTATCCCTTACTAGTAAGCCTCCGTGGCTTAGGCGGCAGCACGCCGGCCTCTCACCGCTGGGTTCGTGGTTTAAATCCCGGTCACTCCATGTGAGATCTGTGCTGGACAGAACGGAGGCAGACAGGTTTTTCTCCGGGTACTCCGGTTTTCCTTGTCAAAATTTCATTCCAGCAACACTCCACTATCATTTCATTTCATCTGTCATTCATTTAAGCATTGCCCCAGAGGAGTGCGTCAGGCCTCGGCAGCCGGCACAGTTCATATCCTCGCCGCTAGATGGGGGCTTCATTCATTCCATTCCTGACCCGGTCGGAGACTGGAAGCAGGCTGTGGATTTTCATTTTCATCCCTTACTAGTAATTGATATTTTATAAAAAAAAACATCATATTGCTCACACAGTTATATTCATCTTCATTCATTTCATCTCATCCACACGCGAAGGTACTTGTAGCTCACCCCAAGGGTGTCCACATAGAAGCAGCGACAAACTCCGGCAAGCCGAACATGTCTTCGCGGCACTAAAAGCCATACGCTAAATAAATAACATGGTTTAGTAAATAAACATGTTTAGGAATCAAATGGTTATTGATAAGGAGTTTTAAACCCACAAATCTAGAAGTAGAAACTTCCTATCTCAACTCTTAACCGCAGGAATTGGAATAGTAAGAGACAGGAATAATTAAAATTACTTTGGAGAAATATACCCAGTCAGCATTAAATTAGGTTAAATACCGTACTGATTTAATTAATATTACAGTACAGAGTGTCCTTTGGACGATAATCTTCGTCTCTACAGTATATTGCAATGATTGATTAGTTCCTGTTCATAGTCTGTGAGAAATAGGTAAATAAAAATTGGAAATTATAGGGGGCAATATAGGACATTCCGGAGTCCTTCAAGGTATAATTAAATTTTAAGTTGCTGACGAAGGGATTAAAGTTGTTTCTTAATAGTACATTATGCATCGAGCCTATAATGGCAATTATAAAATTATAAAACTCGCGACATATTCGGGTCTTAATTACCAATATAGGTGAGTTGCATACGACTGTTTATGTTCGACGATAATCATAACTATTTTATGTTCGAAAATAAATATTCATAAATATCTGTCGAGATTTCGCCAGTTTTATGTACTGAACAGAGCGCATGGGACATAGAAGGCACCTAGAGAAATTTAAAATAGAAGGCCGTGGAAGTGAGCGCAGGTGCGATGCTATCCTTACCTAATTGGTCACACAACTGTTTCTTGAGCTCTGATTGGAGGGAAAAACTGTTTCACAATAATATAATAATATGGTATGGCCTTGGGTGCCGGGTGCAAGCTTTGTAATTTGACACCCAGAGGGTAGCTTGCATGTCGAATTTCGTTGTTCTTTAAATCACTATGAAAGTCAAGGAGGTTAGATATCTAATCTCCTTGAACACTATAGTGCTTTCTAGTAGAGAAATGAGGAACTTTGTGTTGTCGGAAACTCCCGAGATTAATTTTGCCATTAAGAACACGGCCTACTGAATTCAAATAGGTTCTTTGACATGCCAACATCGTATGACATGTGTGTCGTATTTTTGCCGCCTTTCAAAAAAAATCACTTACCACGGCCAGGAGCGAACCTGCAATCTTGGGGTTAGTAGACCGACACTCTATCCACTCACCCACCGTGGCATAAAGAAAAATAGTGATATAATGACCCTCATTATGATACAGTTTTCTGACATAATATTTACATTTCGACATCGTCGAGCATAAAATAAAATATTGGCTGATGGATTCATTTATTCATATTAATAATAATCTCTAATATAATCGAAGTCAAGCTGCTCGATCACTAACTAGCAAGCTGGCAGGTCACAGACTGCAATCAGGAAACTGTTGACGCCTGAGGAAAGGCAAGAACTGAAATAACTATAAAAGAAAATTAACAAGAAGAAGTTTGAGTAACAGGAAGGGCTGGAGACAAAGAAATTAACTCTGGCGAATGGTGAGCTTGCACCTCCTCGTACCCAAGATGTGTTGGCAGTTACTCCGCTTCTTTTCAACAGTAATCAAAAGTTTTATTTTTAGCACCCGTGCATTCGATCAGTGATTATGTTTTATAGCCCCAGGCAAGGCGTTCCCAACCGTAATTTGACAAGGAAGGCGAATGTTCCCCCGGAGTAAAATCCTAAGACGTACAGCCGTTAGAAGTTCTACCTAAGAGCGATTGAGAAAATTATCAGCTATACTTTGAAAAGACTTGCATATCGTTATACTATATGCAGAGTTCAGGTAAATGTAACAATTAGGAAACTTTTCGTAATACCATTCATATTCTATATTGAAATTCTAGTCCTACAGATGTCCCGACATTACCTGATTTATAGGAAAAATATCTATAGGTATGGAATAAATGGGATCTTGCAAGCAGTTCGACGCTCGTGATTTTCTGTTAATTATAGTAATTTTCTTTGAATTTTTCTCTTCAAACAATATATTTTCTTACTATTTTGCCATAATTGTTGAATAAAACTCACCATTTGAAGACCGTTAATTATCAGTTATCATACTTCTCAATTATATGTAAATATGTTAACCATATTGGATTATGAATAGTAGCCGTTTTGACTTACAAAGTATTGTTGTTATTTGAGTCTTCAGTCCTTTGACTGGTTTGCTGCAGCGCTCCATGCCTTCCTGTCCTGCGCTAATCGTTTCATCTCTAGATAGCTACCACACCCTACATCCGAGGCAATCTGTTTAACATATTCTAACCTAGGTCTACGGTTGGTTGGTTCCTTAGTTTAGGGGCTGCGACAACGTGGTCATGTAGCCCCGTGTACTTTGGGTGGGTGTAGAATTTTTCTGATCGTCATCATCTTCATTTCCCCTTCTTCAGCTGACACTGGGTGGGGGCAAATATGGTTCCTCTCCACTTTGTTCTGTCGTTCCACCATTCCTCTTCCGACACGGTGTTACAATCCAGGTTCCGTCTGGTAACCGGTGTTAATTGTGATTGCTGTATTAGCGTGTGTTATCTGTGATTCAGGTTGAAGGACTGCAGACGATTAATTTTTTCAAGTAGTGCACCCTTTCAGTAAGAATAATATATGGTCATACTTCGCCTTGCTCAGTCAATTCGGGAATGGTATATTCATTTCCCACGATATGACACATATATTTTGGGATCATGAGCAACACAGGCCAACACTCAAAAATAAAAATAAAAACTTCACAAAACAATATTTAATTAATAACAAGAAGGTCCGTGATGAACTAAAGAGCCTACTTTTCCTAAAATTTAAGATGCATGCCAATGATTAATCTATACGGATCTATCTAGAATAATGACGAAATTAAGTTGGTAATATCGACATTTCTAATTAGTTCGAAATACTGTATACCTGACATAATGCATTCTAATAGAGTACTACAGTTGGCCGCCATGGTGACTGAATATATTCGTAGTTCAATTTCTTAGGTACAGAATACAAAATTTGGTTGAAGTCCAATGGATAACATGGACGTTACATGCAGTTAAACATTGGATCTACCAGCGCGCGGAAAATCACGTTGGCAACAATGTCATGCACGTATTGGTCAGAAATAATCTGAAATAATATGTTCTACTGTTGTGCCAATTTTGAATGAAATCCATTAGTTAGTATAGAAGTTAAATGCATATTAAAATTGGATCTATCAGCAGGCTTAGAATCATGTTGGCAGCACTGACGTATATTAGTTACTCCAAATTAATCTAGAATGCCAGGTACTATACGTGTGCAAAGTTTAGAGCTATTGGCTTGCATACTTTCTGATATATTGATAATAGGGAAACAAAAATAGAGACAGCATTTATTAACAGTTGGCAGCCTTGGTTGCTCTTAAGAATACGCATAGTCATATCTGTTATAGTACACGTAGCACATACGAATTTTGGCAACACTGCCATGTATGGCCTCTTGGAAATTAAACTGAAATATTATTATCTATACGTGTGCCAATTTTGAAATAGCTCCCATTCATATCTTCCAAGATCTCCAAATGGAGCTCAAATTTCAATTGCGATTTTTCAGCAATTGGTAGCACTGACATCATTTTCAAATACGGCATTGAGATATTCAGGTATAGATCTTTTCTCTTACCAAATGTTGTTTCGATTGCTGTAGCAGTTTAGGAGTTGATAAGGGGGGGACACACACACAGCCAGACAGACAGACACACACACATTTGCCCGAATTTCTCATTAGTCTACTTTTTCCTCATTTTTGCAAAATGTGAAAAGTAGGCTAAAAATGGCATGTTAAGATTACACCAACAGACATTCAGGAGCGCGCCGCACTCAAAAGGAACCTTCAAGCTTGGAAAGGTTTCCAAGAAAAACCGAAACTGAAAACGAGAAAGATTTTGATCCAGGAACGGAAGGAAGTCCACCGAGAATGAATGCGGGCGTACTGGACAAATATCAAAGCCTGTAGGAGACAGTTGGAATGACGTGGTCCATAGATGGCCTATACGATATGAAGTATTATTATTATTATTATCATTATTATTATTATTATTATTATATTACATAAAAAATCCTTAATTAGACATGGCAATTACACTCTTCATTATTTGAACAAGCAAGAACCTAAGATAGCAATCTAGACATAACTCTAATTACAGTAATAAGCCCACCCACGGAACATCCCATTCCATGTGTGCCATAAAGCTGTTGGCACCATATTTAGACTTATCCAGTAATACAGACAAAGAAAGGAATGTCCCTGTTTAAAGTGTTAAGCCGTAAACTGACAACCATAAAAGCTGCAGTAATAAAGCTCCAAAGGTTGGATTTACTGTGGGGTCGTCTTCCGCACGCCACATTTGTTTCCACAGTCTGGGTTCTTTACGACGAAACGGAAACTTTTAAGACTTATTCAGAGTAGAACACAGGAATGATCAAACCACGAATCTTGTTTATTATTTAAGAAAGGAATCCATGTGTTGCTCCAGCGTTGTTCATTTACATGTCTTTCTCAGTTATACGACTTGTCTAAGAGCCACAGTGTTCTCCAATCAAACGTAATTACACACTCCTCAATATTGCAGTGTTGGAAGCCATTTTCAGTGTTGCCTAGTTAACTGTCATAGAATGCTTTTCAGTCGGTCGACACGATTGTGCCCTATTATATTTGGCATGGAGTAGAAATATTTAAATACCCTAACCTGAATTAAATATTACATGAAATATTTATCCCCTAACTAATGCACTTATTGTACAAAAGAAAGTGGGGTAATTTAATTGGATGACATGTTTCAATCGTCATGTGATCATCATCAGATCTTGTTAGAATAGGATTAGGTTTCACAGGTATGTATTACACTTATGCATTACATCAATATTTACATTATTATTATTATTATTATTATTATTATTATTATTATTATTATTATTAGAGCCTCCGTGGCTTAGGCGGCAGCACGCCGGCCTCTCACCGCTGAGTCCGTGGTTCAAATCCCGGTCACTCCATGTGAGATCTGTGCTGGACAGAACGGAGGCACACAGGTTTTTCTCCGGGTACTCCGGTTTTCCCTGTCAAAATTTCATTCCAGCAACACTCTCCACTATCATTTCATTTCATCTATCTTTCATTTAATCATTGCCCCAGAGGAGTGCGTCAGGCCTCGGCAGCCGGCACAGTTCATATCCTCGCCGCTAGATAGGGGCTTCATTCATTCCATTCCTGACCCGGTCGGAGACTGGAAGCAGGCTGTGGATTTTCATTATTATTATTATTATTAAATTAACCAATTTTCTTATAATTTGAATAATGTGTCAGACCTATTTACAGATGTTGTTACTCGATTGGTCAATAACACTTCTATAAATGTTCCGTTATTATTAGCATTGTTTATGTGGTATACAGGGTATTTCACTCAAAGTGTGGCCAGCCCAGCGCTCCAGGTAGAACGTGCCACTATAAAGGTCAGACGAGCATATCGCAGCGCGCTGCTGTCACAGCATATGTCATAATTAAGATAAGGAAGAAGTGCTGTTGGATTGATGTTTCGGAGCAGCGCGGGACTTCGCAGTGCTGGAACAGTTGCAATGCAGTGTTTACCGAGTGAAGTTGACTTTGATATTTCGTTTATAGCCTATTTAATATTATAAGTGTTATAAGTTTATAACGTGTGTACGTGTTAGTGGTTATTAATTGTTATTGTGTTCCAAAATTTTATAACGTGTTATTGCTAAGTGTTAAAGCCTATTGGTTCAATAATGTCTCAACCTGCGTACACATTAGAACAAAAGATTTTCATGTTCGACACTTATGTATAGACGAATTCCTGTAGAGAAGTTAGAAGGCGGTATATAGGAAAATTCCCAGGTGCGACCATTCCAAATAGAGAAACTGTAAGAAGACTTGTGAACAAATTTAGAAGTACAGGTTCGATTCTGTGACAAGGTGAGTAATTATTGTACTTTGATTATGTGTTATTTTGTGTACTCGTTATTTACATGCGATTTGTACGGGTGCTCTCTCGACCCTAAGCTCAGTAAGCTGCTTCTACGCGCCGCGCTGCCAGCCGAACTTTGAGTGGAAGACCCTGTATATGTCAACACTGCCATTTGATAACTATTACTTTAACGAGCTTCAGATATGAAACTTGTCAACACTATTTTGTTAATGTCTGTTTCTAGCTAACGTTCCTATTAAACTGGTGAACTTTTATAATGTGGTTAAATTAGGCTACAAGTGGTTTTTTTTATGATGCATACAAATACACACCTTCAGGGCGCCAGGGAATGTTCTCCGCAGTGCCTACACGCTGCTGCGAGAGCTAGCGTCAGTAGTTACGTTGGCAGCACGGCTGCCGCTTGCATGAAAACAAACAGTAAACTTTATACTCACCTCAGACATTCATAACTGATGCTGGAAGTGTGTCCTTGAAGCTTGTCTCTTACAGCTGTATTGGCTGTCCACTTAGAAACTCCTGTTTGTGGAGCTAATTTGCGTGTTGATTTACTTGGACTATGCAGCATTATATCGGAGATTTCATCAAGATTTTTGTATGTTAAAAGCGTAGGTCTGCCTGTTCCCGGTACTTCGTGAACTGAACCGGTCACACGAAATTTAATTATCAAATCCCGAACGGTATCACGGTTTGGACACTTTGAATTAGGAAACCGAACCTGAAATTTTAGTTTTACATTTTCTGTAAACCGATTGACTTCGCGATAAACGTATTCCACTAAATAAGCTCTGTCTTCAGTAGTAAGCATTACCGCGTGTAAACTGTATACTGTTGTACTCTTCCAATAATCTAATTGAACGCTCGCTTACTGCAATACACACTGAAGACACACACGGTCGCTTATTGCAATACACACTGACGATTTCGACAGTTTACAGCCCACTCGGGTGGGATTCACCCTGTCAAGGACACCGTGCTGCCAACTTAACTGCTGATGCTACCTGTGGCAGCAGCTCGTAGTCACTGCGGAGAACATTTCCTGGCACCCTGTATTACTACACTAGAATTGAAAAATGTTATGTAAACTTAACTGGTTATTGGAGTATTCTGTACAGCGCCGCTACCACTCACTAGTCTCCTTGGACTGATTAGTGTGAGCATCGGGTAGCTTCCTCGCTTAGTTGTAATGGCGCTATCTACCTCGTTATTCAGTAAACTCTAACACTATTGGTTCGTCTAAGTGTTGCTCCCGACATGTGTTGTTGTTCTATACAACTTCCATAACTTGTTTTTTGAAGCCGGCTAGAACCTAACACATAATAGAGTATGTTAATGGTTCTGGATCTCCTCAACTATTAAATACCATTCTTCTCCCCCACCACGCATAAGTTTTGAGCCATATTTGAGCGCAAACGGTCTATAGGGAGCGTCTGAACACTTTAACACTGCCTGACGTAGAGCGTGGTTTATTGAGAATATGGTATATCGTGCATCCTTACCGCTTAAAATTTCTCCCTTTATTTCATGTATTACCCCCTTTAGGGTGTCCGCTACAGACTCAGGCGAGCCGAACGTGTCCTCGGACACTCCCGGCACTAAAAGCCATACGATAAATAAATAAATAACCCCCTATTTAATCATAGCCTGTTTTCATTCGTTACGTTGTTTTCATTTTGTTGGTGGGAATGTTGACAAATTGAGTGCCTAATATAATTGGGAATAATCGTGTTGATCGACTGAAACACATTCTATGATACACTTCTTATTCATAAATTCTCTCAGTCATACGCCATGGAACTTACCCAAAAAAGAACTGTAGGGGTAGACCAAGGTTTGAATACGTAAAACAGATTTCCTCGGATGGAGGGTGTGGTAGCTATGTGGAGATGATACGATTAGCTCAGGACAGGGAGGCATGGAGGACTGCATCAAACCAGTCAAAAGACTCAAACATTAACACACTAGGTCCCTTGGTTCACAAAAACCAGTCAAGCACGGTGCGACTGTAGACAAAGGCTGTAAGAATGTTATGCTGCGTCTTATTAGTAGGAAATGCTGACGATTCGCAATATGGCTCGAGGTTGTCTTTGTCAGAGCCAATTTATCAGCCATTTAGAAGTCAATTGATCCATTGACTATGTCTCATTGATACTTATTGGCAAACCGTGCCTGCAGCTTCAATTACCAGTAGTTTGATCTGGAATTTCGTCCTTTCATGTAGCCTAAGGCAAGTAACAGCTCAGAAATGTATGAACGTAGGATAATTGAAACTACAGATGCTGTTCATATCTAATGAAGTTCGCTTGACGAACGAAACTAGTCATCCAATAACCGTTTTAGTAATGTATAAATAATTTACGTATTTATTTCAGCCACTAGGTGATTAAATTCAACTAGAGGACCCAAGCGAGAACCCTTGCATAACCATCGGCCTGGATTTACTGTAATGCGGGCTCAACGCGACACATTTCTGGCAGGGGCTATCGTCTTGTTTATTTGTTTAAACGCACTTATAAACTAATAAATATATTTCCGTTGACACAAACTAAGGCACCCAAGAATAGCAAATTTAGTTATGGAAGGAAGGCTCGAGGATAAGAACTGTATGGGTAGACCAAGGTTAATCAGCTATGTAAAGATGAAGCCCAGGACAGGAAGGCGTGGAGGGCTGCATCAAACCAGTCAAATGACTGAAGACTCAAATAACAACCACGAAATGCAAGGTTATTCTTGTACTATTGAGACGATTAGAGGTACAGTAGACTCCCGTAAGTTCGGCCTCGGTTAGTTCGGTCTCCGCTTAGTCCGCTCGGCTACCTGAGCATGAGTCACGCACTTGGCGGCCGAAAGCCGGGAGAGTGCTCTCTCTACGTACAGTACTTGTTTGTTGTTTTCTTTGTTTAGTTTACTACTCTGTCAAAACAGATCATTCAGTTCGTCTTGTGTATTCATACTGTGCAGTCGTGTGGTGCTAATCTTTATAGTAGGCCTACAAAGTCAGTGATTTTGGTTTCTTTTGCGTTTTTTACTGTTCTCTAATAACTGTTTCGCGTCGTGTTTTAAACGCCTTGTTTATAATGAGTGAAACGCGTAAGCGTAAGTACAAGTCGATGGAACATAGACTACAAGCTCTGGAGAGACTAGACAAAGGAGAATCCGTGCAAAGTATGTGCAAGGATTTAAACGTGGGCAAAAGTACAGTCAACGACTGGCGACGCAACAGAAAAACTATCGAGGGCTTTTGTACACAAATTGAAACCGAAAAAGTTCTAGAAAAGCGTTGCACACTAAGGAAGGCCAAACACGAACTGGTGGAAGATGCTCTATGGTTGTGGTTCATTCAAGAACGAAGACGAGGAACGCCGTTAAGTGGACCAATCCTAAAAGAAGAGGCTATGATCTTACACTCAAAGCTTCAACCAGAAGAGGCGTTCGTGGCTAGTGAGGGATGGCTCTCTCGTTGGAAAAAGAGACATGGAGTTCATTTTATAGGAGTTTGTGGCGAGAAGCTATCAGCAAACCCAACAGTGGCCACCGATTTTTCTGCAAGATTTTTACAAATCATCGATGATGAAAACTTGAGCCCAGAGCAAATATACAACATCGACGAAACTGGGTTAAATTTTAAACTTCTGCCCAGCAAAACCTTTGCCACACCCCAAGAAACATCTGCTCCAGGTTTTAAAATCAGCAAAGAGAGGATAACGGTCGCCTTGTGTTCAAATGCTTCGGGGACTCACAAGATACCCCTATTTGTCATTGGCAAAGCAGCAAAACCTAGAGCGTTTAAGAACATAAATATGGAAACTCTCGCAGTGTATTATCGGTCACATAAATCAGCGTGGATGGACACATACTTGTTCAGAGAATGGTTCGTCTGTGAATTTGTTCCCAAAGTGAAAAAAACATTTGGCAAAATCAAAACTCCCCACCAAAGCACTTCTACTTCTTGACAACGCGCCTACTCACCAGGAAAATCTTCAGTGTGACGATGAAAAAGAAATTAAACTGCTCTTCCTGCCACCCAATGTAACCAGTCTTCAACAGCCAATGGACCAAGGGGTCATTGAGTGCTTCAAGAGGAAGTATCGTCGTAAACTACTTTCGGAAGTTCTTTCCAAACTGGAGACTGATGACAGCTTAGACCTCATAAAAGCGCTAAGTCCGTTAACATGACGGATGTTGTGTACATGTCGGCCAAGGCATACGACGAAATACCACCATCGACGTTTGTAAAGTCTTGGAAAAAACTTTGGCCAAATATAGAAGACAAGATTGGCCAAGAAACCACAACATCTGATTAGCCAAACAACATTCTTATTAACGAACCTGATGACAATGCAGGTCTATTGCACGACCTTCAGCAACTACCAAACTGTGGTTCCATTGTTGAAGAAGATGTGTAGGAGTGGATCAACTTTGAAAAGGAATTAGACAACGAGGTTTTGAATGATGACGAAATCGCCGAGTGCGTTATTCGCCAGGAAAATGAGAAGGCCAATGACGCAGATGAAGCTGAGATTGAAGATGAAGAAAATAAAATGAGCCACTCTGAAGGCAAAGCAGCTTTGCAACTGGCAGCTACCTACATCGAACAACAAAAAGAAGCAACTGCCGTCGATGTAATGTGTATTAACAAGATGTTCAATAAAGAACATATAGCCTACTTTCTCCTAAATGCATGGGTATTGTTATAACTCTTTGTCCTTTTAAAGGAGTATAATTGAATGTTGGTTGTAGTAGCTTGTTGAAATACAACGTGCTATAGGGATATTAAACATGAATATGAGGTGCCCTTTGCTAGTGCTACCTCTGTAAAAAAATTCATTCAATTCGGTTTCACCGTGGTTGAATTGATCTGGGGAATGGATTTGCACACATACATGGTCGCTATTAGCAAACTATTGGGCTGATGACCTTGTAGTCAGACATAAGATGCTTTCCACACAAAGGCATGTTGTTGCAAAATCCGGTAGAGATCAAATTATTAGGATGGTCGAAATCTGATTTAAGCTTTTAACATTTGGGTGGCCGTCATTCCGTTTCCGTCAAGATGGCGGCGATATAAAACATGACACTGAGGTGCCTTTTGCTAGTGCTACCTCTGTACCAAATTTCGTTCAATTCGGTTTCACCGTGTTTGAATTGATAGGGGGAATCGATTTGCACACATACTTGGCCACCATCTGCAAACTATTGGGCTGATGATCTAGCAGTTTGGTCAGAATATGCTTCCCATATAAAGATTTGTTGTTGCAAAATTTGGTAGAGACTAGATTATTAGGTTGGTCGTAATTACATTTTAGCCTTTAACATTTGGGTGGCCGCGATTACGTTTCCGTCAAGATGGCGGTGATATAAAACATGACACTGAGGTGGCCTTTTCTAGTGCTACCTCTGTACCAAATTTCGTTCCATTCGGTTTCACCGTGATCGAATTAATAGGGGTAATCGATTTTGACACAAAGATGGCCGCCATCCGCAAACTATTAGGCTAATGGCCTATTAAATTTGTCAAAAGATGCTCCCTTCATAAAGGTATGTTGTTGCAAAATTTGGTAGAGATCGGATGATTAGGTTAGTCGTAATTTGATTTAAACTTTGAACAATTGGGTGGCCGCCATTACGTTTCCGTCAAGATGGTGGCGATATAAAACATGACACTGGGGTGCCCTTTGCTAGTACTACCTCTGTACCAAATTTCGTTCCATTCGGTTTCACCGTGTTCGAATTAATAGGGGCAACCGATTTTCACACAAAGATGGCCGCCATCCGCAAACTATTAGGCTGATGACCTATTAGTTTAGTCAAAGGATGCTGCCCCCATATAGGTATGTTGTTGCAAAATTTGGTAGAGATCGGATGATTAGGTTAGTCGTAATTTGATTTAAGCTTTGAACATTTGTGTGGCCGCCATTACGTTTCCGTCAAGATGGCGGCGATATAAAACATGACACTGAGGTGTCCTTTGCTAGTGCTACCTTTGTACCAAATTTCATTCCATTCGGGTTCACCGTGTTCGAATTGATAGGGGGGGGACAGACATTCAGAGTACCACACACTCAAACACACACACACACACAGACTCACACACATACACACACACAGACAGACACACTTTTTTTCGCCCTGTAGTGATCTCATAAGTCTACTTTCATTTTTTGCAAAAATCGAAAGTAGGCTAAAAAGTGGCGTGACTTTGTACATAAAAATCATTAGAAAAGAAAGTTCAGAAAAAAATTACAGATTTTTTTAAGTGCTTAAGAATACAAACCACCAACGAACAGTAATACAGGTAATTTAAAATTGTATTAAGCCTACAGTTCTGTAACTCACAGTAGGCTATGTTTTTTGTAACCTTTTCTCTTTTTATGTGTGTTAAATATATGCCAGGGTGTTACTCTGTGTTGTTCTCTATGTGCAGTAGTCTAGTAGTTATTTCTGTCTTGCTAGTGTCTGGAAACGTTGATTTAACATTCATTTAATTACTTTCGTTGGAAAACGATACTTACAAACAATAAATGGGCATTTTATAGATAGACATCGGTTAGTTCGGCCACTTTTAAGTTCGGCCTAGGGTCCGGTCCCGATGTGGCCGAACTTACGGGAGTCTACTGTATTTTGGTACAGACCACAGCTCTCAGTTAAGAGCTTGAGTTTTGTGAAACATACACCGTAGCGTTTGATAATGATATTACTTTCTGCACAATCTAATTGGATAATCTCGTGTTGACCGACTGACAAGCGATTATATCGCTGGATCTATGCAAATTGTTTAAGACCATTATTTAATGAAGATAGGGGTTTAATAGGTATAATTTTGGCGTAGAAGAATGTCCTTCTCTGAACTAGGTAGGCCTATTGGAAGTAAAAATGGCACTTGGATAGCTTCTAACACAAATTCTGGGACCTATAGGAAACAAGAATGAGAGAGAAATAGGGATCAACCATACAGCGTCCGATCAAGGAAAGGAGTCCGCTACTAAAATGTATGTCTGTCAAGTAACCAGTCTGGGGGTGGCAGGATCCTCAAAGATAACCACCAGAGTTTATGTAGGTAGAAAAACAAAAACTTGAAATCAGCAGTTTAGTGATGAGTACCGTACTAGGCAAGGTGAGGAGAGAGGCAGTTTATTATGGCTTTCCTGTTTAAGTTAGTGCAGCATTACAGCTTTTCACATTATCCAGGGGCGTGGTGGTGCAGTGGTCAAGCTCCTTGACTCTCACCGAGGTGGACCCGATTCGATTCCTGCTCAAAGTATATAATATTTTCGTAGTGAAATATCACGTCATGTGGTTCGGATTCCATGTAATAATGGAGGTTAGGCGGCTTCGATGGCGTAGTTGGTAGCATGCTGATCTTCAAGGCCCAAGGTCGTGGGTTCAAACACGGCCGAAGTCGTCGGAGTTTTTAAGAGCGTTAAAATCCCTCAGTATGCCTTCCTTCGGAGGGGAAGTAAATCCGGCGGTCCGATGTCATAGATTTATGGCATGGAAAAGAACCTTCCACTAACTATACTTGTGTAAAGCCAAAATTTGTAGGATAGAATTGATAACGCTCAATTAGTTCCAACGTTCTTCGCCAGGTGCTGACTGCGATGCCATCTAGTAGCCAAGTCCACACGCTAGGTGTCGTGGATGGTAGCATTTGGTGGCAAAAGTAGGAAATACTTCAAATTATTGTCTGCAGTCCTTACTTGAATTAAAACAGACTAGCGGACCCGTGCGAGAAATCTCGCATGTTCATAAGCCACACTTTCCCCAATAGGTTTATAATAAGAGACTTAAAGAGAAAGATTATGTTTTTACTTGAACCAAATGATTTGGCGTCCCTACGGCCAAAATTCGAACTGAACAGCAATGATAACACGTATTTTCCTACAGCAACAGTATTTGCAAATCGCACACTTTTTACAATAATTGATATTTATGAAATTAGAATGCAATTCGTCACTGCTAATGTCATTTGTGGGCTGAGTCCATTGATTGACAGCTTAGCCGTAACACTCACCAGTTATTAGATATTTAGGAAAACATACGATTTGAGTACTCATTCCTTTAAATTACTGATTCTGAAATCCATGCAAAGTGATCAAGGAAAGAGCTCAGAAGGTTAGAATGACACGAAACAGGCGTTACAGCGGCCAAAATCTGAAGTGGACAACAATTATGGAGCGTATCATCCTACAGCAACAGTATCTGCAAATCGCACAATTCGTTTAATTTTTTAAAGGTCTTTTTTTAAATAAATTATAGACATTTATGAAATTAGAGTGCAATGCGTGACTGGTAATGTCTATTCTCTTTCATTTGAATGCTCATTTTTCACGATCGGTCGCTTGTGAGCGCCGCAGGAGTGATCTATACTACTGAAATGATATATATGATAACATACACTAATACAGCCAACACAATTAACACTGGTTATCATACAGATTCTACACACGCCCTAAGTACACGGGGCTACAAGACCATGTTGTCGCAACACCTAAACTACGGAACCAACCAATAATGGAGGTTTTGTGGCTCATGAGCGCGAGATTAAAACGGTCACGTAAAACTATAAGCTTTCTTACCCATTATCGACAAGCACTGGTTACTTCCATATAATCATAGTTGTTAACCTATTTTCAATTTTGAAAAAAATAGGCTTATGAGATCACCTTTTGTCCGTGTGTGTGTGCGCGCGCGCGCGCGCGCGTGTGTGTGTGTGTGTGTGGTGTGTGTGTGTCCCCCCTAATAAATTCTAAACGGCTAGAGCGATTTCAATGAAACTCGTTAAGGTCATAGCACTATTCGGGCGACCCCGACCGTGCCCTTCAAATTTTGTTACATCTTACCAATCCAACATGGCGGCTGTGCGAAATATTACACCAGGATTCAATATCTCCGAAACTATTACCGATATCACCCTGGAAATTTTTACGGTGATAAAGGGAACTACTAGAAGTTCACCTATGTGACTCTTGAAAAACTGGTAACTACAAAACCAACATGGCGGCCAAGCGAATTTGCGACGTTTAAATAGATGTTTCTCGCGATTTAACCAACCAAACGCAATAAAACTTGGTACAGTATATGTTTATACACAGTGTAATGCACCGACATCTAACTTGGTTCAATTATTTACATAACCACAAGATGGCGGCTGTGCGAAATATTTCACCGGGATTCTATATCTCAGAAACTATTAGCGGTATCACCCTGTAATTTTGTACGGAGATAAAGGGCACTACTAGAAGTTCATCTATAAGATTTTCAAAAGCCGGTTAACTACAAAACGAACATGGCGGCCAAGCGAATTTGAAAATTTAAATAGTCTTTTCTCGCGATTTGATGTTCCAAACGCAATGAAACTTGGTACAGAAAATGTTTATACACATTGTAATGCACTGGTATCTAATTTAGTTCAATTGTTTACATAACCTCAAGATGGCGGCTGTGCGAATTTTAAAATTAAGTTTTTATTTCTTGTGTTGTAATCATGCGATCGTAGTAAAAGTTTGAAAAATGAGCCTACGCAATAATTTTCCTTTAATAGTACATGACTCTATGGCCTATACATTTAACAATCCAACATGGCGACCATCCGATATATTTAGACGGCTCTGAATATCTACGAATCTATTATAGCAATCAAACAGAATATTTGTATATTCATAGGGGCTATGCACATAAGTTCACCTATATGACTTTCAATAACCTGGTGATCATAAATCCAACATGGCGGTGACGCGAAATATAAATATTCACATGGACGTTTCTCGAAATTTAACCATCCGAGTGCAGTGAAACTTGGTACAGTAAATCCTTATGCGAATGTTAATCCACTGGCATGTAATTTATTTCAATTGTTTCCTTAACCACAAGATGGCAGCTGTGCGAAATTTTAAAAGCTCCTTGTTACTTCTTGTGTCCTAATCATGCGATTGAAGTTTGAATGGTACACGTACACAATAATCTTCATGTAAAAAGTACATAACTCTAGGACCTACATATGCAAAGTCCAACATGGCGACCATCTGAAATATTTAGTCGGTTCTCAATATCTACGAATCTAATACAGTACAGCAATCAAACTGAAATTTTGTATGTTGATAGTGGCAATTAACATAAGTAGGATATATGAAAATAGGCTGTATAGTTCTTCACGGAACTACTTGTTGTTGTTGTTGTTGTTTTGAGGGGTTTGGTCATCGTAGCCATTTAGTCTCGTGTACTTGGGTTATTTTGATGGCTGTATTAGTGTGTGCATTGGTAATCAGGGGAGGATTGGGAAGGACGCAGACATGGCCTTAATTTAGGAACCGCCTCGGAGTTTACCTGGAGTAGAATAGGGAAACCAGGGATAACCACTTCCAGGATGGCTGAGGTGGGGATCGAGCCCACCTCTTCTCTATTTTGCTTCACGAGGCTGAGTGTACCCCATTCCAGCCCTCAGACCAGATTTAGATTTCATGGAAGAGCTAGGAATCGAACACGAACCTCCAAGGTGACTGCCAAGATTGCTTGCTGCTACACCACGATATGGTCCCGTGTAAGCCTCATGTTACTCTAGTTTGTGATTTTACCTGGGATTTGATTAATTGAAAGAGAGAGAGAGAGTAAGGGTGAGCCAAAACATCATATCTAACACATCGGTTGGTTCCTCAATTTAGGGGCTGCAACAACGCGGTCATGTAGCCCCGTGTACTTTGGGTGTGTGTAGAATCTATCTGATAACCGGTATTAATTGTGATGACTGTATTAGTGTGTGTTGTATGTGATTCAGGTAAGGACTGCAGACGATTAATTTCAAGTAGTTCCTACTTTTGCTACCAAATGCTACCGTCCACGACATCTAGCTGCAAACTTGGCTACTTGATGCCACCATAACCGGCACCTGTCTGCGACCGCTGGAACTTAATAGAGCGTTAATCTAATCTAACCAACAAATTTTGCTTAACATAATTGTAGATAGTGTAAGGTTCTTTTTCATGCCATAAATCTATGACATGGGCCTGCCGGCTTTATTTCCCCTCCCAAGGAAGGCCTACTGAGCGATTTTTAATGCTCTTAAAAGATCCGACAACTTCGGCTGGATTTGAACCCGCGATCTTGGGCATAAAGCTCAGCACCGAAGCCATCTAACACATTAATAACCTCGGTTAATTTAGTGACGAAACTAGAAGCTCTAAGGGTCTTTTAAGTCATCATTTCGTGAAACATAGTTACCAGAGAATTAATTTGACTTATTTCCCAATGCAGGACATGTGTCTATCTGCACCGCAGCGGCAACTGTTTTAAACTGAAGCGTTATCGAGCTTTCAGAAGCTAGGATGAAAGTGAACAGTACTTGAACAAACCCGTGTGTAGAGACAACACGGTCATCCATCGGCTTTGCGCTTAAGAACACATTACAGACGACATACCGCTCACCAAAAGTAACGGAGGATAATACGTTAGGAATAATAATAAGAACTTACGTAAACAGATAACTTTCGTTCAGTGAACGAAAAGTTATTTAATTACAGGCATACTCTGATGTGGAAGGAAAACTTTTACCACATCAGACTGCGGCAACATAACAAAGTAAAAAAAGAACAGAGTAAAATATTCCATGTTTAAGAATGTTTTGATTGCTTGTAAAACGTTTTCTATCTTTATTAATATTCAACATGAAAGTCTTCCGAATTTCTCTTATAATCCAATGATACCGTATATGTTTAGTTAGCACAAGGAAAGAAATCAGAAATTCAGTGTTACCAGTCTTACATTATGGAACATTTGCCATTTCAATCAAAACTTTACTCTTTGGCAGATTCACGTCTAGCTAAAGGGTAACCCAAGTTACGGATTGGGTTAAATAAAATCATTAGACTAAGGACGAATAACAAACTTTATTTTGAAAGGAAGGGACGAGGACAAGAACTATAGTCTAGTAGTAGACCAAGGTTAGAAATATGTTTAGCAGGTTGCCTCGTATTTGGTAGCTATGTAGAGTTGAAACGATTTGCTCAGGGTAGGGAGACATGGTACCTTGCAACAAACCAATCAAAAGACTGAAGAAGACTGCTCCGCGTAAAATCAGTCCAATAGTTATGTAACTTCTTGTGATTGTGATATCTCAGATACAGGAAACCAATCTTATAGATATCGATGTTTTGATAGCACGCTTAACCACCATCTTGAATACTTATTATAGTGTAGAGTGAAGCTGTTTCACGAGTCTACCATCTCGCCAAGTCTGACGTAACCATTTGATGACAAATTCTAGATTTTATTTTTTTATTTATTCAAGAAGGGGTATGAGCAAAATATTTGATTGCATATATTACATGTGCACATTAAAGTCAGTCTTGAATATGGTGTCAATAAAAATATACGGGTGATATGCCCGCTAAGGTAGCCAATCTGTACTAAATTTCATCAGTTCAGTTGAGGAGTATCAAAACTGATAGGGACACACCCACAGACAAACGTTGATCTCATAAGCCTATTTTCATGTTTTCAAAATAATGTTGTTAGTTTATTTAGTAACATTGTGACATTGTTGTCAAGAAGCCCCCCAAAACAATGAAATGAGGCTAAGGTAGTGGCAGTAACTCGAAAAGTTACTCATAGGCCTAAAATTGCGGATATTGGCTATGTTCTCGAGAATTCAAGATTGAATTTTGCATCCACTAGAATTAATACGGTAAAAGAACAACCGTACAGATTCACGTATATCATATAAATTAGAACAAAAATGCCTTGTTTATAACTAGAGCTCGGAAGTTGAGGAAAAATTCTTTTTTCACGAATGTCCGAAAACGAGGCTAAACATACTCTAATATACCCGTATGTTTTTTGGGTCATTGTAGGATGGAAAATGATAGGTTATTTGTCCTTTTTGTCATTTTGTTTGGTAATTTTAGGCTTATTGATTCTTTTTAGCCACTTTTTTTAGACTTAGCGGCTTTTCATTGCAACTTCACTTCATTTTTACTGTCCATTCTCATTTGATCAGTTCAGCGCCTCTTAAACATCTTTTCTGTGTGACCTGGAGATGACTAGTGTCATATACTACAATGCCAACTGAGGTAATGATTCCGAATTTAAATTTCTGTAACCCTAGTGTCGTTAAGTGTAATTTAACTTTAGTGATACCTTTTTTTTTTTTGCCCCAGGATGTTCATTGCGGGTTTGCTGAAGTATTGTTGGTGGAAAAGAATATTTAATTATAAATTCTCCAAGTACTCTTTTTAATACATGTAATTCCTTTTTCAAATTTTGTTTAAAGAAGAAGTGTTCAATTCCCATATTTTCACAATGTTTATTGCATATTAGCGGAATTTTGTATTTTTGAACATTATATAAATATTTAATATGTACGGTAATAAAAACAAGATAACTGATATTTGGATTATATTCTTACGTCTCTTTTCTGTTTGTATGTACATTATTTTGATATTATAGCCTATGTCCTTTCATAGGATTTTCGAGGCAATTTATAGGTCTGAGCCCTAATTTTTACACTCTAGAAACCCTGAGTGACACTGAATGGCGCTCTTGTAATCTGGTGTAACTGTTTGTTGCAGGAAGGTCCGCCTTGCGGAACTGATAGCCATTCGTCACGAGCTGATCCTTCCGCAGAAGTGATGTGGCGTGGACAAGAATGATGGGGTGGAAGACTACAATGGGCAGTGCTGTATTTCCACCTCATGGATCGTGAGTGAGACATTGCTTCATCAAACAATACGTGGTGGACCGCACTGTGATAGTGTGTATGCGTGCCTTCCTTCAGGGTCGTCCTATTGGTGGGGGGGTCACTTGCCAATGGGTGCCTGTTTCTTTTTGAGTGGTGCATTGGTGCCTTTGAAGAATTCAAAAATTGTATGGTATTGATTTCAGTTTAGGATGTTATTTCAGTTGGCGGGCATCGTGGTCATTTAGTACCGTGTACTTGAGTATGTGTTGAATTTTGTCTAATAACCTGTGTTATTGAGATGGCTGTATTAGTGTGTGTAATTTTAATTCGGGTCAGGATTGGAAATGAGGCAGACGGGGCCTTAAGTTAGGAACCATCCCGGCATTTCATGGACTACAAGTGGGGAAACTACGGAAATCCGCTTCCAGAATGGCTGAGGTAGGAATCGAACCCAGTGTATATATACAGTTGTTGGTGTTTATTCTTTTAAGGGCTTTGCTATATAGTGATCACGTTGCCTAGTGTACTTGGGTGTGTTTGCAATCCAGTTTACGTACTGTTTGGGTCGTCCTTCTCCTCACCAACTACTCGTGATCTCCCAGAAACGGTCACCTATCTTAGTTTTGACAACGGTCGATATTGCTTTGCCACGAAATCCAGTGTTTCAACACAATTTGATGACTGGTCTCTTTTAGATAGGCAATGCTTGAGTAATTTCTAAGAAGTGAGCGATTCAATCAATTCTGAATTGCAGTTTGTATCAGACGGTCGCTGTTAAAACTATTATACGGCCATCCTACCCCAAATGTTTTTTTGAGAAACATATTGAACGTTTAATCCATTTTTAAATAGACACACTGTGACTGGCCAATGTAATATTTAAATTTAATTGCAAATCAGACTGCTAAAGAAGCGGTAGTACTTCCATTTAATGGTTCCCATTAAGGATCATTTGGTTTAATTTCAAATTTCAACGAGTCTCGATGAATGTACAATTACCTCTTTAAGAAAAACAAAATACACCGTTCATTTTCATTAAACTCAGAGTTTAACTCGGGTGAATCACATAATTGAGGTATCAATGGATAACTGAGGTAACCCCTTTCATTAGACGTAGAACGAATTTTAATGAATAAAGCAATTCGTACGTGCTCAGAACTTTGAACCATGTTTTTTTCTTTTATACTGTATATCATTTCATTACATCGTCCTATAATTATCTGGTGATTCTCTTTCTCAGTTCAACGACTCTTAATTGCGTTAGTATTGTGTTTCAAAATGCCCCATTGATATTTTTGCGATTACCATCAGGAATAGCTCAGAGCATTAACGTTACGAGGTCACGTGACCAGACAATTTCAAGACTCGATAAATGAGTAAGTTTGAGCTCCACCAGTGCCAGTTCATAAAATGATATTCCGTGGTTACTCACTTTCAACTCCAGGCTTTATGGTGAAGTAGCCTCTGGGACAAAGGGTACCGAGTTTCATCTCCGGCCAGATCGTGGGTTTCCAATTTGGACAGCTAATTTCCTCGGCTTTGGGACTGGGTATTTGTGACATAATTCACTTTCATCTCGACGCGCAGGTCGCCTACAGACGTCAAATTGAAAGACCTGCACCGGGTCACATGCCATTATTATTATTATTATTATTATTGTATTCTGCCCGAAGGTAGGTCGATGCCCCCAAAGAGACTGTCCTGAGCCTGAGTTTACGTGCGGTAGGGTGGCCAGGACTTTTCCGCTCCTCCTTACCCTCTCCCACCAACAGCGCGTAGTCCCACTGTACCGGCATTCCATCCAAGTTACGACCACGCCCAATGCTGCTTAACTGCGGAGTTCTCATGGTATCCGGTGTTTCAACATGGCCAGGCCGTTGGCCATACCATTATTATCACGCTATTATTATTATGTAAACTCCAGACAAATAGGCAATGGCTGCTTTCTGCCAACTTCTTGACCGATTTTATTAATGTCCATTTATTTCATCTCTCACCAACTCCTCTAACACGTACGGTGTCAGAAAGATCATTTCTCCGTAAAAAGGATTTGCCGCTTGGAGATGTATCTTACGTCAAATCGATCTCGTAGAGAACGGGATAATAAGGGGTAGAAATGCATATGCGATAAGACGGTTCTTAATAATACTGTTTAAGATGACATGTTCATTTATTTAAAACGGCGTGATAAAGAGTTAGCGCCAAGGTCAAAGGTTCACATGGTCAGAGTGTGTATTTCGCATGCGACGTAGAAGGCGTCCTGAATCCACCTCGCTCCTACGCGGTCATGTTATTTCGACCAAGTTGCTTGTTTCTCATTGGCTTGTTTCACTGCAGTGGTGAAGTGGATAGAGATGGAAGAAGGACAAGTGTGTAGCAAGATGGAAGACAATTGCACGCGAGCAAGTGCTCTTCATGGCCAAGCATCCACTCTGCAGTTCATACATTCTAGCAAGTAGTTAGTGGCAAGTTAGTAAATGAACAATAACAACAAGGAGATGTAGAGATTTGAAGGCCTTATTTTTCAGTGTTGCCTACACAAATTGACTTTTTGTATCTTTTCAGTCGGTCAACACATGTGTGCCCAATGAATGGACGGGGTACCAGATACAAATATATAAATGCACAAGTGAACATTATAATTATTTTTCTAGTGCATGCCAAACCCTGTTATTTAGTCCATTATTGCTATATTACATTGTGTTTTTTAGCCTATTTTCAATTTTGAAAAAATAGGCTTATGAGATCACCTTTTGTCCGTGTGTGTGTGCGTGTGTGTGTGCGTGTGTGTGTGTGTGTGTGTGAGGTGTGTGTGTGTGTGTGTCCCTAATAACTTTTGAACGGCTGGAGCGATTTCAGTGAAACTCGGTAAGATCATAGCACAATTCTGGCCGACCCCGACCGTGCCCTTCAAATTTCATTGTGTCTCACCAATCCAACATGGCGGCTGTGCGAAATATTTCACCAGCATTCAGTATCTCCGAAACTATGACCGATATCTCCCTGAAATTGTGTACGGAGATAAAGGGTACTACTAGAAGTTCACCTATGAGACTTTCAAAAACCTGGTAACTACAAAACCAACATGGCGTCCAAGCGAAATTGAGACTTCTAAATAGACTTTTCTCGCGATTTAATCATCCAAAGGTAATGAAACTTGGTACAGAAAATGTGTATACACATTGTAATGCACTGGCATCTAATTTAGTTCATTTTTTTTACATAAACTCAAAATGGCGGTTGTGAGAAATATTTCACCGGCATTCTATATCTCCTAAACTATTACAGATATCTCCCTGAAATTTAGGACGGTGATAAAGGGCACTAGTACAAGTTAATCTATGTAACTTTCATAAACCTGTAAAGTAAAAAGCGAACATGGCGGCCAAGCGAAGTTGAAACATTTCAATAGACTTTTCTCGTGATTTAACTCTCTGAACGCAGTGAAATGTGGTACAGTAAATGATTATATATATTGTGATGCACTGGCATCTAATTCAGTTAAATTGTTTACATAACCTCAAGATGGCGGCTGTGCGAAATTTTAAAATTAAGATTTTATTTCTTGTGTCGTAATCATGCGATCGAAGTGAATGTTTGAATAATGAACCTACGCAATAATTTTCCTTTAATGGTACATAACTCTATGGCCTATACATATAACAATCCAAAATGGCGAGCATCCGAAATATTTAGACGGTTCTTAATATCTACGAATCTTTTACAGCAATCAAACTGAATTCTTTTATGTTCATAGAGGCTATGAACATAAGTTCACCTATATGACTCTCTGTAACCTGGTGAGCAGAAATCCAACATGGCGGTGACGCGAACTATACATATTTAAATGAACGTTTCTCGCGATTTAACCATCCGAGTGCAGTCAAACATTTCACGTTAAATACTTATACATATGTTAATCCACTGACTTCTAATTTATTTCAATTGTTTTCATAACCACAAGATGGCAGCTGTGCGAAATTTTAAAATCTCGTTTTTACTTCTTGTGTTCTAATCATGCGATTGAACTTTGAATACCACACGTACACAATAATCTTCATGTAATAGCACATAAATAAAAATCCAACCTGCGAACCATCTGAAATATTTAGGCGGTTCTCAATATCTACGACTCTATCACAACCTTCAAACTGAAATATTGTATGTTGATAGAGGAAATAAACATGGATAGGATATAAGAAAATAGGCTATTTAGTTCTTCACGGAACTACTTGTCTAAATTGTATACACGTGCATATACTCAAATAATTCACAAAAAAAACCTAACGTACGACGAGATTCAAGCAAACTATTACAATTCGCCGGACAATACTATTGTACTACAGTAATAATAATAATAATAATAATAATAATAATAATAATAATAATAATATCGCATGGCCTCGGGTGCTGGGTGCCGGGTGCAAGCTTCGTTATTTGACACCCGGAGGGCAGATTGCATGTCGAATTTTGTTGTTCCTTAAAGCACTATAAAAGTCAAGGCGGTTAGATATATAAGCTCCTTAACACTATAGCGCTTTCTAGTAGAGAAATGAGGAACTTTGTGTTGGCGGAAAATCCCGAGATTAAATTTGCCATTATGAACACGGCCTACTGAATTCAAATGGGTTCTTTGACATGCCAACATCGTACTACATGCGTGTCGTAGTTTTGTCTGCGATTCAAAAAATCTTTTATCACGGCCAGGAGCGAACCTGCAAGCTTGGGGTTAGTAATCCGACACGATAACCACTCACCCACCGTGGTAAGCTTATACTACAGTGAATTTACATCAGTGAAAAATTATAAAGGAGCACATTGATCAGGATCTGATGATCGCCACTTAAGGGTCGAAACGCCTAATCCTAAATTGCCCCATTTAATTGGGAATGGTAACTATTACATGTATTTTTTTTTCAGGAGTGTATTTATATATTTGTATCTTGTACCCCACCCATTCATTGGGCACAATCGTGTTGACCGACTAAAAAGACAACTAGGAGATGAAAAGACGCATGGCATTCTTGGACGTGTAGCACGAATGGACAACTCTCGATTGGCTAAAACATCTAATAGGCCCTAATATATATGTATTGTGTAATTCACCTTGTCAATACTATGAAATGATGTGTATTGATATTTTAAACGTACATTTCGATATAACGATGATATCTGTTGTTGTTTGAGTCTTCAGTATTTTGACTGGTTTGTTGCAGCTCTCCCCGCCTCCCTGTCCTGAGCTAATCGCTTCATCACAACATAGCTAACACACCCTACATCCGAGGCAATCTGTTTAACATATTCTAACCTTGGTCTACCCCTACAGTTCTTGTTTTCGACCCTTCCTTCCATAACTAAGCTTGCTATCCCTGGGTGTCTTAGTATGTGTCCTACCAACCTATCTCTTCTCTTCATTAGCAGTCGCCAGAAACATCTCTCCTCTCCCACTCGTCTTAATACCTCTTCGTTTGTAACCCTATCTACCCACCTCATCTTCATCATTCGCCTGTAACACCACATTTCAAACGCTTCAATTCTCCTCTTTTCTGCTGCACCAATAGTCCATGTTTCACTTCCATAGCGTGCCACGCTCCAGACAAAGGTTTTCAAAAATGACTTTCTAATACCTAAATCTATATTCGATGTCAACAGATTCCTTTTTTGTAGAAATGCTTTCCTTACCTGAGCCAACCTACTTTTTATATCCTCTTTGCTTCGCCCATCACTGGTTATTTTGCTTCCTAAGTAACAAAAGTCTCCTACTTCCTTAAGTTTTTCACCTGCCAATTTGATGTCCACAGAGGTTTCTGATTTATTTCGGCAGCATTCTAATATTTTTGTTTCACATTTATTAATTTTCATCATGAATTCTTTCCTCAAGACAGAGTCCATACCATTCAAAAACTCATTCAAATCCTCAGGCGTGTCGGCCAAGATGACGATGTCAACGGCAAATCTCAGAGTTGAAATTATTTCTCCTTAAATCTTCACTCCCACTTTAAATTTCTCTCCAATGTCTTTCGATGCTTGTTCAATGTAAACATTGAAAAGTATGGGTGATAAGTTGCAGCCTTGCCTTACACCTTTCTGAATACCAGCTTCTCTGTCATTTCCTTCAGCTCGAATGACTGCTTCAGCGTTAATAGTTTAACGATAATATAAAATGAAACGGATATGGTTACAAACTTGAATTGCAATAAAATGAACAAGTAGTTCCGTGAAGAACTATGCAGCCTATTTTCATATATCCTACTCATGTTAATTGCCTCTACCAACATACAAAATTTCAGTTTGATTGTTGTGATAGATTCGTAGATATTGAGAACGGTCTAAATATTTCAGATGGTCGCCAGGTTGGACTTTTAATTATGTACTATTACATGAAGGTTATTGTGTACGTGTGGTATTCAGACTTCAATCGCATGATTAGGACATAAGAAGTAAAAATGAGATTTTAAAATTTCGCACAGCTACCATCTTGTGGTTATGAAAACAATTAGATGCCAGTGGATTAACATTTGTATAAGCATTTAACGTGCAATGTTTCACTGTACTCGGATGGTTAAATCACGAGAAACGTCCATTTAAATATTTATACTTCGCGTCGACGCCATGTTGGATTTGTGTTCACCAGGTTACTGAAAGTCATATAGGTGAAATTTTGTTCATAGCCTCTTTCAACATAAAAAAATCAGTTTGATAGCTGTAAAAGATTTGTAGATATTGAGAACCGTCAGGATATTTCGGATGCTCGCTATTTTGGATTGTTATATGTAGGCTATAGGCCATAGAGTTATGTATCATTAACGGAAAATTATTGCGTAGCTTCATTATTCAAACTTCACTTCGATCGCATGATTACGACACAAGAAATAAAAACTTACAGGCCGGACGTTTGTTTTAGACGATTGCCCTTGACCTTGAAGCCTGCGGGTGAGCCTACACACACTCACTCTCTCACCCTATCGCTTCACACTTGTCACCACCGATCTTATGTAATGGAATTCCAGACTTGAGCAGAGAGTACAGGCCACGTCGAGTATTGTGTGACATGGAAGTACAAGTTACGTAGTTACGAACAGAACGTCATTATATTTGCCAATGACTATACTTCAGGAGTAGTGTGAAACAGCTTTGTCAATCATCGGACCGCTTGGGGCAGCTGATAACAACACAGGTACTGTAGTAACTCGCCTCCAGGCTTCCATTAAGATTTTTCTCTCGTCTAAAACAAAGGTCCGGCCTGTAATTTTAAAATTTGGCACAGCCGCCATCTTGAGGTTATGTAAACAATTGAACTAAATTAGATGCCAGTGCATTACAATATGTATAATCATTTACTGTACCACATTTTACTGTGCTCAGATGGTTAAATCACGAGAAAAAACTATTCAAATGTTTCAACTTCGCTTGGCCGCCATGTTCGTTTTGTACTTTACAGGTTTTTGGAAGTTACATAGATAAACTTGAAGCATTGCCCTTTATCACCGTACAAAATGTCAGGGTGATATCATAAATAGTTTCGGAGATATTGAATGCCTGTGAAATAATTCCCACATCCGCCATTTTGAGGTTATGTAAACAATTGAACTAAATTAGATGCCAGTGCATTACAATGTGAATAAATATTTACTGTGCCATGTTTCATCACGTTTGGATGGTTAAATCGCGAGAAAGTTCTATTTAAAAGTCTCAAATTCGCTTGGCCGCCATGTTGGTTTTGTAGTTACCAGGTTTTTGAAAGTCTCATAGGTGAACTTATAGTAGTTCCCTTTATCACCGCACTAAATTTCAGGGTGATATCGGTAATAGTTTCGGAGATACTGAATGCTGGTGAAATATTTCGCACAGCCGCCATGTTGGATTGGTGAGACACAATAAAATTTGAAGGGCACGGTCGGAGTCGGCCACACTGGTGCTATGATCTTACCGTGTTTCATGAAATCGCTCCAGCCGTTTACAATTTGTTAGACACACACACACACACACACACACACACACACACACACACACACAAGCACACAGAGACAGATACACGGACAAAAGGTGATCTCATAAGCCTACTTTTTCATGAAATGAAAATAGGCTAAAAATCAACATAATAATTACATTTATAAACATTTAAAGGCTGTTGTTACTAAAATGGGGTTGCGATTGGTTCTGGTGAAATATAAAAATCATGATAGAGGAACAATTAGAATTCTACCTTATGAAAACTGCCCAAGTCACACTCCTTTTTAGGTGGCTTATTACCTTAGTAGCTGTTCGAATAATTACTACACAGAAGACGCCGCTTCCTAAATGGGACTACATATAGACAGAAAATGAACTCATACACTGTAAGTTTCCACCCAAGTTTTCAACGGCAAGGAATTTAAAACTCAAAGATGAATGGACCCAAGAAAGAAGGCAGGGACATAGCGAATGGATGAGGAAGCTATGGGATGATAAGAACAAGAAGATTATTGCTAACTAATGGTTCTACGTGCTGCTTGGAGGGACAAACGCATAATAATAATAATAATAATAATAATAATAATAATAATAATAATAATAATAATAATAATAATAAATAAATAAATTTGCTAAACAGCCCATTTTGACTAACCAAGCTTCCACAGCTCTGACATACGACGTGAAGGTTATGGGGGGTCCTCTTCGTTATTAACCTTGACTTTCTTGATCGGGGTCATTGCTTCTCAGATCAGACAGCTACTCAATTGTCCTCTATAGGCTAAGTGCACCCCGTTTCAAACCTCGTAAATCCATGACGTGGTCGGGAGGGAATCAAACCCGGTTCCTCGGGCCTGCTAGTAAGAATAAGAAGAAAAATAATAATTACATTACTATTATTACTATCATTATTATTATTATTATTATCATTAATTTATGTATTTATATCGTATGGCAGGAGCCTCCGTGGCTTAGGTGGCAGCACGCCGGCCTCTCACCGCTGGGTCCGTGGTTCAAATCCCGGTCACTCCATGTGAGATCTGTGCTGGACAAAACGGAGGCAGACAGGTTTTTCTCCGGGTACTCCGGTTTTCCCTGTCAAAATTTCATTCCAGCAACACTCTCCACTATCATTTCATTACATCTGTCATTCATTTAATCATTGCCCCAGAGGAGTGCGTCAGGCCTCGGCAGCCGGCACAGTCCATATCCTCGCCGCTAGATGGGGGCTTCGTTCATTCCATTCCTGACCCGGTCGGAGACTGGAAGCAGGCTGTGGATTTTCATTTTCATATCGTATGGCAAAATGAGGATACATTCCAGCAAAGGTTACTTAAAATATTTACAACATTTACAAAGTAGAATGTAGATAAGAGTTTAGACATTTGATAGTAGTTCATAGCATCATCGGTAGCAGTGTGTAGGTATTGGATGGTGCCTTCAAATCTCCTCTTTGGACACTTGAGGCCAACATGCCGAATGGTCTAAGGTACATCGGCACAGTCGCAGAACGATTATTATTAATACTAATTATTGTACCCAACTGAGGATTGCGATTGAACTTAATAATCTGATCTGAGTTCATCTTCCTAAATCAGATCCCCTTCTTTCAGAAAAATTCTTGCGTTTCGATCTTCCGTCGAAATGATGTTGAATCGTGTACAGTAGGTTAGTCTGCAAATTGATAATTTTAGACAAGTATTCTGAAAGTAGATCATTCATGTAATGTTTTCATTATGATGCCCATTTCCTGTAAGTCATTTTGAATTTCAATTCACTAATTATTGTACTTGGCTTTCAGTGAAAGGAAAATGTTGAATATTCTTTTGGTCACTTCATAATTGTTCCAATAACATCTATCATAATTGTTCATTCTGATATCGTGACCATAGAATTGAAATCACCCTCGGAAATTATTATGCGGTTGCTAATATAACTCGTGAGATATGTTTTCATCCAAATTCCTTCCTTTCAGAGTGGGCCGAATATTACCTTTGGATTTTCCCTTTATTCCTATGTATTTAATTCGTGATCAGCCCCAATGATCAATGTTTCTGATTCTTAAGGTTGTTTACAGTGTTACCATTTCCAGATTATTATTATTATTATTATTATTATTATTATTATTATTATTATTATTATTATTATTATTATTATAATCCGCACCAAATGCAGCTCTTCAGCTATTATCTCGTATCTTGTACAAGAAGTACCAGACATCAATATATTAAACTGACAGTTCGAGTCCTGGTCGCGCCAGACATTTTAACTCACTGTTTAACATCTTGATGGCTTGTACTCCTTGAACACAAACGACCTAATAGTTGAAAACCGTATTTAACATGAAAACGGTGGAGAAAATACAAATTAATATTATTATTATTATTATTATTATCAGCTGGCCGTGAAAGCCAATATACCATCTTTTTGGAAGCCTTCATAGGGTGGTTATCGCTGCTTGATCTTTTAGTTCTCGCAGCATAGAGGCGCAGGTGTGCTTCATAAAAAGGGTGGTAGCGCGCAGTTCGCTACTCCTGTGAGGTTCCGGGCGGGGACTTCAAGAGCCCGCTGATGAGCCAGCTTGGTGTACTGGGCGAAACCCCACACAAGGCACGGCACAAACCTAGAAGAATTGCTGAGTTTTAATTCACTGGCCGTGAAAGCCAATATACCATCTCTCTGGAAGCCTTCATAGGGAAGTTATGGCTGCTTAAGATTTTAGTTCTCGCAGCAAAGAGGCACAGACGCGCTTCATAAAAATGCAGGTAGCGCGCAGTTCGCAACTCTTGTGGGGGTCCAGGAGGGGACATCAAGAGCCCGCTGATGAGCCCACATAAGACACGGCACAAACCTAGAAGAATTGCTGAGTTTTATTATCAGCATTGTTTTCTCTTAATTAGTTTAATACCTATAATGATTTTTGGAACAGAATTTGGTTAATGAAATGAGCACGACCAGTTCATTATAATATCAGCTGATTATGGACGCTCGGGTCAATTCATCTGGCAACGACACATCCTTCTGTTTTAATTCTTAGAGAAAGCACACTTAATTTTCTAAGAATAAATATTTCTCTATTCATTGCATGGTTGAAGGTTCATTAGCAACACAAATCTCTCTATTGTTCCTTCTGCCATTTCGTTTACGTTTTATAAAGGGAAATGTATTCATGTCTCGCACCTTATTACCTCTTTCAAGACTTACCTTTTGGTGCTTAAGAAACCCTGCTCCTATGAAAGGCACCAGTAATAACTCCCAGCTATTATGTCATAATCTGTTTCTTATTCATTATTTCTCATTGAATGTAAATGGGTAGGCCTTTTCTACAACGGCTCTTGTGTTGGTGTAAACACAAGTAGTTAATCATAATACCGCCGTTGTTGGAACGCAGTTCATTACCGATATCATGAAAGATATACAAGAATAGAAGTCAGCTGCCTGCGTTGAATTACTCCTTTCTTGTTTGGTAATTAAAATTCTCTCTCCTGAAGATAAGCGATAGAGAGATTTTTTTCAATTCTTGGCATCTTCTTGTACATAGTAACTATAATCGCGGAGGTTTCTGGAAGAAGGACCCATAAGGCAATATGGCGAATTGAGATATTTGCAATCAAAGATATTTAGAATGTGTAATTTAATAAAGGCTACATGTAATACGTATATATGCAAGTCTACTTTTTAACAAATTTTGCATTTTGTAGCAAGAAATATGTTATTTTCAAAATTAGAAGTACCACAACCTTGAAAGTATAACAATAATAGTGAACATGCGTATGTTTTTTTTTTCATAAATAGAAAGTAAATAAGGTTTATAAGAGTTAGTAGTGCTGTAATATGTTTAATTTCATATGTAGTAATAATAATAATTAAATATAATAGAATACAATACAATTAACCATTATTATATTTTATTATTTGTTACTATCCCTTATATTTCATACTTTGCTTTCTTCAAACATCCTATGCAACAAAATACAACTTTCTTCATCCATGTATTTAAGCAAGCCACGAACATCATCTTCTTTCACAGATTTTACTGGTGCCTGATTCACAGTTCCTTCGGGTTCCATTTCACTTCGTTTTATGTAAAAACAAACTTACATAAACTAATATCAACAGATCTAGTGCACAGCACAGGCTCCAGACAACTGCACATCAGACACGATAAGTGCTGCCATTCACTCAAATGACGAAAGTATGGAACTATACTTGGAGGGAATATACTAAACAATATGGCGGGTCATTTGAAATGATTTCCCGTAAAATGACCCATAGGTCTATAGGTCTATATTCCAGAAATCTCCTCTTTGGTTAGTTATGTAGCAGTAATAATCGATGTTGAAGAGTTCGTTTCGATATTGGTAGGCTGCATGCGCGACTTCCTCATATTAATATTATTAGTAGTAGTATTACTATTATTTTACTTACTAGCTCAAGAACGTAAGGAAGTATACGAGAAGAACTGGGCAAGTTTCAAGCCCGGAAGGAAGCCGGTAGAGCACAGGTGGAATGACGATCTCAGAAGAAGTTGGATGAACTGTATAGTACATCATACGTTCTTCGTCTGCGCTCGTTGAACAGAGGAAAAACAACAACTTCATGCTGAGGTTGTTCAAATAACGCTGGACAATGTAGTTGTAATTTATTATGGTGAGGAACCAGCTCTGCTGGGATACGGTCACTTTCTTCGTTGAGGCGGATGGGGACTTGCATGTTTTATGTGATTAAGTCTGCGATCCGCGGAGTGAGTATGAATTGAGAAGTAAGAATGTGCTTGTGAAGCAAAGAAGATGACTCCATCCTGAAGTTATACGAAAGTGGTACCGGGATGGATCCTTGCCAAGAGGACGTGGTGTGGTTTTTAGTGGGCATGAATCCCACAGGCTAGAGGAGTACGGACTCTTCTCTAGTGTCTGATGTAAGATTTTCCACTTCCCCCGTAAAACAAAAATTAAGAAAGAAAAACTATTATTTATTATCAGTCTTATTACAGGCATAATACATTGTAACCGTGTGGGATTCAGAAAAAGTATGCAAAATGACTAATTTTCAGAAGGGATGTTGATATCACAACTCATGGACTTACGGATTCTCTGCAGATGGTCACTCCACCTAAGACTCAGTTCCTTTAGAACCACACTGTGGGGCCACCCGCGACCCGGCCATTTTATAATCTCTTCTGTGCGTGCGCCAAATGCCGTTAGCTTGGTGGTGTTTCATCTACTTTCAATGTTGGAATAATTGCTGATGTGACTACATCGTTTAAGTGGTTGGAATATTTTGTTGCCGAGTATTGTTATATTAGGGTCATATACGACCCCTCGGTGTGGTTTGTGTAACGAACGTTTCTACGAGGTACCTTGCTTTATCCTACAATTTAATGATTTAATTATGGCTTCGGTGGCGTAGTCGGTAGCATGCTGAACTGCTGTGCACAAGATAGCGGGTTCAAACCCGGCCGAAGTCGTCGGATTTTTTAAGAGCGTTAAAAATCCTTCAGTATGCCTTCCTTCGGAGGGGAAGTTAAGCCGGCGGTCCCATGTCATAGATTTATGGCATGTTAAAGATCCTTTCACAGACTAAACTTGTGTAAAGCAAAATTGTTAGGTTAGATTTCGTCAGAACGCTCTATCAAAGTTCCAACGATCACCACTAGGTATCATTGATATCTGGTGGCGAAAGTTGAAACTACTTGAAATTGAACGGAACTTGTAGCTCACCCCATGGGTGTCCGCATTGAAGCAGCTACAGCCTCTGGCGAGCTGAACATGTCCTCGGACACTCCCGGCACTAAAAGCCATACGCTAAATAAATAAATAAATAAATAAATAAATAAATAAATGTACTCAGAATTCTGAAGCATACTTTCTGGCTGATATTGGTAATACTGAACCATCTTTCGCTTAAGAATTTGCAATTTATCAAACAACTCCTGTTGTATCATCTAAGGCATCGTTTCCCAAACTGTGGTACGCGTACCACTGGTGGTACACTCCTACTGCTGCAGTGGTACGAAAAATAGAAAAAAATATTAGATACGTTACGAAAAATATAAAAACATTGATATGTTGCCAGAGGACTTTAAGGCCAAAGACAAGGAGCAGTTTTATGAATTGAATTGTGATTTAGAACTAAGGGAAACTTTTTCAAAATTGGCTCTTGTTAACTTTTGGGTTGAGAGACGTGCAGACTATGCAGACATAGCTGACAAAGCAGTTAGATTTTTACTGCCTTTCACTACTTCGTACTTGTGTGAGACTGCATTTTCTTCACTTATTATCTCAAGAATAAATACCGCTCCTTACAGTGGAAATCGATCTTCGTTTGAGACTCAGCAATCTTAAACCAGACATTCCTAAGTTGCCTTCTAATCTTCAAGCTCACACTTCACATTGAAGTTGTTAGTTGTACTTTGGATTTTATGTTTAATTATTAAGAGTTGTTTTATTAATATTGTTTGTACAGTTTCATTTCTGAATGTTTGAATTGAATAGGCTACTTATAAAATAAATGATAAAACAACTGGACACAATTTTATTATTTGAACTTTAACTCTAACAGTCTAACTCTAACAAACACAATTTACAATCCATATTTTGGTCTGGTACATAGTGGTGGGGTTATAGTTACTATATCTCCCAACCATTAGGTGGTACGCGACAGATTCTCATCTCTTAAAGTGGTACACACACAAAGAAGTTTGGGAAACACTGATCTAAGTGCCCACGTCATGTCTTTGTTTGTGTTCCATGCCTAAGAAATGGTTGCATACAATGGTGACGTGCAATACGGTTTCTGACTCAGAACAGCCATAACGACACTGCGGGATCTTTCTCAATGAGCTTCAGGTAGCTCCTTGTGAGGCTGACTTGGTCTAAGATCCTAAGCATAAAACATTTTGTTCCTGGAAACATCTGTCCTGAAGTAAGCCAAGCGTTCGATGCAGTCGATGCAAGATTCACCTTATTAGCATGCCTTCGCCATCCAAGACTCTAGCATTTCAAGATCACTGTGCGAATGATGTTCAACTTGTACCTGATTCATCATCAATGGCGCTGACGAACTGCTTCTGCGATGACTTTGTGCGATGCTGATCAATTGGCTTGTGCGTACAAGCGCTCTCTTAAGTTGATTATCTTCCGGTCAATTTGGCTAGTTTTGTCAATAAATCTTCGAATACCTACAGTACGTGTCTGGGAAGAGTTATATGCTCCACTGAATATCTTGGATGATGTTTGCGTTCCTTTGTGAACATAGTTCTTATCTTGCACTAGGGCCCTCAATGTCTCTGCTGATCCCTTTGATGATGCCGAAGAAGTAACTCAGTACAGGTTTAGCGTATATATTCACAGATTTAGTTTAGTTTTAACTGTTTATACGAGTCTTCAAAATTATTGATGTCGTTCTACAAATTCACCTGTCACGTCATTCATTATCATCATTACAGTATATAAAACGGTAAGGCGTATCGTTCACGAAACTCAATCTCTTAAACCAGATGGAGTTAGAATGTGCGGTTTGTACCAAACTCTTCCAAATTGTCTCAATAGTACAGGGGAAATCTTGCATTTCTTGAAAAGCCGACAGAAATATATATATAAGGCCTACTGTATATACAGTACGAATATATATGTTAATAAAGTGCGTTTAAACCAATAAACAAGACGATATACCCTGCCCGCGTCGAGCCCGCATAACAGTAGAGCCAGATGGGTGGTATATACACACACATATGGGGCGTATACAAGTAACCGATCGTAACAAATGAGGATTCATAAGTAGTAGAATTACCCCTAGCAGTGACGAATTGCAATCTCTTTTCATAAACATCGGTAATTTGTGCTTTTAAACAAATAAACAAGAACTGTGTCGCGTCTAGCTCGCATACCAATAAAGCAGGGCAAGCGAGAATTCTTACATTGGTCCACCAATTATTAATACAATTATTATATTAAACCTAAAATTCATATAAAAGTTCTTGAAATTCAACAACATTTGAGGAAAACCATGGTAAACGATCTCAGCATTCATAATACGCTTTGTTGTATAACGCCCTTGGATTTTGGGGTATCTATCCATTTAACCACTGCGATACTCTTTGTGGATCCGACTAGCCTTTGGACTGACACAGTCACACACATAGCCTACAATAATTACATCAGCAAGTAACAGAATAATAATGATTAGTTTAAAGGAATTGTGTGAGTCTTCGCATCTGACTCATGATAATATCGAAAGACGTGTATACCTATTCGAGAGGACGTGATGGTG
The DNA here is from genome assembly GCA_946902985.2 of Meconema thalassinum. NCBI lineage: Eukaryota > Metazoa > Arthropoda > Insecta > Orthoptera > Tettigoniidae > Meconema > Meconema thalassinum. The sequence continues at coordinate 591,205,593 of OX336390.1, forward strand.
CAGTGGTCAAACTGCTTACTTCTCACCAAGGTGGTCGGGATTTGATTCTCAGTCAATGCATGTAAGATTCTCGAAGTGAAATATCACGTCCTGTAGTACGACTTTCACGTAAAATAGAGGTCCCCTGCCTCATCTGTGATTGACGGCCACATATAATTACATACCTCCTACCTTTCTTCCTTCCAAACCGAAGGGTATTTTTCTTGAGTCCTCTTTTCCTCTCCCTTAGAACTTTTGAATCACCCTGTATACTGAGCATGATCAACATGGATTTATATTTTTGGCACAATGATGTAGGCCCTATTTATAATATACGAATAAAAAATCGACTGACATAGAAGAGATTCAATTTGCTTTGCAACCTCCTGTCCCTTATCGGTGAAGAAGGAATTAGAAGTCACTCAATTACAGGAACAGATTAATAAATAGTTCATTATAAACGCCATTTCCTTATCATATTTGGTTAGAACACGAAGCAGCTTTGTGACCACACCTTTGTAACTAAAGTGGTTAACTCTTGTAATAATTCATTTTCGTGCCATTATTCAAGATGTGTGTTCTTGATGCAATTGATGGGGTGTTTATTGCGGAGATAAAGCAGAAAGAGCGTGGTGCCCGCGGGAAGTGGCGACCTAGTGGAGGAGACCACGCATGGCTAGCAACTGGCAAACGAACCATGAAGATTCATCGAGTCCAGTATAACGTGGCTGAAATTACTATAGCTTAGAGCTCGGGTATTACATCAGAAATGGTTAGTCATACACTGGAATGAAAGAAATTGTTAGTAGATTAGACGTGCTAAAACCTGTATGGCGTCGCATATCTTACAGTAAATAGAGAGCCCTGAAGCCATTCTTCAGTGTTGTCCTATTTACAATTGATATTGAAACTTTTCACTCCCAATTACTGGGACATGCGAAAGAGCAAACTGAAAAGAAAAGAAAAATACACGTGATTAAATGTAGGGGAGACTTTGCAAACTCCGTGGTACGGCTAATTCCACAGTATAGAGGTGTGTAAATTATTATAATTAAATAAAGAATTTAAATCAGTGACAATTTTTTATTCAAAATTATTTTATAGACCAACATTTATTGTCTTTTATGGGGGACACGAGGGAAACCTCCCAGTAGGGTGTATTTGTATGTGATATTGGTATACATACGGGTGTCTCCTGAGCAACGGACTAGGACTCTTCCTAGACGGCTGATTCTCTTACACCAGAAGTAACAGAGTTATTTAAAATGAGATCTAACAAACGTTTTTTTTAGAACCAACTTTAACAGTCATTTCTGTTAATATTGAAGGAATATCATCTTGTAAAGAACAATTTTTGTATGAACTTTGTCGCGACAAGCATTGCCATGTTCTATGTGTTCAGGAAACACACAGAGATATGATGCAGAAACGCCCATCTGTTCCTGGCATGAAACTGATTGCTGAAAGATCACACGCTCTATATGGAAGTGCCATTTTTGCAAAGCCGAATTTGGAAGTCAGAAGTGTCTGCCAGTCAGATGAAATCAATATTGAAATTATCATCGTGGAGCTAAGTAACTGTATAATCACCTCAGTTTATAATAGAGCTGGTAATAATCAATTTTCAATTAATCGATTAATAATCGATTAATCGATTAATTTGAAATTAATCGGAAACGATTAATCGGTTAATCGGAGCTCCTTAAAACCGACTAATCGATTAACCGATTAACCGAATAATCGATTAATCGAATAATCGATTAACCGAAAAATCGATTAACTGAGAGTAGACACGAGATAAGAAAATAAGTTTTGAAAATGGTTTAAATGAGAAGTCATCGCTTAAGTTGAGTTAGGCTTATTTTCGGAATGATGTATAGAAATCTATAAAAGTTAAATTTTGCGTAAAGAGACGTGTCCTTCCTTGTTTATGTTAACATTAACCAAATAACAGTCAGTGACAGTGGAAGGAAAGACATCAATCAAATTGGTAAGGGTTTCAGGAAAAGAAAACGAGGAGTTTTCAGCAATGCTTTTGAATCTTGTTCAATTTTTGTTGGAAAGGCTGTTTGCAATTTAGGACAGGAACATTTTTGTTTTATTCTGGTTTAGCATAATTTCCACAAAGACCTGTAGGTTGTAACTCTTCAGGCGGTCAACCTGAATTTGCCCAAAGACTGGGCGGAGTCCAATGTATAAACTATATGAATTATAAGTAAATAACACTCCTAGGAACATTACATGTGTTAGTTATGATCGCTATTACAATCACTATCACTATTACGTCGCCACACTCGAATGCTCCGAGTGGGTGAGATTTCACGAGCCCTTCATCCAGGAAAGCCACCAACAGCAATGAGGTTCAGTCATGTTTTGGGGTGGAATCATGTTCGGTTGACGTACGCCTCTAATTCCTATCCACGGTAACATGACTGGTCTGGTGTATACAGACAACATCGTTACAGGATTTGCTACCACAATGGGTGAGGGCTTCACACTAGTGGACTATAATGCTCGTGCCCATCGAGCTAGGGTGGTCACTCAGTTCCTTCAGATGCATGTCATACAGAGAATGGAGTTGTCTACCTATTCTGCGGACATGAACTGTAATGAACATGCCTGGAAAGAGCCCAAGAGGGAAATTTCGCACCGTCCCAATCCTCCAACAAACAAAGAGCAACTGATTGAAGCTGCTTTCCAAGAGTGGGGGAATCTGCCCCAATCCACGTTGCATTCGTTGGTGCTCAGTATGCCTCGTCATCTGCAAGCATGGATTAGAGCTCGTGGTGCTTGCCACGGTGGGTGAGTGGTTATAGTGTCGGACTACCAACCCCAAGATTGCAGGTTCGCCCCTGGCCATGGTAAGTGATTTTTGAAGGCGACAAAAATCACGATACTCATGTCATACGTTGTTGGCATGTTAAAGAACCCATTTGAATTCAGTAGGCCGTGTTCAATGGCAAAATTAATCTCGGGATTTTCCGCCAACACAAAGTTCCTCCATTCTCTACTTGAAAGGGCTGTAGCGTCAAGGAGTTTAGATATCTAACCTCCTTGACTTTCATAGCGTTCAAAGGAACGACGAAATTCGACATGCAAGCTACCCTCTGGGTGTCAATTAACAAAGCTTGCACCAGGCACCCGAGGCCATACGATATTATTATTATTAGAGCTCGTGGTAGCCATACATGGTATTGATATGCCCCAACATGAAAAGGACGGTTGTGTGCTCAGTCCCACATTATCACTTTTATTATTCGTCGCGTGTTTCTGTCTCTTTTGCAAAGCAGATTGTGTGTGGTTTTTCTTAGTATGTACCCTATATTGTGTATAATATGATAACATACACATAGCAAAATAAACAAGTTACTGAATCACAATATGCGAGACCTTTTTTGACCATTGTATAAGTTTAGTTTGTTTAATAAGGGTTTGTGAATTATTTATGAGTATTATGATCGTGTATACAAATAAGAATAACACAATATAATAAATAAAATAAAATTAGAGCATGCACTTGAATTCTATTATGCATAAGTTTACATATCTCAGCGGAGCCTTGGTCGTACAGTTGTTACGCTTTAGCCTGCCTACTCCCGCCGGGCTCATTGTGATCATAACAAATACGTGTAATTTTTCATGGAGTTCATTTACTTATTTCTCATATTTTATATACATTGCACCTCGCACAGTCAATGGACAAATTCATGTTGACCGACTGAAGAGTTACAACTGACAGTTTTTGTATAGGCAACACTGAAACAATGGCTTCAACAGTTCACAAACAAGATGCATTATTTAAAAATAAATGTGACAATATATTTCAAAAATACTAGCAAGTACTCATTTTCTGGGACGAGGCAGCTCCGCTTTGCAGTCACAGTGTTTCCAGCGGGGAATATCAAGTATTTTGTCGCTAGTTTAGCGGGCCTTTGATATATTGTTTATTCATTTTCCACCTGTGAAAAAGGGTGAGTATGCAAGTCAGGCGGTGAATTCCCAAGATAGACGTCCAGCTCGTTTTTTGCAATGATTGCAATATTTACGCTACATCTACAATATTTCCTATTTTTACCGCGCTTTTTATAACTGCCCTACCATGAGATCTTTGAGTTTTTATCGAACTTGCCTAAGTGTTGACTTAAGACATAACCTTCGTTCGTAAGACGTCACATTTGTATCTTTGGAGTCGAAATTTAATGTTTTTCGGACGGTCAAAGACGTTTTACATCAGATTAATAAATACAATTAGATGACCAGATTCGATCGTCAAGCGATCATCAGATCTTTACACTTCGGCTATTAATCTGTGTCGACAAGTATGGGTTATGATATTTACAATACATACACTTTTTTAGTTGCAGTAGTAATTAATCTAGCACAAATAGTAAAGATATGTTATTTTTTTTGTTGAGATACTGATAGTTGTGATTGATCTTCAAGTTTGCTTGCTTAGTGCCATTATGTGATTGTTATTAAATTGTCAGGTTATTGTGTCAGCATAATGGTCCTCACGCTGTGCACAAAAACACATCGCTCAAACTTCGAAGTGGACCATTTAATAACTATCAGTATCTCAACAAAAAGCACATATCTTTAGTTGGGTAGTTTAATTGCTACTGCAAATAAATAAGTGTATATATTGTAATTGTCATTCCATACTTCTCCATGTACAGTAGATTTAATAGCATACGTGTAAATGATCTGATGATGATCACTTGACGATCGAAACTAGTTATCCAAGTGTATTTATTAACATCATGTAGTATTTTTTCAGGATTAGCGAACAAATTTTGATTTCTAAGGCAAGCCTGAAAAAGGGCTTCCAACACGGTAATCCTTGGAGTGAAGTTAAATGAAACCTCAAAGCAGGCCTTGAGCAGTGGCTAGCATTCTTAGCTGTCACCACAGAGGTTTGGGTTCGATTCCCGGCTCTGCCAAGAAATTTATTTCTGGTGTGGGGGCTGGAACGTGTACACTCAGCCTCGTGAGGCAAAACTGATAAGAGGAGGGTTTGATTCTTACCTCAGTCATCCTGGAAATGATTTTCCATGGTTTCCCATTTCTACTCCAGGCAAATGCCGGGATGGTACCTAATTCAAGGCCACGGTGGTTCCTACCCATATTCTACCTGAATTACAAATACACACACTGGTGCAGACATCGCAGTGACATGTTATCAGACAAGTCATAAACACACCCCAGTACGCGGGGATACGTGACCACGATGTTGCAAAACCCCCTAAAAGAATCAAAAACATCATCCATCATGGGACTGCCCCGGCTAACCATGTCGAGTGATTGCATTAAGAAACCAAGTTGTGTCATAGTTGGTTGATTCTGTGAGAGCGTAGTTAAAAATGCGAAATACATTGATTAATCGGAAAAACTAATCAAAAACCGATTAATCGATTATTCGAATAACCGATTCATCGATTTTTCTAAAAACCGATTAATCGACTAATCGATTAATCGTCATTTACAATAATTAATCGATTATTCGGTTTCGATTAATCGAAATCTGAAATTAATCGATTAAAAGTAACAGCCCTAGTTTATAAACCACCTTCAGCAGAATTTTCCTTCATTCCACCCCAAAACTTTGATAAAAGTAGAGCTTCCATTGCTATAGGTGATTTCAACAGCCACAGTCATGTATGGGGTTACGCACTTGAGGACAAAAATGGTGAGGCAGTCCTTTCGTGGGATGAAATCTTTCAACTCGCCCACATCCATGATAGCAAACTCCCTCCTTCTTTTAATAGTGGAAGATGGGGACGAGGCTATAATCCAGACCTTCTCTTTGTTAGTGAAAGCATTGTGCATACATGTAACAAAGCTTTGTGTCTACCAATACCTAACACACAGCACAGGCCCATCATGTGCCAAATTTTGCCATCAATAAGACCTCAAGAAGTTAGATTTAGGCGAAGATACAACTTTAAGAAGGCTCACTGGAAGATTTTCAAACATTTTGGATGAGAAAATTCTGATCATCGCTCCTGTCCCTGAAGAGTACGACAAGTTTGTAGACATTGTCCAAACCTCCTCAAGGGCATCAATTCCATGAGGCTGCAGAACAAATTTTATGAAAGGCATTAAGTCTGAAACGGCCACTCTGCTTGAGGAATATTATAAAAAGTACGAACATGATCCTTTTAGCGAAGAAACATCAATCCTTGCACAAAGCGTTCTTTCCTCAGAATCAATGGTGAAAAGGGATGAGTGGATACAATTAATGGCAGACTGTGACATGAGCAAGAGTAGCCAGAAGGCATGGAGACTATTACGACCTCTCAGTAATGATAACACTCAAGCCAACACATTTGCTAATATAAAGGCAGATCTAATTGCCCACCAGTTGCTAGTTAGTGGTAAACTAACCCGATCTAGAAAGCTAGATAAGAAACCAATAGCACAGCAGTACAACCAAGAGAGCAACATCCTATCTTCATCATTTACTGAAGCCGAACTGGAATTAGCACTAAAGAAGTGCAAATTGGGAAAAGCATCTGGACTAGACGATATTCGAGTTGAGCAGATCAAGAATGTTGGTCCTGTTTCGAGGCGATGGCTATTGGCATTAATGAACAATTGTGACCAAGAATGCAAGATTCCCAAAATCTGGCGAAAGGCTAGAGTCATTGCTATCCCTAAACCGGGCAAAGATAGGTTGGATCCCAAAAGCTATAGGCCTATCTCCTTGCTCTGTCACCTGTACAAGGTCCTAGAGAGGCTCATCCTTCAGAGACGTATTGGAAAAGTGGAGCCATTTCTTATACCACAGCAAGCTGGATTTCGAGAAGGGAAAAGTTGCACATCACAGGTATTAAACCTGACACAGTACATTGAGGACGGATTCAAAAATCGGCTCATTACAGGCGCTGTTTTCATTGATATCTCTGCAGCTTACGACACAATCAATCATCGGCTTCTTCTAGCAAAATTGTATGACATCACCAAAGACTTCCATCTAGTGTGCAACATTAGAAATATTCTCCAAAACCAAAGATTTTTTGTGGAATTCCAGGGACAAAGAAGCAGATGGAGAACACAGAAGAATGGGTTACCGCTAGGCAGTGTGCTCGTACCACTGTTATTCAACATCCATACCAATGATCAGCCTTTACCTGAAGATACCCAGAGTTTTGTCTATGCTAATGACTGTGCAGTCACTGCTCAGGCCAACTGCTTTTTAAATGTAGAACAGACTTTGACTAAGGCCCTGGAAGAACTAGCTACTACAGTGACAATCCCCTGAAGCCAAATCCTGCCAAAACTCAGAGTTGTGTATTTAACCTCAATAACAAAAAAGCAGCTAAAACCCTACAAATCACTTGGGAAGGAATCCCTCTTCAGCATTGTCCGACTCCAAAATATCTGGGAGTAACTCTGGATCGTACGCTTACGTATAAGAAGCAGTGTCTAAACGTGAAGCAAAAAGTGTCTGCCAGAAACATCATAGTGCGGAAACTGAGAGGCACCACCTGGGGAGCTCATCCATGCACTCTGAGAACAAGCGCGCTAGCACTGTGTTACTCCACTGCTGAATATGCATGCTCGGTGTGGCACAAGTCCAGCCATACCAGAAACATAGATGTAGCATTAAATGACACCTGCCGTATTATCACGGGCTGTTTAAGACCTACACCCATAGATAAACTTCACTGTCTCGCTGGTATAGCACCACCTGAAATCCGACGCGAGGTTGCTGCTAGATATGAGAAAAGCAAGGTTATGACTATGGAAACACACCCATTGTATGCTTGTCTGCCAGCACATCCTAGGCTGAAATCTAGAAAGAGCTTCTTGAAAACCACTGAAGCTCTTAAAGGAACATCACTGCAAGCAAGAATCTCAATGTGGCTGGGAAAATGCCAATATTTGAGAGAATGGATGGTCCCAAAGGAAGAGCTTCTCCCTGGACATTCAGGAAAGTAGACAACATGGAAGGCTTTTAATCGGCTACGCTCCGGTACCACGAGATGCAAGAACTACCAGCAGAAATGGGGCCTTCCTGTGGAATAAGTTTACTGTGAGTGTGGTGCTAGCAAACTAATGATCATTTTCTACTGTGTCCTTCTTCTCCAGACACTTGCACATTAAAGACTTAATGGGAGCAACTTCAAATGCACTCGTCGTGGCAAATTATTGGTCAACCAGTGTTAAATATTTCTATTGTTTCATTTTTCTATGTTTACTTTGTTCTTCTGACACGATAAATAAATAAATATTGTCTTTTATTACCCTACTTAGTAAGGGCCTCCGTGGCTTAGGCGGCAGCACGCCGGCCTCTCACCACTGGGTCCGTGGTTCAAATCCCGGTCACTCCATGTGTGATTTGTGCTGGACAAAGCGGAGACAGACAGGTTTTTCTCCGGGTACTCCGGTTTTCCCTGTCATAATTTCATTCCAGCAACACTCTCCACTATCATATTTCATCTGTCATTCATTTAATCATTGCCCCAGGGGAGTGCGACAGGCTTCGGCAGCCGGCACAATTCATATCCTCGCCGCTAGATAGGGCCTTCATTCATTCCATTCCCTGACCCGGTCGGTGGACTGGAAGCAGGCTGTGGATTTTCATTACCCTACTTAGTAATGTTTTCTCCCCCGTGGACTTACACCTCTTCCCATAAGGAATTGCGACTGAAAAATTCAGAATTGGGGATTCTGAGGGATACCTGAGCTGGGTCCTATTTCATTTTCTCATTGACTTTGGAATTTACCTTCTAAGTCACATGATTTCAATCCATAGTTCATGAATCTTTGAATAGTTCAAGAGCGGATCATCAGTAATTAAGACTTCAAATCCCTCTGCTCCAAATCCACACAAAAAGTAGGGAGAAGTAATTAAAACAAAACGTGTGATTCTGCATTAGTAAGGCTGCTCTGTTAGTGCAAACTTAAAAAGATTATTTTACTTTGAGTTTCTTACAAGAAAATATAATTATGACATTTGGTTTAACATTTGAAGTAATTTCAGCGCCTTGCAAACATATTTAGTAAATTAAGCCGTGAAAAATATAAATGCAATTTTGTAAAACTGGCGTCGAGTCTAATAACTTGCACACATCTGTACTTGCAATCTTAATGCGGAGGTAGGCTACTGTACTCCAGTGCAAAAGGCGAGTTTATCTCTCCAGTTGTGTTGAGTCAAATATTTAATTTATTTTGGCTATGAATTTTGAAACGACAGATGCTACCACCTGGTGGTATAATTATGAAAACTTGTGTTATTAGTTTGTGAAGTATTTATATAAAAAAAACAACCCCTGGCACTATCCAGCCCATGACGGGCTAAGGCCAACCAAGCGACCGCTGCCCAGCCATTTGGCCTGCATATATTGGGGTGACGCGTGATCAGCGCGTCGGGTCCCCTCGGCCGTTAATCTTGGTATTCGTGATCGGGGCGCTGTCTCACTGTAAGACAGCTACTCAATTGTCCTCACGAGGCTGAGTGCACCCCGTTCCAACCCTCACGTCGGTTTTAAAATCCCTGACGGAGCCGGGGATCGAACCCGGGGCCTCCGGGTGAGAGGCAGGCGCGCTACCCCAACACCACGGGGCCGGCAAGTATTTATATAATCTCATATATTTCGGTGATGCACTTATGCCGTAGTGGAAATTATTAGACTTATATTGTGGACTTAAACAAGGTACCACGGACTTTGCAGTAATGCCACTAGGATTAACCAAACATCCTTAAAAATTTACTAAATTTGAATGTTTTTGAAAGTGTTATTTTAGGTATTGTGTTGGATAATTTAGACAATTGCCAGATGAAATTTTAAATACGGAATTTATGTCACAGATATGTAGTACCGGTAATTTAATTTTACATTTTTTTTTGTTCAAATCCTTTTTCTTAATTTATCATGTTTACCAGCAATCCTTTAATGTTGCGGATTTAGCCGAGTTTCCCCTATATTCTATTTGTTATGGATCACAGAAGAGTTAGGATGACAAGTTTCGCTCATCAAGCGAGCATCATCAGATCGAAATATGCAAAACAAAATAACTTTACAAAACACTGCCAAACCCACAATGCCACCCACAAACGGTCGCTGCCATCCAAAAACAAATAGCACGGCAAACAGGTAAAAAGTGTGGCGACTACTGTATTATTGATTACTGTCCCAGACAAAAATTGTTTATCTATGTTGCGGTACTAGTTTTTTTTACCATAATCTCAGCAGAGTACCCGTAAATCATTACTGCATATTAGTTTACAATTCTAGTTTGGTGCTTATTGTTTAAGTGTATCACACAACAGAAGCTACAGCTTCATAGATTAGTTGGTGGAGGGAGACTGTTTTGCATGGGACAGTCTTGCTACCCAGTAGATATTAAAATACATAGTTATTATCTCGGGTGATTAATACTTTAGTATTTATCTATAATATTTGCCACACTTTATAAATTTTTGCCGTGCTTTTTCTTTTAGTTCAGCGATCGTTTGTGGGTGACATTATGGGTTTTGATAGTGTTTTGTAGAGCTAATTTTTCTTTTAAATTTATATCTGTTAATGCTCGCTTGACGTGCGAAACATGCCAATCTAACTTTTCTGTAATCCATAACAAATATATATTTTTTTATCCCATGTAATTTCTTCAGGTTATTTTTACGCATGTCCAAGGATTATACTGTGTTGACCGCCTGAAAAGTTGCAATGTAAATTGTTTCATATCTTGGTATGAGTCTTAACCTGTTAAGTGTTTCGTCCGTCTATTAACGATGCACAAGAACTCTTTTTATAATCACCATTCTCTTTTCGAAAGCCGAGTTGTTCTCCGTCATGTTCTGCCATCTGTTGGGCATTATGCAGTACTACTTGAGTTTGGATTTGCTTCCGGAAGTAATTAACAGATCATTTTGTAGACGTCTGTCCTCTACAGCTGGAGTTTAACTGAGATGTAAACAAGCATTGTGGAATAACAAGTGAATCTTTTCACGCCGCACCGTGATTTCAGCTCAAAGAATATCAATGTTTGTACTAGTGAGGAGCCTTCTGATTTTAGGAAATAATTTTTGAGCACTGGAGATTATGCAAGCGTGTCTCAAAATAAAAATTATTATTAATCTTGGATTTGGAAAATACATTTAGAATAATCAAGACCCATTATCCATAAACATTTTAAGTTGAAAATTACGACTTCAACAATTTATATTTAAACGGAATTGAAAAGACTCTGCGCTGTGGTAATATATAGCTAACTAAGCACTTAGAAGGTTAAAAGTCAAATAAATACATACAGATCATCATAATCAAATTCCAGCTCCAGTCGCCTGGGCGCTGTTAACGAGTCCTCGTCCCCTTTTTCTGTCCATGAATAGTTGGTCTTTATGAGTCCTTCTCCAGTCTAGCCCTTTGTCTTGAAGATAATCCTTGATTTGGTCCATCCATCTCTTCTTTCGTCTTCCTACTGATTTTTCTCCAGGATAATCTTGTTGAAGTAAGCTTTTGGTGTCCTCTCGTCTCCCATTCTTTGAATGAAGATGCCCATACCATCCTAATCGTTGCTTCAGCAAATATTTTGTAGTACTGATATCTATGCCAGCCTCTGTCCTTTTGTTTCATTTCTTACTTTGTCTCTCCTTGTCCTATGAAGCCTTGTTCGTATAAACTTCATTTTGAATGCCTGGATCCTACTTTCTTCTCTTCTGGACAGAGTGCATGTTTCTACACCGTAAGTCAGAATTGGGATGTAGTGTGTCTTAAACAGTATAGGTTTACACTTCCTGGGCACTTTATTATCCCACAGTAGTGCTCTAACTTGTGCAATACTAACATATGAACGGTGGAATATATCTATTGCTTGTTATTTAGTTCTTGTTGCTGCATGTGAGGGTCTTGTTTATCGTGGCCATTTAGCTCCATGTACTTCAGTGGGTGTGGATGTGGTTGTCTGATAACCTGCGTTCGTTGTAATCACAGTACGTGTGTATTTGTAATTGATGATAAAACTTGCCACCAATGTGGTAGAGTTTGTGGCTCGAGGATTGGTCTCTACAGTCACCTGAGAACCCACCAATGAATGTTTTGGAAGACAGTTTTTTACTCGTTCGCGAGTGATAGCCAATGATTGATTTGAATGATTTGTAATTGAGGTTGGAATTGAGAAGGAAGCGGTCGTAGATTGAAGTTGAGAATAATGCCATCATTTGCCTGAAGTAGAAGCGGGGAAACTCGGAAAATTACTTCTAGAATGACTGAGGTGAGAATAGAACCCACCTCTCTTCAGGTTCACCCTACGGAGGTGATCCTATCCCGTTGCAGCCCTCAGACCAAAATGAAATGTCATCGCAATTACACCTCCGCGGTAACGCCCAGGAATGCTAGTCACTACGCTACGAGGTGGGTCAACGTAAGAGTGTTTTGTGCTCAAAGCCGCCTTAAGTCATGTAACATTTTTAACTTCAAGTAAAATGGAGTACCAAATAATAAGTTACTCAAGGTTGTCACTGAGGATCCATAAATCTAAACTAGTTGTTTTGTGTAGCAGAATGAATAATGTCTTTCTAAATCGTGCGTAGCTTGTGCTGATAGAGATCCGCCACTTGATTCGTTCCACTTCCTTGCACCAGTAAAGGAATCAACATTAAATATACGGCATTTTATCATACCTGTATATGAAGTATTTTACTCGCCAGGGCAGGGCCCAATGACACTGCTCTCAGAGATGGTTCGTTTAGTTACCAAGGCCAGATTATACAGTCTTAAATATGATTATCATTATTAATAATAATAATAGTCTATTAATAACGCTAATAATAATTATTGTTATTATTTTTCAGGGGTAGTGCGTCATTAAATGCCGAAAGGGCCTCTCCCACCCAGGGCCGTCAGGCCGTATTGCACAAAATTAATTATATAATGTATTTAAAAATTATTTAAAATTACAGATATTCAACTCAAGTGTTTTATGCTTCTCTCTCTAAAAATAATACATTACTCATCCCTAGCTTAAGTTCCTGCCAGTCTCGTACGGTGTATTGTAATAGTGAGGACCACACTATTGAACCTTCCATGTAAAGTAAATTGAGGGAAGGGCCGGCTGTGAAAACAGTGTACATTGCACAGTCTTGCACGCAAATTCTTCTGTGCTATGAAAGGATTTTCTATTCTCTTCAAGGGCCTGGAGAATTAGCCCATACGGTTGCGTTGGAGATAAATAGAACATCACTCCATTTCACTTCCTGCTTACGTCGTGTTTGAAGGTCTAACTAGATTACGGGAGATGGGTCTGCTCCTCGCCATTAAACAGGTACTTAGCCATTGTTCACATCTTTCTGAGGGTAACACTTAAACATATATTTCTTTAATTTTATTAATGCAGCCAATGGCCATTTATTTTATTTTCAGGACGCGTCAGAGAAATTCCCATTTTTTTCGTTATCGTTTTACCCTGCAGGTTTGGCTTTTTCCACGGACTAAGCGAAGGATCCCAACTCTACCGTTAAGCAAAGCAAACAAACCAATTAAACAAACCCCGTGGAGCTACAGCCCATGAAGGGCCTAGGCCTACCAAGCGACCGCTGCCCAGCCATTTGGCCTGCCGATTATGGGGTGACGCATGGTCTGCACGTTGGGTCTCCTCGAAGGGGCGTGGTAGCATATTGGTCAAGCAGTTAGCCTCTCAACAAGGTGTACTGGGTTCGATTCCCGGCCAATGCATGGTAGAATTTCGAAGTGAAATGCCATAACCTGTTGTTCGGATTCCACATAAAAAGGAGGTCCCATGGCTCATGATTGCAAGATTAACGGTCATACAAAACTTCCTTCCATTTTTTTGGTCCCCTCGGCCCATAATCTTGGTCTCCGTGACTGGAGCGCTACCTCACTGTCACTCAATTGTCCTCACGAGGCTGAGTGCACCCCGTTCCAAACTTCACGAGGTCGGCACCATTACTATTTTTTATGACGTTATGGCCAACTAAGGAGCGCGATTGAACCCATTTCACACATGAATTTGAATTAGCATTTTCTCCTCCCAAAATCTCTTCATTCTTCCACTATAATGTTTCTTCCTTCTTGCTCTCCATGCAAATGGTGGCTCTCATTTGAGGGTTTGCATCAAATTGATGTATGTTCAACGATCTGCATCTAGTCCCATCAAATTTCGCCTCTTACGTTAATTTCTTGAAGGTAATTTTCAATTTATTTTATCCAAATAACTATTGCTATTATTATTACTCTTAGGCCTATTATCATTATTACAATTAAAATTAATATTAGTATAATAATAATAATAATAATAATAATAATAATAATAATACCTTATGGCCTCGGGTGCCTGGTGCAAGCTTTGTTAATTGACACCCAGAGGGTAGCTTGCATGTCGAATTTCGTCGTTCCTTTGAACGCTATGAAAGTCAAGAAGGTTAGATATCTAAACTCCTTGACACTACAGCGCTTTCAAGTAGAGAATGGAGGAACTTTGTGTTGGCGGAAAATCCCGAGATTAATTTTGCCATTGAACACGGCCTACTGAATTCAAATGGGTTCTTTAACATGCCAACAACGTATGACATGAGTATCGTGATTTTTGTCGCCTTCAAAAATCTCTTACCATGGCCAGGGGCGAACCAGCAATCTTGGGGTTGGTAGTCCGACACTATAACCACTCACCCACCGTGGCAAGCTAATATTAGTATTACTATTATTATTGTTAGTAGGCCTATTATGTTTTTGTTTATCGTGGTCGTTTAGCTCCATGTACTTCAGTGGGTGTGGATGTTGTTGTTTGATAACCTGTGTTCGTTGTAATGACAGTACGTGTGTACTTGTAATTTGTAATTGATATTGCTGTTGTTACCGACCAGGGTAATCACACGCGTGAAGCACATGGGTTCATGCAATACTCTGGTCTCAGAAGTCGAATGGGTTCGAACCCCACCATCAGTCGCCCTTGAAATAGTTTTCGATGGTTTGCCATTTCAGAATCAAAGAGAGGGAGCTTGACGTTTTTCGTGACAAAGTAATCACGGGACACGAGACCTTATTTTCACCTCTAAAATGTCACCTGCATTGTCCCGCCTTGGTGGGGGTAAGCAACTTGACCGCTAAGCTATTGTATCCCATTTCCCATTTTCAACTCCGGGAAAATTTTGGGACAGCATCTTCAAAAAAGCCAGTTTCATTTACCTCCATAGTTTTACTGGCAATATCTAATTTTATTTGGACACGGAAAATAAATAAATAAATATTGGTGACAATCTCGTGGTGTTGTGACTAGCATTCTTGGGTGTTACCGCGGAGGTCCAGCTTCAATTCCTAGCTCTGCCAAGAAATTGAACTTTGGTCAGAGGGTTGTAAAGCGGTTCACTTTCTTTTTCAACATCACTGAAACTAGGGTGGTCCTTTTTCCAATGAGCCCTTAAGGTAATGAGATTCCTTTTAAATTTAAATCAACAACAACTAGGTTCACTGGAGATTATGCCCCAGTTGTTGTCGGGTGTTCCTATAGAGGCTGGATGGTGCAATGGTCTCCAAACGAGGTGGACCGAGATCGGTTCTCGGTTTATGAATTTTGAATTTTCGAGGTGAGATGTCACATCTGGTGGTTCAGATTCCACGTAAATAGGAGGTCCTGTCGCGTGATTAACGGTCACATAAACTACAAGATTTTGAAGTTCCGATAGCTTCGCTTCAATATAAGAAAGTCACTTTTTTCCCCAACATCGTCGTAGCTAGGGTGGTCCATTTTCCCAGTGAGCCCATAAGATAATGAGATTCTTTTAATTTGACTTTGTAATTAATGGAATTACATTCTGAGGTTTCCTTCTACCTCGGTGAGTCACCAGTTAATAATAGGTATAAGTAATACCGTTTAGCATGATTCAATTTCTTTTAGCAACCATCTATTAAGAAACAAATCAGTGCATTTCAATTAACTTTTTATGAACATAATCTCACGTCATTGAAAATTAACTCGTGTATTCTCTGGAGCCATGTACTGTGTGAGTGGGGATGGGGGAAGAGAAGTTTTGAGAAGAGTGCACATTTCGTGGGTATAGTTCTACTGGCTAATTATTCTACCCCCTCCCCCCGCCCACGGGGTCACAACTTATGGGAAGTGGTTGGTGACCATTTGGCCCCATCAGAGCTCGATATTGCTTCCACTTACTTCAGCTCATGTCCATCTCGTTGTGTAGTGGCTAGCACTCTTGCCTGTCACAGTTGAAACCCGAATTCGTTTCCCAGCTATGCCTAGAAATTTTATTCTGGTTTGAGGATGGGAGTGGGGTACACTCAGCCTCGTGATACAAAACTTAAGGGGAAGATGACCTCGTAGTTCCAGCCTTTAAATAACTAATAACTGACTAAACAACTTAGAAGAGGTGGATTTGATTCCCACCTCAGCCATCCTCTACGTGGTTTTCTATAGTTCCCACTTCTACTCCAGGCAAATGCCGGGATGGTTCCTAAATTAAAGCCACGGCCGCCCCCTTCCCATTCTGAATTACAACTACACACCCTAATTCCGCCATCACAATACCACAAGTAATCAGACAAATTCCACACAACCCAAGTACACGAGGATACATGAACACGATGTCCTAAATTCTCTAAAGAAATCATCATCATCATCATCATCATCATCAACAACAACAACAACAGCAACTGTACTATTTCTACCAAGCTCGTCTATTGAATCTATCCTGTAGATCACTCTTGATCAGTTCTTGCTTTCTTCCAACCCCAGCAGTATTCGGGCATCAGAAATCAAGCGTTTCACTCATTTGACAATCTCATTGACCTTTCCTTCCTTCTTTCCTGATGGTTAATTTTTTGAGGAATCAGTCCGTCCTTATCGTCCTCTTCTTTTACCGCTGAATGCCTCGTGGTGTAGTTGTTAGCTTAGTTGCCTCCCACCCTGGAGGCACGGTTATGATTCCCGGTTCAGCTAAAGAACTTATTGTTGGCTTAGGTACTAGAAATTGTTCACATTACCTATAATGGTGTCTGTTTTTAAGAAGACTTCCCGGCGAAGCCACTCGCGTTAAATCGTGTGGCCACAACTGCAACAAATCCGGAGAACGGAGGTTAGAATTCCGGCACTGCCAGCGGCTAGAGTGGGTATTTTTCCCACACTCCCTCCAGGCAATTGCCGGGAATGTACTTTCTTCCTCCTTCCTTCTTTCATTAATTTATTTCCTTCCTTCCTTCTTTCCTTCTGTCTTTACTTCCTTCTTACTTTTCTTCCTTCTTCCCTTCCTTTTTTTCTTTCTTCTTTCCTTCTTTCCCTCCTTCCATCTGCCTTTACTTCTTTCATTCTTTTCTATCCTTTCTTCTGTCCATTTTTCCTTCTATCCTTCTTTCCTTCTGTCTTTATTTCCTTCATTCTATCCTTCCTTTCTTCTTTCCTCCCCTCTTTCCTTCCTCCTTCCCTTCCTTCTTTTCTTCCTTCCTTCTTCTTTCCTTTCTTACTTCCTTCCTTCTTTCATTCCTTCCCGCCTTCCTTCTTTTTCCTTTCTCATTCTATCCTTCTTTCTTTCTATCTTTCTTTCTTTCTTTCTTTCTTTCTTTCTTTCTTTTCATTCCTTCCTTCTTTCTTCCTTCTTTCCTTCCCTTTTTTGCTATTATTGCTTCATTCAATCCTTCATTCTACTCTTTCTTCCTTCTTACCTTCCTTCTTTCATTCTTTCTTTCTTTCTTTCTTTCTTTCTTTCTTTAATTGATTCTTTCTTTCATGCGTTCCTTTCTTCCGTCCTTCCTTCTTTGCTTCCTTCTTTCCTTCCATCTTTTCATCAGTAGTTTTCATCCTCATCAATAGGGGTCGACAATAATTGACATGTTAAGCCCCTCTAATCGACTCATCATCAATAATATATTGTGACAATAAACAAAGTGAAACCCTTAATGTGTGTGTTTGTAAAATACAGACGGAGTAGTAGACTAATTAGTTGTGTCTAATTACTCCACTTAGGAACTGGAGTGCAGCGCTAATGGCTGTCTAATGAATTAGCAGAGGCCGCCCACGATTGTTGGCAAGCTGGCCGATCACTTCATCTCAGTATCACCGTCTCCGTGAGGTGCAGCTACCGACTATATCCCTTTTGAGACGGAACATACTTAGGTTAGCACTCGCTCAAATGGTAATGTTAGGGGCGACCCTTATTAGGTGTTCTTAGGACAAACTCATCAAATCTTCTAGGTTTGTGCCGTGTCTTGTGTGGGGTTTCGCCTAGGACACCAAGCTGGCTCATCGGCGTGCTCTTGGTGTACCCGCCCGGACCCCCCACAGGAGTAACGAACTGCGCGCTACCTCCATTTATATAGAGTGCAACTGCACTACTTTACTGTGAGAACTAAAAGCTCAAGCAGCCTTAACCTCCCTACAAAGGCTTCCAAAAAAGATGGTATATTGGTTCGTTACTCCTGTGGGGGTCCGGGCGGGGACACCAAGAGCCCGCCGATGAGCCAGCTTGGT
The DNA here is from genome assembly GCA_946902985.2 of Meconema thalassinum. Classification (NCBI taxonomy): domain Eukaryota; kingdom Metazoa; phylum Arthropoda; class Insecta; order Orthoptera; family Tettigoniidae; genus Meconema; species Meconema thalassinum. The sequence continues at coordinate 591,224,010 of OX336390.1, forward strand.
GTCCTGGGCGAAACCCCACAAAAGACACGGCACAAACATAGAAGATTTGCTGAGTTTTAATTCACCGGCCGTGAAAGCCAATATACCATGTTCTTAGAACAAACTCATCAGTACCTCAGTCTACAACAAAACAAGGAAGTTGTTTGTAAATTAGAGTTCTCGACCAACTGATTAACTTCCAGCAAATCTTCTTGGTATTTACCATGTCTGATGATGGGTTACCGGTAAATACACCAAGTCAGACTCATCAGTGGGTTCCTGGTTCATTCTTCCTGGACAACCGTTAGGGTAGCGCACAACTTTGCTGCAGGAACCAAGAGCACCCTCAACTCTTCTCCTCCCTACAGGGGTACCCAAAGTTGTTGTTATTTCATTGGAGAGGCTTGGGCATCGGGATCATTTAACCCCGTGTATTTTGAGTGTGTGTGGGTGAAATATTTGTCTGATAACGTGTGTTATTGTGATGGCTGAATAAGTGGGTGTACTTATGATTCGGAAGAGGTTTGGGAAGGAGACGGCCATGGTCTTAAGTTAGGATCCATCCCGGCATTAACCTGGAGTAGAAGTGGAATCGAACCCACCTCTTCTCAGTTTTGCCTCACGAGATTGAATTCCAGCCTTCAGACCAGAATTACACTTCTTGGCAGAACCAGGAATCGAACCCAGACAGCCAAGAATGCCAGTCGCTAACCAGGAAGTGGGAATATATTACAGCCTTCCTCGGTAGGTCAGTGGTAGAATGTCCGTTAACTGATACGAAGATTGCGGGTTCGATTTCCGACCGAGGTAGTAGGATGTTTGACGAGCAAAAATGGGTCACGACACTCTGAGTTGTGCGACGTTGACTCGTTAAAGACCTATCGTATCATATTAGGTGATTACAAGACAAAATTATCTTGATCTGAGCCACAGGTCACCCACTAGAGTTTTGGTTTTCACTTCCAGATGGCAGAGTTAAACAGAACGTCCAAATTGCAGAGAAGATCGCCTCAATGCCTCCAACTCAAAAGATCTACGTCACATTAGCTGAGGCCATACGATTATTATTATTATTATTATTATTATTATTATTATTATTATTTTCATTATTGACATTAATAGCATTATCATCATTGTTATTATTATAATAATTATTAGCTAACTATTATTATTATTGATCGTTAGGACCAATAAGGACCATGAGAACTCAACTGTTCACCATCTTGCGCGCCCACTAGGTTTTTATCATTTCGGATTGTGCTTTCTTCCTAGCATCCGAATGACCAGGAGTGAATAATTATAATTATTATTATTATTTGATACAGCCACCTATGGACTAGAAATACACAACAATCTTGAAGAAGTTCTGCTGTGATGGAGTCCTTCCCTGAAGCTTTGTTGTTTTTAAGCTCCTTAATTATATCACTAATCTCTTCTTGATTGGGTGGAGAAGAGTCAGGGATTTTTTTGCTGAGGAGGAGAGGACATCAGTTTGTCACAGTTTAGAAGGTCCTTAAAATATTTTGCCAGATGTTCGCAATTTTGCTTATTGCTCATGATAAGCTTCCTTTCTTCTTCCTTAATGCATAAATTACCCGGTGTGTACCCCCTAATCTTATTCTTGAAAGTTTGGTAATAGTCCCTTGTGTTATTCTTCCGAAAATCCTCTTCAATGTTATTTACTTGTTCTTTCTCATACTGTCGTTTGGCATTCCTGAAGATTTTAGCAGTCTACATTCTTTGTATCTGAAAATCTTCGAAGTTGTTCAAGGTAGAGCTCCATTTGTTCCATGCTCTAGATCGCTCTTGTAGGCTAGCTTCACATTAATCGTTCCACCAGGTATGTTTTCTTCTTTTGACCAATTGTAGACTGTAGTCTGTTTTGCAGCGTCCTGAATGTTTTGAGCCATTTCTTCCCACTTGTAAGAATCCAGAGTTTCCAGTTATTCGCGGTAGTTCACTACTATGTTTTGGTTTATTTTCAACTCATTGATGCCATATTTAGTGATCTTGAGGGATGTCCTTTTGTTGCATTTTGGAAGAAATTTTACTTTGATCCTAGTAAAATAGTAATCAGAATCATTGTTGGCACCTCTTTGTACTTTGACGTTCATTACCTCATTTGGGCTGGTCGTCGCAACATGATCTACCTGAAATTCTCCCAATGTTGTATTAGGTGATCGCCATGTCTTTGTTTTCCTGGGGTCCTTTTTAAAGAGAGTTGACACCAGTTTCATTCCAAAACATTCACATACATCTATCAATCTCTCCCCATTTTTATTGGTTCTTTGATGTCCTGAGTACTCTCCCTTTTCCTATATTTCATTTCCTTTCCTACATGAGCATTAAAGTCACCCAACAGGATTTTAACACAGTTATCTGGAGCCTGAAATAGTTCTTGCTCCAGTAGAGACAATAACTCGTTTACTTTCGCTGGATAATTCTTATTTTCCTCATTGATAGGTGCATGAGCATTGAAAAGCATATACAGTTTATTCACACTTTTAAGGGTAGGTATTGATAACCTAGGAGATGGGGACCGAAAGTCATGTATTGCATGAGTGTTCGAGTTATGAACGAAAAAGGCGGTTCCTAGGATGAGGGGACATTTCATTTTTCATGATATTTTTCCTTCCTTAATGGCTGGTTGTCCTTTTAGGATTCTGTAACCCCGTATTGTTGAGATTTCGTTAGATACAAATCTTGTTTGTTGATCTGCTAAAATATTTATCCTGTATTAATCAAGAACCTTTATCAATTCCATTTGTTTTCCAATTTTAAGTAGTGAATTCACGTTGAGGAAACCGAAAAAGTGTTTCATCTTTGTCCTGACTTTGCAAGGTGTTGGATCCTCCGACTGATCCAAACTTGATGGGATAGGGCCCCGTGCCCTATACCAAGGTTGGTAAGACTTGGAGTCAGTTCATCCGCCCTCCAAGCCGTTATTATTATTATTTAAAAAAGGAGAATTACTCGCAGCATTAACAAATTGCACTCTGATTTCATTAATATTGACAGTTTGTTTATAAAGTGCGATTAAACAAATAAACAAGACGGTAACCCCTGCCAGAACAGTGTCGCGTCGAGCATGCATAACATTTAAGCCGGGCGGGTTGTTTTAACACATGCCTGATTTCTCGCCCAGTCCATCTAGTTATTTTTTTAAAATCGTTATGCTCAACTACGCAGCGCGCTTGAACTTATTTAGCACAATGTTCCTGCTTCTTTTCTTCCCAATATCTCATCATTCGTTCACTGTGTTCCTTTCTGCGTGCTTCTGTCCAGCCTGTACTTTTCCTTTTAGGTTTCTCTGCAAATTTATGTTTGTTTACTAGGCTTCTAAATTTTACTCTATCTGGAATGTTTTCCCCAGCAATACCCATTTCTTGTAGGTCTTCATGTATTTCTGTTAACCAATTGTTGCGGATTTTCAGGCTTAGCGCTAGATTTAGAATTCTCTTTGTCTGCCTGTCGTTATCCATTCTGTGAAGGTGCCCGTAGAATTTTAATCGTCGTTTTCTGATAGTATCAGTGATTTTTTCTGAGGATTGGAAAATTTCATGTGGTTTCTTTTTCATCCAAATTCCATTTTCGAACTTTGGTCCTAGGATTTTTCTGAGAATTTTCCTCTCTGTTTTCTCGATGATTTTCATTTGTGACCTGCCCCCAATTATCAGTGTTTCAGATGCGTACAATATCTCTGGTTTGATGACTGTGTTGTAGTGTCGTAATTTTGCTTTCTTTGAGATACATCTTTTGTTGTATCTGTTCCATGTGAATTTGTAAGCCCATTGCAATTTAGCAGTTCTTTCTTTGTTAGCTTCCTGATTTGGCCCTGCTGGCTGAATAATTACGCCTAGATACTTGAATTTGTCTACTTGAGAAATTACTCCCTATTTGACGATTAGTGGATGATTGTCAAATCTTGATTTAGTGTCTTCCATAAACTGCGTATTTTCAAATGATATTTGGAGTCCGGTTCTTGCGGCTATTACATGCAATTTTTCTATGGAGTGGATTGCTTCTCGTCTGCTGTTTGAAAGGATTGCAAGGTCATCTGCGAAAGCTAAGCAATCAAGGTGAATTCTGTCTTTAAGACGTCTGCCAATAGTTATACCTACAGTTTATTTTCTCCATTCACGAATCACTTTTTCCAAAACTAAATTGAACAGTAATGGGGATAGTCCATCTATTATTATTCTTTGTTTGTATCACCCAACTTTGGGGTACATGAAATCAATCACTTTTTATTGTTTTGAGCTTTCCTTATGGCCCAGTATTGCTTCATCCTTTGAGATCTTGCTTCCCTTTCTTCGGCAGAGATGTGGATCGTACGCTTTTGTTTGAGTTTCACTTGGAACCGTGGTTTCTTATCCTTGGTGACGGTTTTGGCTGTTTTGTCCATGAGCATGGTGTCTGTAATTTGGAGTTCCATGAGGTCTTTCTGGGTTTCCTTAAACCAAAGAGGTTTTGGTTTTTATTACGAAAGTTGGTTCGTTTTGGTTAGTCTATTTGAATTCATTCGGAGGATGTGCCCATAAAAATCAATTTTCCGTTTTCTTATTGTGTCCGAGAGTTTTGGTAATCTATAGACCTCGTGCGCGTCTACTGTGCTGCGCTCTGGTGACAAATCTATAGCTGGTGGGGATGACGCAGCTCTACTGTAAGGTATCGTTTGATGGAAAGGAATTTTCAGTTTGTAGCGATGGAAGCGGGTGTTACAAAGAGTCAAAGAAACTGTTGTGTGGTTGGTTGCATTTATACGTACTGAAACAGTCCTCTCGGTAGTAGATTTTTTAGTTTTCCGAATAAGAACAGCATATAATCAGAAGGAAAGCTTTGATTACAGCAGTGAGGCGAGAGACTGTTGACAGGAAACCATGGGCTCCCAGTAAAAATGCCCGTATTATTTTGTAGTCGTCATTTTGTGGGGTTTGAAGCCAGTTTTCAGTGTTGCCATAGTAAACAAAAGTTTGGTGCTTTTCAGTCGGTCAACACATTCGTTAACATTTTTTTAACTGAATCTGTACCTGGGTTTAATATACAAGGTTTTCTTTTAATTGTATATCCACATTGTTAATTATGTACAAATATGGGTTGTTGCACGGATTCCTCTCAATAACAGGTTTTTCCCGGCACGAATACGGACACTTGATCTCGAGAAGAGATGGAAATCCTGCATGATGTTCCCGTAGAGCAATCACGTCTGGACTGCAGCAGAGCCATGGTTGTTCATGTTTCACAAGCAAGCCTACCTGCCTTCCATACCTACCTGCAGGAGTATTTATGTCTTTGGAGTTATGAATTACAGACGCTAGTTTTTGGTAATCCCCACTTTGTAATGTTATGATCCTGTGCACATTCTGACTGGCGGAAATTCGAATCAATCTCTGCTGAAACTACAAGTGACATCGAGACTGTGCCATTGTCTCAAATGCAATTTCATATTTTTGCAAAATATTGATTTTTACTTAGTCTCAATAAAATCTCAACACTTCACTATACAACATATCTTCATATTCTTTTTTCACTGGCACTATCTCAGCACCGGCCTAGGGAGTGATTTCATAGCACTCTTATGGTACTTGAGATTGGTTGTCAAATCTATGGAGGCACTGAGTCACAGACGCTTTTTCAGCCAGTCCTACAGCATTATCCACGACGTGGTCTATAATTGAAGTACTTATGGAAGACGACTCTCCTTCTCATTCCACCTCTAAAACTCCCCTTAATGCGTTAAAGTAAAATACAACACAACACAAAAATTACATTTTATACTTAATGAATTTTCTATTATGGACTGTGGAGTATGAATGGCAAATACCTAAATATTTGTCAATTTACTAAGCAGAAGGGTCAACAGTTTTCTTTTTTACAAGTTGATAATTTATTTTTCAAAAGTACCGTACTGTGGAATTCACAGTTTTGCCTCACCAGGCTGAGTGAATTCTGTGGTTCCACCACTCAGACCAGACTTAAAATTTATTGGCAGAGCCGGGAAACAAATTCGGACCTCCGGGGTGGCAGCCAAGAATGCTAGAATGCTAGCCACTACACACGAGTTAGTCTGATTTCAATCTTAATCTTATATATTAAAATAGTTTTCAAAAAATGTCACCCTTTACTAAAACTGAAATATCTCGGGAAATACTTGCGCTACGACGACGTTTGTTGACTTAAAATGTAATGCCCGTCAAGCACCGTCGATTTATACCCACCTTACTTGATTATATCATTCGAGTATTAAAATAATTGCGAATATTACTTCCTTCAAGGTCTCTCGAAAATGGAATATCGAATGACTTGACGGACATATTGTCGCTAGGCGACAACGATTAACACGGTATCATGATATTCAACGCCGCCCCAATCTTCTTCTAATATATAAAAGTGAAAGTCTGTATGTATGTATGTATGTATGTATGTATGTATATATGTTGGTTCCGTATACAAATCTACACCGTTCCACCAATCTCAACCATATTTTGCATACACATAGTTTAGGACCCAGAAGGAACCGCTGGCTGCATGCATTTTCGATAGTCTTTCTCATTCTTCTGATTTCGGCCCTTTTTCACTCATAAACAGGCTAATCAAATCATAAAATATACTCATGAAGGAATGGCAAGGCAGATAGTTTCCATGGCAACATAGCTCAAGTCCAGACACGGCCGACTTGATGCCAATTGCGCTCAGCACTACCGGTATAGAAAATGAGGATCTTTACTTGAAATCCCGTTAGTTACTCAACTGCTCACACAGCACTGTCAACCGAGTTTAGCATAACAAAGACTTGACACTATCTTCTTTCTACTATATATTTTTCAAATACCACTCACTCACTCACTCATTCATTTATTCATCACGAAATCTCAGAAACCACCAAACGGATTGGAATGAAATCTGGTATGCAGCTTCCTCAAGGGCCGCAAATGCCCACTAAGAGAGACATTTTGGCTATTCAGGTTCTAAAGGGGTGTTAAGGGGGTAGACCTGCATTTAATTGAATAGCAATATCTCCCGATTGGTTTCATGGGGGGATGTGATACTCGGCATATAAACTCATCATTAAAAATAAGAAGACATGTGTCTGAGGGTTTTTCGATGTGGTGTATATAATGAGGTGAAAGGGGGTGAAAAGTGGGGATTAAAAGATTCTTAATGGAGCGTGTGTCTCTTAAACGACATAGGCGAGGAGTTTGAAACACAGCGAAAAAAAATCAACATAAAAAAGAAGTAAATATGTGTTTGACAGTTTTTTCATAAATCCAATTTAAGGGGCCCATGGGGAGAGATGAAATTCTGGGGGAGGGGGGGGGGGGAACAGGAAAGAAAGTGTCCTAACTGATTGACTGACTGGCTCACTCATCAAACTCAGGGGGAAAAAACTGCTTTAAAGTAAGTAAATAGCTGTTCGACAGTTTTTTTTCATAAATCAAATTTAAGGGGTTCATGGGGAGGGGTGAAATTCTGAAAAAAGAAAATTGAAAGAAAATGTCCAGACTCACTCACTTACTCACTCACTAATCATCGCCTAGCCAAAATTATTGAAGTTAGAAACATGACAGTTTGGGGATATGTTCATTGTATGTCAAAACCGTCTACTAAGGGAGGATTTTCGGATATTCAGTTTCTAAGGGGTCTTAAGGGGATTAAACCTGCATTTCATTGAATAACAATATCTCCCGATTGGTTTCATTGGGGGATGTGATACACGGCATATAAACTTATCATTAAAAAGTAACAAGACACGTGTCTGAGGGTTTTCCGATGTGTTTATGAGGTTAAATGGGTGAAAAGTGGGGATTGAAAGATTCCTAACGGAGCGTGTATCTCTTAAACGACATAGGCGAGGAGTTTGAAACTCAGCGGAAAAAAAATCAGCATAAAAATAAGTGAATATGTGTTTGACCGCTTTTCCATAAATCCAATTTAAGGGACCCATGGGGAGGGGTAAAATTTGGGGGGGGGGGGGGACAGGAAGGAAAGTGTCCTAACTGATTGACTGACTGACTCACTCACCAAACTCAGGGGGAAAAACTGCTTTAAAGTAAGTAAATAGCTTTTCGACAGTTTGTTTTTCAATCAAATTGAAGGGGTTCATCGGGAGGGGTGAAATTCTGAAGAAAAAAAATGAAAGGAAATGTCCTGACTCATTCACTCACTCATCATCGCCCAGCCAAAAATATTGAAGTTGGAAACATGACATTTCGGGGATATGTTCGTTGTATGTCAAAACCGTACACTAAGGGAGGTTTTTTGGATATTCGGGTTCTAAAGGGGTCTTAAGGGGGTTAAACCTGCATTTCATTGAATATCAATATCTCACGAGTGGTTTCATTTGTGGATGTGATACTCGGCATATAATCTAATCATTAAAAATACGCAGACATGTGTCTAAGCGTTTTTCGATGTGGTGTATTATTATGAGGTGAAAGGGCTGAAAAGTGGGGGTTGAAGGATTCCTAATGGAGCGTGTAGGCCTACCTCTTAAACGACATAGGCGAGAAATTTGAAACTCAGCGAAAAAAAATCAGCTTAAAAAGTAAGTAAATCGGTTTTCGACTGTTTTTTTTCATAAATTAATTTAAGGGGCCAATGGGGTGGGGTGAAATTCTGGGGGAAAAAATGAGAGAAAGTGTCCTAACCGACTGACTCAGGGGAAAAAGACAGCTTAAGAAATAAGTTAATAGGTGTTCAAGCGTTTTTTAATCAATCCAATTTAAGGGGCCCATGGGGAGGGGTGAAATTCTGGTAAAATAAATGAAAGAAAATGACCTGTCTGACTCACTCACTCATCACGCCCAGCGAAAACTATTAAAGTTGGAAACATAAAATTTTGGGAATATGTTCGCTGTATGTCGAAAACGTTAACTAAGGAATGATTTTTGTTTATTCGGGTTTTAGAGACGTGTCAAGGGGGTAAACGTGCATTTCATTGAATAACGATATCTCATGAGTTGTTTGTTTGGGAATGTGATATTCGGTATATAAACTTATCATTAAAAATAATCAGACATATGTCTAAGGGTTTATCGATGTGGTGTATATTATGAGGTGAAAGGGGTGAAAATTGGGGGTTGAGGGATTCTTGACGGAGCGTGTATCTCTGAAACGACATAGGCGTGAAGTTTGAAATTCGGTGGAAAAAAACAGCTTAAAATACAAGTAAATAGGTGTTCGAACGTTTTTTTTCATAAATCCAATTTAAGGGGCCCTTGGAGAGGGGTGAATTTATGGGGGAAAAAAACAGGAAAGAAAGTGTCGTAACTGATTGACTCACTTACTCACTCATCAAACTCAGGGGGAAAACAGCTTTAAATAAGTAAATAGGTGTTTGACAGTTTGTTTCATAAATCCAATTTAAGGGGTTCATGGGGACGGGTGAAATTATCAAAAATAAATGAAAGAAAATATCCTGACTGACTCATACACTCATCATCGCCCAGCCAAAATCATTGAAGTTAGAAACATGAAATTTTGGGGATATGTTCGTTGTATGTCGAAAACGTCCACTAAGAAAAGAGTTTTGGATATTCAGGTTCTAAAGAGGTGTTAAGGGGGTAAACGTGCTTTCCATTGAATAACAATATCTCACGAGTGGTTTCATTTGGGGATGTGATACTTGGCACATATACTAATCATTAAAAATAAGCTGACACATGTCTAATGGTTTTTCGATGTAGTGTATATTATGAGGTGAAAGGGATGAAAAGTGGGGGTTGAAAGATTCCTAACTGAGCGTGTATCTCTTAAACGACATAGGGAGGAGTCTGAAACTCGGAGGAAATCTATCAGCTTAAAATAAATAAATAAATGAATAAATAAATAAAATAAGTAGGTGTTCGACCGTGTTTTCATAAATGCAATTTAAGGGGCATATGGGGAGGGGTGAACTTCTGTAAGAAAAACGTCCACTAAGGAAGGATTTTTGTATGTTTGCTCTCATCGACCAACCAAAACTATTGAAGTTAGAAGAATGATATTTTGGGGATATGTTTGTTTGTTGTGTGTCGAAAACGTCTACTAAGGAGGGATTTTTGGGTATTCAGGTTCTAAAGGGGTGTTAACGGGGTTAAACCTGCATTTCATTGACTAACAATATGATACGACTATGACGCGAGCGAAGCGAGGCTAAAATTGAGATGGTGTGTGTCTGTGTATTACTCAATCTCGCAAGTACCACTGGTCCGATTTACGTGAATTTTACATGGAAGTAGCTGATTTACCTGGTTAACATATAGGTTACCTTTGATTTCAATACTTTGCACTATTTAAAATGGCGACCAATTTAGTGACGTCACTACACCCTTTGGTTTCAAACTTTCATATTTCCATTTCAAATAAAATGAGAACGCTAAGAAATAGCAAACTTTTGATGGCATATGCTAGGTTTAAAATTACATTTTCTATCCGAAAGGTATCTGCAACTGTTAGCGAGTAAAACCTAAATTTGTGCTATAAAACACGGTCAACGCCGAGCGGTGTAGTTGGACAAAATGTTCCATCCTTAATCTCCCTCTGCGCAGCACCTCGCCTATCCCCTGTTTTAACTGTCACCTTCACATTTTAATTTATTTATGACGCGTAGCGAAGCACGGGTACTTCAGCTAGTAATAAATATAACTTGATATTAACAGAGAGTTCCCTAATTACGTCATGATATCGTTAACTTCTACCTGCTCCACTCGGGCGCTAATGTCGCATGTATTCATACATGATATCGTTAACTTCTACCTGTTCCACTCGGGCGCTAATGTCGCATGTATCCATACAATAAGTAAAAGGGGATTCTGTGCACATAATTTTATTAAAACTTCTCAGAGAATGGTTTACTTTGAGACTGAAATGCTCGTGCACAATCACCAGTAATTTTGCTAATGACACTGTCATGTCAACATCTGTTTGAATGACAACAAATACTGTATACGAAAGACAACTAATTTCACGAAGATGCCGCTACAGTCGAATGTTGGAACCGCCATTTTGTATTGTGTATCCGATCTTTCTGTTATATATTCTTTGGTCTCACCAGCTACAAACTGTCTTCTTTTCGTTTCATCATTCGTCCTTATAGGTTGTGTGCTCAATCAATACAATGAATCATATTATGATGAATGAGAGGCGACACTCAATTACAAATGTTATAAAGATTAAAGGTGACGGTAATTGTCTGTTCAGGTCATTGGCATATTGTGAGTACAATAATCAGAGTTTATTTACACAGGTTAGAAAGCGAATTGTAAAACATGTTACAGACAAGTGGAATAATTATTCTTCCTTTATTGTTGGCAACAGCGATATGTACGAAACTGCTATCAATACGAGCGATGATTACAAAATGTGTATGTCTATGAATGGTGTTCATGGAGATCATGTTGAGTTAGTTGTCGCTGCTCAAGTTTGCAAAATGGATATTTATTCGTGGACTACTACTGTCGTATGGAAGGTGACCGGTTAAAATATATACGTCATCAACAAACGAAGTTACGAGTTGATACATATGCCGGTTTAGCATATACGAGCAGAAATGAAAATCTCAGAGTCGGTCGTATTGTAGTTTTTCCATCTTCTTTTACAGGTAGCCCAAGGAAAATATTGCAAAATTATCAGGATACGATGGCGATAGTGAGGAAGTTTGGAAAGCCAGATTTATTCATTACGTTCACCTATAATGCGGGCTGGCCAGAAATACTTAACAGCATTCATCTCTGGGAAACGGCTAATAATAGGCCTGATATTGAAGTGAGAGTTTTCCATTGCAAAGTAAAGGAATTGCTACGATTGATTAATGTTAAGGAAATTTTCGGTAAAAGCATATCTATATACAGTGGAATTTCAAAAACGAGGTCTCCCGCACATCCATTTACTCTCAACATTAACGGAAGATTGTATGTTTCGAGAAATTTCTGACATTGACAGTGTGGTGTCAGCCGAAATACCAGATCTCGAGGATGAAGCGCTATACGAGTTGGTAAGGCGTCATATGGTACATGGTCCTCGCGGATCTTTGAATCCTGCTTCAGTCTGTATGGAAGATGGCGTATGTAAGAAAGATTTCCCTAAACAGTGTCAGGAAGAGACCAAAGATAATGCCAATTGTTATCCTTCATATAGGAGAAGAAATAATGGACGGATTATTATAAAAAACAATTCGAGGCATTGACACTGAAGTCGATAGTCGATTCATTGTTCCCTAGAATCCATTTCTTTTATTTTACGTGCAAGCTCATATTAATGTTGAAATATGCTCGAGTGTTCGGAATGTTAAATACATCCACAAATATCTCACATATTAAAATCCACAAGTATGTGTATAAAGGTCATGACTGTTGCATTGTTAAAATATGTCCTGAAGGCGAAACGGTGAACTACGATGAAATTTCTTCTTTCCTAAATGCTAAATATGTTGCTCCAACAGAAGCCGCATTCAGGATATTTTCATTTCACATGCATGAACAGTCACAGTCACTTGCCAAACTTGCAAAATATCTATTTTAAAAATGATAACGCTCCTGATATTTTACTTCAAGCACAGTTGCGCAACACGGAATTACAAGCGTCGTTCAAATTAAATCAAGATTCGCAAGCCAGAAGTCCGTATTGTACCCGTTCGTCCTGGGGATGCGATGACCCATCTGCTATAACATCGCATTCCTGGAGTTCCAGGACAGAGCGGAGTTAAATGAACCTCTAGTCAAATAAGGAATGTGTCGGAAATTCAGCTGAGTTCTCGAAAAAGCAGTGGGTATCACGAGACAAAGTATCTCTAGGGTCGTTACGGGCTTAAGTTTAATAGAAATAATGCAAATATAAATGGGCGCCATCAACTGAATTCCTAGCAAACCACTTCCTTTCCGGATAAGCCTTACTCAAGACAAGGAGAGAAAAAGGAACATCACACCATCATCAGATCACAACTAAGATAAAAACAAATTTATTTTACTTTGATAGTCAGACAGACATTTTAAATATAATTCCTACCTAAGAGTATGGTCGAATGCCAAAGTTAAATTGTCATTGTCCAAAAATCGAACCATCTCTTTTCTATTCCAAAATTATTTTTATCCACATAACAAGAAAAATTTATAAAGTTCTCTTGGGTTCTCAGGATCACTGTAGCACTATGTCTTTCGTCACTGACATTTGTGAAACCTGAGACCTAATTTCTCTTTAATTTAACATCAATGTGGATTTAATAAATTATTGATCTGTCTAAACATACACATATAATAATCACACATATTAAATATCACGTAAATTATGGTTTGCATGGCATAATTTGAATGTTGAACATGTTAATCAAATGCTCCTAAACATTGAATAATTAATTTACACTATTTACATCGTCATAAATAATCACTTATCTGTGAATTACAGAAAATTCAAATTCTCATTGGTCATCATTATCGTCATCATCAAAATTAAATATTTCTCACATTAATTCTCACTTCAAAATTCTACATGTTCCTGTCAGAATCGTTAATTCATCACCATTACATCATTTAAATTCTCAATTCAAGTTGCAATTCCTTCAAATTATCTCTCAATTAAATTTATTTAATTCCATATAAATTCATTAATCATCAGCTTCTTTAGTTAATTATCACCTTCTAATTCAGTTATTCATCATCATTACAATCGTCTATTAATTTATCTAAATCAGTTTATTTATCCAATCTTTAATTCATCCATTTATTTAATTCATCGATATATTCAAAAATTTAATTTATCAACTTATTTAAATTTCAATCATCTGGTTATTTAAGTTTTCATTATTTCATCTAGTCATTCTGATTTTTATTTCATTAGGTCAGATCATTAATATGCTTAAATCTCAGATTATTATTTCATTAATTATTATTTTCAGAAAATCTTGTATTATCAACTTTATTTATTTGTTTAATTTCCTAACAAATTGTTTAATATGGTTTATAGAACGTTGTCTTACAGTTTTATTACTTCCAAGTTATATCTCGTATTTAATTTATCATGCCAAAAAATATTATTGCCTCCACGACATCACGTTGGATCTAACTATCCACAACGACATTACATTTCTTCAATACTTCAAATATCACATTTGAATACAATAATTATTCCACAAAACTCCATAAATATTCAGCACATACAGCATGAATCTCAACAATTACGCTAGACTGGGTACGACGACCTCATGTCTGCCTCAAAATACATTATCAACGTTGCAACTATCACATGGCAACTTCCACAAAATGCCTATCACAAACTTCACTTAACCATGTTGCATGATCTACAAAAAATATATAACTGGCTTCAAATTATCAACGCGCATAATCTCCAATAACTCTAATTACTCTGATCACATCTAGACAACTTCTTAAACAATTGGAAAAATATTACTTCAGTAATTTATGATCTGCTTTCAAATAGCATAAATTCTCTTACAATTTTCATAACTCACATCGCAGAAAAACACCAATGTGCTATAATCTCATATCAAAATCTGCAATACTGATCTGCCTTAAAATAATTATGACCATTAATGATTAATCTTACAAGATTCAATTACTTTAAACCCTTCTCAAAGGTATCAAACACAATTATAAAAATCATCAAAAGCATCAGCTGTAACAGCTGTTAAACTGAAATTACTCTCAAAAGAGTATAGCAACAAAATATTGGATTGGCAAACAAGAATTACTAAATGCAATCCTGTTGACATTTATCGTTACTTTATTTAACAAAATTTCGACTGATATGTGACTAGTAGTTCCTTGTTTGATTCACTTACATCTCGTGTACACTCGGATGATAAAAATGAGTCCCTCAATGGCGAGTAAGATGAGTAACCACCGTACAGTCGTATAAATACGAAAGACCTCGCCCCGTCGACTTGGATGATAGTTCCCTGAACGATGGGTAAGATGAGTAGCCACCATACAATCGTATAAATACGAAGGACCCCATCTCGTAGGCTATATGAGTGAATGTACCAGATAGGAATCAACAAGTTTCTAGTTGTCATATAAAAGCGATGTTCATTCACTAAAGTGAATAACTTCTTAATATCTCCAAACAATCCCATGGAAAAAATCCCTACTGATGAATAATACACACTCGCTAGTATGCAATGAACTGACGAAGTAATTTTAGATAATCAATTGCAGATCACGAGTTCGAAATACTCGTTACACAAAAAAAACTATTCATGAAAAATATCCTAGCTGGAAAAATGTCTAAAAGACCAAACATCTGCTTAATAAAGCCAACCAATGGTGAGAATTTCGTATAATGATGCCTGCCATATCATATGGTCACTCCATATTCTAGCAAATTCGAAGTATATAAAGTCAAACCATGTCTTAATAATCGAATCACTCCTATTAGAAAAATATACATGTGTGTCCAGTATTCATGAAAATAATCGTATCAGGTAGTTATGATTCTTACAGTACCTTTCTTAATCAGCTGTAATTAAATTTCCAAGATCGTCGATTTTCCCTACATAAAGAATTTCTCGAAAGATCGGCGTGAGTATCATTCCATCCATGAAATGACGATTGCATTCGAAATCCCAAGTGAATCAGCTGGTGGACTCCTCTCGTCAGGAATCGAATCCATCGCTCTGCGGTGCCATCTTGTCTCTATCAGTGTCTACTCGGACATGTTGAACTTCGGATTACCCATAGCGGATATTGTCCAACTCCTTCTCGAAAATGTTCATGGAAACAGCGGACCCCCTACTCCTCTTCTAAGTTACGCCACTGTTCCGTTAAATGTCCAGTTTGAGTATTGTAAGTTCAATCTCAAATGACTGCTAAGTCCCACTTTCGTAAGATAAAATTTTACTTGAGAGTGTTCAAGATTACGAAACACCCTGTAGTTGTCTGTATTTGGTAATTCATGAAACTGCATAAGAAATAAATCTTATTAATGCACGATCTAATGTTCATCAGTGCCTATGCTAACAACATTCCGTTTACTTGAAATAGTTAAAGTAGCTTTGAATGCGTTATATAAAAGCATAGTCATAAAGTTATTCAATAAAAGACTGTGTTCAAACTGCGTCGAAATGTAGCTTGTAATAAAGTCTTCAACTACTTGCAGTGCCGCCCTAACATATCCCGGCCGTCCGTAATTGCTTCCTCGGCTAGCCCGCCTGGATCAATGACCCGCCTGGCCTTCGCTGCTCGGTGATGCAGGAACTGTCGCCTACACTTAGCCGTGACAGTTTCGGTATGTTACGTGACCTTCACTGTGCGTCTCGCTTGCGCTATAGAGCTGCTCCTACCTGCTCGTCTGACTGAGCTCAACTGAACTTGCTGGCACTGTCTTCTTGCTTATGTGCTCGGCGCAGGCACGTGGTGTATTCCCCCACCACTGTGCTCTCACGTCACGATCATAGTCTCGAACCCAGATCATCTCGGCTATTCCGTTATAAAATAACTTAAGGGTTATCGGACTTCCATAAAATTATTTCCACATATAATGCATGTTATATATCCTCTTCTAAGATGTTTAATTGCTATAATTCCATAAATATCTCAATAAAGCTTCACATATTTTTCCATAATTCCATCTTCTCACAGACGTCAATGCCTCCTTGATTCTAGACCTCCTACGTCATCTTGGCATTCTTCTTGACGCGATCGGTGCGCTATCTTTTCCTAACTCTTTCCAAAACCTCAACTACAGCTTAATGTCTGCTGGCGTAGCCGATAGCCTAAACTAGGTATCGGGTACAGTATATATATCCTGAAACACCAGTACATTACGTCTGGAATAAGAGCAACTCCCAGTGGCAAAAAAAAAAAAAAAAAAAAAAAACTAAAGGCAGAATGTATAATGTATAATGTTTCGCCTACAGAAACAGAAAGGTATTATTTACGACTGTTATTGCTTCACGTCATAGGTGCTACCAGCTTGCAGGATCTAAGAACATACAAAGCAGTTGTCTATTTTACTTTTAAAGAAACAGCTAAGGAGCGAGGTTTGCTGATTGCTGATTCTGAACGGCAGCGTTGTTTGGCAGAAGCGTCACAATTTCAGATGCCTTCTCAGTTACGAGAACTGTTTTCTAACATATGTATCATAGTTATGGGACATATTCAAGAATTCATTATCAGAAGATTATCTGCTGTTTCACGAACCTAACATTGCATATCAGTTCACTCTTATACATATTTCTAATACATTAAAACTCCATGGTCTTCCCATTACTTCTCTCGAATTGCCAGCTATTATTGATAATTTCCCTCAGACAAATTTACCTATGAATTATCCAAAACTTAATTAGGATCAATTAAGTCGGATGATAAACCAAGCAAATGGAAACCAATCGGCTATAATTATAGAAATTTTGGGGTTAGTAAAATCAGCAATGAAAGGATGAGTAATGCATATTTCATTGACGGTCCAGGGGGCACCGGGAAAGCATTTCTTTACCAATGCTTGATTCACAGTTGCACAAATTTGGGGTTAAATGTAGTTTCTGTTGCATGGACTGGTATTGCAGCAATGTTACTACGGTACACAGCCAGTTCAAGTTACCTCTACATTTACATGAAAGTTCTGTATCAGGAATAAAAGTTAACAGCAAGGAAGCTTTTTATATTCGTTCAGCAAAACTTATCATCTGGGACGAAGCCTCTATGGCTAATAAGCACGCGTTGATGTTTGTAAATCGGTTGCTCAATGACATCATGAATAATGACGTGCCTTTCGGAGGAAAAATTATCATATTAGGTGGTTATTTTAGGCAGGTTTTGCCTGTTGTGCCTCACGCATCCAAAGAAGCATCAGTCCAAATGTCAGAAAGGTTCTCTCCTTTGCAGCCATTATTCAAAATTTTTAAACTAAAAAAAATATGCGAGCGGATACAGATCAACGTGACTTTGCAAACTTCTTCATACAAATTGGTAACGGTGAATACCCTCATGTCGATGAAGAAAATTCTGAATTAGACCCACGCTGAAAAATATTTCACGCTTTTCAAAAATAGTGATTTTAGCACCTAAAATGAACATTGCAAAGAAATCAATGACAAAGTTTTAGACCTAATCCCAGGATCATCGAGAACTTATATCAGTGTGAATAATTTGATTACTGAAGATGAGAGTGAACTTCTACGATTCCCAATAGAATTTTTAGACAGCATAGGCATCAGTGGATTGCCACCTCATATCCTTCGACTAAAAGAAGGCTCAATTGTGATTTTGTTGAGAAATGTTAATGTTACCCAAGGTCAGTTGAACGGTACTAGACTGTTGGTTTGGAAGATGCATGACAATTGCTTACACCTGGAAATTATTACTGGCGTAAATGTTGGAAACAATGTCCTACACCCTCGCCTTGACCTTACGCCATCAGATACTTCTATGCCATTTTCCTTCAAAAGGAAGCAGTTTACAGTACGTTTGGCTTTTTGTATAACTATCAATAAAGCTCAAGGTCAAACACTAGATCAAGTAGGCATTTATTTACCTCAACCGGTGTTAAGCCACGGACAACTTTACTGTATGCCGCACTATCGCGAGAAAAATCCTTTCATGACGTCAAAGTTCAAATAGAACCAAAAGGCAAGCGAACAGCAAATGCCGAATGGAAGGAAGTACTATTAGAATTTTGAAACGAATGTTGCGGAGGAGCACAGACTTCAGGAAACGGGGCACAGATTAAATAACAATTATACAAGGACGTCCGCATCCCTAATACGATAACTGTCCTGTGCTAATGGTAAAAAAAAATACTATTGTCCTACATCGGTGATTACTATCCCACATCCTGTTAATTCATTCCCTCAGTTCTATAACAAAGATATACTCAATCAAATTTACAGCTTAATAAATATTAATTCCTTTTTGTGAGATATCTTTTCATTTCTTATCAATCGCTTTACTTACTATTCTATCTGTAGGGGTGGAGGTGATAGCTGTCTTTACAGAGATATGCAAATTATTAGATTCGATGTCAGTTTTCCAAAATTGCATATTTACTTTTCACGGTTTAATGCACTAAGTATGTTTACAAGTCGATGAAATTACTTCAAATGTTTAACCAAGACTCCTAATTATATTTTCATTTAAGAAACTCAAATTAAAATGATTTTTTAGAATTTCCACTAACAGAGGAGCCTTGCAAATGCTAAATGCCACACGTTTCGTTTTTATTACTTCACTCTACTTTACGTGTGAATTTAGAGCGGAGGGATTTAGGGTCTTTTAACTGATGAACGCTATTGAACTATTCAAAGATTCATGAAATATGCATTGAAATCACCTGACTTGAATTCTAAAGTCAATTAAAAATTGAAAATGGTCCCTGCTCTGATATTCCTCAGAATCCAATAATCTGAAAGTTTCCAGACGCAATTCCTTCTGGGAAAAGGTGTAATTCCACAGGAGAGGAAACACCACAAAGTAGGACAACGAAAGATGTTGGTCAATAAAATGATTTTGAATAAAAGTAATTACGACTAATTAAAATTATTTATTTAATTCTATTAATTTTCACACCTCTATATGTTAACCAAGAGTTACATCTCTAAATTCAAATATAAGAGACCCATCTCTTATTTTTAAATTTATACCATTGTTCATAAGTAGACAAAACACCAAATTGTACCGCTGTAGCCTTAAATTGTGTGGATATCTCTATCTAGCCTACTTAGTATTGAACCCATGTACCATTGGTTCAAGGGGTCGAATCCATGTATTTTGGTAAAAGGAAGGAAGGAAATATACAGTCTTCAGTGGAACATTGAAAGATTTTATACAAGAGGGCGAGCATAACGTTGTGTAATAAACTGGAGCCCAGGTGGCCA
This sequence comes from Meconema thalassinum, assembly GCA_946902985.2. NCBI lineage: Eukaryota > Metazoa > Arthropoda > Insecta > Orthoptera > Tettigoniidae > Meconema > Meconema thalassinum. The sequence goes on from OX336390.1 coordinate 591,243,793, forward strand.
AGAAATGAGATCATGCATGACGCATTGATAAGGATCCAGTCACGAATATTAATAGAACGAGTGGAACTTTCCGTCGGAGTGACTGCGAGCGTGTTTCGGAAATTGCCCTTACGTTGCAGGAAAATGGCAACCGCGCAGCTGTGCCTGAAGAAGAATAATTAGATTTAACCCATTTGCAAGAATAAAATTAACTAAAGAAATATAGCATTGTGAATCATTTCGGAATAGAGATTTTTGTGTGGAGGAAGATGTTATAATAAATGCCCAGGAAAGAAGTGCCGACGTGGCCATACGTCATTGGGAGTTCCCCGAGACCCGAGGAGGTGGGGATTAAAAATCAACTGTAACACCCACACAGCTGAAGACCAAATTTTATTTAATATCTCAGAACTGCACGATCGATTTTCATGTGCAAAGAAGTCAGTTTACGTTTAGAAAACGAGCTTTCCAGAGATATAATTTTTAAATGTCTGCGACCATTACTTCAAAAGTTGGTTCTGGAAAAGACAAGGATTTTATCTTTTTGTCGCCAATTTGTATAAAAGCCCTGGCTGCGCCAGACAAATCATGCAGTACTTACTGGACCCTGAGAGGTCGTGATGCTCAGTATCAATCACCGACGTGCACCCGTAAGGAGTGGCCGAAAATATCATCATAGTATCGCCGTGTGGAGACTTAGGAAAATCCTAATACAGGATTTAGTTCCGCCAGTATCAATCTTATAGTGAAAAGTTCAGGATTACAAAGTAGGCTGCGAACTTAAAGAACAAGCGATAGGTCTTCAAATAACAGTTCATTTAAACGACCGAAAGTATCGTAACGTTTTGAAGTACCATAATAGCGAAACAAACATTCTATCAACGTTAAAGAACCCGATTAGGGTCGGACAAAATAAGGTCCGCATAGTATTCTGAAAAGATAGGAATTATAGAACTGAATAATCAGAAGGGAGAATTAAATTCAAGACGTTGTTTCAAGGAAACAAACGAACTATAAAAAGCACTAAGTTACGAGGAGCATTTGATGCTAGAAAATAATAGGTCACCGAGAGAGTATCTGGGAGACCGTGAACAAGACAGACTTTCGCTAGACAAACTAATAGGGTCTAGAGAGAAGCAATTTCGAGCTAATAATAATAATAGCCGATCGTCAGGAAACCGGATTTGAAGTACCATTCCAGGGAGGGGTAGAGTGTTCGAGACTTTCATATTCTGGTCAGATAGGAAGCCGACATCTACTAGTTTCACCCTTGGAGACGGGGAATCAAGAAATCACGTGTGCAAGGCCTAATCAAAGCCTCAGTGATTAGAATCAGTGTAGTGTAAATATATAAAATTTGTGTTAGTATAGAAAATTTTCAGTGATTTTATTGTGTATAATAGAAAATACAGAAGTGTATTTTAAAATGCTACCAGTGTTTAAAGTATATAAGTTATATGTGTGTCAAGATATGTCAGTGTATGAAATGAATTTGAGCAAGATGGCTTAATCACAAATAGTGGGCGAAATGAAACATCTTTGGAAAGTACGGTTGGGGACCGTCCGAGAATGTAAGTAACCATTTTCATTATGTTATGTGTTGGGAAGTATTTGTGTACAATCCACCTGAGAATGATGAATAGGGATGTTTTTGAATAACAAATAACAGAATAAGAGCGCGATCTGAACAAATAAAAATTGAGAAATTATAAAATGATTATGTGAAATGAATAAATCCCTTAGAGGAAATGTATGAAATAAAATATCAGTGTATTTGATAAATGTTATGAAAGCAAGCGTAATAATAATAATAAAAATTATATAAATGAAGATTAAGTTGAATTATATGAAAGTAGTAGCTGTTGAGCTCCTGTAAAAGTATAAAGACATGGTGTGAATACATGTTCTTGAAGTATAGCGATTATTGTCACGGGAGAGGATTAATATAAAAATTGAGATGTAGATCAAATGTTGATTTTGAATTTATCAGTTCTTTGGAAGACGCTAGGCCTTAAAGTAATGTATAGCGCAATGTAGTGCATTAAAGTTAATTGTCACGCTAGGAAGGCGTTGAACTTAAATATACTTGGTAAATTAATTATGAAGGGCAGTTGATTGCGTTAATTGAGCTATGATAAGTCCTCCATATAGTGATGTAGATCACGAGGCCATGTGTGTTATGTTGTGTTATAATAGGGTGCAAATTTATTGTAGTATGAGCGCAGGTTATAAGGCCGAGGCCGCCCTAAGTCGCATTTATATAAGTCCTCCAGTATGGGATTGGTTTCCGAGGCAGTTGAGAGAGTCGAACCCAGACTCGTCTAGTTGTTGAAGCCCCTAAATATTCGTTGTTGTATGTGAATTACTCTTACCCACCAATGAGGATACTTCATAATTAATAAATGCCAAGGTTACGAAAAGTGGTCTATGAACCTAAATAATGTTGTTAAAATAAATGAAAGAAACGCCAGGTCTGTTCAGAGAACTGTGTATAAGAAATAGCTGTTTTAAAGCATGAGTGTAGCCGTCCCGTGTGGACGAGACTTGGGGTCTCCCTCCTGGACAATAAATCACGTTGAGTGTTACGGCCCGACCCCTCGCTATTGAAAGTGTGGTAGGTCAGGGGAACCGTCTGTGGGAAGTAATAATACACCATGAGTGTTTAGAGTTTGTTAATGACCCGAGATTCGAACCGAGGTTCTTGTAGATGAAAGTTACCGCTTGCAAGTACAGATCGTTTGTTTTCTTATGAGATGAAGTTCTTTTAAGACAAATAATCTTATATATAAAAGTGAAAGTCTGTATGTGGGTATGTATGTGGGTGGGTCTGTTCCGTATACAAATCTACACCGTTACACCAATCTCAACCGAATTTTGCATACACATAGTTTAGGACCCAGAAGGAACCGCTGGCTACATGAATTTTCGATAGTCTTTCTCATTCTTCTGATTTCGACCCTTTTGCACTCCAGCACATGCTAATCAAATCATAAAATATACTCATGAAGGAATGGCAAGGCGGATAGTTTCCATGGCAACATAGCTCAAGTCGAGACACGGCCGACTGGATGCCATTTGCGCTCTGCACTACCGGTATAGAAAATGAGGATCTTTACTTGAAATCACGTTAGTTACTCAACTGCTCACAAAGCACTGTCAACCGAGTTTAGCATAACAAAGACTTGACACTATCTACTATATATTTGTCAAATACCACTCACTCACTCATTCATTCATCACGAAATCTCAGAAACCATCAAACGGATTGGAATGAAATTTGGTATGCAGCTTCCCCAAGGGCCGCAAATGCCCACTAAGAAAGGATTGTTGGATATTCTGGTTCTAAAGGGGTGTTAAGGGGGTAGACCTGCATTTCATTGAACAGCAATATCTCCCGATTGGTTTAATTGGGGGATGTGATACTCGGCACATAAACTCATCATTAAAAATAAGAAGACACGAGTCGGAGGGTTTTTCGATGTGGTGTATATTATGAGGTGAAAGGGGTGAAAAGTGGGGATTGAAAGATTCCTAACGGAGCGTGTATCTCTTAAACGACAAAGGCGAGGAGTTTGAAACTCAGCGGGAAAAAATCAGCATAAAAATAAGTAAATATGTGTTTGACCGTTTTATCATAAATCCAATTTAAGGGGCCCATTGGGAGGGGTGAAATTCTGGAGGGGGGGGGGGGAAACAGGAAAGAAAGTGTCCTAACTCATTGACTGACTGACTCACTCATCAAACTCAGGGGGAAATACTGCTTTAAAGTAAGTAAATAGCTGTTCGACAGTTTTTTTTTTCATAAATCAAATTTAAGGGGTTCATGGGGAGGGGTCAAATTCTGAAAAAAGAAAATTGAAAGAAAATGTCCTGACTCACTCACTCACTCACTCACTCACTCACTCACTCATCATCGCCCAGCCATAATTATTGAAGTTAGAAACATGACAGTTTGGGCATATGTTCATTGTATTTCAAAACAGTCTACTAAGGGAGGTTTTTCGGATATTCAGGTTCTAAAGGGGTCTTAATGGGGTTAAACCTGCATATCATTGAATAACAATATCTCCAGATTGGTTTCATTGGGGGATGTGATACACGGCATATAAACTCATCATTAAAAAGTAAGACACGTGTCTGAGGGATTTTCGATGTGGTGTATATTATGAGGTGAAAGGGGTCAAAAGTAGGGATTGAAAGATTCTTAACGGAGCGTGTATGTCTTAAACGACATAGGCGAGGAGTTTGAAACTCAGCGGAAAAAAATCAGCATAAAAATAAGTAAATATGTGTTTGACCGTTTTTTCATAAATCCAATTTAAGAGGCCCATTGGGAGGGGTGAAATTCTGTGGGGGGGGGGGACAGGAAAGAAAATGTCCTAACTGATTGACTGACTGTCTCACTCATCAAACTCAGGGGGGAAAACTGATTTAAAATTAAGTTAATAGGTGTACAAGCGTTTTTTCATCAATCCAATTTAAGGGGCCCATGGGGAGGGGTGAAATTCTGGTAAAAATAATTGAAAGAAAATGTCCCGTCTGACTCACTCACTAATCACGCCCAGCGAAAACTATTTAAGTTGGAAAAATGAAATTTTGGGAATATGTTCGCTGTATGTCGAAAACGTCAACTAAGGAATGATTTTTGTTTATTCGGGTTTTAAAGAGATGTTAAGGGGGTAAACGTGCATTTCAATGAATAACGATATGTCATGAGTTGTTTCTTAGGGGATGCGATATTCGGTATATAAACTAATCATTAAAAATAATCAGACATATGTCTAAGGGTTTATCGATGTGGTGTATATTATGAGGTGATAGGGGTGAAAATTGGGGGTTGAGGGATTCTTGACGGAGCGTGTATCTCTTAAAGGACATAGGCGAGAAGTTTGAAATTCGGCGGAAAAAGAACAGCTTAAAATACAAGTAAATAGGTGTTCGACTGTTTTTTTTTCATAAATCCAATTTAAGGGGCCCTTGGAGAGAGGTGAAATTCTGGGGGGGGGGGGGAACAGGAAAGAAAGGGTCCTAACTGATTGACTCACTTACTCACTCATCAAACTCAGGGGGGAAACAGCTTTAAATAAGTAAATAGGTGTTCGACCGTTTGTTTCATAAATCCAATTTAAGGGATTCATGGGGAGGGGTGAAATTATCAAAAATAAATGAAAGGAAATGTCCTGACTGACTCACTCACTCATCATAGCCCAGCCAAAATTATTAAAGTTAGAAACATGAAATTTTGGGGATATGTTCGTTGTATGTCGAAAACGTCCACTAAGGAAAGAGTTTTGAATATTCAGGTTCTAAATAGGTGTTAAGGGGGGTAAACGTGCATTTCATTGAATAACAATATCTCACGAGTGGTTTCATTTGGGGATGTGATACTTGGCATATATAGGCCTACTAATCATTAAAAATAAGCTGACACATGTCTAATGGTTTTTCGATGTAGTGTATATTATGAGGTGAAAGGGATGAATAGTGGGGGTTGAAAGATTCCTAACGGACCCTGTATCTCTTAAACGACATAGGCGAGGAGTTTGAAACTCGGAGGAAATCAATCAGCTTAAACATAAATAAATAAATAAATAAATAAATAAATAAAATAAATATGTGTTCGACCGTTTTTTCATAAATCCAATTTAAGGGGCCTATGGGTAGGGGTGAAATTCTGGAAGAAAAACGTCCCCTAAGGAAGGATTTTTGGATGATCACTCTCATCGACCAACCCAAACGATTAAAGTTAGAAGAATGATATTTTGGGGATATGTTTGTTGTGTGTCGAAAACGTCTACCCAGGAGGGATTTTTGGATATTCAGGTTCTAAAGGGGTGTTAATGGGGTTAAACCTGCATTTCATTGAATAACAATATGACACGACTATGACGCGAGCGAAGCGAGGCTAAAAATGAGATGATGTGCGTCTATGTATTACTCAATCATGCAAGTAGGCTACCACTGGTCCGATTTACATGAATTTTACATGGAAGTAGCTGATTTACCTGGTTAACATATAGGTTACTTTTGATTTCATTACTTTGTACTATTTAAAGATGGCGACCATTTTAGTGACTTCACTACACCCTTTGGTTTAAAACTTTCATATTTCCATTTCAAATACAAAGAGAACGCTAAGAAATAGCAAACTTTTGATGGTATGTACGAGGTTAAAAATTACATTTTCTATCCGAAAGGTATCTCCAACCGTTAGCGAGTAAAACCTAAATTTGTGCTATAAAACATGGTCAACGCCGAGCGGTGTAGTTGGACAAAATGTTCCATCCTTAATCTCCCTCTGCGCAGCACCTCGCCTATCCCCTGTTTAACTGTCACCTTCATATTTTAATTTATTTATGACGCGTAGCGAAGCACGGGTACTTCAGCTAGTAATAAATATAAATCCCTAATGTAATTGTATAGTAATGTAGGATTTCACGAGTTCAGTGAAGACAATTAGATTTCGGGAGTAATCATAATTTTTGACTTTGTTCAAGTAGTCTTCTATAACTCGGGAGTACACAAGTATTTTTCCCAATCACTGTAGTGAATTTGTTAACTTGAGAGAGGTGGTAACATGAGAACATTGTGGAAAGCCCAAAAATTTAAGTAAAGGAGTAACATTGACGTTAAATAAGATTATATATTGTTTGATTATAAGAAACTCATAAAATAGATATTGAGAGGTGTAATGAATAACACCGTTTATATTGGAAAGTATCGAGCCATTGGAGCTCGTGAGTGAATTGAATTTTTAAAGGGATAATTTATGGAAGTGAAAAGAATTATAAGTTGTTGGTTTGTAGGAAACCCTGTATTGTAATATAACATTTGTTTGATTTTATGTATTCCTTGTTCACTTTGAACAAGTTAGAAGGATTGGTCAGTAGTTTATTGGTTTAATTTGTTTGTAGCGCCATATAGTTGGTTAATTAAATGTTTTATAATAGGAGTTGATTTTGTTTCTATTTTGGAAGTGTATCCTCTATTTAGTCCAAAATGTGTAAGTCACAGAGTGGGAGAACATACCATAACCCCGAAAATCCCGATTTGAGCATTGCTGGCATACTGTGATTTGCATATTTCTTGCTAAAAGGGCACAGGGGGGCATAGAAGTACTGTGCTTGGATTAATAATTAGAGGAACACTTAAGACGGTCATATCATGTAAAGTAAAGTAATGATAGAAGTAGCTACAACATATAATGTTAACTGACCGCATGGGTCCCTGGAAACTCACACCGAGCAGCCCTAAAATTATATAATACCCCCCCCCCCCCAAACTCTTTCATGGCGCCCAGTACGTAGGGATGAATTTTCCTAGGGAAAACCCGAGTTTTCTTGAAAAATCAATTTTTTTAAATGGTTTTTCGAATGTTTGAATTTTTAAATACTTCCATAAAGGTTTTGACATTGAATGAGTATATCAAAAGGGTAGGTTTTAGTAAACACCCGTACCAAGGAAAAACTTTTTGGAAATTGGGACACAAGAGTTCGGATTACCATCTCTCAAGCAGGTACCAGCGATGTGGCATAGTAGCCCACTGCATTTTTATATTGTGGATAAGATGTGTACGATGATGAAGATAAAGGAGTGTTTGGATGAGCATTTCCAAAGGAATAGGGAGGAGATGATAAAAATAAGTACGGAAAGTAACAAAGCTTCAAAAGAAGAGAATAGGGAAGAGAGGCAGGAGCTTTTGGACGCTTTAAAAGCTGATAGTAATGAAAAGTTGGAGGCTATAAAAGCCGATAGCAAGGAAAAGTTGGAGGCTATAAACAATAAATTTGAAACGATAGACAATACATTGGGCCTCCAACAGGATGAAAATAACAAAAAGTTAGGATCCATAAATCAAAGTTTAGAATCACTAAAAATTAATAGTAATAACATGGAGACTAAATTAGAAGCTATCCAAACTGATTGTATAAAGATGAACAGTACATTGAAGGCTGAAATAGAAAATAAATTGGATAGTATAAAAACAGAGAATTCAAATCATTTTTCAGCACAATCTAGGGTTTTGGAAGATAAACTAGGAGTCATGGAAGGTACACTTGAAAATAGATTACATTCGTTTCAGGAGAATATGATAGCTGATAATTCTCTGAAAAGTCAAGCCATTAACACTAAACTAGTGGTCATGGAGACTAAAATACAAAGTAAGATAATTGAGAAAATAAAGAAAGAGTCAAATGAACTCCAAGGAAGTATGACAGAAAACATAGAGTTAAAATTTCAAGGTTTTTGACACTGAATTTGGGAATAAGTTAAATGAGTTAAAAGGGGGAATAAAACAAGGGTCAAATGAGCTCCGAGAAAGTATAGAAGGAAACATAGAGTCCAAATTTCAAATATTGGATAAAACATTTGGGGACAAGCTAGAGGCATTTCAAAGTGAGAGTAACACATTTAATGCAGGATTGAAAACCCAGATAAGTACTATAGAAAAAAATAGTATAGAATCCAAAAAGGAGTGTCAAGATAATTTTAAAATTATAGAGGATAAAATTGGTTCCATGGAAAATAAATTTGGTTCTATGGAAACTAAATTAGCTGTAATGGAAAAAACTTGTAAATAAAATGTAGATGCATGTAAAGATGAACTTGTAACCCATATCCAAGGGGTGCAGAAAGAGTTGAAAGATCAGATAAAATCTAACATGAATCTTTGTGAAACATCCCGGTATGAGATAAAAGAAAGTGTAAATGAGCTAGGAAACCGATTTGAAAGGGTTGAGGAAAAAGTAGGAAACCTCGAGGGAAAAGTCGAGAAAATTCAGGCAGAAATAACTGATGTTAAGAGGCAAGGTAAGACTGATGTAAACAAAAGGGAATTGCAATTTAATATATTCACGGGGCAGGTAGATGAGAACTTAAGGAAGCACGAGGAGGGAATAAATAAAAGATTAGGTACATACGAAAGGAATATCCAGGAAGAAAGAGAGCAACGAAAGAAAGAAAATCAGGAAAATACCCAGAAGATAGAGGAAATAAGTAAGGGTATCAATGGGGTTCAGGAAACCGTAAGTGGATTAACAAAACAGATGGGAGATACAAAGGGGGATATAAATAAGGTCATGACTGACATAACAATTATATTCGATGAACAAGGAAAGGCCCGAGAGGATATGAACAAAATTCAGGATAAAGTATACAAAGGACAAAAGGAGATGGAGGAAAAGATAAAGGAGATACGAGAAGACTTAGATTCCAAAGGTGACATTAAGCCGGAAATTATAGAAGAACAGGTCGTGGTCATCAAGAAAGAGGTAGAAAAACACTTAGCTGAAATGAGGGATAGTTTCAGGGAAGAGAAATTCCAACTCCAACGAGACATGGAAACCAGTAAAAAGAATCAGGAAAGAATTCAGACTGAATTAGGATCCCGGTTGGAAAGGACTGACCACAAGAACAGTGAAATGGGAATTCAACTCATGGCTAATGAGGAAAGTGCCCGAAGAGAAAGGAAATTAGAATTTGAAAGTCAGGATGAGTTCCAAAAGACAGGATGGGTAGATCCCCATGAACGAGGCACAGATCAAGATAGGGACATAGGAGGGGAGAGCCCTTATAAGAACCCAGGATATCCAATGGCGATGTCTACCGCTTATATGAACCAAACAAATGGTCAAATAATAAATATCATCAAGTCAAATGAAGACAGACCGGTGAAGTTTACGGGTAATAATATGTCAATTACTCCTAAATACTGGTTGAAGGAGGTCGCAGAGTACTTGAATGAAATGAAAGTTCCTCAGGATCGGAGACTGAGAGCAATTGAGAAGCTGTTGGCAGGTGATTGTCTCACCTGGTTCAGGAGTTTCAGGTATACATTTGACACGGTGGAAGGTTTTAGAGAAGCTTTTCTGAAACGATATTGGGCAGCAGATGTCCAAGAGAATCTGAGGCTATATCTGTACTCTAGGAAGTATAGCACAAATGCCCCAACTAAATATTCAGAATTTTTCACCGCTCAGCTGTGTAAATTCCGGGAACTTGACATTGCTCCTGCTGAGAACGACCTGTGTGCCGCCATTGCAAGACAACTTCCATATGAGATACAGAGGTTGTTAATCTCATCTAAAGCCAGAAGTGCTGTGGAAGTGGAGAGCGTATTACGTCAATTAGATATGACGACTTCACACGTTACTCCCAGGCATCCAAGACAGACTGAACAGGTACATATGGCTAGCAGTCAAGAAAACAAAGAGAAACCATCGACCAGAAATCAGTCCACTAGTACTGATACTCAGGGACTGGGTCGAGAATATGGACATCAAGAACCTAGGGGAATACAGCCATACTATAGAGGAGGATATCGAGGAAGGAATCCTAGAAATACGGGTTATAGGCAACAAGAGAACCGACCCTATAACAATAATAATCAGAGGCAGGATAACAGAAAGAGATGGGAAAATTATCCCAGAAGGAATGTGAGGCCGGAAGACAGAAATGATGAATATCGGGCCGAAATAGAAGAAAGATATCAGGAAAGTCTTCGTTACATGAATGAACGAACAGACGAACCTGAAACGCAAAGAGTCCGTTGGAAAGAGGCAATAAAGAACCGAAAATCACCCGACCGATTAGAAGGAGCTCAAAGCTTGGAGTTACAAGCTCAATTGAAGAATGAGGGGAAAGGAAGCCCTCAGGATAAAAAAAAAACTTCAAAATTAAATCATCAAAAGTGGAAACATACCAGGAGCTGGGAGGAGGTAGAGATTTTGAATTGGATAGCAAGACCAGATGAGCTAATTAAAGAGGATGTGGAAGGAATCCCACCTCTTAGAAGAGAACTACCTATCATCATGCTAAGGATAGAAGGATTACTGGTCAGGGCATTAATTGATACTGGATCAACCATAAGTTTAATTACGCAAACCCTCCTAAATGAATTGGAAACAAGAGGCCGCGTATTGAAAATTCCCACCTCAAGTGTGAAGATTAAGGGAATTATTCCTGAAAAATCTTTGACATGTAAATTTCAGGTATACATTGGTTTGATCATAGGTAACGCTGAAATTTCGCAATGCTTTTTGCTGGTAAATCAATTGCCATATAATGTCATATTAGGTATTGATTTTATCCGTGAGAACAAGGTCATCATAGACCTAGCGCAAAATTGCATTAGGATTCAAAGAGAGGATGTGGACGAACAAAACATTAACCTACAGGAACAGGATGCAAAAATAGGAGAACAGGTATGGCATGTGGAAGAAGTGAACGAGGAAGGTTGTAAGGACATAGAAAAGATATTTGAAGTCCTATACATAGAACTTGATGATAGTTTGGAAACTGAGTTCGAGACCAACCTGTCAGGAAAAATAGAGGAAGCTAAAGTTGACCTCGAATATAAGGAAAAATTAAAGGAATTACTATTAAATTTCAGGGACGTATTTGATTCCAGGCCAGGAAAGATTGAAAATTTTAAATACGCTTTTCAAGTAAATGATTGGGCACCGTTCAGACAAAAACCATACCCGGTTGCAGAAAAACATAACCCACAAACGAAGAAAACACTGCAGGAGATGAGTGATGCAGGTGTTATAGAAAAGATGGCGACACCATATGTTAGTCCATTAGTAATTGTGAGTAAACCGGATGGCTCAGTAAGGGTGTGTTTGGATGCCAGGAATTTGAACGCGAAAATCATACCAGAAAATGATTCGGCACCACCCATAAAGGAAATACTGAGGAAATTTAATGGCAAGAAGATTTTCACAAATATTGACATGACTTCTTCGTATCATCATCTCGAACTGGAAGAGAAAACCAGTCTCTTAACTGGATTTCAGTTCGACCAACAAACATATTGCTTCAAGAGTTGTCCGTTTGGTTTTAAGACCGCGGGATCCGCCTTAATAAGAGCGCTTGATCGAAACCTGTCAGAGGAAGTGAAAGATTGCACTATTCGTTATGTGGATGACATATTGCTTACCTCGGAAAACATTGAGGAACATTTGGAAAAGTTAAAGAAATTATTGGAAGATTTAAGAAGGGCTAACTTTAAGATTAATTTGAAGAAATCAAATTTTTGTCAGAGACAAGTTACATTTTTGGGGCATGTGATTTTCAAGGATGGTGTTAAACCAAATCCATGCAAATTAGAATCGATAAGAGATTTTCCCAGGCCTTTGAAGGTGAAAAACGTTCGCCAGTTTTGGGGATTGATTGGATTTTTCTCAGGATATTGTCCGTCATACACCAAAACTGTTGCACCACTACACGACCTTCTGAAGAAGGGGGGCAAGTGGAAATGGACGGAGGAAACAGAAAAAGAATTTATAGAGGCCAAGGAAATGCTCTTAAATTATGTGAAGCTAGGATATCCTGATTTTAATCAGAGATTTGTTATACAAACAGATGCATCCCATATTGGAATAGGGGCAATGCTATATCAGGAAAACCCGGATAACCCTGAGAAGAAAAATTATCTAGCTTTCACAAGTCGGAGACTGAAACCACACGAGAAAAATTATACAATCAGCGAGATCGAGCTGTTAGCGATATTGCACGCGTTGCAATATTGGCGAAAGATCGTATATGGGTTTCAAGTCACATTAAGGACTGATCATAAAGCCTTAACCTTTTTGATGAAGACTGATTTATCCAGTCAGAGGTTGATGCGTTGGGCTTTATATATTCAACAGTTCGACGTAAATATAGAGTATTGCCCAGGGAAAGAAAATGTAGTTCCAGATTATTTAAGTAGACAGGCAGAGTCCACAGAAGAGGAAGTAATGGCTATTGATTTGGAGGACAGGAATCAGCGTACTCTGGATGAATTAAGGAGCATTGGTCAACGACAACGTGAGGATCCATGGATGAACATGCTCATATCATTCTTGGAAGGGAGTTTGATAAGGGGAACACCTGCGTATACTGAAGCGAATAAGATAACTCAGGATTACACGTTCTTTAATGGATTGTTATATAAGTTTGTGGACTCTGACCATACACGATTGATGATCGTTGTACCTGCTATTTTGCAGAGGAAATGGTATGGTTAGCCCATAGATCGTTTGGACATATGGGAGTCGACAAAACAGTCTCGATGTTGAAAGAAGCATTTGTATGGCCGAGACTGAGAGAAACTGTAAGGGATACGCTCAAGACATGTGATCTATGTCAAAGGATTAAGCCAAATGCGTTTTTGATGAGACAAAAGCCAATACCATTATTGCCCGAGAGGCCAGGTCAAATTATTTCTATTGACAATTTCGGACCTTTGCCAAAGGCTAGGAGAGGAAATAGACACATAATGGTGGCTATGGATGTTTTCACAAAAATGGTTGTCCTTGCTCCCATACAGAAGACTAGTACCAAACAAGTGTTAAAACGACTCAAAGAAAAAGTGATACCTATTCTGGGAAAACCCGAGAATTTGTTGTCGGATCACGGTAGTTGTTTTACAAGCGTAGAATTCAGACAGGAATTAGAAAGACTTGGAATACGTCAGATACTGTCTAGTATTCGCCATCCTGAGGCAAATCCTGTGGAGAGAGTTATGAGGGAAACGGCCAAGTATTGTAGGATATACTGTGCCGAGGAAAATTGGAAATGGATAGATATCCTTGATATTATCGAATTCTGTATAAATAATACAATCCACGAATCTACGGGAGAGATACCAATAATGTTACATAGGAATGAGCAACCAGAGAGACCTTGGAGTCTGGTAATTCCTAGGCCAGCTGACGCTCAGCCTGGAAGAGATGTACGTATTAGAAGAGCCTTTGAGCATCTAAAAGCTCAAGCTGATAGAAGGCAAAAAAGAAACAGGCACAAGAGGTATCATCGACCACTATTAGGAGGAGAAATGGTGTTAGTGAAAAGACCAGCCATTTCGGATCCAGGGAACCGCGTGTACAAGAAGTTCCAGAAAATGTACCACGGACCGTATCAAATAATAAGAGATTTAAGAAATAATGCCTATAGAATTCGGCACTGTGAAACGAATCACGAAGTGACCATGAACTCAGCGAATTTAAAAGTATATTACCCTCCCGAAGACTTCGATGAAGCAAATGAACAAGCCCTGGTTATGGAACAATTTAGAGATGATGAATCCACTTTTGATAGAAACAAGAGTAAGGTAGAACAAGGAAACAGAGCTCAACCATTCGATTGCGAATGCGAATTAGAGAACTGTATTGTGAGATAAGAGAAATAATTGATTGTGTTGAAAAAGAAAATTTCAAGTTAAGAAGAGAGAAAGATGAAATAAAGAAACGGGTAGGGGTAGACCACACCCGTAACGAAGAATTATGTTCTGCAGACTTTTAGTCCAGACGAATAAGAAAGAAAGAAAGGGTAGGGACAGAGCGTACCGAACCTACACTATTACCGGATATGACTTAAAAGGTGGAAAACCCAAATTATCGTGGGATTTTAAAGGAATAAAGATCAGAAAGTACGGATAAACGTTATGATGGCTTCGACAATGAAGAAAAATAAGATTTTTCGAAAATTTATTTACCTAAGGAGGGGAGAGATGAACCCATGTACCATTGGTTCAAGGGGTCGAATCCATGTATTTTGGTAAAAGGAAGGAAGGAAATATACAGTCTTCAGTGGAACATAGAAAGATTTTATACAAGAGGGCGAGCATAACGTTGTGTAATAAACTGGAGCCCAGGTGGCCAGGAAATGAGATCATGCATGACGCATTGATAAGGAGCCAGTCACGAATATTAATAGAACGAGTGGAACTTTCCGTCGGAGTGACTGCGAGCGTGTTTCGGAAATTGCCCTTACGTTGCAGGAAAATGGCAACCGCGCAGCTGTGCCAGAAGAAGAATAATTAGATTTAACCCATTTGCAAGAATAAAATTAACTAAAGAAATATAGCATTGCAAATCATTTCGGAATAGAGATTTTTGTGTGGCGGAAGATGTTATAATAAATGCCCAGGAAAGAAGTGCCGACGTGGCCCTACGTCATTGGGAGTTCCCCGAGACCCGAGGAGGTGGGGATTAAAAATCAACTGTAACACCCACACAGCTGAAGACCAAATTTTATTTAATATCTCAGAACTGCACGATCGATTTTCATGTGCAAAGAAGTTAGTTTACGTTTAGAAAACGAGCTTTCCAGAGATATAATTTTTAAATGTCTGCGACCATTACTTCAAAAGTTGGTTCTGGAAAAGACAAGGATTTTATCTTTTTGTCGCCAATTTGTATAAAAGCCCTGGCTGCGCCAAAAAATCAAGCAGTACTTACTAGACCCTGAGAGGTCGTGATGCTCTGTATCAATCACCGACGTGCACCCGTAAGGAGTGGCCGAAAATATCATCATAGTTTCGCCGTGTGGAGACTTAGGAAAATCCTAATACAGGATTTAGTTCCGCCAGTATCAATCTTATAGTGAAAAGTTCAGTATTACAAAGCAGGCTGCGAACTTAAAGAACAAGCGATAGGTCTTCAAATAACAGTTCATTTAAACGACCGAAAGTATCGTAACGTTTTGAAGTACCATAATAGCGAAACAAACATTCTATCAACGTTAAAGAACCCGACCAGGGTCGGACAAAATAAGGTCCGCATAGTATTCTGAAAAGATAGGAATTATAGAACTGAACAATCAGAAGGGAGAATTAAATTCAAGACGTTGTTTCAAGGAAACAAACGAACTATAAAAGCACTAAGTTACGAGGAGCATTAGATGCTAGAAAATAATAGGTCACCGAGAGAGTATCTGGGAGACCGTGAACAAGACAGACTTTCGCTAGACAAACTAATAGGGTCTAGAGAGAAGCAATTTCGAGCTAATAATAATAATAGCCGATCGTCAGGAAACCGGATTTGAAGAATTACCATTCCAGGGAGGGGTAGAGTGTTCGAGACTTTCATATTCTGGTCAGATAGGAAGCCGACATCTACTAGTTTCACCCTTGGAGACGGGGAATCAAGGAATCACGTGTGCAAGGCCTAATCAAAGCCTCAGTGATTAGAATCAGTGTAGTGTAAATATATAAAATTTGTGTTAGTATAGAAATTTTTCAGTGATTTTATTGTGTATAATAGAAAATACAGAAGTGTATTTTCAAATGCTACCAGTGTTTAAAGTAAATAAGTTATATGTGTGTCAAGATATGTCAGTGTATGAAATGAATTTGAGCAAGATGGCTTAATCACAAATAGTGGGTGAAATGAAACATCGTTGGAAAGTACGGTTGGGGACCGTCCGAGAAGGTAAGTAACCATTTTCATTATGTTATGTGTTGGGAAGTATTTGTGTACAATCCACCTGAGAATGATGAATAGGGATATTTTTGAATAACAAATAACAGAATAAGAGCGCGATCTGAACAAATAAAAATTGAGAAATTATAAAATGATTATGTGAAATGAATAAATCCCTTGGAGGAAATGTATGAAATAAAATATCAGTGTATTTGATAAATGTTATGAACGCAAGATTAAGTTGAATTATATGAAAGTAGTAGCTGTTGAGCTCCTGTAAAAGTATAAAGACATGGTGTGAATACATGTTCTTGAAATATAGCGATTATTGTCACGGGAGAGGATTAATATAAAAATTGAGATGTAGATCAAATGTTGATTTTGAATTTATCAGTTCTTTGGAAGACGCTAGGCCTTAAAGTAATGTATAGCGCAATGTAGTGCATTAAAGTAATTTGTCACGCTAGGAAGGCGTTGAACTTAAATATACTTGGTAAATTAATTATGAAGGGCAGTTGATTGCGTTAATTGAGCTATGATAAGTCCTCCATATAGTGATGTAGATCACGAGGCCATGTGTGTTATGTTGTGTTATAATAGGGTGAAAATTTATTGTATTATGCGCGCAGGTTATAAGGCCGAGGCCGCCCTAAGTCGCATTTATATAAGTCCTTCAGTATGGGATTGGTTCCCGAGGCAGTTGAGAGAGTCGAACCCAGACTCGTCTAGTTGTTGAAGCCCCTAAATATTTGTTGTTGTATGTGAATTACTCTTACCCACCAATGAGGATACTTCATAATTAATAAATGCCAAGGTTACGAAAAGTGGTCTATGAACCTAAATAATGTTGTTAAAATAAATGAAAGAAACGCCAGGTCTGTTCAGAGAACTGTGTATAAGAAATAGCTGTTTTAAAGCATGAGTGTTGCCGTCCCGTGTGGACGAGACTTGGGGTCTCCCTCCTGGACAATAAATCACGTTGAGTGTTACGGCCCGACCCCTCGCTATTGAAAGTGTGGTAGGTCAGGGGAACCGCCTGTGGGAAGTAATAATACACCATGAGTGTTTAGAGTTTGTTAATGACCCGGGATTCGAACTGAGGTTCTTGTAGATGAAAGTTACCGCTTGCAAGATCAGATCGTTTGCTTTCTAATGAGATGATGGTCTTTTAAGACAAATAATAATAAATATAAATCCCTAATGTAATGGTATAGTAATGTAGGATATCACGAGTTCAGTGAAGACAATTAGATTTCGGGAGTAATCATAATTTTTGACTTTGTTCAAGTAGTCTTCTATAACTCGGGAGTACACAAGTATTTTTCCCAATCACTGTAGTGAATTTGTTAACTTGAGAGAGGTGGTAACATGAGAAAATTGTGGAAAGCCCAAAAATTTAAGTAAAGGAGTAACATTGACGTTAAATAAGATTATATATTGTTTGATTATAAGAAACTCATAAAATAGATATTGAGAGGTGTAATGAATAACACCGTTTATATTGGAAAGTATCGAGCCATTGGAGCTCGTGAGTGTATTGAATTTTTAAAGGGATACTTTATGGAAGTGAAAAGAATTATAAGTTGTTGGTTTGTAGGAAACCCTGTATTGTAATATAACATTTGTTTGATTTTATGTATTCCTTGTTCACTTTGAACAAGTTAGAAGGATTGGTCAGTAGTTTATTGGTTTAATTTGTTTGTAGCGCCATATAGTTGGTTAATTAAATGTTTTATAATAGGAGTTGATTTTGTTTTTATTTTGGAAGTGTATCCTCTATTTAGTCCAGAATGTGTAAGTCACAGAGTGGGAGAACATACCATAACCCCGAAAATCCCGATTTGAGCATTGCTGGCATACTGCGATTTGCATATTTCTTGCTAAGAGGGCACAGTATAAAACATAGTTCCCAATTCTTGGATGTAACGGGTAATCTCGAGAGCAACTTGATGGATTTTGATGCGGGTTTCACCATTCTGTAAAGAATTTCTTGATGAAGGATTAGGTAGAAAAAAAATATTTATGACCAAAAGAAGCCGAGCATTTACGATTTCAGTGAATTGAGTTGAAGAAAAACCTAACGTCCATGTGTCTTTTAAAAAAAATCTATATTCTCTGAGAATTGTTCAGCATGAAAAGTTCTGCAAGAAAGTCCGCGACTGCTCCCACATCGACCACTGTAAATGTTTTTACGTTTTCATTTCTTCCAGCAATCTCCATTCAGTGGAAATTTAAATTACTAGCTTCAGAGTGAGTTTACGAGCTTGCGAGCGACCTATCACCCTAGCTTCAACCAGCATCAAACTGCCGAGTCGTGTCGAGTTAATTCTTCAGAGAAGAGTATAGCTTATATGTTTTGAGTTAGCTGTTCATCTCGGCCTGACGTCCGTGCGCCTTTTAAGCTTACGCAGGGTTAATAGTGGGACACGCACACAGAGGACAGGCAGACACCTACACATTTGATTTCATAAATCTACTTCATCATTTACCCAAAAGCGACGGTACCGTAAATGTCTGTTCAGGTAACTAGCATGAAGACATGCAAATGTCATATGGACAGAAGTGCTGTAGGATTGTTTAAGTGAATGCTGCGGAGCAGCACGGGTCTTCTAGTATTGTTTATAACTTAGCCAATAAGTCAAGATTAGTGTACAACCAAATTTACAATTACTTTATGCTCTTACCAAAGCATCACTTTCTTAATATTTATAGGCTTTTTTCGGGGGTGGGGGAGAGGGGGGGCTGGAGCCCCCTCAGAACCCCCCATATATACGCCCCTGATTTGCACTGGCATTCAGCGGATTGAAGATTGCTTTCGGGATCGATCTGAAAAGAAACACGAATTATAAAAGTCATTCGACGTGCATAATAGCCTAGTGGCTTCCTGATGATAATTCAATACATAACGAATGCTGATTGGGCTTATTGATAAAATGTTAGCTTAAGTATCATAAGAAATATATAATATTTTAATTCTTACTTGAAGTTTGACGGCATATGGTGGTTGATTTATGTTCGTTTCTCTCAAACATACGCCGAAAATTTCCCCTCCCGACGTTTCTCTCACTTTGAGTACATGGTAACTCTCATTGAGCTTTGCACCTTTCTTGAGGGAGGAAGGTCTGAAATAAGTCTGAGCCCACTGTATCCTTTCAAAACCAACACAAACCTCAACAGAGCACGACATTGCAGTGGTAAATATAATTGCTTGCTTGCATAGACTCAAAGGCAGTCATCCTACTGTGCCCGTTTAAACCGGAGTCCGCACGACCACATATGCATTTTACCAATAATCAGTCAGCACGAGAGTCAAAATATCCCGGAGCGCCAGATGGGTTAAAGCAAATCGCAAAAACGACATCAAATGAAAAAAATGCTTTACTGATTTTTGGCTCAATGCAACAATAAGGATAGAAGGAGATTCAATTGGGTATAACACATCCTGTAAAATTATCTCAGTTTATTTTGAATTTAAAATTGACTGCAAAAATGCTCAAAGCAGCATCACTCACTTGTGGCGACCCACACTCCTATTTACACAATATACAGAAATTTTCCAAACACATTTGACAATTATTTTTTTGGAAAAACAAGTCTGATTGTTAGTCCTGTAGACTGTGTTCCAAAATTATTTATGATTAAATCCAGTTCAAATTTAATTGTCTCTACTGGAAATATCGTAGTTCACTGTTTGAATTTTTACATAATATTAACACTCGTAGAATAAATGTTCATAGAATTTTTAACTTTCACTTATTTTTCCAGTTTCAAAAATAGATTGTCAAAAAATATTATTTCTCAATCAACACAAATTATTTACACATATTAATAACATCTGAAAAGTATTTGACCTTGAGCATAGCATTGAAGGACTGTGCGAAGCACAACAAAAATTAATTGTTCTTCTGACATTAAACATTTCGAGAAGTGACTCTATTATGAACTTCAAGTTCCTAACAAAATATATGATTTCTGAATCATCAACTTGATCAATAAATTGTTGAACCATTCAACTATTCAATTTTCCACTTGGAATCATTATTATAAAAAATATTTATATTCATGGCCATTTTAGCAATCTTCACAACTTGCAATTCTTTGACAGAATGCGGAAAAAAGAATTGTAGCTTCATAAAAAATTCATTTAGTTCATGGCACTAGGATTGAAAATATCCTTCAAATTATTCGTGGTTAAAGAATTATTTTTAATTGGCAGTGACCCACTCTATTATTTGTGTAAGAACACAATATTACAACAACAACGGCAAAGGTCTTCTTCTGAAGAAGAATAAACTAATATCATGACAAATCCGGGTTCTAGCAAAATCAAAGTCTAAATGGAATTCGTAAACAAGGTTGAAATAAGAACTGATGGTTTCTAAGAAATAACCTTCGGGTCATTCATACGACGAAATGTGTAGTTCCAATACTCCTACTATAAACCTGAGCCATCGAACCTGCTATTTGATTGATGCTCGAAAAAACCTCCTCATTCCTGCGACTTAAACATGCGCACCTGGGAATGGCATTTCAACTACTTCACACATATAAATTTTCTTCCCAAAATTTATACAATAAATCAAGCCTCTGCTTGTTATCAACACTGGAAGATTAATAAACTTACAAGTTTATTTTATTTTACCATTCAGTTCAACCCGTGAATTTACCATACTTATGAAAATCTTTATTTCACTTTCGAGTGTATTTACGTCATGATTTTATATAAATACAAAAATATCCTATTTGATACAATTATCATTTGCTTCCCGTTTCATGCCTCTCCGTGTTATCTGAAAAATATACTTTGCTCATTGCAAATATCAACTGTTCAACCAGAACTGAAATGTTGGTTGAATGCGGGCTTGCGGTAACCACCCTCCTTCGGAAATTCTCCTGTTCCAGACTAGAAATGATTAAACTACTTCATAGGCTCTCTCTCAATACATATGATTATTATAAAATATAATCATCCAAGAATTATTTAGAAAAATTATAAAAATTATATTTATTATTATTAGTGGTTTATTATTATTATTATTAGTTATATTATTTTAAATATGTTTAATTATCATCTCATTATGTCAGAATCCACATGTTCGAACCTTCGAATATGGAAAAAATATCCATTCCTCAACAAAAATAATTATTAACTTTTACAGTTACATCGGCTGATTACCGTGATTTCCCAAAAATATGAAATATTCAAATAAATGCTCGAAATGCTTGGTCATCGATCCTAAACTGTTCTGAGTGCGGAAAATACTCAGAATAACTCTAATATGTCTTGCGTAAATCATTGCAAGATTTAAATACGAAGTAAAATAAATGTGTTGGTCATCTGCAGAAAAATAGTTTGTTCCAATTAGCTAGGCATAATATAATTCAAATGTGGCTTACATTTCTTGATGGTCTTGAAGCGTAGTAAACCTGGTCTGTACCAGATTTATCCATAGACATGCCCTATCGGACAAGCACGTATAATCCTTGTATCGGCCGCCATTATATACCCACAATCCGTCTAGTCAGACATAGTGGTAGTATCTCTTGACGTTTGAATTAACTGTTGTTCCATTTTAATATGGGCTTCTATCAAAGCCATAACAGTTTGTTTAAATGGGGTCAGATCTAAATGATCTATTCTTAGATATGTCAGTTGTAACATAACTCAAGGTAATCTTATCAATACAAGAAGACACCGACAGTCCAACCAATCAACGGCTGTTCTGAAGATCGTTCCCTGGGCATGGTTTAACACCATCTACCATGCGCTAAGCAACCTGTAGTTTCCCTTGCGTAGACTAATGAACACCACCGTGATAGACTGGTCTTCAGTGTACTGATAGATCGAAGTGGTTAACAAGTTACCAATATGAAAACTGACTGAAATGGACTTAAACATCCAAGTATTAGGTTATTACTGGACTGTGACAAAGTACTAATTCTAGACAAAGTCTAGCATATGTCCATGTAGAAACATAAATATTTCCACTAATGTCTGTAGAAAAAAAAAATTCAATCACCTCAGTGATTCTCCTCGCCGGAAACTTACTAAGTTCCACTTCGTAGCGCAGCACTTTTGTGACTATCACAACTTTGAAAATTACTTCTGCGTAGATCCGGCAACCATGTGCCTTGGCTCAGCGTAGCAGCAACTTGCTCGGCAAAGGCTTGTGTTGAAGTGAGCTAACCATGCCTGCGCCAGCCGGCTTTTATTCAAAACTGTCAGGGTCACGCGTCATCACGCTGAAATATGGAAATCCTCATATCTCTGGTATCCCTGGTCCGATTTACTTGATACTAATTGCATTCTCATTCATTTGGCCGTGCCAGTAATCTGATCCCAGTCTCAAGTCTCTACTCCATGGTTAACTATTTAATCAATAAATAGCCTCGACCTCTGCTATTACTCGCTACGTCACTTGACATGCAAGTATCGGTAAATTCTTTCCAATTGCTTCGAGAAGCAATGTAGCGCGATATTCAAATATCTCAACTTTCAAAAGCGGCTGTAGTCTTTCCCTTGATATCTAGGTGTCTGAATCTTGGAATACCTATTCCTAGAGTTGGGCACATCCACCCCACACCTAGCAAAAAATAAAAATTGAAAAATTTTATTTTTCCTATCTGCACATTAAATCATCTGGTTCTTGAATAATAAATCTTCAAATTCGATGCATTATAAGTTCCCACGATGTTACCAGTTCGTGTATTAGCGACATCATAGCTTCTATTGTTGTTTACTTCCACAATACGATAGGGTCCAGCGTAAAGGCTTGCAAACTTCGAGTACACTCGATTTTGCACGTCAGAGGGTGTAGGTCTTTTCACTAAAACAAGAGTTCCTACGCGCAAGGGTCTGCGAAAACGCTTTCCTCTCACTCTGCGCTCTCTTTTCTCAGCTTGGCTCCTCAACTTGTCTAAAGCTAGAGTTTCCCTCATCTGACGACTTGGTTCAATCTCAGGTGGAATAGAGATGATTCGATCCCATAATCTTGTTGGTTTAATTCCATGATGAAGCAACATGGGAATCTGTCCAGTACTCTCATGAATTGTAGAGTTGATGGATTCGGATGCTAAAGAGAGAACATCCATCCATTTCCAATGCTCATTTGGACAATAGAGGCGGCAAAATTTTTCTATTTCAGCCATCACGAGTTCTGCAGGATTGCTCTCTGGATGTCTAATAGAACAAAACCATTGTCTAATCCCAAGATTATTCATGAAGGTTCGAAATTCTAAAGATGTAAATTGAGGTCCACGATCTGATAAATGGAATTCCGGTTTGCCTGCTTCCGGAATTACGCTGTCTCTAATTCTCTTCGCACAATATTTTGCGTTTGCCTTCTGAATTGGATGCAACATAGTGTATTTGCTGAAAACATCCATGGTCACCAGAATATATCGGTTACCTCTTTTAGACTTTGGGAGAGGACCATATAAATCAGTCGCGAAGATTTCGCAAGGGTTAGAAGGAATAATAGGCCTTGGTAATTCTCTCAATAATCTGGAATTATGTTTACTCCTTTGGCATAAGTCGCATTCTCGAATAGTGTTCCTGACAGTTGGTCGCATTCGCTCCCACGAAAATTTCTCTTGAATCATGTTGACCGTCTTATCTACTCCAGCATGACCTGCGATTCGATGTGCCATCCAGATAATGGGTTTTTGCATTCGTGGAGGTATCACTACTCCCAGCTTCGTGTGGTCGGGATCTGCAAACTTGTAGATTAAACCATCTAACATCATAAAATCTCTTGAAATTCTTTCAGTTTCCACAAAATCATCATCATTTGTATCCATGTCTCCCTGTAGAAAACGAAAAATGTTTCTAAGACGTCGGTCTCTCCTCTGGGATAAATGCAACAATCTTAACCTTCTCAAGGTATCTTCATCTTCGTGCGTCAGGTTAACTTGAAAAACCTTAGATGTAGACTCCACTGCTCTACTCAATAAATCAGCTCCCACGTTCAACTTTCCAGGAGTGTGTTCAATAACTAGGTTGAATTGTTGAATAAAAAGTGACCATCTAGTTATCCTATCACTGGCAAAGTTTGTTCTCAAGATAAACTCCAATGCGTGGTGATCAGTCCTCACAATGACTGAATGTCCAATTAACATTTTCTTCCACGACTCCAACGCGAATATTACAGCAAGTGCTTCTAACTCAGTGGTGTAATAATTCCTTTCTGATGGACGAAGTTTCCTGCTAATGAACGCCAGGTAATGTCTCTTGTGATCTTCATCTTCTTGAAGAAGAATAGCTCCAATCCCTACGGTGGATGCATCAGATTCTATGATGAAATTCTTGGTAAAGTCAGGATACTCCAATTTCACGCTGTTTACCAATAACCTCTTGGCATCTTGAAATGACTGTTCACAATATTCATCCCATTTCCATTTGTTTCCTTTCTTTAATAATTCCTGCAATGGCGCTACCGTCTTGGTGAAGTTTGGACAATGCCCTGCAAAGAATTGGCATGTCCCGAGAAAACTGCGGACATTCTTCACTCTAGTAGGTCTAGGGAAATTTGCAATTGCCTGTATCTTCGTCTCATTGGGACGGTATCCTTCTCCATCCAAAATGTGACCCAAAAATTTTATTTCCTTTCGAAAGAACTGACATTTTCGAAGGTTTACTTTAAAATTCGCTTTTCTCAAATCTGCGAATAACATCTGAAGATGTAACAAATGTTCCTCTTTAGTCTCGGATGCAATTAAGATATCATCTATATAACGAATTGGTATCTCTTTTACTTCAGGACTCAAATTTTGTTCCAGTGCTCTGATCAAAACAGATCCAGATGTTTTGACTCCAAATGGAAGACGGCGGAATACATATGTCTGCTGGTCAAACATAAATCCTGTAAACTTCTTGGAATCTTCACTAAGCCTAATGTGATGGTAGGACGAAGTGAGATCAATATTAGAGAACCAGACCTTGCCTTGGAATTTCCTTAACAGTTCCCTAATGATTGGTGGTCTGTCATACTCTGGCAATAATCTTGAATTCAAATTTCGCGCGTCTAAACATAGTCTCAGACTTCCATCTTAATTAGACACTACTGCTAATGGATTGACATAAGATGTAGTGTACTTTTCAATCACATTATTACTTTCCATCTCCTTGATAAGCACTTTTACTCTTTCTCGATGCTTTTCCGCTACCGGATACAATTTAGCATGAAAAGGTGCATCATCATTTACACGAATATGATATTCAAAATCTTTAATTTCACCAGGTTTAATATCGAAAATATCGTGATGCTCTTCCAAAATTTTCCCTAGCTCTGGGGACTCCTTCTCAGTGTAGACTTCTCTTCCTTCAGCTTCATGAAAAATCAGAGACCATTGAGCATCTCCCTCGATGTCTTCCTCTCCTTTTCCCTCGAAGTTAATCTCTTCGGTATTCTTGAATTTGATCGTCTCTGTCTTCATGTCTATCACTGCTTGATATTTCTGAATGAAATCTTCTCCCAATATCATGTCAAAAGCCATGTCCTTCATTACTACAAACACATGTTGAAAATCATGTCCTCCAATAGTAATACATAAATATAATTGTGTTTTGCACAGAGATATTTTGTTGGGTATTATTCCTTGGATTTTAATTCCTGATACTGGAATCTCCTCTAAATTCTCTTTGAGCTTCCACAGAATATGAAGCTTCTCACTCACAAGACAAAGCATAGCCCCAGTATCAATCAAAGTATCGACAGGCATGCCGAATACTTCGCATGATATGATTGGCATTCTAATTCTCGTACCCATTTCTTTCCGTTCGTCATTCTGTTGAATTAAGTCATCATCCTCTGCTTGCCATTTAATAATTCTGGAAGTGAAAGTGTTCAAAATTCTATCTTCTACTGTGAATTCGAAGTTGTTTTTTTTTTCGTTACCATTCCCCCGGGATTGTTGTGTTCCCGATGGACCTGGTTCATTGGGCCTCTGCTCCAAAAATTGCAAGTTATCTTGGTGTCTTGCTTCCAAGTTTTTCCTCGTCTCCTTGTTGAACTCTTCATTGGACTGACGAGTATCCACATTCCCTCTGTTATTGTAGTTGTTTCTACCATAGTATCTTCTTTCCTGGTACCTTCCTTGATTATCCCGTGGCCTTCTCCATCGAGTATTGTATCGATTTACACCATCCGGTCTCGCATAAGGCTTGTAACTGTATCTGTTACTGTACTGATTCCATCCTCTCTTATTTGAATCTTCCCTCGGCGTTTTCTCTTCTCGCCCCTCTCGAATCTCTCGAGGTGTTTGAGAATAACTGTCGGCCATAACAGCGTACACAGCGTTGTTATTCTTTCCTCCCTTCTGATGGAAGAATTGAGCGTTCGTATGACACAGCTTCTGTAATACTTCGTCAAATTGCTCCATATTATAGATATCAGCAGCGATCAAAGTCCTTTGGACGTCTGCTGGAAACTGACGTATCAATGCAGTAATCAATTCGTTATCTGGCATCGGCGGATCTAAATGTTGAAGTTTAGAAAGCTGTCCAGAAAAGTACGTAGAGTATCGAGTAGGTTGTGACGTCGAGAATCTCTTCGAATATAACTCTGCTCTGACTTGCTGTTGGGTTTCCGGGGACCAAAACATTTTCAATGGCCCACGAGAAAACTCCTCAAAAGTGGTTAGAGTGGATCTAAAAGCTCTAAACCAAAGAAGTGCAGGACCTTCCAAAAACTTCCCTATCACTCGGATCTGTCTTTCTTTAGGGATCTTGGAATCATTCAGGTAATCCCCTGCTTCTCTCAAAAATTCCACGGGTGTCACAGAATCTCGCCCTGAAAATTTAGAAGGCTTATCCTCTACATTCTTGAATACAGTTATGGGGTTGGATTGAAATACTGTCCTGACCTCATCCTGTCTTTGACTATCCGTTTCTCTAGCTCCTCCTAGATTTATTTGTATCTGTTCCTTTCCCCTTACACTTGGCATTTTCAACAGATGGTCAGACTGTTTCTCGTCCTTGATTTGAGTTTTCATAGCCTCAAGTTCCTTCTGGTTTTCTTCTGCCATTTTCTTAATTGCTTCAGTTTCTTTACAATTCTCCTTAACATCAATGGATATCTGGTTCATCACAGCCTCGTGACTTTTCAATGACCCTGTCATATCTGAGATGTCCTTCTGAGTTGCTTGGATAACTTTGGCAATTACTTGAATATGGGATGACAAAGATTCCCTAATCTCCTTGATTCCCTCTTGATTCTCCAGCTTGAGTGTGTCTTTAATTTCATTGACAACTGTGGTTTTAATTACAGTTTGCAATTCATTAATCACACCTTCTCTTATTTCTCCCATTACAAGTTCTTTGAATTGTTCTGTCAACCGTTGAACAACTAGAATTCCCATCTCATTACTCTCCTTCTTCACTCTGACTTCTAGGTTGATCATGTCTTCACCAACTTTCCTAAGACCATGTTCTATCCTATCAGCTAAGCTTTGAGATCGAAGATCGGCATCGCGAAATTTATCGTCCATTAAACTTGCGTTAGTAGCTAATGAAGTTTCAAGCTCATGTGTTTTTTCGCATAATTTATTCATTTTACTCTCAAGTGTCATTTTCAAAATTTCGGAATTCTCTTTAAATTTACTTTCCATTGAATTAAATTTACTATTTAAATTTTCTTTCAAATTATTTTTTAAAGAATCAGAACTTTCTTTAAGTTTATCATTTAAACTTTCTTTAAGTTTATTTTCTAAAGAATCAGAATTTTCTTTAAGTTTATTTTCTAAAGAATCAGAATTTTCCTTAAGTTTTTCATCTAAACTTTCTTTCAAGTTATCTTTTAACCTGCTTTCTAAAGAATCAGAATTTTCTTTAAGTTTATTTTCTAAAGAATCAGAATTTTCTTTAAGTTTATTTTCTAAAGAATCAGAATTTTCCTTAAGTTTATCATTTAAACTTTCTTTAAGTTTATCAGAATTTTCTTTAAGTTTCCTTTCCAAAGCCTCAGTATTTTCCTTCATAATGGCTGCTACACGCAGTCCAGCTTCTTTTGAACTCTCCTCCAAACTCCTCATCATCCTCATCATTTCTTCCATAATTTTCAATTATTATTCAAAGCTTAGGGGTATACAATATTGGCAAACACAAGCTTATAACTAGAACAAGAAATATGAATAGCTAATTGGAACACTCTAATAAAATGAGATTTGTCCTAATGTCGACGTGATGGAAAAACAAAATTCTCTACTTTTACGAATTACATTTACCACAATATCACAAGAAAAATATGCAAGTTCTCAAATATCCTCCACCTGGATTCTAATAATGCGTATGTCCAGTCATCGAACGTTTACTACTGAATTTACTTGACGCCCTAATGGTTAAGCCATTATCAAAAATAATCAAACCCATTCTAATTATTAATCCAGTTAAATTTTTAATTTTCCCCACTAATTGGGTTTCCTACTAATTTATTCATCCAAACCAGACATCTCTCAACTCCCAAAATATTTCTATAAAAATTATCACAATTTAAATCGGCATGCGATTGACCATGTCTAAATCGAGACCCACGTTCGAAGCCATTTCTCTCTCTATCTTATTTTATGTGCCCGTTTAGACCGGAGTCCGCACGACCACATATGCATTTTACCAATAATCAGTCAGCACGAGAGTCAAAATATCCCGGAGCGCCAGATGGGTTAAAGCAAATCGCAAAAACGACATCAAATGAAAAAAATGCTTTACTGATTTTTGGCTCAATGCAACAATAAGGATAGAAGGAGATTCAATTGGGTATAACACATCCTGTAAAATTATCTCAGTTTATTTTGAATTTAAAATTGACTGCAAAAATGCTCAAAGCAGCATCACTTACGTGTGGCGACCCACACTCCTATTTACACAATATACAGAAATTTTCCAAACACATTTGACAATTATTTTTTTGGAAACACAAGTCTGATTGTTAGTCCTGTAGACTGTGTTCCAAAATTATTTATGATTAAATCCAGTTCAAATTTAATTGTCTCTACTGGAAATATCGTAGTTCACTGTTTGAATTTTTACATAATATTAACACTCGTAGAATAAATGTTCATAGAATTTTTAACTTTCACTTATTTTTCCAGTTTCAAAAATAGATTGTCAAAAAATATTATTTCTCAATCAACACAAATTATTTACACATATTAATAACATCTGAAAATTATTTGACCTTGAGCATAGCATTGAAGAACTGTGCGAAGCACAACAAAAATTAATTGTTCTTCTGACGTTAAACATTTCGAGAAGTGACTCGATTATGAACTTCAAGTTCCTAACAAAATATATGATTTCTGAATCATCAACTTGATCAATAAATTGTTGAACCATTCAACTATTCAATTTTCCACTTGGAATCATTATTATAAAAAATATTTATATTCATGGCCATTTTAGCAATCTTCACAACTTGCAATTCTTCGACAGAATGCGGAAAAAAGAATTGTAGCTTCATAAAAAATTCATTTAGTTCATGGCACTAGGATTGAAAATATCCTTCAAATTATTCGTGGTTAAAGAATTATTTTTAATTGGCAGTGGCCCACTCTATTATTGGTGTAAGAACACAATATTACAACAACAACGGCAAAGGTCTTCCTCTGAAGAAGAATAAACTACTATTATGACAAATCCGGGTTCTAGCAAAATCAAAGTCTAAATGGAATTCGTAAACAAGGTCGAAATAAGAACTGATGGTTTCTAAGAAATAATCTTCGGGTCATTCATACGACGAAATGTGTAGTTCCAATGCCCCTACTATAAACCTGAGCCATCGAACCTGCTATTTGATTGATGCTCGAAAAAACCTCCTCATTCCTGCGACTTAAACATGCGCACCTGGGAATGGCATTTCAACTACTCCACACATATAAATTTTCTTCCCCAAATTTATACAATAAATCAAGCCTCTGCTTGTTATCAACACTGGAAGATTAATAAACTTACAAGTTTATTTTATTTTACCATTCAGTTCAACCCGTGAATTTACCATACTTATGAAAATCTTTATTTCACTTTCGAGTGTATTTACGTCATGATTTTATATAAATACAAAAATATCCTATTTGATACAATTATCATTTGCTTCCCGTTTCATGCCTCTCTGTGTTATCTGAAAAATATCCTTTGCTCATTGCAAATATCAACTGTTCAACCAGGACTGAAATGTTGGTTGAATGCGGGCTTGCGCTAACCACTCTCCTTCGGAAAATCTCCTGTTCCAGACTAGAAATGATTAAACTACTTCATAGGCTCTCTCTCAATACATATGATTATTATAAAATATAATCATCCAAGAATTATTTAGAAAAATTATAAAAATTATAATTATTATTATTAGTGGATTATTATTATTATTATTATTAGTTATATTATTTTAAATATGTTTAATTATCATCTCATTATGTCAGAATCCACATGTTCGAACCTTCGAATATGGAAAAAATATCCATTCCTCAACAAAAATAATTATTAACTTTTACAGTTACATCGGCTGATTACCGTGATTTCCCAAAAATATGAAATATTCAAATAAATGCTCGAAATGCTCGGTCATCGATCCTAAACTGTTCAGAGTGCGGAAAATACTCAGAATAACTCTAATATGTCTTGCGTAAATCATTGCAAGATTTAAATACGAAGTAAAATAAATGTGTTGGTCATCTGCAGAAAAATAGCTTGTTCCAATTAGCTAGGCATAATATAATTCAAATGTGGCTTACATTTCTTGATGGTCTTGAAGCGTAGTGAACCTGGTCTGTACCAGATTTATCCATAGACATGCCCTATCGGACAAGCACGTATAATCCTTGTATCGGCCGCCATTATATACCCACAATCCGTCTAGTCAGACATAGTGGTAGTATCTCTTGACGTTTGAATTAACTGTTGTTCCATTTTAATATGGGCTTCTATCAAAGCCATAACAGTTTGTTTAAATGGGGTCAGATCTAAGTGATCTATTCTTAGATATGTCAGTTGTAACATAACTCACGGTAATCTTATCAATACAAGAAGACACTGACAGTCTAACCAATCAACGGCTGTTCTGAAGATCGTTCCCTGGGCATGGTTTAACACCATCTACCATGCGCTAAGCAACCTGTAGTTTCCCTTGCGTAGACTAATGAACACCACCGTGATAGACTGGTCTTCAGTGTACTGATAGATCGAAGTGGTTAACAAGTTACCAATATGAAAACTGACTGAAATGGACTTAAACATCCAAGTATTAGGTTATTACTGGACTGTGACAAAGTACTAATTCTAGACAAAGTCTAGCATATGTCCATGTAGAAACATAAATATTTCCACTAATGTCTGTAGAAAAAAAAAATTCAATCACCTCAGTGATTCTCCTCGCCGGAAACTTACTAAGTTCCACTTCGTAGCGCAGCACTTTTGTGACTATCACAACTTTGAAAATTACTTCTGCGTAGATCCGGCAACCATGTGCCTTGGCTCAGCGTAGCAGCAACTTGCTCGGCAAGTGCTTGTGTTGAAGTGAGCTAACCATGCCTGCGCCAGCCGGCTTTTATTCAAAACTGTCAAGGCCACGCGTCATCACGCTGAAATATGGAAATCCTCATATCTCTGGTATCCCTGGTCCGATTTACTTGATACTAATTGCATTCTCATTCATTTGGCCGTGCCAGTAATCTGATCCCAGTCTCAAGTCTCTACTCCATGGTTAAATATTTAATCAATAAATAGCCTCGACCTCTGCTATTACTCGCTACGTCACTTGACATGCAAGTATCGGTAAATTCTTTCCAATTGCTTCGAGAAGCAATGTAGCGCGATATTCAAATATCTCAACTTTCAAAAGCGGCTGTAGCCTTTCCCTTGATATCTAGGTGTCTGAATCTTGGAATACCCATTCCTAGAGTTGGGCACACTACGTGTTGCACAAGCATCCGCTAGGGGCACCAGCGGTCAAAATCCAGCGAGGCGCACGACGTCTAATTATTATTATTATTATTATTATAAATATTGATGTAGTTTTGGCTAACTACAGGCCACGCTATTTCAACTGTCACTTTTAGCCTATTTTCAATTTTGAAAAAACAGGCTTATGAGATCACCTTTTGTCCGTGTGTGTGTGTGTGTGTGTGTGTCTCCCTAATAAAATCTAAACGGCTGGAGCGATTTCAATGAAACTCGGTAAGTTCATAGCGCTATTTCCGGCGACCTCGACCGTGCCCTTCAAAATTTCTTACGTCTCACCAATCCAACATGGCGGCTGTGCGAAATATTTCACTAGCATTCAATATCTCCGAAACTATTACCGATATCGCCCTGAAATTGTGTACGATGATAAAGGGCACTACTAGAAGTTCACCTATGAGACGTTCCAAAACCTGGTGACTTCAAAACCAACATGGCGGCCAAGCCAAGAATTAAAATATTATATACTGTATTTCTTATGATACTTATGCAAACATTTTATCAATAAGCCCAATCATCATTCGTTATGTATTAAATTATCATGAGCAAGCCACTAGGCTATTATGCACGTCGAATGACTTTTATAATTCGTGTTTCTTTTCAGATCGATCCCGAAAGAAATCTTCAATCCGCTGAAGGCTATATAACTTTTAAATAGACGTTTCTCGCGATTT
This sequence comes from Meconema thalassinum, assembly GCA_946902985.2. Classification (NCBI taxonomy): domain Eukaryota; kingdom Metazoa; phylum Arthropoda; class Insecta; order Orthoptera; family Tettigoniidae; genus Meconema; species Meconema thalassinum. The sequence continues at coordinate 591,276,582 of OX336390.1, forward strand.
AATTATCCAAACGTAATGAAACTTGGTACATCAATTGTTTATACACATTTTAATGCACTGGAGTCTAATTTAGTTCAATTGTTTACATAACCTCAAAATGGCGGATGTGCGAAATATTTCACTGACATTCTATATCTCCGAAACTATTACAGATATCACCCTGCAATTTTGTACGGTGATAAAGGGTACTGATACAAGTTTACCTATGTATATTTCACAAACCTGTAAAGTACAAAACGAACATGGCGACCAAGTGAATTTGAAATAATTTAATAGACTTTTCTTGTGATTTAACTCTCTGAGCGCAGTGAAATGTGGTACAGTAAATGATTTTGCAGATTGTAATGCTCTGCCATCTAATTTAATTCAATTGTTTACATAACCTCAAGATGGCGGCTGTGCGAAATTTTAAAATTAAGTTTTTATTTCTTGTGTCGTAATCATGCGATCGAAGTGAAAGTTTGAATAATGAACCTAGGCAATAATTGTCCTTGAATGGTACATAACTCTATGGCCTATACATATAACAATCCTAAATGGCGAGCTTCCGAAATATTTAGACGGTTCCCAATATCTATGAATCTTTTACAGCAACCAAACTGAATGTTTTATGTTCATAGAGACTATGAACATATGTTCACCTATAGGACTTTCAGTAACCTGGTGAGCACAAATCCAACATGGCGGCGACGCGAAGTGTACATATTTAAATGGACGTTTCTCGCGAATTAACTATCCGAGTGCCGTGAAACGTTGCACGTTAAATGCTTATACAAATGTTGATCCACTGGCATCTAATTTATTTCAATTTTTGCATAATCACAAGATGGCTGATGTGCGTAATTTTAAAATCTCGTTTTTACTTCTTGTTTTCTAATCATGCGATTGAAGTTTGAATACCACACGTACACAATAATCTTAATGTAATAGTACAAAAATAAAAATCCAACCTGGCGACCATCTGAAATATTTAGACGGTTCTCAATATCTACGAATCTGTTACAGCAATTAAACTGAAATTTTGTATGTTGATAGAGGCAATTAACACGAGCAGGATATATGAAAATAGGCTGTATAGTTCTTCTCGGAACTACTTGTCTTTTCTTTGCGACTTGGCTTTAACGTTTGGCACAAGCCCAGTATTCCCGCATTCGTTTCCTGTGCTGTTCCTTCCTCGCTTCAGTCCATATTTTGCCAGTTTTTTTTTAAATTTTGGCGTTTCTTGGAAACCACAGTGGTCTGGGAGTTTCTTCTTGAGCGGAACACGATTCTAGATATCCTCCTGTGTTATCCCCATTTCTTGCAGATCTTTCTCTAACTCGGGGAACCTCGCCTTATTATTACTATTAATTATTATTATTATTATTATTATTATTAACTATATGACAATTAATAATTCCAAACTACTTCAGGATACTCGGGCTCAACTTCCAATGTCTGTCAACGTTGACGCTTCAAACTCTTTCTTGCAGGTCAGTCATGTGCCAGACATAATGATATATAGGCTATATATTTTTTGCTCTTCAACATTATAACAAGAAGTTCCGTGAAGAACTATACAGCCTACTTTTCATGCCAATGATTATTCTACAGAATATGAACCTATCTAGAATAATGACGAAATTAAGTTGCTAATATCGAAATTTCCAATTCGTTCGAAATACTGTATACCTGGCATAATGTATCCTAATAGAGCACTACAGTTGGCAGCCCTGATGACTGAATATATTCTTAGTTCCGTCTCTTAAGGTACAAAATATAAAATTTGGTTGAAGTCCAATGAATAGCATGGACGTTACATGCAGTTAATCATTGGATCTAACAGCGCGCGTAAAATCATGTTGGCAACAATGTCATGCATGTATTGGTCAGAAATAATCTGAAATAATATGATCTATTGTTGTGCCAATTTTGAATGAAATCCATTAGTTAGTATAGAAGTTACATGCATTTTAAAATTGGACCTATCAGCAGGCTTAGAATCATGTTGGCAGCACTGACGTATATTAGTTACTCCAAATTCGTCTAGAATGCCAGGTACTATACGTGTGGAAAGTTTAGAGCTATTGGCTTGCATACTTTCTGATATATTGATATTAGGGTAACAAAAATAGGGACAGCACATATTAACAGTTGGCAGCACTGGTTGCTCCTTAGAATACGCATAGTCATATCTGTTATGGTACACATAGCACATACGAAATTTGGTTGAAATCCAAATGATAGTATGGAAGTTACATGTATTTAAAGTTGGACCTGTCAGCAGGCTTAGAATCATGTTGGTAGCACTGACGTATATAAGTTACTCCAAATTAATATAGAATGTCAAGTACTATACGTGTGCATAGTTTAAAGCTGTCGGCTTGCATACTTTCTGATATATTGGTATTTGGATAAAATTAATTAGGAGCATTTATTAACAGTTGGCAGCCCTGGTAGGTCTTAAGAATACGCTCAGTCATATCTGGTTATGTACACATACAACATACGAAATTTGGTTGAATTCCAATTGATAGTATAGAAGTTATATGCATTTAAAAATTGGACCTATCAGGAGGCTTATAATCATTTTGGCAACACTGCCATGTTTAGCCTCCTGGAAATTAAACTGAAATATTATGATCTGTACGTGTGCCAATTTTGAAATAGCTCCCATTCATACTTTCCAAGATATCCAACATGGAGCTCAAATTTCAATTGCGATTTTTTAGCAGTTGGTAGCACTGACATCATTTTCAAATATGGCCGTGAGATATTCAGGTATAGATCTTTACTCCTACCAAATTTTGTTTCGATTGCTGCTGCCGTTTAGGAGTTGATAGGGGGGGACACACACACAGCCAGACAGACAGACAGACAGAAGGACAGACAGACAGACAGACAGACAGACACACATTTGCCCGATCTCATAAGTCTACTTTTTCCTCATTTTTGCAAAATGTGAAAAGTAGGCTAAAAATGTAGTTATATACTTTAAACAGCAGGTGCCTGTGTGGTTACTAAACGGGTTATCACTGCAACTGATTACAATATAAATGTAACAATATACAGTATGTGGTGGCCTCTTCTCAGTATGTGGTTGTTGCCAATATGAAATCGCATTAGTGGTCTACTTACTCGCGAGCGCTCGAAAATATTGAGGTTTTGGATCAATATGCATACTGTGATGTTTTATTAACTGGGGGTAAATACCATACTAGTTCCCAATGATATTAATATGATTCTGTAGACACTACTGGCCCTATCACCCCTACAGTCCCGGTTCGATTCCCAAATTTTCTCAAAAAAATTCATTCGATCTGAGAGATAGGGGTACACTTAGGCTTGTTTGGCAAACCTGAAAAGAATTAGGTTCCCACTTCAGTCATCCTAGAAGTGGGTTTACATGGTTTCCCTCACTTCTACTTCATCCGAATACCAGGATGGTTCTTTACGTAAGATCATAGATGCCTATAGACACGACAATAACATGGATTATCAGACAAATGTTTAATAAAGAGGATGAAAAGTCGTGAATCTGGCGATCATCAGCCATTGGACCACATTTTTACATGGAATCTGAACTACATTTCATTTTGATTATCACACATGCATTAACCGAGAATCAAACCCTGTCCGAATTTGTGAGAGGCAAGCACATTAGCAACTGCACTATCACGCCCTGAAGTATAGATGGGCCGGTCATTCGTGGCGGGTCGTAAGCACGTGAGAATTCTTCTTAAAGCACGAGTAGAACACGGAGACCACTGAATATGCACATGCACTGCCGAGGACACATTACGCACTTTATTTGCATTGCTCACAAAGTAATGAAGGCTCACTGTGCGTGGAGACACCACTGCGCACATAATATGTACCGGTCAAGAAGGAACCACGATGCCTAAGACTCTGAATGAAACAACAAATGCGCATTAATAAAGGTATGAACGAACTCAAAATGTCTTGTCTAAGATCAAAGTCTATCTTTCTCATCGCAAGAAAATAAATTAAAATTGAGGCAATGGCCACCCTGTAACATACTGCGCACACTGACCCGGCGCGATGCCGCAAAGCCCCTTAATGATGAAACCAACATTGGCACGATTGATGTTCTACAGCAGAACTTCTCAACACCATATTTGGAACTGAAGTCAAACTTGTATTTGACCTTGAAGTCCTATAATATTTAACTATTATAATGGCGAATGGTAAGTTATGCGCTCAATAGGTTCTTTTGAATTCTATCAGTTAAAATATTTCACAAGTGTTTGAACATAAAATTTTTAATTATTCCACCATGATAGGTAGACGCTTGGCCGCAAGATACACTCGTCATGAATTATGTATACGAAGCATCCCTGTTTCATTCATATTCACGATATATATTTAACTATTTAAAGCAGGGGTTCTTGACCTGTGAGGTGTGCCTCGTCTGGGGAGGTGCAAAGTGGTTAGTGGGGAGCTGTGATTGTCCTCTATAATTTTGTAATACGGTATTGCTTTTCAGAATGTACACCAGTCTGAACGTAAAAAATTAAGTTATATGAGTTTCTTCTTTATACGAATTATGTGATCACAACAATAGATCTAATGAGATAGTTACATACTGTAGTTTGAATAGCAACAACAATTGATTTCTTCAAGTAAGAATGTTTAGTATTTCTCTTTATTGAAATGCACAATCTGCTTGAGTGTAACAATGAATTTTTACAAGACCGTTTTTATACCTTCACCTTACCCTAGGTGCAGATTAGCTGCCATGCAAACTGGTAGTCGATTGTCGACAGCCTTTTCGCATGTTACTCGCTTAGTGACTGTTTTCAGGTTGTGCTATCAGGTATTAATATCGCTCTCCTGCTTTGTTCAAATACGAGATTATCAGTACGGTCCGATACATTAGTACATCATCACAGTTCATCGGCTTTTACTGGATATCCGTGAGAGAATGAACATACGGTACTCTGTATGTATAATGTTATCAGTACCGTGATGCCACAGATAAAATTCACAACTTGTAAAATAACCAAGCATATGTTTTTTTAACGTAAGGTCCGTTTACCAAAATGCATTTAAATCCCTACTCATTCGTAATAATTCACGAGGCTCTGTAAAAAAATTCAATTCTGGTCTGAGGGCTGGAACGGAGTACACTGTCTTGGCCTCGTGAGAAGAGGCGGATTTGATTCCTACCCCAGCCATTCTAGAAGTGGCTTTCCGTGGTTTCCCCACTTCTACTCCAGGCAAATTCCGGGATGGTTCATAACTTAAGGCAACGACCGTCTCCTTCCTAATCCACGCCTCAATTAGAAATACACACACTGCTACATACATTACAGCGAAGGGGCGGGGTATGGTGACGCAGCGGTTAAGCTCTTTGCCTCTCACTAAGGCGGAACGGGTTTGATTCCCGGTAAACGCATGTGAGATTTTTGAAGTGAAATACCATGTACTGTGTTCCGGATTCCACCTAAAAAGGAGGTTCCGTGGCTCATGATCGCGAGATTAACTGTCACGTTAAACTATAAGCTTCCTTCCTTCATTACAGTGTCACACTCAAGTACACGAGGCTGAATAACCACGATGTCCAAACCCCTTAAATGAAACAACAACAAGACAGGCCGTAGGCTCTGCATTTCCCCATTCCATTCCCCCGGTATTCCAGTGCAGTGTAAAACATTTGACACGCTGAGCGTATATGTGTCTGATTGTGAGAACCTACTGTCACGCACGTCAATGTTCTCAGATAGAGAAGTATTCATCACGCTACCCACACCGCTCTACACCCCGCTCCTACCGCTGAGCTCTTAAGGCCAAGTGTATAGGCTAAACGCCGGTGTCTGTGCTCCATTCCGGTATTTGCCTGGAGTGGAAGTGGGGAGACTTCGGAATAACATTTTTAGGATGGCTAAGGAGGGAAACTAACTCACCCCTTTTCAGTTTTGCTTCAAAAAGCTGAGATTCTCCCTTACAACTCTCAGACAAAAAATATATTTCTTGTTAGAGCCGGGAATGAAACTCAGACTTCAGGAGTGACAGCCATGAATGATAGCCATTGCGCCATCAGGTGGTCCATTCTGATTGTGGAGGTTTCTTAATTTGTTTGGTTTTGTCACACGCTGAGTGTTTCTCTTCACACTGGATGCAAATTTACCCCCAAATCCCGAGGAACCACTTCCCATGAATGACCATGGCCTACAAAGTTGACCTCTGCTCAGCTATATGGCCTGCAGGTTACGGAGTGACTCGTGGTCAGCGCGTCAGCTCCTCTCGGCCGTTGATCTTTCGTGGTTGGTTGGTTCCTCAGTATAGGGTTACGCGGTCATGTAGCCCCATGTACTTTGGGTGCGTGTAGAATCTGTTTGATAACCGGTGTTAATTGTGATGGCTGTATCAGTGTGTGTTATCTGTAATTATTCAGGTTTTATTTATTTAGCGTATGATGCAAACAACCTATAGACTATTTACATATCCAGTGGAAGATAAGCAAAAAAGTAAATACAAATTATCATGTATATACAAAGCCATTTACGAATCTTGAGATTGTAAACATTGAGTGTGAGTTATGTACTTCTCATTAAATGTGAATGTCCAATTCCGCTACCCACTTCACTGCTTCCGGTGTTGCTGAATTGAGGTCTTCCATGGTGCCGGAGAAAGCACGGAGTGGGCATTCCTGCACTACATGCTTCATTGTTTGGCGAACCTCCCCACAATCACAATGGGGGGAAACTGACCAGCCCCATGTGTGTAAAGTAGATCCTGTTCTACCTACTCCACATCTCATGCGATTTAGTCTACTCCAGGTGCAGCGTGGCAGATCGTAGCCTGCCAGTTTTGTAGATGGATTATTAATATCCACTATTGCTCGAGGTGGGGATAAAGACCACTCTGTTGACCACTTAGAAGTGGAGTTGAAGGAGTTGGATGTTAATTTCACAGCCGTCTTCCAAGCAGGCTGACGAGACTTAAGGAGTGTGCATTTCTGTCTGATATCCTCATGAAGAGGTAGATGTTCATTCTTCAACATTCTTGTCCTCAGCTGAAAAAGGACCTTCTGTCTCCTGATATGTGGAGGTACTATATTGCTGAGTACCGGTAACCATTTGATCGGTGTAGTACGAAGTGTACCAGTTATGATCCGCATGGTTTGTCGAAGTTCTGAATCTATTAGCTGTGTGTGAGCACTATTAAGCCAGATACCAGAGCAGTATTCTGCTGCAGAATAGACCAAGGCCAAAGATGTTGTCCGTAAAGTGTTTCCATCCTCTCCCCAAGAAGTTCCAGCCAGTCGTTGGAGAATGTTATTACGACTTTTTAGTTTGTTGGCGGTCTTCTGCAGATGATGTTTGTACGTAAGAGACCTATTCAGGTAAGGACTGCAGACGATCAGTTTCCAGTAGTTCCTACTTTTGCTACCAAATGCTACCGTCAATGACACGTAGTTGTGAACTTGGCTACTAGATGCCATCGCACCCTAGGTGTTGCCTCACTGTCACGAGGCTGAGTGTACCCCGTTCCAGCCCTCTAGTCAGTTTCTAAAATCCCTGACGGAGCTGGAAATTGAACCAGGGGCCTCCAGATGAGGGACAGGCGCGCTACCCCAACACAACGGAGGCGGTCCAAAGTGACCCATAATGAATAATTTCGTTGTAGGCCTATTTTCTATTCTGTGTTTCGCATTAAATAAATAGCATGATATCGGTTTCACCACAACACAACAGATAATTCCGGCGGTACAGCCGTGCTCGTTAAATCCTGCACCATGACCGCGAGAGCAGCTGCATGTAGTCTGGAGTACGCAGTAGTAAAACCATCATTACTTCCGACGTGACGTTTCAGTGCGACGCTAGAGCAACCTAGCGGCCAGAAGTGTAATCACTTTAACTTTCCAATCACAGGCAGGAATTCAAATCTATATACTAGTTTAGTTCACTAAATCGCGACATCGTGAGTGAGACGCGATTTATCGTGATGTATCGATTTGATTGGCTGCCTGTGATAGGCTAGTCACGGCCGACTGAATGCGCAGCTCGTATTCAGTCGGCCGTGGGCTAGTTAAAGTGATTTCACTTCTGACTGCTAGATAGCTCTAACGTAGCACTCAAACGTTAAGTCGGAAGTAACAAGAAGTTCTGTGGCGAACTAAAGAGCCTACTTTTCTTAAAATGTAAGATTCATGCCAATAATTAATCTATATGGATCTATCTAGAATAATGTGGAAATTAAGTTGGTAATATCGAAATTTCTAATTAGTTCGAAATACTGTATACCTGGCATAATGTAGCCTAATAGAGAACTACAGTTGGCAGCCCTGGTGACTGAATATATTCTTAGTTCCATCTCTTAAGCTACAGAATACAAAATTTGGTTGAAGTCCAATTGATAGCATGGACGTTACACGCAGTTAAACATTGGATCTAACAGCGCGCGTAAAATCATATTGGCAACAATGACACACATGTAGTGGTCAGAAATAATCAGAAATAATATGATATATCGTTGTGTCAATTTTGAATGAAATCCATTCGTTAGTATAGAAGTTACATGCATTTTAAAACTGGACCTATCAGCAGGCTTAGAATCATGTTGGCAGCACTGGCGTAGGCCTATATTAGTTACTCCAAATTAATCTAGAATGCCAGGTACTATACGTGTGCAGAGTTCAGAGCTATTGGCTTGCATACTTTCTGATATATTGATATTAGGGTAACAAAAATAGAGAAAGTATTTATTAACAGTTGGCAGCCCTGGTTACTCTTAAGAATCGGCATAGTCATATCTGTTATCGTACACATAGCACACACGAAATTTGGTTGAAATCCAAGTGATAGTATAGAAGTTACATGTATTTAATGTCGGACCTCTCAGCAGGCTTAGAATCATGTTGGTAGCACTGACGTATATAAGTTACTCCAAATTAATATAGAATGTCAGGTACTATACGTGTGCATAGTTTAAAGCTGTCGGCTTGCATACTTTCTGATATATGGGTATTTGAATTTTAAAAAATGAGAGCATTTATTAACAGTTTGCAGCCCTGGTGGCTCTTAAGAATATGCTCAGTCATATCTGTTTATGTACACATAGCACATACGAAATTTGGTTGAAATCCAATTGATAGTGTAGATGTTATATGCACTTAAAATTTGGACCAATCAGCAGGCTTATCATCATTTTGGCAACACTGAAATTTATGGCCTCCTGGAAATAAAACTGCAATATTATTCTCTCGACGTGTGTCAATTTTGAAATAGCTTCCATTCATACTTTCCAAGATATCCAATATGGAGATCAAATTTCAATTGCGATTTTTCAGCAGTTGGTAGCACTGACATCATTTTCAAATATGGCCATGATATATTCAGGTATAGATCATTATTTCTACCAAATTTTGTTTCAATTGCTGCAGCCGTTTAGGAGTTGATAGGGGGGGGGGGACACACACACACAACCAGACAGACAGATAGACAGACATACAGAAGGACAGACAGAAGGACAGACAGACAGACACCAAATTCGTCAGGAAAAATGGGAGATTTTTTTAGCTGAAAAATAAAACTTGACATTTTGAGCCTATCACACGTCCCGGAAAAAACAAAAAGAATGTTTGGCTAGCAGCTACAATATAGCCTTCAAACATTATGTTGAAACCTAATTTTATTGCATCAAATATCGCTTCAGCACAATAATTTATACACCAAATTCTTCAAGAAAGATGGGAGATTTCTTTAAGCTTAAAAATAAAAATTGACATTTTTGAGCCTATCACACGTCCCGGTTCCCTTAAATAATCTAACAATTATCCAGATCTGTAATAACAACTACCTGTATTAAGAACTTTTATTGTCAACTGAATGTTTATGTTAAGTCTTTTTCTTCTTAATTTCTTTCATTGTATTCAACCGTCCTCTGAAGAGAGCTGCATAAAGTGGCTTTGTAGCCTCAGCGGCCTGTATAAGAGAAATACACAACAATAAATTCTGTTCTAGACCGGGAATTGAACCTGGGCCTCTGCGGTGCTAGCCACTACACTTTTCTTATGAGCGAATCTATCTATGTTTATTATTTTCTTTGAGCTCAGAGAGGACGATTTTACATTTCTCCCGAGTCATGCTCAGTCTTCTAACTTCATAATTATTCTATCGTTGCCGCTCCGAGTCGTGGACCGCAGTTCATGTTGACCTCTCAGAGATAAGAGTCCCAGTTGAACATAAAGAACATGGTCAGCCACCCAGCCCTTGTATCAGATCCAGTATGTGTAATGCTCACGTTTCCCACGAGCAGGAGTCCTTATCAACACAGATTAGTTTCCATCCCGTCCCAGGAGCTGGCAAGTCGAGTTACACTATTTATCATTGTCGTTGGAAACCTTAGCCATGTTTATCTTTAACGGATGGCTTGGACTAGAGATGACATCATCAAGAGCCATTAGGGACATCAGAAAAGCACTTCTATGTCTCAAGATAACTGCGATTTCATTAATTGATTTAATGGTCAGCAAAAAGTCATGTACGAAGCAAAGGGGATATAAAACTTCACAGTTCTAGCCCTTCAGGCAAGCAACTTAGTCTATTCTTGTAAACATCCTTTGTTGTCATGGACTAGTACACCGGAAACTCAACCATATCCAGTCGATTAGCAGTTTGCCTTTTCTACCATTATGAGCGCTAATGTGAGTCAGTGATAGTCAACCATGTCCGGTCGATAAGATTAGCAGTTTGCCTTTTCTACCATTATGAGCGCTAATGTGAGTCAGTGAAAGTCAAACAAATCCGGTCGATAAGATTAGCAGCGTGCTCCTCTACCATTATGAGCGCTAGTGTGAGTCAATGAAACTCAACCATATCCGGACGATTAGACTAGCAGTTTGCCTTTTCTACCACTACGAGCGCTAGTGTGAGACTGGGCAGAGTTTCTCTTAAGCCCATATAACTACCGTACATCCAGTGTGTTTGAGTCTTCAGTCTTTTGACTGGTTTGATACAGCTCTCCACGCCTCCCTGTCCTGAGCTAATCGTTCCATTTCTACATAGCTACCATACCTTACATCCAAGACAATCCATTTAAAATATTCTAACCTTGGTCTTCTTCTTTCGAATAACCCATTTGGAGGGTACGATGAAACCACTTTGGCTATTTATCATTGTATTCGAATTCCTTTGCTTAAAATTTTTCTTCATCTTTCTAGAGTGTCGTTCCTTCTCTTCTTGAGTCCACTTTCATTTAGTTGTTTATTTCTTTCTCTCCTGAAATCCTGTCATTTGAGTAATTTCTGGAAAGTCATGTACGAAGCAAAGGGGATATAAAACTTCACAGTTCTAGCCCTTCAGGCAAGCAACTTAGTCTATTGTGTCTGCGTTAATTCCAGCAATTTTCAAATCTTCGTCAATTTCAACGAACCATATGGGTTTGGATTTGTAACTATTCAGTAAGTTGAAAATCTGTTTAGTTAGTCCATTGTTGTCCATTCAGTAAATGTGCCCAAAAAACTGTAGTCTTTTCTTCCTCATTACGTCAGTTAGTTATTCAATTTTCAAATAAAGCTCTTTGTTTGTTCTTAACATATATTCTGCATTCTTTCTTCTTTTTGCGTTTTGCCCATTATAGAGCGCGCTTGAACTTGTTTTTCGGCTTGATGATATTCGCCTTCCTATCTTCCCAAAATCTCTTCATGAAGTCACTGTGCTGCTTCTTCCGTTCTTCTGTCCACTTGGTTCCAGTCCTGCCACTAGTTTTCACCCTAAACTTGTGCTTTGTTACTGCGGTCCTGAAGACTTTGCGGTTTCTCAGAATATTTTCTCCGATGTTCAACTCTTGCAGGTCCTCTCTTGATTCATCCAGCCAGGCTATCCTTGACTTCTGAGAATTTATTACATTGAATAACCTTTTTGTAAGTCTATAATCGTCCATCCTGAAGAGGTGTCCATAAAATGTTAAACGTCTTCTTCGTACAGTGTTGCTGAAACTATCTGTGTGACGGTATAGATCTGAATTTCGTCTTTTAATCCAAATTCCGTTTTCTTGTATGGGGCCGAATATTTTTCTAAGAATTTTACGTTCTTGCTTTTCTATATTTGCAATTTTAGAATGACCTCCTAATGCTATGGTTTCTGAAGCATATAGAGCTTCCGGTAGTACAACTGTTTTGTAGTGTTTCAGTTTTGCATTATGTGACATTACTCTTTTATTATAGTGATCCCATGTTAGTCTGAACGCTCTATGAAGTTTTGAGGCTCTTTCTGTGTTAGCCAAACTGTCCAATCCTGAAGGAAGAATTATTTCTCCAAGGTATTTAAAAAATTCTACTTGGGATATTGCTCCATACGCTGTTTCTATTTTTTCTTTCTTGTTCTTTTGCTGAAAATTCTGCATGTACTTGGTTTTTTCAAATGATATTTGAAGGCCTGCTTGTGATGCTATTATGTATAATGTCTCAATAGCATGCTTAGTTTCTTCTTTGTTCCTAGTGATAATAGCTAGGTCATCTGCGAAAGCCAAGCATTTCACATTGATTTTGTTTCCAGCAGTTCCTATGCTAATGCCTTTGATGTTCTTTTCCCACTCTCTGATGACTTTATCTAGAACCAGGTTAAATAGAAGGGGTGAAAGTCCGTCTCCTTGGCGAACACCTGTTCGTACTTCAAAAGAGTCAGAAATTTCCCCAAGAAACTTCACCTTCGATGTTGTATTGGTGAGAGTCTGACGAATCAGTTCTCTGGTCTTCCTGTCCACTTGAAGTTCTTCTAGCGTCTCAAACAGGGTCTGCCTGTCCACAGAATCATATGCTTTCTTTAGGTCCACAAAGGTGACAATTGTGGGGTTGGATCTGCGGGTCTTCAAAATCATCTTCAGATTCCATATCTGTTCAGCACATGAACGCCCTTTCCTAAAACCCGCTTGATATTCACCAATCAAATGGTCTGTTTGTTTCTCTAGTCTGTTCAGAAGAGCTTTAGATAGGATTTTATAGGCCACAGATAATAGGGATAAACCTCTATAGTTGTTTGGATCAGTTTTGTTACCTCTCTTGTGCAATGGATATATTAACGCGCACTTCCAGTCCTGTGGGATCACTTCCGTTTCCCAAATTGCTTTTAAAATTGCGTGAATTCTTCTGGTGACCTCTTCCCCTCCGAGTTTCAACATTTCAGCGGTAATACCGTCTTCTCCTGGTGCTTTGTTATTTTTAAGAGATTGAATGATTTCTGCTGTTTCTTCCATTGTCGGTGGATGTGAATCTGGATTCGGTGCAGGCTTTTCGAAGTGCATTTTTTCTTTCGGTGGGTCACAATTGAGTAGGTCTTGGAAGTAATCTGCTAAGATCTTGCAGTTTTCCTTGGTGTTTGTTTCTAGTGAGCCATCTGGTCTACTGAAACATATGCTAGGTGGTTGATAACTAGACAGACTCTCACGGAAGGTCTTATAGAAATTTCTGGTGTTGCTTTTTAGGAAATCCTGTTCTATCTCTATGAGTTTATTCCTGTCGTATGTCCGCTTCTCCCTGCGGATGACCTTAGCTGTTGATTTCTGGATCTTAAGGAATAATTCCCATCGTTCAGTTGTCTGATGTCCGTTCCATTTATTCCAGGCTTTAATTCTGTCTTCAATTGCTTTATCACAGGTTGTGTTCCACCATCTGTGTTTCCTTTTCCTTGGGGGCTGCCCCAACTTCTGTGCTGATGTCAGAATTGAATTTCCTAAGTCCCTCCAGTCTTTGGGATTTTGCTCTTTTATAGCCTGAAGAAATTCTTTGGCGTTCTGCTTGAGGTGCTCCGGATCCACTCTTAGTAATCTCTTAGTTTTTGGTTTGGATCTATTAGGCTGGAATTTCACTTTGATTTGGCTTAAGTAGTGATCAGAGTCAATCACTCCCCTGCGCACTCTAACATTTAGGATTTCACATATGTTCTGTTTGGACACTGCTACATGATCAATTTGGAATTCTCCTAGTGCTGGATTTGGTGATTTCCATGTTTTCTTCTTGTGTGGAGACCTGGTGAAATATGTAGACATGAGCCTCAAATTAAAGGATTTACAGCAATTTATCAGATGCTCACCATTCTGAATTGTTCTCTTAGGGGCGTGGTGGCTCAGCGGTCTAGCTGTATGCCTCTCACCAAGGCGGTCCGGGTTCGATTCCCGGTCAATGCATGTGAGATTTTCGAAGTGAAATGCCATGTCCTGTGGTTCGGATTCCACGTAAAAAGGAGGTCCCGTGGCTTATAATCACAAGATTCACGGTCACGTAAAACTACAATCTTCCTTTTCTGATTTGTTCTCCAATGTGCTGGATGATGACCAACTATGGATCTACACTTCTTTTCTCTACCAACCTGTGCGTTAAAGTCACCGAGTAAAATTTTCACATGATGTTTAGGAATTTTGCTGATGGTTTCCTCCAGGAGTTCCCAAAAGTCTTCTACTTTCTGAGGGTTTTTCTTATTGTCATTGTTTATGGGAGCGTGGGCATTAATCAATGTGTATGCCTTGTTGCTTGATTTTATTGAGAGAACGGAGATCCTTTCGGAGGGAGAAGTAAAGTTGAGTACTGAACTGGCTATTGTTTTTCTTACAAAAAACGCTGTTCCGAATTGTGATAAATTATCTCCAATTTTTATGGCTGGTTTCCCCTTATATATCCTAAAGTTTTCTGAATCAAAATGGTTTTCGTCTTGGAAACGTGTTTCCTGAATGGCTGCAATTTGAATATCAAATTTATTCAAGGTGTCAATTAACTGTTTAAGTTTCCCAGTTTTGAGCAATGTGTTCACATTGACTGTTCCGATGAAGTTCTTTTTCTTCGGGCGAAGAGATTTTGAGAAGCTCCGACTCTTCTCCGCATGATGCTCCCGATCCCCCAGAATCCGATGATCGGGAGAACCCGAACTGTATAAGTCCGGGGCCTGGGGTAGTTGCTGTGATCCAATAGATCCATCATGCCAGGTTCACAAGTTGAAAGTGAAAGGTTGGGGTGATCACACGAAATGATCACATGGTTGCTACTCGATTGTTGAGATCGAGAGGTGCCACTCGATGTTCTGCATTATTATTTCTTTTAGTTCCCAGTATTTTCTCAAAATTCTTCTTTCGACCTTCTCTAATTTTTCTTGTTAGGTTAGTCTATTAAGCTACAGAATTACAGTAGTTTTGGATGTCCTATTTACTGTCATAGCCTTTATTACGTATGGCTTAAAACTATTTTAGAGAGCTTTAGAAAATTTGTAGTATGGTATTCTCTCAAATACAACTTTTGAAAAATTAGGCTACTGAAAAATGTTCATTTTAGTATAGAGTATTTAGGTATGAAATAATTGAGAAGAGTTGAGAGCAGATAGTGACGAAGTTAACTGCTCTCATCCGGACGCGAAAAGCCACGCTTACCGATTGGGACAGACGTGCTTTTGCCTAGGGCAGTGTTAAAGACAGGCCGCAGAGTTATGCTATAAACGAAGAACCGCGCAATGCTGCGCTACCACACCCTACATCCGAGGCAACAAGTTTAACATATTCTAACTGTGGTCTACCTCTACCGTTCATGTCCGCGATCCTTCCTTCTATAAATAACTTTGTATTCCTGGGTGTCTTATTATGTGTCCTACGAACCTATATCTTCCGTTCATTAGCAGTCGCCAGAAATATCTCTCCTTTCCCACTCGTCTCAATGCCTCTTCATTTTTGTCTACCCTATAGAACCTCATCATTCTCCTGTAACACCACATTTTAAACGCTTCAATTCTCCTCTTTTCTGCTGCAGCAACAGTACAAGTTTCACTTTCATAGAGTACTACGCTCCAGACAAGTCCTTACAAAAATGTCTTCCTAATACCTAAATCTACAGTCGTTGTCAACAGATTCCTTTCCTGGAGAAATGCTTTATTTGGATGAGCCAGCCTACTTTTTATATATTTCATGTTTAGTAAAAAACTAAGAATTTGCATATGTTTCCAAGTTATCAAAACATGTTAACTAATATCCCCTAATTCAGAATACAATAAAAAATTGACTTAAAATACCTAATATCAATCAAATGTTTCTCAACACACAAAAGTTCCATATAGTTTTTTAAAGTGTCTTCATTTTAAACTGTTAACATTTATTTTTACTTCATAATATCACAAAAGCAATCACTCAAATGACTTATAATCCACCAATTGGGCCTAATTTTTGCAGAAGTTTCCTGACCCACCTCTAAGTTGGGGGTATCCCAATTCTCCAATTTGTCCCTCCCTTCTATAATCTAGGCTAAATTTATGCCCCTGGATCTGACTCCTCGCAGAATAAGAATAAGATGAGATAAGGGCCACTGAAGGCGAGAAAATGAAAGATTTCCTAGGACTGGGACAACCTAATAACGTCGGAGTTGGAAGAGAACTAGAGTTGACCAAGGTGGGTAAAAAGGAAAGATGATACAGAGGAGCCCGGCACAAGCAAATTAAATCAATGCCAAACTCAGCTGAAGACCCTTGGTCGCCAACCCAGGAACCACTAGGGGCGTTGTGTAAGTGAAAGACCACACAAATTCACTTGAATGATGACTGAGGAGAGAATCGAACCTCTTCCCGGTCATCACCATGAGATTGATTACAGCCAGTGTCTGACCACAATGAAATTTCCTGCGAGAACCGGAAATCGATCCCAGGACCTTAGCACGAGTTTTAAATCAGAAACGTTCCAAATGAAATGAATACGGAACTGAAGGTACATCTATTGATCAGAATCCACTTAGGGATTCGCGCTCTTATAAAAACGGGCCTATCTCGTTCTATGCGTTGGCTTGAAGAGAAGGCGAAGGGGCGGAGCCAAGCGGTAAGAGCAAAGCAGGCGCGAAGCCCTAAAGCGAGTCAGCTGATATTGACAGTTGAACCATTTGCAGCCCCTTGCTTGTTAGAACCATTCAACTGTGAAGCGGCAAATCCAATGCAAAACACGATCCAATCACCGAGATTATACGAGCCTTAAATTATCAATTTCAATACACTAAATTAGCAAAGAAAAGAAAATCAGCTATAATAGAAGTTCTGTCACAAGCAAAGGATGAAAATGAAAATAATGAAGGCCATTCATTGTCATTCTGTATTCTGTTTTATTTGGAGAAAATTCGTCAGAAAATTAGAAAGTTTGATAGAAACGTAAATTACACATGGTATGCTAAGAGAGATTCCAAACATTGGCATAGCCTCACACTGGAAGATTATTGTTGTTGTTGTTTCATGTTGTTGATATTGTTAATAACTCATTTAAGGGCTAGCGACATCATAATATTTTTTCCAGTGTATGTGGATTTAATCTAATAACCTGTGTTGTATCTGTAATAGTGTGTGCAGCCATGACCTTAAATTAGGAACCATGCTGGTATTTGTCTGGAGTAGAAGTAGGAAAACACAGAAATCTAATTTCAGGATGGCTGAGGTGGGAATGGAACCCACCTCTTCTCAGTTTTGCCTCACGAGGCTGAGTGAACCCCGTTCCAGCCCTAAAACAATAATTACATTTCTTGCCACAGTCTGATAGAACCCGCCCTTCATTAGTGACAGCCGCTGCACCACGAGGGGGACTTTTGTCATTGGAGTTAGGATTGAGGAGGTCAGTCGTGGTTTTAAATTAGTAAACTTACGGCATTTGACTGCAGTAGAATTGTAAAACCACGAAAATCCACTTCTGGGATGGCTGAGGTGGGAATCGAACTCACTTTCTCTCAGCTTTGCCTCACGAGTTTGAATGTACCCCATTCCAGCTTCAGACAAGAATTGCATTTCTTGGCAGAGCCAGGAATCGAATCGAACCATTGGTGTGACGGCCAAGAATGCTAGCCACAACACCACGAAGTGATCTCTTGTTTCATGTAGGGGCATTATAGTCAATTGAAATTGTATGAATATTTTTTGAAATATGAGAAAGTATGAAATATTTGCCAAATTATGATGACACTGCTGTTTCTCATGCCTATTGGAATCATTTCCTATTGTTTAAGACATTCGATTTTATAAATATCTGCTCTCTACTTGCGATGTATTCTTAAAACAGTCGTTGTTGATTCTTTTAGGGGGGCTTCAGTGGCGTAGTCGGTAGCATGCTGAGCTTCTATGTCCAAGATAGCGGGTTCAAACCCGGCCGAAGCCGTCGGATTTTTTAAGAGCGTTAAAAATCCCTCAGTATGCCTTCCTTCGGAGGGGAAGTAAAGCCGGTGGTCCCAGGTCATAGATTTATGGCATGTTAAAGAACCTTCCACTAATTGCACCTGTGTGAAGCTAAATTGGATAGGTTAAGAATGTGAACAACGCTCTCAGGTTTCTACGTTCGTTGCCAAGAGCCGACTGTGGTGGCGTCTAGTAGCTGAGTTCTAAACTTGGCCTAGTAGTCGTTGACGGTGGCGCTTGGCGGCAAAAGTAGGAACTATTTGAAAAAAATTAAGTTGCAGTACTTAAATTAAAAAAAACAGATAACACACACTAATACAGTCATTACAATTAACACCGGTTATCAGACAGATTCTACACACACCCAAAGTACACGGGCCTACATGACCGCGTTGTCGCAGCCCCTAAACTTAAGAACCAACCAACCAGACATCGTGGTAATATAGCTCCGTGTACTTGGGTGTGTGTCGAATAAGTCTGATAACCTTCATCACTGTAATGTCTGAAAAAGTGTTCGTACTGGTAATTGAGGTAGTATTTGAGTACGAAGCGGCCGTGGCCTAAAGTTAGATACCATCCCACAATGACTGCAATGGGGAATCATGAAAATCTTCTTCCAGGATGGCTAAGGTAGAAATCGAGCCCGTCTCTTCTCAGTTCGTCTTCACGAGGCTGAGTGTACTCCGTTACAGCCCTTAGAACAGAATAAAATTTCTTGGCTGAGCCAGGAATCATACCCGGGCCTCCGAGGTGATAGCCAAGAATGCTAAACAGTAACACTGTGCAACGAAGTGGTCTATTCTTAAAACAGAGAATCCATGGCGTAACTGTGTGTATAACATCGCTCATCACTACCGCAGCAAGTTAGGAGAATGTAGGTTCAAATCCCGTCACTGACAGCAACTATCTTGAGAGTGGGCATTCCCGTTTTTTTCACAATAACTCCAGGCAAATGTAGGGATAATGCCTTATTTAAAATCCCCATCTCCGAACCCAGGTTATCAGACAAATTCACACACATCCAAGTACATGGAGCTGATGACCAAAGATGTCCCAAGCCCCTAATACTAATTAACAACAACTTAATTCTGCATCGTATTATTGTTTTCATAAGACGCTGGTGAGTGAATGACTTCTTGTGTAAGGCACACAGATTCACTGCTCCCAGCTGGAGCAGGTAGAAGGAAGGCAAGCATTGTTCTGGAAGTGAGACCATACATGGAACGCTGGTCATGAATAGATAACCACACAAAGAGGACAACAGCGCGTGAAAAGTGGTTCTCGAGTGCTCTATTATGACGTATGCAAAGTAATGTCATACATCTCAAGTAGAGCTAAGTGGGTCATTAATACTCTGGTCCAAAAAAGTTTTGCATATTGCAAGCGTATGTATTTGTGGACCAAATACAATACACGTGCTTTATCCGATAGCTGTTCTTATTTATTTATGTAGTGTATGGCGTTACACATGAAACACAATAATAATAATAATAATAATAATAATAATAATAATAATAGTAATAGTAATAATAATAATAATAATAATAATAATAATAATAATCCTTGACGAACTGGAGAAAAAAGAGCGCAAACTGTGACAGGAATCTTGGGTTCGGCGGCTTCGGTGGCGTAGTCGGTAGCATACTGAGCTTCTATACACAAGATCGCGGGTTCAAACCCGGCCAAAGCCGTCGGATTGTTTAAGAGCGTTAAAAATCCCTCAGTATGCCTTCCTTCGGAGGGGAAGTAAAGCCGGCGGTCCCATGTCATAGATTTATGGCATGTTAAAGAACCTTCCACTAATTACACTTGTGTGAAGCTAAATTGTATAGGTTAGGAATGTAAACAACGCTCTTAAGTTTCTAAGTTCGTTGCCAAGAGCCGACTGCGGTGGCGTCTAGTAGATAAGTTCTGAACTAGGCCTAGAAGTCGTTGACGGTGGCGTTTGGCGGCAAAAGTAGGAACTATTTGAAAAATTCGAAGTTGCAGTCCTTACTTGAATTAAAAAAAAACAGATACACACACTAATACACCCATCACAATTAACACCGGTTATCAGACAGATTCTACACACACCCAAAGTACACGGGGCTACATGACCGCATTGTCGCAGCCCCTAAACTGAGGAATCAACCAACCAATCTTGGGATCAAAGCACAAAAATGGAATCCATCAAAAGAGATCCAACGAGGAAGTCTACAGCAAAATAGAAAAAATTACGGACTCAATCCGAAAAAGACGGGCACGATTTTACGGTCACCTGAAAAGAATGGACGAAAGAAAGTAAAAAAAGAGATCTTTCAATTTTTTATCCAAACCTCAAAACCACAATTCCCTGGTTTAGAAATACCAAAGAAGACCTGCAAATGCTACATATCTCAGTTGAAGACGCCCTTTTAACAGAGATCTTTTCCGCAAGAAAATATTGACGAACCGAGACGAGCAACCGAAGAGAAGACACGGTGCACCTTGGACAGAGGAGCGTACCCAGGCCCACTCACAAAGAATGAGGGAAATCTGGACTCTGAAGAAGGCCAAATTCAGTGTCAAATGCAACAAGACTTCACGTGGTCCTTGATGTCCCCAGCGAATTATATAATAATAATAATAATAATAATAATAATAATAATAATAATAATAATAATAATAATAACTTCAAAAATTCAAAATTACTGAAGATTGTCTAAATCGAATAGAGTACAGAAAAAAAAATTTGGTCTCAAAATTCTTGTCGGGGAGAAGAAAAATCTCAACAGAGGAGAATGGACTGCTGAAAGAAGAGCTGCACAGTCGACCAGGATGAAAGGCTTCTGGAAGAGAAAGAAGGAAACTAGACCTATAAAGAAGTGATATTTGCGTGGTCCTTGTTGACCTGTCCGCGGTGTATATATATTATAACACGTACATACTAGCACAGATTACGACTTATTACGACCTTATGTCCAGTCTATTTCTCCAGTCCAGTCTCGATGGTGTAGCACTGAAAAAGTCGTTAAAGTCACCTAGTACGCTCTTAGTTTGCAATCTTTGACAATGTGCCTGATGGTCGGGTTCAAGGTACCGCATCACAGCAGGGGTTTGGCCAGTTCCCCCATTTGTGCAGGTTGTATGCACAAACTCCATGTACGAAAACGGTGTACGCTACAACCAAACAAACGTGTTATCTTTGAGGTAACAAATGAACCAATGTGCAAAAACGAAATGTCGTCATACAGCAATGAAAATACATCATGTAATATGCAAAACTTTTTTTGAACAGTGTAATATGACTGAACGGTGCCAAATTCTAACACAAGTTGTGCAGACAAGATTAATGACAGGCAAGATTATGAAATTAATATGATAGTTATTTTTGCTTCCTTGATGCAGGAAGTGGCGTACGCGATTTTAAGAGATGATTTCATAAGACTTATTGTATTTTAACGCAATGAAAAGGGTATTAAATGTATTGCCTTCGGCATATTAGTAATATAACAAGTCTATACAAAAACTAATATTCAAATCTACATGGCGGTACTCTTACCTACCCTCACCTATGGTGCTGAAACCGGGACTAGGCTGGAAAAACATGAAAATGAAGGGACCGCTTTAGAGATGAAATATCTCCGGAAGATAGTGAACAAAACCAGAAGCGAAACCAAGCGATCGGAAAAGAGTTCAAAGTGGAATCGGCAATGCACACCATCCAGAAGCAATCAATACGATAATATGTACAAATCGCAAGGATGTATGATGAAAGGAAGCCGGAACAGGTGTTCGAGGGTAAACCCGATAACACTCGAAGAAAAGGACGCCCCACGAAAGAATGGATCTGGTACATTGGAGAGGTGGCAGAGAGGAAGGACATGACTCTACAGCTGTCGTTCTGAATCTGGTGCTCTTTAAATTAAATTTGGTGCTCTCGTCAAACGAGTCAAAAAGTTCTCGCAGCACAAGGCTCCCCTGAGATTCATTCTTCGATTCAAATTCTGTTGCACGAACCAGAATAATAGTGTTTCATTACAGGTTTTGACAGTGAGAAATTTTATCATTTTGTGAAATAGTATTTATAATCTACAGTAAAAATAATTGGCAAGCAGTTGCAGCACGCCTGGTGAATTTCAAACTATTTCAGCACTTCTGAGGGAGACAGATAGGCAAAGGAAAGACAGGGGCATATTTGTTGCATTAATTTTATTATTATTAGTAACAGTAGTACAGTATTATTATTATTATTCCTATTCATAATATATTCACAATGCCATTGAGTACAATACCCCATTCCATCGGCAGTGGTCGCAAGATGTAGTGGAGTTCTCTAAGTTCGTAGGTTGAGGAACGAACGAACTATGGAGCAGGTCTCTAAAATGACTGCTTTCTGCACACTTATATGCCAATGATGGTGGAGCCCCATTTTATCGAGGTTGGCCCTCAGCGACTTTGGTATGATCCCAGTGGAAGAGATTGTGATGGGGAATACGCTACAGTAATAAATTCCTGTCGCCATATCTGTCGGATATCTTCAGCCAGAGGCATGTATTTGGTCACTTTCTCAGCATAACAGTGTTGGATATTATGCGAGTTAGGGACTGCAATGTCAATTAGAAGAGTTCTTGCTTCACCAATAAGAATAATGTCTGGTCTGTTTGCTGATATAGGTATATCTGTGATCACTGACATGTCTCAGAGTAGCTTATGCGTTCTTCAGAACAACATCGGGAATATGTTGATAGTACGGCAGAACATTTAGGTACTTAAGGAGTGCTTCTTTGCCAGGTTCAGGTGGATTATCTTGGATTCTTGGTCGTGCCTCTTCAAGTAATACGCAGATGAAATTGTTGTACAGCCCCCTGTGATATGCTGGATGGTCTGTGATTCGCGATGGCATCTCCTACATTTCTCATCTGACATGCCTCCCTTAATGATGTATTCTTTAATCGCATCGGCCTACTAAGGAACACGTCATTTGAACTGTCTTCTCTGGGCTTTGATCTTTGCCCAGTGCTCCTTCATACGTTGCCGGTGTTGCTCTTTTCTTTCTTTCGTCCACATCTTTCCCGTCTTCAACTTTGGTACTTCTTGAAAACCCTGGTGGTCGTTTAGTTTCTTCTTGAGGGGTTGCGATCTTGAATACCTTCACAGGTAATCTCCATCTCTTGCAAGTTCCTTTCCACCTTCTTCGAACCAGACTGGCTTGGTTTTCATATTTTTAAATAGGTAAAGATCCGGTTCGTCAATCGTGTGGGTTTCATTCTAAGCGAGTGACCATAGCATACAATTCGACCTTTCCTCATAACATCAGAGATCTTTTAGACATGAATAAACAGCTCATGGTTATGCCGTCTTCTATATTCACCTTTGTCTTTAATCGAGCCAAGAATTTTCCTCAAGATCTTTCTTTCTTTCTTTCTTTTCATTCTTTCTCCAATTTTTCTATCAGGCCTTTCTTGCTCTTAGTGAGGCATTCCGCTGCATACAGAGCGAGCCCCTGGTCGTATGACAGTGCAATAATGCCTGAGTTGTGCGTTTAGGGATATTGACTTTTTGTTGTAATTGTCCTTGGTGAGTTGGTACGCCATTTCCATTTTTTTCATGCGCGAAGTGAAGGTTTCTTTCTCACAGACGTTGGGTTCTACCCACTCACCAAGATATTTTAACTTTCCTGTTCGTTTGATTTCCCCCTGGTTTACATTTAGCTCCTTTAATGACGTTTTATTATTGTTATTAATATTATTATTATATTCGATTTAATGGTACTTACGTACTTGGTATGGCACGAGGGTGGTGCTCACAGTATGAAAGTTGGTTGAGAACCACTTCTCTACAGCAAACCAAACGACTCGCAGGGGATAGTAGCGAGTACGGAAAGTAGCTGGCGGACCCGACGCCAAGAGGCAAAAGTGACAGATAAAGAAGAATAATAAGTCTATATTGGACTGGTTTCTAAAGTTATGTACAGAAATCGACCATCAATTAAATATGGGCGATCTTCAAGGAGTGGGTATTGACACCCACTGTGCGAATACATGGCAGATAATGTGTGTTATTATCGGTGTACCCTTGAGGCACTTCTCGGAAGGAGCACCTCGGCGGGCGAGTCCCTTGTGGTTACTGGGCGGATCCACACACACCGGCCCTTCAGGCCATCGGTTGAGACCCCAGCCGACACCGCAGTGACATTGACTAAGTGATACAGCTCTCCCCTCTACACCAATCACAAGGCAATTGCAGCATCACACAGTTTCAACTGATGCAATCATCAACATGTTCTGTAAGGGAACAAGAAGATGACAAGGATTGAAGAGAAATTATGTGTGAGTGATCACAAAATTGATACATTTGTTCAAAAATTGCTTTATTATATATTATTATAGCGAGAACACAAGTCTATTGGAGCTAATACGTTGCTTACCATTTAATTTTTGACAATTTCATTGACTCAATTGGAACTGCCACTACTCCTGCGGCCAAGAGCACGCAGTTATCGTTTTAAGTACTGTCCCCGTTAACCGGCATCGAATCGGATGACCCGGCGAAAACATCGCAATTCATGCCGATAACACAAGATATATATCAGATAAAGAATTTAAAAAAAATGATTGAGGCCTGGGTTCGAATATCAAAAAAAATAAAAAATACGCCGGTGGGTACGAGAACTCAAGTAGTCTCAGGGGTGGTTAACAGGATGTAGGTGTAACAGGTTAAATCAACCCACTCCCAAACCTAAATCAGAGCAATAGCACAACAGAAATCAGAAGATAAGCACAATAAAAAATATAAAAATAGGCATCAATTTATTGGCAACTCATTGACCAATACAAATATAGGAAACCCCCAAAAAGTCTATCTTGCCTCGGAGATTCAATCTAAATAAAAGCTTGATGTGGACCGAAGAAAAAAACAAATATTTAGAGTCCAAATAAACATAATTGAGTTTTAAAGGGTCAACGAATCTCCTTGGTCATATCCTTAGACACAAATAAAATTAGGAGATATTCGAAGAAAATTAAATAAAATATAAAAAAAAGATTCAGTCACATTTGACTATCAACATGAACTAATCACGCTAAATGTCCATCAGGTAGTGTCCTAGATTAGTAATATTGTCAATCACTTGAGTTTATAATGAAAGTAAGTTAAATAAATAGCTGGCCTAAAAAATAATAGTATTGATCTCCGTTCTAACTAATTATTAATTAAAAAATAATTGCTGCAACAATATAGCTCCTATTTGACCACTCAATTAAACTTGCAATCAGTATTTATATTTATCGTACAACGTTATTTCAGAGTCTCATTACTCAAAATATTTCAAGCAAACGTGCACCCATTATCCTACATTTATGCAAAGGTCAAAGTCATAGCTGATCATTATATCACAACTAAAAGTTCCCATCTTTCCCAATTCGATGGTATGCTTGCAATGTATTTCACTCCATCAATTACATAGTGATTAGATTATCGCCTGCCTACTCCTGTGAATACTTAATTCACCATCATCTGACTGCATTTTGCATGGTCATGCTTATTTAGAAAGATATTACACTACTAATTATTATTACATTATTATTTTTTTATTCACAAAGGGATTCTTCATGATTAATTCTCAAAAAAATTGCCATAAGACGTTCACAGAATGTGTGAACTATCATCCTAAATTTATTTTATTATATTCCATTCAATTCTCCCCTCCTTTTTTATAAACAACTACACCAATCAATGACTAGTGTGCAAAAATTATCTAATGCAGGCATGACCTGTAGCAATGTCAAATGAGTAGGTGTCGAAGCATAATGACGAGCATGCTTTTAATAATTAAATTCTCTATATCAATGAATGTGGACGAAGAAAAAGGGAATATTTAAAGTTATAATCCTTCAGAGTTCACATAATTAGATTCACCAAACGCTGAAGTCAAAATCGAAGATTTTTTTTCTTCAAAACATGAACTCCACCCTAGATCTCGACAGCTAGTCTACCACCTTCATTCATTCCATCATGGATTCAGTTCAGTATCCGCGTCGTATTTCCAATCTTATCATCGTAGAAAAAACAAGAAGTTCCGTGAAGAACTATACAGCATACGTTTCATGCAAATGATTATTCTACAGCATATGAACCTATCTAGAAAAATGACGAAATTAAGTTGGTAATATCGAAATATCTAATTAGTTCAAAATATACCTGGTATAATGTAGCCTAATAGAGCACTACAGTTGGCAGCTCTGGCGACTGAATATATTCTTAGTTCAATCTCTTAAGGTACAGAATACAAAATTTGGTTGAAGTCCAATGGACGTTACATGCAGTTAGACATAGGATCTATCAGCTCGCGTAAAAGCATGTTGCCAACAATACCATGCGTGTGCTGGTCAGAAATAATCTGAAATATTATGATATCTTGTTGTGCCAATTTTGGATGAAATCCATTTGTTAGTATAGAAGTTACATGTATTTTAAAATTGGACATATCAGCATGCATAGAATCATGTTGGCAGCACTGCCTTGTATTAATTACTCCAAATTAATCTAGAATGTCAGGTGCTATACGTGTGCAAAGTATAGAGCTGTTGGCTTGCATACGTTCTGGTATATTGATATTAGTGTAAAATAAATATAGACAGCAGGCCTGATTGTCCTTAGCAATACTTATAGTCATATCTGCTATGGTACACATAGCACATACGAAATTTGGTTGAAATCCAACTGCTAGTATAGAAGTTACATGTATTTAAAAATTGGACGTATCAGCAGGCTTATAATCATGTTGGTAGAACTGAAGTATATAAGTTACTCCAAATTAATCTAAAATGTCAGAATATACGTCTGCATAGTTTAAAGCTGTTGGCTTGCATACTTTCTGTTATATTGGTATTTGGATAAAAAATAAGAGAGCAATTATTAACAGTTGGCAGCCCTGGTGGATCTTAAGAATACGCTCAGTCATATCTGGTTATGTATAGATATTACATACAAATTTTGGTTGAAATCCAATTGATAGTGTAGAAGTTATATGCATCTAAACATTGGACCTATCAGAAGGCTTAAAATTATTTTGGCAACACTGTCATGGTTGACCTCCTGGAAATTAAACTGAAATAGTATTGTCTACATGTGTGCCAATTTGGAATAGCTCCCATGCATACCTTGCAAGATATCCAACATGGAGGTCAAATTTCTAGTGTGTTTTTTCAGCAGTTGGTAGCACTGACATCATTTTCAAATATGGACGTGAGCTATTCCGGTGCACATATTTACTCATACTAAATTAGGTTTTGATTGCTGCAGCCGTTTAGGAGTTGATAGGGGGGGGGGGGACACACACAGCCAGACAGACCGACAGACAGAAGGACAGACTGACATACACACATTTTCCCGGATCGATCTCATAAGTCTACTTTTTCCTATTTTTTGCAAAATGTGAAAAGTAGGCTAAAAATCTTATCATTCGAAGTAGATTTACAAAAATTACCAAAAGAAAATATTAACTGGATCATGGTGCCATGCATGGTGGATAGTTCCTTGCCACGTGTGACAACCCTACAATGTGAATCACTTCCTCATATAATTACTTAATAGACGAAGGAAAAAAAATGTGGCCATTAATATTATTAATAATAATAAAATGATTGATCAACAAATAAATAATAATTAGTTCAACTCCATGGCATCTAGTACTACTGAGTAGTACAAACTCGCCACAACTACAAATTGAAGTAATGTTTTAGCTCACCAACTGGCCGAAATAAGAAATTATGGTACAAGCCTAGCATGCTCATAGAATGCAGAACCTCTGGAACCAATCTTCATTCAGGACCATCTCCTTCCCATTCCAGAACCGGCAGGATTCCATGTTCCACCATCTTCTTCCTCGCCTCCTCCAGGAATCGAAACTGAGACCTTCACGTTTCATGGTGGCTGCGTCCTCCGACTCCCACGGTGTGGTTATGTCATGGCAACATCATGGCCTCATCTTGATGTAAATGTCACTCCGTCCAGTCCCCTCAGGTATAAGCTTAGTGGCACATATTTTCACTGACTAGTTCCATTTCAAAATTCTTCATTGACAATTCAACAGCACAGGTTATAAAATGTCCTCGTTCCATTCTGGAAATTATAAGTTCCTGCGCCTCGAACCATGTAGACACAATTATTCCTCTCAGCAAATTGCCACCGGCTTTACGTAAGCAGTAATTCAATAGCATTCACAGCTGTTCAGTTGCATCTACAAGTCCTCCATCGATGATAAGAGCCTCGTCTATTCTCGAATGTTCACTGCACAAACTATTCCGTATTGTATCTCGCGTCCAAAGCTAGTCGCAAAGGGCTAGTTCTCTCGTTATCAAGCCAACATGCGCCCGCACGACCGGGATTATACACGCTGGACTCGGCCGTCTGATATAGCAATCGCGCCCGGCATAACAGCGGTGATTCGTAACTATATGGTCTCTCAGGACTCCGATAAAGTCACACCCGATACACAGCAACACTTAGACCTGTGGTGGTATAGCACACACGGCCGTCCACGATCATAATCGAATGTAAAAATCACTCTTGCCGCACAACGGAGTACTGTCCAGTCCGCGCTCAAAACGCATGTGTCTGCGCCTCTCAATGTGACCAGTTGCCGAAAACCAGAGCTGAGCACGTGGTCCGAGACAGCGCACTCTGCCGGAGATAGTAGACAGATATGCGTGACGTCACTCAACCTTGTGGTCGGTCCTGCGACGATAACATGTGGTGTTTTGGGCCGTGATTTACGCTGGGTTGCCAATCTGTGCTAAAACTGGAGTACTATGTTGGGCACATACTCCCCTCTCCCCGGGAAATAAGCGAGTTAACAAAAGTTTATTTTGCATTCTCTTTATTATGCCGCCAATCATGTGCCAAACATATCCTGCTCGTTCTTCATCAGTAGTATCTCTTAAGGCTGGCAGCAATATACTTTCCTATCCTTGCTCCAGATCTTATATCTCTGATGTCATAGCAATTGTTTCCATAAGTCTCATGGACTAGGTATGGCCCAAAAAACAGCCTTGAAAATTTGCCGTATATCTTCAGTGGTAGGTAGGATGATACGGGTCTGCGTATTAACACTCGATCTCCGACACGTAAAGGTTGACTGTATTTCCCTTTTTCGGTCCTTCTGTTCCTCTTTTCGGCTTGTGTCTGAAGTCTCTCACTAGCCAATTGGATTCTCCTCTCCATGTTGGGTTCTACAACAGGTGGTGTTTTGACAATGTGATCCCAGGGTCTTACTGGTTTGACATTGAACTGGAGTACTTTGGGAATCTGTTGTGTGCTTTCATGCACTGTTGCATTTATGCAAAACTCCAAAATTGGTAAAACATCCATCCACCGATCATGTTTATGGTGGCAATACAACCGGCAAAATTTCACAATTTCCGCCATGACCCTTTCCACTGGATTTCCCTCAGGATGGCGTATGGAATTCAATATGTGCTTGACGTCAAGTCTGATCATGGGCTGATAAAATTCAGCAGAGGTGAATTGGGTTCCATGATCGGAAAGAATGTAAGTAGGCTTACCCATAGTAGGAAATACACACTTCTCAAGCCTATTGATCACATAACGTGACTTAGCCTTCTGAATGGGGAAGAACATTACATATTTCGTGAAGACGTCCATAGTAACAAGGATGAACTGGTTTCCCCTTTTTGATTTAGGTAAAGGCCCATAAATATCAGTCGAATATAGCTCTCGAGGTTCTGATGGTAATATAGGCTTTGGTCTTTCCTTCAAGAAATGCGAAGCGAATTTACTTCTCTGGCAATCATCACATTTTCTTAATATATTTCTTGCAGACGTTCGCATCCCCTTCCAAGTGAATTTCTCTTGTAGCACATGGATGGTTTTGTCAATACCACCATGTCCTATGGCCCTATGCACCAACCAAACTACACGTTCAACTAGGTTTGGTGGTAAAACTGCTTTTAACATGAGATGATCTTCATCCACAAACTTGCATACCACATCTTCCACGATGACATAATCGTTAGACAATCTAGCAGTTGCTTCATATTCTGGATCGATATTGCTCATGCGTCCCTTCAGAAATCTATACATCATTCTCAAAGGAGTATACCTCTTCTGTGACTGCGGTTGTTTCATAAGCTTCTCTAAAGTCTCCTGATCTTCTTGGACGATTTCTACTTGAGGTACTTGCATTTCCTCTGTCGGGTTTCTACTCAAAACGTCGGCTAAGAAGTTGTCCTTGCCCGGTTGATGCACAATGGATACATCAAATTGTTGGAGAAACAAAGTCCAACGGGCTACCCTGTCACTAGCTAGCTCTGTTTTTAGCATAAACTGTAATGCTTTATGGTCGGTGATTATGACAGTTTTATGTCCAAGCAATATCTTCTTCCAACTCTGCAATGCATAAATAATTGCTAATGCCTCTATTTCCATGGTAGTGTAGTTCCTTTCTGGTTCACGTAACTTTCTACTGGAGAATGCTAAATAGTGACGCTCTTGCTTGTCATCTATCTGAAATAACACGGCGCTGATGCCAACGCGTGAAGCATCTGATTCTAAATAGAACGTTCTCTCGAAATCCGGGTATTCAAGTTTAATATTCTCTATCAACATAGTTTTTGCTTTAACAAAGGCCGCTTCAGATTTCTCATCCCATTTCCATTTGTTGTTATTCTTTAAAAGATCTTGTAGTGGTGCCATCGTCTCTGAGTACATGGGACAATGTGCCGAAAAGAATTGGCACATTCCCAGGAATTGCCTAATCTGTTTGACCTTCCGTGGTCTGGGAAAACTCCTGATCGCCTCAATCTTATCAGGATTAGGTCGATACCCATTTCCATCAATTACATGTCCCAAAAACCTAATCTCTCTATGGCAAAAATGGCATTTATTTAAGTTGACCTTGAAACATGCTTCCCGTAGGTACTCAAATAGTTTACGAAGATGTTCTATATATTCCTCCATGGTTGTCGAAGCTATAATCAGTTCATCGATATAACATAATACGTTTCCTTTTACTTCTTCCAATGCTCTGACCATTGCAGGACCACTATTCTTCACTCCAAACGGTAGTCTTTTGAAAACGTAGGTAATGCCGTTGTACATGAATCCAGTGTATCGTTTGCTCTCCTCTGACAAACGTATATGGTAATAAGAAGCTGTAAGATCTATTGTCGAGAATATGGTCTTTCCCTTAAATCGTCTGAGTAGTTCCCTAATCTTGGGAGGCCTGTCATATTCTTGCAAAATTCTCTTGTTGAGGCTTCTGGCGTCTAGACAAATTCTAAGCCTGCCGTCCTGTTTCTTAACAACGGCCAGAGGATTGAGATATGGGGTAGCCATCTTCTGAATGAGGTCGTCTTCTTCCATGGTTTTAATGTCTTTGCCTACCTCCTCATTCCACTTTTCTGGAATCGGGTAAAGCTTCCCCTCGAATGGTGACTCATCTTCCAGTCGTATCTGATATTCGAAATTGCTAATAAGACCAGGTTTCTCATCGAAGATGTCTTGAAATTCCGATATTAATTCATCAAATTTCTTCCGGATGTGTGGTTCTAGTGTTTCCTTCTTGACATAGAATAACCTCTCTGCTTCTACCTCCATTTCATTTACCATGTTATCTAAGGTGTTCCACCCAGGTAATTCTTGGCTATGTGATATACCAATTTCCTCATTCAATTTCCCTTCGTTTCCTCGGAAAGTTGCTATCCCTGCTTGTAAATCAATTTCTATTCCATGCTCTGTCAAAAATTTCCCACCTAGAATCATGTCGAACTTAATATCTTTTAGTACTATGAAGACGTGTTCAAAATTTCTGTTGGCTATAGTGATATTAATCAATGCTTGTAATTTGCAGTTAATAGAACGGTTAGGAATCACTCCTCTAACCTTCATTCCGGATGCAGGTAATATAGTAATGTCTTCTGTCAACCTGATATTCTCAAAACACGCCTCCGATATGATACTGACCATGGCTCCTGTATCCAGCAATGTCTTGAATTTCCGTCCTCCGACATGTACATCAATCATTGGTAGTTCAGTTCTCTCTCTCCTAATGGGATTCTCTTCGTCGTAAATGAGGTCTTCATCTACAATTCTACGTACCGCGATGATCTCGATGATAGGTTTGGAATACCTGGAATCTACTGTGACTGGTGATTTGTATTTGACGTTTTTTTTGCTTGCGAGCCACTCGTACTAGGCCCTGGGTCTACGTTCCCTTGCCCTTGCTGCTGCTGCTGCTGAGTTGCTTCTCTCATCTGCTGCAAGTATGCTTGACTATCTGCATGTCTCTCTTCCAAATTCACGCGATTGTCCCGAGGTTCATCTCTGTTCCACTGCCTATTATAGGTTTGAAATCTACCTCTTCCTTACTGCCAAGAGTTTCTTCCCTTTATATCCCTGGGTCTGTAGGTTTGTGAATTGAGTTGCTGCTGTTGGTTCGCATAGTATGGCCTTCCACCTTGGTTCCATCTTCTATCTCGTTGATTATATCCACGATTCTCATAATGTCCTCTCCAATCTCCTGTATCTTGGAATATTCTTCTTTGTGGTGGTTCAGTCTGTATTTTCCGGTCTGTCACGACTAGATTCACCTCCTGGTGCTCTGATCTAGTGTTTCTCGCGTGCATTAAAGAACTGGTGTGATCTAACTTCCTCAGAATTTCGTCACATGTCTTCAAACTATTCGCCCCAAATGCTATAAGCGTTCTCTGAACTTCTACCGGAAATTGCCTCCTTATCGCTTGAATCATCTCCTCTTCGGGTAATGGAGGTTCTAAATATTGTAACCTGGCTAACTGCGTTGTAAAATACCCCGCATACTGCGTCGGGTTAGATGTGGAATATTTCCTGGAGTAAAGTTCTGATCTGATGCTAAGTTGGTCTTCCGAACTCCAGAAACGCCTAAGGAATGCCTTAACAAACTCCTCGTAATTCGCAAAGGTGCATCTAAAAGCTCTAAACCAGGTCAGCGCTTGATTCTCTAACGATCTTTCAATAACCCTTATCTCGCGTTCACTTGGGATCCGATTTTCATCCAAATAATCCCTGAGGTCTCGTAGGAACTCGATTGGGGTGATAACTCCCACACCACTAAACGTTTTCGTTTTTTCCTCATGAGTTCTAATGATAGTTACAGGACTAGCCCCTTTAAATCCTCTAGGTGTCGAATCCATTTCTCCCCATCGTTTCTCCTGGTTAATCTCTGGTGAGTTAATTTCCATTGTTTGAACCGGACTATTCATTTGTAAGAAGTTCTCCATACGCGTGATGCGGTCTAGGTGACTACCCTCCAGTATCTTTATGTTATCATTGACTGACGAAATCGCCCCATCTATTTCCGTTTTGACTTGTGTGATATTAGTATTGATTGCGTCCAATTTGTTTTCTATCTTCCCTGCTTCCTCATCCATGCGTTTTCCATTTGCATCCACGTCTTGCGCTAATGTGGCAACATTTTCCTCCATCTTCTGGATTTTCGTCTCTACTTTTCCTACTTGTTCCGTTAATTCCTTTCGAATGCCGACAGTAGTTTCATTAAACTCCTTCCTTACTTCCACTATCTCATGTTGGTATTCCCCTTTAAGCTTGCCTACATGAGCGGTTATATCAGATCCCAATCCTTTAATGTTTTCATCTAGCCGTTTTTCTAGGGTCCTGACGTGTGTATTCAATGCTTCGATGTCTTTCTCTACATCTTTCTGAATTTTATGTATGCCCTCTATCAAATTGTCCTGCATAGTGGCCTTCAATGCATCAAGTTTTGCGTCCATGCTGCTATCCGTTTCCTTTTGACTGTTGGTTATACGCTCTCCTAACTTGATTATATCTGCCTGTATTTTTAACACCTGATTAGCTGCCTCATTTCGGTTTTGATTAAATATCTTGTCCAATTCATCATGATTTGTTGGATACTATGATTAAGTCTACCCTCTAACTCCATTTGACCTTGCTTAAAGTCGCCTCTTAAATCATCCTGGCCCTTCTTTAAATCAGTTTTCAAATCAGCTAACAGCTGCCTCAACTCTTCCATATTAGACATGTCAATTAGTACAATAAGACAATACAACATAAGGGAACCATCAAGAGTGACCACACCAAGATTGTACCATACTTTTTACTACTATACCAGGGAATTGAACTAATATCAATGAGCTGCATAAATGGATCCTCATCCAATTCTACGCAATTGGATCATTAAACGAAGAACGAATGAAGATCAACACACCAATCCAAAGGAAAAAGAACTTCTGATCCTGTTGCCTATCTCATGGAAACTAGGAAACAATCTCATTACCAAAGGTAATTAGTCCTTCCCAAGAGAAAAAATCATTAGCCTCCCATTCAAGTACGGTACCTCAAATGTGGTAATCCAATTTACTTGAGCCACTCAAATGCAAGTGCCAACGACACAACAACCCACACTGGCTGTCAAATTACATTAAAACATCTAATTGCTACACCATCGTGTGTACGATTTCTCAATTCGAGGCTCTGCACGCTGGGCGCCATTTTATATGTCCCCG
Source organism: Meconema thalassinum (assembly GCA_946902985.2). NCBI lineage: Eukaryota > Metazoa > Arthropoda > Insecta > Orthoptera > Tettigoniidae > Meconema > Meconema thalassinum. The sequence continues at coordinate 591,311,203 of OX336390.1, forward strand.
TTAACCGGCATCGAATCGGATGACCCGGCGAAAACATCGCAATTCATGCCGATAACACAAGACATATATCAGATAAAGAATTAAAAAAAATGATTGAGATCTGGGTTCGAATATAAAAAATACGCCGGTGGGTACGAGAACTCAAGTAGTCTCAGGGGTGGTTAACAGGATGTAGGTGTAACAGGTTAAATCAATCCACTCCCAAACCTAAATCAAAGCAATAGCACAACAGAAATCTCAAGATAAGCACAATTAAAAATATAAAAATAGGCATCAATTTATTGGCAACTCATTGACCAATACAAATATAGGAAACCCCCAAAAAGTCTATCTTGCCTCGGAGATTCGATCTAAATAAAAGCTTGATGTGGACCGAAGAAAAAGACAAATATTTAGAGTCCAAATAAACATAATTAAGTTTTAAAGGGTCAACGAATCTCCTTGGTCCTATCCTTAGACACAAATAAAATTAGGAGATATTCGAAGAAAATTAAATAAAATATAAAAAAAAGATTCAGTCACATTTGACTATCAACATGAACTAATCACGCTAAATGTCCATCAGGTAGTGTCCTAGATTAGTAATATTGTCACTCACTTGAGTTTATAATGAAAGGAAGTTAAATAAATAGCTGGCCTAAAAAATAATAGTATTGATCTCCGTTCTAACTAATTATTAATTAAAAATAATTGCTGCAACAATATAGGTCCTACTTGACCACTCAATTAAAGTTGCAATCAGTATTTATATTTATCGTACAACGTTATTTCAGAGTCTCATTACTCAAAATATTTCAAGTAAACGTGCACCCATTATCCTACATTTATGCAAAGGTCAAAGTCATAGCTGATCATTATATCACAACTAAAAGTTCCCATCTTTCCCAATTCGATGGTATGCTTGCAATGTATTTCACTCCATCAATTACATTGTGATTAGATTATCGCCTGCCTACTCCTGTGAATACTTAATTCACCACCATCTGACTGCATTTTGCATGGTCATGCTTATTTAGAAATATATTACACTACTAATTATTATTACATTATTATTATTTTATTCACAAAGGGATTCTTCATGATTAATTCTCAGAAAATTTGCCATAAGACGTTCACAGAATGTGTGAACTATCATCCTAAATTTATTTTATTATATTCCATTCAATTCTCCCCTCTTTTTTATAAACAACTACACCAATCAATCTTTTTTTGTAGATAAACTCAATATCTTTCATTTCATCACATGACTAGTGTGCATAAATTATCTAATGCAGGCATGACCTGTAGCAATGTCAAATGGGTAGGTGTCGAAGCATAATGACGAGTATGCTTTTAATAATTAAATTCTCTATATCAATGAATGTGGACGAAGAAAAAAAGGGAATAATTAAAGTTATAATCCTTCAGAGTTCACATAATTAGATTCACCAAACGCTGATGTCAAAATCGAAGATTTTTTTTAAAACATGAACTCCACCCTAGATCTCGACAGCTAGTCTACCACCTTCATTCATTCCATCATGGATTCAGTTCAGTATCCGCGTCGTATTTCCAATCTTATCATCGTAGAAAAAAAATCTTATCATTCGAAGTAGTGACGGATTTACAAAAATTCCCAAAAGAAAATATTAACTGGATCATGGTGCCAAGCATGGTGGATAGTTCCTTGCCACGTGTGACAACCCTACAATGTGAATCACTTCCTCATATAATTACTTAATAGACGAAGGGAAAAAATGTGGCCATTAATATTAATAATAATAATAATAAAATGATTGATCAACAAATAAATAATAATTAGTTCAACTCCATGGCATCTAGTACTACTGAGTAGTACAAACTACTCACAACTACAAATTGAAGTAATGTTTTAGCTCACCAACTGGCCGAAATAAGAAAATATGGTACAAGCCTAGCATGCTCATAGAATGCAGATACTCTGGAACCAATCTTCATTCAGGACCATCTCCTTCCCATTCCAGAACCGGCAGGATTCCATGTTCCACCATCTTCTTCCTCGCCTCCTCCAGGAATCGAAACTGAGACCTTCACGTTTCATGGTGGCTGCGTCCTCCAACTCCCACGGTGTGGTTATGTCATGGCAACATCATGGCCTCATCTTGATGTAAATGTCACTCCGTCCAGTCCCCTCACGTATAAGCTTAGTGGCACATATTTTCACTGACTAGTTCCATTTCAAAATTCTTCATTGACAATTCAACAGCACAGGTTATTAAATATCCTCGTTCCATTCTGGAAACTATAAGTTCCTGCGCCTCGAACAATGTAGACACAATTCTTCCTCTCAGCAAATTGCCACCAGCTTTACGTAAGCAGTAATTCAATAGCATTCACAGCTGTTCAGTTGCATCTACAAGTCCTCCATCGATGATAAGAGCCTCGTCTATTCTCGAATGTTCACTGCACAAACTATTCCGTATTGTATCTCGCGTCCAAAGCTAGTCGCAAAGGGCTAGTTCTCTCGTTATCAAGCCAACATGCGCCCGCACGACCGGGATTATACACGCTGGACTCGGCCGTCTGATATAGCAATCGCGCCCGGCATAACAGCGGTGATTCGTAACTATATGGTCTCTCAGGACTCCGATAAAATCACACCCGATACACAGCAACACTTAGACCTGTGGTGGTATAGCACACACGGTCGTCCACGATCATAATCGAATGTAAAAATCACTCTTGCCGCACAACGGAGTACTGTCCAGTCCGCGCTCAAAACGCATGTGTCTGCGCCTCTCAATGTGACCAGTTGCCGAAAACCAAAGCTGAGCACGTGGTCCGAGACAGCGCACTCTGCCGGAGACAGTAGACAGATATGCGTGACGTCAGACGCGTGACGTCACTCAACCTTGTGGTCGGGCCTGCGACGATAACATGTGGTGTTTTGGGCCGTGATTTACGTAGGGTTGCCAATCTGTGCTAAAACTGGAGTACTATGTTGGGCACAGTACCGATACACAAAACTCCCGTTGTTCAGGGCAACCAGACATCTTCATATTTCTGGGGCAGTCGTGGTTCTTGTCGTGAGTGTCCCGATCAGAGAGGTGCAGATTGAGAAATCTAGTGACTTTTGACGATTTCCTAGTGGTTTTCAGCCAACATAAGTTGATAACACTGAGCGAAAAGATGCCCGACTCTGTTGTTTTAATTCGAATCGCCCATCCCACCTTGGATGGTTGGTTTCTTAGTTTAGGGGCAGCGACAACGCGGTCATGTAGCCCCGTGTACTTTGGGTGTATGTAGAATCTGTCTGATAACCGGTGTTAATTGTGATGGCTGTATTAGTGTGTGTATCTGTTTTCAATTCAAGTGAGGACTGCAGACATTTAATTTCAAGTAGTTCCTACTTTTGCCGCCAAACGCCACCGTCAACGACTACTAGTACTAATTCAGAAACATAGCTACTAGACGCCACCGCAGTCGGCTCTTGGCAACGAACGTAGCAACCTAAGAGCGTTGTTTACATTCTTAACCTATACAATTTAGTTTCACACAGGTGTAATTAGTGGAAAGTTCTTTAACATGCCATAAATCTATGACATGGGACCGCCGGCTCTACTTCCCCTCCGAAGAAAGGCATACTGAGGGATTTTTAACGCTCTTAAAAAATCCGACGGCTTCGGCCGGGTTTGAACCCGCTATCTTGGGTGATAATTTTGATGACTGTATTAGTGTGTGTTATCAGTAATTCAGGTAATGACTGCAGATGATTCATTTTTTCAAGTAGTTCCTACATTTGCTACCATCCACGACACCTAGCTGCAGATGTGGCTACTAAATGCCGTCACAGTCAGCACCTGGCGGCGAACGTTGGAACTAATAGAGCGTTATCAAACTAACCTAAAAATTTTAGCTTACACAAGTGTAGTTAGTGGAAGTTTTTTTTCATGCCATAAATCTATGAAATGGCCCCGCCGGCTTTACTTCCCCTCCGAAGGAAAGCATACTGAGGGATTTTTAACGCTCTTAAAAAAATTGGCGACTTCGGACAGGTTTGAACCTGCGATCTTGCACATAGAAACCCATCTTACCTTGTTAGTATAATACTAGCTTGCCACGGTGGGTGAGTGGATATCATGTCGGTCTACTGACCCCAAGATTGCAGGTTCGCTCCTGGCCATGGTAAGTGATTTTTGAAAGGCGGCAAAAATACGATACGCATGTCATACGATGTTGGCATGTCAAAGAACCCATTTGAATACAGTAGGCCGAGTTCGTAATGGCAAAATTAATCTCGGGTGTTTCCGCCAACACAAAGTTCCTCATTTCTCTACTAGAAAGCGCTATAGTGTTCAAAGAGCTTAGATATCTAACATCCTTGACTTTCATAGTCAAGGAACAACGAAATTCGTCATGCAAGCTACCCTCTGGGTGTCAAATAGCAAAGTTTGCACCAGGCACCCGAGGCCATACGATATTATATAGGCTATTATAGTATAATACTGCCTTTCTAGGCTGTATCTTACGAACACGCTAAAGAGAGTTGTTGTTGTTTCATTTACGAGCTTGTATAGCGTACTCATCAGCTTCGAGTGCTTGATTCTGTGTAGAACGTGACTTGTGGTTAGTAGATTTACTAAACATAACATTTTGGGAGGTCACACTTTGTTACTGTGGAGGCCGCAAATGGCCCGCGAGCCGCATGTTTGACATACAGTACTGTGCCCTTTCAGCAAGAAATATGCAAATCACAGTATGCCAGCATTGCTTAATTCGGGACTTTCGGGGTTGTAGTATGTTCTCCCACTCTGTGACTTACACATTTTGGATTCAATAGAGGATACACTTGGAAAAATAACAACAAAATCAACTCCTATTTTAAAACATTTAATTAACCAAAATTATGGCACTACAAACAATAAAACAATTAAACTACTGACCAAAATCTTCTACTTGTTCCAAGTGAACAAGGAATAATATAAGAATTAAACAAATATTATATTAAAACACATGGTTTCCTTTAAAACCAACAATTCATAATTATTTTTACTTCCATAAAGTACCTATCTTAAAGGTCCATATAACTACGAGCTCCTTTGGCCCGATACTTTCTATAATAACGGTGTCATTCTTTAGTACACCTCAAACACTATTTTTATATTTTCTTATCATCAAGACAAATATATAATTACATTTAAAGTACATGTTAATTCTTTACTTAAATATTTGGGCACTTCACATGTTTTCATCCCTCTCAAGTTTTTACAAATTCACCATAGTGATCGGGAAAATACTTGTGTACTCCAGAGTTATAAAGATTACTTGACAAAGTCAAAAACTATGATTACTCCCAGAATCTAGTTACCTTCATTTAACTCGTGAAATCCTACTTCCATACAACATTACAATCGGGATTGTTATTTATTTATTTGTCTTATAAGACCATTATCACATAAGAAAACTACGATCTGAACTTGCAAGCGATAATTTCATCTATAAGGACCTCGGTTCACAGCCCGGGTCATTAACAACTTTTAAAACACTCACGGTGTATTCATTCCTTCTTACAGACGGCCTTCACCCAACCCTCCTGCTATGAGGGTCAGACCGTTATACTTGAGCGAGATTTATGACTGGTAGGGTGACTCCCTGTCTAGTCTACGGTTGGAGCTCTCTTCAATGCTTTTAAAACAAATCTTCCTTTCTTTTTCAGTTCTATGGAGAGACCTGGCATTTAACTTCACTTATTTCCTTTCAACAATATTATTTGGCTCATAAACCACTTTCGTAACCTTGGCATTTATTAATTATAAAGGGTCCTCATTGATTGGGAAGAGTAATACACATTTTACGACGAATAATTAGGGGCTTCAACAACAAGAGGATTCTAGGTTCGAATCTCTTAACATGCCTCGGGAACCATTTCCACATTGGAGGACTTATACAAAATGCGATTTAGGGTCAGCCGTAGCCTACATGACCTACGCTCAATAATACCATACATTTGCTCCCTTTTCAATATAATAACACACACATGGCCTCGTGATCTATGTCACTATTGGAGGACTTACAACATATCTCAATTCACCGCAATCAACTACCCTTCATAAGTAATTTACCAAGTACTTTTAACCTTTACGCATTCCTAGCGTGACATTTTATTTTAATTGCGCTCCATTGCGCTATACATTATTTTTCAGCCTAGCGTCTTCCAAAGAACTGATAAATTCCATATTAATAATTGATACATATCTCAATTTTTATATTAATCTTTTCCTTTGACAATAATCGCTCTATTTTAAATAACATGCATTAATATCATGTCTTATACTTCTATTAAGGCTCCAACGCTCTTGTTTTCAAATCATTCAGTTTAATCTTTATTTATATTTCCTTTATATTATTATTATTATTAATACGCTTGCTTTTATAACATTTGTCAAATACACTGACATTTTATTCATACATTTCCTATACAGGATTTATTCTTTCACATAATTATTTATAATTTCTCAAAATTCTATTTTTGTTCAGACCGCGTTCTTATTCTGTATTTAGTTATTTAGAAACATCCCTTTTACTAAAAAACTCCGGTGGATTTGTACACAATCATTTCCCCGACACCAAAACATAATGAAAATCTTTACTCACATGTTTAAGGTCGTTTCTTGACCCTTCTCCTCGTGCAATGCGTCATTTTGGCCCACTTTTTTTAAAATTACTCCATCGTGTACAAATTCATTCCATGTACAGACATATCTTGACACATATTTTACACGTATACATTTAACACTAATAACATTTTAAATACACTGGTGTATCCGTTTAGAACACACAATAAAAACACTGAAAATATATTACTTTTAACACAAAATCTTGATATATTTACACTTCACGAATTTTGATCACTAGACCGCTATTAAAGCCTATCACACGTGACCTCTTGACCTCCCGTCTCCAAGGGTGAAATTTAGTAATGTCGGCTTCCTATCCTCTCTGAATATGAAAGTCTCGAATCATCTACTTCCTCCCTGCAATAGCACTCCTTCGAATCCCGTTCTTGACGATCTGCTATTTCTCTGACATGAACGGCTCCCCTTTTAGATTCTATTTATTGATCTTAGCGAAAGTCTGTTCTGTTCACGGTCCCCTCGATAATTTATCGGTGACCTATGGATTTTTAGCAACTAATACTTCTTGCGTCTTAGTGCTTTTAAATAGTTCGTCTGCTTTCTTGAAACGATGTCTATAGTTGCCTGTCTTCTTCTTTGCTTATTCGGTTCCCGCACTTCTAATCTTCTAGAATACTTACGAACCTTATTTTCTCTGTCCCTGCTAGGGTTCTTTAAATTAGAAAAACTGTTTATCTCTCTGTTACGGTACTCCCGTACGTTATGATACTTTTGGTCGTTTACTTAAAGACCTATCGCCCTGAGTCCTAAGTTCGCAGCCTGCTTTGACTGTATTTTATGAACTTTTCATTGTAAACTTTTATACTGTCGGACCTAAATCCTGTAACTAGGATTTTCCTAAATTTTCAACACGGCGATACTGTAATATTACTTCTTTGCAACCCTTTACGGATGCACGTAAATTATTGATACCGCGACGCCCGTGGCTGTCGGATATTTTCTATGCGATGTGATACAGCGTTTTTCCCCTCAAGGAAAGCTGGTATACTGTCTTCGGTGTGTTTCAGCGTGACGCCCCCTCACGGACTATCGGAATTCGGTGTCTGATGAAACACAGTGACGCGCCCTCAGGCCGTTTGATAACTGCATGTACTGATCCAGCGTGACGCCCCCCTGGGCTATCGGAAACTGCATTCGGTGTGATACAGAGTGATGCCCCCTCACGGACTGTCGGAATACTGCATGATTGGTCTGGCTTGGCCTGGACTTTTATACTATTTAGTCACAAAAAGATAAAACTCTAGTCCTTTTCGTGACCAACTTTTGAAATAATTGTCGTACAATTATAAAAATTACATCTCCAGAAAGCTCGTCTTCTCAACGTCAAATGATCTCACTGCGCATAAGAATCGATCGTGCATTTCCGAGATATTAATTAATTTTTAGTCTTCAGCTGCGTGGGTGTTGCTGTTCATTTTTTTAAATTCCCCACTCCTCTGGTATCAGTGAATCCCCGATGACGTATACTGCGTTTGCAGTTTTTTCCTGTGCAATTATTACAAGGTTTTTCTTTACACAAAAATCTCTAATCCGAAATGATTCACAGTACTGTATTTATTTACTTACTTTTATTCCTGCAAAGGGGTTAAATTTAATTATTCTTCTTCTGGCACAGCGGCACTGTTGCCGTTTTAATGCAAGCTAAGCTTAATTTCCGAGTCACGTTTCTCTCTCTCTTACAGCCAAAACTTTCCACTCGGTCTAATAATATTCATGATCCGCTCCCTCTCAAGGAGTCAAGAGGCATGATCTCATCTCCTGAACACCTGGTCCTGCGGCTTGCGTAACGTTATGCTAGAATTCTTGCTTGAAATTTCTCTATGTTACATTAGAAACTGTATGTTTCTTTCATTCCTTTCACAAATACATGGATTCGACCCCTTTTGAGCCAATGGTGCATGGGTTCAGTACCTCATTTAAAATATTAAATACTCACCAGCTTATGTAGTTGCTAGTACGTGTAATGTGAACTACCTACTAGTGGGAGAGATACTTACCCTCAATTAGATGATGAACAGCATCGATCTTCTCGCAGAGCATAAGATGTATAACGCAGTGGAAGTTACGTGCTAGACAGAGAAGATGACAACTGACATCTCCAGAGGTGTGGACGTGCGTATTCCGCTAGGAAATAAGCACACTCGAAATCCCCAAGACAACATACGCCATCACTCGGTCTATAACGCAACCGGGAGGGAAGACTACAACTATAAATGAAACTCGAAGGAATAAGAAACAGGCCGAGAGGATGTATTCAGATAAAATATCCAAAATAAACATGATGCGAAGAGGAACGTGAACAAGCTAATGTGAAAAGGGCGTTATAAACAACAGGCAGAATTACACAGAAATTACCAAAATGATAAAATAGTACTGAAGTACTGCATTAAATGAGCAGTGACATAAAGGTCACAGATAAACAGAATGAAAGGATATGAGTACACTAGGCTAGACGTGCGATGTAAAGATACTAAGCGAGGGACGGACAAACAAGTCGTTACAATAAATTAAGTGAAATGCGTGTCGTTGTGGAGGGAGAGGTACATACCGTAATAAGGCAAAATAGCGAGCAAACAGCAAACAATAAAATACAGAAACTAAAGACAGAATACTTCGGAACCATATCGCATCAAATGAACTGCAGAAATAGGTAACGGAGAGACAAAGGAACAGGACATGAATCTCTCTCTTAGGTTAACAGCCCTGGGGCTGGTTTGCAGCAACTCGCCAATCTTCTCTGTTCTCCGCCATCCTCTTCAATTCACGATATGATTTTGTGTTCGTGTCTGTCATTAACTGTGTGATGTATGCAAGTGGTGGTCTTCCTCTAGTGTTTTTCCCTTCTAACATCCCTTCGATAACTCTTGCTGGAAGGCTATTATGTCTGAGAATATGTCCCAACATATTTGCTCTTCTTGTTTTCAGGCTCTTCATAAAGCTTCTACTTTCTCCTGCTCTTGTGAATACCTCTTCATTTGTCATATGTTGTATCCAACTGATCTTATGCATTCTTCTCCAGCACCAAGCCTCAAAAGCCATCAACTTCCTCTCTTCTGACTTCCCTATTGTCCAGGTCTCACTACCTTACAAAGCCACACTCCACACGTATGTCTTCAACAGTCTTTTTCTTATTTTTAGGTCTATACTTCTGGATGTGAAGAGATTCTTCTTTCTATAAAAGGCGTTCTTTGCCTGAATAATTCAACTCCAAATTTCTCGTTTGCTGGTTCCATCATACGTTATCAAGCTTCCCAGATACGTATATTCCTTCACATGTTGTATTCTATCATTCTCGATATAAATTGCTGGTGCTCTTCTATGATCTTCCTGGTTCCGACTGCATACGAGTATTTTTGTTTTATTTTTATTCATCTTCATGTTAAATTCGTTTTTAAGGATGTTATTCATTACATGAAGTATCTGTTGAAGATCATGTTCATTATCTGTTGTTAAAGCAATGTCATCTGCGAATCGGAGCATGTCAATCATTTCCCCATGTATATTTACTCCAACTTGAATATCTTCTCTTATCCTATTTATGGCATCTTGGACAAACAAATTAAATAAGTAAGGAGATAGCGAGCATCCTTGTCGTACTCCTTTTCTTATTTCAACCTCTTCCTGGTTATGCCAGATCTTATTATTCCCCTTTCATTCTTATATAAACTATGTATTATTCTTCTATCTCTATAAGAGATTCCCACTTTCTTTAGTAGCTTGAACAGTATATTCCAATTCACGTTGTCAAAAGCTTTCTCCAGATCCACGAATGCTAGATACGTTGGTATTCCTTTTCTATTTCTCTTTTCAATTATTTGTCTTAGAGTTAATATTGCTTCTCTTGTTCCAATGCCCCTTCTGAATCCAAATTGGTCGTCTGTAATGTAGTTATCAAGGTTGTTCTATATTCTCCTAAGTATAATACGTGTAAGAATTTCAGATGCATGTGTTGTCAGGCTTAATGTCCTAAATTGATCCCAATTTTGTGCTCTGGCCTTCTTTGTAATTGGAATTATTATGCAGTTAGTAAAGTCAGTTGGTACTATTCCAGTTTCATACATTTTGCATATCATTCCATCTTCAGCTTTCTCTCCGCAGTTATTTAATAGTTCTGCAGGGATTTTATCTACACCTGGTGCTTTTTTGTCTTTTAAATCTTTCAGTGCTCTTTTAAATTCTGATTTTAGTATTTGGTCACCTCTATTCTCTGCATCTGTCTGGTCTTCTTCCTCTATTACTTCCTTATTCGTAACTTCATCTCCATAGAGGCTCTCTAGATATTCTTTCCATCTCTTCCCAACCTTTCCCTCTTCATACAGGTATTGTCCATTCTCATCTTTAATACCACATGTCTTCTGTTTCTTCTCACCAAAAAATTGCTTCACATTTCCATATGCTTTTTCTAAGTTATTTGCTTTAAAATCGGTGTCTATTTCATCACATATACCACATAAGTATTTTTCTTTGTCTCGTTTGCTTTTCCTAACGATTTCATTTCTCAGTCTTCTATATTGTTGTTTTCCTTCGTCACTTGTGGCGTTTTTGAACCTTCATCTTTCAGTTATCATTTCTACAACTTTCTCACTTATCCATGCTTTCCTGCTGTTTTTATTTTTATTTTTTAGCAGTTCCTCTGCAGTTCCAAGTATTTCCTCCTTCAGAATTCCCCACTGACTTTCTATTGGTTTCTCGAATGTGTCAGTATTTCTTTCAATCATTTCATCTGTTCTTCTTTGGAACTCATCTCTAATATTTGGCATCTTAAGTTTTGTCACCTGTAGATACTCAGTTTTTCTCGTAACGATGTTCTTATATTTGAGTTCCACGTGCATCATGACTAGATTATGATCGCTTACGATATCTGCACCTGGATAACTTCTGCAATTTTTAACCTTGTTCTTAAACCTTTCTTTTACCATTATGTAATCCAATTGCGCTCTTCTCGTGTCTCCAGGAGCTTTCCAAGTGTATCGTCTTCTCTTGGGATGGTTGAAGAGTGTATTTGTTATGACTAATTTATGCCTAGTGCAGAATTCTATCAATCGTTCACCTCTCAAATTTTGGACTCCCAGTCCAAACTGCCCAACAGCTGTTCCCTCTGTTCCTTCCCCTACCGTTGCATTCATGTCCCCCATAATGATTACATTGTCTTCTGCTCTTGTTCCTTCTATCAGGTGATTTAGATCTTCATACATTCTTTCAATTTCCTCGTCATCTTCATTTGTAGTTGGCATATATGTTTGAATTATAACAGTATTGTTTGGCTCCGTATTTATCTTGACTAGAATTATCCTATCACTATGCTGCACATATCCCGCTACTCTGAGTCCCATGGATTTTTAGCCTATTTTCAATTTTGAAAAAATAGGCTTATGAGATCACCTTTTGTCCGTGTGTGTGTGCGTGTGTGTGTGTGTGTGTGTGTGATTCGTGTGTGTGTCCCCCCCTAATAAAATCTAAACGGCAGGAGCGATTTCAATGAAACTCGGAAAGTTCATAGCACTATTCCCGGCGACCTCGACCGTGCCCTTCAAATTTTGTTACGACTCACCAATCCAACATGGCGGCTGTGCGAAATATTTCACCAGCATTCAATATCTCCGAAACTATTACCGATATTACCCTGACATTTTCTATGGTGATAGAGGGAACTACTATAAGTTCACTTATGTGACTTTTGAAAACCTGGTAACTACAAAACCAACATGGCGGCCAAGCGAATTTGCGACTTTTATATAGACGTTTCTCGCGATTTGACCAACCAAACGCAATGAAACTTGCTACAGTATATGTTTATATACATTGTAATGCACCGACATCTAACTTCGTTCAATTGTTTACATAATCACAAGATGGCAGATGTGCGAAATATTTCACCGGCATTCTATATCTCTGAAACTATTAGCGGTATCTCCCTGAAATTTTGTACGGACATAAAGGGCACTACTGGAAGTCTATCTATAAGATTTTCAAAAACCGGTTAACTACAAAACCAACATGGCGGCCAAGCGAATTTGAACATTTTAAATAGACCTTTCTCGCGATTTAATATTCCAAGCGCACTGAAACCTGGTACAGGAAATATTTATACACATTGTAATCCACTGGTATCTAATTTTGTTCAATTGTTTACATAACCTCAAGATGGCGGCAGTGCGAATTTTAAAATTAATTTTTTATTTCTTGTGATGTAGTCATGCGATCGAAGTGAAAGTTTGAATAATGAACCTACGCAATAATTTTCCTTTAATGGTACATGACTCTATGGCCTATACATTTAACACTCCAACATGGCGACCATCCGAAATATTTAGACGATACTGAATATCTACGAATCTATTTTAGCAATCAAACTAAATTTTTTAATGTTCATAGGGGCTATGAACTTAAGTTCACCTATAGGACTTGAAATAACCTGGTGATCACAAATCCAACATGGCGGTGACGCGAATTATAAATATTCACATGGACGTTTCTCGCAATTTAACCATCCGCATGCAGTGAAACTTGGTACAGTAAATCTTTATCCGAATGTTAATCCACTGGCATCTAATTTATTTCAAATGTGTCCATAACCTCAAGATGGCAGCCGTGAAAATTTTTTTAATCTCCTTGTTTTTTCTTGTGTCCTAATTATGCGATTGAAGTTTGAATACTACAAGTTCACAATAATCTGCATGTAACAGTACATAACTCTAGGACCTACATATATAAAATCCAACATGGCGACCATCCGAAATATTTAGTCGGTTCTCAATATCTACGAATCTATTACAGCAATCAAACAGAAATTGTGTATGTTGATAGTGGCAATTAATATAAGTAGGATATATGAAAATAGGCTGTATAGTTCTTCACGGAACTACTTGTTCCATAATCACTCCTACCCCATTTCTTCCGAGCGGTCCGTCTTCCGACCCTGAGTAGATTATTCTGTAGTCATCTGACCAAAAGTCACCCGTGCCAGGCCATCTCATTTCAGAAATACCGAGAATATCTATTTTTAGCCTATTTTCAATTTTGAAAAAATAGCCTTATGAGATCACCTTTTGTCCGTGTGTGTGTGCGTGTGTGTGTGTGTGTGTGTGTGTGATTCGTGTGTGTGTCCCCCCCTAATAAAATCTAAACGGCAGGAGCGATTTCAATGAAACTCGGAATGTTCATAGCACTATTCCCGGCGACCTCGACCGTGCCCTTCAAATTTTGTTACGACTCACCAATCCAACAAGGCGGCTGTGCGAAATATTTCACCAGCATTCAATATCTCCGAAACTATTACCAATATTACCCTGACATTTTCTAATGTGATAGAGGGAACTACTACAAGTTCACTTATGTGACTTTTGAAAACCTGGTAACCACAAAACCAACATGGAGGCCAAGCGAATTTGCGACTTTTAAATAGACGTTTCTCGCGATTTGACCAACCAAACGCAATGAAAGTTGGTACAGTATATGTTTATATACATTGTAATAGACCGACATCTAACTTCGTTCAATTGTTCACATAATCACAAGATGGCGGATGTGCGAAATATTTCACCGGCATTCTATATCTCTGAAACTATTAGCGGTATCTCCCTAAAATTTTGTACGGAGATAAAGGGCACTACTGGAAGTCCATCTATAAGACTTTCAAAAACCGGTTAACTACAAAACTAACATGGCGGCCAAGCGATTTTGAAAATTTTAAATAGACCTTTCTCGCGATTTAATGTTCCAAACGCACTGAAACCAGGTTCAGGAAATATTTATACACATTGTAATCCACTGGTATCTAATTTAGTTCAATTGTTTACATAACCTCAAGATGGCGGCAGTGCGAATTTTAAAATTAAGTTTTTATTTCTTGTGATGTAGTCATGCGATCGAAGTGAAAGTTTGAATAATGAACCTACGCAATAATTTTCCTTTAATGGTACATGACTCTATGGCCTATACATTTAACAATCCAACATGGCGACCATCCGAATTATTTAGACGATACTGAATATCTACGAATCTATTTTAGCAATCAAACTGCATTTTTTAATGTTCATAGGGGCTATGAACTTAAGTTCACCTATAGGACTTTAAATAACCTGGTGATCACAAATCCAACATGGCGGTGTCGCGAATTATAAATATTCACATGGACGTTTCTCGCAATTTAACCATCCGCGTTCAGTGGAACTTGGTACAGTAAATCCTTATACGAATGTTAATCCACTGGCATCTAATTTATTTCAATTGTTTCCATAACCTCAAGATGGCAGCTGTGAAAAATTTTTCTTGTGTCCTAATTATGCGATTAAAGTTTGAATACTACACGTTCACAATAATCTGCATGTAACAGTACATAACTCTAGGACCTACATATATAAAATCCAACATGGCGACCATCCGAAATATTTAGTCGGTTCTCAATATCTACGAATCTATTACAGCAATCAAACAGAAATTGTGTATGTTGATAGAGGCAATTAACATAAGTAGGATATATGAAAATAGGCTGTATAGTTCTTCACGGAACTACTTGTTAATCTCTTCATTTCTATTTTCAGGTTTTCCAGCTTCCCCACCTTTAATAATGTGTTAACATTCCATGTTCCTATTTTCCTTACGCATTTCTGTTTCTTGCGTTTGTTGATAATACCATTATTTCCTTTAGTTGCCGCCGCCCGGAGATCCGAATGGGGACGGAGCTATTTTACCTCCGGAGAATTTAACCAAAGAGCTTTCCATCATGAGCTGCTGATTCTTGGGATATCCAATCGGATCTTTAATGGAGTGGTTTCCCGTTGCTTTCTCCATTCTATGCCGTTGGCCATCTGTCGGCTTTTCCGCCTTTAGGAGCAGTTTCCCACCCCAAGGTGCCCTTTTCTACCCGCTCATCCGCCCTCCTAAAAGACCGTTGGCACTTGATAGAAGGTGGTCTCCTTATCCCGGGAGAAGTTCGGTGTCTGATATATGCCTATTATATGGACATATACATTTTACTCATTATCCCGAGTACTGGGCTGCCTCTTCCGCCATCTACACTGTTCTGTAGTCCATCTACTCCACTGTCTATGCCGTTGAGGACTTCACCGTAACCCTGGCAAGGGACCCTTACAAGGTACTACCAGCCGGGTCAGCTGGACCGAGGTTTTTTATAGAGGTGTTAGTCCTCTATCACTCACCACTTTGTCTTGGCTTGTGACAGGCAGAGCCTGGCTTCCCAAACATTGGGCCCAGGTTGGCGGGGTTGGACATGAATCAAATCGCAATAAATACGAGATACACAAAAATAAACTTGAGGATGCTACGAGATGCGACAAGATCTCAATATCGCTTTGCTGGTCCCAAAGGATGTGGATTTGCCGACCCAGAACGAACGTGGCAAACACAGAATCGTCTGAAATGGCCATAAAGGAATACACAAAAACACGGCTAAAAATACCAACATTAAATTAGTCATATGAGCGTCAGGCAAAGCAAGATGAAAGTGGAAGGAATCCAACAATTCAACCAGCCCTGACCCCAAGACATAAATAAGGGAGACACAGCCAAAACGAAAAGCCACCAGGCAAGGTTACACTCGCGTATCAAACTCAAGAGGAAAGGGAGGGAAGGAAGTTAAGGAAACAATAAACAAACAAACATTTCTGCCACTCACCAAGACGCGACGTGGATTCAGAAGCACTAAATATAACGAAGCACAAACACAAAACCAAACACAAACACAATTAAAATGAAGTTACATTTAAAACACGGTATGTACTCACTCCAGAACGAACACGGAAGAAAAACAGAAGTTAACACAATATGTGGATAGGCAGAGTGCCTACCACATTAAAATAAGAACTTTACATAATGCACGTCTAGCTTCTTACTCGAATGGCGGAGAAATGCCAAGATGGCATGACAACAAAGAAGGAAGTGACCAATCACAGAATAGATAGGCCTGAGTACCAAAGATAAAAGAAATAAATGCAAGTGAAGTTACGACTCGCACCAACCTACATGGCGGGCGGTAAATTTAAATGTCAGATCGAGAAACATTAAATACAAATAACATAAATATAATAAATAAATAAATAGGTTATGATAAATGAACCAAGAAAGTGGTTCAAATGGCAAGATGCCAGGTTTATATTAATTATATATTAATCAAAAATTCCCAGACACCATTATGAGTTATATGTCCACATTTCTTTCCCTGGCGTTATGTTAGCTAATGACGCTGAAATTCGGCCACCCTAAGTGTGCTGGATCTTACTTCTTAATAAGGGCGGAGGATGTCAATGTACAAGGGATGATTCAGTCAAGAAACACCGTGCTTACTGTGTTAAGTTCAGTTTGGACAACCCTATTATTAATGTTACAGTAGTAGCACACAGGTGTCAGTGTTGAGACCAGAACACAGGCTCTCTTGTAGTGGCGGTTATCGTCCACATCTTAAGTTAGTGGGCAGCTGTTGGATACTGGTATTACTATTGCAGACCTTGCGAGTTCAGTAAATTGATTTCACCGGCCTACCACAGTTCTGCGCAGAGTTCAAGCAGTGTGGAGTAATTCATTAAAAGCATGATCCTCATCTCTGATGGTATCTTCAAAAGGGCAAGCTACACATCGGCCACAGTGGCCACCTCAACAGGCAAGAAATCAACGCAGAGAATAGTGCAGCTCTCTTCTCTCGTGCTTGAAGATAAGATGAGTCATATTCAGTGTTGTATTTACATATTTCTGCTATGAATTAATACAGTACTGTACAAGCAAAACTTAAGATGAACATAAAGACAGGCATTTGTTGGTTGAAAGCCCTGTAAAGCGAACAATGAGGAAGAATTGGGTATCAGGAACCTGGAAAATAAAGGTACACTTTCACGTGAAAGTTGGAGAACAAAATGAGGAAGACCTATTTGAAGATGCCTTGCTAGCTACAGAATCAACTGTTACAAGAGGCAAAGTAGGTTTTCACAGAGCGACAGAAAATCTTCTCAACACTGTATTCCGGATTTTGGAAATTTTCCGTTAATAGGCTATGCGTATTTTTATTTCCGTTATCCGCGTAAGACAGCTTCTGCTTAATAACGGGTATGATTTACTGTACTATAATGGATTATACTGTTCTTGTTGAGTCATTCATTAGCTTGCGGCATCGTGCTCATCAGCCCGTGCACTTGGGTGTGTGTATAAAATATCTCTGATAACCTTTGTTGCTTACTGATAGAGTACAATTAACGTGAAATGAAACAAGGAAATTTCTCCCGCTTGCTCTTCTTCTTCTCCTTATGATACGGATGTGCCATCGCCCCAGAGGTCAGGGTTCGATTCCCCGAACTGTCAAGAAATTTAATTCGTGTCCGAGGGCTGGAACAGGGTACACTCAGCCTCAGGAGGCAAAACTGGGAAGAGGTGTGTTGGATTCTCATCTCAACCATCCTGGAAGTGGATTTCGATCGTTTCCCATTTCTTCTCCAATAAAACGCCGGGATGGCTGCTAACCTCAGGCCACGACCGCTGAATTACAAATACACACACTACTACAGACACCAAAATAAAACAGGTTATCACACAAATTATACGCACGAAGATAACTCACCAGGAAGTCCAACCCCTCAAGTGAACCAACAACGACTAGGATCGGCAGTCTCATAACTTGAATTTGTATGTGCACTTTTAATATTATTTAAATCAAAATTTTGTAAGGATAACCATTTAACTTGATCATGTTAAACTATTAAACTATCAACGCTGATGAAGATATGCATGCATTTGTCATATCGAAACATGAAAGTTTAATATATTTTATTAAACATCATTTCATAGTATTGATAAGGCGAATTACACAACTACACACCGTATTAGAGATTGAAAACAAAATAGACATACAATATATCTCCAATTATCTGAATCAATTGGGACCGGACTCCATTCGGATAGTCAACAAGAAGTTCCGTGACGAACTAAAGAGCCTACTTTTCTTAAAATTTACGATTCATGCCAATGAATAATCTATATGGATCTATCTCGAATAATGACGAAATTAAGTTGGTAATATCGAAAATTCTAATTAGTTGGAAATACTGTATACCTGGCATAATGTAGCCTAATAGAGATCTACAGTTGGCAGCCCTGGTGACTGAATATATTCTTAGTTCCATCTCTTAAGGTACAGAATACAAAATTAGGTTGAAGTCCAATGGATAGCATGGTCGTTACATGCAGTTAAACATTGGATCTAACAGCGTGCGTAAAATCATGTTGGCAACAATGACATACATGTATTGGTCAGAAATAATCTGAAATAAAATGATCTATTGTTGTGTCAATTTTGAATGAAATCCTTTAGATAGTATAGAAGATACATGCATTTTAAAATTGGACCTATCAGCAGGCTTAGAATCATTTTGGCAGCTATTGACTTGCATACTTTCTGATATATTGATATTAGGGTAACAAAAATAGAGACAGTATTTATTAACAGTTGGCAGCCCTTGTTACTCTTAAGAATCGGCATAGTCATATCTGTTATTGTACACATAGTACACACGAAATGTGGTCGAAATCCAAGTGATAGTATAGAAGTTACATGTATTTAAAGTTGGACCTCTCAGCAGGCTTAGAATCATGTTGGTAGCACTGACGTATATAAGTTACTCCAAATTAATATAGAATGTCAGGTACTATACGTGTGCATATTTTAAAGCTGTCGGCTTGCATACTTTCTGATATATAGGTATTTGGATAAAAAAATGAGAGCATTTATTAACAGTTGGCAGCCCTGGTGGCTCTTAAGAATACGTTCAGTCATATCTGTTTATGTACACATAGCACATACGAAATTTGGTTGAAATCCAATTGATAGTGTAGAAGTTATATGCATTTAAAATTTGTACCTATCAGCAGGCTTATAATCATTTTGGTAACACTGCCATGTATGGCCCCCTGGAAATTAAACCCAAGGCAGCACTATATTGAGGCATACTAGGCAAGAAGGGGAGTGAGGTAGTTTGTCATTGCTTTCCTCACTGATTCATTACAGCAGTACTCACCCTATGAGTAGAACCTTTCACAGCATCCACACGCACTGACTGTGCCCTGAATGTCATTACTAAGCACCACCCATACCTCAGTAGCTTCCATATAATCACAGCTATGAGTGAGACTGAGATATCGGTGAAAAGCCACGTTTTACTCTAGTCTGTGACAACAGAAAAATGCAATTGTACTGCATTCATTAAGAGATGGCAAACAGGCCAAAGTGCTGTACAGTAGTAGTAAATGAAAGTCATTGTTTGCTGAACATCTCGGCCAAAGTAAGCTCTTCATCCCAATAATTTTCGCGCTGCTTCGTGAAGGGAAGAACAATAGCGCATAGAATCATTATTTTGCGATTTGCAGTACGTTTCCGTCTTAATTTCTTTTCTGAAAGCGATTTGGATAGTCGGAGTTCGGATAGTTGGAGTTTTCTGTACTTTCAATTTGGGCATAAGTAAAATTAGAAGCCACTAATCACCCTTTCTTGAATACCATCGTTAAATGGTGGCTGAAATATTCTAAAGTTAGTGACCTGACTCAAATGGTTGGCAACACCAAATCGTAAACTGTACAAGAGTGTTGCGTGCTAATTGGATCCTGGCAGCCGTGTACACCTGTGAGAATACACACGAGCTAATGTGGCACTTCCTTTTCAGGGTGTGACCGGTGGGAGGATATCAGACCAAACATAGAATCGCGAACTGCACCGCAGCATCGTTGTGAAGAAAATTGAGATACTTTAGCCGACATGGACCTAGCTCCCAGGAGACTTGTAGCAATATTAGCTAAGAGTAAGAACATGCAAACGTAGGCAAATTATTAGAATAAATATCATTTTCTTAATTTATTATCTAATTGCAACCTTGATAAAGTATTTTCCCCCATGTTGATCTGGTAATGCTCGCTTGAAGAGCGTAGCATGTTATCCTATAAATGTTTTTCTCTCTTCTGTAATTCAAAACAAATACAAACATTTTAATCGCATGTAATGTTTCATGTTGTTTTTCCGTATTGTGAAGGGTTCATAATGTCGCAGTTATAGGGATTATATTATGTTGACCGACTGGAAAGTTGCAATATTAGTTTTCATTCATCCATTCAGTGACACCACTCACACAGAAGTTTATTTACACATTGTACTAGTTTATGAACGATTTGAAGTTCCGAAGAGGGAAGTTCTTGGCATCCTCTGGCACTGTGTTCCATAACCGTGCAGAGCTGCCGTAGAAACCTGTCAGGTAAGCATTGCTACGAGCAAAGGGCGCAACATGAGTTACGCCTCGTCCTCTTAGAATTGAGCGACATACCAATGACAGTCGGCAAAAGGAGTCAATAGCAACGGAACCTGTGAGTTTTTTTTTTAGGAAAATTAAATCAGCTTAGCTATTTTATGTTTTGAGTAATTCTTGTGAGTCACGACATTAAGGCATTAAGCACCGAAAACAGAGGCGGCTTCGGTGGCGTAGTTGGTAGCATGCTGAGCTTCTATGCCCAAGATCGCGGGTTCAAACCCGGCCGAAGTCGTCGGATTTTTTAAGAGCGTTGAAAATCCCTCAGTATGCCTTCCTTCGGAGGGGAAGTAAATCCAGTGGTTCCATGTCATAGATTTATGGCATGTTAAAGAACCGTCCACTAATTACACCTGTGTGAAGGTTAAACATTTGACAAACGCTCGTAGGTTCTGACGTTCGTCGCCAGGAGCCGACTGTGATGGCATCTGGTAACCAGTTCTGAACTAGTAGTCGTTGACGGTTGCGTTTGGCGACAAAAGTAGGAACTACTTGGAAAAAATCAATGTGTGCAGTCCTTACTCGAATTGAAAGCAGATAACACACACTAATACAGTCATCAAAATTAACACCGGTTATCAGACAGATTCTACACACACCCAAAGTACACAGGGCTACATGACCGCGTTGTCTCAGCCCCTAAACTGAGGAACCAACCAACCAACCAACCAACTGAAAACATAACCATTTATTTTAATGTTGCAAAACCTAGAAATGACTATTCCAACAAATAAAACAGTCTTCTTTCCCTAAACTAATGTATGGAGGTGTAACTACTATTACTGTGATACAGGAATTGTAGACTAATATGCGGACATGAACTACAAGTACTCTGTTGTTATGATTAAAAGCTATAACTACAACATAATATATTGTTTGTCTACTGCTATGTGTTCAAATATCTGATGTTGATACTTATTTGAAGTTGTGGAATATCTACAGGCTGCTCAGACAACCAGTTTTGGCGTAGGTTTAAGTAAATTGTTTAGATAATCACATTTTTTTAAATTACATCAGTCGGAGCTGAAAAGCATTGAGTCAGTTTTCACTACTT
Organism: Meconema thalassinum; assembly: GCA_946902985.2. Lineage (NCBI taxonomy): Eukaryota > Metazoa > Arthropoda > Insecta > Orthoptera > Tettigoniidae > Meconema > Meconema thalassinum. The sequence goes on from OX336390.1 coordinate 591,333,204, forward strand.
GTCAGGGGACAGTTAAAACGTCATTGACAGAACAGAACTTAACAAACACACTATACTAGTCATCTATGTTGTGAAGCAACTATTCAGGTTATAATTGAAGACCCCATGGAAAGAACGGGGTAAGTCCATTTTTTCCGAAAATGAGTTTTTGGCGCATTCTGGTGGCCTGCCATCGTCACTACAGATCAGTTGAAATTAATTTCAAATAAAGCGGAATGTAACCGAGATACAGAGGTTGGTATGTTTAGTGGAAACGGAAAGAATGTCCCATATCACCTCACTTTTTCATAATTTAACTATCGTTTTTATTTGTTTTACATACTTCCTTTATAAAAAATGGCAAAAAAAACCAAAAACAGTAATGCTTACCCTCAATTGGGGTGTTTTAAGTATTCATTCCTAGTCTTGGAAGTTTAAATTTGCTCTCCTGAAAAATTTACACAATGTGACTTACCCGTTTTTCCCGTGGAGTCTTCAATTGTGTTAGTGGAATGAAAATCCACAGCCTGCTTCCAGTCTACGACCGGGTCAGGAATGGAATGAATGAAGCCCCCATCTAGCGGCGAGGATATGAACTGTGCCGGCTGCCGAGGCCTGACGCACTCCTCTGGGGCAATGATTAAATGAATGACAGATGAAATGAAATGATAGTTGAGAGTCTTGCTGGAATGAAATTTTGACAGGGAAAACCGGAGTACCCGGAGAAATACCTGTCTGCCTCCGTTTTGTTCAGCACATATCTCACATGAAGTGGCCGGGATTTGAACCACGGACCCAGCGGTGAGAGGCCGGCGTGCTGCCGCCTAAGCCACGGAGGCTTCTTTGTGTTTGTGGAATATCAATTTCAATTTAATAAACATATTTTTCGAATCAATTTTAGAAACGTGACTTAATACCTTTAAGCTCAGTGGTCAGTTTGGCATAAAGCTATCCAGAATGAATATTTCACATGATATTTTATTTTAAAATGGATTTATAACATAAAAGCCACTTAAACCCTGTACAAATGTAATTTTCAATAACACTGTAACACGCAGGAATCTTGCAGTGCAGCCAACATTAAGTACGGAACACTGCGCTGAAAGGGGGCTAGTCATTGACTTAATGCGTTTCTCCTCTGATCGAGCTTGCCACGGTGGGTGAGTGGATAGCGTGTCGGTCTACTAACCCCAAGATTGCAGGTTCGCCCCTGACCGTGGTAAGTGATTTTTGAGGCGGCAAAAATACGATACGCATGTCATACGATGTTGGCATGTCAAAGAACCCATTTGAATTCAGTAGGCCGAGTTCATAATGGCAAAATTAATCTCGGGAGTTTCCGCCAGCACAAAGTTCCTCATTTCTCTACTAGAAAGCGCTATTGTGTTCAAGGAGATTAGATATCTAACATCTAACCTCCTTGACTTTCATTATCAAGGAACTACGAAATTCGACATGCAAACTACCCTCTGGGTGTCAAATAGCAAAGCTTGCACCAGGTGGTGTATTCTTTGAATACACGGTACCTGAGATATAATTTTTATTGCTCCTTGCATGTTCATTTCTTCCTTTCTCTTTGTCAAACACCAACAGTGATCTTTTGTTTTCTCCTTGATAGGCAAATCTCTTATGTCTTCATAAGTTTGTTTCAGATATATAACTTCTGTGACCCACCTAGCGTCATCTCGCAGCGAATCTCTGAAGCTCCTCAATTCTTCCTGGTGTTAGAGGACTTACTTATTCATTTGGCCACCAGATCCTGTTACCATCGCCAGCTATTTTCTCCTTGAGCAATAGGACTACGTCTACCTCTTTACTCACCATGCTGCGCTAATATCGCCTACTATCAACTCCTTGAAGACCATTCATCAAGAAGAACATTTATTTTTGACAAGTTGGCAATGTTTATATGTTCTCCTTTTGTTTCCTACCCCCCACTCTTTTTCCCTTCCTTGGACCTTCTGTGCTCCGTTGAGCAGCTTTCACTTCGCAATCGGCAGTTGACTCGGTCAGTCAAAGCTCCTCTCGAGCTAGTCTCCTCAACCCAAGAGGCAAACTCTCTTCTACGCCATGTTGGCAAAGTAGTCATCGTCAAAGGGAACTTCATCTTCTACATGAAATCAAGATAAGTACCATCTTAAAGTTTTAACCTCATCTTCATGGTTTTAACTTTCACGTGCTTTTAAAGATGTTTATAGACAGTGTGCGATTGCTTATTTTGGGTCAAAAATCATTCTTCGTGGGATTTGCCATGTTGAGCCTTTGGTTGTATAAGCCAACCTTATTAAAAAAGAGCTTTTCTTAGGCTATTCAAATGAGAAATCCTCTCACTACGTGGGATATTATCTAATACCCGCTGTCTATAACTCAACAAGTTAGTTCCTCCGTTGGATTTTCTCAACTCCATTTTTACTACCAAGGTCGTTCTGGAACCTTCTAGATTCTGTATTTCATCTACAAGTCCTGCCGTTTTGAAATTTTCACTCACTTGTAAGAATGCTATTTAAAATTGAAGAATTTCGTTTCTGAATTAAAAGCTTAATAGCTAACTTTCTTCCACCGCTGGAACCGCTGGAATGTTCTATGGCGCATTTAACTGTAATCCACCATGTTCTCAAGCAATAGACTTTCGTCCATTTAGTGCAACCAGTCATTTTGTTCAAATTGAAATAACTTTCTCTGCCAAAAACTTTCGTGTTTCCATAGTGAACTTTTCATAAGTTTCAACGAACTATAGTGAAAATCAGTGCTTGTTCAACTTTCTACCGCGTCGCGATCGTCCGTTCATATTTAAATAAGGCCATGAACATTTTTCCTCCATCCCCTATTTCTCTTTCCTAAACTTCCTACTAACAATCCGTAATAAATTTTTCAATATAGGTCTGTTTCAATAAGGTGTCACTCTGCGAAGTGCCCTTCCATTTTTCTTGTTTATCATTATGTAATTGCTGTATAATTACGTGTTTTATACACGGTTTAAGTTTACATTGTTTTTTCTCTATTATCAGGAAAACCAATATTTTCAACTCTTGAGTGAGTTATTTTTAGGTCTCACGAAATGGAAACTACCCCATTTGGCTCGTGATTCCTAATTAAACATAGGAAGTCTAGAACCTTCCTTTTGATTACTTACTTAGGTTTCACAGTAAGTGACCTGCCCTCCTTTGTATAATTCTCATAAAGTAATCCTGTTTAAATATAAGAAGTTGTAGGAACTTCTATTTTTATGCTTTATGTTTTCCTTATAGTTAGCTTGAAAGTTGTTGTTCTCTCTAGAATATTCTTTCAGAAATTTCTTATAGTACACTCCTTGTACTCTTGTAAATGTTTAAACTTTAATCATTTCATTTAGTCCTTTTTCAAATCTTAAAAAGATTTTAATACCAGGTTTAAAACCTTAAAAATTGTTATTTGCCTGGAGCAATTTCTGAATGTTGTCGGAGGTCTGCGACCTCAAATTGTTAATAAGATTGGAAAATATTTATTTGTTAAAAATATTAATTTCTCCTGAATTGTTAAATAAATTGAGCGTTCTTTTTCTCTTTTTCATTTTTTCTAATACAAAGGTTAAACAAAGTCCTGTCCTCCTTGGCTCTCCCTACTTGATGCCATTAAAACCATTAATAGGGCTTTCACCACTCGTTGCATTTGAGCAAGAACTCTTAGCAGTAACCTCACTAAAGATTCTTTTAGCTTTAATAGCTAATTCTAATTGGCCAGTAAGGCAAGTAAAGCTCGCTACGCCAGCTACCTGCTTGTGGAGATCCTCTCCGAAAACTTATGGTCAGTTTTCAAAAAGATAAGTGTTTCTTTTTGTCTAAACTTTTAGCCGGCTTCTCGCCGAGTAAAAGCTTAGCCATTTCCAAAGGCAACCATTGGTTCACTTACAAAGATTACTTTCCAAGTTATAATTTTTCGTCACTATCCTTCCTGGAAGCACTGGGTCTCTTTTTCTAGAAACTCTATAATTTCGAAAATTGGAAATTCCGAACTTGATTTGAATTATTGGCATTCTTCGAATTACTTTGTAAAACCTAATTTCTTTGAGAAGACATACAGTAAATTTGTTCCTCTCAGTCTTGCCAGACCATCACTCTTCCCCATAGTAGTTTTATATATGCTTGAGAGGGATTATACGAAAGCCACTCTCTTGCAAACCGCCCAAGTTCTATCTGTGTTTCTCGTCAGCTTAGACCAAGTCCTTACTCATTTTAGGTATCCGAAAGCGGATTTTCGGTGGCAACCACCTTTAAGTGTGTTTAAAACTAAACTTATTAATTTTGTGGGACTCTCCTCCTATTTTCTATCCTTTTTTTCAATCCAAAACCTACTTCCCTTTTTTTTAATCATCTTCCCTTGGTGGGTGGGTTATTCCTCAGCCAATAAACTACCCAAAAATTGGTCCCAGAAACCCGGGAGAGTCCATTTGTCATTTTTTCTATTTGACAATACTCTGCAAATTATTAATCTCTGCTTTGAATTTTTCAGCTATAACTACATCATGCAAAGCCTGTGAACGGGAAAGAGGCCACTCCTGTCTCCTTTGGCGTGTCCCGTTCTTTCTACTTATTTGCTGCTGCCAGCTTGACAGCATTTCCAAGGTTCCACAGTATCGTGAGTTACATTTCAATCTATTCTTTATAACATGGCTCCTACTGAGAAGGATAAAGATGAAAAACTTACTTCTAAACGAGCATCCTATAAAGGACAAATTACCCGTTTTAGAAAGTACATAAAAGAGTTAGATCCCTCAGAAGCTCAATTAGACTTGTTGAAACATCGTGTACGAGATTATGAACGTTCTTATGAAAATTATTGTAACATCCAAACTGAAATAGAAACTTGCATGCTCAATCAAACCGAAGATCGAGTTGAAGTAGAAAACCAATATTACGAAGGCATAGGTTCTGCTTTCAAAATAATACGCCAACTCGAAGAGGAGCAGAAAAAGGACGCTTCTGTTCTCGGTTCCCTTCACGAACCACAAACTTCTTTCCGTGAGGGTACTCACAAGCCCAAACCAATTTTACCGAAAATTGATTTACCCCATTTTTCTGGAGATGAATCTGCTTGGGATTCTTTCTATGAATTATTTTGCTCCCTTGTTCACGACAATGAAGACATTCAAGTCATTTACAAGTTTCAGTACTTGAGATCAATCCTCCGAGGTCAAGCTTTGCAGTTGGTCGAAGCACTTCCTCTGCGTGCCGAAAATTACCCCATTGCCTTTAACTTATTAAAGGAAAGATATGGAAATTTACGGTTACGTATTCAACGCCATATAAAGGCTCTATTCAATCTACCTGCGTCACAGCACAATGACGTCACTAGTCTACGTACTCTAGTTGACACTACACAACTTCACGTTAAGGCTCTGTCCCAATTAGATCAACCTACTAATTATTGGGATACTTTCCTAATATATTTAGTGATTGCTAAAGTTGATACTGCTACCCTCAAAGCTTGGGAAATTGAACTTTCTAAAGAAGATGACTACACTTACGAGCATTTAGTTACTTTCATAAACGCTAGATGCCAACTTTTAACCGCTCTAGCTAATCAAAGTGAACCTTCATCTCCTAGTTCCAAATTCGAATTAATGTCCATCAAACACAAAAGTGAACGCTCAGCGTCCAATACCCAAAAACCCGGGTCCAGCTCATCCAAATTTAAATCAAACACTACTGGTTACCCAACTAGGTCTAGTGAACGTCGTGTTGCTAGCTCTATTGTTTTAAACACTCACAGCGAACCTCGCAAAAGTTTAAACGAACCTGTAAAGTGCATACTTTGTAAAGATCCCCATGCCCTATACCTCTGTAAATCCTTTAAAGAAATGTCAGTCGACGACAGACGAAAATTAGTTGCTCAAAACAAACATTGTTTCAACTGCCTAGCGCCCACGCATTCTGCTTCTAATTGCAAGTCCACAAGACTTTGCTACCATTGTGAAAAGGCTCATCATACTTTGCTACATCGTCATGATCAGGCAAGGTCATCGACAGCATCCACTTCTCCTAAAAATGATAGTGCTAATAGTTCTAATGCCTCATCGTATATTCAAAATGCCAAGTCCATTCGCAGTGCTCAAGTATTGTTGTCTACTGTCCAAATTGAAGTTCAGGATAACTTTGGCAACTGGGTCCGTGCACGCGGTCTTCTAGATTCAGCGGCAACTCATGATTTTGTGTCTAATTCCTTGATTAAAAAACTAGGCCTACCCGTAAACCCTACTTCTATCAATGTGTCGGGTATCAACAGCTCAAAATTGCAAGCTTTACAATTCTCAAAACTAACCATAAGAGATATTTGTCATAGAAACAACTTTTTTAAACTTAATTGTTTAATTCTCAATAGCATTGGTGAAGACACTCCAAGTCACTCGGTGGATATTTCAGGATTAAACATTCCCTCGCATTTAAGGTTAGCCGATCCTTTGTTTAACATACAAAACCCCATTGACATACTCTTTAGTGCCAATGTCTTTTGGAATTGCCTTCGGAAACAGGTTCGCAAGTTGTCCTCTAACGTGGTCGCCAGAGACACTAATTTTGGATGGATCGTCACAGGGCAACTTCCCCATTATTCTCCCCAACCTGCATCGCAATGTTACTTCTCCAATACTGATCTGGAACAGTTTTGGAGGCTTGAAAATGTTGATTCTCCTAACGTAACCTCTTCAGAAAATGAATTCTGTGAGCAACTTTTTTTGAACACCACCACTCGTTCTTCTGATGGCCGGTTCATTGTTCAAATGCCAAGATTACACAATCCCCCCAAACTTATTAACTCTCAGCCTAAAGCTCGAAAAGCTCTCTTTGCTATCGAGAGCAAATTCAAAAAGGAACCCCTTGTCAAAAAGCAGTACACTGAGTTCATGGATGAGTATGAAAGCTTAGATCATATGGAGGTTGTTAACAAATCCGATGATGAATTGCACCCCCCAATTGAAACGGTTTATTTAAATCATCATCCCGTGTGGAAAAACCCTCTTGTAAAAGATAAAATTCGAGTTGTTTTCAATGGTTCATCACCCGACGTTAATGGCAACAGCCTTAACGACACTCTTTATTCTGGTCCTGCTATTCAATCAGATTTATCTGCTATACTCTTAAACTTTCGATTATTTCCCATAGCTGTCATAGCCGACATAAAACAGATGTACCGTCAAGTGTTAATTCAACCAGAACAACGAGATCTTCAAAGAATCTTGTGGCGTGATGAAATCAATAAGCCCATTAAGGTATTTCGCTTGAAAACGGTTACTTATGGCTTAAAACCCTCTGCTTTCCTTGCTATCCGATCCCTACACTTGCTAGCCTCACAAGATGGTCATTTATTTAACCCCAAAGCCTCTGAAGCACTAACAACATCATTTTATGTTGACGATTACTTGCAGTCCTTCCCCTCTTTAGAGGAAGCTTCTTTTGTGTCTTTAGAACTTCAGGCATTGTTAAGGAATGGAGGTTTTCCACTTCATAAGTGGAACTCCAACTCCCCTGAGTTTCTTGCTCAGTTTCCCATCGAAGACGTAGATCCTTCTTCTGTCGAAATTTGTGGAAACTCCGAATCTATAAAAACTCTAGGAGTTCACTGGTGCACTAGCACTGACACTCTTATCTATAAAGTTTCGCTCGCAGAAGAGATTCCTAATACAAAGAGACAAGTTCTCTCTGAAATTGCAAAAATTTTTGATCCACTTCAATTCCTTGCCCCAGTTATCGTTATAGCCAAACTCTTCATGCAAGAGCTGTGGTCGCTTAAATGTGAATGGGATGACACTGTCCCTCTTTCTTTTCTTAATCGCTGGCTCTCGTTTCGCAGTAATTTGTTAGACCTTTCCCTCATTGAAATTCCCAGGAATTTAATTAGCTCTCATTCTAATACACCCTTTTTCCTTCATGTGTTCGCGGATAGTTCCGAAAAAGCTTATGGTTGCTGTGCATATTTAGTTCATCACGATTCACACTATGGATCTCCAGTTTCCAACCTTGTTTGTGCCAAATCGAAGGTCGCTCCTCTTAAAACTATCACTCTGCCTAGGCTCGAACTGTGCGCTGCACTCATGGCTGCAGAACTTGTCAAGAAATTACGGGAAGTATTAAAAGCCGAATTCTCGCAAATCTATCTCTGGAGCGATTCCATGATCGCCCTTTCTTGGATCGCCAAGAACCCCTCTCACTGGCAAACTTTCGTTGCAAACAGGGTTTCCAAAATTCAAACTCTTTCTTCTGGATGTCAATGGAGGCATGTTCCCAGTGCGGATAATCCAGCTGATATTATCTATCGTGGTTGTTTACCCTCTCAATTGGCAGCTTCCCAATTGTACTGGCATGGGCCCTCGTGGCTAACCGAAGAATCTTCCTCATGGCCTTCTAAACCCCCAGCTACAAACTCCAACTTGCCTGACGCTAAAGTACCTCTACCCATTGCTTCGTGTCTTGTTTCCAACGCTTCTCATCCTTTGTTGTCCCGCTATTCTTCTTTTCATAAATTACTACGGATTGTCGCCTATCTCCTTAGATGGAACTTGGAATATTTAACTTCCTTGCAACGGAGGCAGAAGTGGTTTCTTTCCAGTCCCGACATTAAAGTGGGGGACTTGGTCTTGGTTAGGGATGTTTCTCCCCCTCTAGTCTGGACTTCCGGTAGAGTGACCAAGTGTTACCCTGGAAGAGATGGGAGAGTCAGGGTGGTCAGAGTCTTGACCATTAACGGTTCGATTACAAGACCCCTGTCTTTGATCGCTCCTCTTCCATTAAATGTGTAACTGTTTATTTGCTCTCTGTTGGTGTTTTACCCCCCAGTATGGTGTATTCTTTGAATACACGGTACCTGAGATATAATTTTTATTGCTCCTTGCATGTTCATTTCTTCCTTTCTCTTTGTCAAACACCAACAGTGATCTTTTGTTTTCTCCTTGTTAGGCAAATCTCTTATGTCTTCATAAGTTTGTTTCAGATATATAACTTCTGTGACCCACCTAGCGTCATCTCGCAGCGAATCTCTGAAGCTCCTCAATTCTTCCTGGTGTTAGAGGACTTACTTATTCATTTGGCCACCAGATCCTGTTACCATCGCCAGCTATTTTCTCCTTGAGCAAGAGGACTACGTCTACCTCTTTACTCACCATGCTGCGCTAATATCGCCTACTATCAACTCCTTGAAGACCATTCATCAAGAAGAACATTTATTTTTGACAAGTTGGCAATGTTTATATGTTCTCCTTTTGTTTCCTACCCCCCACTCTTTTTCCCTTCCTTGGACCTTCTGTGCTCCGTTGAGCAGCTTTCACTTCGCAATCGGCAGTTGACTCGGTCAGTCAAAGCTCCTCTCGAGCTAGTCTCCTCAACCCAAGAGGCAAACTCTCTTCTACGCCATGTTGGCAAAGTAGTCATCGTCAAAGGGAACTTCATCTTCTACATGAAATCAAGATAAGTACCATCTTAAAGTTTTAACCTCATCTTCATGGTTTTAACTTTCACGTGCTTTTAAAGATGTTTTATAGACAGTGTGCGATTGCTTATTTTGGGGCAAAAATCATTCTTCGTGGGATTTGCCATGTTGAGCCTTTGGTTGTATAAGCCAACCTTATTAAAAAAGAGCTTTTCTTAGGCTATTCAAATGAGAAATCCTCTCACTACGTGGGATATTATCTAATACCCGCTGTCTATAACTCAACAAGTTAGTTCCTCCGTTGGATTTTCTCAACTCCATTTTTTCTACCAAGGTCGTTCTGGAACCTTCTAGATTCTGTATTTCATCTACAAGTCCTGCCGTTTTGAAATTTTCACTCACTTGTAAGAATGCTATTTAAAATTGAAGAATTTCGTTTCTGAATTAAAAGCTTAATAGCTAACTTTCTTCCACCGCTGGAACCGCTGGAATGTTCTATGGCGCATTTAACTGTAATCCACCATGTTCTCAAGCAATAGACTTTCGTCCATTTAGTGCAACCAGTCATTTTGTTCAAATTGAAATAACTTTCTCTGCCAAAAACTTTCGTGTTTCCATAGTGAACTTTTCATAAGTTTCAACGAACTATAGTGAAAATCAGTGCTTGTTCAACTTTCTACCGCGTCGCGATCGTCCGTTCATATTTAAATAAGGCCATGAACATTTTTCCTCCATCCCCTATTTCTCTTTCCTAAACTTCCTACTAACAATCCGTAATAAATTTTTCAATATAGGTCTGTTTCAATAAGGTGTCACTCTGCGAAGTGCCCTTCCATTTTTCTTGTTTATCATTAAGTAATTGCTGTATAATCACGTGTTTTATACACGGTTTAAGTTTACATTGTTTTTTCTCTATTATCAGGAAAACCAATATTTTCAACTCTTGAGTGAGTTATTTTTAGGTCTCACGAAATGGAAACTACCCCATTTGGCTCGTGATTCCTAATTAAACATAGGAAGTCTAGAACCTTCCTTTTGATTACTTACTTAGGTTTCACAGTAAGTGACCTGCCCTCCTTTGTATAATTCTCATAAAGTAATCCTGTTTAAATATAAGAAGTTGTAGGAACTTCTATTTTTATGCTTTATGTTTTCCTTATAGTTAGCTTGAAAGTTGTTGTTCTCTCTAGAATATTCTTTCAGAAATTTCTTATAGTACACTCCTTGTACTCTTGTAAATGTTTAAACTTTAATCATTTCATTTAGTCCTTTTTCAAATCTTAAAAAGATTTTAATACCAGGTTTAAAACCTTAAAAATTGTTATTTGCCTGGAGCAATTTCTGAATGTTGTCGGAGGTCTGCGACCTCAAATTGTTAATAAGATTGGAAAATATTTATTTGTTAAAAATATTAATTTCTCCTGAATTGTTAAATAAATTGAGCGTTCTTTTTCTCTTTTTCATTTTTTCTAATACAAAGGTTAAACAAAGTCCTGTCCTCCTTGGCTCTCCCTACTTGATGCCATTAAAACCATTAATAGGGCTTTCACCACTCGTTGCATTTGAGCAAGAACTCTTAGCAGTAACCTCACTAAAGATTCTTTTAGCTTTAATAGCTAATTCTAATTGGCCAGTAAGGCAAGTAAAGCTCGCTACGCCAGCTACCTGCTTGTGGAGATCCTCTCCGAAAACTTATGGTCAGTTTTCAAAAAGATAAGTGTTTCTTTTTGTCTAAACTTTTAGCCGGCTTCTCGCCGAGTAAAAGCTTAGCCATTTCCAAAGGCAACCATTGGTTCACTTACAAAGATTACTTTCCAAGTTATAATTTTTCGTCACTATCCTTCCTGGAAGCACTGGGTCTCTTTTTCTAGAAACTCTATAATTTCGAAAATTGGAAATTCCGAACTTGATTTGAATTATTGGCATTCTTCGAATTACTTTGTAAAACCTAATTTCTTTGAGAAGACATACAGTAAATTTGTTCCTCTCAGTCTTGCCAGACCATCACTCTTCCCCATAGTAGTTTTATATATGCTTGAGAGGGATTATACGAAAGCCACTCTCTTGCAAACCGCCCAAGTTCTATCTGTGTTTCTCGTCAGCTTAGACCAAGTCCTTACTCATTTTAGGTATCCGAAAGCGGATTTTCGGTGGCAACCACCTTTAAGTGTGTTTAAAACTAAACTTATTAATTTTGTGGGACTCTCCTCCTATTTTCTATCCTTTTTTTCAATCCAAAACCTACTTCCCTTTTTTTTAATCATCTTCCCTTGGTGGGTGGGTTATTCCTCAGCCAATAAACTACCCAAAAATTGGTCCCAGAAACCCGGGAGAGTCCATTTGTCATTTTTTCTATTTGACAATACTCTGCAAATTATTAATCTCTGCTTTGAATTTTTCAGCTATAACTACATCATGCAAAGCCTGTGAACGGGAAAGAGGCCACTCCTGTCTCCTTTGGCGTGTCCCGTTCTTTCTACTTATTTGCTGCTGCCAGCTTGACAGCATTTCCAAGGTTCCACAGTATCGTGAGTTACATTTCAATCTATTCTTTATAACATGGCTCCTACTGAGAAGATGAAAAACTTACTTCTAAACGAGCATCCTATAAAGGACAAATTACCCGTTTTAGAAAGTACATAAAAGAGTTAGATCCCTCAGAAGCTCAAGAGATTATGAACGTTCTTATGAAAATTATTGTAACATCCAAACTGAAATAGAAACTTGCATGCTCAATCAAACCGAAGATCGAGTTGAAGTAGAAAACCAATATTACGAAGGCATAGGTTCTGCTTTCAAAATAATACGCCAACTCGAAGAGGAGCAGAAAAAGGACGCTTCTGTTCTCGGTTCCCTTCACGAACCACAAACTTCTTTCCGTGAGGGTACTCACAAGCCCAAACCAATTTTACCGAAAATTGATTTACCCCATTTTTCTGGAGATGAATCTGCTTGGGATTCTTTCTATGAATTATTTTGGTCCCTTGTTCACGACAATGAAGACATTCAAGTCATTTACAAGTTTCAGTACTTGAGATCAATCCTCCGAGGTCAAGCTTTGCAGTTGGTCGAAGCACTTCCTCTGCGTGCCGAAAATTACCCCATTGCCTTTAACTTATTAAAGGAAAGATATGGAAATTTACGGTTACGTATTCAACGCCATATAAAGGCTCTATTCAATCTACCTGCGTCACAGCACAATGACGTCACTAGTCTACGTACTCTAGTTGACACTACACAACTTCACGTTAAGGCTCTGTCCCAATTAGATCAACCTACTAATTATTGGGATACTTTCCTAATATATATATATATATATTTAGTGATTGCTAAAGTTGATACTGCTACCCTCAAAGCTTGGGAAATTGAACTTTCTAAAGAAGATGACTACACTTACGAGCATTTAGTTACTTTCATAAACGCTAGATGCCAACTTTTAACCGCTCTAGCTAATCAAAGTGAACCTTCATCTCCTAGTTCCAAATTCGAATTAATGTCCATCAAACACAAAAGTGAACGCTCAGCGTCCAATACCCAAAAACCCGGGTCCAGCTCATCCAAATTTAAATCAAACACTACTGGTTACCCAACTAGGTCTAGTGAACGTCGTGTTGCTAGCTCTATTGTTTTAAACACTCACAGCGAACCTCGCAAAAGTTTAAACGAACCTGTAAAGTGCATACTTTGTAAAGATCCCCATGCCCTATACCCTGTAAATCCTTTAAAGAACGACAGACGAAAATTAGTTGCTCAAAACAAAGATTGTTTCAACTGCCTAGCGCCCACGCATTCTGCTTCTAATTGCAAGTCCACAAGACTTTGCTACCATTGTGAAAAGGCTCATCATACTTTGCTACATCGTCATGATCAGGCAAGGTCATCGACAGCATCCACTTCTCCTAAAAATGATAGTGCTAATAGTTCTAATGCCTCATCGTATATTCAAAATGCCAAGTCCATTCGCAGTGCTCAAGTATTGTTGTCTACTGTCCAAATTGAAGTTCAGGATAACTTTGGCAACTGGGTCCGTGCACGCGGTCTTCTAGATTCAGCGGCAACTCATGATTTTGTGTCTAATTCCTTGATTAAAAAACTAGGCCTACCCGTAAACCCTACTTCTATCAATGTGTCGGGTATCAACAGCTCAAAATTGCAAGCTTTACAATTCTCAAAACTAACCATAAGAGATATTTGTCATAGAAACAACTTTTTTAAACTTAATTGTTTAATTCTCAATAGCATTGGTGAAGACACTCCAAGTCACTCGGTGGATATTTCAGGATTAAACATTCCCTCGCATTTAAGGTTAGCCGATCCTTTGTTTAACATACAAAACCCCATTGACATACTCTTTAGTGCCAATGTCTTTTGGAATTGCCTTCGGAAACAGGTTCGCAAGTTGTCCTCTAACGTGGTCGCCAGAGACACTAATTTTGGATGGATCGTCACAGGGCAACTTCCCCATTATTCTCCCCAACCTGCATCGCAATGTTACTTCTCCAATACTGATCTGGAACAGTTTTGGAGGCTTGAAAATGTTGATTCTCCTAACGTAACCTCTTCAGAAAATGAATTCTGTGAGCAACTTTTTTTGAACACCACCACTCGTTCTTCTGATGGCCGGTTCATTGTTCAAATGCCAAGATTACACAATCCCCCCAAACTTATTAACTCTCAGCCTAAAGCTCGAAAAGCTCTCTTTGCTATCGAGAGCAAATTCAAAAAGGAACCCCTTGTCAAAAAGCAGTACACTGAGTTCATGGATGAGTATGAAAGCTTAGATCATATGGAGGTTGTTAACAAATCCGATGATGAATTGCACCCCCCAATTGAAACGGTTTATTTAAATCATCATCCCGTGTGGAAAAACCCTCTTGTAAAAGATAAAATTCGAGTTGTTTTCAATGGTTCATCACCCGACGTTAATGGCAACAGCCTTAACGACACTCTTTATTCTGGTCCTGCTATTCAATCAGATTTATCTGCTATACTCTTAAACTTTCGATTATTTCCCATAGCTGTCATAGCCGACATAAAACAGATGTACCGTCAAGTGTTAATTCAACCAGAACAACGAGATCTTCAAAGAATCTTGTGGCGTGATGAAATCAATAAGCCCATTAAGGTATTTCGCTTGAAAACGGTTACTTATGGCTTAAAACCCTCTGCTTTCCTTGCTATCCGATCCCTACACTTGCTAGCCTCACAAGATGGTCATTTATTTAACCCCAAAGCCTCTGAAGCACTAACAACATCATTTTATGTTGACGATTACTTGCAGTCCTTCCCCTCTTTAGAGGAAGCTTCTTTTGTGTCTTTAGAACTTCAGGCATTGTTAAGGAATGGAGGTTTTCCACTTCATAAGTGGAACTCCAACTCCCCTGAGTTTCTTGCTCAGTTTCCCATCGAAGACGTAGATCCTTCTTCTGTCGAAATTTGTGGAAACTCCGAATCTATAAAAACTCTAGGAGTTCACTGGTGCACTAGCACTGACACTCTTATCTATAAAGTTTCGCTCGCAGAAGAGATTCCTAATACAAAGAGACAAGTTCTCTCTGAAATTGCAAAAATTTTTGATCCACTTCAATTCCTTGCCCCAGTTATCGTTATAGCCAAACTCTTCATGCAAGAGCTGTGGTCGCTTAAATGTGAATGGGATGACACTGTCCCTCTTTCTTTTCTTAATCGCTGGCTCTCGTTTCGCAGTAATTTGTTAGACCTTTCCCTCATTGAAATTCCCAGGAATTTAATTAGCTCTCATTCTAATACACCCTTTTTCCTTCATGTGTTCGCGGATAGTTCCGAAAAAGCTTATGGTTGCTGTGCATATTTAGTTCATCACGATTCACACTATGGATCTCCAGTTTCCAACCTTGTTTGTGCCAAATCGAAGGTCGCTCCTCTTAAAACTATCACTCTGCCTAGGCTCGAACTGTGCGCTGCACTCATGGCTGCAGAACTTGTCAAGAAATTACGGGAAGTATTAAAAGCCGAATTCTCGCAAATCTATCTCTGGAGCGATTCCATGATCGCCCTTTCTTGGATCGCCAAGAACCCCTCTCACTGGCAAACTTTCGTTGCAAACAGGGTTTCCAAAATTCAAACTCTTTCTTCTGGATGTCAATGGAGGCATGTTCCCAGTGCGGATAATCCAGCTGATATTATCTATCGTGGTTGTTTACCCTCTCAATTGGCAGCTTCCCAATTGTACTGGCATGGGCCCTCGTGGCTAACCGAAGAATCTTCCTCATGGCCTTCTAAACCCCCAGCTACAAACTCCAACTTGCCTGACGCTAAAGTACCTCTACCCATTGCTTCGTGTCTTGTTTCCAACGCTTCTCATCCTTTGTTGTCCCGCTATTCTTCTTTTCATAAATTACTACGGATTGTCGCCTATCTCCTTAGATGGAACTTGGAATATTTAACTTCCTTGCAACGGAGGCAGAAGTGGTTTCTTTCCAGTCCCGACATTAAAGTGGGGGACTTGGTCTTGGTTAGGGATGTTTCTCCCCCTCTAGTCTGGACTTCCGGTAGAGTGACCAAGTGTTACCCTGGAAGAGATGGGAGAGTCAGGGTGGTCAGAGTCTTGACCATTAACGGTTCGATTACAAGACCCCTGTCTTTGATCGCTCCTCTTCCATTAAATGTGTAACTGTTTATTTGCTCTCTGTTGGTGTTTTACCCCCCAGTATGGTGTATTCTTTGAATACACGGTACCTGAGATATAATTTTTATTGCTCCTTGCATGTTCATTTCTTCCTTTCTCTTTGTCAAACACCAACAGTGATCTTTTGTTTTCTCCTTGTTAGGCAAATCTCTTATGTCTTCATAAGTTTGTTTCAGATATATAACTTCTGTGACCCACCTAGCGTCATCTCGCAGCGAATCTCTGAAGCTCCTCAATTCTTCCTGGTGTTAGAGGACTTACTTATTCATTTGGCCACCAGATCCTGTTACCATCGCCAGCTATTTTCTCCTTGAGCAAGAGGACTACGTCTACCTCTTTACTCACCATGCTGCGCTAATATCGCCTACTATCAACTCCTTGAAGACCATTCATCAAGAAGAACATTTATTTTTGACAAGTTGGCAATGTTTATATGTTCTCCTTTTGTTTCCTACCCCCCACTCTTTTTCCCTTCCTTGGACCTTCTGTGCTCCGTTGAGCAGCTTTCACTTCGCAATCGGCAGTTGACTCGGTCAGTCAAAGCTCCTCTCGAGCTAGTCTCCTCAACCCAAGAGGCAAACTCTCTTCTACGCCATGTTGGCAAAGTAGTCATCGTCAAAGGGAACTTCATCTTCTACATGAAATCAAGATAAGTACCATCTTAAAGTTTTAACCTCATCTTCATGGTTTTAACTTTCACGTGCTTTTAAAGATGTTTTATAGACAGTGTGCGATTGCTTATTTTGGGGCAAAAATCATTCTTCGTGGGATTTGCCATGTTGAGCCTTTGGTTGTATAAGCCAACCTTATTAAAAAAGAGCTTTTCTTAGGCTATTCAAATGAGAAATCCTCTCACTACGTGGGATATTATCTAATACCCGCTGTCTATAACTCAACAAGTTAGTTCCTCCGTTGGATTTTCTCAAGTCCATTTTTTCTACCAAGGTCGTTCTGGAACCTTCTAGATTCTGTATTTCATCTACAAGTCCTGCCGTTTTGAAATTTTCACTCACTTGTAAGAATGCTATTTAAAATTGAAGAATTTCGTTTCTGAATTAAAAGCTTAATAGCTAACTTTCTTCCACCGCTGGAACCGCTGGAATGTTCTATGGCGCATTTAACTGTAATCCACCATGTTCTCAAGCAATAGACTTTCGTCCATTTAGTGCAACCAGTCATTTTGTTCAAATTGAAATAACTTTCTCTGCCAAAAACTTTCGTGTTTCCATAGTGAACTTTTCATAAGTTTCAACGAACTATAGTGAAAATCAGTGCTTGTTCAACTTTCTACCGCGTCGCGATCGTCCGTTCATATTTAAATAAGGCCATGAACATTTTTCCTCCATCCCCTATTTCTCTTTCCTAAACTTCCTACTAACAATCCGTAATAAATTTTTCAATATAGGTCTGTTTCAATAAGGTGTCACTCTGCGAAGTGCCCTTCCATTTTTCTTGTTTATCATTAAGTAATTGCTGTATAATCACGTGTTTTATACACGGTTTAAGTTTACATTGTTTTTTCTCTATTATCAGGAAAACCAATATTTTCAACTCTTGAGTGAGTTATTTTTAGGTCTCACGAAATGGAAACTACCCCATTTGGCTCGTGATTCCTAATTAAACATAGGAAGTCTAGAACCTTCCTTTTGATTACTTACTTAGGTTTCACAGTAAGTGACCTGCCCTCCTTTGTATAATTCTCATAAAGTAATCCTGTTTAAATATAAGAAGTTGTAGGAACTTCTATTTTTATGCTTTATGTTTTCCTTATAGTTAGCTTGAAAGTTGTTGTTCTCTCTAGAATATTCTTTCAGAAATTTCTTATAGTACACTCCTTGTACTCTTGTAAATGTTTAAACTTTAATCATTTCATTTAGTCCTTTTTCAAATCTTAAAAAGATTTTAATACCAGGTTTAAAACCTTAAAAATTGTTATTTGCCTGGAGCAATTTCTGAATGTTGTCGGAGGTCTGCGACCTCAAATTGTTAATAAGATTGGAAAATATTTATTTGTTAAAAATATTAATTTCTCCTGAATTGTTAAATAAATTGAGCGTTCTTTTTCTCTTTTTCATTTTTTCTAATACAAAGGTTAAACAAAGTCCTGTCCTCCTTGGCTCTCCCTACTTGATGCCATTAAAACCATTAATAGGGCTTTCACCACTCGTTGCATTTGAGCAAGAACTCTTAGCAGTAACCTCACTAAAGATTCTTTTAGCTTTAATAGCTAATTCTAATTGGCCAGTAAGGCAAGTAAAGCTCGCTACGCCAGCTACCTGCTTGTGGAGATTCTCTCCGAAAACTTATGGTCAGTTTTCAAAAAGATAAGTGTTTCTTTTTGTCTAAACTTTTAGCCGGCTTCTCGCCGAATAAAAGCTTAGCCATTTCCAAAGGCAACCATTGGTTCACTTACAAAGATTACTTTCCAAGTTATAATTTTTCGTCACTATCCTTCCTGGAAGCACTGGGTCTCTTTTTCTAGAAACTCTATAATTTCGAAAATTGGAAATTCCGAACTTGATTTGAATTATTGGCATTCTTCGAATTACTTTGTAAAACCTAATTTCTTTGAGAAGACATACAGTAAATTTGTTCCTCTCAGTCTTGCCAGACCATCACTCTTCCCCATAGTAGTTTTATATATGCTTGAGAGGGATTATACGAAAGCCACTCTCTTGCAAACCGCCCAAGTTCTATCTGTGTTTCTCGTCAGCTTAGACCAAGTCCTTACTCATTTTAGGTATCCGAAAGCGGATTTTCGGTGGCAACCACCTTTAAGTGTGTTTAAAACTAAACTTATTAATTTTGTGGGACTCTCCTCCTATTTTCTATCCTTTTTTTTCAATCCAAAACCTACTTCCCTTTTTTTAATCATCTTCCCTTGGTGGGTGGGTTATTCCTCAGCCAATAAACTACCCACCAGGCACCCGAGGCCATACGATATTATTATTATTATTCCTCTGATCGAACTAGCAGTGGTTTCTGGCCCAGAAGACTGACAGTTCCTTCCCATGCCGTTCCAAGGCCCTTGGGCCAATACTTCACAATGCTAATTGTTTAAAAAATGAACATTTTTGGCTTAATGCTTTTCATCTCCGACCAATTCAATTTAAGTAGCTTTCATTAAAGCATGAATCTCCTGAAAAGTTTTCGGATATATAGATTGATTAGTTTTAAAACAATAAACCATTTGCCTGTACATATTCGCGGTTGCAAATCAAATCACAAAATCACTTCATTGCCGAAGCAGTGGGTTCAAAAGTGAGTCTAACACAAATATTTGTATAACACTGGTGATTTCTGTGATGAAGGCAGTGTAGTTTCAGGTGTTGAGTTCGATACGCCTACAAAGCTCGCTGTTGAACCAATATGTCACGAGTATAGAACTCTTTGATGAATTTTCTGTCGTAAAGTGAGTGTACATTCTGATTTTGAGTACGCCACGATTATAGAACTTTCGATGTTCTGTCGTAAAGCCAGTGTAGATTCTGATATAGAGTACGTCTTGACTATAGAACTCTCCGGGGACTCTTCTATCACTAATAGGAATGAGGCACAGCTCGTCATAATTAACATATCAATGTCCTTGTATCATCGTAATCGCCTGTTCGCCCATCCCTCCTGCACTGATGTAATCCCTCTGTGTACTTTCACGCTGTATTCCTATCTTTATTTCCCATAGGCCCCTAACCAGTACATGCCGATAGACTTGATTGGAACAGCATTATTCAAACCCCGGACACAAATTGAACGTCGGCTTAGGCTTGACAGTATTGCTGGGGATAAGCATTCCTTCATCATGTGTGTACATTATCATACAACGACGTATCATATGTTTCGCATTAAGTCGATTATAAAACAAGCAAGGTACAGTTTGTGTTAGGTTGGCAGCACAATCATGTCGGTGTGTACGCAAAGTCTTACCGCAGTGGTTGGTATAAGCATGAACTTGTTCCGTGTTGAACTTCTTACAACTGAAGAGCGTGTGTTTTTAGTGGAAGGGATTTTCCGTGCTGGTGGAAATTTTATGGAGGGTAGTATGATAGTGCCGAGTACCGTATATATAATTACATTACCGGGTGAGTTAGCCGTGGTAGTTACGGCGTGGCGCAGGCATTCGCTTACATCCATAAGGCGATGAGGTTCGAATCCCCCCACCGGCAACCTTGAAGTTGGTCTTCTGTGGTTTTCCATCTTCCTTCCAGGCTAATGCCAGGGTTGGTCCCTAACTAGAGGCCACAGCCGCTACCTTCCAATTTCTCGATCTTATATTCACACTTTCCTCCCCAGACAACACTCCACACGCGACGGTACTTGTAGCTCACCCCATGGGTGTCCGCACAGAAGCAGCTACAAAATCTGGTGAGCAGAACATATCCTCGGACACCCCCGGCACTAAACGCCAAAAAATAACAAAAGCTTGGGGGTTTTCAGTCGGTCAACACGAATGTACCCAAAAAGAGCTGGATTATGCCCTAATCCTGAAATAAATTACATGAGATTAATCTCATGGGTTTCAAACCCCACAACGCCAAAAATAAATTAATAAATTGCTTTACTTAATTTAATGTAATGAGATTAATCTCATGTAATTTATTTCAGGATTAGGGCATAATCCAGCTCTTTTGGGGTACATTCGTGTTGACCGACTGAAAGGCACCAAACTTTCTCTCCTTGTAACAACATAACGTGAATATACTGCCAACCTAACACGTTCCGCAAGGAGAGACTTTGTGTACACACTGTATTTTGTAATCTTTCTTTGTTCTCTATCTCATATTTAATGTGAGAATAAGTAGAGGAGATTTTGATATATCTCCTCAGTACGACTAATTCCTCAGTACTCAATAGCCTATGTCTTTTCCGCAGAGATAGGCTACCCCAGTGTAAGAGACGAGTTCATCTCACCAGTTTTGTTGAGCCAACTAATTTATTTTTACTATGAATTTTGAAACGATTAATACTACCACCTACTGTCGACCAAAGTATTATGTGCACTCGAGTTCGAAGGCTTTTTCTGAAGTAACCAATAGACCTGCATAAAATCCAATAACATCATCATTTTTGTCGTTCTATTTTACGTTAGTTCATGTAGGTTTGGAATTTTTAATTTATATTTTAATTTTTTTTTAAATCGCAGTTGGAACACAAAATGTGCCCGTTTTAAGCGTGTTTCAACCATGCGTCATATTTAAGAATTATTATCTCAAATATCCCTCATCAGATCAAATCCAAATGTTAACACAATATGCATTGGAATGTTTTATAACCGGTTTATCAATTTCAAAATTTTGTGTGTCCAAGAAACAAAGTTGTTATTATTTTTGTAAGGTACCTTTTTCTCTGCTTGGGGTGGTTTGAAAATGTAGTTCTTGGTCACGTTGTATTCTTATACATCAAAAAGTTATGCTGTATGTGAAATACGTAAATTAATGCGCTTATTTTATATCGGATTGTATCTGTACGGGGAAATAAGAAATGGTTCACCAGCTAGCCGCTCTGGAGAAGCTGTACAGCGTTGCCGACATGGAGCCCATCACGCGTCATGGCGTGCCTTGCTCGGAAGTGATGGGCTCCATCTCAGCAACGCTGTACAGCTCTCCCCGGAGCGGCTAGCTGATGAACCATGTCTTATTTCCCCGTACAGATACAATCTGATATAAAATAAGTGAATTAATTTACGTATTTCACAGTTATACAGCATAACTTTTTGATGTATAGGGATTACAACGTGACCAAGAACTACATTTTCCCCAAGCCGAGAAAAAGTTACCTTACAAAAATGATAACAACTTTGCTTCTTGGACACACCAAATTTTGAAACTAATAAGCCAGTTATACAACATTCCAATGTATAATGTATTAAAATTTGGATTTGATCTGACGGGTTTTTGAGATAATAATTCTTAAATGTGACGCATGGTTGAAACACGCTTAAAAACGGGCACTTTTTGTGTTCCAACTGCAACAAAAAATATTAAAATATAAATTAAAAATTCCAAACCTACATGAGCTAATGTAAAATAGAACGACAAAAATGATGATGTTATTGGATTTTATGAAGGTCTATTGGTTACTGCACAAACAACCTTCAAACTCGAGTGCACATAATATTTTGGTCGACAGTAGTGGTAAAATCGCGAAAGCCTGTGTTTTATTTTGTTTGTGAAGTACACACATCAAAAAAAGTTTTGCATCACCTCGGTTCCAAGAGTTCCGGAACCGTTAAATACAAAGGGAATAGAGATCAACACAAACAACATTTCAGCTCGTTTTATTGCTCATGAGACCCACACATTGCATGTTGTACCATCATACAGCTAGACTTTCAGCATTTGTGGTCCAGATTGCAGTACACACCACTACCTCTAATACCCAGTAGCACGTCCTCTTGCATTGATGCATGCCTGTATTCGCCGTGGCATACTATCCACAAGTTCATCAAGACACTGTTGGTCCAAATTGTCCCACTCCTCAACGACAATTCGGCGTAAATCTCTCAGAGTGGTTGGTGGGTCAAGACGTCCATAAACAGCCCTTTTCAACATATCCCAGGCATGTTCGATAGGGTTCATGTCTGGCGAACATGCTGGCCACTGTAGTCGAGCGATGTCGTTATCTTGAAGGAACGCATTCACAAGATGTGCACGATGAGGTCGAGAATTGTCGTCCATGAAGACAAATGCCTCTCCAATATTCTGCCGATATGGTTGCACTATGGGTCGGAGGATGTCATTCAGGTATCGTAAAGCCGTTTCGGAGCCTTCCATGACCACCAGTGGCGTACGTCGGCCCCACATAATGCCACCCCAAAACATCAGGGAACCACCACCTTGCTGCACTCGCTGGACAGTGTGTCTAAGACGTTCAGCCTGACCAGGGTGCCTCCAAACACGTCTCCGACGATTGTCTGGTTGAAGGCATATGCGACACTCATCGGTGAAGAGAACGTGATGCCAATTCCGTGGGGTCCATTCAGCATGTTGTTGGGCCCATCTGTACCGCGCTGCATGGTGTCGGGGTTGCAAAGCTGGACCTCGCCATGGACGTCGGGAGTGAAGTTGCGCATCATGCAGCCTATTGCGCACAGTTTGAGTTGAAACACGACGTCCTGTGGCTGAACGAAACGCATTATTCAACATGGTGGCATTGCTGTCAGGGTTCCTCCGAGCGGTAATCCGTAAGTAGCGGTCATCCACTACAGTAGTAGCCCTTGGGCGGCCTGAGCGAGGCCTGTCATCGACAGTTCCTGTATCTCTGTACCTCCTCCATGTCCGAACAACATCGCTTTGGTTCACTCTGAGACGCCTGGAAACTTCCCTTGTTGAGAGCCCTTCTTGACACAAAGTAACAATGCGGACGCGATCGAACTGCGGTATTGACCTTCTAGGCATGGTAGAACTACAGACAACATGAGCAGCGTACCTTCGTCCTGGTGGAATGACTGGAACTGGTCGGCTGTCGTACCCCCTCCGTCTAATAGGCCCTGCTCATGCATGGTTGTTTACATCTTTGAGCAGTTTTAGTGACATCTATGAACAGTCAAAGGGACTGTATCTTGGATACAATATACACAGTCAACGTCTATATGCCGGAGATCTGGGAACCGAGGTGATGCAAAACTTTTTTTGATGTGTGTATTTATACTGTACAATCACGGTGCCACTAAAAATTGCTAACAATGGAGAAGCTTGGCAACACTGAAAAATGGCTTCTATCACTTCAATGGAAGAGTTTGAAATATATACCCCACGGCGTAGCCATGCATGTTAAATCACTCACCACGACCACGGTGTGGAGCTGCAACAAGTCATGAGATCGGAGGTTATCCCAGTGTTGACAGCGGCTATCCTAATTGTGGATTTCCCCTGAATGTTTACACACTACCTTCAGGAGAATATCGGGATAGCCTCTTATTTTAAATTAACACAATTGCTTTTCATTCGGACAACATGAGTGTACCCAATTATTTTAGGTGGGGTGTAATATTTAATTCAATCACCTACCGTCTGAAATAAATACATGAATTATTAAATACACTTAATAAAACACTTATCACACAAATTGGGGATGGGGGTTATAATTGGATGACTAGTTTCATCCGTCAAGTGGATCATCAACAGATTGCTTGATGAACGATACTAGTCATCTGATTAAACCCCTCATTTGTGTGAGAAGTGTTTTATTACGTGTAAACGTATATAAGTGTATACGCCATCGGCCTGGCCATGTTGAAACACCTCATCCCATGAGAACTCCGCAGTTAAGCAGCATTGGGCGTGGTTGGACCTTGGATGGAATGCCAGTTCAATGGGACCACGCGCTCTTGGCAACGAAAGGAGGCGCGGAGAGGCCCTGGCCACCCTACCGCACGTAAACTACGGCTGAGGGTAGCCTCCTCGGAGGCACGGACCTGCCTTCGGGCAGAATACCAATAATAATAAGTGTATAACATATTATTCTCATTTTCCAACGGGGTCGGGTATGAGATACGATGAAAGTCTGGGTGGCGGGTGGTTTTGATGTGAGATGAAATGAATGAAGATGAATGAAAATCAATCTGGCCAAAGAGATGGAAGGAAGCGGCCATGGCCTATCGGAAGGTACCGTCTCAGCATTTGCCTGGAGTTGAAAATGGGAAACCACGGAAAAATATTTCAAGGATGGCCGACGGTGGTGCCCGAACCCATGTCAACCAAGTCCGCAGATATCTTGGCCCTAGCGCTGCGCGTTAGCAAGCGTAGCTACTGCTGTCCGTTGTTAAGTTTTAATTAATGTATTTCAGGCACTAGGAAACTAACCGTCACTCCACGCCCAATCTACTCTCGTGTTGACCGACTGGAATGTGATTCTATGAATAGATGTCTTACACATGGATAAATGAGTCCAAAAAATGTCACGAAAGCATTGTCTCAACCATAGGGTAGCCACCCTACCCGTTCATAATAACCCTTCACCAAGTGGAGACTCGTCTTTCGTCATCCTCGACCCTCTTTGGAATGAGAATATTAACCTGTTATAGGTCAGTCAGTGGTCTATACAGGGTGTATCTTAATTATACCGACAAAAAAATCAGGGACACTGCGTGTTATGTAAAAGATGATGCCGCAATCGGATTGGCGGAGTAAATTTTTCACTTCGAGAAAAAGAGATTACTTTGCTACTTCCGGGCGCGCGATTCAAATCTATGTACTCGCCGTATTTGCTGAGACAGAGAGCAACCCGCTGGTCACTGCTGTGCTTCAAGCAATGGAAGGGAGTGTTTTAGAAGGAGACAGAGAATGCGCAACTTTCCTCGTTCGCCTCGGCTTGCACTCTGGCTCAGCAAATACGTCGAACCCGTCAATTTTCTCCGCCAGTCCGATTGCGGCATCGCCTTTTACATAACACGCAGAGCGTCCCTGTTTTTTTTTTGTCGGTATGATTAAGATACACTCTGTATATTAACCATTTATATTGGCAATGATGCTGATGGTTGAAACTTTCAGAAATTTACCAACAAAGTTTCTTTTGGAAGTGTTAATATTACTGAAATCTCTTAATCTCCTTGACCTAAAGTACACGATTTTTCAAAACAAAAACAATTCGGCATTATATTAAAAAAGTTTATAAAATGGTACGCCTAATAAAATTACAATTTAAAATAAATAAGCTTACGAAAATTAAAATTATAATATTCTTAATTTTAGAACATTAAAATGTTAAATAGAATAAAAATAAAAATACATAGTTAAAATTGGGATGAAAAATTAAAATTTAGAAGTTAAAAAAATGATAATAAAATTAGAATTAAAAACAAGTAGTTCCGTGAAGAACTATACAGCCTATTTTCATATAGCCCACTTATTGCAACTATCAACATACACAATTTCAGTTTGATTGCCGTAATAGATTCGTAGATATTGAGAACTGACTAAATAATTCGGATAGTCGCCATGTTGGATTTTATATATGTAGGTCCTAGAGTTATGTACTGTTACATGCAGATTATTGTGTACGTGTAGTATTCAAACTTCAATCGCATAATTAGGACACTAGAAGTTACAAGGAGATTTTAAAATTTCGCACAGCTGCCATCTTTAGGTTATGGAAACAATTGAAATAAATTAGATGCTAGTGGCTTACCATTCGTATAAGGATTTACTGTACCAAGTTTCACTGCTCTCGGATGGTTAAATTGCGATAAACGTCCATGAGAATATTTATAATTCGCGTCGCCGCCATGTTGGATTTGTGATCACCAGGTTATTTAAAGTCCTATAAGTGAACTTGAGTTCATAGCCCCTATGAACAATAAAAAATTCAGTTTGATTGCTACAATAGATTCGTAGATATTGAGAGCCGTCTAAATATTTCGGATGGTCGCAATGTTGGATTGTTAAATGTATAGGACATAGAGTCATGTACCATTATAGGAAAATTATTGGGAAGGTTCATTATTCAAACTTTCACTTCGATCGCATGACTACATCACAAGAAATAAAAACTTAATTTTAAAATTCGCACAGCCGCCATCTTGAGGTTATGAAAACAATTGAACTAAATTAGATACCAGTGCATTACTATGTGTATAAATATTTCCTGTACCAGATTTCAGTGCGTTTGGAGCATTAAATCGCGAGAAAGGTCTATTTCAAATTTTCTAATTCGCTTGGCCGCCATGTTTGTTTTGTATATAACCGGTTTTTTAAAGTCATATAAATGGACTTCCAGTAGTGCCCTTTATCTCCGTTCAAAACTTCAGGAAGATACCGCTAATAGTTTCAGAGATACAGAATGCCGGTGAAATATTTCGCACATCCGCCATCTTGTGGTTATGTAAACAAATGAACGAAGTTAGTTGTCGGTGCATTACAAAGTATATAAACATATACTGTACCAAGTTTTATTGCGTTTGGTTGGATAAATCGCGAGAAACGTCTATTTAAAAGTCGCAACTTCGCTTGGCCGCCATGTTGGTTTTGTAGTTACCAGGTTTTCAAAGATCACATAAGTGAACTTATAGTAGTTCCCTTTATCACCATACATGATGTCAGGGTAATATCGGTAATCGTTTCGGAGATATTGAATGCTGGTGAAATATTTCGCACAGCCGCCATGTTGGATTGGTGAGTCGTAACAAAATTTGAAGGGCACGGTCGAGGTCGCCCGGAATAGTGCTATGAACTTACTGAGTTTCATTGAAATCGCTCCAGCCGTTTAGATTTTATTAGGGGGGGACACACACACGAATCACACACACACACACACACACACGCACACACACACGGACAAAAGGTGTTCTCATAAGCCTATTTTTTCAAAATTGAAAATAGGCTAATAAATAAGCATTTAAAAGTTAAAATTATATTATTTTATAATCTTAATTTTAAGAAAGGAAGGAAGCTTGTAGTTTAACGTGACCGTTAATCTTGAGATCATGAGCCACGGGACCTCCTTTTTACGTGGAATCCGAACCACAGGACATGGCATTTCACTTCGAAAATCTCACATGCATTGACCGGGAATCGAACCCGGACCGCCTTGGTGAGAGGCATACAGCTAGACCGCTGAGCCACCACGCCCCCCACTTAATTTTAAGAACATTAAAATGACAAGGAGAACAAAAATTAATATTAATAATAATTAATATTAAGGCAAAACAATTAAAATTAAATTAAAATAAATACAAATAAAATATCTTTAATAATACTCGGCCCTATAAAGGGTTAAGGGGTAGAGACACATACATACATACATACATACATACATACATACACGACTTATATACACAACTTACATACAAACAAGCATGTACAGGGTGTTTCAGTAAGAGCGTGCCAAACAGATAGCGGCAATCCGGCCCACCACACTGAGCACATCAACATAGGGAACCTGTGATCTCTGAGGTCACCCAAAGGTGCTATGGACGTAAACATGTGTAACACGACTGGAGTGTGCTGAGTAGTTATGTTTGTAACAGTAAATGTGTACATTATTACACAGCACTGTAACTGACGACCATGCCATGAATGGACCCAGTTACTGCATCTGTGTGTACAAACTCAAAATGATGACCATCAACCTCGATACAGGCATAGCAACGACGTACGAGATTCTGTACGATCGCTCTACCTTCCGGACGATAGAAGATCCACAAAATCAGCATTGGTCGTCTGCATGTTTATGCCCATCTGTTCACTGGCTACCTGTGTAATAGCCTATTGAAAAAAAAGTTTGATGCTCTTCAGTTGGTCAATACAATTGTACCCAAATGAGATGGGTTATTCCCTAATCCTGAAAAAAACCACGAGATAACATATTATTCTCATGTAACTTTTTTCTTAGATAACATATTGTTCTCATGTGATTGTTTTTAGGATCATCAAACTTTTGTTTCCTAAGGAAACACTGAAAATGTCTTCAAACACCATAACTATTGTACACAATTACTGCTATTAACAATACACATAGCTAAGTAGGTCAGGACGCCTTATCAGTGCACAGTGGGTCAAAATCGAAATCTAGGAGGACAAAATTATTTATCTTCATCATAAAAAAAATCAAAATTTATTACTTCTACAGCATTCTCATATAATTGCCACTCACTATTCTGGGATATAAACGCATCTTAGTGTAAATCTGTCACCACTGTTCGAGCAGTACGAATTGTAGGGTGAATGTAAGTGGCTGTGATTTGTCCTTGTGGTTAGTGTGATGCTTTAAGATGGAACATGCAGCTGAAGGTATGATCTTTGTAACGTGTTTCAGTTATTAATGGGCGTAATTGTTACGTAATTTTAGCTATATTAGCATTATATTATATTTAACTATTATTTTTAAAATTATATTTCCACTTAGATTTTTAGTATGTCGCGTCACTCTGCGTCACTTTCTACTTAATGTTAAAATGTAGATAAAGTCTTGTAATTTACGCCTGTTATAAGATTTTTTTGCGTCTTTTTGCAACTTACTTAGTTATTTTACGTTTTAGAAGATGCCGCGCAACCAGTTCTCACACGTTTACAACTGTTTGAAGCACAGGGTTCGACGATTACGTCAAAAGTGGAACTTTGTGACTTTATTAAAAGTAAATTGGGGGTAGAAAATTGTTCTGAAGAGATAACTGAATGCTCTATCCAACTCCTAGTCATAGACGATTTCTTGCATGTGTAGACGTAGGTTAAAAAAGGTCTTAACTGATGTTTATTATGAAGTAAACAAATTATATACGTTGCTTTCACTCTAAATTCACGATTAAAACGTAAAAATAAATTTGTCCCCCTAGATTTTGATTTTGACCCACTGTGCAGTGGTATACATGTTTACGTCCATAGCACCTTTATGTGACCTCTGAGACCACAGTCATGCTCCCTAAGTCAATGTGTTCAGTATGACCGGTACCCGTTTGGTACGTTCACTGAAACACCCTGTATATATTCATACGTACTGTTCGTTTATTGTTTCATTCCTTATCACTCATATCTTTCGAACTGCGTTCACATCTGGCAAAATAAATGTCGTTGTTTATTAGCTGGCGGGCAGGCTTTATCTGTATTGTCCTGCAAGGGCTTCCGAGCGCTATCACAAAAGCAATTACGTTCCGAGATCTTCAAAGAGCTACATCGATTCAAAGCGAGCAGAACATTGGACTGATGAAGGTTTGAGGCTGGCTTCATCCCACAATATTTTTAAAGGTTTCCTT
The DNA here is from genome assembly GCA_946902985.2 of Meconema thalassinum. NCBI lineage: Eukaryota > Metazoa > Arthropoda > Insecta > Orthoptera > Tettigoniidae > Meconema > Meconema thalassinum. The sequence continues at coordinate 591,362,930 of OX336390.1, forward strand.
TATAACATCATCAGTGACAGGCTCCGGTCTCTTCAGTGAGTTTAATAACGTTTTGCGCTTTATAGAAATACAGTCAAACAATCTACTTGTAAAGCTCTTTATATTTTCACGACCAGGACGAGAAGCAGCTCAGCAAACAGTACTGTCTCCTGTATGGACAGAGTTCACTTGTGCCATATTACAATCCACGCAGGCAGAACAAATTTTTGATGTGTAACATCTTTCCACTCGGTTGCTGGATGTTTTTGTGGGAGAGATTTTGAAAAATGGGACGGAAGAGGATCGGACGGAAGTGTGTAAGACGCATTGCCAGCTGGATCGCAGCTGGCAGTGGTACCATGTGGAATGTATTATATGTAACATATGAATTACTTCAAGGTTTGGAGACGCCATTACTGATATTTCTACAATAAATCATCTTCAAGTTGTCGTTCTTTGGTGTAAAAATATTCATTAGTCTATATCATATTTGCTGAAAACAATTATGAATTATTAAGAGTCTGTTTTTCAATCTCTGAATAAAAGTGATGGGTATCAACTCCCCGAGTAACTTTGCTCAACACTTTCATACTGAACGGTAAACGCTCATGCGAACTCTGGTGTCAACTGATTGAAACACAAACCACATGCTAAAAGTCTTCGTATCAGTATTTAAATGATTATATGCTTTAATATGAAACATTGTAACTAGTCGGCAAAGCTGGTATTATGTTTCTGCACAATGGCTATTCAGATATTAACACACATTGCGGTAATGCAGTGATCAATGTAATATCGATGTTTTTATATGGGAACTGGGCTAGCCTTTCATAGACCACTATAGGAATTCCCTTTACTCTCAAGTAGGCGTATTCATAATTAATTTAAAACTCAATTCCACGCAGGAACATTATCGAAAAAAAAAAGCAAAATATTAATGACGCATAAAAAATACTTCCATATTTTTACCGGCACGGGAAAATGAGTACCTGTATTTTACTCTAAATTTCTGTGGTTATAATGGCGAATCATGAGGTCCCAGGTACGAATCCCAGTCCCGGTAATTTTTTTTTGCTACCGGATTAACGACTTAAATGATATCCATCATAACACTATGCGTCATTTTAACAGAATCTACATGAAATTACGATTTATCTAATATTAATTACAATAGTTTGCACCAAGCAGGTGTTGGGAAATTTGATTGGATTGAACATTATTTCTAGTAGTCTATAGATAGGCTAGACACTATGGTTTCATTCCTACCCTTAATTTACAATATAATATGTGATGTTTGTTCAAACAAGTGTGACAGTAGCATGTCTCCAATTCAATCTATACATTCATCATAGTACCAGTATGAAAACGGAGCGTAAATTAACTTTTTAAGAATGTCCAAGCTGTGTAGTATACGAGTAGGATAACATGTCAGATGTTACACATCATATGCGACTGCTGTAAGGCCCTTTTTTATTTATTTATATGAGCTAAGGCTAGAATCAAGAATTCTATACTTACTGTAGGTTTATTGTGATATGTACACATTATACAAGAGCGCCTTCGGTGGCGTAGTTGGTAGCATGCTGAACTGCTGCGCCCAAGATCGTGGGTTCAAACCCGTCAGAAGTCGTCGGATTTTGTTAAGAGCGTTAAAATCCTTCATTATGCCTTCCTTCGGAGGGGATGTAAAGCCGGCGGTCACATGTCATAGATTTATGGCATGTAAAAGATCCGTCCACTAACTAAACTTAAGTGAAGCAACATTTCTAGGTTATATTTCGTTAAAACGATCTATCAAAGTACCAACGTTCACCACTAGATGTCAGTGGCATCTGGTAGCGAAAGTTGGAACTACTTGAAATAGAACGGAACTTGTAGCTCACACCATGGGTGTCTTCTTGAAGCAGCTACAGCCTCTGGCGAGTCAAACATGTCCTCGGACACTCCCGGCACTAAAAGCCATACGCTAATAACATTATACAAGAAACTTTTTCATGATTTATGAAATGTTGAGTGCATTCAGTTCAGCCAACCGTCTGTAAATTGTGTTACCAACTGCATAGTTGCCCTAGAGCAGGTGTTCTCAACCTTTTTGAGACTACGTGCACACTATCATGCCATACCTAGTACTCGAGCACCATTAAATCTATATAATAATGATAATAATAGTCTATAGCAAATGGTCAATATCAAATAACACAATGATAAATCATTACTGCACTGTCATCCGTACGGAGGTCTTGTACGCTTCCGAATGCCTCACGATGAACAAAAGAAAAGGCTTGTTCGAATTACTGGAAGAAAAAGAAAGGGCAATTGAAAACAATCTTGGGTCCCGTCAAGAAATGGAGAATATAAAAGACGGCATTACCATGAACTGTATACTCATGTGGAGAAGATAACAGACACCATCCGGAGAAGAAGGATTAACTTAATGGACATGTGATACGAATGATCCTAGAGAGATAGATCAACCGCAACATTACTTACTTTCAGGAGAGGAAAATGAAATGGGTCTGCTTCATTGAACTGGATAGAGATTTAAGAGAAGTCAACTGACATTCAGGAGAGCATCCCACTGAAGAGAAAACTTCAAGCATGCCAAGGTTTCCAACGAAATCTGAGGCTGAAAACGGGAAATATTTGAACCCAAGAAGGAAGAAAATCCACCAAGAACGAATGCGGGCGTACTGGTAAAACATCAAAGCCAGAAGAATGAGACAGTTGGAATAACGTGTTCCATAGATGGCTGATACATAATGCATGAATGAAGTAGCATATATAATAATAATAATAATAATAATAATAATAATAATAATAATAATAATAATAATAATAATAATAATAATAATAATAATAATAATGCAACAAACACGCACCACTCCTGCCTTAGCCTATCTCTCATTCCCTCTGAAGTGCTGAAAAGGCTAAGGATTCACCGCTCACCAGGCATGCTGCAAGAGGTTGCATTACTCATGCAGATAAGGTACATTTACGTATGGACAGTCGAATCGGCATCTTTCGCACTGATATACTAAAATGGGTGAGACAAAAGCCACTCAAAAAATGTCCTCTCGGCACGCCGGAAGGCGGAGGTAGATTTCACCGGACAAACTTGGGGATAGGCGAAAATAGGCAGAATATGCAGGTTTTCGTATATTGCGAGAAAGTATTTTATAATTGGAGATTAATTAAATTTGTTTCTCGTCATGTTAAGCATATTTTAAACATTTTATTGTCATATGATGACGGTAACCTTCTTGTCATTTGGAGTCCATTTTTATACTTGTGGTCACACTGTCCTTATGCAAGGTTTCGACACTGATGTGTAACTATGTAACGGTCTGTTACTTCTTCACGCAAAATTATATCTCCCGCAGAGATTTTGGTTGGTTCCTCTGTTTAGGGGCTGCGACAACGTGGTCATGTAACCCCGTGTACTTTGGGTGAGTGTAGAATCTGTCTGATAAACGGTGTGAATTGTGATGGCTGTATTAGTCTGTAATTCAGGTAAGGACTGCAGACAGTCAATTTCAAGCAGTAGTTCCTAATGTTGCTACCAGATACTACCGTCAACGACTCCTTGCTGTGAACTTGGCTACTCGATGCCACCGCAACCAGCAACTCGCAACGAACGTTGGAACATCCCCTCCAAAGGAAAGCATAGTGAGGGATTTTTAGCGCTCTTAGAAAATCCGACGACTTTGGCCGGCTTTGAACCCGCGACATTGGGCGTAGAAGTTCAGCATGCTACCAGTTACGTCACCGAAGCCGCTTCACACTTAGTCAGATGGAAATTTGAATCTGATCTCGTGCAAGTGCGTTGTCATGACAACGTCTGATGGCTCATCTCTCATCAATTTAGTAGTGTTGCCATGGCAACCACATGTTTAATGTTTCCCGAAAAACCCACATTTCCCAACCCTGTGGTCAGTGGTTGGTGCTATAAAAAACTCTTCAAACATAATTTTTTGGGCTTTATCCGACACATAGTATGAACTTGGAACGGATTCGATATTTCACATATTAAGAGAGTTATAGCAATATTTCACTTTTTCGAAAAAAGCCCCCCATTTGCACCCCCTTCGACCGATTTAGCCCAGTAACGACCTCGACCGAGATTTTATAGGTATACAAATTCGGTAAAAAAATTCAAAGAGATTGGTGCAAAATTGCGGCAGTTATCGTGTCCACAAGAAACGGACATACATATATATACTGAATATATATATATATATATATATATATTTATTTATTTATACATATATTGAACCCGCTGAGCTCAGGTTCATGTGATATTTTTTATCACAGCACATTTATGATGGGATGTAGTACCTTTGAACACACCCAGAAAGCCACGTGGAGCTGAGAGCTCATGCTATACTCTTTGAAGTAGCGGTGAATCGCACTTTTGACTTTGGTGAAGTCTGCTAATTATTTATCTGAGGTCTTATTAATCTATTTTATCTTTCCACAAGACTCAGAATATTCCATTTCGTCATGCAGCATTATTAAAACATTTTGGGAAATGTTATTTTCGCTTATGGTAAGGAAATATCCTTGCAGATACGCAAACAGGAATGTAAGTAGTCGCTCAACGACTTCGTTTTGAGGACCTACTCCCTCGAGACACCTTGTGCCTTGCACTACGTCTGGAGAATCCGCCCCGTGTAGGCGTGAAGTTACATCCGTCTTGTAAGACGTAGAAAATATCCGCTGTTTAGCGTGGAAGTTATCATCGGGTGCCATCGTGCACGAATATTCTACAAATCACTGTTTATTGATGCACAGTGAACAACAGGAATCATATTGTGATATAATTGGCAAGTATAGTGAAAATTCTAACATTACCGTAACACCACATTTTTGTAACCACGTGTTTATGGAGGGCCGAGAGCCTGGTGAAAAATATAGAGGTAAACGTGTTATAACTATTTTAAGCAATTGTGATTATGAAAGTACTGTATATTTGAATTGCTACAGTGAATTTTTCAATTACAAAACGACGCACATTTCACGGATGCTACGTGATGTAAAAGTGGCGTCAGCACACGTGAAGAACCACAGAACAGTGCTTGATCACGTATTATTCGATATCTGCGAAGTAAAGGCTGTGTTATCAATTGTATTAAAGCCTGTAACATTTACTACGAACATTGTGATTTTTGAAGTGAAAGAATGAACTACTACACGATTTATTCCGCCACCCACGTGATCAGATTATTCTACACCATGTTTGAGAATAACATCATGGGCTAATACCATCATGGTATGAGGGTGATGTATCTATTGGAACCAGCATGATGGTGGAGCTTCCAGAACAGCGAACGAGGAGGAAGGAACACAGGATGCCATTCCCAGGCATATCCAGTACATCCACGAAGTTATCGACAGGTACAGATCGAACCCTGGTCTTAGGGAGAGTCCAGATGGGAGTCCTGATGAGGACGACGCCGTTCCGGAGAGCCAGAGGTGAATTTGTTCAACCCTTGTCGTTGAACAGAGGGCTGAGTGAAAGCTCCTCCATTTCGTGAGTTTTTGTAGACCCTTTCTCGTTCTAGTTTCTGGTGGTATAGTAGGTTTAATGTAGTTTGTGAACCAACCGAACTTAGTGACAGCCATTTTTATAGGTAGGGAATGTAACTAGTCTAATTAGATGTCATTTATTTCAGTTAGAGTGAGACACCCTTGGGTCAGACATTTTGGTCAACCCCGGTGCAGCTTGATGGACGTCGTAGAACGTCAATGCCTATCTTTTACTAAACGTGACCGTAGTCATTTGAGGCTACTTTGTTTAACCCTATTTGGGGTGATTTTTAAAGTCTTTGCTGACTTTAGTTATGGCAATCAGATGCCATGGTTATATTTCTTTAACTGCATTTTTTGCAACCAGTCTTTGTTACACCCCTGACTTCGTTAGAGCAGTCGTATCAGTTAGGTAATCGACTGTAATTACCAGTTTTGTAACTGCATTATATTTCATTTGAGGTGTTGCTCAGAAGCCATCTGGTCAAGTGTGGACCTTACGAGTAAAAGGGATGTTTCGTTGTCTAGCATCGAATCCAGTCCCCAACGTATCATTAAGCAGATCCAGTGTGTGGAATCTGCGTCACAATTATTATTTTGTTAGTGTCATGTGAAGACACGTATTTATTTGATATTGTACAAGCAACTACTGAAGTATTATATCTTTGAGAGCAAAGAGCTCCTGCAATGTGACATTGCTACCATTTAGTTGTCTTTGGTTTGAAAGACAGAATTATATTATTGTATTCAGATTTATAGCGTGTTTTATACACGTATTCTTCGAGGTTTATAACCTATGCTAAAGTTTTTATGATGAGGCCAGTTGTACAGTTTTTTATTTTGCTTAAATCGCCGGCCTTGATAGTTAGTGTGTGTTGTGTCAGACCGCGCAGGAATGTTGTGGCCTGTAGCGAAGCAAACTGGTTTGTGACCCAGTGCCCTTGAGAGCACGCTTGTATTATGAGACAGAATTACTTTGACGAAGGACAGAATGCTTGTTGTATTCGCTCTTCCTTTCATTCCTACTTAGCTCATGGAACCCAGTGTCCAACCTTGTATATGATCACATGATTTTATAGATTGTTTTTTGTTAGTTAAACGCACTGTTGCGTGTACCGTCGTTTGACGTGTACAGTTATGTCTGGTTTTCTATAGTACGTTGTAGGCCACCCTGTTAAAGGAGATATTTATTGTATGAAGGTATTTGTGTGTACCTTGTCCGGGATTGATCCCGTTGACCAGATGTTATGGAGGGTGACTGAGTGTGCAGGCCCATCCCAGAGTTATTGAACGCGAGCTGTGCGCCGCTGGTAACTTGTGTTATTGTGTGTCCAAGTTGTTATTGCTCGTTGATTATTATCCGAATTTTGAGTCGAGGCTTTTGGTGGAGATTGATCTCAGTGGAGACACTCCGTACCCAGGCTATTGTCAGTATTATTCGCCATAAACCAACGATAAACCTAAACCGACATCTTAATAATAAAACGCATAATTTTGGTAAAACAAAAGCTAACTAACGAATTCTTTCTATCTAACTTTGTTCTTTTGCATTTGGAACCTTGCTGACATGGCCGTGCTAATGAAGGTATATCCTTTTGAGGGAATGACAAGGACAGCTGACACTTTTGTAGCGACCTGAAGCTTGCTCGAACCTTGAGTTCGTAGCTTGTGGAGCGCAGGCCATGCGATGTTAGACGTAGTCTTAACTACGCAGTCGTCAACATAACTACACACATTAGATGACTATGGCTTACAAAGAGTAATCCAAGGTGCAGGCAGGCATTTTAATAAAACTGTTGTCTCTTATTAATTATTTATGATGTACAATTTTATGAATCCTACATGTTACCTTATTGTTTGCTGTTAGCACCTAGTTACTAAGACTAATTAAATGTTTTTTTTACATGGCTGTTCACTTAGCTTTGAATGTAATTGTTTTCTGTTACGGACATCATCGCCGTAAATTTTGTTATTAATTGATAGGACTTTGCTAGATGAATTAACGTTAAATGTAAATGTGGAGATGGTATCATCTTAACTTAGATTAGTTTTGGTACCCTGTTAATTGTGAATTCAGACATTAGCTTGATCTTGTAACTTGACCTAGGGACTTGCGTCGTACCATTTTCCTAGTGTTGCTGTTGTTGCTTTATTATTGTGAGATAGATCTTTCGCGAGGGTTTTCCGTAACTTCTCAGGTAGGGACCTGCTCTTTATTTTTGATTATTTATTAGCTTACGGATTAGCCGATTGAAACCCTCCGAACTAGGCTAGGGGCTTGTGAATTTTAACAATAAATTTTCACGGTGTTTTACATAAGTCTGGATGTTTATTTTTTCAGTCTAGTTTTTAAGGTGAACCCTTCCTTAGGCAGTCTATGACCATCGTCACCATGTACCACGATCCCTGTGGACTACAGATTCTCGTGCCGCTTTGGCCTATTAGGAAGTTCACCTGATCCTCACGGCAGTTATGTCCGACGGATGAGATGTTAGGGAAGTCATTGCGGTTGTGGGCTATCCTGACAGCTCCACCGACGGTCTCATAAAATGGCGCCCAACGTGGGGCCGACGTTAACGTGGTGACCGTCAGTTCCATGTTATTTTGGAGGATCTTAATGTTGATTAATGGTAAATTGACAGGACTGGGACGAACTTAGAAAGTCGTACTGCAGATCAATTGACCGCATGGCATTCATGTTTGATAGAAGTCCATGGGGTGAGGCTTTAGTGTTAGATAAATGAAGGATAGGATTTTCTTTGATGATGCCTCATCCTGAGTAAATGTAATACTTTGCTTTGCTCGCCGTTGTCTTTGTAAAAGCACGTAGTTTGCATACTCCAGCTGTACTCGTGATATTTATTTAAATGAAACAAGCTTTATACCACCAAGTAACTAATCATAGCTGTATGTTCCATTAGATATTGATCCCTGACTTTCTCATATATATTTCTTTTCAATGGATGAGGAAACTATTCGTCGTATGTTTGGGGAGATGATGGCAGGTGTTAATGCCAATCTCCAGCAGATTACTGCTGAATTAGGTACTGGAAGGACTGATTTAGGTGATGTAAGAGGTGACTTAGGTCAGAATACCCAAGCTGTCAACAATGATAGACAGGACTTAGAAGTTAACACCCTGTCAATAAACAATGTGAGTGGTCATGTGGACCAAGTTAGGCAGGACTTAGAGGTTAACACCCAGTCAGTTAACAATGTTAGACAAGATTTAGAGGTTAACACTCAATCCATAAATATTGTAAGTGGTCATGTGGACCAAGTCACAGAGTCGATCAATAATGTTAGGACTGATTTAACACGGGTCAGGGCCGACATGGACGCATATAGAGTCGAAGCTAGGAATGATCTTACGGCAGGTTTAGCAGCTGTTAGGGTTGATGTCATACGACACCATCAGGAGGCTAACCAGCGTATAGATTGCTTAACCGACAAGATGAATAGAGCTAGGGAGGATGTGCAGACCCGATTGGAGGAGCACACAGCTCAAATTCAAACGACCATGAACAGAGTCCAGATAGATATGAGAGCCGACCTGGAGCACACTCGAGAAGAATTTGGGACTCGATTGACTCACGTCGAGGGATTTATGGACACCGTGAAAAAGGACATGGCAACCATGAATATTGGACTGATTTTGATGAGAGGTGCGGCGAATGCTGTGAATAACAACGTCAAGACGATCGTCGACGGCATGATAGAGGTCAAGGACGAATTAAACACCAATAGGAGGAATATTACGGAGTTGACAGAAACCGTAGCAGGGCAGCATGAAACAGTTGACGTTCATCGTGAGGAACATAAAATCGATCTCATGTTATTGAGGGATGACCTCAACGAGCACAAGACCACAGTGGAGGCTAAGGTAGCCGAGGTCAGAGATGACGTTGGAAAGATCCAAGACAACGTGTCGAAAGTCGAAGGAGAAATCGATTCCTTACAGAAACGATTCGAGGAAGTCGCGGTAACCGAGAGGTTAGACCTTAGCTATAACTTGAGGACGGCAATACGCGAAGTTGACACGAACCTCAAAGGGATAGTCGATAGGATCGAGCTACAACTTAACGACTTAGGTAACAAAGTCACAGCTAGAACCATTCCAGGACTCGAGGTTATATAGAGACGTCTCGACAGACTTGAGTCGCTTCCTAGAGAGAGACACCTACCCTCACAGATGGGAAACTCTCAGGCGACACCCGTATCTCAATCCGTAGGGATGATGCCTACTCATTTCCAACCCAGCGCACCTACTGAACCGCAACCATCTCAATTCACTGGTTCAGCGCAAAGTCAAACTTTGAACTTTGACGCCCATCCTTTTCAACCAGCACCCAATCGACTTAGTTATGAAACGAATACGCCTACGCATAACTACATGCAGAATTCATTTTGACCCGCGCATACGCAGGGAAATGTAACTATTATCCGTTCGAGAGAGGAGCAACCAGCTCACTTCTCAGGAACTGGAAGTGGCATCACTCCAGTTGAATTTGTGGCCAACGTAGAAAGCTATTTGAGAGACACCATGTTAACTCCGGAGAGGGAGCTCCGAGTTATAGAGCGTTTGCTTGAGGGGGAAGCCAGCACCTGGTTTAGAGCCTTCCGATACTCCTTTATAGGCTACCAGGATTTCAAAGAAGCCTTGATAAGAACTTACTGGTCGAGCGACATCCAGCAGAGCATCAGAGCTGAGATGTATACTCGCCGATATAGCTCTAATACTCCAACGCGCTATGCGAACTACTTCGCGACCCAGCTTGCGAAGCTTCGTTGTCTTCAACCCCCATTGTCTGAACAAGACTTAGTAAACACCATCGTTTGGCAATACCCTGCAGACATGCAACGCGTATTGATTGCTGCAGGGGCATCCACTTTTCAGCAGTGTGACCAAATCCTGCGACGGTTGGATGCAAACACGGAACAGTTCCCGACACACCGTCAGCAGAAGGCTGACAGACGTGAGGAGAGATATGTCAACTTAACTACTGCCGACAAAGTGAGCCAGACGCCACAACAGACGCAAACCCAAGAGAGCTCTGGACAACGTAACAATTATAACTATGGTAGAAGAGAATGGAACAACACTCCATATGCTCGAGATCAGCGAGATGACCGTCGTAGTCACTGGAACCGGCGCTTCGACCGAGGGACGAACGACGACCGTCGTCACGAAAACGACCGCCGAGCGAATAATGGTCGAAACCCACAGCACGGAAGTATCCGTAGGGACTACCGTTACAGTAGAGGGTATAACAGAGATCGAGACCCTAGAAACCAGCCAGATAGAGATTGGAAAGGAAGAGCACGGGAGAGCCGTGAGTATCTTCAACAACTCAGAGAACTCCAAATCCGAGAAGAGGGAGATCAGAACACGACTTCGAGGGAAACTAGGAATTCGGCGCAGGAGACGGAGCAAAACCAGCCCAGTACTTCTCGCCAGGACAGAAAAAAACGCCGAAAAATCAATAGATTCTTGCCCGGTTGAGCACAGAGCAACTGCCACCATATTACTCTGGGAGCCAATCCAGGAAGACCTGTTAGACGAACGACGAACGACGAACCACAACTACGAATTGACGTGTCTACCGAAGATTGTAGCTACCCTGAATGGATGCAGCGTATTCATTCTCATCGATACTGGGGCGATGATTAGTGTCATTTCCGCCGATTGCCATGCCAGACTGAAAGCAAACTCTGAGGTGACAGAGCTGCCAGTTTCTGCTGTAAGAGTCAGAGGAGTCATACCTGACCGTGTTGTAACGTGCAAAATCCAGATTCTATGCACTTTGAAGATTTTGAGCCACGTGTACTTGCACGAATTTCTTGTGATGAAAGGCTTGCATCATGATGCCATATTGGGTGCAGACTTCATTAGAAAGTGTGATGGAATCAATGATATGGGACGTGATACGGTAGAGTTTAAACCGAACGAACCCATTCAGATGAACTTAGTTGAAGAAGAACCGGAATTCCTATCCGAAGTCGACGTTGTCGAAAATTTAAAAGGCAAGGAAATTGAGGAGACACAAGATGCCGACGAAGAGGCAGAACCATTATCAGCACCCATACGAGAGAATCTTGATGCAATATTGAGCGAATACAGGGATATATTCGACACCATGCCTGGTGAGATATTGGACTACGAGTACGATCTTGTGCTACTGGATGATTCCCCATTCCAGAAGAAGATTTATCCTATCGCAGAGAAACACCGCGAGGAAGCTACTAAGAAGATCCATGAGATGGAAGCAGCAGGCACAATCAAGAAGTCACCGACTCCTTTCTTGAATCCTATAACACCTGTGGTTAAGGTGGATGGAAGCTTGAGACTTTGTCTCGATGCAAGAGCCTTAAATGAACGCCTAGCTCCTGAGCACGACAGACCGCCCAAGATTAGGGACATTCTCAGGAAGTTCAAGGGAAAGAGAATATTTTCGTCATTGGACTTGGTACAATCTTATTACCATATCAGATTATCTGAGCATACTCAGAAGTATACAGGGTTTCTGTTTGATCAGACCACCTATGTCTTTCGAAAACTACCCTTTGGATTGAAAAATACCGGAGCTGCATTAATCAGAGCACTTGATGTGAAGCTGACTCCTGAATTGAAGCAGAAGGTGATATGTTACGTGGGTGACATCATCATAGCTTCGGAAACAGAGGAAGAGCATTTAAAGACCTTACGCCTTGTTTTTGATCTTCGACAGGCTAACTTTAAGGTGAAATTTGACAAGTGTCGATTCTTCCAGAGAGAAGTGAAATTTGTGGGACACATAATCAATGGAGAAGGATACAGGCCGAATCCGGCAAAGATCAGAACTGTTGCTGCATTTCCAACGCTATCCCGTGTGAAACACGTGAGACAATTCTTAGGAATTCTCCAATTCTTGCTGCTCATTGTGAGAAGTATTCTGAGACTGTCGCACCACTGCAAGGTTTACTGAAGAAGAACTGCAGATGGGCCTGGAATGATGAGTGCGAGATAGCTTTCAGGAAAGCTAAACAGATGCTAGTTGATTCAATTCAGTTAGAATATCCAGACTATTCCCGGAATTTTATTCTGGAAACTGACGCATCTGCGATTGGAATAGGTGCCATCCTACTGCAGGAGGATGATGAGAAGAAACGTCATTACATCGCTTTCTTAAGTCGACGTTTGAGAGCACATGAATCTCACTACTTCACCACTGAGATTGAAGCACTTGCGATTATTTACGCACTTGAGTACTGGCAGAAACTTTTGTTAGACCAGAGGATTATTGTGAGGACCGATCACCATGCGCTGACCTTCATATTACGAACAAGACTGGCAAGCGACAGGATCACACGTTGGACGCTGTTTCTCCAACAGTTTGATTTGGAGATAGTTTATCGACCAGGCAGAGAGAATGTGTTGGCCGACATTCTCAGCCGGAATCCTGAAGCCACTGTTAATGCCATAGAGATCGAGAGAGAATGCGAGGAACACCTTCGCCGACTTCGTCATCTACCTGAAGGACAACAACGTGAGGAGGAACTCAGGCATATTATCTGTTTCCTGGAACGAAGAATGGATCCACAGGATGCTCATTATGCGAGTATTGCTGCTGTTGCAGATGATTATTTGATTTATCATCGCGTCTTGTACAAGTTTGTGGACGAGGACCACACTCAACTGCGTGCAGTTATTCCTAGGAGATACCAAGAATCTGTTATTCTTATGGTTCATCTATCCATTGGACATGGTGGAACAGACAAGTTCATTGCACCATCAAGGAGTCTTTTACTTGGAAAAGGCTAGGAACTACCGTTAGACAGTGTTTACGTGCTTGCGACGCATGCCAGCGGAACAAGTACACGTCACACTTGTTGAAGGAACCACCTAGACCAATACTCCCAACTCAACCTAGAGAGTTATATGCACAGGACCTTTATGGCCCAATACCTAAGGCCCGTCGTGGGAACCGCTACATAGTCGTAACTATTGATGTGTTCACGAAATATACGATGCTTCAACCGATTCAGAAAGCCACCGCACACCAGATTATTCAGAGGATTAGACGACAAGTGATACCGGAGGCAGGAAAGCCACAATTCCTGTTGACTGATCACGGATCACAGTACACCTCCGCAGAATTTGCCAATGCTATGAACGAGCTGGAAATAGGTCATGTTTTATCATCTATTCGCCATCCAGAGAGCAACCCAGCAGAATGCGTAATGTCCATTATCGCAAAATTCTGTCGATTATATTGTCAAGAAGAACACTGGCGATGGACTGAAGTCCTAGTTATTATGGCAAAATGTATTAATTCAACAGTCCATGAGAGCACTGGTCAAATACCTATGGTTTTGCATTTGAACCAGATGCCAATGAGAATATGGAATCGTGTGATTGTAAATCCACCTTGTTTACAACCATCACATGCCAGCAGACTTTTAGCTGCAAGGGATACATTGTACAGACAAGCTGCCAAACGGTTGAGAAGAACTAGACGCCAGAGATTCAGAAAACCACTTGTTGAGGGAGACCTTATCCTTATAAGGAGACCCGGAATTTCAAATCCTATAGACCGCATATATGGGAAATTTCTGTCTTTATATTATGGCCCTAGTCGTATCCGACAGCCTTTGGACAATGGAAGTTATGTGATAGAAGACATTAGGACAGGAGAGCGCATTGGAACCTTCAATGCAGCTAATCTAAACAAATATCACTTATGAATGAACTTTGAGTCAAATAAAAATGTCGTCCCAACATTTTATTTGAAACGACGGAGAGGCAGATGAACCCGCTGAGCTAAGGTTCATGTGATATTTTTTATAACAGCACATTTATGATGGGATGTAGTACCTTTGAACCCACCCAGAAAGCCACGTGGAGCTGAGAGCTCATGCTATACTCTTTGAAGTAGCGGTGAATCGCACTTTTGACTTTGGTGAAGTCTGCTAATTATTTATCTGAGGTCTTATTAATCTATTTTATCTTTCCACAAGACTCAGAATATTCCATTTCGTCATGCAGCATTATTAAAACATTTTGGGAAATGTTATTTTCGCTTAAGGTAAGGTAATATCCTTGCAGATACGCAAACAGTAATGTAAGTTGTCGCTCAACGACTTCGTTTTGACGACCTACTTCCTCGAGACACCTTGTGCCTTGCACTACGTCTGGAGAATCCGCCCCGTGTAGGTGTGAAGTTACATCCGTCTTGTAAGACGTAGAAAATATCCGCTGTTTAGCGTGGAAATTGTTATCTGTTGCCATCGAGCACGAATACGTTACGATACGAGTGATAAGTAAGAATTGTATAGTGAATTATTTGCACTACATCTGGAAAATCCGCCCTGTGTTGGCGTGAAGTTATAGCCGTCGTGTCAGACGTAGAAAATATCCGCTGTTTAGCGTGGAAGTTATCATCGGGTGCCATCGTGCACGATTATTCTACAAATCACTGTTTATTGATGCACAGTGAACAACAGGAATCATATTGTGATATAATTGGCAAGTATAGTGAAAATACTAACATTACCGTAACACCACATTTTTGTACCCACGTGTTTGTGGAGGGCCGAGAGCCTGGTGAAAAATATAGAGGTAAACGTGTTATAACTATTTTAAGCAATTGTGATTATGAAAGTACTGTATATTTGAATTGCTACAGTGAATTTTTCAATTACAAAACGACGCACATTTCACGGATGCTACGTGATGTAAAAGTGGCGTCAGCACACGTGAAGAACCACAGAACAGTGCTTGATCACGTATTATTCGATATCTGCGAAGTAAAGGCTGTGTTATCAATTGTATTAAAGCCTGTAACATTTACTACGAACATTGTGATTTCTGAAGTGAAAGAATGAACTACTACACGATTTATTCCACCACCCACGTGATCAGATTATTCTACACCATGTTTGAGAATAACAACATGGGCTAATACCATCATGGTATGAGGGTGATGTATCTATTGGAACCAGCATGATGGTGGAGCTTCCAGATCAGCGAACGAGGAGGAAGGAACCCAGGATGCCATTCCCAGGCATATCCAGTACATCCACGAAGTTATCGACAGGGACAGATCGAACCCTGGTCTTAGGGAGAGACCAGATGGGAGTCCTGATGCGGACGACGCCGTTCCGGAGAGCCAGAGGTGAATTTGTTCAAGCCTTGTCGTTGAACAGAGGGCTGAGTGAGAGCTCCTCCATTTCGTGAGTTTTTGTACACCCTTTCTCGTTCTAGTTTCTGGTGGTATAGTAGGTTTAATGTAGTTTGTGAACCAACCGAACTTAGTGACAGCCATTTTTATTGGTAGGGAATGTAACTAGTCTAATTAGATGTCATTTATTTCAGTTAGAGTGAGACACCCTTGGGTCAGACATTTTGGTCAACCCTGGTGCAGCTTGATGGACGTCGTAGAACGTCAATGCCTATCTTTTACTAAACGTGACCCCTATTTGGGGTGATTTTTAAAGTCTTTGCTGACTTTAGTTATGGCAATCAGATGCCATGGTTATATTTCTTTAACTGCATTTTTTGCAACCAGTCTTTGTTACTCCCCTGACTTCCTTAGAGCAGTCGTATCAGTTAGGTAATCGACTGTAATTACCAGTTTTGTAACTGCATTATATTTCATTTGAGATGTTGCTCAGAAGCCATCTGGTCAAGTGTTGACCTTACGAGTAAAAGGGATGTTTCGTTGTCTAGCATCGAACCCAGTCCCCAACGTATCATTAAGCAGATCCAGTGTGTGGAATCTGCGTCACAATTATTATTTTGTTAGTGTCATGTGAAGACACGTATTTATTTGATGTTGTACAAGCAACTACTGAAGTATTATATCTTTGAGAGCAAAGAGCTCCAGCAATGTGACATTGCTACCATTTAGATGTCTTTGGTTTGAAAGACAGAATTATATTATTTTATTCAGATTTATAGCGTGTTTTTTATACACGTATTCTTCGAGGTTTATAACCTATGCTAAAGTTTTTATGATGAGGCCAGTTGTACAGTTTTTTATTTTGCTTAAATCGCCGGCCTTGATAGTTAGTGTGTGTTGTGTCAGACCGCGCAGGAATGATGTGGCCTGTAGCGACACAAACTGGTTTGTGACCCAGTGCCCTTGAGACCACGCTTGTATTATGAGACAGAATTACTTTGACGAAGGACAGAATGCTTGTTGTATTCGCTCTTCCTTTCATTGCTACTTAGCTCATGGAACCCAGTGTCCAACCTTGTGTCTGATCACATGATTTTATAGATTGTTTTTTGTCAGTTAAACGCACTGTTGCGTGTACCGTCGTTTGACGTGTACAGTTATGTCAGGTTTTCTATAGTACGTTGTAGGCCACCCTGTTAAAGGAGATATTTATTGTATGAAGGTATTTGTGTGTACCTTGTCCGGGATTGTTCCCGTTGACCAGATGTTATGGAGGGTGACAGAGTGTGCAGGCCCATCCCAGAGTTATATAACGCGAGCTGTGCGCCGCTGGTAACTTGTGTTATTGTGTGTCCGAGTTGTTATTGCTCGTTGATTATATTCCGACTTTTGAGTCGAGGCTTTTGGTGGAGATTGATCTCAGTGGAGACACTCCGTGCCCAGGCTATTGTCAGTATTATTCGCCATAAACCAACGATTAACCTAAACCGACATCTTAATGATAAAACGCATAATTTTGTTAAAACAAAAGCTAACTAACGAATTCTTTCTATCTAACTTTGTTCTTTTGCATTTGGAACCTTGCTGACATGGCCGTGCTAATGAAGGTATTTCCTTTTGAGGCAATGACAAGGACAGCTGACACTTTTGTAGCGACCTGAAGCTTGCTCGAACCTTGAGTTCGTAGCTTGTGGAGCGCAGGCCATGCGATGTTAGACGTAGTCTAAACTACGCAGTCGTCACCATAACTACACACATTAGATGACTATGGCTTACAAAGAGTAAACCAACGTGCAGGCAGGCATTTTAATAAAACTGTTGTCGCTTATTAATTATTTATGATGTACAAATGTATGAATCCTACATGTTACCATATTGTGTGCTGTTAGCACCTAGTTACTAAGAATAATTAAATGTTTTTTTTACATGGCTGTTCACTTAGCTTTGAATGTAATTGTTTTCTGTTACGGACGTCATCGCCGTAAATTTTGTTATTAATTGATAGGACTTTGCTAGATGAATTAACGTTAAATGTAAATGTGGAGATGGTATCATCTTAACTTAGATTTGTTTTGCTATCCTGTTAAATGTAAATTCAGATATTAGCTTGATCTTGTAACTTGACCTAGGGACTTGCGTCGTACCATTTTCCTAGTGTTGCTGTTGTTGCTTTATTATTGTGAGATAGATCTTTCGCGAGGGTTTTCCGTAACTTCTCAGGTAGGGACCTGCTCTTTATTTTTGATTATTTATTAGCTTACGGATTAGCCGATTGAAACCCTCCGAACTAGGCTAGGGGCTTGTGAATTTTAACAATAAATTTTCACGGTGTTTTACATAAGTCTGGATGTTTATTTTTTCAGTCTAGTTTTTAAGGTGAACCCTTCCTTAGGCAGTCTATGACGATCGTCACCATGTACCACGATCCCTGTGGACTACAGATTCTCGTGCCGCTTTGGCCTATTAGGAAGTTCACCTGATCCTCACGGCAGTTATGTCCGACGGATGAGATGTTAGGGAAGTCATTGCGGGTGTTGGCTATCCTGACAGCTCCACCGACGGTCTCATTAAATGGCGCCCAACGTGGGGCCGACGTTAACGTGGTGACCGTCAGTTCCATGTTATTTTGGAGGATCTTAATGTTGATTAATGGTAAATTGACAGGACTGGGACGAACTTATAAAGTCGTACTGCAGATCAATTGACCGCATGGCATTCATGTTTGATAGAAGTCCATGGGGTGAGGCTTTAGTGTTAGATAAATGAAGGATAGGATTTTCTTTGATGATGCCTCATCCTGAGTAAATGTAATACTTTGCTTTGCTCGCCGTTGTCTTTGTAAAAGCACGTAGTTTGCATACTCCAGCTGTACTCGTGATATTTATTTAAATGAAACAAGCTTTATACCACCAAGTAACTAATCATAGCTGTATGTTCCATTAGATATTGATCCCTGACTTTCTCATATATATTTCTTTTCAATGGATGAGGAAACTATTCGTCGTATGTTTGGGGAGATGATGGCAGGTGTTAATGCCAATCTCCAGCAGATTACTGCTGAATTAGGTACTGGAAGGACTGATTTAGGTGATGTAAGAGGTGACTTAGGTCAGAATACCCAAGCTGTCAACAATGATAGACAGGACTTAGAAGTTAACACCCTGTCAATAAACAATGTGAGTGGTCATGTGGACCAAGTTAGGCAGGACTTAGAGGTTAACACCCAGTCAGTTAACAATGTTAGACAAGATTTAGAGGTTAACACTCAATCCATAAATATTGTAAGTGGTCATGTGGACCAAGTCACAGAGTCGATCAATAATGTTAGGACTGATTTAACACGGGTCAGGGCCGACATGGACGCATATAGAGTCGAAGCTAGGAATGTTCTTACGGCAGGTTTAGCAGCTGTTAGGGTTGATGTCATACGACACCATCAGGAGGCTAACCAGCGTATAGATTGCTTAACCGACAAGATGAATAGAGCTAGGGAGGATGTGCAGACCCGATTGGAGGAGCACACAGCTCAAATTCAAACGACCATGAACATAGTCCAGATAGATATGAGAGCCGACCTGGAGCACACTCGAGAAGAATTTGGGACTCGATTGACTCACGTCGAGGGATTTATGGACACCGTGAAAAAGGACATGGCAACCATGAATATTGGACTGATTTTGATGAGAGGTGCGGCGAATGCTGTGAATAACAACGTCAAGACGATCGTCGACGGCATGATAGAGGTCAAGGACGAATTAAACACCAATAGGAGAAATATTACGGAGTTGACAGAAACCGTAGCAGGGCAGCATGAAACAGTTGACGTTCATCGTGAGGAACATAAAATCGATCTCATGTTATTGAGGGATGACCTCAACGAGCACAAGACCACAGTGGAGGCTAAGGTAGCCGAGGTCAGAAATGACGTTGGAAAGATCCAAGACAACGTGTCGAAAGTCGAAGGAGAAATCGATTCCTTACAGAAACGATTCGAGGAAGTCGCGGTAACCGAGAGGTTAGACCTTAGCTATAACTTGAGGACGGCAATACGCGAAGTTGACACGAACCTCAAAGGGATAGTCGATAGGATCGAGCTACAACTTAACGACTTAGGTAACAAAGTCACAGCTAGAACCATTCCAGGACTCGAGGTTATATAGAGACGTCTCGACAGACTTGAGTCGCTTCCTAGAGAGAGACACCTACCCTCACAGATGGGAAACTCTCAGGCGACACCCGTATCTCAATCCGTAGGGATGATGCCTACTCATTTCCAACCCAGCGCACCTACTGAACCGCAACCATCTCAATTCACTGGTTCAGCGCAAAGTCAAACTTTGAACTTTGACGCCCATCCTTTTCAACCAGCACCCAATCGACTTAGTTATGAAACGAATACGCCTACGCATAACTACATGCAGAATTCATTTTGACCCGCGCATACGCAGGGAAATGTAACTATTATCCGTTCGAGAGAGGAGCAACCAGCTCGCTTCTCAGGAACTGGAAGTGGCATCACTCCAGTTGAATTTGTGGCCAACGTAGAAAGCTATTTGAGAGACACCATGGTAACTTCGGAGAGGGAGCTCCGAGTTATAGAGCGTTTGCTTGAGGGGGAAGCCAGCACCTGGTTTAGAGCCTTCCGATACTCCTTTATAGGCTACCAGGATTTCAAAGAAGCCTTGATAAGAACTTACTGGTCGAGCGACATCCAGCAGAGCATCAGAGCTGAGATGTATACTCGCCGATATAGCTCTAATACTCCAACGCGCTATGCGAACTACTTCGCGACCCAGCTTGCGAAGCTTCGTTGTCTTCAACCCCCATTGTCTGAACAAGACTTAGTAAACACCATCGTTTGGCAATACCCTGCAGACATGCAACGCGTATTGATTGCTGCAGGGGCATCCACTTTTCAGCAGTGTGACCAAATCCTGCGACGGTTGGATGCAAACACGGAACAGTTCCCGACACACCGTCAGCAGAAGGCTGACAGAAGTGAGGAGAGACATGTCAACTTAACTACTGCCGACAAAGTGAGCCAGACGCCACAACAGACGCAAACCCAAGAGAGCTCTGGACAACGTAACAATTATAACTATGGTAGAAGAGAATGGAACAACACTCCATATGCTCGAGATCAGCGAGATGACCGTCGTAGTCACTGGAACCGGCGCTTCGACCGAGGGACGAACGAAGACCGTCGTCACGAAAACGACCGCCGAGGGAATAATGGTCGAAACCCACAGCACGGAAGTATCCGTAGGGACTACCGTTACAGTAGAGGGTATAACAGAGATCGAGACCCTAGAAACCAGCCAGATAGAGATTGGAAAGGAAGAGCACGGGAGAGCCGTGAGTATCTTCAACAACTCAGAGAACTCCAAATCCGAGAAGAGGGAGATCAGAACCCGACTTCGAGGGAAACTAGGAATTTGGCGCAGGAGACGGAGCAAAACCAGCCCAGTACTTCTCGCCAGGACAGAAAAAAACGCCGAAAAATCAATAGATTCTTGCCCGGTTGAGCACAGAGCAACTGCCACCATATTACTCTGGGAGCCAATCCAGGAAGACCTATTAGACGAACGACGAACGACGAACCACAACTACGAATTGACGTGTCTACCGAAGATTGTAGCTACCCTGAATGGATGCAGCGTAGTCATTCTCATCGATACTGGGGCGATGATTAGTGTCATTTCCGCCGATTGCCATGCCAGACTGAAAGCAAACTCTGAGGTGACAGAGCTGCCAGTTTCTGCTGTAAGAGTCAGAGGAGTCATACCTGACCGTGTTGTAACGTGCAAAATCCAGATTCTATGCACTTTGAAGATTTTGAGCCACGTGTACTTGCACGAATTTCTTGTGATGAAAGGCTTGCATCATGATGCCATATTGGGTGCAGACTTCATTAGAAAGTGTGATGGAATCAATGATATGGGACGTGATACGGTAGAGTTTAAACCGAACGAACCCATTCAGATGAACTTAGTTGAAGAAGAACCGGAATTCCTATCCGAAGTCGACGTTGTCGAAAATTTAAAAGGCAAGGAAATTGAGGAGACACAAGATGCCGACGAAGAGGCAGAACCATTATCAGCACCCATACGAGAGAATCTTGATGCAATATTGAGCGAATACAGGGATATATTCGACACCATGCCTGGTGTGATATTGGACTACGAGTACGATCTTGTGCTACTGGATGATTCCCCATTCCAGAAGAAGATTTATCCTATCGCAGAGAAACACCGCGAGGAAGCTTCTAAGAAGATCCATGAGATGGAAGTAGCAGGCACAATCAAGAAGTCACCGACTCCTTTCTTGAATCCTATAACACCTGTGGTTAAGGTGGATGGAAGCTTGAGACTTTGTCTCGATGCAAGAGCCTTAAATGAACGCCTAGCTCCTGAGCACGACAGACCGCCCAAGATTAGGGACATTCTCAGGAAGTTCAAGGGAAAGAGAATATTTTCGTCATTGGACTTGGTACAATCTTATTACCATATCAGATTATCTGAGCATACTCAGAAGTATACAGGGTTTCTGTTTGATCAGACCACCTATGTCTTTCGAAAACTACCCTTTGGATTGAAAAATACCGGAGCTGCATTAATCAGAGCACTTGATGTGAAGCTGACTCCTGAAGTGAAGCAGAAATGATATGTTACGTGGATGACATCATCATAGCTTCGGAAACAGAGGAAGAGCATTTAAAGACCTTACGCCTTGTTTTTGATCTTCGACAGGCTAACTTTAAGGTAAAATTTGACAAGTGTCGATTCTTCCAGAGAGAAGTGAAATTTGTGGGACACATAATCAATGGAGAAGGATACAGGCCGAATCCGGCAAAGATCAGAACTGTTGCTGCATTTCCAACGCTAACCCGTGTGAAACACGTGAGACAATTCTTAGGAATTCTCCAATTCTTGCTGCTCATTGTGAGAAATATTCTGAGACTGTCGCACCACTGCAAGGTTTACTGAAGAAGAACTGCAGATGGGCCTGGAATGATGAGTGCGAGATAGCTTTCAGGAAAGCTAAACAGATGCTAGTTGATTCAATTCTGTTAGAATATCCAGACTATTCCCGGAATTTTATTCTGGAAACTGACGCATCTGCGATTGGAATAGGTGCCATCCTACTGCAGGAGGATGATGAGAAGAAACGTCATTACATCGCTTTCTTAAGTCGACGTTTGAGAGCACATGAATCTCACTACTTCACCACTGAGATTGAAGCACTTGCGATTATTTACGCACTTGAGTACTGGCAGAAACTTAAAGACCAGAGGATTATTGTGAGGACCGATCACCATGCGCTGACCTTCATATTACGAACAAGACTGGCAAGCGACAGGATCACACGTTGGACGCTGTTTCTCCAACAGTTTGATTTGGAGATAGTTTATCGACCAGGCAGAGAGAATGTGTTGGCCGACATTCTCAGCCGGAATCCTGAAGCCACTGTTAATGCCATAGACATCGAGGGAGAATGCGAGGAACACCTTCGCCGACTTCGTCATCTACCTGAAGGACAACGACGTGAGGAGGAACTCAGGCATATTATCTGTTTCCTGGAACGAAGAATGGATCCACAGGATGCTCATTATGCGAGTATTGCTGCTGTTGCAGATGATTATTTGATTTATCATCGCGTCTTGTACAAGTTTGTGGACGAGGACCACACTCAACTGCGTGCAGTTATTCCTAGGAGATACCAAGAATCTGTTATTCTTATGGTTCATCTATCCATTGGACATGGTGGAACAGACAAGTTCATTGCACCATCAAGGAGTCTTTTACTTGGAAAAGGCTAGGAACTACCGTTAGACAGTGTTTACGTGCTTGCGACGCATGCCAGCGGAACAAGTACACGTCACACTTGTTGAAGGAACCACCTAGACCAATACTCCCAACTCAACCTAGAGAGTTATATGCACAGGACCTTTATGGCCCAATACCTAAGGCCCGTCGTGGGAACCGCTACATAGTTGTAACTATTGATGTGTTCACGAAATATACGATGCTTCATCCGATTCAGAAAGCCACCGCACACCAGATTATTCAGAGGATTAGACGACAAGTGATACCGGAGGCAGGAAAGCCACAATTCCTGTTGACTGATCACGGATCACAGTACACCTCCGCAGAATTTGCCAATGCTATGAACGAGCTGGAAATAGGTCATATTTTATCATCTATTCGCCATCCAGAGAGCAACCCAGCAGAATGCGTAATGTCCATTATCGCAAAATTCTGTCGATTATATTGTCAAGAAGAACACTGGCGATGGACTGAAGTCCTAGTTATTATGGCAAAATGTATTAATTCAACAGTCCATGAGAGCACTGGTCAAATACCTATGGTTTTGCATTTGAACCAGATGCCAATGAGAATATGGAATCGTGTGATTGTAAATCCACCTTGTTTACAACCATCACATGCCAGCAGACTTTTAGCTGCAAGGGATACATTGTACAGACAAGCTGCCAAACGGTTGAGAAGAACTAGACGCCAGAGATTCAGAGAACCACTTGTTGAGGGAGACCTTATCCTTATAAGGAGACCCGGAATTTCAAATCCTATAGACCGCATATATGGGAAATTTCTGTCTTTATATTATGGCCCTAGTCGTATCCGACAGCCTTTGGACAATGGAAGTTATGTGATAGAAGACATTAGGACAGGAGAGCGCATTGGAACCTTCAATGCAGCTAATCTAAACAAATATCACTTATGAATGAACTTTGAGTCAAATAAAAATGTCGTCCCAACATTTTATTTGAAACGACGGAGAGGCAGATGAACCCGCTGAGCTAAGGTTCATGTGATATTTTTTATAACAGCACATTTATGATGGGATGTAGTACCTTTGAACCCACCCAGAAAGCCACGTGGAGCTGAGAGCTCATGCTATACTCTTTGAAGTAGCGGTGAATCGCACTTTTGACTTTGGTGAAGTCTGCTAATTATTTATCTGAGGTCTTATTAATCTATTTTATCTTTCCACAAGACTCAGAATATTCCATTTCGTCATGCAGCATTATTAAAACATTTTGGGAAATGTTATTTTCGCTTAAGGTAAGGTAATATCCTTGCAGATACGCAAACAGTAATGTAAGTTGTCGCTCAACGACTTCGTTTTGACGACCTACTTCCTCGAGACACCTTGTGCCTTGCACTACGTCTGGAGAATCCGCCCCGTGTAGGTGTGAAGTTACATCCGTCTTGTAAGACGTAGAAAATATCCGCTGTTTAGCGTGGAAATTGTTATCTGTTGCCATCGAGCACGAATACGTTACGATACGAGTGATAAGTAAGAATTGTATAGTGAATTATTTGCACTACATCTGGAAAATCCGCCCTGTGTTGGCGTGAAGTTATAGCCGTCGTGTCAGACGTAGAAAATATCCGCTGTTTAGCGTGGAAGTTATCATCGGGTGCCATCGTGCACGAATATTCTACAAATCACTGTTTATTGATGCACAGTGAACAACAGGAATCATATTGTGATATAATTGGCAAGTATAGTGAAAATACTAACATTACCGTAACACCACATTTTTGTACCCACGTGTTTGTGGAGGGCCGAGAGCCTGGTGAAAAATATAGAGGTAAACGTGTTATAACTATTTTAAGCAATTGTGATTATGAAAGTACTGTATATTTGAATTGCTACAGTGAATTTTTCAATTACAAAACGACGCACATTTCACGGATGCTACGTGATGTAAAAGTGGCGTCAGCACACGTGAAGAACCACAGAACAGTGCTTGATCACGTATTATTCGATATCTGCGAAATAAAGGCTGTGTTATCAATTGTATTAAAGCCTGTAACATTTACTACGAACATTGTGATTTTTGAAGTGAAAGAATGAACTACTACACGATTTATTCCACCACCCACGTGATCAGATTATTCTACACCATGTTTGAGAATAACATCATGGGCTAATACCATCATGGTATGAGGGTGATGTAGCTATTGGAACCAGCATGATGGTGGAGCTTCCAGATCAGCGAACGAGGAGGAAGGAACCCAGGATGCCATTCCCAGGCATATCCAGTACATCCACGAAGTTATCGACAGGGACAGATCGAACCCTGGTCTTAGGGAGAGACCAGATGGGAGTCCTGATGAGGACGACGCCGTTCCGGAGAGCCAGAGGTGAATTTGTTCAACCCTTGTCGTTGAACAGAGGGCTGAGTGAGAGCTCCTCCATTTCGTGAGTTTTTGTACACCCTTTCTCGTTCTAGTTTCTGGTGGTAGAGTAGGTTTAATGTAGTTTGTGAACCAACCGAACTTAGTGACAGCCATTTTTATTGGTAGGGAATGTAACTAGTCTAATTAGATGTCATTTATTTCAGTTAGAGTGAGACACCCTTGGGTCAGACATTTTGGTCAACCCTGGTGCAGCTTGATGGACGTCGTAGAACGTCAATGCCTATCTTTTACTAAACGTGACCGTAGTCATTTGAGGCTACTTTGTTTAACCCTATTTGGGGTGATTTTTAAAGTCTTTGCTGACTTTAGTTATGGCAATCAGATGCCATGGTTATATTTCTTTAACTGCATTTTTTGCAACCAGTCTTTGTTACACTCCTGACTTCGTTAGAGCAGTCGTATCAGTTAGGTAATCGACTGTAATTACCAGTTTTGTAACTGCATTATATTTCATTTGAGATGTTGCTCAGAAGCCATCTGGTCAAGTGTTGACCTTACGAGTAAAAGGGATGTTTCGTTGTCTAGCATCGAACCCAGTCCCCAACGTATCATTAAGCAGATCCAGTGTGTGGAATCTGCGTCACAATTATTATTTTGTTAGTGTCATGTGAAGACACGTATTTATTTGATGTTGTACAAGCAACTACTGAAGTATTATATCTTTGAGAGCAAAGAGCTCCAGCAATGTGACATTGCTACCATTTAGATGTCTTTGGTTTGAAAGACAGAATAATATTATTTTATTCAGATTTATAGCGTGTTTTTTATACACGTATTCTTCGAGGTTTATAACCTATGCTAAAGTTTTTATGATGAGGCCAGTTGTACAGTTTTTTATTTTGCTTAAATCGCCGGTCTTGATAGTTAGTGTGTGTTGTGTCAGACCGCGCAGGAATGATGTGGCCTGTAGCGACACAAACTGGTTTGTGACCCAGTGCCCTTGAGAGCACGCTTGTATTATGAGACAGAATTACTTTGACGAAGGACAGAATGCTTGTTGTATTCGCTCTTCCTTTCATTGCTACTTAGCTCATGGAACCCAGTGTCCAACCTTGTGTCTGATCACATGATTTTATAGATTGTTTTTTGTCAGTTAAACGCACTGTTGCGTGTACCGTCGTTTGACGTGTACAGTTATGTCAGGTTTTCTATAGTACGTTGTAGGCCACCCTGTTAAAGGAGATATTTATTGTATGAAGGTATTTGTGTGTACCTTGTCCGGGATTGTTCCCGTTGACCAGATGTTATGGAGGGTGACAGAGTGTGCAGGCCCATCCCAGAGTTATTGAACGCGAGCTGTGCGCCGCTGGTAACTTGTGTTATTGTGTGTCCGAGTTGTTATTGCTCGTTGATTATATTCCGACTTTTGAGTCGAGGCTTTTGGTGGAGATTGATCTCAGTGGAGACACTCCGTGCCCAGGTTATTGTCAGTATTATTCGCCATAAACCAACGATTAACCTAAACCGGCATCTTAATAATAAAACGCATAATTTTGTTAAAACAAAAGCTAACTAACGAATTCTTTCTATCTAACTTTGTTCTTTTGCATTTGGAACCTTGCTGACATGGCCGTGCTAATGAAGGTATTTCCTTTTGAGGGAATGACAAGGACAGCTGACACTTTTGTAGCGACCTGAAGCTTGCTCGAACCTTGAGTTCGTAGCTTGTGGAGCGCAGGCCATGCGATGTTAGACGTAGTCTTAACTACGCAGTCGTCACCATAACTACACATATTAGATGACTATGGCTTACAAAGAGTAAACCAACGTGCAGGCAGGCATTTTAATAAAACTGTTGTCGCTTATTAATTATTTATGATGTACAAATGTATGAATCCTACATGTTACCTTATTGTGTGCTGTTAGCACCTAGTTACTAAGAATAATTAAATGTTTTTTTTACATGGCTGTTCACTTAGCTTTGAATGTAATTGTTTTCTGTTACGGACGTCATCGCCGTAAATTTTGTTATTAATTGATAGGACTTGGCTAGATGAATTAACGTTCAATGTAAATGTGGAGATGGTATCATCCTAACTCAGATTTGTTTTGCTACCCTGTTAAATGTAAATTCAGATATTAGCTTGATCTTGTAACTTGACCTAGGGACTTGCGTCGTACCATTATCCTAGTGTTGCTGTTGTTGCTTTATTATTGTGAGATAGATCTTTCGCGAGGGTTTTCCGTAAATTCTCAGGTAGGGACCTGCTCTTTATTTTTGATTATTTATTAGCTTGCGGATTAGCCAATTGAAACCCTCCGAACTAGGCTAGGGGCTTGTGAATTTTAACAATAAATTTTCACGGTGTTTTACATAAGTCTGGATGTTTATTTTCTCAGTCTAGTTTTTAAGGTGAACCTTTCCTTGGGCAGTCTATGACCATCATCACCATGTACCACGATCCCTGTGGACTACAGATTCTCGTGCCGCTTTGGCCTATTAGGAAGTTCACCTGATCCTCACGGCAGTTATGTCCGACGGATGAGATGTTAGGGAAGTCATTGCGGTTGTTGGCTATCCTGACAGCTCCACCGACGGTGTCAATATACATACATAAGTTATATATAAACTTTTGAACTGACGGTGGTTTTGGGGTCTGGGGGATGTGAAACGCGAAGATATGTTGAAATTTTCCGGAAGTCGAAACATGGTAGCCATTGCAATAGTGAGCTTTCTAATGAAATCTACCTAAAACAACGCACGCTACTGCGCTGATCTCTACCGTAGAGATATCTCTTCTGTTGCTAAACTTAAACACACAGCGCGAGCCCACATACCTGCAGCATCAAAAGCTGAGTAAATAATATGTGTGAAGTTCATAATTGTCTCATTCAATTGAACGAGGAAAGACTAATACGAGTCAGAACATTCCAAAGCTTTAAACAAACATGCGGTACATGAATGCCACCCACATGCTGAAGAACGTCGTGTCAATAGTCAGTCTCCATTCATTAGCATCTTCCAAAACACAAATGCTAACACTGTACTCTCCCGCTGTAATGTTACTGTCTGAAGCTTTATGATGCATTTTGAAGCATTGTCAACAATTCACACTTCATAATTACCGCTATATCCTTTACTGCTAATAGAAAATTCCTTGAACTCTAACTCAAAGGCCCTTTTCAAAGTATTTTAATGTTGGGGTTTTAAATGAAAGAGTGCATAAAATTAATGAATGAGAAATGCTCTCATCGTCAACACACACTACCAGAGTATATTGTGCTTAGTCCTGGCACATCTGTGGTACGTTGCGCAAATACGCAGTGTGAGTTAGTGGATAAGAGCTTTTCTTTTCAGGTGAGCTGTCCACGAACGATTAAACCCGTTAGAATGTGAGAATAGTGGCAAATTAGCATTTTATTTATCTCTCATAACGTAACGGTTCCAGTTGATAGTTGTAATAATGTTATTGGTTTTACGTCCCTTTTAACTACACTGGCTTTTAGAGACGCCGGGGTGCCGGAATTTTGCCCCGAAGGGGATCTTTAACGTGTGAGGTACAAATGATGCAAGAATTGTGTTCGTCATTTCATGAAAAGATGCCACAAATACTGCATCTATCTCTTTCTACACTATGGTATATGCCGGCTTCTAATTGAATGACTAGTATTTCATTGAAGTAATACGTTACACTATCATCTTACGACATATTATACAACTCTCTCGATTTTATTTTCAGGCGACTAATTGTAAAGAAGCTTAAAATTGTATTCAATTCTCTGTGTAGATCTCTAAAATATGATATGTGGTCCAAAGTATTCCAAAATGAAACTTACGGAATTGACTTTAAATGAACACGCGCCTAGAAATGGAATGACGAGGATCAATCATTTTTGAAAGCTGTTTATACACAACATATCTCTCAAATTGAAAGGAAGGAAGACATCAAAGCTAGACGTGACTATTCTCCTCATCTGCAGTCTCCGAACACATTAATCATATGTTTGATTCCTTCAAAGCAAGTGTTTGTTTATTCAGGCGGGCGAGTCTTGCTGGGGGGACATATGTATAAACACACACGTCTCCCCTGTAAACGGTGTGATCATGCGAACAATGTCTGGGAGAGTGGTGGCACCTCTGCCAAGATGTCGACTTCCATACCGCAAGAATCATACATAAGATTATCGTTTTTAATTCCGTGGAGAAAAACAAATGATTAAGAACTGCACAGTGCAGAATGTTTAAATTGACGAGTGATATTCTTATAACGTTCTTTATAGGAATAGGTAATGTGACTTAGATACAGGAGTTGAACATGTTATCGCTGTCTGTCTGTTAGGTAGTCAGCCCGAAGGCAGGTTGGATCCTCAAAAATTACCGCAGTTAGGTTATGTGGATAGATACCCACAAAACCCCAAGACAGCGCTATATTGAGGCGTACTAGGCAAGATGAGGAGTGAGGTAGTTTGCCATTGCTTTCCTCACTGAGTCAGAACAGCAGTACTAACCCTATGAGTAGAACCTTTCACAGTATCCACAGGCACTGACTGCACTGAATGTCATTACTAAGCACCACCCATACCTCAGTAGCTTCCATATAATCATAGCCATGAGTGAGACTGAGACATCGGTGAAAAGCCACATTTTACTCTAGCCTGTGCCAACAACAAATGCAAATGTACTGAATTCATCAAGGTGTTATTGTATTTTGTCAGCAGTGCCAACATTATTGTTTGGTGATGGTTTTGGCGCTTAGTTCGGAACGTGGAATTGTAGTGGCGAACGCGGGATAAGGCTTTGCATACAAACACCAACCTAACCGGGCTTATACCCCAGACCCCTTTGCTTGTAATAAAATCAGTAATTTTCGTCCAGGCAGTCATCTAACCTATTGCCGACCAATGGTTTCGTCCAGACCGTTGTCTAATCAAGTAGCGACCAATGCCTTTCGTCTCAGCCATTTTAGTAGATCAGTAATTTTCATTCAGACAGTTGCTTAACCTCACTAAAGGGGAGTGCGGTATAGCATTGCCTGATTCAAACCTTATCCAACTTGGCGACGTGTTTTTTCCGTCGGTTTATTGCTGCAAACGGCAAATGTTGATAATTTTAGTATTTATGTGTGAATGTGGTGTTTCTTAAATTCAGATAGCCTCAATAACATGGCACTATAAGTACAAACAAGTTCACTAACAAAATTGAAACGAGACACCGTTCAATGCACGAGAGCCTAATTTTTAATCAGTAGTCCTAAATGAAAATGAAAATCCACAGCCTGCTTCCAGTCTCCGACCGGGTCAGGAATGGAATGAATGAAGCCCCCATCTAGCGGCGAGGATATGAACTGTGCCGGCTGCCGAGGCCTGACGCACTCCTCTGCTGCAATGATTAAATGAATGACAGATGAAATGAAATGATAGTGGAGAGTGTTGCTGGAATGAAATTTTTGACAGGGAAAACCGGAGTACCCGGAGAAAAACCTGTCTGCCTCCGTTCTGTCCAGCACAGATCTCACATGGAGTGACCGGGATTTGAACCACGGACCCAGCGGTGAGAGGCCGGCGTGCTGCCGCCTAAGCCACGGAGGCTTAACCAATAGGCCTAAATATCATAGCTAATTAATTTACATCTGAAAATGTTCGCTTGACGAACGAAGTTTGTCATCCCCATTTAAGAATATTTTTTAGGGTATTTGTGCACTTATTTCAATCAGTCGACTCTCGATAATTTTAAACTCAAGGGATCAGGGAAAGAGTTAAATTTACCGAAACATAGAAATAATATGAAGTCAAATAACCAAGTGGGAGGGATGGTAAAATACATATAACAAGAGATTAATTTTCGTGATTTTATTACTGTACTTACTTACTTACTGATTTTTATTTCACAACATTTGTACGATTATACACAATTGTTCATTTTGAAAATTAGTCCGTGATTTTCTACGGTTTAAAAAAATCATCGACAATGCCGGTGGTAAAATGCCAAACTGTTTGGCGAAATGTTTTATTAATTTTCCATCCTCCACAGCTTGAATCACACGCCTTTTTTCACTTATGGAAAGACACTTGTTCTTTCATTAACTCATTTTATACTTTAAAATATACACAAATTAAACATTATTCTGTAACACAATTTAACGTTTGAAGGAAGACTGAAGACAGCGTACTCACTCATACATCTCATTATTGATGTAAACAAATGGCAGGTATGTGCATGATAACAATACTGCAATCACCGACTTCAAGAGAGTAGGGAAGCCCGACTTCAAATTATAGAATCACGGTGAGCAAGATGCCATTCCTACAACTTCAAATTATCGAGGGGATAAAATCACATTGATTTTTCTTCAATTTATCGATTTTTTTTTCAAGGGAGAGGGATATAACTTCAAATTAACAAAATATTTAAATTGACGAGTGTCAAACTATCGAAAGTCGACTGTATTATAGGAATTTTAGAAGCCATTTTCAGAGTTGCATTTGTTATATAATAACTTCATTCGTTTTCAGTCGGTCAACATGTTAAAATGACCAATTTACGTGTACGAGGATGCCAATACATTTTATTTACATACAATCCTAGAAGAT
The DNA here is from genome assembly GCA_946902985.2 of Meconema thalassinum. NCBI lineage: Eukaryota > Metazoa > Arthropoda > Insecta > Orthoptera > Tettigoniidae > Meconema > Meconema thalassinum. The sequence goes on from OX336390.1 coordinate 591,395,355, forward strand.
ACATAATCAAGCTGGAAGGCATGTGTGCATTGCCTTTGAAAAGCGGGAACCTGTTGCTCTCAGTGAGCTCCTTATGCCCCTTAATTTAATGAGTTTTTGTTTTTGGTATGATCATTTTGGTACGTTTTGTATTTTTAATAAAAGTTTACACACAATATTTATACACTTTTCAAATACGGTAAGGTTTAATTGTAGATATAAGTCATGCATATTTTTCCAGACTAGCAGGTGTGAGTAGATGAAGTTTACTTCATGCCAAATTTAATTAGGCACAATAACGTGTTGACTGATTGAAAATAAATTCTTAAGTTATTACATTTATTTTGAAGGATTTTTGAACAAATTATGATATTATTAAGTCAGACCCATCTAGAGGTGAACGGAGTAACTTTGTCACAATTTGCGAGGCCGACTGGATGCGAGGCTAAATGACCACGATGCCGCAGCCTCTAAAATAAGCAACAACAACAATTCTTTGGCTTGGAATTGAGTGTTGGTCGGTTGTGACCGTTAGCTGGGAAAATGGGAAAATTCACTGACCGGAATTCAGGAGATTAAATCTTACTCTTAAGATGTCACTGCTCTAGGAGAAGGATTTCTGGAAAGCCATTTCTAGATTCTAAGAAAGAAAACACAATGCAAGGTTCTGGCAATCATTACTTGGATGTCCAGTAAAAGGCTATGCAGTGCTCTTCTCATGTAATGCTAAGAAATTAGTTGTGGTTGGGCATGGACCCTTGATGGCAAGGAGTAAAGCGTGCCTGCCTGGAATGTAAGAGATCAGGGCTCGAGTCCTGACGAAAGTCTCCATTTCAAGCCTGTTCAAGAGATTCTCTAAAGTAATTTCTATGAATACCGGTCTCTTATTTACTCTTACATAAAAAACTTAGATGCTGTTTCTTCCGTTTTCTCTTGTTACATTTCATTTAAAAATTCATTTTTTTAGTCACTCAATACGTATATGGGAACCATTGGGCGATTAATATGAATATGAATATTCATGATATTTTTATAATTTTTGGGGTGTTGAAATATTAAAAATAAGTAAAGATATTCTACATGTTTCTCAAGAAGCCCAGAATATTTTGTCAATAGTTGATCTGATAATGTGTGGCAATGAGGTTACAAATTGCACGGCCTACTGGATGCGAGCTACGCTCTATTACTTCTACACTTTGAAACCTTCGTTGTTAAACAGCTGAAAGTTTTGTAGGTACCATACGGATGCTGGCAATCATTGGAATGAAGCTTTCATCTTCGTGTACAACGAGTTTCCAATACGAGACGAACACAGCAACTGTTTGTTTCCTCACGAATGCTACATTACACACTTAACATAGTCGATGTTTCTTAATATTACATCCTTATACTTACAGTAAGTGCTGTAAATAACTTGTGTTTTAAAGAAAATAAATAAGTTCTTTGGCTTAGGCCTATTGACCTTTTCCCTGTCATCCTAGATGTGTTCTACTTACTTAGGAAATGAAAACTTTCGTTTTAATTATAAGTTTAATTGGTATTCCACCCGAAGGCAGGCCCGAGCCTCCATAGAGGCTATCCTCAGCTGGAGTTTTCGTGCGGTAGGGTGGCCAGGGTCTTTCCGCTCCTCCTTATGTTTTGCCAACAGCGCGCAGTACATAGAACCGGCATGCCATCCAAGTTCCGACCACGCCCAATGCTGCTTAACTGCGGAGTTATCATGGGATCCGGTGTTTCAACATGCCAGGCCGTTGGTCTAATTATTAGTGATGAATGATATATTTTACCCTTGCACCCGATAGAAGGCTACAGCATTACACAAATGACCCTGAAGCGTAGCTGTTCACGCCATCTACATGATATGGAAATCTGGATATCAACATTTCGAATACCGGCAATGACAGTGGCCATCCAGAGTACGGTTTCCCCCAGCTTTTCTTAACCTTTTCACTGCTATGTATTTCCAGATGAATAAACACCCATGTGCAGAGTTAATTTCACACATCTTAGCCCCATTCTATATCAAGATCCTAAATCAATTTAACATATTTCCTCTTCTCCTATTGGTTTCATATTACATAGGGTTACGTATTACACACATGTACCATACTCAAAAATAATTTTTTGGGTCCGCACACTCAAAATAATTTCCGGGGGGATAGTTGAACTGGATGTAGTGACAGGTTAAATGGTCTTTCACTAGGGGTGACAAATCAGAATTTTAGAGGGGATATATCCCCTATGCCCCCTCCAGGGTACGGTTAACGTTTACAATTGCTACTACTCGAACTACTACAGGGCTGTTGTCATCCATTACAGCGCACAGAAGTCAAACGTTTCCATCTCTTTGAACAAATGAACAGCGTAATTCGCATCAACATATAGATTTAAAATACAGAGTAAATGGTTGTATGGACTCTCACCAAAGAGCAAGTAAATCTAGGTTCAAATAACATCACTTCAAACAGCTAGAATGTGGTATTAAAAGGGCACCCTCGTAACGAAGAACCGTTTCGTCAATAACACAACCGCATGGTAGAATTGGTGACGAACCATTTTGCAATAGCACAACTACGTGATATAATTGGTGACGAACGATTTCGTCAATAGCACAACCACGTGATAGAATTGGTGACAAACAATTTCTTCAATAGCACAACCACGTGGTAGAATTGGTGACGAACAATTTCGTCAATAGCACAACCACATGTTAGAATTGGTGACGAACCATTTCGTCGATAGCACTTTGAAGGTTAATAATATTATTATACCCTTGAAACCTGTCATCAGAAAATATTAATTAGTACAAAAGTACATGGGGCTGATGACTACGATGTGCCATGCTCTTAAAAACGAATTAACACCAAAAGCATGAGAGAGAGAGAGAACGCAGGTGTCGTTCTTCACTGGAGTTTGAGAAGGACTGTGAGTAGCACTCGGTACACACTACACAGGTAGCAGTCTGGCGCCAAGCCATCAACCCACGCACATTTTCAATGGAAGATTGCTCCTTTAGGGTTTCAATTTCTAAAGAGCTATGAGAGTAGGTGGATCCAGTCTGACGTGCCCATTAATCACATTTACTCAGATGACCACTCATTTCACAACAGCGCAGAATGCTTCACACCCAAAGGATTGCGCTTTCTTTGATAGCCTCACAAGGGAACCTCACGAACGTGAATATATTGAGAATACCGCAACGATTTACTAGTGTTGGTCCAACCAAAATAAATTAGCTGAAAATAATGTTCCTTCCCCAAATTTACTTCGACCACCCTGGAAAAAGTATATTACGCATGTTTTATTACATACGCGTAATTACCTCGTATGGTCTGGGCAGACCTAAAGAAAACGTGATATGAAGCATAAATGGACCTTTTAAACATACGAAAATCTGATTTGTTTTATACCGTAGGAAACAACACATAGGAATATACATATTTTTACAAAATTCAGTAATGGGTAGCCTTAGGTAAGTGGTTGACTCAAAGACATATCGCAATGAGATTTTGTTTGAATATTCAGTCTTTTGACTGGGTTGAGCTAATCGTTTCATCTCTACATAGCTAACACACCATTAATACGGACATACTTATAGATAAATTGCAATCCTTCCATCTTAGCCCCGTTGCTCTCAAATTATTCGTCTCCTATCTTCATAACGGAAGACAACGTGTACTCCTTAATGAAAACAGAACTGAGTGGAAGTTCAAATTAAATGGAGTACCTCAGGGTTCAATTCTCGGCGCCCTTATATCGATTCTATATCTGAACGAAATCTCATCGAAACTGGAAAACTGCAACTACCATCTATATGCAGATGACCTTCAGGTATATTGCCACACAAAAGTAAATGACATAGATGCGGCAATTGAAAATATGAATCTAAATCTAGAGAGGATCAGCCGCTATGCAACTGAAAATTATCTTGCCATCAACCCAATTAAAACACAAGCTATCGTAATAGGGCAGACTAAATTGCTTTTCCATTTACACAGTAGACCGCTTTCTTTAATTCAACTTAATGGTGTTGCTATCCCGTTCTCTAAATCGGTAAAAAGTATTGGAGTCACACTAAATGAAACTTTGAATTGGGATGAGCACGTTACTAATACATGCATGAAAGTATACTCGTCACTTCATCCAATTAAGATTCACCAGTCTGTTCTACCCCGTAACTTGAAAATAAAACTCGTCCAAACCTTGATACTCCCTATATTTAACTACTCCGATGTTGTATTTGTAGATGCTACCGGAGAACAAAACAAGAAAGTTCAGAGAGCTTTAAATTCCTCCATTAGATTCATTTTCACCTTGAAATTTTCCTCACAGGTGTCTCCTTTTTATGATCTACTTTCCTAGCTAAAAGTAGAACAACAAAGAAACCTGCACATACTGTATGTACCCTCATCTATCGACTTCTCAATGAAAGTACTCCTCACTATCTCTCTTGTAATTTTCGTTTTCTTTCTTCCTTTCATGATCGCCACACGCGATCTGGATCTATAATTGCAATTCCTCTACATCATTCAACTGCCTTCAGTAACACTTTCCTCGTGTCGGTAACTAGAATTTGGAATAATCGCCCTCGTGACGTTCGAAATTGTATATCCCTAACAACTTTAAAACGTGCATGTAAAGATTTCCTCGTGAATTCGTAGGCCAACTAGAACAATTTGTGTATGAATGTGTGAGTTAATGACCATAGTATAATTTTGATAAAAACGTATGTCATTTAAATTGTGAAGCTTAGTTAATATCACGCAGTCGCCAATTTAATTTAATTTAATATAATTTTATTTTATTTTAATTTATTTTATTCTAGTATTTAAGTTTTCCTAGTATTTAAGTTTGGTAGGTTAAGTATATCATATTTGAGTATTCATGTAAGTTGCACTGTGTGTAAGTGTAAAGGCACCAATAAATAAATAAATAAATAAATAAATACATACCAGTCAATCTGTTTAACATATTCTAACCTTGGTCTACCCAACAATTCTTGTCCTCAACCCGTCCTTCCATAACTAAGTTTGCTATTCCTAGGTGTCCTAGTATGTGCCCTACCAACATATCTCTTCTCATCATTCGCAGTCACCAGAAACGTCTCTCTTCTCCCACTTGTCTTAATTACCTCTACATTGTTACTCTATTTACCCATCTGATCTTCATCGTTTTCCTGTAACAAAAAAATTCCTCTCGGCACGCTGGAAGGCGGAGGTAGATTTCACCGGGCAAACTAGGGGATAGGCTATAATAGGCAAAATATGCAGGTTTTCGTAGGAGGATGAGACCTCATTTATTGCGAGAAAGTATTTTACAATTGGAGGTTAGTTAACATTTTGTCGTCTTTCTATGCATATTTTTAACATTTTACTGTCTTATGGGGATGGTAACCTTCTTGTCATTTGGGGTTCATTTTTATACTTGTGATCACACTGTCCTTATGCAAGGTTTGGAACTAATGTGTAACTATCTAACAGTCTGTTACTTCTTCACGCAAAATTTTATCTCCCGCAGAGATGTTGGTTAGTTCCTCAGTTTAGGGACTGCGACAAGGTGGTCATGAAACCCCGTGTACATTGGGTGTGTGTAGAATCTGTCTGATAAACGGTGTTATTTGTGATGACTGTATTAGTCTGTAATTCAGGTAAGGTCTGCAGACGGTCAATTTTAAGTAGTAGTACCTAATTTTGTACCAAATACTAACGTCAACGACATCTAGCTGTGAACTTGGCTGCTAGATGCCACCGCAACCAGCAAATTGCAACGAACGTTGTAACTTCCCCTCCGAAGGAAAGCATGCTGACGGATTTTTAGCGCTCTTAGAAAATCCGGCGACTTTGGCCGGCTTTGAACCAGCGACCTTAGGCATAGAAGTTCAGCATGCTACCAGTTAGCCGCGTCCCTAATAGTCAGATGGAACAAGAAGTTCCGTGACGAACTAAAGAGCCTACTTTTCTTAAAATTAAGATTCATGCCATAGATTAATCTACAGTATATGAAACTATCTAGAATAATGACGAAATTAAGTGGGTAATATCGAAATGTCTTAATTAGTTCGAAATAAGGTATACTAGGCATAATGTAGCCTAATAGAGCAATACAGTTGGCAGCTCTGGTGACAGAATATATTCTCACTTCCATCTCCTAGGGTACAGAATACAAAATGTGGTTGAAGTTCAAAGGACGTTACATGGATTTAGACATTGGATCTATTAGTACACGTAAAAGCATGTTGGAAACAATGTCATGCGAGTGCTGGTCAGAAATAATCTGAAATATTATATCTTTTTGTACCAATTTTGGATGAAATCCATTTGTTGGTATAGAAGTTACAAGTATTTAAAAATTGGTCCTATCAGCAGGCTTAGAATCATGTTGGTAGAACTGACGTATATAAGTTACTCCAAATTAATTTAAAATGTCAGGTAATTTACGTGTGCATAGTTTAAACCTGTCGGCTTGCATACTTTCAGATATATTGGTATTTAGATAAAATAATAGAGATAACATTTATTGACAGTTGGCAGCCCTGGTGGCTCTTAAGAATACACTCAGTCATACCTGTTTATGTACACATATTACATACAACATTTGGTTGAAATCCAATTGATAGTGTAGAAGTTATATGCATTTAAATATTGGACTTATCAGAAGGTTTAAAAATATTTCGGCAACGCTGTTATGTATGGCCACCTGGAAATTAATCTGAAATAGTATTGTCTACATGTGTGCCAATTTTATAATAGCTCCCATGTATACCTTCCAAGATATCCAACTTTGAGCTCAAATTTCTAATGCGTTTTTTTAGCAGTTGGTAGCACTGGCATCTTTTTCAAATATGGGCCTGAGATATTCCAGTATACAACTTTACTCATACTAAATTTGGTTTCGATTGCTGCAGCCGTTTAGGAGTTGATAGGGGGGAGGACATACACACACAGCCAGACAGACAGAAGGACTGACAGACAGATAGAAGGACAGACACATTTTCACGGATCGATCTCATAAGTCTACTTTTTCCTCATTTTTAGCCTATTTTCAATTTTGAAAAAATAGGCTTATGAGATCACCTTTTGTCCGTGTGTGTGTGCGCGTGTGTGAGTGTGTGTGTGATTCGTGTGTGTCCCCCCCCCCTAATAAAATCTAAACGGCAGGAGCGATTACAATGAAACTCGGAAAGTTCATAGCACTATTCCCGGCGACCTCGACCGTGCCCTTCAAATTTTGTTACGACTCACCAATCCAACATGGCGGCTGTGCGAAATATTTCACCAGCATTCAATATCTCCGAAACTATTACCGATATTACCCTGACATTTTCTATGGTGATAGAGGGAACTACTATAAGTTCACTTATGTGACTTTTGAAAACCTGGTAACTACAAAACGAACATGGCGGCCAAGCGAATTTGCGACTTTTAAATAGATGTTTCACGCGATTTGACCAACCAAACGCAATGAAACTTGGTACAGTATATGTTTATATACATTGTAATGCACCGACATCTAACTTAGTTCAATTGTTTACATAATCACAAGATGGCGGATGTGCGAAATATTTCACCGGCATTCTATATCTCTGAAACTATTAGCGGTATCTCCCTAAAATTTTGTACTGAGATAAAGGGCACTACTGGAAGTCCATCTATAAGATTTTCAAAAACCGGTTAACTACAAAACGAACATGGCGGCCAAGCGAATTTGAACATTTTAAATAGACCTTTCTCGCGATTTAATGTTCCAAGCGCACTGAAACCTGGTACAGGAAATATTTATACACATTGTAATCCACTGGTATCTAATTTAGTTCAATTGTTTACATAACCTCAAGATGGCGGCAGACCGAATTTTAAAATTAAGTTTTTTATTTCTTGTGATGTAGTCATGCGATCGAAGTGAAAGTTTGAATAATGAACCTACGCAATAATTTTCCTTTAATGGTACATGACTCTATGGCCTATACATTTAACAATCCAACATGGCGACCATCCGAAATATTTAGACGATACTGAATATCTACGAATCTATTTTAGCAATCCAACTGCATTTTTTAATGTTCATAGGGGCTATGAACTTAAGTTCACCTATAGGACTTTAAATAACCTGGTGATCACAAATCCAACATGGCGGTGACGTGAATTATAAATATTCACATGGACGTTTCTCGCAATTTAACCATCCGCGTGCAGTGAAACTTGGTACAGTAAATCTTTATCCGAATGTTAATCCACTGGCATCTAATTTATTTCAATTTTTTCCATAACCACAAGATGGCAGCTGTGCGAAATTTTAAAATCTCCTTGTTTTTTCTTGTGTCCTAATTATGCGATTGAAGTTTGAATACTACACGTTCACAATAATCTGCATGTAACAGTACATAACTCTAGGACCTACATATATAAAATCCAACATGGCGACCATCCGAAATATTTAGTCGGTTCTCAATTTCTACGAATCTATTACAGCAATCAAACTGAAATTGTGTATGTTAAATAGTGGCAATTAACATAAGTAGGATATATGAAAATAGGCTGTATAGTTCTTCACGGAACTACTTGTTGAAAAGTGTGAAAAGTAGGCTAAAAATGAATGTGATCTCGTCAATGGCGTTGTCTTGGCAACCTCTGATAGATCATCCCTTATCAATTTAAAAGCGTTGTTATGGTAACCTCTGATGGCACTTGGCATTTTTTAAAATTCCGAAATCATTTTTCTCATCCCTTGGCGTAATGGTGGGTCATATCAAAAATTCTTTCAGACAAAAGTTTTAGGTAATTATTAGGGGAATATTTACCATTTTGTACGGTTTTGATATTGTGCCTATTGAGAGAGATATGATTAATGTTTCCCGAAAAACCCACTTTTTTCCACCCCTTTGGTCAATGGTTGGTGCTATCAAAAAACTTATTTGACATAAATTTTTGGCACTTATCCGACACATATTATGAACTTTGAATGGATTCGATATTTCACGTATTAAGAGAGTTATAGCGAAATTTCACTTTTTCGAAAAAAGCCCCCCATTTTCACCCCCTTCGACCGATTTTGCCCATTAACGAACTCGACCGAGATTTTATAGGGATACATATTATGTAAAAAATTCAAAGTGATTGGTACAAAATTACGGCAGTTATCGTGTCCACAAGAAACTGATATATATAGATAGATAGATACATATATACATAAATTATATATAAACTTTTGAACTGACGGTGGTTTTGGGGTCTGGGGGATGTGAAACGAGAAGATATGTCGAAATTTTCCGGAATTCGAAACATGGTACCCATTGCAATAGTTAGCTTTCTAATGAAATCTACCTAACACATTTCAAAAGCTATTATTCTCCTCTTTCCTGCTGCACCAACATTCCAAGTTTCACTTCCATAGAATACCAGACAGACCAAGGCTTTCAAAATGGCTTTCTAATACCTAAATCTATATTTGATGTCAACAGATTTCTTTTCTGTAGAAATGCTTTCCTTGCCTGAGCCAACCTAATTTTGAAATCCTCATTGGTCCGTCCATCACTGCTTTTTTTTGTGCAATGAGATACTACAGTGATAACTTTAAATGTAGCTCAGTTACTGTCCCATTGTGTCCCATATCATGACAAAATACATTACTTAATTAATACGTGTATGCCTACACACAGCAAAGGACATTGTGTTAAACTGAGGATATGCTATCATTATTTTTATTCTTCTTCTTCTTCTTCTTCTTCTTTATTTCGTCGTTATGCCTATTCAAAGAGCGCGTTTGAACTTGTTAGTTGGCCTGGGGGTTTTCGCCTTCTTATCCTCCAAAAATCTCTTCATGAATGCACCGTGTTGCATCTTGCGTTCTGTCGACCACTTCCTACCAGTTTTCTTCATGGAGTTTTCCCTAAATTATTTTTATTATTATTATTATTATTAGAAATGTTCTCATCTAAGCTATTTTTTTAACCTATTTTATTTATGAAAAAAGTAGGCTTATGAGATCACCTTTCGTCCGTGTGTGTCTGAGTCTCTAATAAAATCTAAACGGCCGAATGAAACACGGTTAGTGCATACTACTATCTTTGTGTAGTGCAGAGCATCATTACATTTAACCTTTTTGATGGCAGATCCCTTCAGTACATAGCCTTCGCAGATGATGTAGTCCTGCTTGGTAGAAACTCGAGGACATTGGTGGAGGCAATGCATCATATGGGAGAATATTCCCGACACTCAGGGCTACGAGTTAACAATGAAAATACCAAGTACATGGTCAGTACAAGAGGGAAAGAAAGGTTCCGTGAGGTGAGCCACTTTGTGTCAATGAATTAGGAAGGTATGAGAGAGTCGGTGAATATAAGTACCTAGGGGCATTGGTAACTGAGAACAACTAGATCGGTATACATATAAAATCACGAATTTCAGCAGTAAACAGATGCTTTCATGCTTTTAGCAAGCTACTAAAGTCTTCAACCCTCTCCAGAAGGTTCAAGCTCGCCATGTACCGCGTCATAATTCGGCCAGTGGTGCTTTATGGATGTGAAACGTGGACGCTAGTCTAGCGTGACAAGGACTTGCTCCGGGTGTGGGAAAAGAAGATGCTAAGATAGATCTTCAAGGTGGTTTGAGAGGATAGAGAGTGGCGCCTTCGTAACAACCATGAAGTGTATCAGCTGTATGGTGATATTGACATAGTTGCCGAGGTAAAGAAGAGACAGCAGTGTTAACTGGGGCATATTATAAGAATGGAGGAAGATAGAATTCCTAAGAAGGCCAGAAAGAAGCCAGGCCGGCCGAGGAAGAGGTGGATTTAAGACGTCAGAGAGGATGTGCAGGCGCTGGGGATACGGAATTGGAGGAGATGCACTGCAGCCAAGGAAGAATGGAAGCCAGGGTCCTCCATGGACTGTAGCACCACGAAAGTGAGTGATGGCAAGTTATGAGTCATTATGTTAAAAAGGCCAAGTCAAGTTTTTTTTTATAACAAACTTATTCTATAGCAGGCTTTGTATGCTAAATAATTAATATTTAGTTTAATTAAGAATACTGTAGTTATTTTAATCAAAAAGGGAATTTTGATATAATTTTGACAGCCAATATTCTTTGAATAATATATTTTGTTATTTTCGTGTTAATACTATTGAATTTCGTATAAATATCCCGAGTTGAGAATAATTATATCAGGTAGGTTTTGTGCACGATCAATTTCTACAAAGAAACACGGTTTCAAACAAAACACGTCCGGGAATCCAGCTGCCTGCAACATGTTCAAGGAACACTTGTATGAATCCAGTTATTCACGGAACTTAAACGCATTGATATATCTAGAGAGAGAATGATTCTCACGATGTCTTGTTTAAAACAGTGATAGCACTGCGTGGATAGAAATATAAAGAAAATTGTTATAAAAAAAGAACGGAGCTGAGACATTGGTCCTCGACATTTTTAGCACAAGCTCCCTCAGCCGATATATCGGGCCCTATAAGGATGGTTTATTTTGCTTATAAATCTCTCCTCTGTACGCCTAACAATGAATGGTGTGTCACTTTGACCCACTCGCCCGTACATTCCCATATTTCGGAACGTTCCGCAGATTAGGTTATCAACACAAGTACGGTAGTTTAAAATTGCAAAGGAAATAAAACACGGTATGGTCTCTATGTGTACCCCTCATATGTGAATCATTAAATCAGAACGTCGTAGGGATTTGACCTATCACAAAACATTTATTCTAAGAATAAACCGATGAAAATGAACCATGGAGAATGGGCTGATTCCTCTGTAAAGTGGGCTTTTAGAGTTGCGGCTTCCTGTTACTGGGGAGAAGAAAGGCAGGCTACCATCTACATTGCATTTACTCTATTGATGCCAGCCAATTCGCCCTGAGGTACTTGATTCATTTATATCACATCAGCCGGGCGGTATAACAAGGAAGCTATCAGGTTCCATTTATTGAATCCCCCCTCCCCTTTATTTTAGGCTACTTTTCTCCTTTAAAAGATGGAAAAGTACTTTCATGAGATTTTTCTGAGGCAAGGAGTGCCCTTGTTTCGAAGTAAGTAAGGAAAGTAAGTAATAATGTATTATTTGAAAATTGGTTTTCTTGTTTGTTTGCATGTGTTTATTTCACGCAAGAACAAATAATTTGACACGCACGTGATCTATAATATACACACATCAAAAAAAGTTTTGCATCACCTCGGTTCCAAGAGTTCCGGAACCGTTAAATACAAAGGGAATAGAGATCAACACAAACAACATTTTAGCTCGTTTTATTGCTCATGAGACCCACACATTGCATGTTGTACCATCATACAGCTAGACTTTCAGCATTTGTGGTCCAGATTGCAGTACACACCACTACCTCTAATACCCAGTAGCACGTCCTCTTGCATTGATGCATGCCTGTATTCGCCGTGGCATACTATCCACAAGTTCATCAAGACACTGTTGGTCCAAATTGTCCCACTCCTCAACGACAATTCGGCGTAAATCTCTCAGAGTGGTTGGTGGGTCAAGACGTCCATAAACAGCCCTTTTCAACATATCCCAGGCATGTTCGATAGGGTTCATGTCTGGCGAACATGCTGGCCACTGTAGTCGAGCGATGTCGTTATCTTGAAGGAACGCATTCACAAGATGTGCACGATGAGGTCGAGAATTGTCGTCCATGAAGACAAATGCCTCTCCAATATTCTGCCGATATGGTTGCACTATGGGTCGGAGGATGTCATTCAGGTATCGTAAAGCCGTTTCGGAGCCTTCCATGACCACCAGTGGCGTACGTCGGCCCCACATAATGCCACCCCAAAACATCAGGGAACCACCACCTTGCTGCACTCGCTGGACAGTGTGTCTAAGACGTTCAGCCTGACCAGGGTGCCTCCAAACACGTCTCCGACGATTGTCTGGTTGAAGGCATATGCGACACTCATCGGTGAAGAGAACGTGATGCCAATTCCGTGGGGTCCATTCAGCATTTTGTTGGGCCCATCTGTACCGCGCTGCATGGTGTCGGGGTTGCAAAGCTGGACCTCGCCATGGACGTCGGGAGTGAAGTTGCGCATCATGCAGCCTATTGCGCACAGTTTGAGTTGAAACACGACGTCCTGTGGCTGAACGAAACGCATTATTCAACATGGTGGCATTGCTGTCAGGGTTCCTCCGAGCGGCAATCCGTAAGTAGCGGTCATCCACTACAGTAGTAGCCCTTGGGCGGCCTGAGCGAGGCCTGTCATCGACGGTTCCTGTATCTCTGTACCTCCTCCATGTCCGAACAACATCGCTTTGGTTCACTCTGAGACGCCTGGAAACTTCCCTTGTTGAGAGCCCTTCTTGACACAAAGTAACAATGCGGACGCGATCGAACTGCGGTATTGACCTTCTAGGCATGGTAGAACTACAGACAACATGAGCAGCGTACCTTCGTCCTGGTGGAATGACTGGAACTGATCGGCTGTCGTACCCCCTCCGTCTAATAGGCCCTGCTCATGCATGGTTGTTTACATCTTTGAGCAGTTTTAGTGACATCTATGAACAGTCAAAGGGACTGTATCTTGGATACAATATACACAGTCAACGTCTATATGCCGGAGATCTGGGAACCGAGGTGATGCAAAACTTTTTTTGATGTGTGTATGAAAAGGAACCAATAGCCTTAGATTATAGTGTAGTTCACTCTGCGAAATTGTACACTGATTCGGTGACGAATTATGAGAATTCGTATTCGGGGAATTCTGTAATCTATGAAGAGGAACCAGTTGATTTATATGCATGTAGGTTTAGATCAAGGTGGTGGTTCTGTATCTTACGTTTCACAGACACCGGATCATTCCATGGTGAGTTCCAAGAATTACCTCTGAAAATTTGAATAGCGTGCTATGAAAGTAATAGGGTGTTGTACCTGTTGGTTTAGATCATAGTGGTGATTCACTACGCCATGTTTCACAGTGACCGGATAATCTAATGCCGAGCAAATATAATTCATGTATGAGGAATTGACATGCATATCATCTATAATTTTTGAAAATAATTCAATACTTTTAAGCTAATTTTCGGCTAAAAAATAGTTATGGTCCTCGCTATTAAGTTTTTAAGAGATTAGATAATTCGGTGGCGTGTTCAAGGAGTCCACTCTTGATAAATTGGTATGCACCCCATATATAATTTATGTTTGACGATGTCGATATGTATCATCATCACCATCATCATCATCATTTATTGAACAATTAATTCCAACGAGCCAGAGGCTCTTACATACGAATTGTATAATCCAAATTTATTATATGTCAGAAATCTGTATCATAATGGGTGTCATTAAAGCATGACGAATAGAAGGACCTAGTGTGAGGACTCCGCCATTATAACACGGTAGTTTGTGGTCCCGCCGCCACAAGCACTGCAAGCGATAATGTCCAACAACGTGTACCAGGATTGTAGGCACTACAAGCACGCCATCAAGAAACAGCAGTTGAAAAACAAGCAACAACAGCAACAACTCCATAAACCCATCCCCTCACTTCTCTCCCTCTCACCAACACTTCCGCCAAGCAATCCTAGCACTCTACATCAAATCCTACAGCTTTTAATCACGCCAGCAGCACAATAAATTTAATAAATCCAGGCTACAGAACAGACCAAAAAACTACACTTTAAGCGAAACCAAATTCACTTCTCAGCTCGACATAAGCCATATTACAGCTTAAAACCTATACAAAACATACTCTCCCTACTGTTTTACAACTATTAAGCGAACTATTCGCACTCAAAAACTAAAAACCCTGAAACGGGAGCTAATTTAAAAACTCAATAGCCTAGCCCGATTACGTCTCCGGCAGTGCTACCGCATACGCATTCATAACTTCACAATAACTTCCAAATTACGGCCAAGTGCAGGCGCGGATCTAGAGTTTGGCTTTGGGGGGGGGGGGGGGTGTCAGAGAATCGAAATTGTTAAGAAAAATGGTATCACTAAAAACACAATCACAAAATATCCAAACGTACAAAACCAGACCATTTTTTTTTGCAAGCTACATGGATAGACATTTGATGCGTTTAGCGCACCAAAAATATTCGTACAAATTGCAACGGCGTGTTTTGCGACTTTTACATCGAGCATCGAGTAAAGGATCAAGGTACGTTACAGTTTCGGCAAGTCGAGTTGGTACCGACAAAGGGAGAAAGTCGCAGCTTAAATTGCCAACCAAGCTTGCAGTTTGGACGTCGGCAACATTTTTTGGTGCGAAAAAAGCCCCAAATTCCTATCCGTGCATTGCTGCACATTCATCGTGACATCACTATAAACATCGATTCGGTAATCACAAGGTTTGCTAAACAAAATAAACGAGTTGATTTTGTTAAATAAATAATCGTTTTTATATAACAGGTAAGCCTCCGTGGCTTAGGCGGCAGCACGCCGGCCTCTCACCGCTGGGTCCGTGGTTCAAATCCCGGTCACTCCATGTGAGATCTGTGCTGGACAGAATGGAGGCAGACAGGTTTTTCTCCGGGTACTCCGGTTTTCCCTGTCAACATTTCATTCCAGCAACACTCTCCACTATCATTTCATTTCATCTGTCATTCATTTAATCATTGCCCCAGAGGAGTGCGTCAGGCCTCGGCAGCCGGCACAGTTCATATCCTCGCCGCTAGATGGGGGCTTCATTCATTCCATTCCTGACCCGGTCGGAGACTGGAAGCAGGCTGTGGATTTTCATTTTCATATAACAGGTATGAAGTTGCAAATATGTAGAGTTGTAACAGAACATAAAAATTGCAATAAAGATATTTTCAGTATTGAATAAAATGTAAAAAAAACCGTTTGTCAGTTAAAATTCGTTAAGTTTTATTTGTCTGGTTATTGTGTTTTCGTTTTTTGAATTTGCAAAAAAATTTGGTCCCCCCCCCCCCCCCCCCCCCTGAATCCACGCCTGGCCAAGTGACCTATCTTCCTGAGTAGATACAGGTGTTACCGGCTTGCCTGGGACGATTGGTTACCAAACCGGCATTTAAACTCAATTATTAAGCTTTAATTAACCAAATTCAGAGGAGACAGATCAGACCAAAAACTACACTTTAAACTACACCAAATTCACTTCTCAGCTCGACATAAACTTTAATTCAACTTAAAACCTACACAAAACATACTCTCCTTACTGTTTTACAACTATTTAACGAACTATTCGAACTCAAAACCTAAAAACCCTGAAACGGGAGCTAATTTAAAAACGCAATAGCCTAGCCCGATTACGTCTCCGGCAGTGCTACCGCTAATGCATTCATAACTTCACAATAACTTCCAAATTACGGTTAAGTGACCTATCTGCCAGAGTAGTTACAGGTGTTACCGGCTTGCCTGGAACGATGGGTCACCAAACCGGTGTTTAAACTCAATTATTAAGCTTTAATTAACCAAATTCAGATGAAACAGATGGTGAAAAATGATGAGTTTTAAAGCTATCTGGATTCAGTTTTTCAACCAATTTATTGTGATGCTTTATGTACGGTATGGTTAATGTCAAACGCAACTAATACCATTTTATCCATAATGTAGAATTTTGGGCTTATGCCGTGTTTTATTTATTCAAACTCGACGCGTTTCGAAAGAAACCATGTCTTTCTTCATCAGGAATAAACGGAAATACGACTAAATTATTGCTAAGAGAAAGCAACAAAGAAACTAAAAAAGGTGCCCTAAGATGAACAATGAAGTGTATCTAACACGTCCTTCGAGAAGTGTATGTGGCATTCTTTTCCAGGCCGAGAAGTAATTACCGGAAAATTAAACTCAAAATCGATCTGGAGCGAAATATTTATGATTGTATCGATTCCAAAGAAACAATTTCAGTTGATCCTTCAGGAGCTGGCTGCTGTCTTCAGCGTGTCATGGATATTATCCCCAGACTTGTTTATTTTGGGTGCCGATTCTTCTTCAGAACGAAGGAAATCCGCCGAGATTTGCAATCTCGAACACCCACCAAGTCTTCACGCAAGCTTTCGAAAGTCCAGTACCGTAGCCGACAAAATAAATTGTTAAGTAGTGTTACTTTAAATAGTTTATGTGTGCTTGTTTTAATATGCTGGGGATTTTTTTTATCTGTGTCTGTATACTCCAAGAATCTGTGCGTTCCGTAACATGTAATGAAGACAGTAGTTCTTATTTCTATGAATTATATTTTCCAGTGTGCCCTGCCATGCTATTTTAATTGGAACCGCTAATTACTTTTTAAAAAAGTATCAGTTACAAAGTAATTCGTTTCCCTTAACACCATCTCTAAGACCAGCTGACCCCGGCAGTGTGGAACGTACCCACTCGAGCGCTGCCCGGCGGGGCGCACTTGAACTTCAAGAGTCTTCTCACTTTCTCCTTCTATTCGTCATGATTAAAGTACTACTTTTCCAAACACTGTTTTTCCAACCAATCAGAGCACAATATTTTCATTCATTGACTAGTCTGACATGTACTGAAAATCCAACATGTCGGAGATAAATTACATGATTTGAAAGTTGACAATGTAGCCTATATTGGATCAACCATTGTAGTTACAATGCATAAACAAACTGGGCAATATTGCAAAAGAAGTAGCACTGTACCTTAATATCCGCAACTCCAATTTCTACACATTAATACGATTTTCCCGACAATTTTAGTGAATGCAGTTGTTGACAAAAACACACCATAACGTAATGGAGGAAGCAGGCGTTTGACATCAGTTCCACGGTAATTATAATCCAGCTCCCTGTTCAGTAAATGGATTTCTTATGCGAAAATTTTCTGCCAGATACCGCTACTGTTCTATTTGGGACTAAATCGATTTGCCTTCCGTTGACATTCTATACGCATCGAATTTGAAGAATAACTAGTTGATAATACGATACATTTTAATTTTAAAGCGTTTGTAACAGTCTAATATTTTGTTGTTGTTGTTGTTATTTGACCAAAATGACAAAATTAACATTGGCCTATATAGGCCTAGTACCTGTGCGCTATCTGTTGGTGCAACTTCAGGATAAATAATGCTTCAAAGCTTTGGAATCCGTTATTGGGAAGAGATCAAATGATGAGCCTACATAAGTCCGAAGAAGAAGAAGTCAACCGACAGAATATCGACAGATATTTATGAATATTTGTGTTAGAATCTCCTATCTTCTATCTATCTATCTATCTATCTATCTATCTTCTATCTATGTATATAAAACTCAATGTTGCGGCAGAAGCAGACTTCAGAGGAAACAATGCCAGGGAAATGTTTCAAAAGGTGAAGTATTTTAGCTAAGGTTACCAGCCGAGACAGAAATTTGTCAAAGATTCTAGTGACAAAATTCTGACCAACGATTATGATATCGCCAAGAGATGGAAGGAGTACTTCGACCAGCTTCTCAATTGCGAAGACCCTGAAATAGTATTTGAATTCCAGTCTCCAACCACAGTCGACTTGGATTATCCGCCACCCACTTTGGATGAGATCAAAATCCAGATCAAACGGCTCAAGAAGAATAAAAGTCCGGGTGAAGATGGAATACAGACCGAGATGATCCAGGAAGGAGGAGAGAAACTAACAGAAAAACTGCACAGGCTGATACAAGCAATCTGGATCAAAGAAGAACTACCGTCAGAATGGAAAACAGCTCTGATTTGTCCAATCTATAAGAAGGGTGACAAATTGAAATGTGATAACTATCGAGGAATCGCCTTGCTTAACGTCTGCTACAAGATCTTGTCCAACTGCCTCATAGATAGAATTCAATCAGTGGCAGAATCAGTGCTTGGTGATTACCAGGGAGGCTTTCGGCTGGGGCGTTCCACAGTAGATAATATCTTCGTTCTCCGACAGCTTACTGAAAAACTGGGTGAATATGGCAAAGAACTCCACATGTTATTCGTAGATTTCAAGAAGGCCTATGATTGCATACACCGAAAGAACGTACTCAGTTGCCTAAGAGAGTTTGGAATGGCCGAGAAACTCATCAACTTGGTAGCGATTTGCCTGAGCGAAGCACGCGGTAAGATAAAAATGGGAAATCGAGTGACGGAGGATTTTGAAATTTTGACGGGTCTCAGGCAAGGAGACGGGTTATCTCCTACACTGTTCAATTTTGCCTTGGAGAAGATCATGCGCGAGACCTTTCGAGAGAATTTTGAAGGAATCCAAGTCGAAGGGAAGAACCTAGCATACCTTGCCTACGCAGATGATATCAGTTTACTCTCCAGCTCTCAGGAAGAGTTGAGGCAAATGACCAGAGCACTCAAGGCAGCTGCCAACAAATTTGGGCTAATCGTGAATGAAACCAAGACGGAGTACCTCAATATGACTCGCGGGCAAGGCCACGTTTTTGGGCAACTACAGTCACTCCAGGTAGGGGACCAGTCCTACAAGAGGGTCCGTGAATTTAAGTACTTAGGATCGCTTTTCACGGAGAACTCATCATGTGAGGCAGAAATCAACGCCAGGATCCAAGCAGGAAACCGAACTCTCTACAGCTTAACACAGCTTCTTCGGTCCAGAAGTCTCTCCAGACAGTTCAAACTTCGTCTGTATAAAACTCTGATCCAACCCGTTGTACTATATGGATGTGAGACATGGAGTATCCGAAAACAGGACTTTCATAAACTACTCGTTTTTGAGAGAAAAGTTCTTCGGAAGATCTTCGGACCGGTGAGGTATGTATACACGGGTGAATGGAGGATTAGACACAATCATGAAGTAGAAGACCTGTACCATGATGCCAACATAGCTGGAACCATCAAAACCAGAAGACTGCATTGGGCTGGACATGTAGCCCGGATGGAAGACCACCGATGGCCACGGAAGCTACTGGAT
Organism: Meconema thalassinum; assembly: GCA_946902985.2. Classification (NCBI taxonomy): domain Eukaryota; kingdom Metazoa; phylum Arthropoda; class Insecta; order Orthoptera; family Tettigoniidae; genus Meconema; species Meconema thalassinum. Next base: position 591,415,132 of record OX336390.1, read on the forward strand.
TTCATCCCCACTGGAAGAAGACCACCAGGGAGACCAAGGAAGCGGTGGAGTGATGGACTCCATGAAGATCTACAATAGGTAGCGATACGCGTAGACACTTGGCGGATGGCAGCTATGGATAGGAGACGATGGAGAAGGAAACTTGTAGCAGCGCGCGGTCCACTGGGCCTGATCGCGTAGAAGAAGAAAGAAGAAGAGAGAGTTGGTTTGTTTGTTTGTCTGTTATTTATACAAATCTACACCGTTTCACCGATCTGCACCAAATTTTGTATACTTACCCTTTGGAACCTAGCGGATAACACTGTCCACTTTAAATTTTGGACAGACCACTCCATTCCCTGCATTTAGGCCTTTTGCACAAATTTACACCATTTAACCGATCTAATAACTTGACGGACATATTGTCGCTAGGCGACAACGACTAACACTATATCATGATAGTCAACGCCGCACCATTGATGGACAGGTTGTCACTAGGCAACAACGATTTACTCTGTATCATGATAGTCCAGTAAAATTTGCTAAAGGACACATTAGAAAACTGACCGATGTAATGCTATCCTGTCAGAGAAACATGTGCAAACATTTCTACATTCACCTATCACCATTTTGCAGTTTTCATGTGTAGGCAGTTGTTATATCATTTGCGGGGCTTAGACATCGTGGTCATGTTGCCCCGTGTACATGGATGTGTGTGTAGAATTTTTGTGATAACCTGCGTTATTGTGATTGTACCACTAGCATGTGCAAATGGGAGATGGATATGGTATTTGAAGCCATTTCTCAGTGTTGCTCAAGGATTTATAGAACTGTAGTATTCTCTATGCATTCGTATACCCTGCAGGTAACACTGTCTACTTTAAATTTCGAACAGACCACTCCATTCCCTGCATTTAGGCCCTTTGGCACAAATCTACACTGTTTCACCGATCTGAACCAAAATTTGTATAATTACCCTTTGGAACCATGCGAGTAACACTGTCCACATGAAATTTCGGACGGACCCCTCCATTCCATGTATTTAGGCCCTTTGGCACACATCTACACCTTTTCACCGATCTGAACCAACATTTCTATACATACCCTTTGGAACCCTGCGGGTAACACTGTCTACATGAAATTTCGGACAGATCACTCCATTCCCAGCATTTAGGACCTTTGGCACAAATCTACACCGTTTCACCGATCTGAACCAAAATTTATATACTTCCCCCATTGGAAACCGACGAGTAACACTGGCCGCATGAAATTTCAAACAGATCCCTCCATTCCCTGCGTTTAGGCCCTTTGGCACTAAATCTACAATGTTTCACCGATTTGAACGAAATTTTGTATACTTTCCGTTTGGAACCCTGTGGGTAAGAATGTCCACTTGAATTTTCGGACAGACCACACCATTCCCTGCTCATCTCTACACAGTTTCACTTAATTTCACCAAAATTTACATACTTACTCTTTGAAATCCTGCTGGTACCAGTGTCCACTTGATAGTTTGGAAAACCCTCTCCATTCCCTACATTTAGAAAACTGACAAAATGAACTTGAAAACCACGTTTTTAGGCCCTATAACATGTCCGTCGTAGTGTACCTCTAAGAATATTTTAACAAGTCTATTGTTGGCTGGTAATTCGTACTGCATCACGTCGCCCCTACCAGTGTTCTGGTGCAGAATTGCAAAAATTGTTACATCTTGCGCTGCTTATAAATTGCAGTCACGAGGAATAATCAGTGCAAAAAGATTTCTTAGGCCCCTTAAAACAGTTGTCAGTATGAATATTATGCCTCTGTATAAGTGCGATGGTGTTGGTGCAGTACATTGAGGTTATCAGCTGCAATAAGCGATGGTGCTTTCAAATTTACTTTCGTTTATTCCGATCCTTATCCTTGAGCGCTATGTGCCGATAAATGCCACTATTGCTGCCTCAGGAGCTTGGGACAGCCAAGTGCTCTGATTATTTTCCTACGGCGCTATGCGACAAAAGACGACACTATTGGTCTCTATTTTCCTAACAGCCAATGAGATATAGGCCCTAGACCGTGTCTCATTTCACTTACTCCTCTTTCTAATCGAATTTTACAATTCGTTTGTAAATTACATGTGTCAGTACTGTAGTTAGTAAATAGCAGTTTTCCTATTCATTATTATCATTATCTTTACGGAAAAATGTCCTGAATGTTACGTCCATTATACTGTACTACTTATCACCCTCACTACCACGACCACCACAAAAAGTAATATTTTTTCTTTTTGTTAGTTTAAATATAATTTGCCAGTTCTGTAGTAGTATTCATTATCATCCATAAAAACAAATGAATCCGCCGGGCGAAGCCGGGCACTACTGCTAGTATATAATAAAGTTATAATTATCGTCGAACATAAACAGTCGTATGCAACTCGCCTATAATGGTAACTAAGACATGAGTATGTTTATAAAACGAGCGAAGCAATAAATGTAACTGCTGGTCTAGATTATAATCAAAAAGAAGAGGCAAAGCCAACTCTGTACAAGCCATGGAGGCTCTGGGGTAGTAGATGGTAGAGGCTTCCATTCTTTGTGACAACCACACTAGATGTGATGGAGTTGTCAGCTCCACGCCCGGGCGTTTTGTTCCCAGGAATTACCCTGGTACTCATTTTCTGGTGTAGGCTGAGTGAACCCCAGAGATATTTGCGTTTCCGAAAGTGGTACATTTGTTTCTAAAATCCACTACCCGGGTGTTGATCAAACCCCCTCCTTTTCAGTTAGAAGCTCAGTGCCTCTACCGGTTACGTCTCAAAACTCACGAGCCTCAAAACTCACGAGCTAAAATAGTAACAAATAGTCTCAAAACACACGACAATAAACTAGTAGCTGAATGAATATTATAATAATAGTCTCAAAACTCACGACTCCGGAGAGCACACTGCCCTTCAACCAATGCTTGTCCACCCAGTTTTAGAATGGGATTTCGTTTGTATTGTACAGACGTCACAGTGATGCAGGTTATCAGACAAATTCTATTCCCACCCAAGTACACGACCACGATGTCGCAAAGCCCCTTAAAGAATCAACAACAACATCTTGAAGAGAGAGGTGCCAATTTCAAGAGGGCAAGCAGTTCTGGCTAGCTCTAACAATGGACCTTTTGGTCATGGCTACCTATAACCTTATAGGTGGCTATGGCTTGGTTCGTGAGTTTTGAGACTGGTCCAGGTACATAAACCGGTTAGAACATACTTTTATTAACCCTCATCTTCAAATTCGTGAATTTTGAGACTCGTGAGTTTTAAGACTCGAGAGTTTTGAGACGACACGCCTCTACCGACTGCGCTACGCAGGTCCCCCTAGATTATAGTAGTTACTCACTAAACGAAATTGCATTGTGATCGGATCATTTAATATCGATTTATGTGCATCCATGAATGAGTATATGACGTGCGCACCATTCATAGGTTAATTCATGAAAATTATAATGTAGATTTATGTACGTGAAGGTTTATACTATAGCAGTGGTTCACTGTATCATGGTTTACTTAGATCTGATCATTGCGTAATGAATTATACGAATTTATTCTAATAGAAATTAGCATAACATATAACTATTATAGGAGAGGCTCTTATGCAAAATTTCACTTCTCGGTCCTTCTCGAATTTGGCGGCCGAGGCGAGCTTGAAGTAACGGGAAGGTCCCTCTTCCTTCGTCTGAGTCAGCTCACCGGATGCCACTGCTGCCTTCAGATACTTCTTGAGGGAAGGAACCAACTTCTAGGAATCCTTCTTGCAGAAGACCGAAATGTACTTCTTGGTCGCTTGATGAACATGGCACACATTGTGTCAATGCGTATATTTCATGTATTCAGTAGTACCAAAAATGCACGTGCATGAGAGAAACAACAGGTATTGTATTCAAAATACAATGAACATTTGCCAAAAGTTTAAATAACACTAAGATCTTGGGAAGTGTCTACACAATTCTACAATGGCGTTTAACATCGTAAACAGAATAAGAATCCAAAGGAGATCAAATTAGGTAATATTAATAACTGCATCTGGCCTCCGATCAGATCATTAGAATTGACTCACCTGCATAACCCTCAAGTTGCGATGAAAATTACCGAAAGAAAAGGACGTCACATGCACCTAGGTTTTGATTCAGAGGAATTAACCATTGCCCGACAGGATATTGAACGTGGTCTACCATTCTAACCTATTAGCAACGGGAAAAAATGTGGTAATTATATAGGAATAGATTATACATTACGTGTGTGAAAAGGGAGTGCGATGATTAATCTGAACGATATGAAGGGCTATACTAATATGAAACTGCGTGGTAGGCCTATATTTAACTGATCGTCTCATGCGGCGAGCGCTTAGTAATTTATGCAAAGCTCAGTGGCTACTTTAGCGTTCAGTTGGCAATGAGGTTAAAACTCAGTTTACCAACGCACCGCAAAACACAACAACGCATTGGCTATGCCAGCCACTAATTCACATTATTTGTTTTAGTGGTTATACAGTTATGACTTTATAGAGCGCACGTTTTATAGCTAAATGAGTTAAGGCCACCCGAAAAAGGGGAGGGTAGGAGGGAATGGTTGCCTTCACTGAGATGTTTGGCCGTAGTTGATTAGGTATCGATCAAATACCAAATGGAATAAATAAAATTTATTTTTCCACCGTAGTCAATAAAATGAAAATGATATCAAATATTAAGATAGTACTAGTTTCGATAATATTGTGGTCTACTATAGCTAGATACTTATAAGTAATTACAATATAGTATGAATGTAAATTGCGCACATTTGATAATCCATTAATCTTAAATTCTAAGAGATTGATTGTTTTTTTAGAATTATTTGCATAGGGCTGAGAAGCCACATTTTTTGCATGCAATCCGCCTTTTACATTTAATACAATACATAAAATGATAATCTAATAAACTAAGTATTAAATTATGGTGTTTGAAGCCTTTTTCAGTGTAAACAAAAGTTTCATGCTTTTCAGTCGGTCAACAGGGTTGTCCCCAAATGGAATGGGTTATTCCCTAATCCTGAAAGTATGGGTGAAAATATTTACAATATTCTGTATACCTCACACCATACATGCTTTCTGAACGATGAAAAATTAGCTTCATGCCTGCTGCCTCCATCTCTCCTCTTGATCCTGAATGATTTTTGCTGCACTCTTGTTTTGCCTGCCACTGTTGTTCTTGAACAGCATCTTCTAATTTATTTCTAGTGGCACAAGTGGCACAGTATTTGCTCATAACCTGCAAGTCCAAACCTTCCCTGTCGTAACACTGGTTACTGTCAATACCCCATGAAGTGATGTATGGCCCCGTTTCATCCACGTTCCATCACAGGAAACTGACAGATCTGTAGCTGGGGTTTCTGGATCAGGTTCAGTCTCCCTTTTCTCTGCTACAGCATCTTCAACTGCAGTTAGTAAGTTTGTTTTGGCAACTTTTCCAAGGAAATTAGTCATCTTGTGTTGAGATCTGTAAACTTATTGACAGGTGGTGGCATATTCATCAAGCCACAAAATAAATTAGCTCCTTCTCTTCCCACACATATGCACCTCATCCCGTAGCAAAATCTAATGTTAGCATCATAAACCCACAGACATAGATTTTATAGCCTAAGTGTAATGGATCTGATGATGATCGCTTGACGATTGAAACTGGTCATCCAAGTGTATTTATTAAAATTACAATCTATGCACTTATTTAGTTGCAGTATTAGTTAAGATAATGCAACTCCTCAATATTTGTTAGTTGTAGTCTATGTGATGTATTTTTAAGTTACTGGAAGTGGTGATTGACCTCCGGAATTTGCTTGTTTGGAGTGAATATGTGGTTGTTGTAAATGGTCAATTCAGACTGTATTGTACAGGCTACTTATCTGGTTGAGTCTTGCGCAGTCCTGGTGAGAGCAGTATATAAGGTGCGTTCAAAAAGTAACGAGCCGGAGGCTGGAATGCACAAACCGGTGAAGACATCGGTTAATCGTGGCGTGTGTAACGAGGTGTGGTTCTGACCAGAGCGTGGAAGATCACAGCCCGTCGCTAGAGGGCACGCGTGCACGTCACGTGACGATACAAAGCGAGCAGCAGCATGCATCAATCGTCCAACGCTGCCAGTCGCATTGCAAACAGTGACATGGAGGCGTCAAACGAAGAGCAAAGAGGTGTTGTTCGGTTTCTGACAGCGGAAGGAGTAGGGGGAATGGACATTCATCGCCGAATGCCACAAGTGTACGGCGAACCCTGCATGTCCATTGCAAGGGTCAAGGCGTGGCACCAGCGCTTCAGGGAAGGACGGGTGTCGTTAGCCGATGATGCCCAGTCTGGGGCACCCCCGTGCATTACCGATGACAACGTCCAGCTGGTTGATGCACTCATTACCCAGGACCACCGAGTGACAGTGAACGCCATAGCCGCCGTGGTCGGATTGAGCGTCGGAAGTGTGCACACAATCATGAAGGAACGACTGCACTTCCGCAAAGTGTGTGCCCAATGGGAGGTTCTCGGCCGCCCTCCATAGAGTCCAGACCTCTCTTCCTGTGATTACGCCATGTTTGGTCCCCTGTAAAGGGCTCTGCGGGGCTAACGATTCACCTCGGACGCCGACGTCCAGCTGTACGTGCGGAAATGGTTCACATCGCAGCCCAGGGTATTTTATGAGACAGCCATTCACCGCCTCGTGTCACAGTGGGACAAGTGCCTCAACAGCCAGGGCCAATACTTCTAACATACAGGTACTGGTTTCTGTAATTATGCCTCCGGCTCGTTACTTTTTGAACGCACCCTATACTTGGTCACTGTCACTACTCAGGTCTAACCCTCGGAGCAATGGTAGCTTGCTACCTGGAAAATCGGTTCCACAGCTTCACTGGCATTGCTTAACATGATTTTGTGCCAATGCAAAAGGTTCGTAGTAACAACTACAGCTGTAAAGAAAACAGGATTTCGATGCTCCATTGTATGTCTTCAGTGTGGAATCCAATCCTGCGGTAATGCACCAGAGGTTGAATTCAACATGGAAGAAGACGAGTTATACGATCTAATGCCTATTGGTCGAAGTAATCAACCACATCAACCACATCTGAGCCAAAGCAACAAAACCGGATTAATTTTTCACTCAAAATATTGTATAAAACATTGAAATAAAATTTAACTTAAGTTCCATTTTCAAAGTGTATTTCATTGAAATGTAAGTATTTGTAAATGTGTAAAGCATTTGTGTTTTTCTATTTCAAAATAGCTCGCCACGATGGGTGAGTAGTTAACGTGTCGGACAACCAACCCCAAGCTTTCAGGTTCACTCCTGGCCGTGGTAAGTGATTTTTGAAAGGCGACAAAAGTCTCGACACGCATGCCATGCGTTGTTGGTATGTTAAAGAACCCATTTGAATTCAGTTGGCCATCTTCATAATGGCAAAATTAATCTCGGGATTTTCCGCCAACATAAAGTTCCTCCTTTCTCTACTAGAAAGCTCTGTACTGCCAAGGAGCTTAGATATCTAACCCCCTTGACTTTCATAGCGCCCCAAGGAACAATAAAATTTGACATGCATGCTGCCCTCTGGGCGTCTTATCACAAAGCTTGCACCCGGCACCCGAGTCCAAAGGATATTATTATTATTTCAAAATATTCATAATTCTCCAGAATTTTTTGAATCTCACGGACTACGCGTACGTATAACCGTACAAACTGTAAATATGGATTAAAGATGATATTTAATATATTTCAGGAATACTAGATTTAACAGAGGTAGTGGTGTATGTTCAGTAGATAAAATCAGTTTTTTGATGTGTAATATCTTTCCGCTCGGTTGCTGGATAGTTTTGTGCGAGTGATTTTGAAAATTGGGGACGGAAGTGAATCGGGCGGAAGTGGATCTAACGGAAGTGGATCGGACGGAAGTGAATACGCACTGCCAGAAAAATGGGACGGAAGTGAATTGGGCGGAAGTGGATCGAACGGAAGTGGATCGGGTGGAAGTGAAGACGCACTGCCAGCTGGATGTACAATTGAAAATGTGTGTATTGGAAATAAGGCAGTGTGTGATCTGTAGCGCGAGAATGTTATGGCAATACAGTAGGCAGTGCATTTAGCAGGCACTGGTTTGACGAGCACAGTGGCAAATGTTTCACCGACTTTCGTTTGTCATTGAGCAGTTTAAGAAGCTTCACGTTCAAGGTTCAATATCACATGGGGTAGGACAAAGACGACAAATTACATTTAAGTAAGCGGCATTATTGTCAAGTTGTGGGTGAGTATTCAAATATTAAATGCATAACAGAATGTTGTTATATGAGTGGAATAAAAGCTGTATTTTCATCATATGTGAGACTAGGTCATTTAATGATTGTAGGAAGCCATGTTTTGATTGTTTACGTTGAACTGTATGAGAGCCTTGAGAATAATGAATGTTATAGTTACTGAGGAATGTGCTCACAGTATATGAGAATACTGTCGACGTTGTGTGTCACTTTGTTATTATGAATTATTAATGTAAAAGGAAGGAAGGAAGCTTGTAGTTTTGCGTGTCCGTTAATCTCACGATCATGATCCACGGTACCTCCCTTTTACGTGGAATGCCAACCACAGGAGATGGCATTTCAATTCGAAAATCTCACATGTATTGACCGGGAATCAAACCCGGTCTACCTTGGTGAGAGACTAACAGCTTGACCGCTGCGCCACACATGTGACAGTAGCATATCTCCAATTCAATCTATATATTCATCATAGTACCAGTATGAAAATGGAGTGTAAATTAACATTTTAAGGATGTCCAAGCTGTGTAGTATACGAGTAGGATAACATGTCAGATGTTACACATCATATGCGACTACTGTAAGGCTCGTATCTTTTTTATTTTTTCAGTTTCCAGGCCACTTAGTCTATAAGATTGATTTTTATGTATTTTTCACCAAACTGCATTAATAAAAGTTAATTTGTTATTATGGTGAAACCACTAACATATCTAACTTTTTGCGTTTATTTGACATGTTTGCACATTTTTCCGTCCCCGTATCTCAGTACCCAATTTCGAATATTCCAACATCTTACATATGAAACTTGCAGCAAATTTAACGCTCTTTAAAATTCGTGATGCCAACGTTGTCAAAAATGAACTGGAATCGAGCTACAGAGGAAAAACTGAAATAAAGTGCTCTTTTCTTAGTGGTTTCTTCAAGATGACGGTAAACGCACAAGGTGGCGGGGAAGGGAAGGGAAGGTCGAAAACTTGAATTTTTTACGAGGGAGTGAATACATACAGGATACCTGAAAATCAAAATGACTCCACCATTTGCAATTCAAAATGATACCTTTACTGTGCTAATAACCTACATGCACAATTAAGATTCTATTTGGTAAGAATATGTCTTCTGCGGGCGCCTTGGTCCGCGGGCCGACCATGACCAGATCCCTCAGTGTTAGTCACTTACCTGCTGGCGGGACTCCCCTCTTACCATTAGCCATGCATGGGATGAGCGTTTGTCAGAACCACAACTTAAATTAGTTGGCTGGAGGGATGGCTGAGGGACAACACAATTTTTTCTCCATCCAAGTACGCATGTGTGACAGGGGGTGGGGCTGTAAAAAGACTATTATGTAGCGTTTGTTTGAATTGCAAACGAAAGTGTAAACTGCTTGTGTTAGAGACCAGTGTTGCCAACTTAAGCGATACATTCCTGTGGTTGTTGTTCGAGTCTTCAGTCTTTGGACTGGTGTGATGCAGCATTCCATGCCTTCCTGTCCAGAGCCAATCGCTTCACCTCTACATAGCTACCACACCTTACACCTTATTCCTAAGTGTCTTGGTATGTGTCCTACCAACCTATCTCTTCTGTTCACTAGCAGTGGCCATTCGTCTTAATACCTCTCCATTTGTTACTCTATATACTCATATGGTCTTCATCAATCTCCTGTAACACCACATTTCAAATGCTTCAATTCTATTCTATTTTCCGCTGCGCCAACAGTACAAGTTTCACTTCCAGACAAAGGCTTTCAAATATGACTTTCTAATACCTAAATCTATATTTAATGTCAACAGATTTTCATTTCTGTAGAAATGCTCTCCTTTTCTGAGCCATCCTATTTTTGATATCCCCAATGCTTCGTCCATCATTATTTGTCGCATTTGTCTGTAGTCATATCGAGGGAAAAATAATAGTGTTCAGTATCGTTTGCAGAATATGATTGCAGTGCATTAGTACGGCCGGACGTTTGTTTTAGACGAGTGACATCTTAATGGAAGCCTGAAGGCGAGTTACTACAGTACCTGTCTTGTTGTCACCTGCCCCATGCAGTCAGATGATTGACAAAACAATCTGGCGCTACTGCTGAAGTAGAGTCATTGGCAAATATAATGGCGTTCTGTTCGTAACTACGTAACGTGTACTTCCGCGTCACACAATACTTCGACGTGGACTGTACTGTCTGCAGGGTGGTTTCGTCACGTGCTTAAGTGGAATTCCATTACATCAGACCGATGGTGACATCTGTGAAGCGAGAGGGCTAGAGAGTGACTGTGTACAGGCTCACCCGCATGCTTCAAGGTCAAGGGCAATCATCTAAAATAACCGTCCGGCTTGTGCCATACGGGATGCAAGCAGAGAAATATCGATCTTCCTGAGAACAACGCTGGTTGGGCTGCATAAAACAATATTATATAGCCTATATATTGGCTGACTGCGTAGCTCAGCGGTAACGTTCTGGCTTGCTGTATCCAAGATTGCAGGTTCAAATCCTGGCGCAGTCAGCTGGTATTTGAGGGTGCACACATGTGAGGGAGCTGGTGTCAGTAGATTTACTGACATGTTAAAGATCCCCTTCGGGGCATGATTCCGGCACCACTGCGTTTCTAAAAGCTGCAGTAGTTAAAAGTAACGTAAGAGAAATATTATTATTATTACTTTCTTTGACAGACTCCTTCTCCATGAATATCTGTGAAGGAAAAGACCAGGTGATGGGTGCTTGACAGCTGTAACACTCTTGTCTATCCACAGCTCTCTTTGATGATGTCCTGGATGTCATCTTAAAGAATGGAGCCACATGATTAATGGTGTGCTGCAGACGGCTCAACAGTCCATGAAATTTACACCGCATTCTTTTTCCTTCTTTACAGAAAACAAAGGAAGGAAGCTTGTAGATTTAGGTGATCTTTAATTATGCGAACCTGAGCCACGGGACCTCCATTTTACGTGGCCTCCAAACAAGACCTGGTAATAATCGATGTTCGAGTAATCGATTAATATAATAATTTGCAATTTATAAAAAACGATTAATGGACTGAATGACATTTCATTCGATTAAGCGACTAACCGAATAATAGATAAATTGGCTAACCAAAGAATCGATAAATTGAATAGTAGGCACGAGATAAGAAAATAAGTTTAAATGATAGGTCATCGTGTAAGTTGAGTTAGGCTTGTTTTCAGAATGATGTATAGAGATTTATAAAAGTTTCCTTTTACCTAAATATGCAAAGTGTCCTTCTTTGTTTATGTTAACAATAACCAACTGAGAGTCTGTGGCGGTGGAAGAACAAACATCAATAAAATTGGGAAGGGTTTAAAAAAAGGTGAAGAAGAGTTTTCAGCAAAGATTTTGAATTGTTGTTCAATGTTTACAATATTTAGGACAATACATTTTTTGTTTTACTTTGTTTTAGCCGAGTTTTCTCAAAGAAGGTACATTATTTAAAACTATATGATACAATATATTTTAGTCGCCTCCGTAGCGTAGCGGTCAGCATGGTTAGCTGCCGCCCCGGAGGTCCTGGGTTCGATTCCCGGCTCTGCCACGAAAATTTGAAAAGTGGTATGAGGACTGGAACGGGGTATACTCAGCCTCGGGTGTTCCAAATGAGTAGAGGGGGTTCGATTCGCTCCTCAGCCATCCTCGAAGTGGTTTTCCGTGGTTTCCCACTTCGTCTTCGGGCAAATGCCGGGACGGTACCTTCTTCAAGGACACGGCCGCCTCCTTCCCTCTTCCTTGCCTATCCATCCTGACCATCCATTACCTTCCCTCATGAGGCCGCTGTTCACTTTGCAGGTGAGGCCGCCTGGGCGAGGTGCCAATCACACCTCGCCAGTTGTATCCACTCCGATTAGATGTTCCCAGCTCTAGGACACTGCCCGTAGAGGCGGTAGTGGTGAGTTCCCTCGCTGAGTCCGTGGGTTCCACCAACCTGGAGGGTAAACGACTAAGAAAAAAAAGAAGAAAAAATTTAATTAATCAAATGTCTGTTTTGTATCTGTGAGAGCGTAGTGCAAGGAGCGAAGTACATCGATTAATTGACAAAACAATAAATCATTGTCTTTTGCTCCTTTTCTGTCGGTCAACACGATTGTGCCAAATTTATTGGGCGGGACACAAGTTATAAATATGTAAACACACTCCTGGAAAAAAATACATATCACATTTAAATGGGCATGATAACTAACTAATACACGTATTTTTTTCCAGGAGTGTTGGTTGGTTCTTAAGTTTAGGGGCTGTGACAACGCGGTCATGTAGCCCCGTGTACTTTGGGTGTGTGTGGAATCTGTCTGATAACCGGTGTTAATTGTGATGACTGTAATACCGTGTGTTATCTGTTTTTAATTTAAGAACTGCAACTTAGAATTTTTCAAATAGTTCCTACTTTTGCCGCCAAGCGCCACCGTCAACGACTACTAGGCCAAGTTCAGAACTTAGCTACTAGACGCCACTGCAGTCGGCTCTTGGCAACGAACGTAGACACCTAAGAGCGTTGTTTACATTCTTATCCTATTCAATTTAGCTTCATACAGGTGCAATTTGTGGAAGGTTCTTTAACATCCCATAAATATTTGATATGGGACCACCGGCTTTACTTCTCCTCCGAAGGAAGGCATACTGAGGGATTTTTAACGCTCTTAAAAAATCCGACGGCTTCGGCCGGGTTTGAACCCGTGACCTTGGGCATAGAAAATCAGCATGCTACTGACTACGCCACCGAAGCCAGGAGTGTGTTTGAATGAAAATCCACAGCCTGCTTCCAGTCTCCGACCGGGTCAGGAATGGAATGAATGAAGCCCCCTTCTAGCGGCGAGGATATGAACTGTGCCGGCTGCCGAGGCCTGACGCACTCCTCTGGGGCAATGATTAAATGAATGACAGATGAAATGAAATGATAGTGGAGAGTGTTGCTGGAAGGAAATTTTGACAGGGAAAACCGGAGTACCCGGAGAAAAACCTGTCTGCCTCCGTTTTGTCCAGCACAGATCTCACATGGAGTGACCGGGATTTGAACCACGGACCCAGCGATGAGAGGCCGTCGTGCTGCCGCCTAAGCCACGGAGGCTTCCAGGAGTGTGTTTACATATTTATAACTTGTACCCCGCCCAAGTCATTGGGCACAATCGTGTTGACCGACTGAAGAGCAGCAACGGACAATTTGTATAGGCAACACTGAAAAATGAATGGCTTCAAATTTCTGCAAAACAATTAATCAATTATTCGACCAACCAATTCCTCGATTTAACTACTGAACGATAAACGCACAATCGATCAATCATTATTTGTTGCAAATTACTCTATTTTTTTGCTTCGATTAATTCATTATTTGAAAACTGAAATTAATCGATTAATCATGTATGTCACCGTTTGAAGTGTGAGATGTTACGAAAGAAGTATTCAAGGGAAGAGGGAATGTCCTATGCTATCCATGCCAATTTTCAACTTTTCATTCACCATTTTCTTAGAAACTATTGAGAGTACCAATTTTTAATTTTACAGGGTTGCTCCTTGATGCTCTTGATTTACGCTAACACAAGCGTTTTGAAAATGAGAAATTTGTTTAGTTTTCGTGGATTATTTAAAAATGTCGTAATTTTAACAGAAGTTACTAAATTCAAATTAAAAAAACGGCTGTGTTTAAATATAAAACACATAAGGAGAAATAACTTCTAAATTACTTCTTTGCATGTTGAAAAGCTGCATAAGAAAGTGGATTTTTAAATTAAGAAATATATTTTAGCAATAAACTGGATTCAAAGATATTTTCGCTAGCTGAAGAAACGGTGACAGTTTTGGTTTTAGAACGAGGCGTGCTTGGACTCCGCAACACCCGTTTTGTTTTCGTAAAAATGTTTATGTCTATTGTCTAATAGAGAGAAAACTAAGAATCTAGAGAGAAATCTAGTAAAAGATAGAGAGAAAAATAAACATTGAGGATTTACTAATAGGTTGGATGGTTATTGGAAAGTGTACAGCAAGTGAAGTTAAAAATGAGCTGTTAAGATAATTAATGTACCGTTAGAAAGCTAATGGTCCGTAGCTTAACCCCTTTGATGCCAAACTATTATGAGTGGTTATGTTAAATATACCACGCCACGTTTAGTGGAGTTACGAGTTTTTGATTAAAGGAAATAGCTGCTACTTATATTTTTAAGATGGAATATTGAATATTCTTCCGTATCAGGTTAATACATTTTAAACGTTTTAAACGTTAAACGTTAAATAAACGTTAAATAATGAACTGTGTTTTATTTTTGTTTCAATAACTTTAAAAGTTTCCTTTTTAAATTTAATTAGTGAATTTTAATGTAATTTTGACAGCCTACACAATCCAAATACTTTTTTATAGCCTTATTTCATCTTCGTTCATCACCACGTATCGTATTTAGCTTCGTCCAAAAACGCTTGACTTCAACACATGGCACCGGCAGGAAGTCAGCTGACTACAGATTGTTCAAAGAATATTATTATGTATTCACTTATTCACACATAGATATATCCAGAGAGAGACTGATCGTTTTGGTTACAACACTCAGAGCACTACGTGACTGGGAATAATAATATTTTGAAAATTTAAAACTTCGTGGCCCATGGCATCTTTTCAGAAGCTTCCTCGACCGATATATCGGTCCCATGGCACTATAAGGGTTAATATTGATCTAAAAAAATTAATTACAAACTATGCAGATTTTCAGCATTCCGTAGCCCCTTAATCAAACAATGAAATCAAATCGAAATATGATTTTATCCGCGGGAAAAGTGATATAAACCAATTAATTGTCGACGATTTTAATGGAATGAAGTCCTACTCCCATCCCTTCCCTTGTATAGCAGAAGCTGCATTGTATACCCGATTGGAATATATCGATAAGGATACGATAACGAATCTTTTACAAAATCCTGCAGACCCCTGACCGGCCTGTATGGCGTAATTATGGGTCACCGCAACAAAATGGAAGATTTGACGTCTAGAGCGTGTAGAATTTGGTTACGATTTATAAAAGATCTTGCAGGGTTTAGAAGAGTCCAAATCGTGGTTTAGTGCCTAGCGTTATTGGCTATCACCTCGCAGGTCCGGGTGCGGTTCCCAGCTCTGAAAATCATTTTAATTTTAGTCTGAGATCAGGAACGGAGTATACTCAGCCTTGTGAGGCAACACTGAGAAGAATTGGGTTTGATTCCCACCTCAGCCATTATGGAAGAGATATTCCGTGGTTTCGCACTTCCACTCTAGGCACATGCCGGGATGGTTCCTAACTTTAGGTCATGGCTGCCTCCTTCCAAATTCTTAATTGCATTAAAAATAAAAATAAACTACTACAGCCATCACAATAAGACAGGTTAGAAAAAAACTACACCACACCCTTGTACACGGGGCTAAAAGACCACGGTGGCCATGCCTCTCAAATGAAACAACAGGATTTATAACACCTGTAAATGTTTTGCTAGGGTAAAGCCATAGAATCATTCAAAACGAAATTGCCGTGCTGTGGTACTATGAATGTTGACAAACAAGGGTTATATGATTATGATGACGATGATGATTATCGGCATCATTAGTGTCCTCCCCCTCAAAAAGTAGTTAGGCAAATTAACCTCCGAGGCTGGAACCATTACATTTTCGATATGCAGCAATCACTTCTAAAGCAGCGGTTTCCACTAAGTGAAGGTTATTAAATGTGACATTTAAGTCCTATTTATGACAAACATAATACGATACTATGCAGATGACTTAGCTTACTCTATTCTGCGTATTGATGAGTTTGGTTTCAAAACTTGTAAAATGGCCCATAACTCGTGGCCAGCATTACGCCAGCGGTGAACACAAACCATGATCATATTTCATGTTTTGTTTACCTACCAAATGAAATTACACAAGTCATCTTTTTCATCTGTCACGCCCTATATCGTTGCTCGAAAATTACATAAACGCTAACAATGCGCCTGTCTTCCTATGAGCTTGTAATCATATATGTGGCTATTCAGATTATTGGTCTGATTTAATATGCGGTGAAGGATGGTGGGAGTACTGAAATATTATATTCCTAATCTCATCAGTGATAACCTGAAACTGGTCAGGAAACAGGACACCGCAATGTACGACGCAATTATGATCTACTAAAAGTAGGATGGGCTCATTTTATTAGGCCGCAAGTCATATACAGGGTGTATTTGAAATATTTCGAACGAATGGCACAATGGGATTGCTGAAGGTGATACAGACAGATATTTTTTTGTATCATCAACCACGCAGCCTCGTGAGACATAACGGAGAAGAGGTAGGTTGGATTACTACCTCAGCCATCCTAGAAGTGGGTTTCCGTGGTTTTCCACTTCTACTTTATAAGCAAATGCCAGGATGGTACCAAACTTAAAGCCGCGGCCGCTTCCTACCCAAGTCCTACCTTGAGTACAAGTTCACACACTAGCGCAAACATCACAGTAACACAGGTTATCAGACAATTTCCGCGCACACACCCAAGTACACGCGGCTACATGACCACGATGTCGCAAAGGTCCAAAAATAATCAACAACTACAGCAGCAACATTTTATAACAGTGCAAGGAAATGTCTCGTTGCAGAGAGAAAGTTCAGCCACAGTCAAATCCATTCCCTTGGAGCAATCTTCAACATTTGTTGTTGTTGATTTATTTGGCTTTGCAACTTCGCTCGTGGTCATTTAGTTTCGTGAACTTGCGCATTTTTCTGATAACCTATGTTATTGTATTAGCTGTATTAGTGTGTGTATTTGTAATTGAGGCTAGATTTGGGGAAGAAGGTGGCCGCGGCCTTACTTTAGGTACCATCCCAGCATTTGCCAGGAGCAGAAGTGAAAACCCACAGGAATCCTCTACTAGGACGCCCGAGAATGCCCTGAGTGTACCCATTTCCAGCCCTCAGACCAGAATTACATTTCTTGGTAGAGCCGGGAATCAAACCCGGATCTCAGTGATGACACCTAAGAATTCTAGTCACTGTGCCGCGAGGTAATCGCTTGTAGTTTTACATGACTGCTTATTTCACGATATTGAGTATTATACATCCTTTTTACGTGAAATCCGAACTACCAGACGTGACTTTCATCTCGAAAATCTCACATTCATTGGCCTAACCGGGAATCGAACCCAGTCCGCCTTGATGAGAGGCAAGCAGCTAGACCGCTGCGCCAGTAGAAATGTTGTTGTTGTTGTTGTTGTTGTTGTTGTTGTTGATTATTTCGGGGCTTTGCGACATCGTGGGCATGTAGCCCCGTTTACTTGGGTATGTGTAGAATTTGTCTGATAACCTGTGTCACTACGATGTCTCTACTAGTGTGTGTATTTGTAATTGAGGCAGGATTTTGTTTCGGAAGCGGCCGTGGTCTTAAGTTAGTTATCATCCCAGCATTTGCCTCGAGTAGAAGTGGGAAACAACGGAAAACCACTTCGAGGATTGCTGAGGTAAGAATCGAACCCACCTCTTCTCAGTTTTTCCCCATGAGGCTGAGTGTACCCCTTGCCAGCCATCAAACCAGATTTAAATTTCTGGACAGAGCCGGGAATTGTACCCGGGCCTCTGCGGAGACAACCAAGAATGCTAGCCACTACAGTGCACAACGAGGCAAAAGAAAGAGGAAGTTTTTAGTTTTACGTGACCGTTAATGAGGCTCAGGACCTTCGTTTTTACGTGGAATCCGATCCACAGGACATGGCATTTCACTTCGAAAATCTCACATGCATTGATCAGGAATCGAAGCCAGTCCACCTTGGCGAGGGTCCAACAGCTTGACCGCCACGCCACCACGCCCCCTACACTACCAGGCAGACTGATCGAAATGACTTGGAGCTGACATTTGGGGAGGTAATCAGTACACCCATGTCTATGATTCTCTGATGAAGTTCATGTCAGGAAGGGCAACGGGCCATGAGAAATTCTTCATAAAGGAACTAATTTCACCTTATCCCCGATCAAGTAGAATGGATAGAAATACGTACCTGCTGCCCAACAACTGGCCATATTTTAATTTCCCGCAGCATTTTCCGTCAGCAGTGAGTGGGCAAGGAACATTTCAGCAATGAACACAGTGCAGTTCAATATTCCCTTTATATCCCACATTCGCACTGCACAACACATACAGGCTTTTAGCACTAAGCTCCATACAGAAATAACTAATCCTTTTCCCGCTCTGAAAATTGTAGGTCTTTTGTGTTTGATCTCGACTCCCATTAGCGGTAAGCTTTGACGAGAGAGAATCCATTTCAGTAGCAAACGCAGTACAAATGCTAGCACGAGGAATATACTGTACCATATGCTTCTCTTCAAACTGATCCAAATAATGAATACAAAAGTACAAATGAACCCACTGAAGAACTGCACAATAAAACCGACAAATTATACCTGAATAATTTTTATGATCTGTCAATTTAGACAAGGCGTCTAAGGCACGCTCCATGACTAGACTGAGTAGCTGAGCGTACCAAATTTAGAATCTGACCGATCTTACTGTGGTGTACCCCTCCCTGTTTTCTTTTCCACATTGATATTTTGTTCTCATCGTTTGTGATGTCCGGCCCCATGACTAATAATGGTTTGCGTGCTAAGCTTTGGCCCGAAAGGTTCGATTCCTGGCCGAGCAATTAGGGATATTAATCTCCTGGAGTTAATTCCCGTGGCTCGGGGACTGGGTGCATCTGATGTCTTCATCAGTTCATCCTCATTACGACGCGCAAGTCGCCTACAAGCGTCAACTAGAAAGATATGCATTCGGCCTCTCCGGAGCCCACACGATCATTATCGTTTGTGATAAAAGCAACTCATTAAACCTTTCATCCTCAACAAATGCTGAAAGTAGGTTATCTTTGCATACCATTGTTGCGATTTCTCTGGTAATTGTCTTCAACCGACAATAGTTTTTCCAATCTCTGATCTCTCCTTACCATGCAAGTTTCGAGAGTATCGAGGACCCATACAAAATTATCATTATTATAATTATTATTATTATTATTATTATTGTTTCGTTTCGGCCAATTACGAACCAGAACATTTCAACCGTTTCCTTTTAGTCCAGTATTCCTTCGTTCGTAGACGGTGTTGTCCCTTTCTTTCTATTGTCCACGCCGTTTAATTTTCAGCGTCGGCTTAAGTTGGAAACTCCGATGTTCTAAGACTTTTCTCTTAAGCTGGCCACGCTCCAGGATATCTTCACATGAGCATCCAATCTCGTGTAGATATTTTTGTATTTATTGAACCAGGCTCCCTTTGCCTTTTTTTTCTTGGAGAATTATTAATAATAATTATTATTACTATTTCTATCGGATAAGTTGCTGTATACTCAGGTAATATCATATTCTTCTTCAAGCCAAAATCTCCATTATGTCCGAGATTTAAAAATACAACTGTCTGCGAAGGGTTGGGAGGATCGTGGAATGTCAGCAATGCAGCAATTGTTCGCCCCATTACGATTCTAATTTGCTTCATGTTATTTTAGAAGTATGTGGTACTGTGAATATCGTTATGACTCAAGGGACCACCCAGTGCTCATGTGACAGTACACGTGTTACCTATTCATTAGCGTATGTCGCTGTGGTCCTCAGGGAAGAACCGGAGTTCTAGCCTGGGGAACACATACATCCCGTACTTGATTAATAGTGCCTAGATTCCTCCTTTGGCCTGCGGCGTAGCAGTGTACGTTAAGTCGCTTAACGTGATCACAATGGGGAATCCCAGGAATGACACCAGCCATCTTGAGTATGGTATATTTCTAGGTTCTTCACACTTTCTTTACGCAAGTGCTGCTATGTTACCGTATTTAACCCTTCGTAAGGCGTGGGGTATTATATGACGTCATTAGTAGCTCTCTGGGAATGGTGGCCGCCCCATGCTGTCTTATTGAATGAAAATCCACAGCCTGCTTCCAGTCTCCGACCGGGTCAGGAATGGAATGAATGAAGCCCCCATCTAGCGGCGAGGATATGAACTTTGCCGGCTGCCAAGGCCTGACGCACTCCTCTGGGGCAATGATTAAATGAATGACAGATGAAATGAAATGATAGTGGAGAGTGTTGCTGGAATGAAATTTTGACAGAGAAAACCGGAGTACCCGGAGAAAAACCTGTCTGCCTCCGTTTTGTCCAGCACAGATCTCACATAGAGTGACCGGGATTGGAACACGGACCCAGTGGTGAGAGGCCGGCGTGCTGCCGCCTAAGCCACGGAGGCCCCATGCTGTCTTATTGAGGATTAATAATATAATAGTCATATTATTGGTTTGAAGTTGACCACCTCGTGGTGTAACGGCTATCGTTCTTGGCTGTCGCCCCGGAGGACCAGGTACGATTCCCGGTTCGGTCAAGAAATTGTAATTCTAGTTGGTTAGTTAGTTATTGAGGTTTTAAGGGGAGGAACAGCGAGGTCATCTGCCCCTAAATTTTAATTCTAGTGTGAGGTCTGAAACTGGGTACACTCAGCCTCGTGAGGGAAAACTGAGAAGAAGAGAGTTTCGTTACCACCTCAGCCATCTTTAAATGGTCTTCCGTGGGTCCCCCACCTCTACTCCAGGCAACTTCTGGGATGGTTCCTAACTTAAGGCCACTGCCATCTCCTCCCAATCATATCCCCAATTTACAAATACACACATTAGTACATCCATCACAATAACACAGGTTATCACAAAAATTACAACAAGGTTTTTAATCTCTTTTAACTACTGTGACTTTTAGAGACGCAGATTCATTGTAATTTTAAAAATATAAAAGATTTTGAGCTTCAGGAAAGACGTTAAAAGAGACGTGGTCCTTGCGAGCACTTTAAGATATGCTACTTGGGGTAATATTTTATTATTTTTAAAATAAAAATTGCAGAATTCCCTAGGTATCGAAACATTATCGATCGAGTTTTATGAACAATCGTTCGATGTTGATACCATGTAAGTATCGAGAGTATCGAACGAAACATGCCATTCAATTAGCCCCTTATTAAAATGTGTATCAAAGGTGTTAAATCTGTGGAATTAACCCATGGTATTTTTTCCAGGTTGGTAAGTTTGATAATAATCCACACCTGATATAATTGGGTACATTGACGTGTTGAGCGATTGAAAAGCGATTTTTTGTAGATTACGATGGCAACACTGAATAAATGAATTCTAAAACTTCTGTACAAATTAAATTAACATAATTAATAGAAATGTGGAGACATTTATTTCTCTCTACCTAAAAAAATAGCTCGGGTTGGAAGAGTTTGTCTCGTTTTCGATATGTATACAGAGAGTGAGTATTGCTAATTCCAGTCACGTATTTGTGTGTAGGGTTGGGGCCAGGCGTTTACATTATAAATGTGCTACAAGCCTGTTCTATCCTTTAGGAAGCAAATCAGCCGGAAAATAACAAACTTTTAGTGAATAGACCTGTATCGGGATTGTTTGAATAAGCTAGTAAACAGTACACATAGAAGGGTATGTTCTAATGGCCACGTATTTAATCATTCCTAAATCAATACATCATGCACCTGTGTACAGTACAACATGTTACTGGTGTAAACACTAATATACCTAGGCTCTATCTCTCTCATTCCCTCTTGCGATTTCTCTCATGTGTGCGCACGTGTGTTAGTCAGATGCATGACCAGATTAAAGGCAACCATTATTCGATCCACGAATACTTCCAATAGCTTGCAAGATACCACCAATGGTCCTATCCCCTATCTTATTTCATTGACTGATTGATTCGTAGTTGACACACTTCCTTTCCCCTTTAACCACTTCAGATCCAAGAACAAAAATTTGTAGCTGAGATTTTCTGGTTCTATATTTCTTATTAAATATCAGCACAAAGAACTCAAATTTGAATTAAATATTAAAATTTCACATCACAATTACCGATCAGCGTAGTTACGAGTGCCAAGTCGTGGTTATGGAGCGTGACTATCTCCGGACTAGAAAAATAAATGGGTTCGAATTCCTTAGTCGGACATGCTTGAAATGGATTTCCAGGATTTCTAGTTTTCAAATCCAGGTGAAACTGGGACGGTACCATCTAGCAGGCCACGATTGCTTCCTTCCAACTTCTTGCCCAGTTTAATTCACCACCACTCATTTTTATCTCCCAATAACACCTCTGATGAGCTAGGTGTCGGAAAGGGCATCCGACCGTAAAATCCATCCAACAACATAAGCCTCATCTCTCTTAGCCCACCAATCCCATATAAATGGGAATATAAAGGTGTAGAATTGGTTCAGAATTCACATAATATCAATTGCCAATGAGAAAAAATATAAAAATGTGAAGGGGAGGATATGTGTACCCTGGGTCAGAAGAAGTCAAAATCCACAGTTTTTGCCTTTCAGACAAGCAACTCAATGTTGAAAACATCATATTACATTTTCGTCCGATTGCCGACTTAAGCCCGGAATCGTATTGTTGGTGCATTTGCAAGTAATTTCCGTTG
The DNA here is from genome assembly GCA_946902985.2 of Meconema thalassinum. NCBI lineage: Eukaryota > Metazoa > Arthropoda > Insecta > Orthoptera > Tettigoniidae > Meconema > Meconema thalassinum. The sequence continues at coordinate 591,437,816 of OX336390.1, forward strand.
TTTTCTCCACTTTTCTAAACGTGAAGGACACACTAAACGTTTCTTACCAAGTGCCGGAATGATGACACACATGAGACTGATGATTGTTCACCAGAAACCTCCCTTATTAGGTCGATTAAATTTGCAGTTTGCCTTTTCTACCACTACGAGCTCTAGTGTGTGTCAATGTACTCAATCATATCTGGTCGATTAGATTAGCAGTTTGCCTTTTCTACTACTACGAGCGCTAGTATGAGTCAATGTGCTGAACCATATCCGGTCGATTAGATTAGTAGTTTGCCTTTCCTACCACTACTGTAACCTTATTTTGAAGGGTACGATTACGCCACTGACGTTATGTCAAAATTTAACATTCGTTACTCATATCATGTGTTATTTCGGCAATTAATTAGCCACAAGTTATTAAGTGTAGGTGTAGTCCGTAAAATGTATTATCATGTATTTAATTTTAATTTTAAACATTTAATTCCAATTAATTGATTAGGTTTTGTTAAGGTATTAAGTTGACAGAAGTCAGAGGCTGTTTTTGTAATTAGCTAGCGCTTGAGCAAATTGGGTAATTTCAAGAGCTTGCGTCTTCTACCAAAACAGCACGAGGTGATGAAATAACTTACCTGTGTACTCAAAAACAAAAGCCGGGAGCCAAGCCCACGGTAATGAGTAAGGGTGCGGCGAATGACGAGGGTATGCGAGTGGAAAGGGAAGACCTGAACAATAGAGACGGTCGTGGCGCGACTTGGGACGAGACTCCTTTATGTGAAGAAATAACAACTCAACGAGACTTGGTTGAAGACAGTCGCAGGAGAACAGTATTGCAGGAGTTGTATTCAGGACGTATGCCAGTCCGATACATTATGGTGTTGGCAGTGTCATGCGCTAACATCATAAGAGAGGTTAAGGGACTTACAATCCACCACCATTATTCATTCTGAGTAGCCTAAATACCTCAGAATTAATAGTAGCCTGTTATTTACAATAAATTCCACGTGTGATGATGTACTTCTACCGCCAACAACAGCAGCATTCTCTCAGGGAGAGACTCTTCCATAAAGCCGATTCATCGTTTGGTAAGCTCATTGACTTTATGCACAAGCTCTCTTTCTGCACTTTTGAATAAATCAACCTAAATTATTAAATTAAATTCATAACGCCTCCGTTTTCTTGCAACTTTGTGCCTATCTTAAATTCTTTTGTTTTCTTTCTACGTAAAGTCATTAATTTATGCATTTTGATAATTTGTTTGTTTTTGATGCCATTAAATTTTTATTTAAAGTAAATGCAGTCTGTCTCCTTTCTAGATGATACAAATAGATATAAGCCATCCTCTTTTCCCCGAAGCAAATGTTATTCAGGTTAATGACTAAGTCATACCACGACTTGAGTCGATGGAGTCTGGTGAATGTTCTACCTGAGCTAGGACGTAAAGTTATTTATGATTAATTGGGGTATCAGTCTCAGATCAAACCCTTGGCGCCCAACACTCTTACATATAGCTTCAGATCTGGTGACCACTGATGGGTCATTTCGTCAAATGGTAAGTCAGGTAAAAATTGGATACAGAAATTAATAATCTGGCAGGTTTTGGTCTTATTTATTGTTCCAAATTAACATACACAGCCAACAGTACCGTTACATTGTCGCCATAAACGTGGGACGAAAACCTGATAACATTTGTGGAGGGAAAAGTGACATATTTCTGTACCTGCATTTTGGGGGATTTTATATATCAACGTGAGTCAGAATGAGTGATTCAGAAGACTATATGTTGCTACGTAATCAAAAACAGCTAGGGAGAAAGTTGATGAAGGAGAAAGATGAAGAGGCGCGTATTAAGTTAGTAGAGGAAGTGGAAAGTAGCACAGGGATGATGTCGGAGGTAAATCCCAGTAATGATGGTGAGAAAGAAAGTCCGGGAGATATGAAGAGCATGTTCGCGAGTCTTATACAGGTATTAAATACGAAATTTGATCAAAACAGTAAAGAAATTAGTAGTAAACTAAATGATAAATTGGAGGAAAGCAGTAGGGAAATTAAAGAAAGTAATAAAGAACTTAACAGTAAATTGGATCAAAACAGTAAGGAGATGGATAAGAGATTTGAGCAAATTAAGGGTGAATTCAGGGGTGTGATGGAAGAGAAGACGAAAGAAATCCTAGCTGACATGGAGAGTAGATTGAGGAGGGTGCAAGATGAACTTGAGAGTAAAATAAGTAAGCAAGCAGAAGAATCTAAAGAGTTAATACAGTTAGAGACGAAGCAAATTAAGAAACAATTGGGAGGAGAAATTGAAAAAGTTCAGGGTACAGCTATGGAGGTTAAAGAACAACTGGGGGGAGAAATTAAGAAGATTCAGGGAGTAACGAAGGAAATTAAAGAACAGCTGGGCGGCAAAATCGATAAGGTTCAAACAGAAATTAGTAAAGAAGTTGAAAATTTGAAGAAACAGAGTAAAGAAATTATAAGTAAAATTCAAGAAATACAGGATAGGCTGAATGATAAAATTGAAGCGACAGATGGGAGCATAAACGCAAAAGTTATTAGTATAGAGAAACGAGCAGGGGAGAAAATTGCCGAACTTGAAAATAAATTAAAGTCTAGAATAAGACAAGAAGCAGGTCAGAGTCGAACGATATATATGAATAGTACGCTTAAAGAAATAGAGTTAGGAAAATTTAACAATCGGCAAGGATGCCCCATGGAGTTTTTAAATACTATTGAAGTGAGGTTTAAAGAAAGATTGGAGGACGGAAACATCGAATGGTGTAATGTTGTTGAAATAGTAGAACAGGCCTTCGTAGGGGAAACCAAAATCTGGTTTGCAGTTTATAGGGACGGTTTTGAAGATATCACAGACTTCAGACATACATTTTGTGATAAGTTTTGTAGTGAGAGCATACAATCACGGTATCGTGAGGGAATCGTGTGCGGAAAATACAACGCAAGGGGTAATCTCAACATGACGGAGTATTTCCTGGGGCAAGTGTTGGTTTGTAAATGCTTGGATGGACTGAGAGAGGAAAAAGATGTGGTAAGGCTTCTGTTAAGGCATTTCCCTTACCGGACCAAAGAGGCGGCAAGTATACAAAATGTAAAAACTGTCACGCAAGTAGCGAACCTACTAGGTACTTTGATGCGCTAGGGAAAGGTTCAAGTGAGGAAACAGTCTCTAGAAACCAGGGTAATTATAACAATCAGGCTCAGGATGCAAGAAATCAAGGAACGCAGGGAAACAGTGGCGAAGGAGGCAATTATCAAAATAGGGGTCAGAGTGGAAACAATTACCAAAACTGGGGTAATAATTTTGTGACGCCCTATCAAAACAGGAATAACTACTCGCAAGGCAGGAATTATGATTCGCGAGGAAATCAAGGTAGGGGTAATGATGGACGCAAGGGACACGGGCAGAGTAACTACGGTAATAACCCTTATGTTAATCAGAACCGAGGATATGGGAGAGGTAATCCCGTAGGTAATAATGAAAATAGTAACCAACAGAATGTGAATAGTAATAGCCAGACCAGCGTTGCGACCACTAGAGAAGGTAGAGACAATAATAGTAATTTAAACGCGAGCCAGACCGCATCATAAGGTCAGGATCTCAGTCTGCAACGTGCCCTGTTTTAACCCTGATACAGGAACACTATGACCTAAACGTAAGGAATGAATTGTTAAGAGAACTATGTGACGAAACAATATTACCAGTGGCGGGTAATATAAGTCCGATCATTAAGCTACACGTGTCCGGGACGTGTACCAATGTGTTAATAGACAGTGGCTGTGTAAGGAGTTGCATAAGCAATGCTCATTATGATAAATTAAAGGGAACTGGGGTAAACTTTGAAGAATTGCCAATTAAGAGTACTTCTGTAATCACAGCCGTGGGTAGGAAGTCTAAAATTATATCAAAACAGGTGTTAATAGAGATAAATATAAACAGTCACGTAGAGAAGCAAGTGTGCCTTGTAATTCCAAATCTAGTGTACGGCGTAATTATGGGTTCTGATTGGCTGACTAGGGTGTCAGGAAACATATGTTATGAAGAGTGGTGTATTACATTTAAATTTGGTGGTGCGGAAGTGGTGATACCGTTCAATGAACAATATAGGAGTAGTGTAGTAGGAGTGATGTGTACGTTAAATGAGATGTCTCAAGCTATAGAGCAAGAGTCAGTAACTTTTGTAGGCAGTGTGGTTACGAACGACAGTCTAGATGACTCGTTACGTGAAGCTGCGTTTCTTGGAGATGTAGAGGAAGATAAGTGTATGCTTCTCTACGATGTTTTGTCAAATAATAGTAGGGTATTTGAAGATCGAATTGGTAGAGCCAATTGTTATGTCCACTCATTGAACGTTGTTGACAATTCGGTATTTACCGGTCACCGCTATCCTGTGCCTTTTGTCTATCAGAAAGCCGTAGAAAGTCAGATCAATCAGATGCTTCAGGACGGTATAATTGAGTATTCTAACAGTCCCTATGTAAATTCACTTATTACTGTACCAAAGGCAAATGGAAATGTCAGGATATGTTTAGACGCACGTTTGGTTAATGCACACATTTCATCAGACCAATTAAAATCTATGTCTATAGAGGAGTTAATGCAAACTTTTGAGGGAAAACAATTTTTTACATGTGTTGATTTAAGTTCCAGTTTCTGGCAAGTTCCTCTTAAAGTTGAAGATAGAGCCTATACCGCATTTAGTCATCAGTACAATCTGTACCAATTTTGCAGGGTACCCTATGGGTTAAAGAGCAGTTCAGCAGCGCTGATAAGAGCACTGAACATAGCTTTAGGTGATAACACGGGAGATTATGTAACTATGTATTGAACCCTTATTGATTTGCCGATCAATAAGTCTTCATGATTTTTATTATTATTATTACTGATGCCCAGGCAGAACATGTTGGAGGTTGACAAAGGGGAGACAGATAGTGTGTCGCAACGATTACAACAGAAGCAGCGTGGTAGTTATTCCTGACGATGACCGGTTAAGCCGAGTTCAAGGACAAATTCAGTATGAACGCGCATCCAAGTCGGCGTCATTATGGGCGTGCCAGAAGAGAAGTTCCAACCGATACCCGATTGAATCAGCAAATCAGGAGAGAGGACGCCTCAACCACGCGATGGGTCGCGTACCTTAAGAAAACGGCACTTAAACACGTGTATGAAGAACCGCCGATGCGATATAATTCCGCATACGCCCGTTGAGACGTTTGGATGAAAAGAAGAAGATTGATACTAGTCCCAAGTCTGTGAGGTGAAAACTACGGATTATTTTCACAGATTGCCCCCACTCCACCCCTTTCTGTCAGTTTCTAATAAATTGATCGGTGATGAGCTGTTTGAGACACAACTTTATCGAGCTCTGGTGAGCAACGTTCACGCCAGTTTGAGTCACGATTTATCAAGCTCTAGTGAGCATACTTCACGTCTGTTTGGACAAACATTTTATTTTGTGCTCAAGGGAGCAGAGTTCACGTTTAGCGGAGGGGGACCTCTAGTCGAGATAAGCGCTACGCGGTAGACATAATTTGAGAGACTCGTTAAAAGCCAGTTGCGTGGTGAACGAAGAGTGTAATTTTCTGTAAAATTTTGTGTTATATTTTTTGTGACGTATATGTGCGTGTGATATAAGCAAATGCTGAGATAGGGCCAGTTCTACGTTGAGTAATCGCCTAGAACTTTATTGTGAGTGGAAGTCAGTAGCTCATAGCGATTCTAGCTAGGCAAACTAATAACTTTGAACATTTCTTTCCAAGAAGCAACGCTAAGATGTCTCCTGGAAGGCCGATTGGTGGAATGAAGTGCTACGCCTCTACCAGTACGTTGACGATGGACGAGTAGATTTCCCGTAGGGAAATGCCTTGGGATGGAGGTTTAGTTCTACAAGCTGCACGGTGATGTACAAACCATTGATTTATTCAATATGTAGCTAGATTAGACGCGGGAACGTTGTAAATATTCTATTCATTGTTTTTTTTATATTTAGATTATTTTTTGTGCGCCGACACTGTTATATTTAAATGTACGTTGGCACGTGGCCAAAGCGTTTGTTTGATTGTATATTTTTCTTATGAGTCATTATTAGTATGCACGACGTGTGTATTTTGATTTTATTGATGCGAATGCTAAACTCGTTACGGTCGATAAGTGGTGCCTTATTGAAATTCATTTTTTTTGTAGGAAATTGGGGGTAAAAGTTGTTAGATGTTTCACGAACAGGCTTTTATTCATACTAGGGTTGCCGAGCGCAACAAATTAATATGTCACTGTTAGTTCTATATTTTTTTGAGTTTTTTAGTCCTTTTCAGGTTCTTTAGTCACGGACTAGATTGGGAGCGCAAGTTGGTGGAAAATATTTTATGTCCTTTATTTCAGGTTTCTGTCAAACCCATACGTGTGATTCTATGTTTGTATTGTGTCAAGGTGTGCGTACTGATTCTTCGTGATGAGGGGTTGAATGTGCCTACCGCCCTCAAATATTGTGGTTGTATTTTAATGGAAAGGCAGAGTGCTCTCAGAGGCTACTGTACCTTGTCCAGTACTGATTCTTGGATTTCCGTGGGAAATGCTAAGATATTTTATTTTGACACACACACGTATATTATGTGCTTTTGGGAGCACGCTTCTTCGAGGCTCGAACCGGTGCCACGGCAGGTCGAGGTTATTGACACGTGGGTTGACTGATGTGCAGATTCCACTTTGCGCCCGTCTATGTCTTATGATTCATCGTTTAGGCAGTCCAGCTGACCGACTGACCCCTGTAAGCTCTCTGTAGCAAACCTGTTCTTTTAATGGCCATTGGATCATAATTTAATTGGGAGTTCGCCATGTCCGTTACGAATTACCGCATATCGTATGAAATGAAATATTTGTTTTATGATGAAAATGTTGGCTTTGAGCCTCGTGATTTCTATGACTCATTTCATTGTTAGATTTGTCTGTTGTGACACCGTTGGGTGTATTTTGTATTTCCCTTGTAAAAAATGGCAAGCGGTCATATGTGTATTTTTTTCTTGATTGGTCACGTGTTAATTTACTTGTGTTGATTTGAAAAGTCCTAGTTTTAGGCGTTAATGTTTTTTTGCTACGGCAGTTCTTTGATTCCAATTTCACGCGGAAATTATAGTTGTTTTATTTAGTGTAGGAAGTGTCGGATTAGTTTAATTAGTGTTTAGTTGGTTCCTCGTGTCTGTCTAGCTCTAAGACAATGCAGATTCGTCCCCTGAAGGTTTACTAGATGGTAACGAATCTCGCATTAATTTGTACACGTCGTGTCGCATGTACAACAGCCGCACACGCACATGTCATTGTAGTAATTTTGGGACATTTGGTCCAGATGTTTACGATCTCTCCAGAGATCAGGCGTAGTTTGGCATTTTATTAATTCAAGTGGGAGTTATTTGGGAGACCATGTGTTGTTTTGTTTTTGTTGTAAATATGTAAATTTGTTGATCTGTTATTAAATTTATATGTTTTAATCCTGGTATTCACTTTTTCCTGCATGTTATTTTGTTATATGTTACCCTGCATGTTATAAGAAGCGCTTAAAAACAACTTTACGAAATGGACTGTTACACCCCCCGAAACTGAGTCTCATATGCTTCTTTGCAAGGGTTCATATATCAAAAATGGCTGCCCATGTGGGGATTGTTGTTGTTGTTGCTTTGTTGACCTCATACTTATTTCGCTGAGAAATGATGCCAGGTCATCAGGACAAGAGTAAATTCAGTAATTTGAGGCGAAGTTGTACCGCCATGTGTATTAGTAAAATCACTGAGTTCTTAAAGTTAGAAATGTTGAACAAGGTTAGAAGTTGATATTGTATTTGTTGTTAACTTGTTCTGGCGCCCGGCTTAAAATTAGAAAATTTGCATATTTAGTGAACTCAGTCAAAAGCAGGAAGGTATTGCCTTACTTTACATTTAATTAACTTCGGTTAAATAAAGTGTTTTTCGTAAATTCTGTTAGTTAGGAATTTAAAAGCAGATCACAAGGGAGTTATTTGTTGTTTGGAAATAACAGTCATTATTCAGTAAGATTTTGATTACTGAAAATGTATTTAAATTAGAATCAGTGTAATATTTAAATATCAAGACATGTGTGTGTGTACGACTGAAATCCCATTGCATGACCCTATTTTTCTCAGAATATATTTGTGTGTTTTGCGATGGCTAGCATCGAGGAGATTAAAGTGTTGATGGAGCAGATGCCTGTGTAAATGTCTGCAAAGACGGAGGAACAGTTGAAAAGCATGAAGGAGGAGTCGCGTGAACATAGTGATAAACAATTACACGAGTTGCGTGAACACAGTGATAAACAATTACAGGACGTGAACAGTAACATTACAGTACTATTGCAAATCCAGAAATTGGATAGTGACAAACAATTACAAGAGTTGCGTGAACAGAATGATAAACAATTACACGAAGTGCGTGAGGACAATGATAAACAGTTAAATAACATAACTACTCAATTATGTGAACAGAATGATAAACAGTTAGTTGAACTAAACCACAAGTTATCGGAGCAGGCTACCTTACAAACAGTTCAATTAGAGAGGGTCACACTTGAAATAAATCAGAGTACTAAAGTAGAACTAGAGAAACTGGCAGGAGAGGTGGCAGAGGATAATTCGAAGCAGTTAGGAGAAATTAAGAAACTCGAATCCAAATTTGACGACAAACTAGTACAGTTAGATGGAATGGTAGCCGCCAAATTGAAACAAATCGAGACAGCATGCGTGACCAACACAGCAGTGATCAAAAGCACGCAGGATGAATTACAGGGCAATTCAACAGAATAGAGGCGAAAAATGTAAACATACAGGAGCAGATTAATTCAGTCGACAACAATGTGATAGGATTGATAAAGGAACTTGACAAACTGGAGATAAAAACGGAGAAAGAACGAATGCACTTGCGCGAAAACCTGGAAGACCAGTTAAGTAAAATCAAGAGCAAATACGAGAAGAAATGGAAGAACAGTTAATTAAAAATCAGGAAAAAAATAGGAGAACAGTTAAATAAGAATCAGAAAGAAATGGGAGAACAATTAATTAAAACTCAGCAGCTGATAAAAGAGCAAATAAGGGAACAGCTTGAGAGGAAACAGGAGAGCAATGAGGAAAAAATTAATAATTTGAAGAGTAGGATCCGGAAAGATTGGGAACAGCAGGTGAATGAGACTAAAGTAGATAGGCTGACGTTATTAAAGAGGCTAGGCGTGAATAACTCTCGAATGCAGGCTCTGGAGGAAAGCATCAAGTCCAAGTTCCAAGAACAAGCAGACCTCATCGTTAACAATGAGATCAGATCTTTAGAGAATGCTACTTTATTCTCTTCAGAAAATTTAGTAGGGAGACATGGAAGTATTGGAAGTCCGGAGGGGATGAAGCTAACTGAGGATACGAGCCGAGGTCAGAGTACAAAGATAACGTGCGACACATTCCAAAATCACAGAGGGGTGACGTCAACTCCACAACCTGGTCTGGCACCTGCCCAAGTCATACAAGTAATTAGGGAAAACGATTTTAAACCCGACAAATTCAGGGAAAATTCAGGATCTAGTCCAAAAGCATTTTTGCGCCAGCTGGATGATTATTTTAATGACCATCACGTCAGTCCCGCAAAACAGCTTCGACTGGTGGAGAAATTTTTAGAGGGCCCAAGTTTAATCTGGTTTCAAAGCTTCAAGTATACGTTTAATGACATGGCCCAGTTTAAAGAGTCATTTCTGAGGAAGTTGTGAAGTCCTTCACCGTAGCAGGGGTTGAGGATGGACTTATATACCAGAAAATACCATAGCACACACCCTACAAGGTTTTCTGAGTTCTTTAGTCAACAGCTAGTAAAATTCCGTGATTTTGACGAGCCGCCTTCTGAAGAAAACATGGTTTTAACTATCGGCAAGCAGCTTCCGATGAACATACAGCAATTTTTAGTGGCAGGAAATATCAAAATCGCAGTTCGGGCCGAGGAGATACTCCGCCACTTGGATGAAACGAGCATGGTTAGTCCGCAGACCGGGAGACGGGATATGGAGTGCGTGAACACTGCAGAAGTAGTTCAAGGGCATCAAAACGGTCAAAGTCAGATCAGACGAAGACACAATCCACCAATACAAAATTTACGCCCAGACGGCAGGAGTTCGACGGTCGAAACCAATATAATAATAACAATAGGAACTTCCAAAGTCGCCGTGATAATTACAACAATAATCAGAACAACAATCACAATCAGAGGACGTACCAGCGAGAATATACTAACTGGAGGGGAAACCAAAGGCAGGGTAGACCTTATCAAAGGAACGGAGACGGCAGATGGAATAATCAGAGGAATTATCGGCATGATAACAAGGGAGATTATCGTAATGACTGGAACGAGCGGTACGCTGAGTAACAAAAATATTTGGAAGAATTAAATGCAGAAGAAGAAACAGAGAAAGAGAAGTGGGGGCGTGCGATGGCAAATAGAAAAAGTCCAGATAATCACCAGGATGCGGGGGCGGAAAGTTTATTACGTCAGCAGTAGAGACACGATGACAACCGGCGAAACTCAATGAATGGGTCGCAGGAAAAAAAACACGATTACATCAAAACCAGATAGCCTGAAAACGGAGGAAACCAGGGAACGGGAGGAGTTGATTGTTGCGAATGTTGAAGAGTGGGTAGCATTCCCGGACGATTGCCTGGAGGAAGTGGTGAAGGACCGAGAGAATGTAATCAGACAATTACCAATTAGTTATGCTCATATTGGAGGTCTTAGAGTGGGGTGCCTGATCGACACGGGTAGCCAAGTGAGTTTAGTCACGGAAGCATTGTTGAAAGAAATTGGAAATAAACAAACCATTCCAATTATGCCTGTACCATTAATGAAAGTCCAAGGGTTCATTCCTGACAAGACCATAGTTTGCAAGCACCAAGCATATTTAGATCTGGAGATATTAAACCATACATTTTCACAAACGTTCATCGTGATACCAAAGATGAATTATAATATTATTCTGGGAGCCAACTTCATTTGTGATTTCCACGCTATAATTGACCTACATAATAATACTGTGAGTTTTAAACATGTCGAGGGCTTGAGTCACGTTGGTCTGAACATGGAGAGAGAGGCGAATACTTGGGTCTTTGAAGAATGCAATAACGAGGCGATTGAAGATAAGAACTCGACGGAGGAACGAGTAACGAAGACAGCTGTTATTGAAATCGACGGTCAAGATATTTCGCAGGAACTTTGGATACATTTGGCGGAGGAAGAAATTAGCGGGTCCAAATTTGAAATTTTACTTCAGGAGCGACTTAAGGAGGCAATAGTAGGGGAACCTGACAGAAGCAAATTAGAAGAGATTTTGAGATATCATAAGGGAGTTTTCGACACGATCCCTGGAAAAGTATTAAATTTCCAGTATGCCATGCAAATTACCGATTGGATCCCATTTATGAGTAAATTGTACCCGATCCCAGAGAAACATTTTGCTCAGGTCAAGGACATTATTACTAACCTATTCAATTCTGGAATGATTAGAAAAGCAGCAACCCCATATTTAAATGCAATATTGGCTGTGACCAAGCCCAATGGATCAATCAGATTATGCCTAGACGCACGGGTTTTAAATAGCAAACTGTTAGTCGAGCACGACCAAGCACCAAGGATCAAGGATGTATTGAAGGGCTTCCGTGGAAAGAAGATATATTCTAGCGTCGATTTAACGAATAGTTTCCACCACCTGGAACTTGAGGAAAAATCCCAGTTATTGACGGGGTTTTTATTTGATAACCAAAGCTATATCTGGTCTCGCATGCCCTTTGGTGTAAAAACAGCAGGATGTGCATTGATAAGAGCACTAGACAGGAATCTAACTGAAGAGGTCAAGAGCTTCACTACAAGATATGTTGATGACATACTCATAGCATCGGAAACAATGGAGGAACATTTGGAAAACCTAAACAAACTTTTGGATAATTTGAGAACCATGAATTTCAAAATTAATTTGAAGAAATCGCACTTTTGCCAGAGCGAGATTCTATATTTGGGTCACATAATTGATGTTGAAGGCGTGAGACCAAATCCGGCGAAAATAGATGCAATTAAGAAATTCCCTACACCAACTAAAGTGAAACATGTTAGAGCATTTTTGGTAGTGACAGGTTTCTCTAAGGAGAATTGTCCTGGGTACACGGAAACAGTAGCACCGATGCAAGAGATGCTGAAGAAATCTAATCGATGGTCATGGAATGAGGAGTGCGACAGGTCCTTTAGAGCCACGAAAGACCTACTGGAGAATTGTGTGAAGTTAGGATACCCAGACTTCGCGAAGAATTTTGTGATCCAGGCAGACGCTTCGTTGATTGGAATCGGCGCCATGCTTTACCAAGAAGACGCTGATGAACCCAAGAATCGATCATATTTGGCATTTACTAGTCGTAAACTTAGGAAGCACGAGAGAAACTATACTGTTACTGAACTTGAGTTGTTAGCGATTTTGTACTCGTTACAACAATGGCGCAAGATGGTCTTCGGGTACTCCATTGTTGTCAGAACTGACCACCATGCACTGACCTTCTTATTCAAAACAACGACGGCAAGTGAAAGAGTTACGAGTTTGGTCCATTTATATACAGCAGTTCGATATCACCATAGAACACTGCCCTGGAAGGATGAACATCATACCAGATGCTTTAAGCAGGAACCCTGAAGTTGAGAACGAGACAGCAGTAGATGTACAACACATAGCATTAACACCTAAGGCTCGCGAATTTTTGGTTACGTTGAAAGAAATTCAAAAGGAACAAGAAAAGGATCCGTGGATGATGATGATGGTCAAGTTTTACAAGAAGGAACTACAGCCAGATTCACCTGAATATCGAGAAGCAAAATTCCATTACCTCAATAATCTTCACAAGTTCGTGGATGATGATCACAACAAAATTCGAATTCAAGTTACAGCATCGTTACAGAGAGGACTGACGTGGCATGTCCATGAAAGTTTAGCAGATATCGGCACTGACAAAACGGAAGCAACAATAGGAGAAACTTTTACTTGGCCAAAGATGCGATACACTATTGTTGAAATAATTAGAACTTGTGACGCGTGTCAGCGTACTAAGCCCAATAACCTCATACTGAAACAGCTTCCAAAACCTTTTTACCACAGAAACCGTGCGAACTGGTCGCTATTGACTGTTTTGGTCCTCTAGTTAAGGGAAAACGAGGATGCCGACACCTTCTTGTATGTGTCGATGTATTTTCCAAGAAGGTGGTATTATGTCCAATCCAGAAGACGACATGAAAGCAAGTCCTCAGCAGAATCCAGAACAAAGCCATTCCGACGCTTGGGAAGCCGGAATTCATCTTATCGGACCATGGGACATATTTTACAAGCAATGTTTTTAGACAAGGTCTAGAGAACTTAGGAATAAAGCATGTTCTATCTAGCATTCGCCACCCTTGTAGAAATCCAAGCGAAAGAAAGATTCACTGTGTTGCCAAATATTACCGCGTCATGATTCCAAATGATCATAATAAGTGGGTCGACAGAGTAGGAGTTATTGAGATGTGCATGCATACTACGAAGCACGAGTCGACAGGTCAAGTCCCACTAGTTGTACACCACAACAGGATGCCTGAAAGATCTTGGGATAAGATTATTCCATGCCCAAGAGACCCGTTATTAACACATGAGCTGCGAATTCAGAGAACCAGAGAACACATGAGGAGCCAAGCAGACCGAAGATTGAGGAGATAGAGAGGGAAGAAATTTCATCGTGAACTTCAGGAACAGGAACTAGTGCTTGTTCGGAGACCACCAATATCAGATCCTAAGAACAAAGTATTTGCCAAATTCTGTCCAAAATTTATCGGCCCGTTCCGTATTATCAAAAATTTGGGTAATAATGCTTACAGACTTGAAGAATTGAGCACTGGCGCTAAATCTGTTTTCAATAGTGCTAATCTCAAGCCGTATCACAGAAGGGAACCATTTGATGAATAATAAGGACAAGGGATGCAGAATCCAATTGCAAAAATTTAATTTGAGAACCCACACTCACATGTACGTGGCTACGTGGTACCTGGAGGAGCGAGCTTTTTTTGTAAACAAGACGGCCGGTCTGGCAGAAGTTGTAATTGTGTGAGTGAGAGAGGGGAGGTCTAGCGAGACGTGTGAATGACATTGCAGCGAGAAGCGCGCACACTAATTGGGACTGTGGAATGCACACTCAGGCAGACGAGTGAGGTATTTAAGTGATGTTATCTATACTACTGTGGATATTGTTTTTAAAATCCAAATCAATCACTTGCTTCGAATTTCAAAACCTTGCTGAGGATAAATGAACCCTTATTGATTTGCCGATCAATAAGTCTTCATGATTTTTATTATTATTATTATTATTATTACTGATGCCCAGGCAGAACATGTTGGAGGTTGACAAAGGGGAGACAGATTGTGTGTCGCAACGATTACAACAGAAGCAGCGTGGTAGTTATTCCTGACGATGACCGGTTAAGCCGAGTTCAAGGACAAATTCAGTATGAACGCGCATCCAAGTCGGCGTCATTATGGGCGTGCCAGAAGTGAAGTTCCAACCGATACACGATTGAATCAGCAAATCAGGAGAGAGGACGCCTCAACCACGCGATGGGTCGCGTACCTTAAGAAAACAGCGCTAAAACACGTGTATGAAGAACCGCCGATGCGATATAAATCCGCATAAGTCCGTTGAGACGTTTGGATGAAAAGAAGAAGATTGATACTAGTCCCAAGTCTGTGAGGTGAAAACTACGGATTATTTTCACAGATTGCCCCCACTCCACCCCTTTCTGTCAGTTTCTAATAAATTGATCGGTGATGAGCTGTTTGAGACACAACTTTATCGAGCTCTGGTGAGCAACGTTCACGCCAGTTTGAGTCACGATTTATCAAGCTCTAGTGAGCATACTTCACGTCTGTTTGGACAAACATTTTATTTTGTGCTCAAGGGAGCAGAGTTCACGCTTAGCGGAGGGGGATCTCTAGTTGAGATAAGCGCTACGCGGTAGACATAATTTGAGAGACACGTTAAAAGCCAGTTGCGTGGTGAACGAAAAGTGTAATTTTCTGTAAAATTTTGTGTTATATTTTTTGTGACGTATATGTGCGTGTGATATAAGCAAATGCTGAGATAGGGTCAGTTCTACGTTGAGTAATCGCCTAGGACTTTATTGTGAGTGAAAGTCAGTAGCTCATAGCGATTCTAGCTAGGCAAACTAATAACTTTGAACATTTCTTTCCAAGAAGCAACGTCAAGATGTCTCCTGGATGGCCGATTGGTGGAATGAAGTGCTACGCCTCTACCAATACGTCGACGATGAACGAGTAGATTTCCCGTAGGGAAGTGCCTTGGGATGGAGGTTGAGTTCTACAAGCTGCACGGTGATGTACAAACCTTTGATTTATTCAATATGTAGCTAGATTAGACGCGGGAACGTTGTAAATATTTTATTCATTGTTTTTCTTGTATTTAGATTTTTTGTGCGCCGACACTGTTATATTTAAATGTACGTTGGCATGTGGCCAAAGTGTTTGTTTGATTGTATATTTTTCTTATGAGTCATTATTAGTGTGCACGACGTGTGTATTTTGATTTTATCCATGCGAATGCGAAACTCGTCACGGTCGATAAGTGGTGCCTTATTCAAATTCATTTTTTTGTAGGAAAAGGGGGTAAAAGTTGTTAGATGCTTCACGAACAGGTTTTTATTCATACTAGGGTTCCCGAGCGCAACAAATTAAGATGTCACTGTTAGTTCTATATTTTTTTAGTTACTTTTGAGTCCTTTTCAGGTTCTTTAGTCACGGACTAGATTGGGAGCGCAAGTTGGTGGAAAATATTTTATGTCCTTTATTTCAGGTTTCTGTCAAACCCATACGTGTGATTCTGTGTGTGTATTGTGTCAAAGTGTGCGTATTGATTCTTCGTGATGAGGGGTTGAATGTGCCTACCGCCCTCAAATATTGTGGTTGTATTTTAATGGAAAGGCAGAGCGCTCTCAGAGGCTACTGTACCTTGTCCAGTGCTGATTCTTGGATTTCCGTGGGAAATGCTAAGATATTTTATTTTGACACACACACGTATATTATGTGCTTTTGGGAGCACGCTTCTTCGAGACTCAAACCGGTGCCACGGCAGGTCGAGGTTATTGACACGTGGGTTGACAGATGTGCAGATTCCACTTTGCGCCCGTCTATGTCTGATGATTCATCGTTTAGGCAGTCCAGCTGACCGACTGACCCCAGTAAGCTCTCTGTAGCAAACCTGTTCTTTTAATGGTCATTGGACCATAATTAAATTGGGAGTTCGCCATGTCCGTTACGAATTACCGCATATCGTATGAAATGAAATATTTGTTTTATTATGTAAATGTTGGCTTTGAGCCTAGTGATTTCTATGACTAATTTCATTGTTAGATTTGTCTGTTGTGACACCGTTGGGTTTATTTTGTATTTCCCATGTAAAAAATGGCAAGCTGCCGTATGTGTATTTTTTTCTTGATTGGTCACGTGTTAATTTACTTGTGTTGATTTGAAAAGTCCTAGTTTTAGGCGTTAATGTTTTTTTTGCTACGGCAGTTCTTTGATTCCAATTTCACGCGGAAATTATAGTTGTTTTATTTAGTGTAGGAAGTGTCGGATTAGTTTAATTAGTGTTTAGTTGGTTCCTCGTGTCTGTCTAGCTCTAAGACAATGCAGATTCGTCCCCTGAAGGTTTACTAGATGGTAACGAATCTCGCATTAATTTGTACACGTCGTGTCGCATGTAGAACAGCCGCACACGCACATGTCATTGTAGTAATTTTGGGACATTTGGTCCAGATGTTTACGATCTCTCCTGAGATCAGGCCTAGTTTGGCATTTTATTAATTCAAGTGGGATGCATTTGGGAGACCTTGTGTTGTTTTGTTTTTGTTGTAAATAGTGTAAATTTGTTGATCTGTTATTAAATTCATATGTTTTAATCCTGGTATTCACTTTTTCCTGCATGTTACTTTGTTATATGTTACCCTGCATGTTATAAGAAGCGCTTGACAACAACTTTACGAAATGGACTTTTACACCCCCCGAAACTAAGTATCATATGCTTCTTTGCAAGGGTTCAATATATTGATGATCTTGTAATTAGTTCGCGTACTTGTGAAGAGCATTTGGTTCACCTGGACACGGTTTTTAAGAGACTAAATAAAGCAGTGTTCACCCTGAAATTGTCTAGATCTGCGTTTTGTAAGTCACAAGTAACTTTCCTGGGTCATAGTGTGTCACGTTCAGGGGTAATTCCAGATGAAATTCGGATCAACAAAATTCTGGATGCAAGTGCGCCACAAAATATTAGACAGCTGAAGACGTATTTAGGAATCTGTAATTTTTTTAGACGCTTTGTGTTAAAATATTCTAAGTTAGTAGAACCATTCAGGGACCTCTTAAAGCAAGGAAGCAGAAGGAGATGGGATGTGACCCAGAAACAGGCAATATTGCAGATATTGTAGCTGTTGAGCAGGTAAATCAAAAATGGTAAATACGTAGGTATTTATGAGGTATCAGATGTGGTCAGTATCATTGATCTGTGTGAGATTAACTGTTAAAGAAGAGAGGGAATTGAGATGAAGGGAGAACTGGTATGGAGTTTGGTACATAAAGGGAGTTTTTTCTAAAGGGACAAACAGGACAGAAATATGATGGATTGTATGTATTTCTAGTGTTGTTCTTATTTTCAGTGATATCCACCTAATGACATATGAGAGAGAGTTTGGGTGAAGCACAACCAAATTACTAGTGATCGTGTGTGCGTTTGACCTTACACAAAGCACTTGCAATACAAGGTGGTTTGGGAAATCAAACTGCAGATCACAAAGTGAACTCGTGTGATTTGAAATAAGAAAATGTGACAAAGGGCAAATAAGAGAACACGTATATGTCCTTTTTTCCTACACATATAGGTAAAATAAACAATCAGCGATAATGACCGCAGGACAATAAAAAGAAAACAATAAGCTATATGCGATTGAGACATAATAGCCTAAGCAAAAACATTGGTGTTAAACCAAAAGAAGAAATGTTGATTGTATATATAAATGTCTATAAGGGTAATGTATTATGTGTAGTATATTATATTAGGGTTCTATGTTAAAATACACGTGTCTTAGGAAGATCACGCGGAATATAGTAAACAATAGTCTGCGTGATTTTCCGGGACAAATGTAACCTTATTTTGAAGGGTACGATTACGCCACTGACGTTATATCAACATTTAACATTCATTACTCATATCATGTGTTATTTCGGCAATTAATTAGCCACAAGTTATTAAGTGTAGGTGTAGTCCGTAAAATGTATTATCATGTATTTAATTTTAATTTTAAACATTTAATTCCAATTAATTGATTAGGTTTTGTTACGGTATTAAGTTGACAGAAGTCAGAGGCTGTTTTTGTAATTAGCTAGCGCTTGAGCAAATTGGGTAATTTCAAGAGCTTGCGTCTTCTACCAGAACAGCACGAGGTGATGAAATAACTTACCTGTGTACTCAAAAACAAAAGCCGGGAGCCAAGCCCACGGTAATGAGTAAGGGTGCGGCGAATGACGAGGGTATGCGAGTGGAAAGGGAAGACCTGAACAATAGAGACGGTCGTGGCGCGACATGGGACGAGACTCCTTTATGTGAAGAAATAACAACTCAACGAGACTTGGTTGAAGACAGTCGCAGGAGAACAGTATTGCAGGAGTTGTATTCAGGACGTATGCCAGTCCGATACATTATGGTGTTGGCAGTGTCATGCGCTAACATCATAAGAGAGGTTAAGGGACTTACAATCCACCACCATTATTCATTCTGAGTAGCCTAAATACCTCAGAATTAATAGTAGCCTGTTATTTACAATAAATTCCACGTGTGAAGATGTACTTCAACCGCCAACAACAGCAGCATTCTCTCAGGGAGAGACTCTTCCATAAAGCCGATTCATCGTTTGGTAAGCTCATTGACTTTATGCACAAGCTCTCTTTCTGCACTTTTGAATAAATCAACCTAAATTATTAAATTAAATTCATAACGCCTCCGTTTTCTTGCAACTTTGTGCCTATCTTAAATTCTTTTGTTTTCTTTCTACGTAAAGTCATTAATTTATGCATTTTGCTAATTTGTTTGTTTTTGATGCCATTAAATTTTTATTTGAAGTAAATGCAGTCTGTCTCCTTTCTAGATGATACAACTAGATATAAGCCATCCTCTTTTCCCCGAAGCAAATGTTATTCAGGTTAATGACTAAGTCATACCATGACTTGAGTCGATGGAGTCTGGTGAATGTTCTACCTGAGCTAGGACGTAAAGTCATTTATGATTAATTGGGGTATCGGTCTTAGATCAAACCCTTGGCGCCCAACACTCTTACATATAACTTCAGATCTGGTGACCACTAATGGGTCGTATCGTCAAATGGTAAGTCAGGTAAAAATTGGATACAGAAATTAATAATCTGGCAGGTTTTGGTCTTATATATTGTTCCAAATTAACACACACAGCCAACAGTACCGTTACATTGTCGCCATAAATGTGGGACGAAAACATGATAACATTTGTGGAGGGAAAAGTGACATATTTCTGTACCTGCATTTTGGGGGATTTTATATATCAACGTGAGTCAGAATTTTTTGTTTGATAGAGCTCTCCAAGACTCCAAGGGCCCTTTAGACCTTGAACGTTTTGCACAATTGAGAAAATTGCTCCCTTTAACGTTTTTGATACTTTGTCTGCTAAGAAATGTTTTCATGATTAATAGGAAATAAGGGTAGAAAGAAATAAATAAAGAAAGAAAGGATGATGATGATGATAATTGTTGTTTTAAGGGGCCTAACATCTAGGTTATCGGCCCAAGAAAGAAAGGAAGAAAGAAAGAAAGAAAGAAAGAAGGAAGGAAAGAAGGAAGGAAGGAAAGAAATAAAGAAAGAAAGAACGGAAGAAAGATGACAGAAAGAAGGAAAGAGGGAAAAAAAGGAAGAGGGGAAGATAGGAAGAAAGAAATAAAGGAAAGAAGAACAAAGATAGAATGAAACAAAGATAGAAAGATGTGTTTCTTCTTATTTTCTTTCAGCTCAGTCATAAGGATTAAAGTTGAATCTGTGTTCAAATAACACATTCTATTGGCTTCAATATTATCTTATGTGGCGTGGTTGTCATAACACAAGGTTGTTACATGGATCAATTATTGTACTTCATAAATAAACGGGATTAATGCGACTCAGAAACGAAATAGTTGAACCAAAATTCTTAGTCAAGTTATTGACTTAATTAAGCTAATAAACGTGTTTGAAGTCATCTCAATTACTGCCATCCGTGGTTCGATCTTATTGTGAAGAAGCATTTTTACAGCTAGTAACTCCAGTTTATGTATTAGTATTACTACCATGATACAAGATTCAAGCATAAGGTCTATCTCCACATTCACACAAGAGCCATAACAAAATAAATATGAAAAACCTTTATGTGTAAATAGCTATCGTTTCAAGAGACTTAATTATATTTTACCGTCACTACTTAATGAACTACAACCTGGATTGTCCAACATGAACAGCAAACAACTAGCTATACGTCGCATAAAAATTATTACCTAAATAATCATTAATTCATAACATAAACTTATTATTGCATGCACTCTTGCATTGAAATACAATCTGTATATTTGTTGTAAAAAATAATTAGTTTTATTTATCGTATGGCGTATACATGAGCTACAGATCTATATTTACACTATTTACATAGTTAATCGCTTGTGGCGTCCCCAGGAAAAATTCTCTTCTATCTCCGTCGAAACGGCTCAGTGGGCATTCTTGGGTGATGTGCTTCACAGTTTGCCTCTCAGCACCACAGTCGCAACAAGATGATGACTTTTTCCTCCATTTGTATAGCAGATCTGCACACACACCATGGTTAGTTCGGATCCGGTTTAGCTTGGACCATACTTTCCGAGGTTGTTCAAAGCCAGGTACCTTCTGTGAGATGCATGACATTTCCAAAGACTCTGCTGGGGCGAATTGTCTCCATTCATTAGACCATTTCTCAGTAAGGTTGAAATTACTCATTGCCAGGTTCTCCGCCGTGCAGATGGGTGGATGTCTTGACTTCAGTCTATGTATATGTAGGTGGTGGATATCCTCATGAATGGGCAGTCTTTGATTAATCTGGATCTTCTTGTATTCATTCATCAAAGCATTGCATCTGCGGAGGTGGGGTGGGGGAATATGGCTTAATACAGGCAGCCACTGAATAGGAGTTGATCTGATCGTGCCTGTGATCATTCTCATTGTGTCATTTAATTTAACATCTATTCTCTTCACTTGAGGGCTGTTTATCCAGACAGGGGCACAATACTCTGCAGTAGAGTAAACCAGGCCAAGAGCTGAGCAACGTAAAGTAGTTGCACTTGCACCCCAAGTAGTACCACACAGTTTTCGAATGATGTTGTTGCGTGTCTGAATCTTGGCAGCACTCTTTCTCAAGTGTTCTTGGAACGACGGCGTTCTATCGAGTGTAACACCCAGATATTTGGGGTGTCTATTGTGGCGGAGAAGGGTGTTATCGAAGTATACCTTGAGATCCCTTGAAGCCATTCGATTGTTCAGATGAAAACAAGAAACTTCTGTTTTACTCATGCTTGGTTGGAGTCTCCATTTTCGGAAGTAGTTTCCTAAAACAGCGAGATCTTTTGTCAGCGTTTCCTCTATCTCCTCGAAGCTTAGGTCGTTAGTGGCAAGTGCCCAATCATCTGCATAACCAAATTTCCTGGATTTTGTGGGGGGTATATCTGAAATATATAAATTGAACAGAAGTGGGGCAAGCACTGATCCTTGTGGAAGTCCATTGTTTAGTTTGCTGGATCTGCTGATTTCACTTCCCATGACTACGCGAAATGTTCTGTCACTCAGCATGTTGTTTATAAGGTGAGCCAGACTCCTGCATGGAATCACTTTAAGGAGTTTGCTGATAACGCCTTCTCTCCACACTGTGTCGTAAGCTGCCTTTAGGTCTACACATGCTACCGAAGTCTTTAGTCTTTGTTGGAATCCTGCTTCGATGAAGGTAGTTAATGACAGGACTTGATCGGCACAACTTCTTTGTGGTCTGAATCCTGCTTGTTCAATAGGGATCGTTTCGAACACTTTTGTAGCAATTCTATTCAAGATTAGTCTTTCTAGTAGTTTATAGCATGCACTGAGCAATGCTATTGGTCTATAGCTCTCTGGTGTTTCACTAGGCTTTCCTGGTTTTAGAATTGCAATGACTTTACTCATTTTAAATAAGCGAGGTAGGTTGCCTGTTCGAAGAATGTAAGTTAGAAACCTAGATAACCATAGTTTCGTATTTTCTCCACTATTAATCAGAAACTCGGGGTGAATCCCATCAATTCCCGGTGCTTTACCAGATTTCATATCTTCTAAAGCTGCATCGATATCGTGCACACTAAATGGTCTAGTGTATTCCGAATGAAGGGGGCTTGTGGCCTTGAGACTGGTTAATTGCTTTTTGATATTTCTTGTATGATTTCTGTCTCTCGGTGTCCTAGACAAAGCAACTATATGAACAGCAATTTGGTTTGGAGTAACTGCAGGATTTTTACGAACAATGGGAGTGGCCCCACCAAGCTTCCGTAACAATGACCATGCCTTTCTGCTCGATTCTATGAAATTCATAGATGTTACAGTTTCAATCCATCTTTCTCTTCGGGCATTATCAAGATTATGAAGCAGTTCATCCCCGATTTCTTGTTCGCCACTGGAAAGGAACTCTTGGTATAGCTTTTCATTGTCATCAGTCCATCCAGGAATGTATTCCTTTCTGTAACCTCTAGGAATGTGTCTTTTTGCTGTGGCAATTACAGCACCCACAAATCTCTCATAGTTGTTGCTTGTTGGCGGTATCCTTCTGACACATTATCAAGGTTACTCGAGAACGCTTTCCAGTCTGCTTTCCTGAAGTTCCATCGTGGGCGAGGATAAGAAGTTACCAGAGGTATCTGCATTCCAACCTCAAGACGCACAGGACGATGTTGACTACGTGGGAAATCTTGAAGTACTTTCCGTGAAGTAAACAGAGGTTGTTTATTTTGATCACTGGAAACAAAACATAGGTCTGGGTTGAACTCCTTTTTCCATGCGGCAGATCTAAATGTACCTCTATCTTTTGCATCAAATATAAGATGAATGTCATGTTCCTCGGCCCAATTCATGAGAGTGTCTCCATTAGAATCGGTGGCACTATAATTCCATTCTACATGGTGACTGTTGAAATCTCCCACATAGATGGCTGTATGGTTTTGTACCTGAATCATCTGGGAGGGCCACGGAGAAAGTGGAGGCTTGTAGATGTTTGTAATGATGAAATCTCCAACTTTAATGACAACAGTGTGAATGTCATATTTAGAGCTAGATGTGAGCAATGAAGCATTTTCAACGGTGCTGCGAACATATGTAGCAGTGCCATATGCATGGTGGTATGTCGCACCTACGATATCATATCCTGATATTTGCCCTCTGGTTTGTAATTGATGTTCGTCCACCACATGTGTTTCCTGAATAGTATCCACATCGATGTTTTCATCTCGTAGGATTTTTGACAAGTAGTGGCATTTGGATTTACTTATGTCTTCTATATTTAGATGAAGAACTTTAAGCGTAGGCCCGAAGGTCTTTGCCTGTTGGTTTTAAAAAGAACCATTTGAATGATTTTTCATTTTCATGTACAATAGCCAGGAGATCGCTAAGATAGTCTGGCAGCCTGATCACTGTTGCTCGTTTAGCACCACCCAGGGAGCACGTGTAGGGTAATTTCAGGTTAAGGCCTACGGACGTGAGCAACTCCACTCCCCAAATAATTAGTATGTCTCACAGATAACGAAAGTCTGAGTCGGTCAACACGATTTTTCCTAAAAGAGATGGGTTACTCCCTAATCATGAAAGAAATTACATGGGATTAACAAGTACACTTGGATGACCAGTTTCGATCGTCAAGCGATCATCGGATCCATTACGCTTAGGTCCTAAAATGTATGTCAGAAAGTATGGGTGAAACTATTATATTTACGATATGTACTGTACACTTATTTAAGTAGTTGCAGTATGATTGGGGCAGCCCCCAATTGAGAGTAGTGGCCAATATAACTGCTCTCGCCAGAAAAGCGCAAGACACCATCAGATAAGTATCCAGTACAATACAACCTGTATTGACCACTTAACTACAATCACATATTCACTTTAAACAAGCAAGTTGGGAGATCAATCACCAATTCCAGAATTTTAACAAAACATCGTATAGACCACAACTAACAAATATTGACGAGTTTTTTTAAATTTATCGTATGGCTTTTAGTGCCGGGAGGACATGTTTGGCTCACCTGAGTCTGTAGGTGCTTCCAGCGGACACCCTTAGGGTGAGCTACAAGTTCCGTTCAATTTCAAGTAGTTCCAACTTTCACTACCAGATATCAATGATACCTAGTGGTGAACGTTGGAACTTTGATAGACCGTTCCAACGAAATCTAACATAACAATTTAGCTTCACACAAGTTTAGTCTGTGGAAGGATCTTTTACATGCCGTAAATCTGTGACATGGGACCACCGGCTTTATTTTCCCTCCGAAAGAAGGCATACTGAAGGATTTTTAACGCTCTTAAAAATCCGACGACTTCAGCCGGGTTTGAACTCGCTATCATGGGCACAGCAGTTCAGCATGCTACCAACTCATAGTGCAACAGACAGACCAACATATAACTGGCAGACAAACAGACATACAGACGAACACACAGAAACAAACAGAATACCGACACATATTTCCGCATTCATTTAACAGTCTGAAACGTGTAAATAAAGCAAAATTCCGTGGAAATTCAGGAAGCAGCAATAGTTTCATTTTTACAGTGTGTATAGACAGGTGAAGGAATTGTGTAACGTCAGTAGGTAAGTAAAGAACGCGAACGGTGACCTCAGGGAAGTAGTTCCGTTATCTTGTAACAGTCCTCATGATTAATCTTGTAGGAACCACTGTTACAAGCTACCCTCCAACTTTGACAAGTTACGGGCCGGCATTTAGAAGAGGAACAGCGCCACAAACTTTACAAATTATGAATGTGTGGACAAGAGGGCAATATTTCAGAGTGACACACCCTATAAATCTGATCACAGAAAAGTTGCTTGCCTGAAGAGTTTTACATGATAAGAAATCATGTCCGTTGTGTTTGTGTGTATGTGATTTGTTTGAAATGTGCTTGCCTGACATGCACACATGTGTTGCACGTTAAACCAACTTCCAGTGCAACATGAAATGGTCGTACTAACCTGCTTCTTCAAAGACGTGGGTAGATACTGTATTCTTCTAATATTACAAGCCATTTTTCAGTGTTGTTTAGTTTTAATAAAGAAAGCTTTTCAGTCGGTCTACACAAATTGTGCCAAATCATATTCGGTGGAAAAGCAATTATGTATATAAACTAACCTGAAAGCCGGCGGCGGTCCCATGTCATAGATTTATGGCGGGTTAAAGAACCTTCCACTAATTACACCTGTGTAAAGCTAAATTAATTATAGGTTAAACAACGCTCTTAGGGTTCCCACGTTCGTAGCCAGGAGCTGACTGCGGTGGCGTCTAGCAGCCAAGTTCCGAACTAGTAGTTGTTGACGGTGGCGTTTGGCGGCAAAAGTAGGAACTACTTGAAATTCAATGTCTGCAGTCCTTACTTGAATTAAAAATAGATAACACACACTAATACAGACATCACAATTAACACCGGTTATCAGACAGTTTCTACGCACACCCAAAGTACACGGGGCTACATGACCGCGTTGTCTCAGCCCCTAAACTAAGGAACCAACCAACCAACCAACTTTCTTCAGTTCAAATTAAATGAAATCATTTAAGAATTAAAATAAAATAATATAGAAGTAGTTAAGTCTAAATTTGTTTGAAATGAAATGTTTATGATAAAAATTGTAATAAAAATGAAATAAAGTAATACAATTATTGTAAAGCCCAATATTAAATTTTATTTTATTTATTTACTACATTACTACATTATAGGCTATGGATATCCATAACATTTTTATTTTAATTCTTAATTGGTTTCTTTTAATTTGAGCTGAAGAAGACCCCAATGTCAGGTCGAAACATGTACGATATATAACATTTGTGTGAGTACTGATTGACGTATAATTTAAACTTTTAATTCATCTATCAATACGGATATTTAAAACATTTATGATATCAATGGGAAATGCATTTGCATCCTATAAGATATTTATCACAAAATAACATGCTTTTATGTACAAAATAGGGGGGGGGGGGGGTAGGCGGGATGGTACTTAATTGGATGACATGTTACCATCGTTAAGCGATCATCATGAGGCTTGGTTAATGAACAATGTTTATGTATTACACTTATAAAATTGACACGTTACACAAGTTTTCACATACAGCGATGGGGAGCGGGGGTTCGGCAGTACGCATGTGCGGTCTCTCTATTCATCATCATCATTTACTAAAGGCAAAGCCTTGTCGCTGCACCCACATTTTACAGTTTTCTGCTTGTCTTCATGCTGCCATGCCAGGTCTCCAATGGAGTTCTTGATGTACGACATCCTTGGACGTCCCCTTGGTTTACTTCCCAATATTTTGCCCTCGATAATAGTTTGGATAAGAAAGTCGTGCCTTATTACATGTCCAAGGAACTTTGTTTTCCTCTTCCTTATTGTTTTTAATAAACATCGATTCTCCTTCACGTCCTGCAGAACAAGATCATTTGTTTTCCTGTCCATCTAACTTCTTCTTGTCATTCTTCTCCAAAATCACATTTCTTCAGCCTTAATTTTTGTTTCCTCCAGTTTCCCTTAATGCCCAGGTTTCGCTTCCATACAGTAAGACACTCCAAACAAAGGTTTTGAGAAATTGCTTTCTAGTCCTCAAACTGAGGTGATTATTTATCAATAAGTAATTTTTATTTCGGAAGGCTTGTTTTGCTACCTTTATTCTTTTCTTGATATCTGACAGGCATTTGATATTAGAGGTTATCATACTACCTAAATATGGGAATTCTGTGATTTGTCCAATTCCAGTTTTAGGCTTATTCACTTTTATGTTTGTTCTAGTTGTACGCTCCTTTTTGCCAACTATCATTAATTTTAATTTTTTAGTATTGATTTTTAGTTTGACGTTTTCTAAGGATTTGTTGAATATATTTAGCATGTTATACATAACCTTTTCAGAATTAGTCAAGAGTGCAATGCCATCTGTAAAGTGGATACCGTGCACCTGTATACCACTAAACTTCACCCCTTTTGTTTTTCTCTTTCATTTCTCTAACTGCATTATCTATCAACAGGTTAAACAAAATAAGGTGACCTAAATATCGATAGTCAGTAATACTACATTGTGCTTGTTGTTCATCCAGTTTTAAGTATGCAGTCTGTCACTGAAGGCCTCTTTCCACTATTCCCATTTGCATTACACAGAGTACAATTACAGGTAAAAAGAAGGCGCGAATGTGTGAAGCTGGCAGTGACCGACTTGATGTGTTTTGAATGCAATGTATGCTGTACGCGGGAAGGTATCGACAGTTCAAACCCAGCTGACTTCTCCTGGCGCGCTGACAATACCTTTTTTTTTGTCGTGTGGCCTCCTGAGAGGCCGAGTGCAGGTCTTTCTAGTCGACGCCCGTGGGCGACCTGGGCGTCGGGATGAAAGATGGAATGGATAAAGAGATAGGATTTGGTTAGGAAGTGGCCGTGCTATCAAGTAAGGTAGCATTTGTCTGGAGTAGAAATAGGAAATCACGGAAAACTACTTCCAGGATGACTAAGGTAGGAATCAAACCCGCCTCCTCTCAGATTTACCTCACACGGTTGAGAGTACCCTGTTCTAGCTCTCAGAACAAAATTCAATTTCTTGGCAGAGCCGGAAATTGAACCCGGGCCTCAGGTGACAGCCAAGAATGCTAGCCATTACCCAACGAGGCGAACCCACAAAAACAGGTACACTTAGTTGACGACCAAGACATCCCTGTTACCACAATAAAGAATCAGGAATATATTTCATTTAGCTGGCAATATGCAAACATTGGTGTGAAGAATAGTATTATCATAGCGTGTGTAAATCTCGACCGTAGCACACACGTTCTATACAGACAATGCCTCACACGAAGAAATGAGTCAGTCAGCCCACATTGTCACGCGACACACCTCTAAAAAGGTGAAACAACACAATTAGCAGAGGAATTCCTTCAGTCTCAGCTAGTACATAACATAATTACTTACTGCCTTCCCGGGAGACCGGTCACTAAGTGTGTTCATTTGTCAGCTCGTAGAAACATGCACTTCTACCTACGTGAGAAGCATTGTGTGAGAAAGGTTCCTAAACCCACTTGGTTTCATTTCTGAAGGTGTGACTCTTCCCAATTGTGCTATGTTACTTTATTATCTTTCAGTAATTTAGCATGCTTTGTTCGTAACAATGAAATCGCATCAGAGATCGAAACCATAACGTTGTCACTGTGAAATTGCTAGGTCGCCGTCGTGACCTAGCAATGAGTATGTAAGCTTGCCACCAAGACGATTTGGGTTTCATGAAGGATTTAGAGCACAGGTATCCTGTCCATAGCAGTACGCCGGGCGCGCTGGCACACTGGCTGTTCGCCGGCTTCTGTCTCGGACGGCCTTGCAGCGATGGTGAAGGAAGACTATATGTCTGTCTCTATCGCTCGCTTTCCCGTCCCACTCCCTCCCGTACTGCCTTCGTTGTATTTTGGTTGATCGGTCAAATAGTATTCAGTATGTATGACTTTATTTATTTATTTATTTATTTATTTATTTATTTATTTAGCGTATGGCTTTAGAGATACAATATGTACACAGTTTACAAACTATATATTTACATCTAGATTATTTATATAGGTAATTGTCTCTGGTGATACATGAGCGAAATCAGTGACGCCGCCACTGTACTTTCTTTTTGGACACTTTGGATGGACTGCTTAGGGTCACCACAATCACAGTTAGGTGAAGGAATAATTTTCCATTTATAATGGAAGTCTGCACAGTTGCCATGACCCGTACGAATCTTGTTGAGACTTGACCTTGTTTTCCGAGGAAACTCAAATCCAGGTGGCAGCGATGATCCAATGCGTGGTAATGTTGATCCAGGCCTAGTATCCTGTCTTCCATGCCATTCTTTAGTTAAGTTGAAGTTGGTATTCTCCAAGTCTATTACAGTCCTTTTTGATGGATTTCGACATCTTAGACGATTCAGGCGAACATCAGCAATGTCACAGTGTATTGGAAGTTGTGGATTATCCATTATTTTCTTGAACTTCCTGACGAGAGCGTTTTTACGTCGAAGATCTGGTGGAGGGATGTGGCTGAGGATAGGTAGACAATGTGTGGATGTAGACCTTATTTTGCCAGTGATTAGGCGCATGGTGTTGTTGAGCTACGTATCTATGTGGTTAGTGTGTGGGCTATTCAACCAAACTGGGGCACAGTACTCTGCAGCTGAAAACACAAGCCCCAAAGCTGTACATCGAAGTGAAGTTGCCGATGAACCCCAAGTTGTGCCACATAGATTTTGGACTATATTGTTGCGGGTTCTTACTTTGGATTGAGTATTGCAGAGGTGTTGTCTATAGGAGAGTGTTCTATCTAATGTAATTAGGGAATCTATTATGTCTCAATAATTGATTTCCAATGAACACCTGTAATTCTTTATTGGCCATCTTGTTGTTTAGATGGAAGCAGCATACTTCTGTTTTTTCAGTATTAAGTGTAAGTCTCCGCATCTTAAAATATTGTGTCAGTTCTTTCAAGTCGTCCGTTAGGGTCATCTCAGTTTTCTCAAATGTTGTGTCTCTGGTAGCAAATGCCCAGTCATCTGCATAACCAGATTTCCTTGAAATTGTGGCAGGTATATCTGCTGCGATATATAAGCTAAATAAGATTGGAGCAAGAACAGAACCCTGAGGAAATCAATTATTTATCGAAGTACAGTATGTATGAAAACAAATTGAAACAAAACAACAAGAAAAAAAAAGGAATGTGACTGAAATTGCAATGTCTTACATGAGTTACATGATACCTTACCAATACTTCTGAGTGTTAACCACGTAATCTTCAAGTACCGGTACGCGGAGAAACACGCACGAAATACAATGCAGATGTGTCGGACAACCAACGCATTGGACGAATATTTTTTTGTTTACATTACGTTCGGTACGCTAGCGATCCCAACTTGACTCTGTCTGACGCGCCAGCAGTCAGGTCATGCAGCTCAACCAAGAGAGGCAGAAGCCAGCCAGCTGGATGCCCCTGATTTAGAGCCTGGTAAGAGGGATGGGAAGGGATTAATTCAGAACTATCAGGAAAATCAAGGAAGATAATGGGTTCGAACCTCACTTTGGGCATCTTAAAAGAAGTTTCATCGATTATCCATTTCGGAACCAACCCAATGCTGAAACTGTTCCTAATGAATAATAATAATAATAATATATTTTTAAAACTCTCATCCCACCAGCTCGACTTGACCCACGGACTCTGCAAGGGATCGTTCCTCTACCGCCACAAGGAGCTGGACACACTTTGTCAGCAGATACAATTGGGGAGAGAATAGGTTTATCGCTCTGGTGACCGTTAACTTTGTTCTAATTAAGGAAGGGTCAGGAAGGGTCAGGAAGGGACAGGAAAGGGATTTGGGTAGGAAATCAGCCGTGGACCATCCCGGCATTTACCTGGTGGTGAAGATGTGAAACCACGGAAACTACTTTCAGGACGGCCACGTGGGATTCGAACTCTCGCTGTCCAGTAAGGGACGAGGTAGTGCGTTAGCACTCATACCGGCCACCGCTGCCGGTATAATAAGAACCAGAACAAATCCTGAAAATGCCTGGTTTCACGGTACACGATTGCCGATCAGCAAGTCATCCTAGGGTCGTTATGCTTTACAGCAGACATGGGCAAGCCTTTGGGGGGCAGGGCCAGTAGAACTAGAAA
This sequence comes from Meconema thalassinum, assembly GCA_946902985.2. NCBI lineage: Eukaryota > Metazoa > Arthropoda > Insecta > Orthoptera > Tettigoniidae > Meconema > Meconema thalassinum. The sequence goes on from OX336390.1 coordinate 591,468,868, forward strand.
ATAATCTAGGCGGGCCGAAAAAAAACACATGTTTGTAGATAGATTATAAACTTCTTATTTCTGATTTTTAAATCGAACAAAACTTACTAGCATTACCCGTCGCTGCTTCACCCGCGAATATTCTAGTTGTAAAGAGTACACTTAGCAAAACCTCAATCATGAATGCTATGACTGATTTATCCTTGATATGAATAATGAGACTTTATCAATTCAGTTACTGGTGCAGTGGTTAGGGGTTTGTCATTCCTTCATAGATATATCAGAGCGATGTTAGTTTTCTGGGAATATCACAGACACTGTTAATTTAAGTGCCTTGAAATGTGGTTTTAGGAGACCCTTTATAGTCGGGTGAAATAGACCTTTCGTACCACACTCACACGTGAAAATTGCGTGAAAAAAATCTAGAGTGCCCCTTGACCCCCTTAAGCGCATTATACTGTATGTATTGATAAATTTTACATCTTAATTTGGTTCAGTGATAACCTTATAACCGTCTGGAAACTTTCACAGTAATGTAATAATTGGAATTGCATTGCGTCTTACAGAAATAGATGGACCTGTGAGTTTCTGTTACCATGGTTACCGTGTTGCATTCTTTCATTATTTCATTGTAAATATACATGTTTAAAGATATTTATTTAATTGTGAGGCATTTAAAGAGTAAGTGAGTGCGTTTCGCTTACGCATTGGGTTATGTTGAACCTGTAGGTACCCCACATGTGTAGGTTGGTGTTAATGGGACCTTATTTTCGGTACAAAACTGGAATGGGACCTTAGCAGAATAATATAGGGAGGGATAGGTAGAAAACATAGGAAAAAGGAACACACCTTCATTATTTGGTAGAAGAGAAAGGAGTATTGTATGTGAGACGTAAAAATGAGACTGTGCTCCTAATGGTTGTTCATAATCTGGTTGAAACTGGGATGAGCTGATTCTAAGTAGCGCTTCTTTGGTGGCCAGTCAATTTATTCCTGACGCTTTTTTATTTTTTTGAGAAACTTCACTGTAGAAAACACCTGTTCACAGATATAGAAAGTTGCGAACATTGCAGTTTCCTTCTGTGCATGGGATTTCAAGTACGGGAAGCTTGATATTGCTAGGGTCTTGGAAGACTCAAGTTTCAAAACGTTGAGGAATATTTATTTCAATTCATTGTTACGTTGTATCTGAATCAGTTCTAGCTGCAACTCTATTACACGAAACGCATAAACACAATGAAATTGAAACAGTTTTTCTCTTCTAGGCACACAGAGCAGAAAATATGACCTAGGCTATGTGTAATTGTAGGTAGTATGATTTGAAACCATGTCCCGGGCCGGATTAAACTAGCACAATGGCCCGCACTTGGCCCACGGGCCGTATTTTGCCCATGACTGCTGTACTGCATATCAAAGTTGTCGAGGAAGGAAAGCTACTAAATAGTCGAAACACATCCCTTCTAGCAGTTACAATATCCCACGCCTCATCCACTAGTTGCCCTGCAACCTCAGGAGTGGATTCAGGCAATTAAGACATTACCTTATGCTTTAAACCAACCCACACGTTGTCCATGAGATTGAAGTCCGGAGCATGAAGTGGCCAGTCTGATGGTCAGATTAGAGGGTATTGTGAACTTAGCTGATTGTTTGAGCTATGAGGGATCTGTTATCGTGAGGTCGCTACCAACCACTGTGCAGTAGCTTCCCTACCAGTGTAGACAGTTGTTCATGCAGTATAGGACGTTTAATAAAACCAGTGAATATTAAATGCAAAGGTAGGTATTAGTCCAAAAGTTAAATAATACAGCTTAATAATGAAATGAGATGAACAATAGGGTTTGTTTCAGTAAATTTGGAAGTACACGTGACAGTTAAATCATGATGTGAACAATAATTTGATGAATATTAATAATAGATGGATTAAATACAAATTCATGACACTTATTTGGAAATTCTGAAACTTAATAAGAATTGATAAATTTCATACAGCGAAACTGATGATTTGTGTGACGGCAGCTGATGACTAATGACTGAGGTCATATCTGCTTGTATTGAAGTAGGACATTGTTGCATACGGTGCGCATGCCTAAACATTGTTGCGCGTGGTATCTGTTGGTGGAAGTTGTAACTATCCTAATTTGAAAGCATCATTTTGACTGGTAAGAGGGATGTGACGGGATTCATTCAGCACCGTCAGGAAAATCGAGGAAGGTAATAGGTCCGAACCTCACTTTGGGCATCCCACGTAGCTCAATCAGCTACGTTCACTACACTCTAACCTGACCATCAGACATATACATTCTCGACTGGCTACTTCATGTTCCGGACTTCAAGTATGTTATGGATTCGGGAACTATTCTCATTACTATTTTAAACAATTTTACCCATCTGCCACAACTTAGACATAGATTCATATATGCTTGCAACCGTCTTTATGAAGGAATAGGATCTTATAATACTGCTTGCATTGAGGTCTCGTTTTATTCAGAATTAGCATAGGGTGCAACCTCCTCCAGAAACATATTTCCCAATTGTTTCCTTCCTATATGCAGTCATCGCCTCATTTTATCATTACAAGTGTGGATTTACTGTATTTAGCAGCGCATAAAAAGGGTATCTTTCTAAAAACAAGTGTTCGTTCATATTCGCTTGATGATCTTTCTTGGTTAGATATATTTCTATGGAAGAACTGAAGAAATACTCACTGCTTAGTATGGCCATTGCCTACTCCGCAATATGGATCTCCGAATGATGAAACTCCTCAGCCTACTGCTCTGCCATCTATAGCAGTGGGTGTTATACGCTAAGTACTTGGTAGAACCTCCCTGGAGTAATTGTGAGTTATTCAGTGCTCTCTGTGGGTATCACATGTCAACAGCCGTTACCTTTTATCTCGAGTGGCTTGATCTCAATGGAGCATAATGAGTGCGCAGCGTCTGCGCGTGGCAATACGGCACAGCCCTGCTTATCTGACCACGTTCATCATGCTCACTGCTGTTTGGGTGGGCCTGAGTGGGCCCGGGACACATCACGAGCGTAGGAGGGCCACGTCCGAGACTCTTGGCAGGTGACTTATCACCCCTCAAGTTCGCGATACTGTACACTCTTGTGACTCACACGGTTGCCAGATCCAAAGACTACTAACACACCAAAAATTTCTTTGAGGACTGCCCAAAACCACCGAGAATGTAATATACAGTACATCCCCATTTATTAGCCTATTTTCATTTATGAAAAAAAAAAAAAGGCTTATGAGATCACCTTTTATCTCTGTGTATGGCGGCTTCGGTGGCGTAGTCGGTAGCATGCTGAGCTTCTATGCCCAAGATAGCGGGTTCAAACCCGGCCGAAGCCGTCGGATTTTTTAAGAGCGTTAAAAATCCCTCAGTATGCCTTCCTTCGGAGGGGAAGTAAAGCCGGCGGTCCCATGTCATAGATTTATGGCATGTTAAAGAACCTTCCACTAATTGCACTGTGTGAAGCTAAATTGGATAGGTTAATGTAAACAACGCTCTTAGGTTTCTATGTTCGTTGCCAAGAGCCGACTGCGGTGGCGTCTAGTAGCTGAGTTTCGAACTTGGCCTAGTAGTCGTTGACGGTGGCGCTTGGCGGCAAAAGTAGGAACTATTTGAAAAATTCTAAGTTGCAGTACTTAAATTAAAAAAGATAGATAACACACACTATTACAGTCATCACAATTAACACCGGTTATCAGACAGATTCTACACACATCCAAAGTACACGGGGCTACATGACCGCGTTGTCGCAGCCCCTAAACTTAAGAACCAACCAACCAACCATCTCTGTGTATGTATATGTGTGTGTATGTGTGTGCGTATGTGTGTGTGTGTGTCCAAAATAACTTCTCTACGGCTGGAGCGATTTCAACGAAACTCGGTTAGGTCATAGAAATATTTTGGCCGACCCCGACAGTGCCCTTTTAAATTTTATTAAGTCTCATCAATCCAGCATGGCGGCTGTGCGAAATATTTCACCGGCATTTTTTATCTCCGAAACTATTACTGATATCACCCTGAACTTTTGTACGGTGGTAAAGGGTATTACTAGAAGTTTACCCACGGCCGACTGAATGCGCTCATACCGGCCTAGACAATGAGACCTTTTTCATGAAATCTTGTTAGTTACTCAACTGCTCACACAGCGCTGATAACCAAGCATTGCACGACTAAGACTTATCTCTACTTAGTGTAAAACAAAGTTCCCGATTCTTGGATATCACGGGTAATCTCGAGAACCATTGGATGGATTTTGATGCGGCTTTCACCATTCTGTACAGGTAATATCGAGGAAGATTTCTGTAGAAAATAATTTATTTATGATCAAAGGGAGCCAAGCAGTAACGATTTTAGATTTCAGTGAATAGGTCGAAGAAAGAACTTGACGTCCGTGCGCTTTTTAAGCTTACGCTGGACAAACCGTTAAAAATATCAATATACTATGAGTGTAAGAATTGTTCAGCATGAAAAATTGTACAAAAAAGTCCGCGTGAGCATACCTCTATCTTCGATACATCGCCCACTATAAGTGTTTTTAGTTTGGACGGGAGGGGGATTTGGCTTGCACCTCGCCATTCTTAAATTACGTCTGACAGGAATTCCTTGCACATTCATAACTGTTCCCGGGCGAAGCCGGGGCGGGTTGCTAGTGACACTATTATATTATCATTATAATTCCCACAATATCAAAATGCAAATTATATCACAAAATAAAATAGCGTGCTAATAAATCTAAGAGAAATTAGACATACCTTGCACCTCGTTACATTTGAATTCGATCAGAATCACTCGGTTTTCATTAAAGTTTATGCATTTTTCTGCTGAACGGTTTGGAAGTTCGGCAACAGGAAACTAGGACTGTTATTTACTTAAAATATTCATTTTTGTATTTTTGTACTATTTGTGTTCATGATTTCATTACATTGTCAGAATTACCGACAGTAGTGGCTACGCTGGCTAAAGCGCAGCGTTAGGCCATGGGGCCAAGCTCTCTGCTGACTCGGTAGACGCGTGTGTTCGAGCCCCACCGTCGGCCGTCCTTGAAATGATTTTCCGTGGTTTCCCATTTTTCAACACCAGGCAAATGCTGGGACGGTACCTTCTAACAGGCCACGGCCGCTTCCTTCCACATCCTTGCCCAGTTTCATTCATCTTCATCCATTCCATCTCTCATCCTGACGCGCAGGTCGCCCACGGGCGTCGACTAGAAAGACCTGCACTCGGCCTCTCAGGAGGCCACACGAAAAAAAACGTCAGAATTAATGCTGTTTTTTTTTTTTTTTTTTTAAAGCGTATGGCTTTTTAGTGCCGGGAGTGTCCGAGGACATGTTCGGCTCGCCAGTTTTGTAGCTGCTTCGAGACGGACACCCAATGGGTGAGCTACAAGTACCGTTGGGGAGGAGGAATGTTGGATGGGAGGGTCGAGGAGTTGGAAGGTAGCGGCTGTGGCCTATAGTTAGGGACCAACCCCGGCATTTGCCTGGAAGGAAGATGGGAAACCACAGAAGACCATCTTCAAGGTTGCCGGCGGGGGGATTCGAACCTCCTCGCCTCCCGGATGTGAGCGACTGCCAACAGTCATGCCGCAACGACCTCGGCTAACTCACCCGGTAATGCTGTAATTAGTAGGGTATACTATTCAGTGTACCTATTATAAATAAAAACCGTGAGGTTTCTCACCTCCCCATATTACGAAACCCGGTTGTCTAATACGGGGAAAGTGGACTTTTAAAGTTAACAATAATATCAGAGGGTATTGCAACATCAAACGTGCCCATATTTATAATATACATAGTATATCGCCTGAGGTTTACATTGGTGAGAAAACCAAAATTATTCCGTTCCTTCTTATGTCTAATGTGAGCCCTATAAAAAAACTCCCCATATTTGGCGACTTTCCTCTACCCATTTTTAGAAGATACCTTATGCACTGGACAGCTGAATCCGTGATTAATTGTATAGGTAGCTTCGTAAGTCTCAGAACTCAGGAAGTCCTTTCTAGCAGCGTTACTAGCAGCTTTCAAAGTTTCAAGGTAAGAAAGAAAATATTCCTCCAGCCAGTTTAGGGGACTGACATTTAATGAGGAAAAATGCCCTTTGTCTGGATTTCTAGACTGAATATGATGATATGTGATGCTTACGTCATGCATAGCGAACCATTTATTAACTTTTTCCAAAAAAATGGTTGCTTCTGCGTCCATGAATGTGTACGCTTCCGGGTGCATGCCTATATTTTCTTTAGTGTACTAATGGCACCAATAACTTCTGACGAGACCACTTCCTTGGCACGCCGAACATTCATTTTTTCAAATTTAGTGGGTTCGATGTGTTTTTTAGTGAGGTGTCTGACCGGTTTGACGATCTCACCCTTTTGCATTGTGTATAGTAATGACAAGTATTTCCCTGAAATTATTCCAGTACCATCAGTCATCTCTCGTTACAGAAACTGCGTTCTAATGTTTTTTTATTTTATTTTTAGAATGTGACAATGATCAAAACTAGGTAATACATTCCTAGATTCGTCGTATGGGTGATTGACCATTGGTTGCAAATTCCCTCCCCCTAAATGCCTCATCATTGTAGTGTTAGTTTTGTGGTTATCAGAGACAGTTATTATAATTATGAAACCGCATTGTTCAACCTCGAGGATAATGTCCAGCAGGAGTTTATGTTAAGTCCCGTCCTGACAGCTGCTTCGTGAAAAAGAAGGCACACGGTATCTGATAATTTGTCGAAAGATCTCTTAGCCCAAAACACAACACACGATTAGCTGCTACTTGTTCCCGGCTGTAATTTTGATCCTCTCTTTCCTTTTAATGAGACGGTGCTGGAGTATTGTCCTTGTACCCGAAGAAGGTGCAAGGTATGTCTAATTTCTCTTAGATTTATTAGCACGCTATTTAATTTTGTGATATATAATGATAATAATTATATAGTGTCACTAGCAACCCGCCCCGGCTTCGCCTGGGAACAGTTATGAATGTGCAAGGAATTCCTGTCAGACGTAATTTAAGAATGGCGAGGTGCAAGCCAAATGCCCCTCCCGTCCAAACTAAAAACACTTATAGTGGGCGATGTATCGAAGATAGAGATATGCTCTCGCGGACTTTTTTGTAGAATTTCTCACGCTGAACAATTCTTACACTCATAATATAATGATATTTTTAACGGTTCGCCCAGCGTAAGCTTAAAAAGCGCACGGACGCCAGGCTATTTTTTCGACCTTTTCACTGAAATCGTTACTGCTTGGCTCCCTTTGTTCATAAATAAATTATTTTCTACACACATCTTCCTCGAGATCACCTTTACAGAATGGTGAAAGCAGCATCAAAATCCATCCAGTGGTTCTTGAGATTTCACATTTAATATACGTACTGTACAGCTGATTCCTTATCGCGCCTATAATGGGATGGGAGTGCGCTCTACCGGCAACGAGTAGAAACATTCCAATTACATGTTATACATGGGTTCTGACTGGGAATGTCAAGGCCGGTATAGAGCGCAGCTCGTATTCAGTCGGCCGTGAGTTTACCTATGAGACTTTCAAAAACCCGTTAACTACGAAACAAACATGGCGTCCAAGAGAAATTGAATCATTTAAATAGACTTTTCTTGCAATTTATCCATCCAAAGCCAATGAAAATTAGTACAGTAAATGTTTATACACATTGTAATGCACTGACATCTAATTTAGTTCAATTGTCCATATAACTTTAATATGGCGGCTGTGCGAAATTCGAAAGTTAAGTTTTTAATACTAGTGCATTAATCTTGCGATAGAAGTGAACGTTTGGATAATGAACCTACTCAAAAATTGACATCTAACTCTATGGCCTTCATACTCAAAATACAACATGGCGACCATCCGAAATATCTAAACGGTTGTCAATCTCTACGAATCTATTACAGCAATCAAACTGAAATTTTGTATGTTGATAGAGGCAATTAACATAAGTAGGATATATGAAAATAGGCTGTATAGTTCTTCATGGAACTAGGTCTACTTGTTTGTTACCCAATCATATGTTCAGTGGACTAAATTGTTTCTACAGCCAAACAAGTTCTGTGAATAGTTGAAAAGCATAATTTTCTTAGAATTCAACATGTTAACGCAGCATCGACTATTCAGAATACAACTATTGCGTTCTGTTTTACACGACCGAGGCTAGTGGATATCCGGAATAAATGTGAGTTAGCATGGTGACATGGTGAGGCCCTAAAACCAACAGTTTCCGAGTTATTACCAGAAAACTGTTTTCGCTCTGACGACGAAATGGCTAGCCCTTAACCATGGAAACAGTAATTCAAGACGTGACATACAACTTTCTATATATCTCTGCAAGAGTCAATGTTACTCCATTTGTTACCTACACGGTAAGAACATTGGGAATCTAAACGGTCGTCCCCCGTCCAAGATATTTAAACATAGTATAAAAGCATATGGCCTCTCTTATAAATAATTGATTTTAGGTAGCCTACACTTGGCGTGCTTAATTTCGTGATAGTAATAACTGTTTAAAACTATTTTGTTTTCACTAGATATGAACAAGCTTCGCGAAAGCGACATATAAATGGACGCTATTGGATATATCACAATATCAAGAGAACTACTGTATATGCTAGCGGATCATATAAACTATATTAGTTGCAAATTTCAGCTCAGTTGGTGAAGTAGTTTTTGTGTGAAAGAAACACAGACACAGAGACAAACAAACCAACTTTCTCTGGCGTGTACACAATGAAATTTACATAGACAGGAGTCGTCCGAGTCATGGAAGTACTCGGTGGTACACTGTTTATGGTGGTACCCATGTAGCGCCATCAGTTAACAAAGTGTCTGTCCATGTCCTGTTCATTATGGCTTCCGTAGTGTAAAACTCGAGCCATATTTCTTCCCTCTTCTTCACTCGACACTAATCATTGATGAAACCCTTCTCCGTACCTCTCATAAAAGAGGGCCTACCCCCTTAAAATACATGCTGAAATAGGAGTAGAAGGACGAGACAAACATCATTTTCATCCCCTCAATGTAAGAGACAAAACTCGGGGCCCCCCAAAGGGTCCCCGAAATCTACATTTTAAGGCCCTAAAACCAACCATTTTTGAGATATTCCCAGAAAACTAATTTCATTTAATAAACTAATGAACGAATACACGCCGGTAACCATGGCAACAGATTCTCAGAGGTCCATCTATTGCTGTAATTACATTGGTGTGAAAGTTTGCAAACGGCTAGAAGGTTATTACGGAACCAAATTAAGCTTTAAAATTCATCAATACGTATAATGCGCTTAAGGGGGTCAAGGGGTACACTAGAATTTTTTCACGCGATTTACACCTGCGGGTGTGGTACGGCAGGTCTATTATATTCCTATCCCTATATTATATTATTATTATTATTAGTATTCTTCTTCGATATTCCCAGGGTAGCTTTCAGGAAGCGCGACTTGACTGCTTCTAGCGTCCTCAGGTAGGACGTCTCCGAACTTGCGGTAACCTCCTCAAGTAATATGCCGTCTTCTTTAACATTAAAGCGATGACCGAACAGCGCCAACATCAAGGGAAAAGCTTTTTGAAATTGAGGCATGTACGAGACTAGCATGATGGTTCCCAGTGAGAGCATCGTGATTTTTTAATGTCGTATATGGCTTTATTGGCCTCTTTTACTTTGTATTTTATGTGAACTCTGTGGGCTCTAGCTGTTGTTTGCATTATCAATCATGGATATGTCAATGTATATACAGACTTGAGGGGAGTCGATCCTAGGTATATCTTGTCTCCTGCGGCCTCCCTGTCTTCTTTCCAAAACGTCATTTTCACTGTTTACTCTGTGTTGATGTTCATCTTGTTATCCTTTGCCCAACCGTCTATATTTTCTACAAAGTAGATTTAAACTTAGATCAGAGAGTATCACTGCTCTGTTGAATTAAGTACAGAACTACGAATGAACCAATTAAGTTGAATGTTACTTTCTTCCACAGCAGATATCGTCAATTAAAATTTTGTCCCTCATTTCAGATAAATCGCATATAAGATATCACATTGGTAACTAAACTTGCAAATCGAAACTTTTTAATGATCTGATAGGGCCTATAACAAATGTGCGCTCTCTAATGGATAACTTGAAAAGTTTAGGAAAGAAAGTGGGAAGAAACAAATAAAAAGAGTGTCAATTTACATCGAGCTCGCACTGTTACGCGAGGAGCCGAGAAATTTTCGGTACATTTCACACGCTCCAAATATCTGAGGTAATAAGGATGAAATAATGCGATGCTGGAGACACAGACCGGGGTATAAGATAAAAAATATGAACATAAAAATAGACGGTGAGCGACAAAAATAACAGCATATGAGGTTCTAAAAGAGAGGTAGAATGTCTGCTTTGTTGGGGATTAAAACTCAATTTTAGGAGACGGAGTGGTCGGAGTTGACATGTGGTAGGGTGGCCATTTATTTTGCACTCCTTTCCCTGTCACAGCATCAGGGGAGTTCTGAGGTTTTATCACGAGGCTGGGAGACTTCGTACCAGACCATACCAAGACTTTTAAATTCTTGACAGAGCTAGAAATTGAACCTTGAACCTTATAGGTGCCTGCCAATAACACTAATCATTACGTCACGAGATGGTCATCTCAGACGTATCATCATAATTACAGCTGCTCATGAATTTTAATGTTTTTTAGTTGGTCAACACAATTGTACCCAATAGTAATAGGTGGTTCAATAATCTCGAAAAAAAATTGCAAGAGATTAATAAATAATTATTTTAAAGTACTTATTTCCAATACGATGGTATATTGGCTTTCACGGCCAGTGAATTAAAACTCAGCAATTTTTCTAGGTTTATGCCGTGTCTTGTATGGGGTCCAGGCTCGGACACCAAGAGCCTGCTGATGAGCCAGTGTTCCAGGGGAAACCCCACACAAGACACGGCTAAAACCTAAAAAAATGCTGATTTTTAATTCACTGGCCGTGCAAGCCAATATACCATCTTTTTTGGAAGCCTTCGTAGGGAGGTTTAGGCTGCTTGAGCTTTTAACTCTCGCTGTAAAGAGGCGCAGGCGCGCTTCATAAAATGGGAGGTAACACACAGTTCACTACTCCAGTGGGGTCCAGGCACGGACACCATGAGCCCGCTGATGAGCCAGCTTGGTATCCTACGCGAAACCCCACACAAAACACGGTATAGACCTAGAAACATTGCTGAGTTTTACTTATTTCCAATATTTATTGATGTCTTGTAAAAATATATTTTCTGGATTAGTGAACCACCCATCACTATTGGGTACAATCGTGTTGACCGATTGAAAAACATTATATTTCGATTGCTAAAGCAACGCTGAAAAATGGCTTCAAACACGATAACAGCTGCTCACATTACTACAGAGATCACAATAGCACGAACTAATTGCTAAACAACGCTGAAAATGGCTTCAAACACGATAACAGCTGCTCACATTACTACAGAGATCACAATAGCACGAACTAATTGCTAAAGCAGCGCTGAAAAATGTCTTCAAACAGGATAACAGCTGCTCACATTACTACAGAGATCACAATAGCACGAACTAATTGCTAAACAACGCTGAAAATGGCTTCAAACACGATAACAGCTGCTCACATTACTACAGAGATCACAATAGCACGAACTAATTGCTAAAGCAGCGCTGAAAAATGTCTTCAAACAGGATAACAGCTGCTCACATTACTACAGAGATCACAATAGCACGAACTAATGGCTAAACAACGCTGAAAATGGCTTCAAACACGATAACAGCTGCTCACATTACTACAGAGATCACAATAGCACGAACTATCACACAGAAATGCACAAGCATTCGAGATATATGACCAGGAAGTCTCTGGGGGTGGAAGACGTGGTAGTGGTGGTGGTGATGGTGTGGGGATTGTTGCTTCAAGTGTTGAAACATCGAGATCATCTGCCCCTATAGAAGGATACTCAGCGGCTTAGCCATGTGTGTTTAATTGCTCATCACTACCGCGACGAAGAACTGCAGAAAATATGGAGGTTGGAGGTTCGAATACCGGGGCTGACAGCGGCTATCCTAAGTGTGTTGTTTTCCACGCACCCTCTAGAAATATGCCGAGATAGCTCATTTCAAGTCCACCTTTCGGTGTAGCTGCTAGCGTTCTTGGCTGTCGCCCCGTAGGCCCGGGTTTGATTCTCGGCTCTGCCATGAAATTTAATTCTGGTGTGAAGAGGCGGGTTCGATTCCTACCTCAGCCATTCTGGAAGTGATTTTCCGTGGTTTCCCCACTTCAACTCCAGAAAAATGCCGGGATGGTACCTAAATTAAGGCCACGGCCACTTCCTACCCAAATCCTTCCTCAATTACAAATACACACACAGGTTATCAGACATCTTCTACACACACCCACGTACACGTGGCTACATGACCACGATGTCACAACGTCCCTAAAGAATAAACAAACAAAAAAAAAGCAACGACAGTTCCTTTGCAAGTCCAAGAAAATCTATCCAATTCCCGACCTTAATAATTACAGTTTCATACACTACTACAGTCACCAGGGAAACACAGGTTATCTGTAAAATTGAACAAACACCCAAGCAAATGGAGATGATGACCGAGATACCCTAAAACGTAAATTGAATTAACAACAAGCATTAAAGATACAATAATTACCGGCAGAGGTGGCTTCGCTCGCTAAAGCGCAGGGTTAGGTCATGGGGCCAAGCTCTCTGCTGACTCGGTAGACGCGTGGGTTCGAGCCCCACCGCCGGCTGTCCTTGAAATGTTTTTCCGTGGTTTCCCATTTTCAACTCTAGACAGTACCTTCTGACTGACCACGGCCGCTTCCTTCCACATCCTGGCCCAGTTCCATTCACCATCATTCATTTCATCTCTCATTGAGTCCTCTCATGAGTTTGGCATCAGGAAGGGCAACCAGCCGTAAAAACCATCTACCACAAATACTTCCATCGCATCTCTTCCCCGACCCCGTTGGAAAACGGGAATAATAAGGGGTAGACATATGGTACATTAAAGAATCAATAATTCTTCGAGTGGTCAGAACTCCTTCCTTCATTTGACCTTGATGTTAAATCCCCTAAAGTTCAACATAAATCACCAATAAATAGTAAAATCACTTATACTGCTCGACATGATTACATCCTACCAACAAAGTTACAACCTCCGTATCGCATTAGTTGCGCTGTACCGTTTCTCCCAAACTTATCACCTTTGATCACTACCTACGCTTAATGGCTGGTAACAATCGATTGATGGCTGACATTTCGGTCCTGTCTTAACAATTCTCCTGCCATGAAACTCGGTCAGGATCGTTTTAAGAAAGGTTACATGATTACAAGCCTACGCATTATACCCGCAGGTGATTCCCAAAACACCACTCACAAGAGAATTTAAACGAGCAATTACCTTCTACATGAGACGAACGACTTGAAGCTGGTCTTTTTCTTTTCAGCAACAGATCATTGCATTAAGATTTTATAGTCCCACAGGCTGGCGGCGCCTGTAAGATGTTGTAAAGTGGTTTCAGAATACAGTAGAATGCCTCTGGCCTGAACGTGGTATACCGTTCAACAGCCATATATGTATACGTGGGTGGAGAGATTTCAATCAGTCAGATGCTGTCTGGATATGTAAATTTAGAAAAGTCGTGAAAGTACAGCCAATTTAGGTTACAACATCGCTGTGAAAATGGAACATCAAAGTGAATCTGCAGGATTTCTCGGCGAGACAGAAAGTAATAACTACATGTCATTATAATGAAGGATTAGCAATGAATTTCACTTCACCATTAACTTACCAATGAGTTATTTACTTGCACGGTGATTTAGCTAGTGAAACTCACAACCTCCAATAGCATCAGTACTTTCTCGAAAATAAAGCTAAATAACCTCCATTGAAATATACAGTGCTGCAATAAGGTGTTATGTGCTTATATAAAAGACTAGATCACCCCCTGGCGCAGTGGTTAGCATTGTTGGCAGCGACCCAAGGGGTTCTGGGCTCGATTCCTGGCTATACGTGGTCTCCCAGCGTCGTGTTGATAAATGGGAACCTGCCGGATGCTGTGGTAGGAGAAGGAGTGGAAAAGAATTGGCCTTCTTATCGCACGTTAACTTCGTCTTAGGATGCCAGGTTAGTGAACTCTTGAAACACCAGGTACTCTCATTGGGTCTCCTCAATGCGTTGTGCATATAGCACTCCTTGATTGATTAAAGGCTTCGGATTTATACATTATCGCTTATTTCTAAAGGTTTACTGATCCTATTTGAGTAATTTTTACGTCGTATGAATATGTTGGTAACGCACTACCTCGTGCCTCGCTGGTATCAGGTGAGCGTGGGTTCGAACCCAACCTCGACTGTCCTGAAAATGTGTTTCCATGGTTTTCCATTTTCACCCCAGGCAAATTCCGGAACTGTACCTTTCAACAGGTCCACGGCTGCACGGCCGACATTCTTCCAAAATCATTTTCCGGACCTCTCCTTCAGTAGATTCAAGTTAGCGGTCGCCTGGGCGATCGGCCTATCACCATGCCCAGTTGTTAGGCTACTGCTGACAAAGTGTGTCCTACTCCAAGACACTGTTCATGTGGCAGTGGAGGAATAATCCCTCGCAGAGTCCGTGGGTAATGCCGAACTTGGAGGATAAGCGATTTAAGAAAATAATAAAGGCGAAGGATTTCTGCATTACGCTTATTTTTGAGCTCTACTGAACTGATTTGAATATTATTATGTATGTTGAAAAGCTCTTCCTGAGTGGATTCTAATCGGAAAAATCACTCGGAAAGTGGAAAATTTTGACGTATTATCTGCCAGGTCAATTTAAAAAATTTAATGTTGTTCGATGGCCTGCCCCGTGGTGTTGGGGTAGCGCGCCTGCCTCTCACCCGGAGGCCCCGGGTTCGATCCCCGGCTCCGTCAGGGATTTTAAAACTGACGTGATGGTTGGAACGGGGCGCACTCAGCCTCGTGAGGACAATTGAGTAGCTGTCTGACAGTGAGGCAGCGCCCCGATCACGAAAACCAAGATGTTCACGTGTCACCCCAATATCTGCAGGCCGAATGGCTGGGCAGCGGTCGCTTGGTCGGCCTTAGCCCGTCATGGGCTATATAGCGCCAGGGGTTGACTTTTTAATGTTGTTCGATAGCTGACGACTGCGGTAGCCACGCTTGCTAACACGCAGCACAAGATCTTGGGCCCAAGCAACGAGCTTTAAAGATACTATAGAGAGGCTAAGGTACCGTTCACAGCGCTCTTAGCGGAAGATATTGGTAAGAACGTCCGCCATGTTTTCCGGAGTCGTCGAGTCAAAACCTTCAGTCAGCTGATTGCGAGGGATGCAACGAGCTTAAACATTACTCGTTGGAGGGAAAAGTTCAGTGAAGGGACAAAGGTACAAAATCACCTATCAGGAGGTCAAATAAAGCTGTGACATGTCAGATTATAGATAAATGTATAGACTATTTAAAAGATCTGAAACTTACTGATGGCACATCTTTACACAACTCTTCTAAAATAATTGCTGTTAGTGGATTGATCTTGGACCTTTTGAGCGTTAAGGGCCTTGCAGAAATTTATCTTTGGGAATCAGGTCAATTCTAAAATGTATGCTTACTTGTAAGTTAAGTCAAGACCATTCAGAATTGTTCTTTTCTTGTTTGAGAAGTAGGGGTGGAAACAGAAACAATCCCAATGCCTTAGAATTCAAAGCTGCATATAGGAAATGCTTAATTGATCAAATTGATCCTTCCCCTAGAGCTAATGTGAAGACAGATGATAGTCTTATCCTAAGTCCTCCCATTATGCAGCCTATTGTAATTAGGCCTAATGTTGATGTAGGCCTAAGTGAACTTGACTACGGTACCGGTACCGTATGTAGAGTGTTTTGAAACTCTTTCCATGTTCAGTGATCAAGTGGTAGAATATGTTGCAGGTAGTGTTGTAGGAAATGTGTCGATGTAAATCAAATGTGTGGAATGCTTAGATGTTCGACTGACAATGAGTAGGCCTAATGACGCAAAATGTGGTCTCATAAAGTGCAAAGATGAGGGCAACTCATTGTATAATCCATCCGATGACTTGAAATATTTGTATAAGACAGCAGAATGTGTTTTCAGGAGTAATGTTCATATCTTGGACAAAAACTGCAAAAATATCTTGCTCAAACTAGCGACCAAGGTAGGCCTATTTACATTGTTAAACTGTTGTTGGTTCTCTTCTTTTGAACACATATTCACTGCAGTAGAACCATGTGAAGAATCGCATTATGTGAAGCTGAAAAGGCATAAAGTATTACTTCACTTGCAGAGTATATCATGCACTCAGAGAAAAGTCCTCTCGAAACAGAGGCAAGTGAGACAAGTTTTAACAAAGCTGATAGGCCTAATATTTAAGGAACAGTATTTACAATTGTGCAGTGTAAATAGCCTACAGCACTATTGTTATAACCTGAAAACTATTCTGAATGTTTAAGAAGTGATTGGACTTCATAATTTGTCGTAAATATGTTTTGTTATTAATGTTCCAGCATGCCCTGTCCTGATACTTCAACATATGGCATAGCCCCTCCCCCTTTCCTTTGATTCCAGAGAAAATGGCGGACGCCGTTTCAAGTCAAGGCTAGTAAACTACAGAGGTTGCCTCAATATGGAGCTCTAAGGCGAGGGGATCGCGGAGGGAAGGGAAAGGACGTGACGTCACACGTTTCCTCGTAGCGCCGAGGTGCGAGATATGCAAGGAAAGTCAACGTATATTGTATGGATTGCAGTGGTTTAAGCACGTGTTTTAAGCCGTTTTGTTTATAATCATGCCAGGCCAAAGATGTGCTGTGGCAGTTTGTCACAGTTATTATAAAGTTGGAAATGACTTGTCGTTTTTCACGATGCCTAAAGACGCATGCCTTAGCAATCAGTGGATTGCTGCATGTAAGCGAAAAGATCATTGCAACCCTCAAACAAGTAGGATATGTTCCGGTTCCCTGCACTTTACGAGTGAAGACTTCGAATTAGACTACAGGGCCGAATTGCTTAATATAAAGCCAAGATTTCCAAGGAATCTAAAACCAAATGGTAAGTGAGCCTAGCTGGCCTACTCTTAAGTTTTGATGACCTGCTAGGATGATTTTAAAGCTGTTAATATTTTTGACATATTTCGTACATGGTATCAGGGGCGTGTATACAAATTTTAGAGGGCGGGGGGCAAGGGGCTGACTATCGTGGAAAATTGTGAGTACTCAATGAATTTTCTATTATAGCCTATGGAGTATGAATGGAAAATATCTAAATGGGCTACTTGTCAATTTATAAAGCAGAAAGGTAAACACTCATTTCCTTTTACAAATTGATAATTATTTCTTAAAAGTAGACTACTGTGAAATACATTGTATGTTGTACCCAAGTTGGCTTTTTTCGGGGAGGATCTGGAGCCCACTCAGTCCCCTCCCCCCTTATATACACCCAGGCATGGTATTTTGTTTTTGTACAAGATGGAAAATTTTATGAGTTATTCTCTTTGTATTGGTAAAAATTATTTGCAAATATTACAGAAAGCAGTCATCCTTTCAATAAAATCCCTTCGACTTCTGTTCCAAGATATGGCCCGTAGGCATAATACACAGTACATTCTCACACATAGGCTAAATCAAGATGTACTGGAAAACCTCCTTTCACAATTGCGAAACCGTGGTGGCTCCCCTTGACTGCATTTACAGACTGAGGATGATTATTTTAGAAAAAAAAATCCAGGAGTTGTTCAAAAGCAAACCAACACTGCGGATCCAGATTCAGATGAATATGTAGTTGCTAAAGCACTAAACAAAGCTGGCATAGTGTCTGAATCAAGTAACGTGCTTCCAGAACCAACCTTAGGGAGCAATGTTCAACCTGCGCCCTTCATTGCCAATATCATGGAACAAAGTGAGGAAGATGGCAAGGCTTATGATGCAGGTTATGTAGCTCACAAGTTCCAAGGCAAATTTCCACAACTTGGGAACTTAACCTATGGAATGCAAACTTAACACGATTATGCATTGCCAACCTGAATTAAACACTTGTCATACGGTGTTATGACCGATCCCTCAGAAACTTGGCTAAATCAGTTCCGGCACATTTCAGCAAAATTCGTCACATTTCACGGAAAATGCGGATTTCAACGAGGTAAGAACGTTCTAAGAAGAACGACAGATTTTGTGTCGAGAGAAGTTTCTGATGTACCGTCTGGTGGGGTTGAGGCAGCTGTGATAACAATTTTCTTCATCAGATTGAAACATTCCAATTCTATCTTGCATAAGAAGTGGTTATTGGAAGTCACTAACACCCACGATACTGCTACCGAGTCTAGGCGAATTTCCAAGAAATTCAAGAAGATCACAACATGAAATGTAAGTAGGCTACATTCAGTTATTTTATCACCCATTTACCAATAATTTCATGAGAATAAACTGTTCTTTGCGTACTCAACAGCTGATGTTGACAGTTTCGTTACGTTCCCCACATGGCGCGTTTGGTATCTTGTGACGTCATCCACCTTGTGAGCGCTGATTGGTGAGTGAAAATTGAGGCAACCTCTGTAGTTTATAAGCCTTGGTTTCAAGTAGCTTCAGTCTGGCGGCTCCCCTGCCTCTCTATAGTAATGTTTAATCTCGTTGGGCCCAAGCTATCTGCGGACTCGGCCGTCCTTGAAATGGATTTCCGTTGTTTCCCCATTTTCAACTCCAGGCAAATACTGGATCGGTACCTCCTGACAGGCTACGGCCGCTACCGTCCACATCCTTGGTCAATTTCATTCAAGCTCAATAATTTGATCTCTCATGAAGTTGGCGCCAGGAAGGGCATCCACCCGCCACATAGACTTCCATCACATCTCATCCCCGATGCTGTTGAAAACGGGAATAATAACATTTTAACATTTTAAAATGCATGTAACTTCTATACTAACTAATGGATTTCATTCAAAATTGACACAACAATAGATCATATTATTTCAGATTATTTCTGACCAATACATATTTAAATAAATGTAATCGTCAATACTCAGTTTGTTAAAAAATACGAAATTATATAAAAACTCTACATACCGGTATGTCAAAATGAAATGTTAATAATTTAAAAAAGTTAATAATGGAATGAAAAAATCCAAAAAATACCCACAATCACTTGTCCATAATAATAATAACCTCTATTAGAAATTACCTTTTTTAGCCTACTTTTCACATTTTGCAAAAATGAGGAAAAAGTAGACTTATGAGATCGGTCAAATGTGTGTCTGTCTGTCTGTCTGTCTGTCTGGCTGTGTGTGTGTCCCCCCCCTATCAACTCCTAAACGGCTGCAGCAATCGAACCAAAATTTGGTAGGAGTAAAGATCTATACCTGAATAGCTCACGCCCATATTTGAAAATGATGTCAGTGCAACCAACTGCTGAAAAATCGCAATTGAAATTTGAGCTCCATGTTGGATATCTTGGAAGGTAGGAATAGGAGCTATTTCAAAATTAGCACACGTATAGATAATAATATTGCAGTTTAACTTCCAGGAGGCCATACATCGCAGTGTTGCCAAAATGAATATACGCCTGCTGATAGGTCCAAATTTTAAATGCATATAACTTCTACACTATCAATTGGATTTCAACCAAATTTTGTATGTGCTATGTGTACATAAACATACATGACTGAACGTATTCTTAAGATCCACCAGGCCTGCCAACTGTTATTAAATGCTCTCAATTTATTTTATCCAAATACCAATATATCAGAAAGTATGCAAGCCGACAGCTTTAAACTATGCACACGTATAGTACCTGGCATTCTATATTAATTTGGAGTAACTTATATACGTCAGTGCTACCAACATAACTCTAAGCCCGCTGAGAGGTCCAACTTAAAATACATGTAACTTCTATACTATAATTTGGATTTCAACCAAATTTCGTGTGTGTTATGTGTACCATAACAGATATGTATATGCCGATTCTTAAGAGTAACCAGGGCTACCAACTGTTAATAAATACTGTCTCTATTTTGTTACCCTAATATCAATATATCAGAAAATATGCAAGCAAATAGCTCTAAACTTTGCACACGTATAGCACGTGGTATTCTAGATTAATTTGGAGTAACTAATATACGTCAGTGCTGCCAACATGATTCTAAGCCTGCTGATAGATCCCATTTTAAAATGCATGTAACTTCTATGCTAACTAATGGATTTCATTCAAAATTGACACAACAATAGATCATATTATTTCAGATTATTTCTGACCAATACTTGTATGTCATTGTTGCCAACATGATTTTACGCGCGCTATTAGATCCAATGTTTAACTGCATGTAACGTCCATGCTCTCCATTGGACTTCAACCAAATTTTGTATTCTGTACCTTAAGAGATGGAACTAAGAATATATTCAGTCACCAGGGCTGCCAACTGTAGTTCTCTATTAGGCTACATTATGCCAGGTATACAGTATTTCGAATTAATTAGAAATTTCGATATTACCAACTTAATTTCGGCATTATTCTAGATAGATCAATATAGATTAATCATTGGCATATATCTTAAATTTTAAGAAAAGTAGGCTCTTTAGTTCGTCACGGAACTTCATGTTTTTCTAGAGACCGTTGTATTTTTCCATTCAAATATATCGGATGTGGGTAAGCAGCCAGATACACTGCTGCTCGAGCCGCGAAAACTAGCGAAACAATATACTTATATATTTTTTTTTTTTTTTATCGATTTTACCTTCCAGGGTGGTGGCTCTCACGGACTCAGCGAGGGAACTCGCCCCTACCGCCATTTTCAGGCAGTGTCCTAGAGCTGGGAACATTTAATCGGAGTGGGTACAACTGGTGAGGTGGGATTGGCACCTCGCGCAGGCGGCCTCACATGCAAAGCGAACAGGGGACTCATGAGGGAAGGGAATGGAAGGTTAGGATGGATAGGCAAGGAAGAGGGAAGGAGGCGGCCGTGGCCTTACAGTAGGGACCATCCCGGCATTTGCCCGAAGACGAAGTGGGAAACCACGGAACCACTTCGAGGATGGCTGAGGTGGGAATCGAACTCCCTCTACTCATTTGGACCACCCGAGGCTGAGTAGACTCCGTTCAAGTCCTCATACCACTTTTCAAATTACGTGGCAGAGCCGGGAATAGAACCCAGGACCTCCGGGGTGGCAGCTAACCACGCTGACCGCTACGCTACGGAGGCGACTTCTTAATATTATTAATTAATACTTATGTCTAGTTTCTAGTTGCTAGTTTCTTCTTTGGTCGTTTGGGCCACCTATGGACCACGGTGCTTGTGCTTTAGCTGTTGTCTGCCAGTTAAGGTGTTTTTGGTGGATTGTTTGGTGGCTGTTTTGTGCTGTAAGTTTGGGCATTTCTATTGGGCCAGAAATCTACCATTACGGTGTTTGAAGCCAATTTCAGTGTTGCCTTAGTAAACGAAAGTTTGATGCTTTTCAGTCAGTCAACAAGATTGTACCCAAATGAGGTGGGTTATTCGCTAATCCAGAAAAGAATTCATATGAGATTGATTGGCGAGTAGGGTCACCAGCCTCGCGAGCTTTGAATGGCGAGCAGGCTCCGTTGTCAGCAGCAGTCGCCGGCCACGCGAGCTTCGAATGCCGAGCAGGATCCGCTATCAGCAGCAGTCACCGGCCTCGCGAGCTTCGAATGGCGAGCAGGATCCACTATCAGCAGCAGTCGCCAGCCTCGCGAGCTTCGAATGGCGAGCAGGCTCCGTTGTCAGCAGCAGTCGCCGGCCTCGCGAGCTTCGAATGGCGAGCAGGCTCCGTTGTCAGCAGCAGTCGCCGGCCTCGTGAGCTTCGAATGGCGAGCAGGATCCGCTATCAGCAGCAGTCACTGGCCTCGCGAGCTTCGAATGGCGAGCAGGATCCGCTATCAGCAGCAGTCGCCGGCCTCGCGAGCTTCGAATGGCGAGCAGGCTCCGTTGTCAGCAGCAGTCGCCGGCCTCGCGAGCTTCGAATGGCGAGCAGGATCCGCTATCAGCAGCAGTCACCAGCCTCGCGAGCTTCGAATGGCGAGCAGACTCCGTTGTCAGCAGCAGTCGCCGGCCTCGCGAGCTTCGAATGGCGAGCAGGCTCCGCTATCAGCAACAGTTGCCGGCCTCGCGAGCTTCAAATGGCGAGCAGGCTCCGTTGTCAGCAGCAGTTGCCGACCTCGCGAGCTTCGAATGGCGAGCAGGATCCGCTGTCAGCAGCAGTCTCCAGCCTCGCGAGCTTCGAATGGCGAGCAGGATCCACTGTCAGCAGCAGTTGCCGGCCTAGCGAGCTTCGAATGGCGAGCCGGATCCGCTATAAGCAGCATTCACCAGCCTCGTGAGCTCCGAATGGCGAGCAGGATCCGCTGTCAGCAGCAGTTGCCGGCCTCGCGAACTTTGAATGGCGAGCAGGATCCGCTATCAGCAGCAGTCACCAGCCTCGCGAGCTTCGAATGGCGAGCAGGCTCCGCTATCAGCAGCAGTCATTAGCCTCGCGAGCTTCGAATGGCGAGCAGGATCCGCTGTCAGCAGCAGTTACCAGCCTCGTTAGCTTTGAATGGCGAGCAGGATCCGCTGTCAGCAGCAGTCGCCGGCCTCGCAAGTTTCGAATGGCGAGCAGGATCTGTTATCAGCAGCAGTCACCAGCCTCGCGAGCTTCGAATGGCGAGCAGGATCCGCTGTCAACAGCAGTCGCCGGCCTCGCGAGCTTCGAATGGCGAGCAGGATCCGTTATCAGCAGCAGTCACCAGCCTCGCGAGCTTCGAATTGCGAGCAGGATCCTCTGTCAGCAGTGGTCGCCGACCTCGCGAGTTTCGAATGTCGAGCAGGATCCGCTGTCAGCAGCAGTCACCAGCCTCGCGAGCTTCGAATGGCGAGCAGGATCTGCTGTCAGCAGCAGTTGTCGGCCTCGCGAGCTTCGAATGGCGAGCAGGATCCGCTATCGGCAGCAGTCACCAGCCTCGCGAGCTTCGAATGGAGAGCAGGATCCGCTGTCAGCAGCAGTTGCCGGCCTCGCGAGCTTCGTATGGCGAGCAGGATCCGCTGTCAGCAGCAGTTGCCGGCCTAGCGAGCTTCGAATGGCGAGCCGGATCCGCTATCAGCAGCAGTCACCAGCCTCGCGAGCTTCGAATGGCGAGCAGGATCCGCTGTCAGCAGCAGTTGCCGGCCTCGCGAGCTTTGAATGGCGAGCAGGATCTGCTGTCAGCAGCAGTTGCCAGCCTCGCGAGCTTTGAATGGCGAGCAGGATCCGCTGTCAGCAGCAGTTGCCGGCCTCGCGAGCTTCGAATGGCGAGCAGGATCCGCTATCAGCAGCAGTCACCAGCCTCGCGAGCATCGAATGGCGAGCAGGATCCACTGTCAGCAGCAGTTGCCGGCCTCGCGAGCTTTGAATGGCGAGCAGGATCCGCTGTCAGTAGCAGTCGCCGGCCTCGCGAGCATTGAATGGCGAGCAGGATGCGCTGTCAGCAGCAGTCGCCAGCCTCTTGAGCTTTGAATGGCGAGCAGGATCCGCTGTCAGTAGCAGTCGCCGGCCTCGCGAGCTTTGAATGGCGAGCAGGATCCGCTGTCAGCAGCAGTCGCTGGCCTCGCGAGCTTTGAATGGCGAGCAGGATCCGCTGTCGGCAGCAGTCGCCGGCTTCGCGAAATTTGAGTGGCGGGCAGGATCCACTGTCAGCAGCAGTCGCCGGCCTCGCTAGCTTTGAATGGCGAGCAGGATCCGCTGTCATCAGCAGTCGCCGGCCTCGCGAGCTTTGAATGGTGAGCAGGATCCGCTGTCAGTAGCAATCGCCGGCCTCGCGAGCTTTGAATGGCGAGCAGGATCCGCTGTCAGCAGCAGTCACCAGTCTCGCGAGCTTTGAATAGCGAGCAGGATCAGCTGTCAGTAGCAGTCGCCGGCCTCGCGAGCTTTGAATGGCGAGCAAGATCCGCTGTCAGCAGTAGTCGCCGGCCTCGCGAGCTTAGAATGGCGAGCAGGATCCGCTGTCAGCGGTAGTCGCCGGCCTCACGAGCTTTGAATGGCGAGCAGGATCCGCTGTCAGCAGTAGTCGCCGGCCTCGCGAGCAGGATCCTCTGTCAGCAGTAGTCGCCAGCCTCGCGAGCTTTAAATGGCAAGCAGGATCTGCTGTCAGCAGTAGTCACAAGCCTCGCGAGCTTTGAATGGCGAGCAGAATCCGCTGTCAGCAGTAGTCGCCAGCCTTGCGAGCCTTCAATGGCGAGCAAAATCCGCTGCCAGCAGCAGTCGCCAGCCTCGCAGGCTTTGAATGGCGAGTGGAATTCGCTGTCACCAGCAGTCGCCGGTCTCGCGAGATTTGGTGTCAAAACACTAAGTTATGTTTGCTTACTATTAGCTGTAGTGTATCGCTTGCCACGTTCGTAGGACTAAGCCTACTGGAACGATGGTGAAACGTCGGCAATCAAGATACATCGGATGCGGGTAAGCAGCCAGATACACTGCTGCTAATAGCAAAGCTCGAGCCGCGAAAACTAACGAAACAATATACTTAATTAATACTAATTATTCTCATGTGAATTTTTTCAGGATTAGAGAAATCTATCAGTTTCTTGCTGAACTCTATCTTACGTCCCTCGGACCATTTCCTGGACGCGTTGTGGTGAACGTCTGTAATGGTGTGAGGAAAGGCCTGGTCTCAACTCTCAGACGGTAGTGACTTCTGTCATTTATTGTGTCTTGCTGAATATTACGTTCTGCAAGATCCTTCTTAATTTGTTTGATTCACAAGGACCCAGAGGATTTGCCCTTCTTGGCTACCTTGAAGATTTTATTAGGTAGCCTGTGGTGCTCTAATCTGTACAGGTGGCCGTAGAAAGCCAGACGTTATCTTATTGTTTAATTAATATTTCTTTATTTAATTATTCCTATTTATCCACCACGTCCCCAACTGAGTATATCACCCCTAATATACCGACAGCAGTGGCTACGCTCGCTAAAGCGCAGCGTTAGGTCATGGGGCCAAGCTCTCTGCTGACTCGGTAGACGCGTGGGTTCGAGACCCACCGTCGGCCGTCCTTTCCCCATTTTCAACACCAGGTAAATGGTGGGACGGTACCTTCTGACAGGCCACGGCCAATTCCTTCCACATCCTTGCCGAGTTTCATTCATCTTCATCCATTCCATCTCTGATCCCGGCACCCAGTCCCCCACGGACGTCGACGAGAAAGACCTGCACTTGGCCTCTCAGGAGGCCACACGACAAAAATAAAGGAAACACACACAAATAAAATGGTTAGTATTAAATTGTTTAAAGAAGCATCTTTAAAAGTTGGCGATTATACAAATACTGCAAGTTACTAACTTGTTACTAACTTGTGGAGGACTACTTTCGCTCATATTTCCTGTCAACCTCCCTTGATTAACTCTTGTTTTCTTTCAACCCCGTCAGTATTACATCTGGGGATTAAGGATGTATTTAATGTTATCACTTATCATAGCCCTGCTTTTCTCCTTTCCCGATAACTTCATTTTTTCGAGAGTTGTTTCCGTCACCAAAATGAATAATCAAAGTAAATGAAAGCTTACAACTTTATAAACACTTAATCTTATCGTTGAAAGATAAATAGGGACGTCGTAACAGCTTTGAAGCCATCTTTCAGAGTTGTCTTGATATTTTAACTTTCAGTCGGTGAACTTAATTAAAAGTTACTTAGCAAAGGAATTTTAATTCTGGTTTGAGGGCTGCAACAGGGTGCACTCATCCACGTGAGGCAAAACTGAGAAGAACTGGGTTCGAACCCCACTTCAGCCATCCTGGAAATGCTTTCCCGTGGTTTTCCACTTCTACTGCAGGCATATGCCGGGATTGTTCCTAACTCAAGACCACATATAGGACACGTTTTCAGCTACAAGTAACGGATTTCAAGTTATATAGCAAAAATGCGTTGAAAAAATCAAAATCAAAATAAATTATAAAATTTCAAATATATATTTTTTAAATATTGTGAACTTAAACAATGAAATCAAATATACCGTTGGAAAGCGCGTTCTCTCCTGATTCATAAACACTAACTATTATGGTAATATCGAAAAGGAAAACTGAGTTATAAGGGGGAACGTAGATGCGTGTCTCGAAATTTTGATTACATCACCAACACCGCTAGAGGGCCAGAAAATTTGTGTCCCGGGCTTTTCAGACTCGTCTACCCATGTACTATCTAAATCC
The DNA here is from genome assembly GCA_946902985.2 of Meconema thalassinum. Taxonomy (NCBI): domain Eukaryota; kingdom Metazoa; phylum Arthropoda; class Insecta; order Orthoptera; family Tettigoniidae; genus Meconema; species Meconema thalassinum. The sequence continues at coordinate 591,495,049 of OX336390.1, forward strand.
AAAAGGGCGCATTGGTTGCCAGATGTGCTAATTTTTTCAGCATACTCACCCCACTAACACTAATACAGCCCCCACAGCATCACAATAACACAGGTTATAACACAATTTACACACACATACCCAAGTAGATGGGGCCATATGACCACGATGTCACAGCTTCTAAAACAAGCAACAACAACCAACGCTAGGTGAAAATTTTAATACTGTAGTAATGAGAATAGAAGTAGAAATCATATTCATCATCACCTTCATCTTCATCCACTTCACAGGGGTCGTGGGTCAGCGGTAACGTTCTCGACTGCTGTTCCGAAGGTTGCAGGTTCAAATCTTTGCGCAGTCAGTTGGCATTTGAAGGCGCAAAAATTCGAGGGTGCCATGTCAGTAGATTTACTAGCACGTTAAAAATCCCCTTCGGGCAAAAAACCACCACCCCGGTGTTCTAAAACGGACGTAAATCCAATAACATTATTATTATTTGACACAGGCAGATAACCTCGCTGTTGTGTACCTTAAATTACAATCACCAACACCACCAATGTAATGATTCACTTTACCTGCATTATCACCGCGCAAGGTCCCAGCGGGAAGCCAGTTTGCCCGTAATTGGACGGCCCGGGCAAACTATACCTCTACTAGGTGGGCTGCTAATTGGACCGAACCCATATGATGACCTGCAATGAAAAGGAGACTACCATAAAGTCCGTGCATAGGTACCGCTACAGGGTGATTCGTCATTTGGGGCTAATACTACTTAGCATAAGGAGCTAAAACAATAACGAATGTAATATTATAACTGTGCCTGTTATAAATCTTGTACAACAATTATATACATTTTTATTTATTTACTAGCAGAAGTACCCGTTCTTCGAACGGTGTTCGTTGTTAACCCCAGACATTATCAATTGAGCTACTGTTGCAATGGGTAGCGGTTTGTCATTCCTTCAAATTTATCAGAACGAAGTCAGTTTTCTGGGAATATCATACACACGGTTAATTTAAGGCCCTTAAAATGTAGTTTTCGGAGACCCTTTATAGATTCCCGAATTTTGTGTCTCACATTGAGAAGCGCAACATATGCTTTGGTTGTCCTTCTAGGATAATTTTTATATTTCGCCTATTTTACATTGTATTGAGAAGTTTTTCTCTATATCCACTCTTCAACTGTATGAAAAGTACGGTGAAGAGTTTTATAAATGATTGGTGTATTGACTCTCAGGGTTATCATAGCCTACCTAATTTTACGATGCTCCAAGCATCCGAACACGAGTTATAGGCGTAGGCTACATAAAGATACAAAGAAAGACAGACAGACAATTCTATTGTCTACAACATATTACCCAGATATCCAAATATGGGTATATCTACCACACAGTATCAAACAAAATCATCCTTACGATGAACCCGTTTGTGGACAAAAAAAAGTTAAAATGTGCTCTTAGACTAAATTCACCTAACCTGTATTTCCTGACGTGAAATAGAATTGAAAGCCTTGTAGACGAAACGCAATACACGTCACACAAAAACTGACCCTCTACGTTGAGCTAGGTGCACATACACAGGAAGACCCCTTTCATAAATTATAAAGGCTTGTGGTGCATGAAAATTCAGATTCTTTAGCCTCAAATTGCCCAAATTCCTAAAAGCCGCAAAAACATGCTGGTTCAATTCAAGAATTTTTGAAAATAATGTTGCTGTTTGGAGATATAATAGACCTTCTGTACTATATTGTGACCTTTATGCATATCTGATAGCATAAAGTCCACATATTATTCCAACAAAATTTAAGTCATGTCTCAAAGCCGATGTGAGAATGGAAGTTGCTTGTGAAACTAGAAGGACAAAAGGACGGTTCGTACGTGACTTGAAGAAGCTTTCTCCCAGCGCGAACAAAGGTGGCAGGAAAGAGAAAATCCACATCTGGACACCAAATGCGCCAGACAACGCGCGAAGGTCGTTCAACTGCGCGGGCAAATGCAGAAAACTCAACGATTACCTACCAAATAAACCCCGCCCATTTGGAAGGAATTAGAGCAGCAATTAGGATACAGAGACAGGAGTTATACCATCGTGTAGAGGATGATCCCAGCCTCTCAGAAATATCATCAAAATTTAAATCGGATTATTCTGTGATTTTTGCCAGAATTAAAATGAAATCAGGGGGTGGATTTGAAACGACCAATGGCAGTGAGAGACGCTAGACGCGATCAAATCCAGCCGAAATTGAGGGACAATGAAGCAAATTACGGAGCTCATTATCTAACGATCCTACGATCGAATTTTGAATATGAAGGAGTCATTGAGACATTGGGGATGAGGACGTTCTAAGGAGCTAGTTCACATATTCATGTGAGTATTATTTTGGAAATAAATTCTGAGAACCCCTACTCCACGTCCCTTTAAGAGAAATCGTATAAATATTGGATTGAAACACAGCGAAGTTAGTCTACTCTGGGGCAACATCAGCGGCGGAAGCCCGTGCCGCGAGCCTTCGGACAATACGGTGATTTTTACAAGTTCTATAAGTCTACTCTGGGGCAACATCAGCGGCGGAAGCCCGTGCCGCGAGCCTTCGGACAATACGGTGATTTTTACAAGTTCTATAAGTATACTTTGGGGCATCGTCAAAGGCGAAAGCCCGTGCCCTGAGCGTTCAGAAATTAACATTTTACAAGTTTTATAAGTCTTAATATACGCTGTGGACGCGATAGCCTGCGTTGAGGCATAAGAATAATTAACATTGTTACAAGTTATAAGTAGGAGCTAGCATACCTCCGAAATTGAACATCGCTAAGTATTCGCGAGTGCAAAGTAGAACAGTGCATATCATAACAGTATGACGCAGTTGTAATGATAGGTATAGCCGCACGCGCTATTAAAAGCTAGACCAGTATTCTAGGAAGCTACGAACTGTCGGCCGAACTAAATAAGTAATGATAGCTATATGAGATAGGAGCTTCATGTACGAGAACCGTACATTGTGTTAATGGTAATAATTCACAGTGGACCTTTGTTTTTTTTTGGTGAAATTTTGAGAAAAACCGTGTGTAAATTCTCCTCCCATCAAGATGAATCAACTATTGAAGAAGACTGATATCATGGACCAGAACCGCATCAGGAAATATGAGAGATAAGTAAATATTGTATGGGGCATGAGGGTCATAATGTTTCCCATTATTGGGGTCGGATAAGTCTATCTCGATCATAAGCAGTTATGATAAAAATAGATATTTTTAGGCGTACCGGGCATGTTTGTGTAGATTTGTGTGTTTATCAGTAATGAGAATTTTGTGTGTTTTATAATGTAATAAGTATATGAGCATCAAAGTGTTATTTTAAATATGGTTTTGTTTTTGGGATGTCATTTATCTTTGTGAATGCACAGTCAAGGGAATATTTGTTTGATAGTGCTTATGCACAATGTAATTGTAAAAGCTAAATGGGGAAGACCACTCGATAGTGTGACAAGACCGGTAAGTGACAATGAAATTATGAGAGTAATGAGTATGGTAAGTGATTATCACGCGAAAGTACAAAGTGGTAAGACGAGAATGGCTGGAGGGTAGTATGAGATATATTCAGATGAGGCTAAGAGTCGATCTTGGGTCGAGCAGAAATAAAGCGGATGTGGTATTCCCGCGTTCTTCGATGATATAATGGTGAGTGAAAATAATAGCGGAGGTGGTATACCCGCATTCTTCGACGATATATAAATGGTAAGTAAAATGATTGAATTCATTAGCTGATGAGAGCCCACTTTAGCTCCGTCGGAAAGAGGTTGAATTGCTCGAGCCCAAGGCAGGTGAAAGGGAGTCTTAAGGAGCAGGTAGAAATTGGTTAGCCGTCTGAATTCTCAAAGCAGTCAGGAAGGTTGTGCCGGCCGGCTGGTTAGCATGGTGAAAGCACGTCTGTCACAAGGTCGAGTTTGGCATTGTATTATATGAAGGGAGGTAGTCCAACTCCCCGGGGTTTCTTTTGTGTGCCGCTTCAGGAAGCGATGTGTTATATTTGTCATTATTTTTGGAGTGCATTCATTATGTTGTTGTTTATTAATAATCACGGAGCACCGGCAGCCGAAGTATTTATTTGATGCTTCATGTATGTTGACTTGTTTATTTTACCATAATTAACGGAGTTATAGCTCTGAGTGAAGTAATTGTTTTAAAGTTATAAAAACACACATGCCCGTAACCTAGAATAAACCTATTGCCTTCATTATCTGACTCTTGTGAGGAAAGATGATGATTGTACGAATAGACGTGTCCGATTTCCCAAAGAACAAGTTTTGCAAGTTATAAAAATGAGTGCGCAATATTATTGTGATAGAATGGCTGGTTTATTTAAGCCATAGTTATTTGAATTAAGTCTGTTGACAATAACCCTTGGACTTGAAGCAGTGGACTGCAGTAAAATAGACTATTTTCTATTCCTGGTTCCAGCCTGTGTGAAACATTATTTTGCATTTTTTTTGATATTGTTGTTTTTCAGTAATTTAAGGGAGTTGATTTTATTTTATTTGTCTGTGGTTGGGAGAAAAGGGAGATGATGTTTTTGTGAAATAAATTATTTTATATTAGGAGTTCTCTGACCTACTGATTTTAAGATAAGCCTCCTGTGATCCTGTGACAATATTCCTAGGATGTTTAGTATAAATTAGAGCCACCCCGAACAGAGCACCACCCGAGTGAGAGTCGGCATCCTAGAAGAACGCGGAATGGTATATATGGATTGGTGATAATGATGCAGTTATTCATGTCCATATTAGTTATCTTTTATTAATTAGTGGATCACAGTGATGGAAAGTGTCAGAGAGTAGCTAGCCGGAGCCTACTGAAGTCTATATGCCGCCTTGAGGTCATATAAACAGATGTAGAGCATTCCCCTATAGAGATATATATAAAATGGCGCCGAACGGTGTGGCCAAATTAACAAGTAATTCAGGGGAAAGTAAAGCCAGGAGTTTGTTTAAAGTAAATAATCGAAAATGCTGAGTTTATTTTGCATAAGTTAGGTAGAAGCAGCGTTTTCGTGGCGCCCTTATATTTGAATAATTAGTAGCAAACTCCAAATGTATGTTGTAGGACGGCGTGAACCGTAAAAGTGATGTCAGTACTTTATTGACAGAACTGGGAAGTTAAAATTAATGCAGAAGGGTAAACTGAAAGTTCATTCACAAAAGCAAACATCAGATAGGCAGCTCAAGCATATTAAAGTCATTAATGGGATTAACGTAAATTGGGAATAAGCGACTCATTTTATGATTGCAGAAGATGGGAACATGAGGCTCCATGCCCCAGTCTTCTCAAATAAGTATTATATTGTGTGATATGGCGTCAGTGGAGGAGATTCGACTTATTATTGAGAATTAAGTGGCTAGAACGATGGAACAGTTCGAACACTTTAAGAGGGAATGCAGGGAACAGAGTGAATTAAACAATGCACGTATAGCGGAGCAGAACGAATTAAACAATGCACGTATTGCGGAACAAATTGCAGAACAGAGTGAATTAAACAATGCACGTATTGCGGAACAAATTGCAGAACAGAGTGAATTAAACAATGCACGTATTGCGGAACAGTTAGCGGAGCAGATAGCGGAACACAGTAAGACAAATAATGCACTACTCGCGGAACAAAATACAGTTACTAACACACAGTTAATGGAACAAATTGTAGAACAGGGTAGGCTGAATAAGGAAGCGTTAAAAGAGGAACTGACAGATAAATTAGCAGGGCAAATAGCTAAAATCACGCTCGAGACTACCACACAGTTAGGTCAGATGGAGACGAACTTAAGGCAATCAATAGCGTTCAGTGAAGAAAAGACGGTAGCGAAACTCATACAGCTAGAAGAAATATGTAACGCTAACACAGAAGGGATAAAGACAGAACAATTAGCAATTCAAGCTACCATAAAAGGAGTAGATAACGAGGTTAAGTCTGCGGCAAAACAATTGCACAGCCTGGAAGGAGAGATGATAGAGATTAGAACGGAAATAGACAAGGCAGCTTTGACTTCAGCAGAACGATGGAGCATTCAGGAAAACGAGAATGATGCACTTAAAGAGAGGATCCGGGAAAGCAATGACATGATAGGAGGCAGGCTCGATCAGCTGGAAAGCGAGAAGAAAGAGGGAAAGAGAAAAGAGGAAAATAGATATGAGGCAATAAGACTGGAAATAAACAAGACATGCCAACAAATTGGAATTGACGGGAAAGAGGATAGAAACTTATAGAACAGATGGAAGAAAACCAAAGGAGAATAAAGGAGGTCGAACTGCAGTTACTGGGAAAAATGGAGATACAAGAACGGAAGATCATTAAGACCGAGATACAGTCTCTACAACAACAGGAAATGCTTCTGGAACTGAAAGCTCACAGCAGCGGTAAAGAAACGAGCAGTGTGGCTAATCACTTCAACACAAGCCAGACCCAGGTAGAGAGAATGAATGAACTTAGTCCGGGCCGTGCGACCGCAGGTAGAGAAAATAATGAAGGGTTTCAAACATTTAGAGGAATGGCCTCAACACCTCAAGAGCCGACTGGCGATAATAATAACAATAACTCAACTACACAGTATGTTCAAATAATTAGGATGCAGGAGGATCGCCCACGAAAATTTAACAATGACGGTACACAAACACCGAAAGCTTTTCTAAAAGATTTGGAACACTACCTTACAGACAATAATATTCCTGAGAATAAGAAACTCAGAATAACAGAGAAACTACTGGCGGATAGCGTCCTGACGTGGTTCAGAAGCTTTCGCTACACCTTTGAGGACATGGATACCTTCAAGCAGGCATTTTTACGTCGTTAATGGAGCATGTCTATACAACATAATTTAAGGATGGAATTATATAGTAGGAAGTACCACGCGTCGCAACCAACACGCTACTCAGAATAATTTTCGGCTCAGCTACTTAGACTGAAGGATATGGATATTTTACCACCGGAGTCAGAACTGGTGATGATAATTGGGAAGCAGTTTCCATTGCCAGTACAACAGTTTTTAATTGCGGCAAACGTCTCGAGCGCACTGCAAGCAGAGGAGGTGTTACGTCAGTTGGACGAGACGTCACTAAATAATCAAAATAGACACGTCAGAGCGAGTGACAGCGCAGCGCTAGTACACCAAGCCGAGCTAGTTAAAACTAGAGAGCAAAGCACCAACACGAATGTTAGCCATAGAAGCGGGAATAATAACGGAAGGCCAGACTCGCCGAAAGAGGAGCAGAGGAGATATGAGCCAAGGAACGAGAGGAACTGGCAGCCACAACAGTACAGGAGAGATGAATGGAGAGGGCGTGGTCGCGAAGGTCCATATCATCATCGCAGATATGATAGGAGAGATAATAGAACGTGGAACCGAAGACGAGAGGAGAACCGAGGATATCCGGGAGACAGTCGACGGGAATTACAAAGCAGGCATGAGGCATCACAACGATACCTAGATGAGTTGCATCGCAACCAAGAGACGGAAAAGGATCGCTGGCGAAGGACAATGGAGAATCGCGAGAACCCAGATATGGAAATCACTGGAGCAGAGAGTGAATTAATGCAGCAGCACCGCGAAAGCCAGAATGAGAAAAGGAACATGGGGGCTATAAAAAAAAAACGTATTAGAGGGTGAACGAGATAGGCTAAATTTCACGCCAGATAAGACACAATGGTTGATAGCGAACATCGAGGAATGGGTCGCAACTCCTGAGGATTTTACACGTGAAATTATTCGACCGGAACAACATTGTTTGAGGAGATTACCAGTCATCATTACGAGGATAGGACTAAGAGTAAAAGGATTAGTGGATACAGGGGCACAGCTATGTCTAGTATCAGAGGCATTAATTAAAGCTCTAAGCGAGAAACAGAGAATACCTACGATTCCAGTGCCACAGGTCAAAATTCGAGGAGTCATTCCCGAAAAATCAGCTGTATGCAAATTTCAGGTACAACTGGATCTAGAAATATTAGGACACACTTTCTCACATGTATTCATGGTGATGAACAAGATGAATGTAAATTTGATTCTGGGGGCGGATTTCCTATATGAGCACCAAGCAGTGATTGACCTGCGCAACAATGTCATTAAATTCAGAAATGTGGAAGGATTATCAGCAGTAGGACTGAACATGAATAACCACGGCTTAGATAGAGAAGCTGACATTTGGAATCTGGAGGCCATTCCTGAGGAAGAAGAAGAAGAAGAAAGTCAAGCAGATGAAGAGGACTCGAACACAGGACTCCTGGAGGGAAAGCAAGAATTGGAAGATGAAATGTGGTCCATGGCAGTAGAAGAAGATGGCAACAAAGACAGTTTTGAGGCACTTTTGAAAGAAAAATTAAGAGAGGCAAAGCTGAATGATGATGAAAGAAATTGCTTGGCACAAATGCTTTGTAACCACTCAGCAGCATTTAATACACTACCGGGAAAAATTTTAAATTTCAAGTACGCTATGCAGGTAGATGACTGGACACCATTTAAGAGCCGAATCTACCCAATTGCAGAAAAGCAGCGTGCAGCAGTTAGGAAAATTATAGGTGAGATGCTTAAAGGGGGCATAATTAAGAAAGCTCCAACCCCATATTTGAACGCCATATTAGCGGTGGCGAAGCCAAATGGTTCAGTGAGGTTGTGTCTCGATGCTCGCAGCCTCAATTCCAGATTAATAGATGAAACCGACCGGGCACCACTAATTAAAGATGTACTCAAGAAGTTCCATAAGAAGAAAATATATTCGTCTGTCGACCTTGCGAATAGCTATTGGCACATCGAGTTAGAAGAGAAATCACAGCTGTTAACTGGATTTCTATTCGACAATCAGAGTTTCACCTGGTGTCGCTTACCATTTGGAGTTAAGACAGCCGGATCTGCACTAATCCGAGCATTGGATCGAAATTTAACAGAAGAAGTGAAAGACATGACTGTCAGATATGTCGACGATATCTTACTAGCATCAGAGAGCAATGAGGAACACATGCAAAATTTAAGCAAGTTGTTAGAGAACCTAGAAAGGGCAAATTTCAAGATCAATCTAAAAAAATCACACTTTTTTCAGCACGAAATTTTATATTTAGGACATATTGTTGATGGAGAAGGGATCAGGCCCAATCCAGTGAAAATCGAAGCCATTAAAAATTTTCCTCGACCGACCAGAGTCAAGCACATAAGGATGTTCTTGGGAGCCACCAACTTCTTTCGTGAAAACTGTCCAGGATACACCGAAGTAGTAGCACCATTACAAGAGATGCTAAAAAAGAACAACCGTTGGTTTTGGAACGAAGAGTGTGAGAGGTCATTCATAGCTACGAAGGAATTATTGTCAAATAACATCAAACTGAGCTACCCAGATTTTTCGAAGGGGTTTATAATTCAAGCAGATGCATCTTTAGTGGGCATTGGAGCAATGCTTTTCCAAGAAGACGCAGAGAGAACAGCAAACCGCTCATACCTAGCATTCATCAGCAGGAAATTAAGAAAACATGAGATAAGTTATACCATCTCAGAGCTGGAGCTTTTGGCGATCATATACGCGCTTCAACAATGGCGTCGTATTATATATGGTTTTTCCTTAACAATCCGCACTGATCACAAGGCGCTGACCTTCTTATTTAAGACTACCATGGTGAGTGAACGTATCAACAGATGGGCCATTTATATGCAGCAGTTTAATATACAAATTGAGCACATATCAGGAAAATTGAATGTAATCCCGGATATTTTGAGCCGAAATCCAGAAGAAGAGGCACAACAGGAGGAAATGTTAGTGCAGCACATTGAGCTGACAAATGAAGATCGAGATTTCTTACAAGAACTGAAGAGGTTACCGCAGGAACAAGAAAAGGAGCCATGGATGATGCAGATGATTAAATTCCTCAAGAGAGAGATAACACCTGATACCCCAGCATATCGAGAAATTGAAGCTCAAGCGAGAAGTTATTCATACTTCAATGATATGCTCCATAAATTTATAGATGAGGATCATGTCAAGTTACGGATATTGTTACCAGCTTCGTTACAGAGGAAATTAGTGTGGCATACTCATTACACACTTGGTCACATAGGGTTAGACAAGACGCAAGCAACAATAGGTGAAGCTTTCACTTGGCCAGGGATGAGGATTACTATACGCGATGTCCTGAAGACATGTGATATTTGCCAGCGCGCAAAACCCAATAACTTCCTCATGAGACAATACCCAAAGCCAATATTGCCACAGAAACCGTTAGAGCTCATTGCTACGGACTGTCTTGGTCCATTGCCAAAAGGACGTAGATGAGTGCGACATGTCCTTGTATGTGTGGACGTCTTTTCTAAATTTGTTGTTCTATGTGCTATCCAGAAAACAACTTCGAAACAGGTCCTGAGCCGCATCAAGAATCGAGTTATACCTATAATGGGAAAGCCTGAGTTTATTCTTTCTGATCACGGAAGTTATTACACATCAGCAGAATTTAAGCGCGGATTGATTGAGCTAGACATCAAGCATGTACTATCTAGCATACGCCATCCACAAGGAAATCCGAGCGAGAGAGTCATATGTGAGGTCTCGAAGCACATCCGGATGTTCATTCCTACAGAACACCACCGTTGGGCCGATACATTGAAAAATATTGAGATTTGCATCAATATGACACGTCATGAGTCAACTGGACAAGTACCGTACACGTTACACTTGAACCAGCAACCACCGAGATCTTGGACAACAGTACTAGATTGCCCAAGAAATCCGCAACCAGCACCACAGCTGAGAGTCGAACGGACGGTCACCTACATTAGAGAACAAGCTGACAGGAGGCTGAGAAGACTGAAAGGAAAACGCTTTCACAGGGAATTGAACGTCAATGAACTAGTTTTGTTGAAGAGGCCACCTATCTCTGATCCAGCAAACAAAGTATTTCATAAATGGTGTTTCCCATACTTAGGACCGTATCGGATCATAAGAAATTTGGGGAATAATGCATATAAGATACAGGACGTAAACGGTGGAAACACATCAGTTGTAAATTGCTCAAACCTCAAATTATATTACAAAAGGGAACCGTTTGATCAACCACGGAACACCGCGGGTGTCAACATTATGGAAATTGAATAAAGATGAGCCAAATGCACGTGGAACGAGGAAGTAGTCGATCATAAACAGACCCGGTGTTTACAGTGAAAGACCGTGAAGCAAGTAAACTGGGCGAGACAGGCGGACAATAGCTAGCTACCTGCGCCAGACAGCAGAGACACTAATCTTAGCAAGAATGTGGAGAGGGAGACAAGGATCGTACCAAGGGAATCCCTGCACACGACAGCAGTGGCGAACCAAATAAACAATAAGGAGTGACGACGGAACCTTGCAGCATCCGTGAGGCGGATCGAGATTGAAAAAAAAATCATACGTTCCATATCGATTTTTTTTCTTGGCAGAAGGGTAATGTGACCTTTATGCATATCTGATAGCATAAAGTCCACATATTATTCCAACAAAATTTAAGTCATGTCCCAAAGCCGAAGTGAGAATGGAAGTTGCTTGTGAAACTAGAAGGACAAAAGGACGGTTCGTACGTGACTTGAAGAAGCTTTCTCCCAGCGCGAACAAAGGTGGCAGGAAAGAGAAAATCCACATCTGGACACCAAATGCGCCAGACAACGCGCGAAGGTCGTTCAACTGCGCGGGCAAATGCAGAAAACTCAACGATTACCTACCAAATAAACCCCGCCCATTTGGAAGGAATTAGAGCAGCAATTAGGATACAGAGACAGGAGTTATACCATCGTGTAGAGGATGATCCCAGCCTCTCAGAAATATCATCAAAATTTAAATCGGATTATTCTGTGATTTTTGCCAGAATTAAAATGAAATCAGGGGGTGGATTTGAAACGACCAATGGCAGTGAGAGACGCTAGACGCGATCAAATCCCGCCTAAATTGAGGGACAATGAAGCAAATTACGGAGCTCATTATCTAACGATCCTACGATCGAATTTTGAATATGAAGGAGTCATTGAGACATTGGGGATGAGGACGTTCTAAGGAGCTAGTTCACATATTCATGTGAGTATTATTTTGGAAATAAATTCTGAGAACCCCTACTCCACGTCCCTTTAAGAGAAATCGTATAAATATTGGATTGAAACACAGCGAAGTTAGTCTACTCTGGGGCAACATCAGCGGCGGAAGCCCGTGCCGCGAGCCTTCGGACAATACGGTGATTTTTACAAGTTCTATAAGTCTACTCTGGGGCAACATCAGCGGTGGAAGCCCGTGCCGCGAGCCTTCGGACAATACGGTGATTTTTACAAGTTCTATAAGTATACTTTGGGGCATCGTCAAAGGCGAAAGCCCGTGCCCTGAGCGTTCAGAAATTAACATTTTACAAGTTTTATAAGTCTTAATATACGCTGTGGACGCGATAGCCTGCGTTGAGGCATAAGAATAATTAACATTGTTACAAGTTATAAGTAGGAGCTAGCATACCTCCGAAATTGAACATCGCTAAGTATTCGCGAGTGCAAAGTAGAACAGTGCATATCATAACAGTATGACGCAGTTGTAATGATAGGTATAGCCGCACGCGCTATTAAAAGCTAGACCAGTATTCTAGGAAGCTACGAACTGTCGGCCGAACTAAATAAGTAATGATAGCTATATGAGATAGGAGCTTCATGTACGAGAACCGTGCATTGTGTTAATGGTAATAATTCACAGTGGACCTTTGTTTTTTTTGGTGAAATTTTGAGAAAAACCGTGTGTAAATTCTCCTCCCATCAAGATGAATCAACTATTGAAGAAGACTGATATCATGGACCAGAACCGCATCAGGAAATATGAGAGATAAGTAAATATTGTATGGGGCATGAGGGTCATAATGTTTCCCATTATTGGGGTTGGATAAGTCTATCTCGATCATAAGCAGTTATGATAAAAATAGATATTTTTAGGCGTACCGGGAATGCTTGTGTAGATTTGTGTGTTTATCAGTAATGAGAATTTTGTGTGTTTTATAATGTAATAAGTATATGAGCATCAAAGTGTTATTTTAAATATGGTTTTGTTTTTGGGATGTCATTTATCTTTGTGAATGCACGGTCAAGGGAATATTTGTTTGATAGTGCTTATGCACAATGTAATTGTAAAAGCTAAATGGGGAAGACCACTCGATAGTGTGACAAGACCGGTAAGTGACAATGAAATTATGAGAGTAATGAGTATGGTAAGTGATTATCACGCGAAGGTACAAAGTGGTAAGACGAGAATGGCTGGAGGGTAGTATGAGATATATTCAGATGAGGCTAAGAGTCGATCTTGGGTCGAGCAGAAATAAAGCGGATGTGGTATTCCCGCGTTCTTCGATGATATAATGGTGAGTGAAAATAATAGCAGAGGTGGTATTCCTGCATTCTTCGACGATATATAAATGGTAAGTAAAATGATTGAATTCATTAGCTGATGAGAGCCCACTTTAGCTCCGTCGGAAAGAGGTTGAATTGCTCGAGCCCAAGGCAGGTGAAAGGGAGTCTTAAGGAGCAGGTAGAAATTGGTTAGCCGTCTGAATTCTCAAAGCAGTCAGGAAGGTTGTGCCGGCCGGCTGGTTAGCATGGTGAAAGCACGTCTGTCACAAGGTCGAGTTTGGCATTGTATTATATGAAGGGAGATAGTCCAACTCCCCGGGGTTTCTTTTGTTTGCCGCTTCAGGAAGCGATGTGTTATATTTGTCATTATTTTTGGAGTGCATTCATTATGTTGTTGTTTATTAATAATCACGGCGCACCGGCAGCCGAAGTATTTATTTGATGCTTCATGTATGTTGACTTGTTTATTTTACCATAATTAACGGAGTTATAGCTCTGAGTGAAGTAATTGTTTTAAAGTTATAAAAACACACATGCCCGTAACCTAGAATAAACCTATTGCCTTCATTATCTGACTCTTGTGAGGAAAGATGATGATTGTACGAATAGACGTGTCCGATTTCCCAAAGAACAAGATTTGCAAGTTATAAAAATGAGTGCGCAATATTATTGTGATAGAATGGCTGGTTTATTTAAGCCATAGTTATTTGAATTAAGTCTGTTGACAATAACCCTTGGACTTGAAGCAGTGGACTGCAGTAAAATAGACTATTTTCTATTCCTGGTTCCAGCCAGTGTGAAACATTATTTTGCATTTTTTTTGATATTGTTGTTTTTCAGTAATTTAAGGGAGTTGATTTTATTTTATTTGTCTGTGGTTGGGAGAAAAGGGAGATGATGTTTTTGTGAAATAAATTATTTTATATTAGGAGTTCTCTGACCTACTGATTTTAAGATAAGCCTCCTGTGATCCTGTGACAATATTCCTAGGATGTTTAGTATAAATTAGAGCCACCCCGAACAGAGCACCACCCGAGTGAGAGTCGGCATCCTAGAAGAACGCGGAAGGGTATAATATGTCGAACGTGAAAATTGCATGAAAAAATTCTGGGTTACCCCTTGACCCCCTTAATTGCATTGATGAATTGTACAGTCAACGTTAGTTCCGTGATAACCTTATAGCCATTTGCAAACTTTCACAGAAATTTATTAAATGGAGTGACATTGCTTATTACAGAAATAGAAGGAAAGTTGTAAGCCACCCCTTTATATAATGTTCTCATGGTTACCGATTTGCATTCCTTCATTAGTTTTCTGGGAATATTTCAGAAACTGTTGGATTTAGAGCCTTATAATGTAGTTTTCGAGGACCCTTTAGGGCCCCCGAGTATTGTTTCTGGCACCGAGGGGATTTGTCTCGACGTTGTACGCCATAATATAATACTAATCTTTATATATATAATTCTTCGACACGTGTGTATGTGACTGAACTCCTCCTAAACGACTGGACCGATTTTGATGGAATTTGGTATGTATATTAGGGTGGGTCCATGTATGGTTTAGATTCACAATCTGACCCGGTAGGTGGAATGAACACAATTTTAGAACCACAATTTTCACGCAATTTTAGAACCACAATATACAGTCTAAAACCGTCGTCATGGAAACCTCTAGCTTTGGCCTTGGTGAAAGCTGATGTCTTTGGACAGTTTGTCTCCGCACGTTAGAGCCACCTGGTCGCAACCTGTGCAACTACCGCCATTACATACACTCCGCTCGTGGCGGAAAGTTGTATTTTATACCAAAGGTGGCAGTGATGTCGAATTCTACTGTTTGTCTCTGCACGTTAGAGCGTTTCAAAGACCCGTATGCGTTCATATACCATTCATCCGATTGCGATGAAACTTGGGTGATATGTTGATTGAGCACCAGGGAAGGTGTTTGGCTTAGTAAATCCATTTTACAATAGATAGCGCACGAATAGATTCAACGAATGAGCGATGACGCGCGAAGCGTTTCAAAAAGGTCCCGTATGCGTTCAAATACCATTTGACCGATAGCGATGAAACTTGGGTGATATGTTGAGTGAGCGCCAGGGAAGGGGTTTGGCTTCGTAAATCCATTTTACAATAGATAGCGCACGAAGCGTTTCAAAAAGGTCCCGTATGCGTTCAAATACCATTCGTCCGTTGGCGATGAAACTTGGGTGAGATGTTGTGTACACTCCAGGGAAGGCTTCTGGCTTAGTAAATCACTTTCACAATTGGTAGCGCACGACTAGATTCAACAAATGAGTGACGACGCGCGAAGCGTTTCAACTAAATCCCGTATAAGTTTATTTTCCATTCATCGATTGAGATGAAACTTTGAGGAGTTGCCTTGTACACTTTAGTGAAGGTTTCCAACTTAGTAATACACTTCACAGGTGGTTGCGCACGGGTAGATTCAACAAATGAGCGACGACGTGCGAAGCGTTTCAACTAGGTCCCGTATGCGTTCAAATACCATTCGTCCGATAGCGATGAAACTTGGGTGAGATGTTGTGTACCCTCCACGGGTGTCTTCTGGATTAGTAAATCCATTTTAGAATAGGTAGCGCACGAGTAGATTCAACAAATGAGCGACGACGCGCGAACGTTTAAACAAAGTCCCGTATGCGTTCATATACCATTCATCAGATTGCAATGAAACTTGGGTGAGATGTTGTGTACACTTACGTGAGGGTTTTTAACTCAGTAAATCCATTTCACAGGAGGTTGCGCACGAGTAGATTCATCAAATGAGCGACGACGTGCGAAGCGTTTCAATAAGGTCCCGAATGCGTTCAAATACCATTCGTCCGATTACGATGAAATTTGGGTGAGATGTTGTGTACACCCTACGGAAGGTTTCTGGCTTAATAAGTTCATTTTACAATAGGTAGCGCACGAGTAGATTCAACAAATGAGGACGGCACGCGAATCATTTCAACAAAGTACCGTATGCGTCCATATACTGTCCATCCGATTGCGATGAAACTTTGGTGAATTGTTGTGTACACTTCGGTAAAGGTTTCTGGCTTAGTAAATTCATTTTGCAATAGGTAGCGCACGAGTAGATTCAACAAATGTGCGATGGCGCGCGAATCGTTTCAACAAAGTCCTGTATGCGTTCATATACCATTTATCCGATTGCTATGAAACTTTGGTGAATTGTTGTGTACATTCCAGGAAAGGTTTCATTCTTAGTAAACCCAGTTTTAATAAGTAGCGCACAAGTAGATTCAACAAATGAGCGACGGCGCGCGAATCGTTTCCACAATGTCCCGTATGCGGTCATATATCATTCATCCGATTGCGATGAAACCTTGATGAATCATTGAGTGCACCCCAGAGAAGGTTTCAGGCTTAGTAAATCTATTTTACAATAGGTAGCGCATGAGTAGATTCAACAAATGAGTGACGGCACACGAATCATTTAAACAAAATCCTGTATGCGTTATATGCCATTTATCCGATTGTGATGAAACTTTGGAGAGTTGTTGTGCATGCTCCCACGATTGTTTCTAGATTGGTTAATTCATTTCACGATAGATTAGAGGCAGTGAACAGAAATTGAAAAAAATATTGTGGATCCAAAAGCACTTCAAGAAACAAATTTACAACACTTTCTTTGATTGGCAGGACAACGTCTGCCGGGTCAGCTTGTAATAATATAATATAGAGAGAAATTATAACACCCATTTTTTATTATTATTAATGCAGCCAATGCCATGTACTTTTCTTTTCAGGACGGGTCAGGGAAGGGATATTATCAGAGAAAGAAGCATTCAATCACGCATGAGCAAAATGGATATGGCCTACCATTTAACTAAGGACATCTATAAGAAAAGGTCAATATCCTTCAACGCAAAACTAAAACATTACTGCAGTGTCATCCGTCGGGAGGTCTTGCATGCTTCTGAATGCCTCACGATGAACAAAAAAGGCTTGGTCGAGAAACTGGAGGCCAAAGAAAGAAAAATTTTGAGAAAGATATTGGGTTCCATCAAAGACAATGGGGAATACAAAAGACGGCATAACCATGAACTATATACTCATGTGGAGAAGATAAGCAACGTCATCCGCAAGAGGATACCATTTTTTGGGCATGTGAAACGAATGAGCCCAGCGAGACTGACCAACCGCAACATAACTTACTTTCAGGAGAGGAAAACAAAATGGGCCTGGTTCATAGAACTGGATAAAGATCTGAAAGAAGTGGGGATTACACCAATAGACATTCAGAAGCGCGCCCCACTCAAAAGGAAACTTCATGCTTGCAAAGGTTTCCAAGAAAATCCGAAGCTAAAAACGGGAAAGATTTGGACCCAGGAACGGAAGGAAGTCCACCGAGAACGAATGCGGGCGTACAGGGCAAACATCAAAGCCAGTAGGAGACAGTTGGAATGACGCGGTCCATAGATGGCCTATACGAAAGGAATGAATGAATAATATGGGGATAGGAATATAATAGACCTGCCGTACCACACCCACAGGTGTAAATCGCGTGAAAAAATTCTAGAGTACCCCTTGATCCCATTAAGCACATTATACGTATTGATGGATTTTACGGCTTAATTTGGTTCCGTGATAATCTTCTAGCCGTTTGCAAACTTTCACACTAATGTAATTAATGGAATTGCATTGCGTCTTACAGCAATAGATGACCTCTGAGAATCTGTTGCCATGGTTACTGGCTTGCATTCGTTCATTAGTTTATTACATGAAATTAGTTTTCTGGGAATATCTCAAAAACGGTTGGTCCTAGGGCCTTAAAATGTGGTTTTCGGGTACCCGAGTTTTGTCTCTCACATTGAGGGGCTGAAAATGAGCTTTGTCTCGTCCTTCTACGCCTATTTCAGCATGTATTTTAAGGGGGTAGGTCCCCTTTTATGAGGGGTACGCAGAAGAGTTATATCAATGATAACTGTTGTACCTCTGATGGATATCTGTACCAAATTTTACGTTGATACACCCAGTCGTTCTCGAGTTATAAGGGAACAAAGTTGTCCACAGACGAACAAACAAGCAAACAAACAAACAGACAGACAAAAAAAAATTTTTCGCGCGCATCCATCAAAAACAGTCTGAAACGCGTAAACAACTCAATTTTACGTAGAAATTCAGAGAAAAACAGACAAACTATCATTTTTATATAGAGAGAGATATACTGCACCGCTCGGTGTTGACCGTGTTTTATTGCACAAATTTAGGTTTCACTCGCTAACCGTTGGAGATATACGAAAACTGATAAGGACCTTTCGGATGGAAAATTAAATGCTAAAGCGCAAGTATGCCATCAAAAGTTTGCTATTTCTTAGCGTTCTCTTTTTATATGAAATGGAAATATGAAATTTGGAAACCAAAGGGTGTAGTGACGTCACAAATGTCGGTTTTACTCGCTAACCGTTGGAGATACACGAAAAGTGATAAGGACCTTTTGGATAGGAATTAAATTTCAGAGCTCGTATGTGCCATCAAAAGTTTGCTATTTCCTACCTTTCTCTTTTTATTTGATATGGAAATATGAAATTTTGAAAGCAAAGGGTGTAGTGACGTCACTAAAATGGTCGCCATTTTTTAATAGTGCAAAATTTCGAAATCAAAAGTATCCTATATGCAAACCTGGTAAATCAGCTACATCCATGTAAAATTTCATTTAAATCGGACCAGTGGTTCTTGCGTTATTGAGTAACACACACACAGACAGACAGACAGACAGATAGACAGACACACACCATCTCATTTTTATATATTAGTATGATTTAATAGGTATTAGATACGACCATGAAAGTGTCATTTGACACTAATAATTTTAAACAATTTATTGATGTGTAACATATTTCCGCTCGGTTGCTGGATAGTTTTGTGGGAGTGATTTTGAAAATTGGGGACGGAAGTGAATCGGGCGGAAGTGGATCTAACGGAAGTGGATCGGACGGAAGTGAAGACGCACTGCCAGAAAAATGGGACGGAAGTGAATCGGGCGGAAGTGGTTCGAACGGAAGTGGGTCGGACGGAAGTGAAGACGCACTGCCAGCTGGATGTACAATTGAAAATGTGTGTATTGGAAACAAGGCAGTGTGTGCTCTGTGGTGCGAGAATGTTATGGCAATACAGTAGGCAGTGCATTTAGCAGGCACTGGTTTGACGAGCACAGTGGCAAATGTTTCACCGGCTTTCATTTGTCATTGAGCAGTTTATGAAGCTTCACGTTCAAGGTTGAATATCACATGGGGTAGGACAAAGACGACAAAAGACATTTAAGTAAGCGGCATTATTGTCAAGCTGTGGGTGAGTAGTCAAATATTAAATGCATAACAGAATGTTGTTATATGAGTGGAATAAAAGCTGTATTTTCATCATATGTGAGACTAGGTCATTTCATGATTGTAGGAAGCCATGTTTTGATTGTTTACGACGAACTGTATGAGAGCCTCGAGACTAATGAATGTTATAGTTACTGACGAATGTGCTCACAGTATTTGAGAGTACTGTCGACGTTGTGTGTCACTTTGTTATTATGAATTATTAATGTAAAAGGTAGGAAAGAAGCTTGTAGTTTTGCGTGTCCGTTAATCTCACGATCATGATCCACGATACCTACCTTTTACGTGGAATGCGAACCACAGGATATGGCATTTCAATTCGAAAATCTCATATGTATTGACTGGGAATCAAACCCGGTCTACCTTGGTGAGAGACTAACAACTTGACCACTGCGCCACAAATGTAACAGTCGTATATCTCCAATTCAATCTTTACATTCATCATAGTAGCAGTATAAAAATGGAGTGTAAATTAACATTTTAAGAATGTCCAAGCAGTATAGTATACGAGTAGGATAACATGTCAGATGTTACATATCATATGCGACTACTGTAAGGCTCGTATCTTTTTTATTTAAATGATATTAAAAAAGAAACAATAATAATAATAAGTATCAATTTGCAGTGATGACAGCAAGGGATAAATCTCGTGAAAGTCGTAGGGAAAGCTTGAGGTAGTGCGTGATTAGGAGGGGGAGGAGTAAGGAATTGAGGATGAAAGGGATCTTCTAATGTTATGTTTGAAAGTTCTATAGGGAGAGAATATGTCAATATTTGGAAGGGAGTTGCTAAGGGTAGGTAGACGGTGGAAGATAGAGCGCTTCTGTACTTCAAGACGTGAGCGAGGTATGAGGTGTAACTGGTGCTGACGTGTTAAACGGGAGGGAACATGGAGTGGGAAGTAGGTTAGTAGCATGTTACATTTTGTGAAACCATTTAAAATTTTATGTAGGAATCACAGGTAAGTAAATTGTAGACAGCTTCTCAGGTCGAGTACATTGAGATGATTTAGAATGTCGGATTTGGCAAAGAGATGTATTGAAGGATTGCGATCTTTGACTATTGATATGAGGAAATTAAAGACACTGTTCAATTTAGACATAATGATTATAGTGGATGTAGACCAAATTGGGGAAGTGAATTCTAAGATATGGAGAACATAATATGTGGTGAAGTATAGTTTAAGTCCATTCCCAAGGAAACGCACTTATCCTATTAGAAGCAATGTATACAATTTTGAAGTTTGGTTGGTTCCTTAGTTTAGGGGCTGCGACAATGCGGTCACGTAGCCCCGTGTACTTTGGGTGTGTGTAGAATCTGTCTGATAACCGGTGTTAATTGTGATGACTGTATTAGTGTGTGTTATCAGCTGTTATTAAATTCAAGTAAGGACTGCAGACCAAAATTTCAAGATCCAAATGCTATCGTCCACGACACCTAGCTGTGAACTTGACAACTACTAGATGCCATCGAAACCAGCGCCTGGTGATGAACGTTAGAAATTAAGAGCATTAATCACACCTAACCTACAAATTTCGATTCAAACAACTTTAGTTACTGGAAGGTTCTTTTACATGCCATAAATCTCTGACATGGGCCCGCCGGAAGGTATAAAGGGATTTTTAATGCTCTAAAAATTCCAATGACTTCGGACGGGTTTGAACCCGTGACCTTTGGCATAGAAGCTCCGCATGCTACCAATTACACCACTAAAGCCGCCTTAAATTTTCAATATTCAAATCGTAACTATTTTTATCCCTATTTCAAAATTTGGTTCTTGCTTTGTGCTGCCCTTTGCCGTTTCCCTCATATCTTCCATATCTATAGGACGTTTTGGAATTTTCGTTTTTCTTCAGTGAGAATTGTACCTATCTCTTCTCAGTTTTGCCTCACGAGGCTAAGTAAACGCCGTTCCAGCCATCAGACCAGGATTACATATATTTTCCGTGGTTTACCCACTTCTATTCCAGCCAAATGCCGTGATGGTACCTAAATTAAGGCCACGTCCACCTCCTTCCCAAGGATTACCTTAATTACAAATACACACTTTAATACAGCTAACAAGTAGTTCCATGAAGAACTATACAGCCTATTTTCATATATCCTACTCATGTTGATTGCCTCTATCAACATACAAAATTTCAGTTTGATTGTTGTGATAGATTCGTAGATATTGAGAACCGTCTAATTATTTCAGATGGACACCAGGTTGAATTTTTATTTATGTACTATTACATGAAGATTATTGTGTACGTGTGGTATTCAAACTTCAATCGCATGATTAGGACACAAGAAGTAAAACCGAGATTTTAAAATTTCGCACAGCTGCCATCTTGTCGTTATGAAAACAATTGAAATAAATTAGATGCCTGTGGATTAACATTTGTATAAGCATTTAACGTGCTAAGTTTCACTGCACTCGGATGGTAAAATTGCGAGAAACGTTCATTTAAATATTTATGCTTCGCGTCGCCGCCATGTTCGATTTGTGCTCACCAGATTAATGAAAGTCCTATAGGTGAACTTATGTTCATACTCTCTATGAACATAAAAATATCAGTTTGATTGCTGTAAAAGATTCGTAGATAGAGAACCGTCAAAATATTTCGGATGCTCGCCATTTTGGATTGTTATATGTATAGGCCATAGAGTTATGTGCCATTAAAGTAAAATTATTGCGTAGCATCATTATTCAAACTTTCACTTCGATCGCATGATTACGACACAAAAAATAGAAACTTAATTTTAAAATTTCGCACAGCCTCCATCTTGAACTAAATTAGATGCCAGTGCATTACAATATGTATACTCATTTACTGTACCACATTTCACCGCGCTTAGATGGTTAAATCACGAGAAAGGTCTATTAAAATGTTTCAAATTCCCTTGGCCGCCATGTTCGTTTTGTACCTTACAGGTGCTTGAAAATTTCATAGATACACTGTAGCAGAGCATTTTATCACTGTACAAAATTTCTCGGTAATATCTGTAATAGTTTCGGAGATATAGAATGCCAGTGAAATATTTCGCACAGCCGCCATTTTGAGGTTATGTAAACAATTGAACTAAATTAGACGCCATTGCATTACAATGTGTATAAACATTTGCTGTGCCAAGCTTCATTTCGTTTGTATGGTTAAATCGCGAGAAAAGTCTATTTAAAAGTCTCAACTTCGCTTAGCAGCCATGTTTATTTTGTAGTTACCAGGTTTTTGAAAGTATCATAGGTGAACGTTTAGTAGTTCCCTTTGTTACCGTACAAAATTTCAGCGTGACATCTGTAATAGTTTCGGAGATACTGAATGCTGGTGAAATATTTCGAACAGCCGCCATGTTAGATTGGTGAGAGACAATAAAATTTGAAGGGCACGGTGGGGGTCGGCCAGAATGGTGCTATGATCTTACCGAGGTTCATTGAAATCGCTCCAGCTGTTTAGAATTTATTAGGGGGGGGGGAACATACACACGAATCACACACACAGACACACGGACAAAAGGTGATCTCATAAGCCGGTTTTTCTTTCATAAAATGAAAATAGGCTCAAAAACACAGATTATCAGACAAAATTACACACACAACCAAGTACACGGAACTGAATGAACATGATGCTCAAGCTCTTAATTTCAAACAAAAACAACAAGTTTGTTGTTCATCACAAAGAGACGGGGGAACTCTGCGAGCCGTATCATTCCGATCCGTACGTAACGCAGAGACCCATCTTGTAACCGTTTGGTGCGGTAGTGTATCGTCACAAGCTTGAAGTAATCCTTGATGATATTGGCGTGCATTTCTACCTCGGGCTACCTTGAATTTTAACCATGATCGCTGCTCAAGTTTAGAAAACATGCTTTTGAGAGGTTGGTTGGTTGGTTGGATGGTTCTTAAGTTTAGGGGCTGCGACAACGTGGTCATGTAGCCCCGTGTACTTTGGGTGTGTGTAGAATCTGTCTGATAACCGGTGTTAATTGTGATGACTGTATTAGTGTGTGTATCTGTTTTTTAATTTTAAGTACTGCAACTCATAATTTTTCAAATAGTTCCTACTTTTGCCGGCAAGCGCCACCGTCAACGACTACTAGGTCTAATTCAGAACTTAGCTACTAGACGCCACCGCAGTCGGCGCTTGGCAACGAACGTAGAAACCTAAGAGCGTTGTTTACATTCTTAACCTATCCAATTTAGCTTCACACAGGTGCAATTAGTGGAAGGATCTTTAACATGCCATAAATCTATGACATGGGACCGCGGGCTTTACTTCCCCTCCGAAGGAAGGCATACTGAGGGATTTTTAACGCTCTTAAAAAATCCGACGGCTTCGGCCGGGTTTGAACCCGCTATCTTGGGCATAGAAGCTCAGCATGCTACCGACTACGCCACCGAAGCCGCCTTTTGAGAGGTTAAAATGTACAATAACGATATAACGGGTAATTCAGCAACCCCTTCCAATATTATTTGATGCAACCCAACTAACGCTTGTTGGCGGGAAGGTCGATCATTCTCTGCTTGCATCCCGTATGTTACAAATGCACTGCAAGCACATCCTGCAAACGATATTGAACCGTATTATTTAGCCCTCTATGTGACTACAGATAAATACAAGGGCAGACTAATAGTGTTCATATCGTTTGCGGGATATGCTTGCAGTACGGGATACAAGCAGAGGAATATAAACCTTCCTCCTAACACGCGTTAGGTGGGTTGCAGCAAACGATAATGGAAGGGGCTGTTGAATCACCCGGTATGTTGTCATAGGAACCGGGTTTATCATTCAAAGCAACTACAATCACAGTCGTCTCATTTAGAATGGAAATTCACATGACCCATTCCCGGCAGTGATGCCACTAGTTTGTTAACAATCCACTTAGGCCAATTTAATTACCCCGCAAAAACAATTTACTGCCTTTGAATGTAGACTGAAAGGCATAATCCTCAAGTATTTTCGAAATCTGGTGGAGTAATATTCTACGTACCTTTAGGCTATAATTTACGTACTGCATAGTCCTGCGGCGTAGCCGTACTCGTTAAATCGTGCACCACGGCGCGCGGGTACTGCAGCAAGTCCGAAAATCGTTGATTCGAGTCCGGACGCTACAGTGACTATTCTGAGGGTGATTGTTTCCCTAGTTTTCATACACTCCTTTCAGGCAAATGTCGGGACAGTACCTTCCTTTAAATCCCGGGGCACCTACCACATACCTGTCCCTGATACAGTTACAGTACACACCACTACAGTCATCACATCAATGCAGGTTATCGGACAAGTTAAACACACATTCAACTTTAGGGGCAGATGACCTCGTAGTTCTGCCCCTTAAAACAACAATAACTAACTAACACATCCAACTACACGGAGCTGATGACTAAGATGTCCCAATACACTAAACTGGATTAACAACACATTTATATATACAATGCATTGTGTTTTAAGCAAAGCATTAAACTAGAGATATTCATACTAATTCATCAGATAATATTAATAATAATATCGTATGGCCTCGGCTGCCGGGTGCAAGCTTTGTTATTTGACACCCAAAGGGTAGCTTGCATGCCGAATTTCGTTGTTCCTTGGCTATGAAAGTCAAGGACATTAGATGTTAGTTATCTATGCTCCTTGAACACTATAGCGCTTTCTGGTAGAGAAATGAGGAACTTTGTGTTGGCGGAAACCCCCGAGATTAATTTTGCCATTATGAACTCGGCCTACTGAATTCAAATGGGTTCATTGACATGCCAACATCGTATGACATGCGTATCGTATTTTAGCCGCCTTTCAAAAAAAAATCACTTACCACGGCCAGGAGCGAACCTGCAATCTCGGGGTTAGTAGACCGACACGATATCCACTCACCCACCGTGGCAAGCTAATTCATCAGATGAAGCCTATATAAAACACATCTTGAACTGATGCAACATGGATCAAAATAGCGAAATAACAAACACACAAACAATTTGACAAACAAAAAGTTTGTAGGCTATGCAATACTTAGTATATGCTATGAGCAAGTAACAACTTGTATGCGTTATGTTTAGAAACCATACACTTCCCAGTGAGCGTGTTTAGGCCTACTTGACGTAAACATTTCATCTGACCGTTTGTGCAATGTTTCTCGAATTTACACCATTGTGGAAAATAGTTTCATTAAAAAAATACCAAATAATATAGTGTGCCCGCAAAGACTCTCCGCAACGCGTGGCTCGTCTTGTGGGACGTGTTGGGGTGGCAGTTCATTTATGTTATGTTGTTACAAAAAAAATACATTAGTAATGCAATTATATAATTATACGGTCCTCACCACTATCAAAGCCTCCGTGGCTTAGGCGGCAGCACGCAGGCCTCTCACCGCTGGGTCCGTGGTTCAAATCCCGGTCACTCCATGTGAGATCTGTGCTGACAAAACGGAGGCAGACAGGTTTTTCTCCGGGTACTCCGGTTTTCCCTGTCAAAATTTCATTCCAGCAACACTCTCCACTATCATTTCATTTCATCTGTCATTCATTTAACCATTGCCCCAGAGGAGTGCGTCAGGCCTCGCCAGCCGGCACAGTTCATATCCTCGCCGCTAGATGGGGGCTTCATTCATTCCGTTCCTGACCCGATCGAAGACTGGAAGCAGGCTGTGGATTTTCATTTTCCTCACCACTATCACACTATGCTCCGTAAATTTTCCACCAGCACGATAAATCTCTTCCACTAAAAACACACGCTCTTCAGTAGTAAGCATTCCCACCAGACTCAGCTTACACAAGAACTTGACAAGAACACAACTTACAGCGTCAACACTGTCACGCACAGACACTCACTGTCGGCAATAATGAACCGGTATTCTCCACCCTATCACTCGAGTTGAAGGTCAACACGGAACAAGTGCATGCTTATACCAACCACTGCGTTGAGACTTTGCGTACACACCGACAAAATATTCTGCCAACCTAACACGTCCCCGCGTCACTCGCCGCTGCGGAGAGACTTTGCTGACGCTTTAAACTACAGTATGTTCTGCAGCATTTATGATGTTATTAAGCATTAGTTATATTACTGAGAAATCGTCCTATTAAAATTTGCTAGAGGTTTGTAAGTTCACCAGTCAGACAAATAAGTGTCTGAACACAGTACAATTTCAATATTCGTTCGTAATATAATTGTGACTGCTTCAGTCATAGACTACGCGAGTCACGTGATATTATCTAGACCAATGAAAATAATAATTGTGTTTGAATGAACCAATCACGGCAATTACAGTATTCCAACAAACATTACCGCTTCCTAGGATGCATATTTATTGCTTTGGAACTACTACTCTCTTGAGATGCACACGCGTATGGTAAGAAAGTAACACAACATAAGAACATCTAATTTTCTAGTTGTCTTCCTTATTCTTTTCAAGCCCGATTGACAAATAAGCTGTAATCAACAACTAGGGACTTCGACTAACACAGCTTTTTCAGTGTTTGTTGCAGAATCGACGATTTTTTGACACCCTGAAGAATAAGAAAGGCCGATGGAGGAACCAAAAGAATGGCCTTCCACGGGGAAGTGTGCTAGCTCCGTTATTATTCAATATCTACACTAACGACAAGCCACTTAACATTAGAACCAGAGCATTCATCTACGCAGATGACACTGCTGTTGCTGCTCAAGGATCAACGTTTGAAGGAGTAGAGTTAAACCAGACATCTGCTCTTGAAGACTTAGCCATCTACTACAATGACAACTAAGTTACTTGAAACCCAACCCAGAGAAAACCCAAATGTGCGCGTTTCACCTGCGCACATTGTGTTCATCCTAAATACTTAGGAGTAAAGCTGGATCGCGCGCTAACCTATAAACAGCATTGCATGGACACCAAACGGAAGGTATGCACCAGGAACAACATCATTCGGAAGCTCACAAACACCAGATAGGGAGCGCAGCCTAGTGTCCTGTGTACAACTGCCCTTGCTCTGAGTTTCTCTGCTGCAGAATATGCTGCCCCAGTCTGGAGGAACTCTTCTCACGCCAACCAAGTAGATGTTGCCCTCCATGAGACAGGCCGCATTGTGACAGGCTGTCTACGTCCAACTTCTGTCGACAAGATCTTTCCGCTCATGGGAGTAGCACCTCCAGAAGTTAGAAGACAAGTAGCGGCAGAAGTAGAGAAGAAAAAGCAAGAAACAGATCCAAGACATCCAATGTATGGACTTGATGTCCATCCACCTAGGCTAAAATCAAGAAAGAGCTTCCTCCATACAACAATATCCATTCCTTCCTCAGTTGAAGCGCGCCGAATTGAACTTTGGAAAACAAAATCACCGGGAGGATCCTGGGAAACGAAGGAGAAGCCGGCAGCAGGCTACCATTTACAACACGAATCTTCGAAGTCGCTAAACAGACTGAGAACTTGCGTGAGTCGGTGCAAAAGCAATTTAATAAAGTGGGGATACAGTACTGAAGAACTTTGTAGATGCGGTGAAAGACAAAACTCTTCAGCACCTTCTGAATTGCAGCATGTTATCAAAACCATGTGCTATGTAGGACTTGATAGAAGCCAATAACTCTGCCATTCTAACAGTTGAACACTGGATAAATGAAATTTAGTGCAATTTATATGTATATTTGTAGGTGTTTTGGACTCGGATAGACAAATAAATAAAGTCCAGCGTCACTTAACATATTTGTTGGTGCTAAACTGGATGGCAAAATATCTAGCAACGTATCTAAGACACAATAGTCATCCTAAAACATTTTACAGAACCCGAATATTGAATGTAATGAATTAAATTATAATAGTGTACTACTACTAATAATAATAATAATAATAATAATAATAATAATAATAATAATAATAATAGCGTGTGGCTGTTGCAGATAACTGTGCGACGTAAATGATGAAGATACCACAAATACCCAGTCCTTGAACTAGAGGAATCAATCTTACGAAATTAAAATCCTATCGAACCTGTGAACTAGGAACAAAGTTTAGGTTGCTATTGAGTACCACGGATCCAGAAAATGTAGTAAACTCAAGCATCTTCAATCAATAAAAACAAAGAAATGAAGGATTTCATTCTCATATATGACTCAAATACTGCAAGCAATGTACAGAATGGGTGGGGATTAGTTAAGCTGCCGGTCACATACGATTCCTCAGCTAAGGAGGTGCCGAAAGGTCAAGAAAATTGTATGGAATTGCAAAGTTAAATTTGAGTTTTAATACATTAGATTGGACTTTGAATGATAATTTGTCTTTATCTCGTCGTGATATATGTATCCATCGACGAACACGTTTACTGACTAGATCACGCATTTACTGCACTGCCAAATGAGCAGAAGTACGTTGAAACGGTCCATAAAATCATCTGGCTTGGGAGAAAGTCCTATCATATATTATAAACATCGTTTATGTCCTGGGACCCCTTTACGGTGAACAGTATCATTGTTCTATTGAAATCTCTCGTAAATGCCCTTAGCCCGTTTATTGTTTTCTCTGACGACTTATGAAAGGGTTGGTCATCTCCAGTTCTGTGAATGGTTATCTGACCTCGTGTTTTATGGCTTCATTTGCTGTCCTCAACTCATTGACTTCGCAGTCTGGTCTCCTTGAGAAACTAACGACCAGAGCGAAGTAGTGGTCATAAAGAGCAAGGGGGAAACGACGAGCGAGATCATACTCGAGAAAACTTGAGAGTTCAGGAGAAGGCATAGTGATGCTCTGAGGTCTTGTAGAGTGGCCTGTCAACTTGAAGCAAGCCGTCGGAGCTCTCGGTTATTGTACTGTGTACGAGCTTTAACGAAATGGATTGGAACGTTTAACAACCACACACTGAGACTACTTGTACAATGTTTTTTTAAATTATTTTATTAATGCAGTCAATGACCATTTAATTTCTTTTCAGGACGGGTCATGCACTATGTGGAGGGTCTATTAAAAGCTGATATCATGAATTTAAACTCACTGATCTTGCTCAATTTGATGGTTAGTGATGCGTGTTCGATTCCTGATTTTGCCAAAAATTTTAATTTTACTATAGGGTAAGTAAATATTAATTTCATATGTGGACTTCAAAAGCTAGGTTGATGGCCACAAGAAGTGCATATAGCCTACTAAGTAAGCTTCTAGCTAATTAATCACCCGAAAGCAACAAAACTTGGCATAACAAATCTTTATTTGGAGCTTAATATATTGGCGAATTTTGTAATTCAAATGTTCAGATAAGTTCAAGATACCGGCTCCATGGATATTTTAAAACATGTTTTTATTTTTTGCATCCTAATTAAGCGATCGAATTGAAACTTTGTATGATGAACCATTACTGTATTATTTACCTATTAATATATAACTTCATGGCGTGAATATAAAACAATCAAAGATGGCGGCCTCGTGATATTTAACACCGGTCCGGAGTATCTTAAAAGGAAATAAAATTAAAAATGTGTATGGCGATAAAGGATTTGGCCTATTAAGTACCGGGTGTCCACAATTAAAGTACTGTAATTGTATTCAGCGCGGTACAGCATGGGCTGTAATGATAGTAGGAGACTGAAATTTCGTCGATATGCTAACTAAGCACTATGCTCACGAAGTATGCCACAAAATTATTAGTTACAAGTTTTGTCACCAGGTGAAGATATGGCACTCTAAGCGATCAGAACGTTCAATATTCCGCAACTCTGAGGTCAAAATGTTCTTCCGGTAAACGTGCGTTGTGTCAGTTCCTTGGCTGTTGCTTGGTGACGCATGTTGATTCCTTTTGTGAAGTGAATCTTAGTTGTAACTTAAGAAAGCTGAACTATTCCGTGTGAAACGAAATGCCTATTGGGAAGAGAGACCGTGCACTACTAGTGAAGTTATCACTCGGCACTTTCCAGATGCGTGGCCTTTGACGTCACCCGAACTACCTTCATGTGCCTCTGGTTGTGAGGATCGTGCCTATCAGGGATAAGTTTGGTCTCTGCCTGATCTAAAGGCTTGCATACAACGACATGTCACTCTGACTTCATCCAATATGCTGCGGGCAGGTCGTGTTACGGATGCAGTCTGATGCTAAGTTCGGAGACCGTATTGAACAGTGTTTGTAAACATAAATGCTAATATACCTCCCAGAACCAAGTTATCGTGTGTTTGAACATTCCTGTCTTATTTCTGTGACCCCTACCATTGGTTACAGCGCCAACTTATATCCCTAACAAGTAGTTCCGTGAAGAACTATGCAGCCTATTTTCATATATCCCACTTATGTTAATTGCCTCAATCTACATACAAAATTTCATTATGATTGCTGTAAAAGATTCGTAGATATTGAGAACCGACTAAATATTTCGGATGGTCGCCATGTTGGATTTTATATATGTAGGTCCTAGAGTTATGTACTGTTACTTGAAGATTATTGTGTACGTGTAGCATTCAAACTTCAATCGCATGATTAGGACCCCAGAAGTAACAAGGAGATTTTAAAATTTCGCACAGTTGCTATCTTGTGGATATGGAAACAATTGAAATAAATTAGATTCCAGTGGATTAACATTCGTATAAGGATTTACTGTACAAAGTTTCACTGCACTCGGATGGTTAAATTGCGAGAAACGTCCATGTGAATATTTATACTTCGCGTCGCCGCCATGTTGGATATGTGATCACCAGGTTATTTAAAGTCATATAGGTGAATTTAAGTTCATAGCCGCTATGAACATAAAAAATCCAGTTTCATTGCTATAATGGATTCGTAGATATTCAGAGCCGTCTAAATATTTCGGATGGTCGCCATGCTGGATTGCTAAATGCATAGGCCATAGAGTCATGTACCATTAAAGGAAAATTGTTTCGTATGTTCACTATTCAAACTTTCACTTTGATCGTATGACTACGACACAAGAAATAAAAACTTAATTTTAAAATTCGGAAAGCCGCCATCTTGAGGTTATGTAAACAATTCAACTAAATTAGATACCAGTGATTTACAATGTGTATAAACATTTCCTGTACCAGATTTCATTGCGTTTGGAACATTAAATCGCGAGAAAGGTCTATTTAAAATTTTCAAATTCGCTGGCCGCCATGTTCGTTTTGTAGTTAACCGGTTTTGAAAGTCTTATAGATGAACTTCCAGTAGTGCCCTTTATCTGCGTACAAAATTTCACGGTGATACCGCTAATAGTTTCAGAGATATAGAATGCCAGTGAAATATTTCGCACATCCGTCATCTTGTGGTTATGTAAACAATTGAACCAAGTTAGATGTCGGTGCATTACAATGTGAATAAACATATACTGTACCAAGTTTTATTGCGTTCAGTTGGTTAAATTGGGAGGAACTTCTATTTAAAAGTCGCAAATTCGCGTGGCCGCCATGTTAGTTTTGTAGTTACCAGTTTTTCAAATGTCACATAGGTGAACTTCTAGAAGTTCCCTTTATCACCGTAAAAAATTCCAGGGTGATATCGGGAATAGTTTCGGAGATATTGAATACTGGTGAAATATTTCGCACAGCCGCCATGTTGGATTGGTGAGTCGTAACAAAATTCGAAGGGCACGGTCGGGGTCTCCCGGAATAGTGCTATGAACTTACCGAGTTTCATTGAAATCGCTCCAGCCGTTTAGAATTTATTAAGGGGGGACACACACACCTAACACACACACACACACACACACGCACACACACACGGACAAAAGGTGATCTCATAAGCCTATTTTTTCAAAATTGAAAATAGGCTAAAAATGGCGTTGTAATATACTGTATTTTATTTTAGTCAGTTATGGGAGTGGAATGTCTATATTATGAGCTATATAAAATCTTATGCAATTATATTGGGACAAAGGATTATTTTCTACGGCATTGTTGTGAAAATTTATCACACTTTTTCTTTGTTAATCGAAAAATACTTTAATTCAAAAAATAAACATTTTCTATAAACAAAGCGAATATATATGAAGTTTTAATAACTAGGCAACATTGACTATTATATAAAAATATCCGTAATCCAATAATGTTGATAATTAATGGACAATAATGTGGTAGTCTACTCTGTAATTTATATGTTTGGGGAAGAGCTGCAGAGTGGCAGTAGAGGGTAAAACATTGGTTGAACTGGGGATCCGAAATGAAGACACAGGGCCAAACAATCAAATTTATTTCTTTTTTTCAATCAAAAATTAATTTTGGAATCTTGGCTTCAAAATAACATATTGAACCCTTGCAAAGAAGCATATGAGACTCAGTTTCGGGGGGTGTATCGGTTCATATCGTAAGTTGTTGTCAAGGCGCTTCATTAACTTGCAGGGTAACATATAACAAAAATAACATGCAGGAAAGAGTAAAGCCAGGGTTAAAACAAATGAATTTAATAACAAATCACCATATTTACACACAACAATAAACAACAAAAACTCCCATCTGACTCCCACTTAATAAAAATGCCAAAAACTAGGCAAAAATCTCTGGAGAGATTAATTACATGGACCAAGTGTCCCTAAGATAAAATAACAAAAAGTGACCATATATGTGCGTATGCCGTTCTACATGCATCACGATGTGTACAATGAATGCGTGATTCGTCATCATCCAGAATAATCATTCAGACAACGAATCCACATTTCTAGAGCTAGACCGACACGGGGGAACACAACTAGAATACTTAAAATTAAACCGACACTTCCTAAATCTAATATAAACAAACACAAAATTTCCGTGTGAAATTGGAATCAAATTTCCGTAGCAACATTTACTGCCTAAAAACTTAGGACTTCTCACACAAATCAACACAAGTACATTAACACGTGACCAATAAAAAAAATACACAAATGACCGCTGTCAAAATTTACAAGTACTCTACCACTACACCACACGGGCGTGACACACAAAATTACATGAATCGAGTCATAAACAAAGCAATAGGCACACAGCCAACATTTACGTTAATAATACAATATTTTACCCATACAACGTACAACAAGCCGTTACACACATGGCGAACTCCCCAATTAATTATGGCTTAAAGATAACCATCACAATGAACAGGTTTGCTACATGAAAGCTTACAGGGGTCAGTCGGACAATCAGGACTGCCTATCAAAAATAAGTCACCAGGCAGAACGGGCGGTTTGTGGAACTCTGCATGTCTGTCAATCCACGCGTCACTAACCTCGACCTCCCAGGACATGGGGTCGAATCTCGAAGAAGTGTGCCCCAAAGCACAATAATACCTGTGTGTGTCAGAATAAATATGGACAAGAAACAGCGGTCTCCCTAGAGCACCCTGTCTTTCCATCAAAAAAATACAACAGCAGCAAAAAATATGAGAGCGGTAGGACCTCTACCCCCTCCTCACGTAGAATCAACACACACTTGACACAGTAACAGACACAATCACACGTATGGGTTTTGACAGACCCTGAAATAAAAAGACACAAATAATTTCCACATGCTGGCGCCACCGTTCTATGCCGTGACTAGTCAACCTGAAAAGGACTCAAAAAAAATCTATCAAAATTAGAACGAAGGTGTTCTACAAATTACTTTTAAGTTGGTGCGCTTGGCAACCCTAATATGAATAATAACCTGTTCAGCAAATATCTTACAGTAATTTCCTCCCATTCCTATTTCAAATATTAACGTTAATAAAGCACCATTTATCGAATGTAACGGGTTCCGCATTTGCAAGGATAAAAATCACGTACGCACGCCGCGCACATTACGTTTGACTCAAGGAAAAACAAATATCTAACAAACACTTTGGCCACGCGCCAACGGACATTTAAAACATTTAGTGTCGGTGCAAGAAAAACTCTAAACAACAAGAAAAGAAACATGACTAATTACAAAAGTTCCCCGGCCAAATCTAACTACATAATTGAAATAATCCAATTTTTGTACATCACCGATCTGCTTGTAGAACTTAAGGCATCCTCCTCAGCCCTTTGCCCCTATGGACAAATTAACACTCCATCGTGGTCGTCTGCGTTGAATTGTTGAAGATCATCCCAACTCCAAACCACGTGCTGATCATCTTGGTATCGACTCCTTGGCAGAAAAGTTCAATGTTAATTATTTGACCTATCTATCATCGCTTGCAGGTTACTCAATTCGCCCACAATTGTCCTAATGCGATTAATTGCGAAGACTGGCCCTAGATATCTCGCACACACGCACAATAAAACACATGAAAAATACACTGCAATCTGTACATAAAATATACACCTCGAGACCACGTCACTGGCCCGATAACAAGTTTAAGATCTTGGCTGCACTAGCAGTCGCTATCTTGCTCGGTATTTCCGTACTGTACTGTTGACCTTCGCTCCAGTGAGCGCTAATTAGGGTGTTACCGATTGCACTACAAGCAAGGAGGTCTGGGCATAAGCCCCAGGTTAGGTTTGTTTAGTATGTAGAACAGTATTTACCACTGTAATGAACGCTGATCGCAAGAATTTCATGTTTCGAACTAATCGGGAAAAGCCAGCGCCTCGCTGCCTAAAAGTTATTGGTCTAGGCACAAACCATGGGTTTGGATGAAAATTATTGATGCGTGTCTACCCCCACTGTGCGTGATAAAATCCAGGGGTGTTTGTATGGCCTAATGAATTAACAATTATTGGTCTAGACCAGGGTGGTCCAACCTTTTGTTACCCGAGGGCCAATCAAACTTTAGTATAGGAATGTGAGGGCCAGAGACAATCCAGAAAGAAAACGCATTTCATATTTTACATTTTGTAAGTATTTTCTATCTAAATTGCATTTTGTAAATATTGTCAATTCAAATAAAAGTACAGTAAGTATGTAGTTAGTTTTAGTTGTAAGTAGGTAATTAGTTTGTCTATTAGATATATGTCATTGTTCTATTATGCTGTGGTGTGTGAGTGTGTCTGGTAGCACTTGCATTGTTTATTAGTTATAGTTCATTGTTTCAGTAGACTGTGTTGTGTGAGGGTGCATGTGAGTGTGCCTGATGACAGAATGTTTTAGTGGTAGTATTTGTTGTTGGTGGAACTTATGTTTTTTGTTAGTAGAGTTTTTGTATTTAATTGTTAGTACGGTAGAAGGTTAGTATTTTTGTTAGTAGAATTGCTCTTTACTTATTCTGAAAGGGAGTAGCAGCCTTTCAGAATAAATCAATTCTTTACTAGTCTTATAGACGGTTAAGATATTGATAATATAAGCCAATAATGGCTACACTGCGTCCTGCTGCACGGCTGAAAGCAACGGGAAACTACAGCCGTATGCTATTCCCGAGGATATGCACCTCTCTATGCATAATTACATGTGATGATGGCCTCCTCCCTTGTAAAATTTCAATCCGGAGGTAAACTAGTCCCCCGTTCGGATCTCCGGGTGGGGACTACTCGAGAGGGGGTTAACATCACAGAAGTGACAAAGAGGAAATCTGACATTCTACGGATCGGAGCGTGGAATGTTAGAAGTCTGCTAGGAAGTGGAAGGTTAGAAAACTTAGAAAGGGAAATGGATAGGTTGAGGTTGGATTTGGTTGGGATTAGTGAAATGCGCTGGCGGGAAGAACAGGACTTTTGGTCAGGAGACTATAGGGTCATTAGCACTAAATCAAACAATGGCCAAGCAGGGGTTGGCCTCATATTGAGTAGGAAACTTGGACAGCGGGTGGAATATTATGAGCAATATAGTGAACGGATTATTGTAGCAAAAATCAATACAAAACCTACCTGCACTACAGTGGTACAAGTCTATATGCCTACCAGTCAAGCTGATGATGAGGATGTTGAAAAGGTCTACGAAGAAATAGACGAAATTCTGAGGTATATCAAGGGTGATGAAAATGTTATAGTAATGGGAGATTGGAATGCTGTGGTAGGAAAAGGGAGAGAAGGGAAGATAGTAGGAGATTTCGGATTAGGTGAAAGGAATGATCGAGGAAGCAGGCTGGTAGAATTCTGCACCGAGCATGAATTGGTCATAGCTAACACCTTATTCAAAAACCACAATAGAAGAATATACACATGGATGAGACCAGGAGATACAGGGCGTTACCAAATCGACTTCATTATGGTCAAGCAGAGGTTTCGAAACCAGATTTTGGATTGTAAAACATATCCTGGTGCTGACATAAACTCTGATCACAATCTGGTTGTAATGAAATGCAGATTAAAGTTGAAGAAACTGAAGAAAAGTCAAAAGCCAAAAAGGTGGGCAATAGACAGACTGAAAGAGAAGGATGTAAACGAAAGATTCAAGAAGAGTATAAAGGAAGGACTAATGAAAAACCCTAAACAAACTTCAATTGCAGACGAATGGGCACTTTTGAAGAATGAAATAACAAAATCCGCAGAAGAAAACATTGGTAGGAAAGAAAGAATAGGTAGAAAACCGTGGATCACTCAGGATATACTAGAATTGATGGATGAAAGGCGGAAACACAAGAATCTAAGAGATGAAAAGGGGAAAGCAGAATACAGACGTCTGAGAAATGAGGTTAACAAGAAGTGCAAGGAAGCGAAAGAAGAATGGTTGAAAGAGAAATGTGCAGGTATAGAAAATTGTCTGAAATTAGGAAAAGTAGACACAGCTTATCGAAGGATTAAGAATACTTTTGGGGAAAAGAAGACTAAGTGCTGTAATATTAAGGACACAAATGGAAAGCCTCTAACAGATAGGGATGAAAAGGTTGAGAGATGGAAAGCTTACATAGAGAGTTTGTATAAGGGAAAGGAGATTGAGAATCATGTAATGGAAAGGGAGGAGGAAATTGATGAGGATGCGAAAGGAGATTTAATATTGAGATCAGAATTTGATAGAGCTTTGGAAGACTTAAGCAGGAACAAAGCACCAGGCATAGATGATATACCGATTGAGTTGCTACGCTGCATAGGAGATGAAGGTCTGATCAGGTTATTTCACTTGGTGTGTAGGATTTATGAGACAGGTGAGGTACCCCCTGATTTCAAGAAGAATGTAATCATCCCTATACCAAAGAAAGTGGGAGCTGACAGATGTGAAGATTACCGTACAATCAGCTTGATTACTCATGGTTCAAAGATCCTGTCTAGAATAATTTACAAGAGGATTGAAAGCCAGATAGAAACGGAGTTGGGTGAAGACCAGTTTGGTTTCAGGAGAAATGTAGGAACAAGGGAAGCTGTACTAAGTCTTAGGCTGATTTTAGAAGGTAGAATAAGGAAAGATAAGAGAACGTTCATGGCTTTTGTAGACTTAGAAAAGGCTTTTGATAACGTTGATTGGACTAAATTGTTTGACATTTTGAAATCAATTGGAATAAAGTACAGGGATAGGAGGGTGATATACAATCTGTACAGAAACCAGACAGCAGTTATTAGAGTTGAAGGACATGAGAGAGAAGCTGGTATTCAGAAAGGTGTAAGGCAAGGCTGCATCTTATCACCCATACTTTTCAATCTTTACATTGAACAAGCAATGAAGGAAATTAGGGAAAAAATTAAAGTGGGGGTGAAGATTCAAGGAGAAATAATTTCAACTCTGAGATTTGCTGATGACATAGTCATCTTGGCCGACAAGCCTGAGGATTTGAATGAGTTTTTGAATGGTATGGACTCCGTCTTACAGAAAGAATTCATGATGAAAATTAATAAATGTAAAACAAAAATACTGGAATGCAGCCGAAATAAATCAGAAACCTCTATGGAGATCAAATTGGCTGGTGAAAAGCTGAAGGAAGTAGGAGACTTCTGTTACTTAGGAAGCAGAATAACCAGTGATGGACGAAGCAAAGAGGATATTAAAAGTAGGTTGGCTCAGGCAAAGAAAGCATTTCTACAAAAAAGGAATCTGCTGACATCGATTATAGATTTAGGTATTAGGAAGTCATTTTTGAAAGCCTTTGTCTGGAGCGTGGCGCTCTATGGAAGTGAAACTTGGACTATTGGTGCAGCAGAAAAGAGGAGAATTGAAGCATTTGAAATGTGGTGTTACAGGAGAATGATGAAGATCAGATGGGTAGATAGGGTTACAAACAAAGAGGTATTAAGACGAGTGGGAGAGGAGAGATGTTTCTGGCGACTGCTAATGAAGAGAAGAGATAGGTTGGTAGGACACATACTAAGACACCCAGGAATAGCAAGCTTAGTTATGGAAGGAAGGGTCGAGGACAAAAACTGTAGGGGTAGACCAAGGTTAGAATATGTTAAACAGATTGCCTCCGATGTAGGGTGTCGGAGCTATGTAGAGATGAAACGATTAGCTCAGGACAGGGAGGCATGGAGAGCTGCATCAAACCAGTCAAAAGACTGAAGACTCAAACAACACAAGACTTGCCCCTCAGAGCTGAAATGGTCGTCTTTAAGTAAATGTTACAAGTTACCACGCATTGGCGTGAAATATTTAGCTCACAAAATAAAGTTGATTTCAGATTAAATGTATTAGAGCTTTAAAATTCGATATTACCACTGATGTGAATTTAGCACCTCAGAGCTCACAAATAAAATAACTTAACCAAATTCAGAGCGTTAAAATCACGATGCAAACTGGCGTGAAGTTAGCCTCTCAAGGCTCCAAAACGAATGAACTTCTATTAATTTCGAGCGTCAAAATCACGATGCAAACTGGCGTGAAGTTAGCCTCTCAAGGCTCCAAAACGATTGACTTCTAATAATTTCGAGCGTCAAAATCACGATGCAAACTGGCGTGATGTTAGCCTCTCAAGGCTCCAAAACGATTGACTTAGAGTAGCGTCATGTCAAACTATTTATTAGAAACTGACAGGGGGCGGAGGAGTGGGGCGGAATCGGATAAAAAAAACTTCCAGAGTTTTTGTCTCACAAATATGGGACTAGTGTCATTCTTCTTCAAATAAATCAAACGTCTCAATGCACTCGTGCGGAGATTAATCCGTTCGGCGGTTCTTTAGATAATCAATTCCGCGGGCTTTTTACTACTGACGCTGTCCACCGCGTGGTCATGGCTTGGTCTCTTGTGATTGGCTGGTTCAATCGTATGTTCGTTGCAAGTGACTCGTGATTCTTCCTTTATGCTTCCAATTTTGGTACATGTAGTTGCTCAATTTGGCCTTGAACCCGACTAATTCTAGCCGTCCCCCAAGAATAGCTACCAGCTCTGCTCCTGTTGCAATCATTACGAAATGCTGGCCTCCCTTATATCCATGTCGACTTCCTCAAGTACTGCCTGGGCCGTAGTAATAATAATAATAAATATGAATACTTATTTATCGTAGATCAATAAGGGTTCAATATAAATCATTTTAGTATGATATGTGAAAGGTTTTTTTTAAATAAATCATGTATGAAAATTAGTTAGCTGGTAGCCATCATGGCCAACAGAGTTATCTCTAAGGTTTCAGTGTGCGGTCTGTTTGAGTATTTTCACTTCTGTAAAGTAGTTTTAACATTAGGAAAGAAATGTAACCTGAAAGGTTGGCCAGCGTGGTGGATGCTTGCCTTGATTCCCACCAAAATGACGGGACTTAGCACACCCTGATCTACTGAGAAAATGCTTGCACGGCCAGACACAAAATCCAAACGAGAGTGTAAACATTGTCACATGGAGTCGGATTACCAAGACAGTGTTTGTGGGTATTTACTCCCTGCACTTCGGAGTATTTGATGCTGTAGCAACATTCAACGAAGGGAATGTAAAGAGCCGTAAGGTTTTGGAAAACCTGGGTTTGGGTGTCGGGTGTCGAACTGTTGATACCATGCTACGATGCGAGATGGTAAAGACTCCGACATGCTGACAGAAAGTACCAGGATTTGACCAATGAAGCCAAGAAAATGCATAGAGATGCCAAAAGATAACTGCTGGACCAGTTTGCAGAGGAAGAAGATGACCCAAGTTATGGGGCAGGCTTATTTTAAAATTCTAACTTTGATGCTGTTTTCTTGTAACTTAATTTATTTTATTTTATTACTTAATGTAACTTTTATCAGCTTCTACCACAGTTAGGAGCTTTAAACTTTCACAGTTTGTTTCATTAAGTACTCTATGCATACTGAAACTCTTTAATTGGCTGGTTTCAAATTTCTATTCACCTTAATGTACGATATGTTCTGTAAAATGTATATTTTTATTTTATACTTGAAAAAAAAAATTGTCATAACTGAGGCACAATGTCAATTATAGCATACGCTTCAGTGGTTAGTCAATATAGGTATCTTAAACACATACAAATTTCATATGTCTGCCATAGGTAGTTTATGAAGAGAGGTACATCGAACATTGAAAATTTACCATTGTAAGGATAGGGCATTCCGTATCCCCCTAGTAACCTTAAATCTTTTGATCAACGACAGATCTATCCACTTCTTCTCCCTTGAACTCCGTTAATTTGACGATGTCCCCTGTTTGAAGCTGATTCCTGTTTGGTGTATAATCCACCGTCAACAGATGCCAGTGGAAAGGCTCGGAATATGTTTGGCGCTAGAACTCGTCCGTACCAATTAACGTTCTCTCTTAATTAGGATTGAAGAGTATGGATGCGACTATTACAGGCAACATACGTTGCGTTTAGACTCTTTGAGGAAACGTGATAAATGAGTTAAATTTCTTATAAATAATAATCAAAGTGAACCTGTATTATTTGGTTGCGGTCGCCGTATCGTACCATGAGAATCAGTTTTGTCTATTATGTAAATGCAATCACGTCAATTAATTTATATTCTTACTAAATTGATATTGTAACATTCAGTCGGTCAACAGAAAATTAATTCCAATTACCGGAATATGTGAAACAAGATGTTCAGTAAAGAACATTAGCCTATTTGCTCCTAAATGCATGGGTATAGTTATAACTCATTGTCCTATTCAAGGAGTATAATTTAATGTTGGTTATAGTAGCTTATTGAATAACCACGCGCTTTATTATATATTGATTGAATCCTCACCAAAAATATGGACTAGCAAGAATACAATAGCCTCCATTTTGACCCAACGGGACGGCACGGCCCAGCACTATACGGCACGGTTGGCCTGAACGGTTAGTCACTGGTATGCTATAATTATATTATTAAGATGTTAATATCCTACGGATCACCTCCATGATGACAGTTTAAACCACACTCTGTATGATAAACGGATTTGGTGAGGCCGGGACTTGTTGAATCGTAAGTAACGGTTAGGCAATAATACTTGCATGATTCATACATCCGCCATATTGAAACTATTTGGCTGATGACCTTGTAGTTTAGGCAAAAGACACTCCCCACATTGAGGTACATTTTTGTAAAATTTGGTAGAGATTGGATGATTAGGTGAGTCGTAATTTGATTTAAGCTTTGAACATTTGATTGGCTGCAATTACGTTTCCGTCAAGATGACGGCGATATAAAACATGATGCTGAGGTGTCCTTTGCTAGTGCTTCCTCGGTAGCAAATTTCGTTCAATTTGATTTCGTCGTGTTTGAGTTGATAGGAGAGACAGATATAAGCCTACACACTCACACACGCGATTTACACAAATACACGGCCGCCATCTTCAAACTATGTGGCTGATGACCTTGTAATTTGGTAAAAACGACGCTTCCTACAAGAAGGTATGTTGTTGCATAATTCGGAAGATATCCGATGATTAGGTTAGTCGTAATTAGATTTAACCTTTGAACATTTGGGTGGCCACCATTATGATTCCGTCAAGATGGCGGCAATATAAAACATGACACTGAGATTCCCTTCTGTACTTTTCTAGTGCTACCTCTGTACCAAATTACACTCAATTCGGTTTCGTCTTGTTTGAATTGACAGGTGGGGGACCAGATATACACACTCACACACAGACAGACTGACAATTTTTTACCCATGTTGATTTCATAGCCTACGTCTACTTTTATTTTTGCAAAAATCGAAAGTAAGCTAAAAAATAACATAAAATAATTTACACTAGCGGACCCGAGCAAGAAATCTCGCATGTTCATAAACCACACTTTCCGCAGTGCCCCTACGGCGGAAATGCGAACTGAACAGCAATGATGTCGCGTATTTTCCTACAGCAACAGTATTTCCAAATCGCGCTCTTCTTACAAAAATTTACATTTAAGAAATTAGAATGCCATTCGTCACTGCTAATGTCATTTGTGTGCTGAGTTCATTGATTGACAGCATAGCTGTGACATTCACCGGTTACTCGATATTTATTAAATTATACGATTTAAGTACTCATTCCTTTGATTTACTGTTTCTGAAATCAACAAAAAATGATAAAGGAAAGACCTCAGATTGTTAAAATGACATGAAATTGGCGTCACAGCGGCCAAAATGTCAAGTGGACAACAGTTATGGAGCGTATTTTCCTACTGCAACAGTATTTGAAAATCGCACTCTTCGTACTTTTTTAAAAAGTCATTTTTAATGAAATCATAGATATTTATGAAATTATAGTGCAATTCGTCACTGCTAATGTCTATTCTCTTTCATTTGAATGCTCATTTGTCACGATCGGTCGTTTATAAGCGCCGCTGGAGGGATCTATACTACTGAAATAATATAAATGACGTGATTAAGATATACCGGGTTAATCAGTTACACCTAATAATATTGTTTTATGCAACCCACGTAACGCATGTGGCCAGGAAAGTCGATATTTCTGTGCTTTAATCCCGTATGGTACTAATGCAGTGCAAGCATATCCCGCAAACGATACGTTACACTATCGTTTTTCCCTCGTATTTGTCTGTAGTCACATTTACAATTTACAAGATAAATGGCTCTACAAAACACTACCAAACCTATAGTGACACCCACAGATAGTCTGCATTCAAAGCATTTAAAGTTGCATAACAATAGTTTACTACATCAAAAGCGGTGTCTGAGTACCAAGGCCCATTATAAAAGTAAATGCCATCGGTTTCAATATAGACATTGGGTGGAGGGTAGATTCACGCGCATACTTTACTTTTGACGATCATAATACATCTGAATGGAGAAGACAGCAGCAAAAGAAACAACCATCGTGTAGAAGATGACAGAGAAGAAGGAATGGAGAAAGAAAGAAGGGAGCTAAGCCATACGTGGTCTACCAACACAATAGTAATGTTCGGAGACGGGGTGACGGGCGTGATCAAGGGTAACAGTGGCGCCAGTCGAGACGATTCTTGCTTCCCCTGTGTTGTGTTATTATAGAACAGATATTTGCGTCATTATGTCTGATATATAGCGCATAAGAAAATTGAAGGCATGTTTAACCCACACTGGAATAACAATGTGCTGGCTTAGAGGAAATTTTCTGACCATATTTGAATAAAATATGGTCCTCCGTCTTGTCCTCAAGTGGGTTTAATATTTCTTTCCGAGGGCAATGTATTCATGAAGTGGCTCCACACTTACAATAACACTATTTCTCCTCGAACATTACGTTTCAGATCCATGTCTTAATCGTATTCCCTTTAATGTAATGCCACTTAATATCAATATTACCGCAAGAGTGTGAAATAAATTCTAGGCGACTCTCTGCTATCAGGTTCTGAAGGTTGACACGCAACCAAATTGCATACAGAGTGGATTTCTGGCTGGAAACTCGCCAGTACGAGAACAATTATTGCAGTAGAAAAATACTACTACTACTACTACTACTACTACTACTACTAATAATAATAATAATAATAATAACTAGCGGACCCGTGCGAGAAATCTCGCATCTTCATAAACCACACTTTCCCCATTATGTTTATAATGAGAGACTTAAGGGGAAAGGTAGTTATATATTTATTTCAACCAAATGATTACAGAACACTATTTGCATTTCAGTTAGAATTCTAAGTTCTACGTTCCGTAAATTAAGAAGGCAATCACTGAAAATTCGATCATCATAACACTCACCGGTTATTCGATATTTATGAAATTATACGATTTGAGTAGACTACTCATTCCTTTGATTTACTGTTTCCGAAATCCATGCAA
Source organism: Meconema thalassinum (assembly GCA_946902985.2). Lineage (NCBI taxonomy): Eukaryota > Metazoa > Arthropoda > Insecta > Orthoptera > Tettigoniidae > Meconema > Meconema thalassinum. Next base: position 591,539,559 of record OX336390.1, read on the forward strand.
AATGATAAAGGAAATACTTCAGAGTGTTAAAATGACATGAAACAGGCGTCACAGCGGCCAAACTGTGAAGTTGACAGCATATATGGAGCGTATATCCCTACAGCAAAAGTATCTGCAAATCGCGCACTTCGTAAATTTTTGGTAGTCATTTTTTTAAGAAAATATAGCTATTTATGAAATTAGAGTGCAATTCGTCACTGCTAATGCCTATTCTCCTTCATTTGAATGCTCATTTGTCACGATCGGTCGCTTGTGAGCGCCGCAGGAGGGATCTACACTACTGAAATTATGATGATATTAATATTTACTTTAATTAAATTAAATAATGTATTTAATAAATAATTATATGATTTATTTATGTATTAATTAATTAATTTATTTACTTAGTTTGTGTGTTACCTAGTTATTCATTCAATCATTCAATCTTTCATTCAGTCAGTCAGTCAGTCAGTCAGTCAGTTAGTTAGTTAGTTATTAATTTTATTATATTTATTTTCTTCTTATTTATTTATTTATTTATTTATTTGAAGCCTCCGTGGCTTAGGCGGCAGCAAGCTGGCCTCTCACCGCTGGGTCCGTGGTTCAAATCCCGGTCACTCCATGTGAGATCTGTGCTGGACAAAACGGAGACAGACAAGTTTTTCTCCGAGTACTCCGGTTTTCCCTGTCACAATTTCATTCCAGCAACACTCTCCTCTATCATTTCATTTCCTCTGTCATTCATTTAATCATTGCCCCAGAGGAGTGCGTGAGGCTTCGGCAGCCGGCACAGTTCATATCCTCGCCGCTAGATGGGGGCTTCATTCATTTCATTCCTGACCCGGTCGGAGACTGGAAGCAGGCTGTGGATTTTCTTTTTCATTTATTTATTTATTTATTTATTTATAAACAGTATTTATTTATATATTTATTTATGTAGTGTATGACAAGGGTTTGATAAATAAATAAAGAAGGGTACTTACACAACGTATTTCCTAATTTATATTTAGGCTCTCTATATGGGGGTGAAGCTGATTCATCCTCTGTATAAGTATAAACAGTAGTATATAGTATTCCTCTCTGAAGCTCTACTTATACTGGACTCGCATTTAGCATCTGAGAAAATGCCTCGAAGCAGGGAATGATGTGAAATACATCACAATAAGAATGAATGAAATAACACGTTTCTTGTTACGCATATGATACTGGAGAACAATAAATCGTGGGGGATACTCCACAGTTAATATCATTGCCCTAAATCGTTGGCCATGGTAAGAAAAGTGGAGAGAGAGATGCATGAGATAAGAAGCATCGTTGTAACCCTACGGCTGTCTACATCATGGATAAATAATGGATTACTATTGCACCCACAATTGCGAAGTTCAGTCCCAAAATTTGAAACAAAATACACTTCTATATAGCAAGATATAGCCCGAGACATCTTACTCCAAACATAGAAGCTATTGAGTTAAATTCACAGGTCTGCATGGTTTTGCGGTAAAATAGAAAATAGTTCAATTTGATAGAGATTTATGTTATGAATCCGGCAATGTTGTCAGGTTTTAAATAACACATTTTGTTTTGGCTCAATTTCCTTTTATTGTTATACTCAAAAGAACATTTTTCACTATTTGCAATTAAACAGATTGTACGTATAGGGAGTATCAAACGGTATTTTCGAATTCAGCACAGCACAGTAAATCAAGCACACCTATTTTCCTATGGTGCCGCAGAATTGTTCTTCTTTTTTGCAGATTTTGCCTGCATAATGTTTGCGGTAAATTAGAGAATAGACCGTTTTGATAAAGATTTATGTTCTGAATCCGACAATGGTGTCAGTTATTTAATAATACATCTTGTTTAACCTCAAATCTTTCTATTTATTGTTATAATCAAACATTTTTCTCTGTTACCAATTAATTAGTCAGATGTGATAGGGGAAAACAAACTGCATTTTGAAATTCAGCACAGCGAAGTTAAACAAACGCACCTATTTTGATTTTGATTTTTACCGCAGAAATGTGTTCCCTTTTATCAGTCCTGTTATTAGACTCATGTAAAGAATTTAAATTAGTTACAATCTTCTATACACAATCATTTTATTTTATTTTTATGACCCTACTTACAAGGGGAGGATACGATGCATGGATCACAGATTCGAACCATCTTTAGTACACGTGTAGGGCATGACCAGGCGTATATCAGGTGCTAGTAGTAAGGTGCGCTTCTCAGCCGTTTCCGAGAAATTAATTAATTGCCATTACAGTGCGGCGCACCTTACTACTTGCACCTGATATACACCTGGTCAGGCCCTACACGTGTACTAAAGATGGTTAGAATCTCTGATCCATGCATCGTATCCTCCCCTTGTTAGTTATGTTTTCTACCCTATGGAGTTAAAACTTTTCTAGAAGGTATTTCGTCTGGAAAGTTTTGAAATTGGAGTTTCTATGGGATAACTGAGCTTTGTTGGTTTTCTCTCAGGGGCAGATTTCCTCGTAGTCCTCCCCTTAAACAACTAACTAACATTTCTCTAATTTCATTGACTTTGGAATGTACCATATAAATAAGGCGATTTCAATCCACGGCCCACGAAGTTCCATATAGTTGGTATTGTATATTTCAGTCAAAATAATTCCAATTACTGGAATATGTGAAACAAGATGTTCAGTAAAGAATATATAGCCTACTTTCTCCTAAATGTATGAGTATAGTTATAACTCGTTGTTATTATCAAAGAGTATAATAGAATCATTTCTTGGTTGAAGACCTTAGAAACTATTTACCTCTACCAAACGCCACAACCTAGAAAAAAACTACTACCAACATTGAAGAAAGATAGATGAGAAGTATCTCAAGAATGTTATGGATCTGGAGAAATAATCGACCGGACTGGCTGCGTGGCTCTGCGGTAACGTTCTCGCTTGCTGGGTCCTAGGTTGCAGGTTCGTATCCTGGCACAGTCAGCTGGCATTTGAGGTGCACAAATGCGAGGGAGCCGTGTCAGTAGATTCACTGGCACGTTAAAGATCCCCTTCGGGCCAAAATTCCGGCACCCCGGCGTATCTAAAAGCAGCAGTAGTTAAAAGGGACGTAAAACAAATAACATTATTATTATTATTGTTATTATTACATAATCGACCTGCCGTGGGCAACATCCAACTTTGAGTTGAGGCATGTCTTTACACGTCTGGTTGTGCATGGCTTTCACAACCCTAATTGAATTAACAAATCTTTCCATGTCCCTACAGAGACGTGTGTATACAAACTATGTGGATATTTTCGATTGCTATTTGCCTGAAATAAAAGTATTAATAACCTGAACAAGTACCAGCGGCTAGAATTCAGTTACTATGTGAAATCGTTTTGTTCTTTACTTCAAATAACATTTTCAAATAACGCACAATAGGCTGTAACAAACCCTTTAAAATAAGAAGTAAAAATGTATCATAGTATCATCCTGTCATTCTTCAAATTCGATGCGCATAGAATGCCAATGGTATACTATCAATGGAGTCCCATGTAGACCAGTCGTGAAATCTAGTGGAGAAATATCGAACAATATAATCCTAACAGGGCTAGTGCATTCTAGCGGCCATAAGAAGAAACTTTTCAATAAAATCTGGAAGTTAATAAGTAGGCCGGCGTGCAGTTACCTTTTTGGTTGCTAGATGTCTCGAGCAAATCTGCTGGCGAATTATGTTTTAATTAAATATATGTTTTGCACCGTAATATGCACAATATAAGGCTTAATTTTAAAACGTCTGAGTCATTACAAAGCAACAAATATGTAAAATTTCAAGCAAAAAACCAAACTCTGATGGGGTTTGAACCATAAGCATATGAATGACAGACTAACGCTTTACCACGGAGCCATTTGTGCCAACGAACATTGATCTATATAAAATGACTTACATAGAACTTGTTAGCAAATAATGATTTAGACCTAACGATTTCATCAGTGGAGTATATTATTTATGTATAAAGCATTTCATACTAAGTTTATTTATTTTGTATCAGTACGCTATATTGCATGCAATACTCAAATTAGTGAAATATAAGTCAGGCACAAGATATCCGCTGCCATCTTGTCTTCTTACCGAGACGGCTCAGCTTTTTAAAATCACTTCTGCACTATAGTATTACAAAATAAACTTTTAATTTCGAACGTGCCTTTTCCTTTAGAACAGTTAAATCGATTCTCGGCTCGATAATCGGAACTGGTGGGTCCCATGATATGGATTATAAAGATTGCATAATTCACACGGCCGCCATACTGAAATGGTACGGCGGATGACCTTGTAGTTTCGTCACAAGACGCGTCCTATATGAAGGTATGTTATTACCAAATTTGGTTGAGATCGGATAATTTGGTTAGTCGCTATTTGATTTTACGTTTAGAACGTTTGAGTGGCCGCCATTCAGATTTGGTAAAGATGGCGGCGATATAAAACATGACACTGAGGTTCCCTTTGCTTGTTCTACCTCTGTACCAAATTTCGTTCAATTCGGTTTCACCGTATTCGAATTGATAGGGGGGGACAGACATTCAGAGTACACAGACTCACACACACACACACAGACTCACACACACACATACACACACACAGACAGACACACAATTTTTGGCCCTGTAGTGATCTCATAAGTCTACTTTCATTTTTTGCAAAAATCGAAAGTAGGCTAAAAATAACCTGAAATAAATTACATGTGATTAATATATATATATATATATATATATATATATATATATATATATATCTTTATATATATAATTCTTCGACACGTGTGTATGTGACTGAACTCCTCCTAAACGACTGAACCGATTCTGATGGAATTTGGTATGTATATTAGGGTGGGTCCATGTATGGTTTGACCCGGTAGGTGGAATAAACACAATTTCAGAACCACAATTTACACACAATTTTAGAACCACAATAAACAGTCAAAAACAGTCGTCATGGAAACCACTAGCCTTGGCCTTCGTGAAAGCTGATGTCTTTGTACGGTTTGCCTCTACACGTTAGAGCCACCTGGTCGCAACCTGTGCAACTACCGCCATTACATACACTCCGCCCGTGGCGAAAAGTTGTGTTTTATACCAAAGGTGGCAGTGATTTCGAATTCTACTGTTTGTCTTTGCACGTTTGAGCGTTTCAAAGTCCCGTATGCGTTCATATCACATTCATCCGATTGCCATGAAACTTGGGTGATATGTTGATTGCTCCAGGGAAGGTGTTTGGATTAGTAAATCCATTTTACAATAGATAGCGCACGAATAGATTCAACAAATGAGCGACGACGCGCGAGCGTTTCAAAAAGGTCACGTATGCGTTCAAATACCATTCGTCCGATAGCGATGAAACTTGGGTGAGATGTTGTGTACACTCCAGGGAAGGCTTCTGGCTTAGTAAATCAATTTCACATTAGGTAGCGCACGACTAGATTCAACAAATGAGTGACGACGCGCGAAGCGTTTCAACAAAATCCCGTATGAGTTTATATTCCATTCATAGATTGAGATGAAACTTTGATGAGTTGTTGTGTACACTTAAGTGAAGGCTTCTAACTTAGTAATCCATTCCACAGGATGTTGCGCACGAGTAGATTCAACAAATGAGCGGCGACGTGCGAAGCGTTTCAACAAAGTCCCGTATGCGTTCAAATACCATTCGTCCGATAGCGATGAAACTTGGGTGAGATGTTGTGTACACTTACGTGAGGGTTTCTAACTTAGTAAATCCATTTTACAATAGGTAGATCACGAGTAGATTCAACAAATGAGCAACGACGCGCGAACTTTTAATCAAAGTCCCGTATGCGTTCATATACCATTCATCCGATTGCAATGAAACTTGGGTGAGATGTTGTGTACACTTACGTGAGGGTTTCTAACTTAGTAAATACATTTCACAGGAGGTTTCGCACGAGTAGATTCAACAAATGAGCGACGACGCACCAAGCGTTTCAATAAGGTCCCGTATGCGTTCAAATACCATTCGTCCGATTACGATGAAACTTGGGTGAGATGTTGTGTACACCCTACGGAAGGTTTTTGACTTAATAAATCCATTTTACAATAGGTAGCGCACGAGTACATTCAACAAATTTGTGGCGGCACGCGAATCATTTCAACAAAATACCGTATGCGGCCATATACCATTTATCAGATTGCGATGAAACTTTGGGGAATTGTTCTGTACACCCCAGGAAATGTTTCTGTCTTAGTAAATCCAGTTTTTAATAAGTAGCGCACGAGTAGATTCAACAAATGAGCGACGGCGCGCGAATCGTTTCCACAATGTCCCGTATGCGGTCATATATCATTCATCCGATTGCGATCAAACCTTGGTGAATCATTGAGTACACGCCAGAGAAGGTTTCAGGCTTAGTAAATCTATTTTACAATAGGTTGCGCATGAGTAGATTCAACAAATGAGTGACGGCACGCGAATCGTTTAGAGAAAATCACTTATGCGTTCATATGTCATTCATCCGATTCCGATGAAACTTTGATGAGTTGTTGTGCACACGCCAGGGAAGGTGTTCAACTTGGTAAATCCACTTTACAATATTGGTAGCGCACGAGTAGAAGTAACAAATGAGTGACGAGGCGCGAAGCGTTCCAACAAAATCCTGTATGCGTTCATATACTATTCATCGATTGCGATGAAACTTTGATGAATTGTTGTGTACACTTACGTGAAGCTTTCTAACTTATTAAATCCGTTTCACAGTTGGTAGAGCACGAGTAGATTCAACAAATGGGTGACAGCGCACGAATCATTTAAACCAAATCCCGTATGCGTTAAATGCCATTTATCCGTTTGCGATGAAACTTTGGAGAGTTGTTGTGCACGCTCCAACGAATGTTTCTAAATTAGTTAATTCAATTCACGATAGTTTAGAGGCAGATAACAGAAATTGAAAAAAAATATTGTGTATCCAAAAGCACTTCAAGAAACAAAGTTACAACACTTTCTTTGATTGGCAGGACAACGTCTGCCGGGTCAGCTTGTATATATATATATGTATATTGTTATGGACTATTGACTTCTTCAATGTCAATTCCAGTAATTCGAATTTTTTGTGTTAACCGACTGAAAGTTACAATATCAATTACCAAGAAGGTGAGACTGAAAAATGGCTTCATGGCTATCTCAGTTCGAGAGAGGGCCACGAATGACGTCGAATCCCTCTGCAAGAAATTCACATGAAAACTAGAATTACGAATTGATAGACTATTACAACTTTCCAATCGGTCAAGACAATTTAATCCCAATTACTGGGACATGCGAAAAATAACCTTTAAAAATTATATGTAATTAATACGAGGCACGTCCAGAAAAAAACTTCCGTTTGGTAATAAAATTAAATTGTTTACAGATACAGAAAAAATATTTATTGCACAACATTCTACACCTCTTAAACTACTTTTCCACATAACTGCCGAACTTTTGACGGCATTTGTCATAGCGTGGCACAATTTTTTGGATACCTTCTTCGTAAAGGTTTGCCGCCTGTGTCTTCAACCAGTTGGAAACATCTTCTTTCAGCTCGTCGTCATTGTTGAAGTGTTGACCGCCAAGGAAAGACTTGAGATGTGTGAACAGATGAAAGTCGCTAGGAGCGAGGTCAGGGCTGTACGGAGGGTGGTCAAACACGTCCCAGCCAAATCCCTGTAGGAGGTTTTTCGTCTTATTTGCAGTGTGTGGTCGTGCGTTGTCGTGAAGAAAAACAAGACCTTTTGACAGCAACCCTCGGCGCTTATTCTGTATTGCGCGGCGCAATTTCCTAAGTGTCTCGCAGTAAGCATCTGCGTTGATTGTTTGACCACGCGGTAAGAAATCAATGAGTAAGATGCCTTTCCAGTCCCAGAACACTGTGCACATCATTTTCCGAGGTGTCAAGAATTGTTTCGGCTTAACCTTTGCTGGGGATGAAGTGTGCCTCCATTCCATTGATTGCCGCTTACTTTCAGGGGTGTCGTAAGAAACCCAAGTTTCATCTCCTGTGACTATCTGTGTCAGAAATTCTTCGCCGCCTTCATTGTAACGGGTCAAAAACTGAAGTGCACTACCCATCCGTTTTGTTTTGTGTTGCTCCGTAAGAATCTTTGGTACCCAACGTCGGCAAAGTTTACGAAAGTTCAGTTTTTCGGTAACAATTTCATGAATTAGTGATCGTGAGATTTGGGGAAATTCCATAGCGAGAGCACTAATTGTAAACCTGCGGTTTTTCCGGATCTTGTCATCAATCGCGTGAACCATTTCTTCTGTAACCAAAGATGGACGTCAACTTCGTTCTTCATCGTGCACTTCACTACGTCCTTCATTGAACTGTCGGACCCATCTTCTCACCATTGAATCACTCATCGCATTTTGTCCATACACTTCGCAAATTTGCCGATAAATTTCAATTGGTTTCACTTTCCTAGCAATCAGAAAACGAATCACAGATCTGATTTCACAAGCGGTGGGATTTTCAATCAACACCGACATTGTACGAGTAAACATGCACAACAACGCGTACGTGGCTGACAGCGCTCTCCAAATGGCGCACGTTTCTTCTCCTTGATACAGAGCGTCTACCGCGCATATGCGGAACTGCGCTGCAGCGGAACGTACAACTAGTTGAAGACACAGGCGGCACACGTCTATGAAGAAGGTATACAAAAAATCGTGCCACGCCACGACAAATGCCTGCAACATTTCGGCAGTTATGTGGAAAAGTAGTTTAAGGGTTGTAGAATTTTGTGCAATAAATAATTTTTCTGTATCTGTACACAATTTAATGTTATTACCAAACGGAACTTACTTTCTGGACGTACTTCGTATATAAATGTATATATTTGTTTTGGACTACCGAAGAGGGAGAAAACTAAGGGAAGGCATGTTTCGCTCATCAAGCGAGCATCATCAGATCCAAATCTATACAAGACAAAGTAGTTCTTCAAGAAACTACCGAACCTACAATGACACCCACTAACAGTCACTGCTCTCCTTAAACAAAAACCCCATCAAAAACATAGAAGGTGTGGAAACTATTGCTGGTAAAATATTAAAGCATTAAGCATCCGAAAAAATAACTATTTATATATGGTACCTACTGTGTTGCAAAACTGAGAAATGACAATCTCATCAAGAAACACTCTCACTCCACCAACTAATCTACGAAGTTGTAGCTACTATTGCTGTAATATGCTTAAGCTTAAGATGCCACGGCAAGTATATCACAGCATTAGTAGCGGTGGAGTTCGAAAAGTATATCGTCCAAATACACAGGGAGCGTTAGGAGCTTCGCCGTCATGGCAGCGGCAGCGTACCTTAAGGTAAATGAAAGACAGGGAAGATAAATGCCCTCAACCCTCTATGAATAAGGACTGATTGACTTCGGAGGAATTAGAGCCATGAGAGACAGATAGAGAAGAGAAAGAGTAGAGGATCCATCCCTAAAATCAATGGAAAAGGAGAGAAAACGAACCCAGCTCAGGAGTCCCTCAGGGTTGCCGTCCTTAAGCCGTAGCACTATCCAGAGCGTATCATACATAGTACGGCTACACACGCCATAGCTTTCCTTGTACAAAAGGCAGGAGACACCAGGGAATTAAAAGATCTGACCCCCCGAAGAATCAGGGTATCAGGAAATATGAGAAAAGGCGAAATTAAGGCAGGAAAATGAAGTGCAGCCTTAGCCACGGATACCCTAATACCGTCGGAGTCGAAAGATAACAAGAGGTGACCGAAAGAAGTTGAGAGAGGAACCCAACACAAGGAAGTAGAAACAATACCGCTGGGGTCCTGTGAGACCCAGGGAGAGTAAGCAGCAGAAGAAGGCGAAGTTCTGAATACACTGCTTGAAAGACTCAAGTGTCACTCTTGATGTTTCAGTGTTTAACACATCAACTGTCAATAAAATTGAAAGTAGCCTAAATAGGTTCTACGAGAGTCACTTTCTAAGTCATGGCAAATATTCTTTTCCTCGGAAACCCGGACCGCAATCCACAAGTTTTGATATGCATCATTTATAGTAGGATATATAGTACCTATAGATGCCGCTAGATGGTGTAGAAATGCAAGACATACGAAGAGGGTTGCGTGTGCAAGTCAGTGGCGCATTGTTGATGTTTGTAGTTTGTCATGTATGGATGTGAATCGACTAGAACAACGTGAATACGTAAAAGTAGCACGATAACGCTATAGCCCATATGGCAAACATTATTCAAACCCATTTACGGCGCTTGAGATGGAACGTACTACATCATCTCCCTATTCTCCCGATCTGTCACCATGCGATTTCGAATTGATAGCTCCATTGCATGTGAGACGCTTACATACACGAGAAGACATATCCAACGCAGTGCGACGCGAGATTGCCAGATTGGACAATAGAACAGCTGATGGCATTGGTCGTTTTCCTCATCGTTTGCAGCGAACAGTTGATTGCCTGAGAGATTACTTCAAAGGATGTCAATGTGTTCAAAATGTGTCAATGTGCGTGCAAATTAGTGTTCACAACATTATGGCATACATTATCTTAATTTCACTCTTCTCCCTTTACCTACAATACTTCCTGAGAAACTCACGTAACGGACTTGATTGGTAAAAGTACATTACGAATTTTCAAACGTGTACAATCAATTCTTTGTATAACAACGCATTTTTTTTAAATAAAATAGTTGCCATGACTTAGTAAGTAACCTTCGTACTATCAGAGAGGAAATAGCTGGAAAGAAAAATGTGTTTATAAGGCTGTTTTGAAAGTTGGTTTTCACAATTTCGTGATGTAGCCTACATCTCCCCGTGATCCCTTCTGAGGATGGCAATAAGGTTGAGTTTATTGTTCCTAGAACTAATATCATTCTGACTGTTCTGCTTTCCAAGACAACGCGCTAGCTAATGAGTTGTCGATTCAATTAACTGTGGATGGAGTGCTCTAGTAAATTGAAGGGCTGGGAAAACACACAGCTCTAGCTGGAAACAGAGGTTTGCATGTAACCAATCCTCCAAAACGTACCACTAATTAACATCAGAATGAATGAATCTTTTGCTAAACACAAATTCATAGTAAATGATACTGTATTATCTTTGCAGCTTGTCAAATCATTCACAAATATGAACTTCAGTATTGAATAACTACTAGTCTACTTCTTCCTTTCTTCTATTACATGTACTTAAATATTTTAAATGCGTAACAATTCACGATAAGTTATTAAAAAGATTACTGAAATGTTCTATGTATATTTTTAACATTAACTTTTAACATTCCTGTTTTTCATAAGTGAAATATATACTTTATTGAGGTAATAATGTTATTGATTTTACGACCCTTTTACTTAACTTACTGTGGCTTTTAGAACCACTAGGGTGCCGGAATTTTCCCTCGAAGGAGATCTTAAACGTGCCAGTAAATCTACTGACAGGTCTCCCTCACATTGCACACCGTGAGATGCCAACTGACTGCACCAGGATTCGATATTGCAGCCTTGGACACATCAGACGAGAACCTTACCTCTTTGCCACGCAGCCAGTCATAACCTTTTGAGAATAAATGTTCTAAGTCTAACTATGAAACTAGCTGCTCAATATAGCTTCTGCTGAATTCCAAATATTGTTGAAACGTAAATAATTCCTTGTCTTAGCCCTTACCCACTAGTCTGCTGGAAGCTCCCCAGTATAATGAATTTCGCTTTCCAGTCGTGTGCTTGGCAAGCCCCAACTTAATATTGCATTCTCAACTGCTCGTCTGTCATCTCTGCCCTAACGAATTATCCATTCTTGATCAGTTCGGCTCTACCCTCTGTTGGCTGCACAAGGAAATTCGTAGGGGCGGATGATCTTGCTGTTCCGCCCCTTAAAACAACAATAACTATGGGACTTGGTGTATCTGTACTTATTGAACTTTGTTGGTATTTAATAATGTTCACACAATGTTGGCTATTTAAAATTTGCCATTCTTCTTTTCATCGAAAGTTGAGCAGGATGAAGGTTAACAGAAGGATTTCTGAGTAGGTTATATCCATTGTTTCTTTCGTTGCTCAGCATTACGGATTTGTAAATATTCAGCTCAAAGTGCTTGTTGAGCACTATATTCACATTACATTGATGGTACTTTTCGGGCCTCCATTATTGCGTCTATCATTCTTCCTTTCCCCATTGCTAGCACTCAGAGCACCTTGTCTTTTTCGTTCATCTGCCTCGTTGCGTAGCGGCTAGCATTCTTGGCCGTCACTGTGGAGGCCCGGGTTCGATTCCCGGCTCTGCCAAGAAATTTATTTCTGGTCTGAGGACTAAAACCGGGTTCACTTAGCCTCGTGAGGACAAATAGCTATCTGACAGCCGGTCAAGGAAACCACGCGTCACTCTGCAATCTGTAGGTCAAGTGGCGGTCGCTTGGTAGGCTATGATCCTTAATGGGCTGAGGTGCCACGGGGTTGTTTGTTTATCTTCCCCAGATTGGAGGTTAGTCTTCCGATAGAATGATTCAATCATTTCAGGAAACAAGATGCTGATGGTGGTAGAGATGATAGTCTTTAGAAGGAGTGGAACATCGAGGGCACCAACTACTATATAGTGTGCCCATTTAGGAAAACGGAAATACAGGTCATCATCCGTCTATGCTCAGCTCAGGGCGTGTACAGTTATTCCCACTGTCTGACCATGTACTCAGAATGTGAACTATCGGAAGGACAAGCTACAAAAGGACTATAACACCAATTACTTTAAATTGGTATCTTTAATTCACTCAAATATTTCAGAATATAAAGTCACAACACTAATATATAGGTTAAAATTACCTTGAAACATAATAAAAATAATGACCCTTAGTTTATCTTGCTTCATTTCCAATGGATTCATTCATGATTCATCTGCTTACACTGATACTTTAGTCTTAGATATTACCTCTCCCAAAATAAGGGTTTTCAGTCACTTCAACTGAGTTTCGCCTGGTCAGGCTTGAACTCACGATATTTACCTTTAATATTACAATGCCTTCATCTGGCTATAATCTGAATTTATTATTCTTTACATTTATTTTTATCCTTTTAATCTCTTTTCTCCACACATTCCAAACACAAATTATCCCCCAAAAACATATAACATTATTTCCACATGAGTACCATTTACTTCTCCACCTTCATGCCAATTATTTTTATTGCAGCCATTGTGTTCCCAAGAATAGGATGTTTATGAAGCCCGCACTTCACAAAGTCCCATTTTAGTGCTTTTTCATTACCCGTTTTCAATTTTCTTGAAGGTCATGGAACCAAATATTTACTTTTCCAAATACGCAATTATTATTATTTCTCATTGTTTTGATCATATCGTTATGATTCTTATTAATACGGGATAAATAATCCATGCATGATAATAATTATTTAGCAGGCAATAACTTCTGCTGTAATTCGCTTCTTCAAATAAAATCACAAGGTTCCCCTTTCTTTCTGTCTTAACACAGTGACAACATGTTTATGGTCCCCGCTGGCAGCGCGACCCTCATTAACTTTCCCTCGTCTCGACTGGAGTAACGACCCTTTTGTAAACAACTCCGTCCCTCCTGACCTAGCGTACTTTTTAACCTACCATATGTTTTAACAATCAAAGAGAGACCACCTCTATATTGAGAATCCAAGCGATTTTATTCTATTCCTCATATGGACTGTGCTCAGTCTAATTATTCACATTTATTCGTGCTTCTTTTGGGATAATTATTCTCTGCTATTAGGATGACTAAAACAAACGCATTATTAAGCCCGTTGTGGCCAACATATGAGTCTGCTGTGATAGGCATTCCAAATAAAATGCTAACCAACCTAGGAACGCTAGGTCCTACCTGGCTGCGGAGGTCGGCATAGCTCATAGGAGGGAATCAATCTCACCCTGCTTCCGGCTACCCGGCTAAACAATAATCATCTATCCAGTCTTACGATACCTTTTCATTCATATGCTCCCTGGCTACATGAGAATTACATAATATCTGAGTGAGCATTTACTCTTTCACTCGAACAAATTATAAGACCTTACCTTGGTCAACCGACGAATTTCCCATAGAATATAATAGTTATCCGATACTTGCACGTTAATTCAATATTTCAAAGCCCTAAGCATACATTTGGTCTAGCCTATTTTTGGCGACAAAAATACATTTCTTGGATACTCAATTCTTTATTACTCTAGTCCAGATATCCTGGCGAGGATAATGAACTTACTTTTACATTATTACATTATTATATTATTTCCGTTTCGTTATTTTTGTGGTCTTTTATTATTACATTTATTTTTCTTAGGCCGTTCATTGCCTTTACTTGTGCTGCTAAGGTCATTTGCAATTACTTTAATTTATATCATTTAACCGTATAGGGTCTGCTTATTATTTTTAGCCTACTTTTCACATTTTGCAAAAATGAGGAAAAAGTAGTCTTATCAGATCGATCCGGGAAAATGTCTGTCTGTCTGTCCTTCTGTCTGTCTGTCGGTCTGTGTGTGTGTCCCCCTATCAACTCCTAAACGCCTGAGGCAATCAAAACCGAATTTGGTATGAGTAAAGATCTATACCAGAACATCTCAATGTCGTACTTGATAATGATGTCAGTGCTACCAACTGCTGAAAAATCGTAATTGAAATTTGAGCTCCATATTAAATATCTTGGAAGGTATACATGGGAACTATTCAAAAATTGGCACACAAATAGATAATAATAATTCAGTTTAATTTCCAGGAGGCCATACACGACATTGTTGCCAAAATGATTCTAAGCCTACTGATAGGTTCAATTTGTAAATGCATATAACTCCTACACTATCAATTGGTTTTCAACTAAATTTCGTATGCACTATGTGTACTAAACAGATAACACTGAGCATATTCTTAAGAGCCACCAGTGCTGCCAACTGTTAATAAATGCTCTCTCTATGTTTTATCCAAATACCAATATATCAGAAAGTATGCAAGCCAACAGCTTTAAACTTTGCACACGTATAGTGCCTGACATTCTAGATTAATCTGGAGCAACTAATGTATATCAGTGCTACCAACATGATTCTAAGCCTGCTGATAGAACCAATTTTTAAATACATGTAACGTCTATACTATCAATTGGATTTCAACCAAATTTCGTATGTGTTATGTGTACCGTAACAGATATGACCATTCGTAAGCTTAAGATCAATCAGGGCTGCCTACTGTTAATAAATGCTGTTTATATTTTGTATCCTAATCAATATATCAGAAAGTATGCAAGCCAATAACTCTAAACTTTGCGCTCGTATAGTACCTTACTTTCTAGATTAATTTGGAGTAATTAAAATACGTCAGTGCTGCCTACATGATTCTAAGCCTGCTGATAGATCCAATTTTAAAATACATGTAACTTCTATACTAACAAATGGATTTCATCCAAAATTGGCACAACAATAAATCATAATATTTCAGATTATTTCTGACTATCACATGCATGCCATTGTTGCCAACATAATTTTACGCGCGCTGATAGATCCAATGTCTAACTGTATGTAACGTCCATGCTATCCATTGGACTTCAACTAAATTTTGTATTCTGTACCTTAAGAGCTGGAGCTAACAACATATTCAGTCACCAGGGCAGCCAACTGTAGTGCTCTATTAGGCTACATTATACCAGGTATATTTCGAACTAATTAGAAATATCGATATTACCTACTTAATTTCGTCATTATTCTAGATTGTTCGATATAGATTGGCATGAATCTTATAAGAAAAGTAGGCTCTTTAGTTCGTCACGGAACTTCTTGTTATTACTGACTTTGATTTTCTTTGCATTATTTTAAACTTTATTAAGTTATCTCTCACTTTCCTAATTTTTCAATTACTCATTAACTTAAGTTGCGTTCAACTTTTATTGCGTTTACTTTGCATAACAAACGTTACTGATTTCAATTACTTAACTTATTTCTTTCGACAATAATTTGGTTCCACCCTTTTATTAACTAATTTATATGCTTACACGCACTTGGGTGTTATCCGTAAATATTTAACTCGTTACGTGGCGTCATTTTTCCGGCCTTCCTCATTAAGAAGTGACACTTTAGAGCACTGTTCACTGTTATCCCTTTATCATTAATCATTTCACAATAGTAAATTTCAAATTATGTGTCCACAATGGCTCAATATGTTTAATTCATTTTGGTACTCACCAACTCAGGATCCCCCGTTGTGAAGGAGTTCACCCACATTGTTGTAACTAGTACATTTTTCCAAAAATATGGCAACCCATAATTCCTTTCTCTTTAACACACGTGATTATGACCTGATATGACATATTTATATTTCTACACATAATGAATCTCAATTAGAGAACACTTTCACATAAATTTATATTATCCTTTAAACAAATACACTATACTCTATACCTTTTCACACGTTTCAACTTTTCTCACTTATTCACTAACACTACACACGTGTTAACCCTTGGGGTTTGTCCTATTCTATTAGCTATTTACAATTGATTACACTCTGTGTAATTGTTCTTGTCGTATCTCAGGACGCAAACGATGGCCTTCGATTGCTCCTTGATGACGACTTCTCCCCTGGATCTAGCCACACGATCCAACCTATGACGACTTCTGAATCTGACCCCCTAGGTCTCGAATCAAAGTTCTGTCGTTTTTCCACGGTTTAAACCCACCGGTTTATTAACTTAACATGGCTTCTCTCTCAACAACGTTATATTGTGAAACTATGTAATTATCGACCTGTTCTTTGACTTCGACAAGGCTCGAAATGTTCTTTTGACAATGTTCGGTACTTTCCACTTTTAACTGCGCATAGATTTATACTTGAGTGCGTCTTTACTTTGGCTTTCGCTACACGGCCCTATAATCTCAATGGCTTTCCTTCAAAGACCATTAGATGATTCTAACACTAGCGATACTTGTTTCTAGCTATCGTGTTTGGCTTCACCTTGACCTAATTTTCACTTCTGTAGGGTATTGTTCGTTTTGTCCTCACAACTTTATATATGCGGGGTTCTTTCTGCTTTCTGCAACTTCTGCCTGGTCTCGAACCAGCTTACTTGTGATCTAGAAGACTCATAATTCTTTCCGAAGCTACGTGGCCTTCCCCTGAGGTTTTCATGTTCGATGTACTGGACTAGTTGCGTTGAGTCAAGTCCCGTTCAGACTGATGGATTACTTTGGGGGCCCAGCACCACGTCCTATGATGGCTTCGAAACAGTGTGTCCCGCCACGGAGGACATCAAACTGAATACTGCGAACCAGTACCGTACACCTTGGCACCTACGGTAGACTGAATATACTGAAGATTGTTCTTTCGCCCTAATATGGGCCCAACTTGGCTTACTGACGACTCGTACTGGTGGTCTAAACACTGTGATCCAGCGTCACGTCCAACTGGACTCTGGAGACTGAATGAATTCTTAACAATGTTCTTTCGCCCTTTACCGGGCCCGACTTGGCGTAATGATGGCGTTACTTGTTGAAACAGGGTGGCCTCGCTCGGAGATTCACCAAACTGACTGCTCGTGATACAGAATCACGCCCCACTGGACTGACAAAACTGCATACTCTCTGGCTGAAAGCTCGGCTATATATTGAAAACTTGCAAAAATAAATCAATTTGGTCTCCTTCTTGGAGCTATCTTTTGAACTAGACGTCGCAGGTTTTTGAAAAAATAACAGGGTGAGTTTTTTTTTCCTCTCCTACCAAGGACCGCTTAATGACCCCGCCTAAATGACGTATTTGCTTCGTAAACACTTTTTCCCTGTGCATAAGTTACTAAATTTTAGTCTTGATTAATTCGTAATTCCCTGGATTATTCTGGTTGATGCCAAAATATTATAACAATTTTGCGTACTTTCCATAAAAATCAGATATTTCACCACAATGCAGTGTTGTATCGCAACCAGGGTTGTCGTTTTAATGCTGAGTTTGCTTTCAGAGGAGGAGGGGGGGGGGGGGGAATTCCCTTCCTCTCTACTGGCTTGAATTTTTCCATCTGCATGACATCATTTAGCTGATACTGCGTGACTACGCGCTCTCCGTTAGTCAGACACGGCCTGTATGTAATGTATCAACATAACGGACATTAATTGCGTAGAGTCACTGTATGAGTTGCTCCATGAGGCCTTACTCTTAGTCCACATGACTGTGAATATCTTATGAATATTTTATCTTTCTGAATTTAAATATCATTGGTTCGAACCTCCATGCCCATCAAATGGGTACATTAGCTGGAAAGAATGAATCGTTTCAATCTACTAAAAAACATGGGAGCATCAGAAAAGGAATAGCGAAGAGCCTTCAAAGGTCGGAAAATAAAAGACTCCATAGACCAGGAGTTCTCAACCTGGGGCTCCCGTCATTCGAGCCAAAAGGTGCTCGCGAGCACAAGCTTCTATGTGTTTCATTCTTTCATTCAAATTCTTGATTATAATGTTATTGGTTTTAACTTACACCCCTTTTAATTATTGAGGCTTTTAGAGATGCAGAGGTGCCCGAATGTTGTCGTCGAAAGTGATCTTTAACGTGCTATTAATGTATTGACACGGATCCCTCGCATTTGCGTACACTCAAGTGCCAACTGACTGCGCCAGGATTCGATTCTGCAACCTTGGACACATCAGGTGAGAACGTTACCGCTGCGTCGCGCAGTCAGTCTAATTCAAAATTCTATGGCACGAACCGAAATAGAAGTGTTTTCATTACAAGTTGTGACAGTCTGAAATTTTATCATTTTCTGAAATTGTGTTTTTAATTTACAGTAAACATAATTGAACATCCCTGTTTTATGAGTAACAATAAAGGTGATGATTCGACTCGACTGGGCATTCGTAAATATATCTTATCTGCATGAGTCATGGAAGCAGTTGCAGCATGCCTTTTGAGCGGTGAATCCCTGGTTATTTCAGCACTTCTGACGGAGAGAGATAGGAAAAGGAAAGCGAGGAGGATGATTGTTGCATTATTATTATTATTATTATTATTATTATTTTTATTATCACAAATTGTTCATTAAACACAGTTCTTCTGGTCTTCGGCAAAACTTCGGTGGGCTCACTCAAGAAGCTTTGCTGGTATTCAGTCACTATTCAAGACTCCCCTGACAATAATACAGCTGTTCAGTATTGCTCCCTTCTGTATTTTCTGATGGATGTTTAATTATTATGATTATGTTGACACGGGGTTTGTAAACACAATTATTATTATTAATATTATTATTATGATTATTATTATTATTATTATTATTATTATTATTATTATTATTATTATTATTATTTCATCTCATATAATCACCATATCGTTGGGTGGATTTCACCACTTCATCGGCATTTGTTGCAAGATGGAGTGGAGTTCTCTGTACTGGTAGGTTGAGGAATTAACGAGCTCTGGAGCAGGTCTTCAAAATAACTACTTTCTGCATACTGGTCTGCAGATTATGGTGGAGCCCCAGTTTATCGAGGTTGGTCTTCAGCGACTTCGGTATGATACCCGTGGATGAGATTATGATTGGCAATACAGTGACAAATTCCTGTCGCCACATCTGTCGGATCTCTTCAGCCAGAGGCATGTATTTGGTCACTTTCTCATCATAACTGTGATGAATATTATGCGAGTTAGGGACTGCGATATCTATTAGATGAGTTTTCCTCTGCACTTTATCAATAAGAATAATGTCTGGCCTGTTTGCTGATATACGTCTATCTGTGATCACTGACTTGTCCCAGAGTAGCTTGTGTGTATCATTCTCCAGAACAGCATCAGGGATATATTGATAGTAAGGCAGATCATTATTACTTGGTCATGCCTCTTCAAATAGTACGTAGATGAAATTGTTGTACAGCCCCCTGTGATATGCTGGATGGTTTCCGATTCGCGATGGCATCTCCTACATTTGTCATCTGGCATGTCTGCTTTAATGATGTATTTTAGGTAGTTCTTTGTTGCCACTACTTGATCTTGTATCGCGATCATGAACCCCTCAGTCTCAGTAATAGATCCGCATGGGTCAGCGAGCTGTTCGACGCATGTATGTCGACACATTCTTGATTGAGATCATACGGATGACGGCCGTGCAGTGCTTTCTGAGTCCACTGTTGAAGCTTGTTGGTTATGTGCTCTTCTGACGTAGCTAGCTGCATATCCCTGGCATGGAGAAGGTCCAATGACGTGTACTTGTCATCCACCTTAATAACAGCCTGATGAAGGGGACAGTTCGTCTTGCTCAAAAGGTAGGTCTGAAGATTCTTCACTTGCTTGGCATGTAGGTGGATAATATCAGTAAGCACGCGTCCATCTCTCTGGCGAGGCAAAGTCAGTCGTTCAACTGCTGACTTCGGGTGCAGACATCTGTGTTTCGTTAACGAGGTGCGCGTCTTAATAAGAATATTTTCTAGGTCTGTCTGTGACCATTTTACTATACCAAACGTGTAAGCCAGTACTGGAATGGCATATGTATTAATGGCCTTGAAGATGTTCCTTCCATTCGACTTGGATTTCAGAATCTTATTGAGACGTTGATTGCATGTCGTTACTGATTGATCCTTAATGATTTTGTGATCAATTCTCTTTGACTGTTGGAAACCAAGATATTTGTAACTCTCAGTTTCTTCCATGGGCTGAATGAGACATCGATTTTTGATTACAAATCCTCGGGTTTCTAACTTTCCCTGTCGGAGAGTAAGAGTAGGACATTTATCCAACCCAAAGGACATACCGATGTCTGTAGAAAAGGAGGCTGTGATAACAATCAGATTATCTATATGCTTTTCAGAGGCTGCATATAGTTTTATGTCATCCATGTACATCAAATGGGAGAGATGATGGATTACTGTGCCAGAGTGTCTAATCGGAAAGCCACTTCGTGTCGCATTCAATAACGATGATAACGGGTTCAACGCAATGCAGAACCACAAAGGACTCGGACTGTCACCTTGAAAAATGCCTCTCTTGGTTGGAATGAATATTGACTCAATCGAAGTACCACCCTGTTGTATACACAAATTGGTTTCCCAAGATGTCATCATTGTTTGCAAAGTATTAATTATCACTGGATCAACTTTATAAATCTTGAGGACTCGGAGTAACCAGGAGTGTGGAACTGAATCAAATGCTTTCCTGTAATCAATGTAGGTCATATATAGATTTCGCATAATTTTGCATCCTTGCTCCAATCACTGTATCAATTACCAGCTGTTATTTGCATACTTGAGACTTTTTCACGCATCCCTTCTGTTCCTCAGCCAAGATGTCATTATACTCCAAGTGCTTGTAGACTTTATGTGCAATACATGATGTAAATACTCGTATTTTATAGAGATTACATAGGCAAGTGACTGGTCTATACTTTGCAGGGTCAACAGTTCTTTCACCTTTCGGGAGTATGTAAGTCTTCCCTCGCATCAGGTAGGAGGGTACCAGTTGTGGATTTTCAAGGAATTTACTGTAGTGGCGGGCAAGATGATCGTGTGTGCAGCTAAATAGTTTGATCCAGAAATTATGGATATTGTCTAGTCCAGGGGCTTTCCAATTTTGTGTCTCATTCGCAGCTCGTGTAACATCATCTGCGGATACAGACGAATCCTGCATTGTGTCTACTTTTGACATTCTTTGCTCCTCCTCAGTAAGCCATGGAGCGCTGCTATTGTACTCTCCCGCATCGGACCATATAGTAGACCAGAAGTTCTCTACCTCCTCCTTTTGGGGCGTAGGGACTGTCCTACCTTCAGTTTCTTCGAGGTTTCTGTAAAAGAATTTCTCACTTGCGGCAAATAAGTTATTTTGTCGTTTTCGCTGATTGGACTCTTTATACCGACGAAGCCTCTAATCTTTCGCCTGAAGTTGTTGCTTCAAGGTGTCTAAGATTTCAAGAGGCGTATTATTAGCGTGTTTCTTCTTTGAAGAGCTCGACAGTTCAACACAATGAACGACTTTGTTACTACGATTGCCCGCTTGTTTCTTCGGAGCTCCTCAATAGACCTGACTAAACGTAGCTCCTTAGCTGGTTTAGTCTGTGGTCTGTTAGTAATATGTGGGCCACATTTAAGTCTACCACCAACTGTCTTACCACAGCGATTGCTCCAGCATAAATGGAGGTCTGCACATCACTGAAACAGCTTGAGTTGAGTGCAAGATGAGGAGCAAGGAGATCCTCATTCATTATTCTCACTGCAAATGCAAGCTTCCTAGAACAGTGCTACTTTAGGATTGTAGGACGCGGAATAGGGTCAGTACCTTCAAATTCAGCAAGAGATTTCCTAAATTCATTCTCATGTTTCTGGCTTGCTGGGTCACCTATAAATTTACTCATCAGCTCACCATCTTTCGTAGGATTACCAAGATGTAGGTCTGATGGTTGCCGTTCGTTAGTAGGAGTTGTAATATCTCCATCACTCATTTGCTCCACTGATTTCAGAGTGTTGCTGGCAGCAATTTCTGTCCGTAGCATCTTAAGTTGTTCCTCAGGGATGAGATTCCCCAGTACTATAGCACGGCGTTGGTCTGCTATTCTCTGTACCGTTACATTGATTTCAGGATACTGCTGGCAGAATGCGGCATGCAGCTTCTGTATGTATGCAATGGTATTCGCCTCCATACCAGTTATCTGATAATAACTGCGCATGACACATGTATTCATCTCATTTGTCCATTTCATGCGCTGTCTCGGTTTGCCTGCTCTCGTGGTCTCCTGAATCACAGAAGGAACACTATGTGCAGGTGTAGCGTTGGATGCTGTTAGGATGCTACTATCAACATCGGCTATAACATGTTCGGGGTGTTCCCCGATCAGGGCCCGCCTGAGCCGATCACCACCGGCTTGCATGCTGTCACCCCCAGCGATGGCTCCAAGGGTGTCCCGACGCTCCTCGGGTAGCGGTCTTATAGTTTCACTTTTCTTATTTCGTCTCAACATGATGATGGTGTGCCTTTTATACCTACGGCCATGATATGAATTCGATCGCCCCTAACATGGGGATCAGACGTCGTTAGCAGCCGCCCACTGCGGATCTGACGCTGCTACAGTGAGTTTGATTTTGGGGTTTTCATCCCCTAGGCAGGTTGCCTTCACTACGGCTAAAGTGTCCTACCTACCCTAAATGATTAACAGTCTAGTACTCATTTCTTGTTAAATTTTGCCAATGTTTTTGAAGCTGTTATCTAATATGAGTATGAGACGAGCTACCCCTAACCTGCATTGGTACCATCAGATCTTAATCGACCTCTTCGTGTTACTGTAAATATACACGCAATCAACAAACGTTGAGCACACACAAACAGTATAGAAATGCATAAATACTCACTGTGACAGGATCGGCGAAGACAACTGGTTGTGTTAGTGAACTAAGGATACTCGGAGATTAGGGGTTTGGTTGGTGTCACATCAACCGATAGGCCTACTTAACTTACGCAACTTATGAATCATAACACCATCCAACAATTGATTTTGCAGCAATATCAGTTCCTAATCCAGTTAGTAATATGATGTAAGTAGTTACAAACACGCATCACACGATCTTAATCTAAAGACGACAGCGACGTATTTATGACAACTTACATAACCTATTATTATTATTATTATTATTCATTCATTCATTCAATTTCGCTAATCGGCATTGTCGTTTTTGGTTTTGAGTCGAATATACTGAAGATACGTTTCGTCCATCGGGAATCGATCATCCGTCACATATGACCGTAGAAACAAACTCTGCGTTTTCGCATTGTGTCTGTGATCTTCTCTATCCTCGAGTAAATTTCTTGCCTGGATTTTCTGATGTAGATGCCATTTTTGTAGTCTGGGCCAAGTATGGTGTGTAGGATCTTTCTTTCTTTTCTCTCTAACTTCGCGAGCAAACATTTCTCGGATAGGATAAGGCATTCAGATGCATATAGCGGTACTGGTTTGATTATTATTATTATTAGACTACAATTCTTCTTTAATCCTATCGACCTACTGAACCCATGTACCATGGCCTCAAAGAGAGTCGAATCCATGTACTTTGAGAAAAGAATGAAAGAATCATACAGTTTCTAAGGGAACGGAGAGAGATTTCAAGCCAGGATTATAGCCTAACATTGTGCAAGCGCTAGGGCCAGGTGTTCTTTAGATGAGCTCATGCCTCTTGACATTTATAAGGAGCCAGTCATGGATATTATTAGAACGAGTGGAAAGTTTTGACTGTAAGACGAAGAAGCTGGACTCGGAAATTGCTCTTACGTTGCAGGAATATGGCAACCTCGCTGCTGAGTCAGAACAGGAATAATTAAATTTAACCCGTTTACGAGTATAAAAATAAGTAAACAGATACAGTACGGTGAATCATTTTGGATTAGAGATTTTTGTGTAAAGATAAACCTTGTAAAAATTGCACAGGAAAAAACTGCAAACGCAAGTAGACGTCATTGGGGGTTCACCGAGACCCAAGGAGTGGGAGAATAAAAAAAGAACAGCACCACCCACACAGTTGAGGACGAGAAATTAATTAATATCTCGGAAATGCACGATCGATTTCCATGCACAGGAAGATTATTTTACGTTTGGAAGACGAGTTTTCTGGATATATAATTTTTATAATTGTGCGACAATTAGTTCAAAAGTTGGTCACGAAAAGGACTAGAGTTTTATCTTTTTGTGGCTGAATAGTATAAAGCTCCTGGCAGAGCCAGACCAAACATGCAGTCTAAGAGAGCCAGTGAGGGGAACGTCACGCTGTATCAGTACATGCAGTATTAGTCCGTCCAGGGGGGCGTTACGCTGGAGCATCATAATCATCAGTCTACGAGCATTCCGTGAGCGGAAGTGCTGCACCACATCGTATACGCAGTATTCAAGAGCCCGTGAGGGGGACGTTAAGCTGTATCAGACATCGATCCAGAGCCTGTGGGAGGCTATGCTACAAGTTCACCGAGTGTAGACCAGTTACGGTATAAGTACGCTACGCTGAGGGTTAGCAGTTCGAGACTTTGAAGAGTCCTAAAATATAAAGAACATTAAATATACGGACTTTAAAGCAATATCGCCAAAGTAAGACACAGCGACCAGTAGGGAACTTCGAGTTCCAGAAGAACACTAGTTCAATACAGTTACGAAGTTATAAGAACTCCAACAAATAAACGGCGTTACGTTTAGTAAAGGCATTGTTAAAGACATTAAGTCCTGTAAAGGAACTTTACAGTAATTACGATCGCGAAAGATAGAAGTTCAAGCGAAAGGAACTTAGGAACTTAGTTTCGAAACCAGAGGGAAAACGTACTCTAGTGAGAAAACGTCAAAAATATACGATAGACAGTATACGGTCCTCGAAGGGAGGCCAAGATATAGAAACTATAGGGTACGATAGACAGTATACGGTCCTCGAAGGGAGGCCAAGATATAGAAACTATAGGGTGCGATAGACCACCATATATAAATAGAGGTGACGGCAAAGTAAAGACATTTATCGCCTAGTTAAAGCAGATAAAGTAAAGCCGAGTAATAGACAATAGAAGCGGTTTTGAGAGACTGAAACCAGTAGTTTCCATTGTAGGAGAGGGCAACTTTGAACGAGTAAAATCACACGTCCAATGCAGGTCGATAGGATTCACATCAGGGATCATCAACAGCCGACAGAAATTGTAAAAATCATTGAGATACGCCCGTGTGATAGGAGTGAAGTGTAAATATTGTAAGAAAAGAAATAAGAGTGTCATTTTAAGTGTTTTAGGTAAAGTGAAAGCGTTTTATGCACAGTGATATGTGTTGTAATATGTACCAGAGTAATATTTTTTAGTGTCTTAATGTGTGTTCAAAACGGATACACCAGTGTATTAAAAAAAAATGTTGTTAGTGTTAAATATAGTGAATATGTGTCAAGAAATTTCTGTACATAAGATGAGATTGTACAATATGGAGTAGGTCAAGAAGGTGGGCCAAAATGTCACATCAAACGAGAATAAAGGTCAGAAAGCGACCTTAAACATGTAAGTAAAGATTTTCATTATGTTTTGGTGTCGGGAGAAATTTTGTGTACAATTCCACCGGAGTTTTGAGTAGAAGGGATGTTTTTAAATGGATAATAACTAAATAAGAACGCGATCTGAACGAAAATAAGGTTTTAAGAAATAATAAATAATTATGTGAAATAATAAATCCTGTAGAGGAAATGCATGGAATAAAATGTCAGTATTTAATGAATGTTATAAAAGCAAGCGTGATAATAATAATTATAACAAAGATATTTACATAAAGGTAAATTTGAATTATATGAAAGAAATAGCTTTTGAGCTTTTGTAAGGAATGAAAACATGATGTGAATAACAAGGTAAAGAAATCTAAATAAAGATTAAATTGAATGATATAAAATATAGAACGTTGAAGCCTTAACAAATGTATAAGACATGATGTAAATGCATGTTCTTAAAAAGGGAGCGATTTATTGTCAACGGAAAAGATTAATATAAGAATTAAGATATGTATCAATTGTTACTATGAAATTTATCAGTTCTTTGGAAGACATTCGGCCGTAAGTGAATGTGTAGCGTAATGGAACGCAATTAATTAAAAAGTCACGCTAGGAACGCGTAAAAGTTAAAGTACTTGGTAAGTTACTTATGGAGGGTAGTTGATTGCAGTGAATTGAGATATGTTGTAAGTCCTCTAAATTGTGACGTAGATCACGAGGCCATGTGTGTATTATTTAAAAGGGAGCTAATGTATGGTATTATTGAGCGTAGGTCCTGTAAGCTACGGCTTGACCCTAAATCGCGTTTTGTATAAGTCCTCTGATGTGGAAATGTTCCCGAGGTAAGTTAAGAGATTCGAACCTAGAATCCTTTTGTTGTTAAAGCCCCTAATTATTCGTCGTAGAATGTGTATTAATCTTCCCAATCAATGAGGACCCTCTCATCTAATATATAAAAGTGAAAGTCTGTTTGTATGTATGTATGTATGTATGTATGTATATATGTTGGTTCCGTATACAAATCTACACCGTTCCACCAATCTCAACCATATTTTGCATGCACATAGTTTAGGACCCAGAAGGAACCGCTGGCTACATGAATTTTCGATAGTCTTTCTCATTCTCCTGATTCTGGCCCTTTTTCACTCAAAAACAGGCTAATCAAATCATAAAATATACTCATGAAGGAATGGCAAGGCAGATAATTTCCATGGCAACATAGCTCAAGTCGAGACACGGCCGACTTGATGCCAATTGTGCTCAGCACTACCGGTATAGAAAATGAGGATCTTTATTTGAAATCCCGTTAGTTACTCAACTGCTCACACAGCACTGTCAACCGAGTTTAGCATAACAAAGACTTGACACTATCTTCTTTCTACTAAATATTTTTCAAATACCACTCACTCACTCATTCATTTATTCATCACGAAATCTCAGAAACCACCGAACGGATTGGAATGAAATCTGGTATGCAGCTTCCTCAAGGGCCGCAAATGCCCACTAAGAGAGAAATTTTGGCTATTCAGGTTCTAAAGGGGTGTTAAGGGGGTAGTCCTGCATTAAATTGAATAGCAATATATCCCGATTGGTTTCATGGGGGGATGTGATACTCGGCATATAAACTCATCATTAAAAATAAGAAGACATGTGTCTGAGGGTTTTTCGATGTGGTGTATATTATGAGGTGAAAGGGGTGAAAAGTGGGGATTAAAAGATTCTTAACGGAGCGTGTGTCTCTTAAACGACATAGGCGAGGAGTTTGAAACACAGCGAAAAAAAATCAACATAAAAAAGAAGTAAATATGTGTTTGACAGTTTTTTCATAAATCCAATTTAAGGGGCCCATGGGGAGAGATGAAATTCTGGGGGGGGGGGGGGGTGGACAGGAAAGAAAGTGTCCTAACTGATTGACTGACTGACTCACTCATCAAACTCAGGGGGAAAAACTGCTTTAAAGTAAGTAAATAGCTGTTCGACAGTTTTTTTTTCATAAATAAAATTTAAGGGGTTCATGGGGAGGGGTGAAATTCTGAAAAAAGAAAATTGAAAGAAAATGTCCAGACTCACTCACTTACTCACTCACTCATCATCGCCTAGCCAAAATTATTGAAGTTAGAAACATGACAGTTTGGGGATATGTTCATTGTAGGTCAAAACCGTCTACTAAGGGAGGATTTTCGGATATTCAGGTTCTAAAGGGGTCTTAAGGGGGTTAAACCTGCATTTCATTGAATAACTATATCTCCCGATTGGTTTCATTGGGGGATGTGATACACGGCATATAAACATGTCATTAAAAAGTAACAAGACACGTGTCTGAGGGTTTTTCGATATGTTTATGAGGTTAAAGGGGTGAAAAGTGGGGATTGAAAGATTCCTAACGGAGCGTGTATCTCTTAAACGACATAGGCGAGGAGTTTGAAACTCAGCGGAAAAAAATCAGCATAAAAATAAGTAAATATGTGTTTGACCGCTTTTCCATAAATCCAATTTAAGGGGCCCATGGGGAGGGGTGAAATTCGGGGGGGGGGGAGGGACAGGAAAGAAAGTGTCCTAACTGAATGACTGACTGACTCACTCATCAAACTCACGGGAAAAAACTGCTTTAAAGTAAGTAAATAGCTTTTCGACAGTTTGTTTTTCAGTCAAATTGAAGGGGTTCATCGGGAGGGGAGAAATTCTGAAGAAAAAAAAATTGAAAGGAAATGTCCTGACTCATTCACTCACTCATCATCGCCCAGCCAAAAATATTGAAGTTGGAAACATGACATTTCGGGGATATGTTCGTTGTATGTCAAAACCGTACACTAAGGGAGTTTTTTTTTTTGATATTCGGGTTCTAAAGGGGTCTTAAGGGGGTTAAACCTGCATTTCATTGAATATCAATATCTCACGAGTGGTTTCATTTGTGGATGTGATACTCGGCATATAAACTAATCATTAAAAATACGCAGACATGTGTCTAAGCGTTTTCCGATGTGGTGTATTATTATGAGGTGAAAGGGCTGAAAAGTGGGGGTTGAAGGATTCCTAATGGAGCGTGTAGGCCTATCTCTTAAACGACATAGGCGAGATATTTGAAACTCAGCGAAAAAAAATCAGCTTAAAAAGTAAGTAAATCGGTTTTCGACTGTTTTTTCATAAATTAATTTAAGGGGCCAATGGGGTGGGGTGAAATTCTGGGGAAAAAAGGAGAGAAAGTGTCCTAACCGACTGACTCAGGGGAAAAAGACAGCTTAAGAAATATGTTAATAGGTGTTCAAGCGTTTTTTAATCAATCCAATTTAAGGGGCCCATGGGGAGGGGTGAAATTCTGATAAAATAAATGAAAGAAAATGTCCTGTCTGACTCACTCACTCATCACGCCCAGCGAAAACTATTAAAGTTGGAAACATGAAATTTTGGGAAGATGTTCGCTGTATGTCGAAAACGTTAACTAAGGAATGATTTTGTTTATTCGGGTTTTAGAGACGTGTCAAGGGGGTAAACGTGCATTTCATTGAATAACGATATCTCATGAGTTGTTTGTTTGGGGATGTGATATTCGGTATATAAACTAATCATTAAAAATAATCAGACATATGTCTAAGGGTTTATCGATGTGGTGTATATTATGAGGTGAAAGGGGTGAAAATTGGGGGTTGAGGGATTCTTGACGGAGCGTGTATCTCTGAAACGACATAGGCGTGAAGTTTGAAATTCGGTGGGAAAAAACAGCTTAAAATACAAGTAAATAGGTGTTCGAACGTTTTTTCATAAATCCAATTCAAGGGGTTCATGGGGACGTGTGAAATTATCAAAAAGAAATGAAAGAAAATGTCCTGACTGACTCACTCACTCATCATCGCCCAGCCAAAATTATTGAAGTTAGAAACATGAAATTTTGGGGATATGTTCGTTGTATGTCGAAAACGTCCACTAAGGAAAGAGTTTTGGATATTCAGGTTCTAAAGAGGTGTTAAGGGGGTAAACGTGCTTTCCATTGAATAACAATATCTCACGAGTGGTTTCATTTGGGGATGTGATACTTGACATATATACTAATCATTAAAAATAAGCTGACACATGTCTAATGGTTTTTCGATGTAGTGTATATTATGAGGTGAAAGGGATGAAAAGTGGGGGTTGAAAGATTCCTAACTGAGCGTGTATCTCTTAAACGACATAGGGAGGAGTCTGAAACTCGGAGGAAATCTATCAGCTTAAAAATAAATAAATAAATGAATAAATAAATAAAATAAATAGGTGTTCGACCGTGTTTTGATAAATGCAATTTAAGGGGTGTATGGGGAGGGGTGAACTTCTGGAAGAAAAACGTCCACTAAGGAAGGATTTTTGGATGTTTGCTCTCATCGACCAACCAAAACTATTAAAGTTAGAAGAATGATATTTTGGGGATATGTTTGTTTGTTGTGTGTCGAAAACGTCTACTAAGGAGGGATTTTTGGGTATTCAGGTTCTAAAGGGGTGTTAACGGGGTTAAACCTGCATTTCATTGAAAAAAAAATATGATACGACTATGACGCGAGCGATGCGAGGTTAAAATTGAGATGGTGTGTGTCTGTGTATTACTCAATCTCGCAAGTACCACTGGTCCGATTTACGTGAATTTTACATGGAAGTAGCTGATTTACCTGGTTAACATATAGGTTACTTTTGATTTCAATACTTTGCACTATTTAAAATGGCGACCATTTTAGTGACGTCAGACCCTTTGGTTTCAAACTTTCATATTTCCATTTCAAATAAAAAGAGAACGCTAAGAAATAGCAAACTTTTGATGGCATATGCGAGGTTTAAAATTACATTTTCTATCCGAAAGGTATCTGCAACTGTTAGCGAGTAAAACCTAAATTTGTGCTATTAAACACGGTCAACGCCGAGCGGTGTAGTTGGACAAAATGTTCCATCCTTAATCTCCCTCTGCGCAGCACCTCGCCTATCCCCTGTTTTAACTGTCACCTTCACATTTTAACTTATTTATGACGCGTAGCGAAGCACGGGTACTTCAACTAGTCTAATATATAAAAGTGAAAGTCTGTATGTATGTATGTATGTATATATGTTGGTTCCGTATACAAATCTACACCGTTCCACCAATCTCAACCATATTTTGCATACACATAGTTTAGGACCCAGAAGGAACCGCTGGCTACATGAATTTTCGATAGTCTTTCTCTTTCTTCTGATTTCGGCCCTTTTTCACTCAAAAACAGGCTAATCAAATCATAAAATATACTCATGAAGGAATGGCAAGGCGGATAGTTTCCATGGCAAGGCGGATAGTTTCCATGGCAACATAGCTCAAGTCCAGACACGGCCGACTTGATGCCAATTGCGCTCAGCACTACTGGTATAGAAAATGAGCATCTTTACTTGAAATCCCGTTAGTTACTCAACTGCTCACACAGCACTGTCAACCGAGTTTAGCATAACAAAGACTTGACAATATCTTCTTTCTACTATATATTTTTCAAATACCACTCACTCACTCAATCACTCATTCATTTATTCATCACGAAATCTCAGAAACCACCGAACGGATTGGAATGAAATCTGGTATGCAGCTTCCTCAAGGGCCGCAAATGCCCACTAAGAGAGAAATTTTGGCTATTCAGGTTCTAAAGGGGTGTCAAGGGGGTAGACCTGCATTTAATTGACTAGCAATATCTCCCGATTGGTTTCATGGGGGAATGTGATACTCGGCATATAAACTCATCATTAAAAATAATAAGAAGACATGTGTCTGAGGGTTTTTCGATGTGGTGTATATTATGAGGTGAAAGGGGTGAAAAGTGGGGATTAAAAGATTCTTAACGGAGCGTGTGTCTCCTAAACGACATAGGCGAGGAGTTTGAAACACAGCGAAAAAAAAATCAACATAAAAAAGAAGTAAATATGTGTTTGACAGTTTTTTCATAAATCCAATTTAAGGGGCCCATGGGTAAAGATGAAATTCTGGGGGGGGGGGGGGCAGGAAAGAAAGTGTCCTAACTGATTGACTGACTGGCTCACTCACAAACTCAGGGGGAAAAACTGCTTTAAAGTAAGTAAATAGCTGTTCGACAGTTTTTTTTTTCATAAATCAAATTTAAGGGGTTCATGGGGAGGGGTGAAATTCTGAAAAAAGAAAATTGAAAGAAAATGTCCAGACTCACTCACTTACTCACTCACTCATCATCGCCTAGCCAACATTATTGAAGTTAGAAACATGACAGTTTGGGGATATGTTCATTGTATGTCAAAACCGTCTACTAAGGGAGGATTTTCGGATATTCAGGTTCTAAAGGGGTCTTAAGGGGATTAAACCTGCATTTCATTGAATAACCATATCTCCCGATTGGTTTCATTGGTGGATGTGATACACGGCATATAAACTTATCATTAAAAAGTAACAAGACACGTGTCTGAGGGTTTTTCGATGTGTTTATGAGGTTAAAGGGGTGAAAAGTGGGGATTGAAAGATTCCTAACGGAGCGTGTTTCTCTTAAACGACATAGGCGAGGAGTTTGAAACTCAGCGGAAAAAATATCAGCATAAAAATAAGTAAATATGTGTTTGACCGCTTTTCCATAAATCCAATTTAAGGGGCCCATGGGGAGGGGTGAAATTCGGGGGGGGGGGGGGAGGGGACAGGAAATAAAGTGTCCTAACTGAATGACTGACTGACTCACTCATCAAACTCAGGGGGAAAAAACTGCTTTAAAGTAAGTAAATAGCTTTTCGACAGTTTGTTTTTCAATGAAATTGAAGAGGTTCATCGGGAGGGGTGAAATTCTGAAGAAAAAAAATTGAAAGGAAATGTCCTGACTCATTCACTCACTCATCATCGCCCAGCCAAAAATATTGAAGTTGGAAACATGACATTTCGGGGATATGTTCGTTGTATGTCAAAACCGTACACTAAGGGAGGTTTTTTGGATATTCGGGTTCTAAAGGAGTCTTAAGGGGGTTAAACCTGCATTTCATTGAATATCAATATCTCACGAGTGGTTTCATTTGTGGATGTGATACTCGGCATATAAACTAATCATTAAAAACAAGATGTTCAGTAAAGAACATATAGCCTACTTTCTCCTAAATGTATGAGTATAGTTATAACTCGTTGTTATTATCAAAGAGTATAATAGAACTATTCTTTGTTGAAGACCTTAGAAACGATTTACCTCTACCAAACGCCACGACCTAGATAAAAACTGCTACCATCATTGAAGAAAGAAAGAAAGAAAGATAAGAAGTATATCAAGAATGTTATGGATCTGGAGACATAATCGACCGGACTGGCGGCGTGGCTCAGCGGTAACGTTCTCGCTTGCTGGGCCCTAGGTTGCAGGTTCGTATCCTGGCGCAGTCAGCTGGCATTTGAGGGTGCACAAATGCGAGGGAGCCGTGTCAGTACATTTACTGGCACGTTAAAGATCCCCTTCGGGCCAAAATTCCGGCACCCCGGTGTCTCTAAAAGCAGCAGTAGTTAAAAGGGATGTAAAACCAATAACATTATTATTATTATTATTACGACCTGCCGTGGGCAACATCCAACTTTGAGTTGAGGCATGTCTTTACACGTCTGGTTGTGCATGGCTTTCACAACCCTAATTGAATTAACAAATCTTTCCATGACCCTACAGAGACGTGTGTATACAAACTATGTGGATATTTTCGATAATATAATCCTAACAGAGCGAGTGCATTCTAGCGGCCAGAATAAGAAACTTTTCAATAAAATCTGGAAGTTACCTTTTTGGCAGCTAGATGTCTCGAGTAAATCTGCTGGCGAATTATGTTTTAATTAAATATATATTTTACACCATAATGTGGACAATATAACGCTTAATAACATTTTCAAGTAACGCAAAATAGGCTGTTACAAACCCTTTAAAATAAAAAGTTAAAATGTATCGTAGTACCAACTTGTCATTCTTCAAATTCGATGCGCATAGAATGATAATGGTATAGTAATCAATGGATCCCCACGTAGACTAGTCGGGACATCTAGTGGTGAAATATCGAACAATATAATCCTAACAGAGCGAGTGCATTCTAGCGGCCAGAAGAAGAAACTTTTCAATAAAATCTGGAAGTTACCTTTTTGGCAGCTAGATGTCTCGAGTAAATCTGCTGGCGAATTATGTTTTAATTAAATATATATTTTACACCATAATTTGCACAATATAACGCTTAATTTTAAAACATCTGAGTCATTACAAAACAATAAACATATAACATTTCAAGCAAAAAAACTAGCTCTGATCGGGTTTGAACCATAGGAATCTGAGCGACAGGCTATCGCTCTACCACTGAGCTAATTGTGTCAACGAATATCGTTCTATTTAAAATGACTTACATAGAACTTGTTAGCAAATAATGATTTATACTAAACGATTTCATCACTGGAGTATATTATTTATATATAAAGCATTTCATACAAAGTTTATTTATTTTTTATCAGTACGCTATATTGCATTCAATACTCAAATTAGTGAAATATAAGTCAGGCACAAGATATCCGCTGCCATCTTGTCTTATTAATGAATCAGCTGAGCTTTTTAAAATCACGTCTGCACTATAGTATTACAAAATAAACTTTTAATTTCGTACGTGCCTCTTCCTTTAGAACAGTTAAAACGATTCTCGGCTCGATAATCGGAACTGGTGGGTCCCATGATATGGATTATAAAGTTTGCATAATTCGCACGGCCGCCATCCTGAAATGGTATGGCGGACGACCTTGTAGTTTGGTCACAAGACGCATCCTATACGAAGGTATGTTGTTACCAAATTTGGTAGAGATTGGATGATTTGGTTAGTCGTTATTTGATTTTACGTTTTGAACGTTTGAGTGGCCGCCATTCAGTTTTAGTAAAGATGGCGGCGATATAAAACATGACACTGAGGTGTCCTTTGCTAGTGCTACCTTTGTACCAAATTTCGTTCAATTCGCATTCACCGTGTTCGAATTGATAGGGGGGGACAGACATTCAGAGTACACACACTCACACACACACACACAGACTCACACACACACATACACACACACAGACTCACACACACATACACACACACAGACAGACACACTTTTTTCGCCCTGTGTTGATCTCATAAGTCTACTTTCATTTTTTGCAAAAATCGAAAGTAGGCTAATACGCAGACATGTGTCTAAGCGTTTTTCGATGAGGTGTATTATTATGAGGTGAAAGGGCTGAAAAGTGGGGGTTGAAGGATTCCTAATGGAGCGTGTAGGCCGGCGAGAAATTTGAAACTCAGCGAAAAAAAATCAGCTTAAAAAGTAAGTAAATCGGTTTTCGACTGTTTTTTTTCATAAATTAATTTAAGGGGCCAATGGGGTGGGGTGAAATTCTGGGGGAAAAATGAGAGAAAGTGTCCTAACCGACTGACTCAGGGGAAAAAGACAGCTTAGGAAATAAGTTAATAGGTGTTCAAGCGTTTTTTAATCAATCCAATTTAAGGGGCCCATGGGGAGGGGTGAAATTCTGGTAAAATAAATGAAAGAAAATGACCTGTCTGACTCACTCACTCATCACGCCCAGCGAAAACTATTAAAGTTGGAAACATGAAATTTTGGGAATATGTTCGCTGTATGTCGAAAACGTTAACTAAGGAATGATTTTTGTTTATTCGGGTTTTAGAGACGTGTCAAGGGGGTAAACGTGCATTTCATTAAATAACGATATCTCATGAGTTGTTTGTTTGGGGATGTGATATTCGGTATATAAACTAATAATTAAAATAATCTGACATATGTCTAAGAGTTTATCGATGTAGTGTATATTATGAGGTGAAAGGGATGAAAAGTGGGGGCTGAAAGATTCCTAACTGAGCGTTTATCTCTTAAACGACATAGGGGGGAGTCTGAAACTCGGAGGAAATCTATCAGCTTAAAAATAAATAAATAAATAAATAAATGAATAAATAAATAAAATAAATAGGTGTTCCACCGTGTTTTCATAAATGCAATTTAAGGGGCATATGGGGAGGGGTGAACTTCTGGAAGAAAAACGTCCACTAAGGAAGGATTTTTGTATGTTTGCTCTCATCGACCAACCAAAACTATTAAAGTTAGAAGAATGATATTTTGGGGATATGTTTGTTTGTTGTGTGTCGAAAACGTCTACAAGGAGGGATTTTTGGGTATTCAGGTTCTAAAGGGGTGTTAACGGGGTTAAACCTGCATTTCATTGAAAAACAATATGATACGACTATGACGCGAGCGAAGCGAGGGTAAAATTGAGATGGTCTGTGTCTGTGTATTACTCAATCTCGCAAGTACCACTGGTCCGATTTACGTGAATTTTACATGGAAGTAGCTGATTTACCTGGTTAACATATAGGTTACTTTTGATTTCAATACTTTGCACTATTTTAAATGGCGACCATTTTAGTGACGTCACTACACCCTTTGGTTTCAAACTTTTATATTTCCATTTCAAATAAAAAGAGAACGCTAAGAAATAACAAACTTTTGATGGCATATGCGAGGTTTAAAATTACATTTTCTATCCGAAAGGTATCTGCAACTGTTAGCGACTAAAACCTAAATTTGTGCTATAAAACACGGTCAACGCCGAGCGGTGTAGTTGGACAAAATGTTCCATCCTTAATCTCCCTCTGCGCAGCACCTCGCCTATCCCCTGTTTTGACTGTCACCTTCACATTTTAATTTATTTATGACGCGTAGCGAAGCACGGGTACTTCAGCTAGTAATTAATAAATGCCAAGGTTACGAAAGTGGTTTATGAGCCAAAGAATATTGTTGAATGAAAATAAGCGAGTAAAAGCCAGGTCTCTGAGAATAATGTGAAGGTTTGTTTTAAAGCATTGAAGAGAGCTGCCACCGTAGGTTAGGCAGAGAGTCGCTTTCCTTGTCATAAATCACGCCCGAGTATAATGGCCTGACCCTCATAGAGCGAGGGTGGGTAAAAACTGTCTTGTAAGATGTGTTAAATACACCGTGAGTGTTTAAAGTTTTAATGACCCGGGCGTTGAACCGAGGTCCTTGTAGATTGATATTATCGCTTGCCAATTCAGATCGTAGTTTCCTTATGTGATAATGGTCTTATAAGACAAATGAATTAAATAAAATCCCTATTGTAATATTGTATAAAAAAAAAGGAATCCACGAGTTTTGTGAAGATAACTAGGTTTCGGGAGTGATCATAGTTTTTGACTTTGTCAAGTAATCTTTATAACTCTGGAGTACACAAATAGTTTTCCCGATCACCGTAGTGAATGTGCAAAACTTGAGAGAGATAGTAAATATGGAGAACATGTGATATGCCCAAATATTGAAGTGAATAATTAACATGTAATTTTAAATGTAATTATATATTTGTTTTGATGATAAGAAAAGATAAAAATAACTCTTGAGGTGTACAAAAATATGACACCATTATTATGGGAAAGTATCGAGCCAAAGGAGCTCGTAGTTATTTGGAACTTTAAGATAAGTACTTTATGGAAGTGAAAATAATCGTGAATTGTTGGTTTTAAAGAAAACCATGTGTTTTAATCTAATATTTGTTTTATTTTTATGCTATTCCTTGTTCACTTTGGACAAGTAGAATGATATTGGTCAGTAGTTTATGTGTTTATTTGTTTGTAGCGCCATAATTTTTGATTAATTAAATGTGTTAAAATAGGAGTTGATTTTGTTGTTATTTTTGCAAGTGTATCCTCTATTTAATCCAAAATATGTAAGTCACAGAGTGGGAGAACTTACCGCAGCCCCGAAAAATCCCGAATTGAGCAATGCAGGCATACTGTGATTTGCATATTTCTTGCTGCAAGGGCACAGGGGGGGTGAATAGAAATACTGTGCTTGGATTAATAATTAGAGGAACACTAAAGACGGTCGATTCATGTAAAAGTAAAGTAATGATAGTAGTAGCTACAACGTATAATGTTAACTGACCGCATTGGGTCCCTAGAAACTCACACCGAGCAGCCCTGGATGTAAACAACCCCCTAATCACCTTTCATGGCGCCCAGTACGCAGGGATGAGTTTTCCTAGGGAAAACCCGAGTTTTCTCGAAAAATCAAAATTTTCATTTTTTTGAAGAAAAAAAATGGTTTTCCGAAATTTTGAATTTTAAATACTTCCATAAAGGTCTTTGAGTTTGAATAAGAATATCAAAAGGGTACGGTGTAGTAAACACCCGTACCAAAGTAATTTTTTAAAGAAATTGGGACTCAATGGTTCAGATTACTATCTCTCAAACATGTTCTAGAGATGTGGCATTAGTAGCCCACTATATTCTAATAAGATGGCATTGAGTGAAGAGATGCAATGGCTTTTGGAGGCTATAAAATCCGATAACAATGAGAAGTTGGAGGCTATAAACAATACATTGGGCCTCCAAAAGGAGGAAAATAACAAAGTGTTCGAATCCATAAATGAGAGTTTGAATAAGTTGGACAGCCAAAAGGAGGAAAATAACAAAGTGTTCGAATCCATAAATGAGAGTTTGAATAAGTTGGACAGCCAACAGGAGGAAAATAACCAAAAGTTAGGATCCATGAATCAAAGTTTAGAGTCACTAAAAACTGATAGTGCTAATATGGGAACTAAATTAGTAGATATCGAAGCTAAAAGTGATAACATGGGAACTAAATTAGTAGATATCGAAGCTAAAAGTGATAACATGGGAACTAAATTAGAAGCTATCGAAGCTAATTGTATAAAAATGGATAAGGAATTGAAGGTTGAAATTAAGGAAATGAAAGAGGGGTCCAAGGTTTTAGAAGAAACAATGAATACCAAATTTCAAGATTTTGACACTAAGTTTGGGGACAAATTAAATGATTTAAAAGGGAAAATCGCAAGTGAAATTCAAAGGGAAAATAAAGTATTTCAGTCAGAATTGCAAGGCCAAATAAATACTATGAACAAAAATATGGGAGAATCACAAAATGAATGCCGAGAAAATTTTAAAATTTTAGAGAATAATTTTGGTACTATAGAAACTAAATTAAATAGCATGGAAAAAGCATGTAAAGAAAATGTAGAGGAATGTGAAAAGAAACTTGTAACCCAGATCCAAGGTGTGCAGAAAAAATTAGAAGCTCAGATAAAATCTAACAGCGATATCTGTAAAACATCCCGGGATGAAATAAAACAAAGTGTGAATGAGCTAGGAACCCGATTTGGAAAGGTTGAGGAGAAAGTAGGAACCCTCGAGAATAAAATCGGTGTAGTTCAGACCGAAGTAACTGAGATGAAAAATAAAAATCAAAAGGATGCGCGGGATATGAAAAGTCAATTTGAGCTGTTTACCGGGCAGGTAGATGATAACTTAAAGAAGTATGAGGGTGAAATAAATCGAAGATTAGGTATATACGAGGGGCATCTCCAGAGTGAAAGAAAACAACGAGAGGACGAAAATAAGGAAAGTACCCATAAGATAGATGAAATAAGTCAGGGTATTAATGATGTTCAGGGAACCATCGGAACATTAAAGGTCGAAGTAGGAAAAACTCATATGGAAGTAGGCCAGATCCAAAATGACTTGATGATATTATATAAGAGTCAAGGGAAAACTGAGGAAAAACTGGAAGGAATTAAAGTAAATATGGTCAAAGGACAAAGAGAGATGGAGAAAAAGATAAAGGAAATACGAGAAGACCTAGATACCAGAGGTGACGTTAAACCAGAAATTATAACAGAACAGGTCATGGTCATCAAGAAAGAGGTAGAAGAACACTTAAATGAAATCAGGAATAGCTTCAGGAACGACAAAAACCAACTCAAACAAGAACTGGAAACCAGTAAGAAAAATCAGGAAAGAATTCAAAATGAATTAGGATCCCGGTTGGAGAGGACTGAACATAAGAACAGTCAAATGGAAATCCAACTCATGGCTGATGAAGAAAGTGCCCGAAGGGAAAGGAAATTAGAATTTGAGAATCAGGAGGAGTTTCCAAAGACAGGATGGGTAGATTCCCGTGAACAAGGCACAGATACCGATAGGGACTTAGGAGGGGAGAGCCCTTACAAGAACCCAGGATATCCGATGGCGATGTCAACCCCATACATGAACCAGACAAATGGTCAGATAATAAACATTATCAAATCGAATGAGGACAGACCGGTAAAATTTACGGGTAATAACATGTCAATTACTCCAAAATACTGGCTAAAGGAAGTCGCAGAGTACTTAAACGAAATGAAGGTTCCTCAGGATCGGAGACTGAGAGCTATTGAGAAGTTGTTGGCAGGTGATTGTCTCACCTGGTTCAGAAGCTTCAGGTACACCTTTGATACGGTGGAAGGCTTTAGAGAAGCCTTTTTAAAACGATATTGGGCAGCAGACGTCCAGGAGAATTTGAGGCTAGATCTGTACTCTAGGAAGTACAGCACAAATGCACCAACTAAGTACTCGGAATTTTTTACCGTTCAGCTATGTAAATTCCGCGAACTTGATATTGCTCCAGCTGAGAACGACCTGTGTGCCGCCATTGCAAGACAACTTCCATATGAGATTCAGAGGCTGTTAATCTCATCCAAAGCCAGAAGTGCTGTGGAAGTGGAGAGTGTATTACGTCAATTAGACATGACGACGTCACACGTAACTCCTAGGCACCAAAGACAGACTGAACAGGTACACATGGCCAGCAGTCAGGAAACCCGCGAAAAACCATCGACCAGGAATCAGTCCACCAGCACTGATACTCAAGGACTAGGTCGAGAGTATGGGCACCAAGAGCCTAGAGGAATACAGCCATACCACAGAGGAGGATATCGAGGAAGAAATCCTAGGAATACGGGTTATAGGCAACAAGAGAGCCGACCCTATAACAATAACCATCAGAGGCAAGAAAACAGAAAGAAATGGGAGAATTATCCCCGAAGGAACGTAAGGCCAGAGGATAGGGATGATGAATATCGGGGAGAAATAGAGGAAAGATATCAGGAAAGTCTTCGTTACATGAACGAACGACCAGACGAACCTGAAAGGCAAAAAGTCCGTTGGAGTGAGGCAATCAAGAACCGGAAATCACCCGACCGACTAGATGGAGCTCAAAGCTTGGAACTACAAGCTCAGATAAAGAATGAGGGAAAAGGGAGCCCTCAGGATAAAAAAAAACTCCAAATTTAAATCGTCAAAAGTGGAAACATACCAGGAGCTGGGAGGAGGGAGAAATTGTGAATTGGATAGCAAGACCAGATGAGCTAATTAATGAGGATGTGGAAGGAATCCCACCTATCAAAAGAGAATTACCCATAATTATGCTAAGAATACAAGGATTACTGGTCAGGGCATTGATTGATACCGGATCAACAATAAGTTTAATTACGCAAACCCTTCTGAATGAATTGGAAACAAGAGGCCGCGTATTAAAAATCCCCACATCAAGTGTAAAGATTAAGGGAATTATCCCTGAAAAATCTTTAACATGCAAATTTCAGGTATACATTGATCTGATCATGGGTAACGCTGAAATTTCGCAATGCTTTTTGCTGGTAAATCAATTACCGTATAATGTCATATTAGGTATTGATTTTATCCGTGAGAACAAGGTCATCATAGACCTAGCGCAAAACTGCATTAGAATCCAAAGAGAGGATGTGGATGAACAAAACATTAACCTACAGGAACAGGATGTGAAAATAGGAGAACAGGTATGGCATGTGGAAGAAGTAACGGAAGAAGGTTGTAAGGACATAGAAAGGATATTTGAAGTCCTCAATATAGAACTCGAAGATGATTTGGAAACTGAGTTCGAGACCAACCTGTCAGGAAAAGTAGAGGAAGCTAAAGTTAACCTCGAAAACAAGGAACAATTAAAGGAATTATTATTGAATTTTAGGGACGTATTTGATTCCAAGCCAGGGAAGATTGAAAATTTTAAATACGCGTTCCAAGTCAATGATTGGGCACCGTTCAGACAAAAACCATACCCGGTTGCGGAAAAACATTACCCACAAACTAAGAAAACACTGCAGGAGATGATGAATGCAGGTGTTATAGAAAAGATGGCGACACCATATGTTAGTCCATTAGTGATTGTGAGCAAACCGGATGGCTCAGTAAGGGTGTGTC
Organism: Meconema thalassinum; assembly: GCA_946902985.2. Taxonomy (NCBI): domain Eukaryota; kingdom Metazoa; phylum Arthropoda; class Insecta; order Orthoptera; family Tettigoniidae; genus Meconema; species Meconema thalassinum. Next base: position 591,581,531 of record OX336390.1, read on the forward strand.
TAGATGCCAGAAATTTAAATGCAAAAATCATACCAGAAAATGATTCGGCACCACCCATAAAAGAAATACTGAGGAAGTTGAAAGGCAAGAAGATTTTCACAAATATTGACATGACTTCTTCGTATCATCATCTCGAACTGGAAGAGAAAACCAGCTTGTTGACTGGATTTCAGTTCGACCAACAAACCTATTGTTTTAGGAGATGTCCGTTTGGATTGAAGACCGCGGGATCTGCCTTAATAAGAGCGCTTGATCGAAACCTGTCAGAGGAAGTGAAAGAGTGCACTATCCGTTATGTGGATGATATTTTGCTTACCTCGGAGAATATTGAGGGACATTTAGAAAAATTGAAGAAATTATTGGAAGACTTAAGAAGGGCAAATTTTAAAATCAATTTAAAGAAGTCAAATTTTTGTCAAAGGCAAGTAACATTTTTAGGGCATGTGTTTGATAAGGATGGTGTTAAACCACATCCATGCAAATTGGAATCGATAAGGGATTTTCCAAGGCCTTTGAAGGTGAAGAACGTTCGCCAGTTTTTGGGATTGATTGGTTTCTTCTCAGGACATTGTCCGTCATACACAAAAACTGTTGCACCACTACAGGACCTTCTGAAGAAGGGGGGCAAGTGGAAATGGACGGAGGAAACAGAAAAAGCATTCGTGGAGGCCAAGGAAATGCTCTTAAACTATGTGAAGCTAGGATATCCTGATTTTAATCAGAAATTTATAATTCAAACAGATGCATCCCAGATTGGAATAGGGGCAATGCTATATCAGGAAAACCCGGATAACCCTGATAAGAAAAATTATCTAGCTTTCACAAGTCGGAGACTGAAACCACACGAGAAAAATTATACGATCAGCGAAATCGAGCTGTTAGCGATATTGCACGCGCTGCAATGTTGGCGAAAGATCGTATATGGGTTTCAGGTCATTCTAAGAACGGATCATAAAGCCTTAACCTTTTTGATGAAGATTGATCTATCCAGTCAAAGGTTGATGCGTTGGGCTTTATACATTCAACAGTTTGATGTAAAGATAGAATACTGCCCAGGAAAAGAAAATATAGTTCCAGACTACTTAAGTAGAGAGCCAGAGTCCACAGAAGAGGAAGTAATGGCTATTGATTTGGAAGACAGGGATCAGCGTACTCTAAATTAGTTAAGGAGCATTAGTCAACGGCAACGTGAGGATCCATGGATGAACATGCTCATATCTTTCCTCGAAGGAAGTTTGATAAGGGGAACACCAGCGTACACAGAAGCTAATAAGATAGCTCAAGATTACACATTTTATAATGGATTATTATATAAGTTTGTGGACTCTGACCATACACGATTAAGGATTGTTGTACCTGCAATTTTGCAGAGGAAAATAGTATGGCTAGCCCATAGATCGTTCGGACATATGGGAGTCGACAAAACAGTCTCGATGCTGAAAGAAGCATTTGTATGGCCGAGACTGAGAGAAACTGTAAGGGACACGCTAAAGACATGTGATTTATGTCAAAGGATCAAACCAAATGCATTTCTGATGAGACAAAAGCCTATACCATTGTTGCCCGAAAGGCCAGGTCAAATCATATCTATTGATAACTTCGGACCTTTGCCAAAGGCAAGAAGAGGAAATCGACACATAATGGTGGCTATGGATGTCTTCACTAAAATGGTTGTCCTTGCTCCCATACAGAAGACTAGTACCAAACAGGTGTTAAAACGACTCAAAGAAAAAGTGATACCGATTCTGGGAAAACCTGAGAATTTGTTGTCGGATCACGGTAGTTGTTTCACCAGTGTAGAGTTCAGACAAGAATTAGAAAGACTTGGAATACGTCAGATTTTGTCAAGTATTCGCCATCCTGAGGCAAATCCTGTAGAAAGAGTGATGAGGGAGACGGCCAAGTATTGTAGGATATACTGTGCCGAAGAAAATTGGAAGTGGATAGATATCTTGGATATTATCGAATTTTGTATAAACAACACAATCCATGAATCTACGGGAGAGATACCAATAACGTTACTTCGGAATGAGCAACCAGAGAGACCTTGGAGTCTGGTAATTCCTAGGCCAGCAGACGCTCAGCCTGGAAGAGATGTACGTATAAGAAGAGCCTTTGAGTATCTAAAAGCTCAAGCCGACAGGAGACAAAGAAGAAATAGGCACAAGAGGTATCATCGGCCACTATTAGCAGGGGAAATGGTGTTAGTAAAAAGACCCGCCATTTCGGATCCAGGGAACCGCGTGTACAAAAAGTCCCAGAAAATGTACCACGGACCGTATCAAATAATAAGGGATTTGAGAAATAATGCCTATAGAATTCAGCACTGTGAAACGAATCATGAAGTGACCATGAATTCAGCAAATTTAAAAGTGTATTACCCTCCCGAAGACTTCGATGAAGCCAATGAACAAGCCCTGGTTATGGAAACATTTAGAGATGAAGAATCCAATTTTGATAGAAACAAGAATGAGATAGAAAAAGGAAAAAGAGCTCAAACATTCGAGTGCGAATGCGAATTGGAGAAATTATATTGGGAAATAAAAGAAATAATTGATTTTATTGAAGAAGAAAATTTCAATTTAAGGAAGGAGAATGATGAAATAAGGGAACGGGTAGGGATAGACCACACCCGTAAAGAAGAATGAGGTTCTGGAAACCTAATATCCAGACAAATAAAAAGGAGAAAGAAAGGGTAGGGACAGAGCGTACCCAACCGACACAATTACCGGATATGACTTAAAAAGATGAAAGAAATCAAATTATCGTGGGATTTTTCAGGAATAAAGGAACAAAAAGGACGGAGAACGTTATAATGGCTTCGACTATTAAAGGAAAAATAAGATTTTTATAAATAATTGAAATAAATTTCCTCAAAATTTTTTCGAAAATTTATTAACCTAAGGAGGGGTGAGATGAACCCATGTACCATGGCCTCAAAGAGAGTCGAATCCATGTACTTTGAGAAAAGAATGAAAGAATCATACAGTTTCTAAGGGAACGGAGAGAGATTTCAAGCCAGGATTATAGCCTAACATTGTGCAAGCGCTAGGGCCAGGTGATCCTTAGATGAGCTCATGTCTCTTGACATTTATAAGGAGCCAGTCATGGATATTATTAGACCGAGTGGAAAGTTTTGACTGTAAGACGAAGAAGCTGGACTCGGAAATTGCTCTTACGTTGCAAGAATATGGCAACCTCGCTGCTGAGTCAGAACAGGAATAATTAAATTTAACCCGTTTACGAGTATAAAAATAAGTAAACAGATACAGTACGGTGAATCATTTTGGATTAGAGATTTTTGTGTAAAGATAAACCTTGTAAAAATTGCACAGGAAAAAACTGCAAACGCAAGTAGACGTCATTGGGGGTTCACCGAGACCCAAGGAGTGGGAGAATAAAAAAAGAACAGCACCACCCACACAGTTGAGGACGAGAAATTAATTAATATCTCGGAAATGCACGATCGATTTCCATGCACAGGAAGATTATTTTACGTTTGGAAGACGAGCTTTTTGGTTATATAATTTTTGTAATTGTGCGACAATTAGTTCAAAAGTTGGTCACGAAAAGGACTAGAGTTTTATCTTTTTGTGGCTGAATAGTATAAAGCTCCTGGCAGAGCCAGACCAAACATGCAATCTGCGAGAGCCCGTGAGGGGAACGTCACGCTGTATCAGTACATGCAGTATTAGTCCGTCCAGGGGGGCGTTACGCTGGAGCATCATAATCATCAGTCTACGAGCATTCCGTGAGCGGAAGTGCTGCACCACATCGTATACGCAGTATTCAAGAGCCCGTGAGGGGGACGTTAAGCTGTATCAGACATCGATCCAGAGCCTGTGGGAGGCTATGCTACAAGTTCACCGAGTGTAGACCAGTTACGGTATAAGTACGCTACGCTGAGGGTTAGCAGTTCCAGACTTTGAAGAGTCCTAAAATATAAAGAACATTAAATATACGGACTTTAAAGCAATATCGCCAAAGTAAGACACAGCGACCAGTAGGGAACTTCGAGTTCCAGAAGAACACTAGTTCAATACAGTTACGAAGTTATAAGAACTCCAACAAATAAACGGCGTTACGTTTAGTAAAGGCATTGTTAAAGACATTAAGTCCTGTAAAGGAACTTTACAGTAATTACGATCGCGAAAGATAGAAGTTCAAGCGAAAGGAACTTAGGAACTTAGTTTCGAAACCAGAGGGAAAACGTACTCTAGTGAGAAAACGTCAAAAATATACGATAGACAGTATACGGTCCTCGAAGGGAGGCCAAGATATAGAAACTATAGGGTACGATAGACAGTATACGGTCCTCGAAGGGAGGCCAAGATATAGAAACTATAGGGTGCGATAGACCACCATATATAAATAGAGGTGACGGCAAAGTAAAGACATTTATCGCCTAGTTAAAGCAGATAAAGTAAAGCCGAGTAATAGACAATAGAAGCGGTTTTGAGAGACTGAAACCAGTAGTTTCCATTGTAGGAGAGGGCAACTTTGAACGAGTAAAATCACACGTCCAATGCAGGTCGATAGGATTCACATCAGGGATCATCAACAGCCGACAGAAATTGTAAAAATCATTGAGATACGCCCGTGTGATAGGAGTGAAGTGTAAATATTGTAAGAAAAGAAATAAGAGTGTCATTTTAAGTGTTTTAGGTAAAGTGAAAGCGTTTTATGCACAGTGATATGTGTTATAATATGTACCAGAGTAATATTCTTTAGTGTCTTAATGTGTGTTCAAAACGGATACACCAGTGTATTAAAAAAAATGTTGTCAGTGTTAAATATAGTGAATATGTGTCAAGAAATTTCTGTACATAAGATGAGATTGTACAATATGGAGTAGGTCAAGAAGGTGGGCCAAAATGTCACATCAAACGAGAATAAAGGTCAGAAAGCGACCTTAAACATGTAGGCCTAAGTAAAGATTTTCATTATGTTTTGGTGTCGGGAGAAATTTTGTGTACAATTCCACCGGAGTTTTAAGTAGAAGGGATGTTTTTAAATGGATAATAACTAAATAAGAACGCGATCTGAACGAAAATAAGGTTTTAAGAAATAATAAATAATTATGTGAAATAATAAATCCTGTAGAGGAAATGCATGGAATAAAATGTCAGTATTTAATGAATGTTATAAAAGCAAGCGTGATAATAATAATTATAACAAAGATATTTACATAAAAGTAAATTTGAATTATATGAAAGAAATAGCTTTTGAGCTTTTGTAAGGAATGAAAACATGATGTGAATAACAAGGTAAAGAAATCTAAATAAAGATTAAATTGAATGATATAAAAATATAGAGCGTTGAAGCCTTAACAAATGTATAAGACATGATGTAAATGCATGTTCTTAAAAAGGGAGCGATTTATTGTCAACGGAAAAGATTAATATAAGAATTAAGATATGTATCAATTGTTACTATGAAATTTATCAGTTCTTTGGAAGACATTCGGCCGTAAGTGAATGTGTAGCGTAATGGAACGCAATTAAATAAAAAGTCACGCTAGGAACGCGTAAAAGTTAAAGTACTTGGTAAGTTACTTATGGAGGGTAGTTGATTGCAGTGAATTGAGATATGTTGTAAGTCCTCTAAATTGTGACGTAGATCACGAGGCCATGTGTGTATTATTTAAAAGGGAGCTAATGTATGGTATTATTGAGCGTAGGTCCTGTAAGCTACGGCTTGACCCTAAATCGCGTTTTGTATAAGTCCTCTGATGTGGAAATGTTCCCGAGGCAAGTTAAGAGATTCGAACCTAGAATCCTTTTGTTGTTAAAGCCCCTAATTATTCGTCGTAGAATGTGTATTAATCTTCCCAATCAATGAGGACCCTCTCATAATTAATAAATGCCAAGGTTACGAAAGTGGTTTATGAGCCAAAGAATATTGTTGAATGAAAATAAGCGAGTAAAAGCCAGGTCTCTCCACAGAACTGAGAATAATGTGAAGGTTTGTTTTAAAGCATTGAAGAGAGCTGCCACCGTAAGTTAGGCAGAGAGTCGCTTTCCTTGTCATAAATCACGCCCGAGTATAATGGCCTGACCCTCATAGAGCGAGGGTGGGTAAAAACTGTCTTGTAAGATGTGTTAAATACACCGTGAGTGTTTAAAGTTGTTAATGACCCGGGCGTTGAACCGAGGTCCTTGTAGATTGATATTATCGCTTGCCAATTCAGATCGTAGTTTCCTTATGTGATAATGGTCTTATAAGACAAATGAATTAAATAAAATCCCTATTGTAATATTGTATAAAAAAAGGAATCCACGAGTTTTGTGAAGATAACTAGGTTTCGGGAGTGATCATAGTTTTTGACTTTGTCAAGTAATCTTTATAACTCTGGAGTACACAAATAGTTTTCCCGATCACCGTAGTGAATGTGCAAAACTTGAGAGAGATAGTAAATATGGAGAACATGTGATATGCCCAAATATTGAAGTGAATAATTAACATGTAATTTTAAATGTAATTATATATTTGTTTTGATGATAAGAAAAGATAAAAATAACTCTTGAGGTGTACAAAAATATGACACCATTATTATGGGAAAGTATCGAGCCAAAGGAGCTCGTAGTTATTTGGAACTTTAAGATAAGTACTTTATGGAAGTGAAAATAATCGTGAATTGTTGGTTTTAAAGAAAACCATGTGTTTTAATCTAATATTTGTTTTATTTTTATGCTATTCCTTGTTCACTTTGGACAAGTAGAATGATATTGGTCAGTAGTTTATGTGTTTATTTGTTTGTAGCGCCATAATTTTTGATTAATTAAATGTGTTAAAATAGGAGTTGATTTTGTTGTTATTTTTGCAAGTGTATCCTCTATTTAATCCAAAATATGTAAGTCACAGAGTGGGAGAACTTACCGCAGCCCCGAAAAATCCCGAATTGAGCAATGCTGGCATACTGTGATTTGCATATTTCTTGCTGCAAGGGCACACTACTAAGGACCACGTCATTTCAACTGTCTTCTCTGGGCTTCGATCTTTGCCCAGTGCTCCTTCATACGTTGACGGTGTTGCTCTTTTCGTTATTTCTGTTCACATCTTTCCCGTCAGGGGCAGATGACCTCGTAGTTCTGCCCCTTAAAACAACAAGAACTGTCTAACTATCTTTCCTGTCTTTAACTTTGTTTCTTTTTGAAAACCCTGGAAGACGTATAGTTTCTTCCTGGGGGGATTACGTTTTTGAATATCTTAACAGGTTTTCTCCATCTCTACCCCTTCGAACCAGTCTTATCTTATCTTTAAATTAATGTTATATCTATTTTCTAAATCGTTATGTCCTACTCACGAGCACGCTTGAACCTGCTTAGCTAATGTGTTGGCCTTCTTTTCCTCCCAAAATCTCTTAATCCTCTCACTGAGCTTCTTCCTTCGTTCTTCTGCACAAGTTATAGTAACTCTGGTGTTGGGTTTGTCTCCAAAGTGGCTATTGTCAATTTTGGTTCTGAATTTGCATCTGTCCCGTAGAATGTCTTCTGAGATGTTGATTTCCTGGAGATCTGTTTCAATTTAAAGAAATCAGCTATTCTGGATTTTTAATGAAAGGGCCAGGTTGAGAATTATTTTAGTTAGTCTGTTATGTTCATTCTAATGACGTCTTCATAAAATTTCAATCATCTTTTCCCAAAAGTGTGAGAGACTTTTTCATATTGACTATATAGGCTATTTCCTGGTATGATTTTTCCTCCATATTCCCCCTATACAAACTGTGCCAAAAATATTTCGTAACCCTTTCCTTCTTGTTTCTGTATGTCTTTGGTTAAAGATCCGCCTCCTATGTTTAAGGTTCCGATGCATATAACGCTTCAGGTTTGATTACTGTATTATTATTGTTATTATTATTATATATTTTTTATCGTTTCGGTCGTCTATGGACCACGTTATTTCAACTGCCTTTTCCCTCGTTCTTTCACATTGGCCCAGTATTCGCGCATTCTTCTTCTTCTTCTTCTTCTTCTTCTTATTATTATTATTATTATTATTATTATTATTATTGCGTTTCGGTCAACTAAGGACTACGCCATTTCAACTGGTTTCTGAGTCGAGTTTTAATATTCGCCCAGTACTATCTCATGAATTCTTGATGTTGTTGCTTCCTTTCTTCCGTCCACTTCATGCGTGTTTCAAGCTTGGGCTTTTCCAGGAAACCCCGGTGAGCTGTCAGTTTCATCTTACGTGACACATGCTCATGCACTTCGTCACATGAAATCCCAATTTCTTGTAAATCTCTGTCTACCTCAGTGAACCAAGTCCCCTTAGTTATCTTCTCCAGAAAGTAGGTAAAGATCCTGTTTGTCGATCTCACAGAGCTCATTCGTGTCATGTGGCCACAGCATCAGTTATTTTTTCCTCACGTGCGTAGAACTAGTGGTTGTGCGGACACCATTTTCCTTTACTAGGCCCAAGATTTGTCCTAGGATCTTTCTTTCTTTCTTTCTTTCTTTCTTTCTTTCTTTCTTTCTTTCTTTTGCTTCCAGTTTCTCCATAAGTCCTCTCCTATGCATTTCAAGGCATTCCGCAGCATAAAATGCCTCCTGGTTAATGACTGTGTGATAGTGTCTTAGCTTGGTATTTAGCGATATTGATTCTTTGTTGTAAACGGCCTTTGATGATATGCCTTTTCCATTTTCCTGATGCGTGATTCAAAAGCTGCCTTCTCGGTGGTGTTGGACTCTATCCACTGAACTATTTAGTTCGTCTAATCTGTCCCTCACCCACGTCTAGCTCTTTCGGTGCTTGTTTAATATTAGTGATAAACACTATTATTATTATTATTATTTCTTTGAGTTGGCCAACTAGGGACCACGTCAGTTCAACAGTCTCTTCTTCCGAGCTCTAACTACCGCCCAGTGTTCCCGCATTCATCTCCGGTGTTGTTCTTTTTTCTCTTGGGACCAAGCCTTCCCTGTCTTCACCTTCGGCTTTTCCTGGAAACCTTTGTGCGTACGTAGTTTTTTCCTGAAGTGGAACACGCTCCAGGATATCTTTAGGGGAAATTTCCATTTCACGTAGTTCTTTTTCAACTTCCGTAAACCATGCCCCTTTGGTTTTCTTATCTTGAAAGAACGTCAATATCCGTTTTGATTTCCTGCCTGGGCTCATTCGTGTCACGTGGCTATAAAAGGCAATCCTTCTTTTTCGAATCGTGTCACTGATCTTCTCCACGTGCTTGTACAATTATTATTATTATTATTTATTTTGCGCATGCGCTTACACATTCTCAGCATTTGCTGGAAAGAAAACATTTACAATCCCAGATACCGTACATATCACAAGGAGCAAATTCTTGGTGACTGCATTGAGTAGTAGCTTCATATTCCCCTCATTGCTTCAGGCCTGATTGCCCAAGAACAGCCTTACTACGCGACACGTAGAAAGTATGACTGTTTTCTGCATCAGTTTGAAAAGGCCTGGGTCTAATTTCAACGCCGTGAGCGATTCCTTTAAGTTGTTGGGAATCACGCCAGTGCTGGAGATAATAATAGGAACTGTCCTGACTTGTGCCATGTGCCATTGCTTCCTTATCAGTTCTGAAAGCTCTGTGTATTTTGACAGCTTTTCAACATGCTTTGTTAGTATGTTGCCACTGTTTGGGATCGCCACATCTATGAAGGTGGTGTGCTTCATGCATTTGTCAACAAGAACTAAATCAGGTCTGTTGTGCACAGCTGATTGGTCTGTCAATACAGTACGATCCCAGTACAACGTAAAGCTGTCATTTTCCAGTACACTTTCAGGAACATATTTGTAGTACGGCACTTTCTCTTGGCTCAGCAGTTGAAGTTGTATAGCCAATTCTTGATGGACTATCTTGGCAACAAAATCATGTCTCTTCCTATATTCTGTCCCTGCAAAATGGCGACAACCCGATATAATATGCTGAACAGTCTCAGATGTTGGGCAACCGTATCTGCAATGGTCATCTTGCACAGATGCATCCTTGGTTATGAACTTTAGGTAGTTCCTCGTGGGGACAACCTGGTCCTGAATAGCCATCATAAAGCCTTCTGTTTCAGGAAACATCTGCCCAGAAATCAACCAAAAGTTCGACGCTAGCTTGTCGACGTGAGTTTGGATGACTTCATTGGGATGTCTTCCGTGTAGTGGCTTGGACAACCAGGCATTGAATCTATCCAAATCACTGCGCATCTGAATTTGAGTCTCTTGCTGACTTAAGAGTAGTGGAGTTGAATCATCTGCTTCTGTGACAGCCCTGTGCAGCATCGAATGGTTCGATACAGAACAGAAGTATTTTCTTAGCTCATAGATCTGTCGAGCTACTTGGTTGTTTATATCAACAATTCCTCTCCCACCCATATGTCTCGGTAACATGACTCGTTCCACAGATGCCCTGGGATGGTGTTTTCGTGACTTGGTCAGTGATGTTCTAATTTTCTGTTCTAAGCTTGCAATGTCAGTTTTACTCCACTTGATGACCCCAAACGAGTAACTAAGAATAGGGACAGCATAAGCGTTGATTGCTTTAACCAAGTTTTTACTGTTGAGGCTGGTGTTAGAAACAAGCTTAATTCTTCTGACAAATTCCTTCGTCAGATCTTGTTTCACTACTGAGTGTTCTATGTGTCTGGCTTGCTTCATTCCCAGATACTTGTAGGTCTCGCTAGTGAGCATTGTTGCAATCTGATGGCCCTGAGCTGTTTCATATACACCTTCCTGCAGCTTGCCTTTCATAATGTTCAGCGTCTTACATTTCTCCAGCCCGAATTCCATTTTCACATCCTGTGAAAAGGTTTCCACTATCTTCAACAGAAACTCTAGTTGTGCTCTGGTGGCAGCATATAGCTTTAGGTCATCCATATACAGGAGATGGTTGAGCTTTGCAAGCTCCCTGGAGTTCTTCTTGATACTGAATCCATATTTTGTTGAATTAAGTTGGTTTGATAGTGGGTTCATCGCAAGACAGAACCATAATGGGCTCAAGGAGTCTCCTTGGAATATTCCCTTGTGGATTGGGATCATACTTGTTGCAATACTGCCATTTGTAGTACTAAGGCTCATCACTGTACGCCACGATGTCATGGCGTGTTCCAAGAAATATATAATCTGAGGATCAATCTTATACACTGACAAAATATGGATCAACCAATCATGGGGCACGGAATCATAGGCCTTCTTGTAGTCAATATATGCCGTGAATAAATTTCTGTTATTGGTAAAGGCCTGGTTAGAAACCACTGAGTCAATGATAAGTATTTCTTTACACCCTTTGGACCCTTTCGTGCATCCTTTTTGTTGTGTTGCTATGATGTTATTTTTTTCACAGTGAGCATATATCCTCCTACTAAGACAGGACGTGATGATCTTATACATCGTGGGAAGGCATGTAATTGGACGGTATTTTCCAGGATCTTGCATATTTTGTGGGTCTTTCGGAAGTAGATGTGTTACACCTTGTGTAAGGAAATTTGGCATCTTCTGTGGATGAGCAACAACTTCATTCACCAGAGTAGACAGAAGATCGTATACGCACCAGAATTTCTTATACCAGTAATTCTGTATCTGATCTAAACCAGGTGCTTTCCAGTTCGGAAGACCTTTAATGATGGAAGAAATTTCAGTGGATGTTATTGGATCATATTGCATCGGATTAAATTCTTTAGAGATGTTTGTTACTTCCTGAACCCAATGAGAGTCTGAGTTAAAATTGGTGGCTTTGGATAGTTGATTGCTCCAAAACTCTTCAATTTCTTCTCTTGTTGGATAAGGAGCATTTAAGGATACATAGTTTTCACTCAGTGCTCTGTAGAATTTCTTCTCGCCTTTGACAAATAAGTTGTCCTGTCTCCGTTTCCTACTGGCTCTGTATCTGGAAAGTCTGTTCGCTATCAACGTAAGTTTCTGTTTGAGTGTATCTAAACACTGTTCGGCTTTTGTGTTTGGGTCATCTCGGTCGGTGTGGATTTTGGACCGCCTCATTATTGCCTTACAGAGTCTCACCAGTCTTCTTGTGTGCGTTCCTCTAATAAACTCAGTCAAACGGCCAATATCTGTTCGCAATTTGTCGATATTGCCTATCAGACGTCTCTCCCACTTAGGAGTAACAGGAGCACATTTCCTACTGCAGGAAGTATTCCTTTCTCTCAGTTGGATGCCCATAGTTCTGATAACTGTGACGGCTCCACAGTACAGAACAGTGTGAAGAGATTCTAAGTCATTCACATCTATCAAGTGTTTGGGTAGGATAGCTTGATTCATGATATTTAAAATTTTTGATACCTTCCTAGACGAATTTACTCGAGGCAAGGCAGGTCTAAGCATTGGGTCTGTTCCATTGAACTGAGTCATAGCCGTCATCATTTCATCTGCTAGGATCTTGGTATGTGACTCATCTTCATGATGCGTATCCGGCTGTATGCCACTGACTGGCTCATTGTGTTCTTCTTGATGTTGTTCCTGCTCATGGAGCTCTTGTGCTAATTCACTCTCCAGATTAGTTCCTTGATCACAATCAAACACTCTTCTGACCTCCTGCTTGATTGTAATAAGTCTTGCTTCTGGCACTAAATTATTACGGACTATCGCCCTATATTGGTCCGCCACTCTCTGTTCAGTCACACGGAGTTCGGGGTATGCTTCATGGAACTCATTGAATAATTTCTGCCTATATCCAGTTAGTTCTGTTCCAATGCGAGTCACCTTATAATAAATGCGCATTATGGTCTCGTTCATTGCGATTGACCATTTTAAGCGCTTTCTTGGCAGGCCTGCTTGGGTGAGTGCCGGAAGTGGTTCTGGCACAGCACTTTCAGCAGGCAAAGCACTTGACGTTGGTTGGCTTTGTTGTAGTTGTTGGGCTGTATCTTCTTGTGCGACAGGAGCCCGCCTCATCAGCATCCTGCCACCGACGATTCGCTTGCTGTCATGTCCATCGCCGGCTCTAGACATGCCCTGACGAACCTCAGGCAGCGGCCTTTCATTAATTTTTAAATTTATTTTCTCCATATTATGGGTGGGTGCGTTTTTAACCTACAGCCAGGTGTTCATCTTCAGCCGCTCCTAACATGGAGAACAGACGCTGTTTGCAGCCGCCCGCTACGGATCAGACACTGCAGTTAAGGTTTGTTATCAGGGTTTTCCCTCCCCTAGGCAGGTTGCCTTCACCACGGCTGCGGAGTCCTGCCTACCCCATTTAGTATATCTCGTCATTTCTGGTTAGCACATACCTTATCATTGCAGATTTCTCACAACTCACATTAGATAGGTTATACGGTATAACTATCTTGCAGGGATATTGCTTATATTACAACAGTGGACGTCATTTAACTGCAAACGATCAGCAGAGAAGGAATGCCGTACTTACAAGAATCTATGCAGCAAATACGTGTAACCTAATTTTGTAGGTTAAGCAGATGTACACTTCACCTTTCGTAATATTAACACGTAAACAGTCCGATCATCTGCACAAATGATATGAAGTATATAATAAATGGGCTTTAAACATCCCAATTTCACACACAACACCGTACATAACCCATTTCGAGAAGGCATTTGGGGTTATAAGGCACTGTAACTAACGATGTAGCAACCACAACATGAATGTAAACAAACATATTGCAGCTGTATTTTGATGATTATGACGTTGATATATATTATTATTATTATTATTATTATTATTATTATTATTATATTTCATTTAATGGTACTTGGGTGCTTGGTATAGCAAGAAGGCGGTACTCACAGTTACAGAAAGGTTGAGCATGCCTGTCGTAGATTTTAGACCTACTGTATGTTGCCCTAATGCGGTCGTTGTTGGAGCAGGACATGATTTAACCAAGAGAGGTTGACAACAATGATAAAAGTGAGGAGTTCGGCACAAGAAAGTGAAAGCAATTCCTGACTCAGTGAGAACCCCGCGGTTGTCACTACGGATGTGAATCCCTTGGGAGGAGCAAATAGTTGAAAATGTTGAATTTTACAACGCCAGTACTGTATATACAGGCGCCCACATTAATGACACCCGACGCGAAAATACTTGGTTATATTCTGTGGTCTGTGACCTCTGCTTTTGTTTATGGCTTCGTGCGCTTCCTGGTTTAAAATATGAAGCTACCTGAGGCCGGCCAGGCTTCTTATCGCGATGAAGACTCGCTGCTTATGACTCACGGCGGACTATAAATTATATGGGCGTCGTAGTTTAGAAATGAGTCGGAGATACGAAAACATTTACACTGTTATTATACGTAACTCCTCTTAGAAAATCATGAAAATACCATTCAGTAGTGTGAATATTTCAAAATAAATTAAGCACATGTCACTTGAACTGTATCACATTGAACGGAAACAATAAAGATCAATTGAAAATGAACTAGGAGACCTGTGCGAGAAATCTCTCATGCGCATTAACCACTTGCTCGGCTTTACTGTTATGCGTTCTTTTTATCATTTCAAATGATCTTGTCGACCTCATCGTTATACTTAGGTCTACCGTTATGCGTTACGGTTACGGCGTGTATGACGTCATCATGTTGTTCAGTGCATATGCACCGATTCTGAGTTTACTCCTGGGGTCTGGCGTTATGCGAACGGAGACGGCCAGTGAGTGACGTCATGCAGCCCCCGCGCGTGAAGCCTAAGTTAAAGGGTAATGGAGCCTGTTGAGTCTGAGTTTACTCCTGGTGTCTGGCGTTATGCGATACCGAGACGGCGAGTGCGTGACGTCATGCAGCAGAGTGCACGGGAAGCCTAAGTTAATGGGAAATGAAGTCTGTTGAAAGAGTCCTGGGGCTTCGAGCGAAGCGAGAAGCCCTCCTGAGCCTTTCTAGCATGTGTAGTATTTGTAGCATGCGTCATTTGTAATTATATTAAGTCTAGTCTCTCAGACTGACTGTATAATTTTTTGGTTTATTTGTTTAATCGCACATTTTAAACAAATTGTCGTCATTTAAGAAATCAGATTGAAATTCGTCAGTGCTGCGAATGCACGATCGGTACTTGTGAGCGCCCCATGTGTATTCACCACCCGCTAGGCGTCACTGTTATACGGGCTCAACGCGACGCAGTTCTACTTATTTGTTTAAACGCTGATTTTAAATAAATAAATATATTTCCGTTCCCTTTTCAAGAAATGCAAGATTTCTGCTGGATTAATGAGGCAATTTGGAAGTGTTTTATGAGTATGATTGTGCTCTTGGGAAAGGAAATAATAATTTGTTCGGAAGAGATCTTGTAAAACGATCAGCTATAAGAAAAAGAAGATAGTTGTTGTTGATGATGGTGGTACTTGTAATTTTAATTATTTCAGGGGGTTTTGAACTTCGTACTCATGTAGCCCAGTGCACTTGGGTGTGTTTTGAATTTGTTATTTTCTTATGTTGTTTTGCAAATTGGCAATTCAAATGCGAGTCAATTCACGGACAAAATTCCAAACAAATGCTATGTAACGAATTTTGCTACACCGTGTGTCGAAGCGCTCCGGCCCCGTGTGGGAGGGTGGAGATTCTAGGCCGACCATTGACCCAGCTGAACTGATTTCCAATGCAGAGAGCGTCTCGAGATACAGGTGTTTGTGATCACAATGACCATTACCCAATATGCGATGAATAAACATTCAGGAACTAGGAGGTGGGAGGCAGTGATCAGAATTAACGCTCCTCCAGGTGGAAATGAGGCTTCATGCAAGAAAAAGCTTAGGTAATGTGTTTTGTGGCTCGAAACTCCGTGGCTAGCACGCTGGTCAATTATCCAAAGGGCCTCAGATTCAAATGCCGGTTGAGACGAGTTCACCTGTACGTTGTACTTAGGATGAAATGACGAGTACATCACCAACACCACGTCCTGCCATTTAAGGGAATGCATCTGTGAAAATACTGCATTATCGAATCTGATGAAGAACGTTATTTTCTAATGTTAACGTATTTATCATCTTTACACCTTCTACTATCATAATCCTTGGTTGGTTCCTCAGTTTGGGGGCTGCGACAACGCGGTCACGTAGCCCCGTGTACTTTGGGTGTGTGTAGAATCTGTGTGATAACCGATGTTAGTTGTGATGGCTGTATAATATGTGTTATCTGTAATTCAGGTAAGGACTGCAGAGGATCAATTTCAAGTAGTTCCTACTGACACCTAGCTGTGAACTTGGCTACTAGATGCCACCTCAACCGGCACCTTTCGGTGGACCTTAATAGAGCGTCAATCAAATCTAACCTACAAATTTAGCTTCACACAGTCGTAGTTAGTGGAAGGTTCTTTTACATGCCATAAATCTATGACATGAGCCCGCCGGCTTTACTTCCCCTCCGAAGGAAGGTATACTGAGGGATTTTTAACGCTCTTAAAAAATCCAACGGCTTCGGCCGGGTTTGAACCCGCGACCTTGGGCATAGAAGCTCAGCATGCTACCAACTACGCCACCGAAGCCGCTTAAGTTGTTTCTCATTCTGTTACCTAACTTTATTCTCCTACTGTATTACGCTTCACTCGTGGAGTCAAGTTCGTGATCAGAGGCACTCGAGTTTGGTAAGTCTGCTGATCGACCCTTATTTCCTCAATTGGAGGCAAGTTTGATGTTTGTGCGTTCGGTCGTCATCCTAAAACGCTTAGTGCGAGAAACCTGCAGTTAACCTACTCTATGTAATTCTATTGCCTGTTAGTACTGAATAATCAACTGTAATTATTTGGTTCTTCCATCGAAATAGGGGCAATAGTAATTGAAACAAAGTACTGATCCCAACATTTGCCCTAAGTGAGTACGACAGGAGTTGGAGTAAATACACACTTATATTAGAGCTATGAAAGCGAACAAAACTGGTATCAATCTGCGACGTAGCCGTGCGAGTTTTATCGCTCAGCATGACCAAGATGGGGATATTGAAGGTTCGAATCCTGGTGCTGATACTGGCTATCCTGAGTTTAGTTTTCCCCGGGATTTCCACATTCCCTCCAGGGCGCCAACCATATCCCCGACCTAAAGAATTACAGTACAACAGTCACCACAGAAACTTAGGTTATAAGACAAAGTGAACACACACCCACGGGGCTAATGATCTAAATGTCTCAATCCCCTTACTGGAATTAACAATAATAACAACAAAAATATTATTGTGTATAAACAATAGTCTTACAACATGTCTAGTCAGTAATTCTTCCTTTTCTGTATAGTGGCCAGCATTCCTGAGTGTCTTCGCGGAGTATCAGGTTCGATTCCAGCCTCGTCCAAGAAATTTCAATTCTGGTGTGAGGGCTGAAAGGGGGTAGACTTCACTGAACCTCGTTATGCAAACCTGACAACAGGAGTGTTCGATTTCCTCCTCAGTTATTCTGGAAGTGGTATTAAGTGGTTTGCAACGTCTACTCCAGGCAAATGCTGGGATGATTCCTAACTTAAGACCACGGCTGCCTCCTTCCCAATCTTATCCCCAATTTACAAATACACACACTAGTATAGCCATCACAATAATTTAATTGGTACATTTAATTGGTATTCTGCCCGAAGGCAGGTCCGTGCCTACTTGCGGTAGGGGAGCCAGGGCCTTTCTGCTCCTCCTTATGTTAGCCAACAGCGCGCAGTACCTAGAACCGGCATACCATCCAAGTTCCGACTGCGCCCAATGTTGCTTAACTGCGGAGTTCTCATGGGATCCGGTGTTTCAACAGGGCTAGGCCGTTGGCCCATCACAATAACACGGGTTATCACACAAGTTCCCCGCACAACCAAATACACAGGACTATATGACCACGATGTCACAGCCTCTAATATAAGCGACAACAACATACACTTTCTTTATAAACAAGAAGGCCCGGGATTGGTTCTCGACTTTGCCAAACAATTTAATAATAGTCGGAGGGCTGGAATGGGGTAGACTGAGTCACGTGAGGCAAAACTGAGGTGGGTTTGATTCCCAATTCAGCCATCATGGAAGTGGTTTTCTGTGGTTTACCACGTCTACTCCAGGCAAATTCTGGGATGGTTCCTAGCATAAGGCTACGGCCGGCTCCTTCCCAATCGTATCCCCAATTTACAAATACACATACCAGTACAACCATCAGAATAAAACAGGTTATCGCACAAGTTCCACACACAACCAAATACACGGGGTTATGTTGTGACTGTTCTGTTCCGGTCACAATGTTCCCAAACCCTTATTTGGTTGACTGCAAGAGAAGTCAGGTTAGGGTAATTTGTTCATACCATTTCTTTTCTTGTTCATCATCATCATTTAGGTTGTAGAATTTCATTTTATTTAGTGTATACATATCTTGTGTATCTCGGGGACTCAGTCAGGAATATTTCATTTAATTTGTATGGGAGATGTCAGTATACAAGACAGCGGATTGTGTAGGTAAGCTACAAGATGTTGCATCAGCAGGAAACTCTAGGCCAAATTTAGATTGGGCCGAGAATAACTTCCCTTGTCTTGAAGAAAGCTTTGTGTAAATTGTGTAAGGTTCTGACGTCAGAGAAGAGTTTCGCGCCACGAGTTGTAAGAAATATACATGGGTTCGAGATTATTGGTGTATTTTGTATGGGTTGGAGGGTATCATGACCCTGGCGGAGAAAGACGAAAACATGTGTTTACAAGATGAGAGGTGGGATTTTCGTGTATAGCGGGGCTTCACTTCTATTGTAGCGTCTGATTGGAAAGGTCGCGTTCTCGTAATTTGGCGTAGGCCTATTTGGAGAAACAGTTTTGTTGAAAGCATGGCTTGTGAATGTACTCGAAACGGCTACATATCACAACGATGTTATCTCTGTTAGCACAATTCAAGTTGGGTACGGAAGCACATTCATTTCTCTCGCAGAGATGTGGCTATGTAAACCAGTAAACATCTCTAACCTCAAACCACGTGTGGAAAATCTTAGAAATGCTGGGGAGAACTGATCTATCGAGCATGTCTCGTAGATTATCTGCTAGATCGTCGATGAGTGAGTAACAAACATCTTTATATTCCAACATTCATTTTGGGTCACATGTTTTCGTCATTGCCGAGGAGAGAAGATAGTAAACCATAGTCTGTTCGACGAGAGTCCCCGCCATATGTTTAAAGTTGATATTAATACACATATTTTGAAGGTTATAATTAGTTTTCTTTATAGGGAATTACACCTAATAGTTGAACGCCCAAATGATACCAGTTAGGTTGACCAAATGTGTGTCCAACACTCCACGACCCTGCCATTTCAATTGTGTGGTATATGATGAAGTACTTCCGATCAAAAATAGGAGGATGATTTTGGGAAGTTTTAAATCAGTCGCCCAAGAAGGGCTGGTAAAAAGTTACAACATAGCACCTCAACGTGGGGCAAGAGTAGGGAAACCTAGCAGGTATCATTAGGGCACATATGCACACAGCCGATAGACACCTTAGGAGTATTAGGGTTCACAGTAATTTGTTTTGTTTTAAGGGGTATGTCCACATCAGACAATTTAGAATTAAGGTCAAGGGTTGTGTGTAAATCAAACAGTAAAATGTCAGGTAATCAGGAAACTGGGGGAAGTGGCAGTGAGGAAGATGTGGAAAAGACAGTGGGAACATATGTTACCATTGTTACTACTGAGTCGCAGCTGATCGCTGAAGGTAGTAACTTAAATGTAAATGGGGGGGTTATGAACGATAGTTTGATCCAAATGCTACTGAGTGAAATAAAAGAGATTAAGAAGCAAGGAGAATCTATGAGTAAGGAAATTAAGGAGCAGGTAGGCTCTGTAAATGAGAAGGTAGAGTCAGTGACCAAACAGATAGTAGAAGTGAAGGAATTTGTAAGTAAGGAAATTCAGGAGAGCAACAGGGCCACGAACACAAGGATAGAGAGTCTCAGCAAAGAAATACGGGACCATAAGTCTGTCCTTAATAGTAGAATGGAGAGTATGAACCTGGAATTAAGTGGGAAAATTAGCAAACAGGGAGAGGAAATCAGGGCAGAAATGCAGGGGAATCAGGCTGGGATCACAAGTAGGCTAGAAGGAATGGAAGGCCATCAGAACCAGCAAGATGTGGAAATAACGAAAATTAAGTCAGAGATAGCTAGTTCAAGGGCAGAAGTACAGAATGTAACGGGAAAGTGTGATGAGATATGCAACACTGTAAGTGGGAATAAGAGGGAATATTTAGATAGAGTAGGTGCCGTTGAAAATAAGTTGGGAGAGATTGAGGGTCTGAGAGGGAAGCAGGTGGCATTGACCGAGAAAAACGAAAAGCTGCAGGAAGAGCTGATAAAGGTCAGGAGAGAGTTGAAAGAGCGACCGATGAGTCAAAGGGTTGTGATGCCATCTAGTTTGCTACTCAGGGACCCTGGTCTGCCACAATTTAACTCAAGGCAGTTCAACCCTATGGAGTTTTTAAAAACCATTGAGAAGAAATTCAGCAAGGATCTAGAAGACGGGGTTGTCGAATGGGAAACAGTGTTGGAGATCTTGTCTAACTCATTTCAAGGGGATGTGAAAGCATGGTTCCAAATATACAGGCCTAACATGAATAGTTTAAGGGAATTCAGGGATAAATTCAAAGCTAAGTTCTGGGGGGAGGGGGTACAGTCCAGGGAAAGGGAAAAATTAACTTTTGGGAAATATAAGGAGAGAGAAGGGGTATCCCTGACAGAATATTTTTTGGCACATGTACTTATTTGGAAGAATTTGGATGGGCTGACCTCTGACAGTGATGTGGTTAGGGTCATGTTGAAGCACTTCCCACCTAGAATTCAGGAGGCAGCTTGTATGCAGAAGGTAAGGACGGTAGAAGAGTTGGAAGAGCTTCTTACGAGCTTTGACGTTTTAGGCAAGCAGCACATGGAGAGGCCAGAGGTCAAACAGGAATTTAGGGGCAATAGGGGGAATAATCAGGAGTTTAATAGGGGTAGATTTAATCAGGAGCAAAGAGATTATCAGCAGAGGCAGGAAAACTATCAGAGAGGTGGGGGGCGTCAGGATAATTCACAGCGACAGGAAGGTAACTATCAGAGAGGTGGGGGGCGTCAGGAAGGTGGTAACGAAAGAGTACAGGTGAACCAGAGGAGACAAGAACAAGGTGGTCAAGGAGCTTTAAACTCCGAACGGGCTGTGCAGGGAGGTCAGTCAGGCAGTCCGTAAGAAATGAAGTCAAGCAGTGTGTTATTGTGGGTGAGGAGGATTTTATGCCTATGAGTCGGGAGGATCTGCTAGCTGACCAGCAGGAGTTCTCATGTATCGGGGAGAAGGAGGCTTTTATGTCAACTGTTGAGTTGAGCATACTAGGTAAGAGAGTGCAGGCATTGGTGGATTCGGGGAGTGAGAGAAGTGTCATCAGTAAGGGATTTTATGATACTTTAATCAAGGACGGTGGTAAGTTGGAAGAAATTCCAGTTAAGTCGACATATGTGGTAACTGCTGTTGGTAATAAATCCCAAAGAGTGGGAAAGCAGGTATTGTTGCCCATGAGGTTTGGTAATGAAGTTGACCACAAGACTTGCTTGGTAATTCCTAACCTAATTTATGAAATGATTTTGGGGATAGACTGGCTTAACGAGCATAGTGCTGTTATTGATTTTGACCGGGGTGTCATCAACTTTGTGAGGGGGAATATAAGCCAGGAGATGAGAATGAAATGCAAGAGTGTAGATAAGACAGTAAAGGCATGTGTTACTGAGGTCACTGTAGGGGATATGGCAGAAGGTAAGGCTGACGATGAGGAGGAAGTTGTGGATTTATGTCACATTGCTGTGGAGGGTGATAAGTGTGATCAACTCCAGCAGGCTGTGGATAAGAGTGGTTTAAGTGTTGAGGAGAGGGATAAGTTGTTAGAGGTTTTAGAGCTAAACCAAGAAGTTTTCAGTGACAAGCCAGGGCTAACACATGTCTATACGCATCAGTTCGAAATTGTAGATCATTCTCCATTTTCAGGACCCAAGTACCCGATACCTCACAAATTTGCTGATGCTGTGGAGAAAGAAATAGGCATTATGCTGAATCAGGGTATTATTGAGCCTTCAACTAGTGAATATCTGAATCCCTTAGTTGTGGTTGGGAAGAGTGATGGCTCGGTCAGGTTGTGTATTGATGCCAGGCAGCTCAATTGTAGGATATCTGGGGACCAACAGAGGCCAGAATGTGTTGAGGAACTGGTTCAGAAATTCAATGGTAAGCAATGGTTTTCCACTATGGATCTGAGTGCATCATTTTGGCAGGTACCGTTGAGAGAACAGGACAGGAAGTTGACTGCGTTTAGCTTTAAGAGTGGTTTGTACCAATTCAGGGTCGTTCCTTTCGGAACAAAGACCAGCAGTTCAGCGTTGATTAGGGCCTTAAATCTAGTGTTAGGGAGGGACACACACGAGTTTGTGACAATGTACATAGATGATTTAATTGTTGCATCTTACACATTAAAGGAACACCTGGATCACTTAGACATTGTTTTGGGGAAATTAAGGGACGGGGGATTTACTCTGTGTCGATCTGTATGGTCCATTGGTTAAAGCTCAGTTTGGATATCAGTATATCTTCGTGGTTGTTGACGCATTCAGTAAACTCGTCAAACTGTATCCCCTGAGAAAAGCGACCGGGAAGGGTTGTGTCCTACAGATCACTGATAAGTATGTACCTGAGTTTGGGGTGCCTCTCAGGATACTATCAGACCACGGTAGTCAATTCACCTCAAAGATCTGGAAAACCAAGTTGAGTGAATTGGGTATCAAGCACATATTCTCATCTATTCGATATCCTCAAGGGAATTTGTCCGAACGAGTTATGAGAGAATTAGGGAGAGTATTTCGCACCTATGTGAGCAATCGCCACAATGCGTGGTTCTCCAAGTTAGGAGATATTGAACGATGGTTCAATAGTACGTTCCATGAGAGTGTAAAATGCACTCCCTATGAAATTCAGTATGGTAGGAAGCCTACCAATGAGCTTGCTAGAATGCTAGGTTTGGTCACGGGAGAGGAGATTGGGAAGGATGTTTGTATCCAGCTGGCTAGGGACAACTTAATCAAGGCAGGGAATAAGCGTAGGCGCCAGCAGAAGCGGGTAAAGTTTGATTCTTTTGAAGTAGGCGATCAGGTGCTTCTGAGGGTTCCATATCCGTCTTCAGCTGTAGATAAGGAGATAGGGAAGTTTTTTCATCTATTTCAGGGGCCTTTTAAGGTGGTTAAACGTATTGGTGAGTGTGCCTATAGTTTAACGGACCAGGATGGTAAGTCTGTCAGTACACATAATATTAGGAATCTCCGTAGATATCACTCTGTAAAATAATATGGCATGGACTCTTAGAGAATCAGTCAACATAACGTGATGGCATGACAAAACTCAAGAGATGTGACGAAGAATGCTAACCAGCAAAGTGGCATCGAGTGTTAGATGGATAGATGGTATGATAAGGCCTGTGCAGGCAAATACCATGGCTTGTGAAGCGATAGGGTCTCATGATGAGACGAAGAAAATGAAGTGGTAGACCTAAGACACTTGAGAGAAATCAGTGAGGCTAGGAAATGGACACAATAAGACATTCGAGAGAGTGAGAATGTGTGAAAATTTGACAAGTGTGTATGTATATATGTCTTCCAGGGTTTATTTATGTAATAGTGTAATTCTTTGTGTTTTCAGTGCGTTGCTTGTTTGAGTGTTTGTGATCCACACTTTTTTCACCCGTGTGAATCACAATGTCACCAAGATGTCGCAGCCCCTAAATTAAGCAACAAAAACATACACTCTCTTTATAAACAATAACATCTTGCCAGTTAGGTCAAGTTTTAAAGTACCGTATGAAATAATTCATCTATGCTGGAGACCAAGTTACGTACGACTTGCGCCAATTCCAAAGATTGTGCACAACGTCTCAGAGGGGGTATTACGACTTCCCGCTATAAATCACAAGCCATATGCTTCCATATTGAAATTTCTTACTCTAGGCTTCTTCAATGATTTGAGAATTAATGGCACGTGGCTAAATTGAATTTTAAAGTAAGTTGGTCCTGTATAAAAATCTTTTTTTTTTTCAATTTTCCAAACGTAAAGGCCACACTAAACGTCTCTGGTGTGAAGATTCAAGAAGAAAATCAAAAATCGACTGAGCATAGTGAACCAAGGAACACATTAAAGAATGAATTGTGTTAATAAGTTAATTTGGCTAGGATTTGAATAAAAAAAGAAAACGAGTAAATTAACAAGCGATTATCGTCTGTTTTCTCCGAAACTGCATTTAAGTCAGAAGTGATTTTCGAAATGAATAGTCCGATAGAGCTCTCCAAGACTCAAAATTTGAAATCTTTCTGGGCCCTTTTGCCGTTCAACGTTTGGTATAATTGAGGCAATTGCTTAATTTTACGATTTTGCTGAGAAATGTATTCAACATTAAAACTCCAAATTTAAGTAAATTCGAAATTTGATGTTTTTCAGTCGGTCAACACGATTGTACCAAATGGTGATGGGTTATTCACTAATCCAGAAAACACTCTACGTGGGATTATTGAATATTTGATTGAAAAAGCCACAGCCTGCTTCCAGTCGACCGACCGGGTCAGGGAATTGAATGAATGAAGCCACCATCTAGCGGTGAGGATATGAACTCTGCCAGCTGTCGAAGCATGTCGCACTCCCCTGGGGCAATGATTAAATGAATGACATATGAAATGAAATGATAGTGGAGAGTGTTACTGGAATGAAATTGGGACAGTGACAATCGGAGTACCAGGAGAAAAACCTGTCTGCCACCACTTTGTCCAACACAAATCTCACAAGGAGTGACCGGGATTTGAACCACGGACCCAGCGGTGAGAGGCCGGCGTGCTTGCCGCCTAAGTCACGGAGGCTCTGAATACTTGATTAATAATAATATCATTATTAATAAATACTTTATTAATCTCATGTAAATTTTTTTTCCGCATTAGGGAATACCCATCACAATTGGGTAGGCCTACAATAGTGTTGACCGACTGAAAACATCAAATTTCGATTACTAATCCAACACCGAAAATTGATTCAAACACCATAATTTAAGTAAACTCTAAGATGGTAGATGACCTTGATGTTACGTCCTATAAAACAACAATCACACTCTAAGATGTTTATAGTAAATAAAATACTCTTTATTGTCACAACGACCGAGAGGCTCACAACTTGCGAGATATGGTATATCAACCATGAAGTGCAAAGATCAACATTACTTCTACTAACTTTTACCTGGGTCCATAATTATTATTATTACTAGCAGAAGTACCCGTTCTTCGAACGGTGTTCGGTGTTAACACCAGACATTATCAATTGAGCTACTGTTGCAATGGTTAGTGGTTTGTCATTCCTTCATAAGTTTATCAGAACGAAGTTAGTTTTCTGGGAATATCTCACACACTGTTAATTTAAGGGCCTTAAAATGTGGTTTTCGGAGACCCTTTATAGTCTCCCGAATTTTGTGTCTCACATTGAGAAGCGCAACATATGCTTTGGTCGTCATTCTAGGATAATTTTTATATTTCGCCATTTTAGCATGTATTTTGAGAAGTTTTTCCCTATATCCACCTTTCTACAGTATGAAAAGTACGGTGAAGAGTTTTATAAATGATTGGTGTATTGACTCTCATGGATACCATACCTAATTTTACGATGCACCAAGCATCCGAACACGAGTTATAGGCGTACATAAAGATACACAGAAAGACAGACAGACAATTCTATTGTCTAAAACAAAGCACCCAGATATCCAAATAAGGGTATATCTACCACACATTATCAAGCAAAATCATCCTTACGATGAACCCGTATGTCGACAAAAAAAAGTTAAAATGTACTCTCAAACTAAATTCACCTAACGTGTACTTCCTGACGTGAAATAGAATTGAAAGCCTTGTAGACGAAACGCAATACACCTCACATAAAAACTGACCCTCTACGTTGTGTTAGGTTCCCATACACAGGAAGACCCCTTTAATAAATTATAAAGGCTTGTGAGGCATGAAAATTCAGGTTCTTTAGCCTCAAATGGCCCAAATTCCTAAAAGCCGCAAAAAATGCTGATTCAATTCAGGATTTTTTGAAAATAATGTTGCTGTTTGGAGATATCATAGAACTTATGTACTATATGTCGTACGTGAAAATTGCGTAAAAAAATTCTAGGTTACCCCATGAGCCCCTTAATTGCATTGATGAATTATACAGTCTAAGTTGGTTCCGTGATAAACTTATAGCCATTTGCAAACTTTCACAGAAATGTAATAAATGGAGTGACATTGCTTCTTACAGAAATAGTTGGAAAGTTGGATGTCACCCCTTGAGATAATGTTATCATGGTTACCGACTTGCATTCCTTCATTAGTTTGTTAAATTAAATTAAATAAAATTAGTTTTATGGGAATATTTCAGAAACTGTTGGTCTTAGAGCCTTATAATATAGTTTTCGAGGACCCTTTAGGGCCCCCGAGTTTTGTTTCTGGCACCGAAGGGCTTTGTCTCGTCGTTATACGCCATAATATAAAATTAATGATAATAACAATAATAATAATACTGTAATATAATATAGGGATAGGAATATAATAGACCTGCTGTACCACACCCGCAGGTGTAAATTGCGTGAAAAAAATCTATAGTACCCATTGACTCCCTTAAGCGTATTATGAATTTTACAGCTTAATTTGTTTCCGTGATAACCTTCTAGCCGTTTGCAAACTTTCACACTAATGTAATTAATGAAATTGCATTGCGTCTTACAGCAATAGATGGACTTCTGAGAATCTGTTGCCATGGTTACCGGCTTGCATTCTTTCATTAGTTTATTAAATTAAATAAGTTTTCTGGGAATGTCTCAAAAAAGGTTGGTTTTAGGGCCTTAAAATGTGGTTTCCGAGTCATAAATTAAATTCACCTAAGTGAAAAAATGAGAATACAGTGAGTAAGAAAGTATTGAAGTGAAAGTGGATGTGGCACTTTCAGAGCAATAGCTGTGCAGGACTTACTCGAAAATTAATTTTCAAGGCTTAAATGTAAACAATTTACAATAAATTATACATCAAATTATTCGTAAAATAACGAAGAATTTTATTACGTTGAAAACTAGAAATGCATTTTTTCATGAAATTACACTACACGGTTACCAAACCAGACTTTCAGTTTTCATTGTCGAAAAAGATATTGCTGAAATTGTAATTTGATGATGATAGTTGATGTTAAAGGGCCTAACATGGAGGCTATAGGCCTCTTAATTCTTTGGGACGAAAATGAAGAATGATGATAAAATGAACACTGGAACTAAAAATAACTACAACTTACAACCAAATTATGGATTAGGAGAACAAAAGGACAAAAAGGAAGGAATAAGGGAAATAAAATGCGGGTAAATGAAATGCTCTCAACCCTCAAAAAATGAGAATTGACGGATTTGGTAAGGTGTGCCATGAAAGGCAGATAGGAAGGGAAATAGGAGAGAGACCGCCCCAGAATCACTGGAAAAAGGAAACAAAGACAGATCCAGCTCAGGTATTCTCCCAAAGTCAACAGCCGTGGCGGTGTTTGTGATATTATGATGTATTTATTCCAAATTCACTTTCGTGCGCAATTATACTATTGCTTAATTTACTTTAACAAGGTGAGATAGATTAGTTCATTCTCCTGTTTAGGGGCTGCGACATCGCGGTCATGCAGCCCCGTGTACTTTGGATGTGTGTAGAATCTGCCTGATAACCGGTGTTAATTGTGATGGCTGTATTATTGTGTGTTATATGTAATTCAGGTAATGACTACAGACAATCAGTTTTAAGTAGTTCCTACTTTTTTTTACCAAATGCTACCGTCAACGACACCTAGCTGCAAACTTGGCTAATAGATACTCCCGCAACCAGACGGTGACCGTTGGAACATAATAGCGTTAATCAAATTTTACTTTCACACGAGCGTAGTTAGTGGAACGTTCTTTTACATCACAGTAATCTATGTCGTATGACATGGGCCCACCGGCTTTACTTCCCCTCCGAAGGAAGGCATACTGAGGGATTTTTAACGCTCTTCAAAACTCCGATGACTTCGGCCGGGTTTGAACCCGTGACCTTGGGCATATTAGCTCAGCATGCTACAAAATACGCCACCAAAGCCGCCCAATATGAGATAATAGGCATGTAAATACAGCAATACTGTTCCCTAATATGCAGCTATAGTAGCCTACACACTGACTTATGTACATGAATAAGCCATTTCTCATTAATCACACCATTTGTGCGGGGTTAAAAATCGTAAGTATATTTGACTCCAGAATGATGACTTTATATTCCAAATATTGAATAATTTAAATATTGTTTCCTTTCAAAAAGGCAGATGCAACCATTTAAAAATGAAAGAGAACTATGTGAACAAGACGTCTAAATTACACCAATTACAAAACAAAACAAAAAACAAAAAAAAAGACTATCAGGAAAGTACTGTAATTGTGAGAATAGGTCCTTGAGAAATGTGCATATACAGCCCTTTTTGTTATTGATGCATTCTCTACTACGTTATTGTACTCCACAGTACTTTTCGCCTAGATTTACAGTGAGTTAATATTGCACTTGATTAACTTCAGAGCCCAGGAGAACTATGTTTTAAACTCAAAGGAAGGAAGGAAGCTTGTAGTTTAACGTGACCGTTAATCTCGCGATCATAAGCCACGGGACCTCCGTTTTACGTGGAATCCGAACCACAGGACATGGCATTTCACATCGAAAATCTCACATGCATTGACCGGGAATCGAACCCGGTCCGCCTTGGTGAGAGGCATACAGCTTGACCGCTGTGCCACCACGCCCCTAAATTAGGGACAAAGTGAATATACCTGCGTAATATATTGGCATGCATCTTTCTATAATATGTAAATACATCTTTCGGGCAACGCCGGGTAAAATAGCTAGTATATTTATATAATTTATTAATTCATTTTTGTAAGGTTATCAATTTAATTTAATAAGTATTTCTGATGTTCATGCATAGCAAATTATAGTTCTTTGTAATTAGTAATATATAGTTGACACAACGATATCTTAGTTTCGCTATTGTTTCGCTATCGTTTCACCCTCCAGGGTTGGCTTTTCCCACGGACTGAGCGAGGGATCCCACCTCTACCGCCACTGAGGGCAGTGTCCTGGAGCTTGAGACTCTTGAGTCAGGGATACAACTTGGGTGTGTGACCAGCACTACGCCCAGGCGGCCACACGTGCAAAGCGAACAGGGTGCCTGATGAAGGGAGGAGAAGAGTGGGACGGTTAGGCAAGGAAGTGGGAAGGAGGCGGCCGTGGCCTTACAGTAGGAACCATCCCGGCATTTGCCCGAAGACGAAGTGGGAAACCACGGAAAACCACTTCGAGGATGGCTGAGGTGGGAATCGAACCCCCTCCACTCATTTGGGCCACCCGAGACTGAGCAGACCCCGTTCCATTCCTCATACCACTTTTCAAATTTCGTGGCAGAGCCGGGAATCGAACCCAGGACCTCCGGGGGCGGCAGCTAACCATGCTGACCGCCACGCTACGGAGGCAACGCGATATCTTAATTAATATTCTTAATTGACCTTTTAGATGAAGAAGGCTTCATTGTCAAGCCGAAACATGTACAACAGTTGAACAATTGAATAGATGTTCAACAATGCAGTGGTTGTTTCTTAATTTGTGTTGATTGCCATAGTATTTAAAGAATTATCCATCAATCAATACGTTAAATTTCATAAATTCTCAAAACATGGTAAATGTTATTGCTTTTATGATCGTATTTATTACAGTTACATCAAAAACACAGGTTATCAAACATTCAGCACACACCCAAGTAGACGAGGCTGACGACCAAGTTTCTAAACCCGTAAGATGACAGCAACTTATTATATAAATGCTAAAGTGCACAAAAAAGCGTGGGCGTTATGTAGATCAGACAGTTGAATATTTATGTTTATGTGTGGACATGGTGATTCACTGTGCTACAAACGAGCCATTCCGGTCGTAATTAAAATGGTGAACAGGGAAGGCGGAGACGACGTCCGCATCCACCAACAATGTACATTGCAGATAAATAAATTAATTATACCACTACAGGTGCCATTACCTACAAACAACCTCGGTAATGATATATCTATTTGCGGTCGGATCTCTTTCAACTTCAGAGGACGTGAACAAATCGTTTGCTAATAAAAGTTAATGTTTACTGTTCCGGTTATAAAATGTAAAACCAGATTTCACTTTTACGATCGTGGAGTTAGTCATACGAGTTGAGATCTTAAAGCGTGACAGCAGTAGGCGTACAGTTATAGATGCAGTCACCAAGAAACAGCTTTGCTCTCATATACTTTCTTATAACTATTCGGTGACTTCCTCCTTCCACTGGTTACTGTGGCCTGGGATACAGAGAACGTGGGTTCGATTTCCGGCTCTGCCAAGAATTATAATTCTGGTGGTTGGAACTCAGCTTCGTGAGGCAATACTGAGAAGAGATGGATTCAACTCCCACGTCATCTGGCCTAGAAGTGCTTTTCGGTGGTTTGCCACTTCTACTTCAAGCAAATGCCTAGGAGGTTCTTAACATAAGGCCACGACTTCCTCCTTTCAAAATCCTTGCCTCAATTAAGCCTACAAATTGGGCACACTAATAATGCTATCACAATAAAAATATAATGTTTTTCAGTCGGTCAACAAGATCATACCCATTGTAATGGGAGGTTCCCTGTTCTTAAAAATAGTTAACATGAGGTCAATAAATACACCTGGATGATCAGTTTCGACCGTCAAGCCATCATCATCATATACTTTACACATTGAATCTCTGTCTACAAGTATGGATTACTAGAGTCCGGATTCTTAGGTTTTCACCTTTTTTTTCCTTATTTCTAAATACAAAAGTTCTTTAATACTTTTCCGAATCACACTCAAATGAGTCAAATTCATGAATTCTGTAGTATCTAGAAAAAACTAAATGATATGAGAGTACCTAAAAATAGGTATCTAATTGTAGTTTTGTTCCATATATTGTAGTATTGTATATTTGAATTTTAGTCCATCATTTTTAAAAGTAAACCACAAGACAGTGTTTATTCTTAGCTCTAGTTGATTGAGAGAAATCCTGCCTGCCAGGAAATTCAAATACTTTCAGCACTTTCCAACTTATATCTTATTAATTAAAAATTTAGACTTTCACGACCGGCGTTGAAATAGGAATCCCTGTTTCGCGGTCTTATAGGCCGGGTTACAAGGACATTTTGTCG
Organism: Meconema thalassinum; assembly: GCA_946902985.2. NCBI lineage: Eukaryota > Metazoa > Arthropoda > Insecta > Orthoptera > Tettigoniidae > Meconema > Meconema thalassinum. The sequence goes on from OX336390.1 coordinate 591,612,680, forward strand.
TGTGATTGTGGCCAAGTATATATTGGAACAACGAAAAGAAGTATTGCCACTCGCCTCAAGGAGCACGAACGACACAGCCGGCTGGGACAAACAGACAAATCCACTGTAGCAGCACACTCGCTACTCGCAGGTCACGATTTAAGATATGGAGACACCGAAGTTCTGTCCACCACGGTGTCTTATCATGCCAGGCTTAAAGGGGGGCCATTGAAATCCTGAAGCATACTAACAGCTTCAATCTTAAGGAGGAAGCAGAACGTGTGAACTGAGCTTGGCTTCCAGTCCTTAATCCCCTCAAGCATGCCCTTATTGACCGTCGTAGACGAGAAGATGCAACAGACGAGCAGTCCTGTCCTTGATGCATTACTTTTATGTGGTACGCCGTTGCTATGGTAGCCTCTATGTGAGGGTTGTTGACTATTTATATATCTTCTGTTTACCTCGCTTAATGTAACCTGTGAACATGTTGAACGCAGTATTCAGCGAACCACCAGGACGACAAAATGTCCTTGGAACACGGCCTATAAGCCCGCGAAACAGATTCCTATTTATAACTTATTGTTGGGTTATTTACTGTCAGGAAATCAGGGATAAAGTACTTATTGTTTCTAAGTTTCCCATATTCTAAATTTTTGAAAAATGTTAATTAAACGTCCTGTTGTTGTTTGAGTCTTCAGTCTTTTGACTGGTTTGATGCAGCTCTCCATGTCTCCCTGTCTTGAGCTAATCGTTTCATCTCTACATTGCTACCACACCCTACATCCGAGGCAATCTGTTTAACATATTCTAACCTTGGTCTACCCCTACAGTTCTTGTCCTCGACCCTTCCCTCCATAACTAAGCTTGCTATTCCTGGGTGTCTTAGCATGTGTCCTACCAACCTATCTCTTCTCTTCATTAGCAGTCGCCAGAAACATCTCTCCTCTCCCACTCGTCTTAATACCTCTTTGTTTGTAACCCTATCTACCCATCTGATCTTCATCATTCTCCTGTAACACCACATTTCAAATGCTTCAATTCTCCTCTTTTCTGCTGCACCATTAGTCCAAGTTTCACTTCCATAGAGCGCCACGCTCCAGACAAAGGCTTTCAAAAATGACTTCCTAATACCTAAATCTATATTCGATGTCAGCAGATTCCTTTTTTGTAGAAATGCTTTCTTTGCCTGAGCCAACCTACTTTTTATATCCTCTTTGCTTCGTCCATCACTGGTTATTCTGCTTCCTAAGTAACAGAAGTCTCCTACTTCCTTCAGCTTTTCACCTGCCAATTTGATCTCCATAGAGGTTTCTGATTTATTTCGGCTGCATTCCAGTATTTTTGTTTTACATTTATTAATTTTCATCATGAATTCTTTCCGTAAGACGGAATCCATGCCATTCAAAAACTCATTCAAATCCTCAGGCGTGTCGGCCAAGATGACGATGTCATCAGCAAATCGCAGAGTTGAAATTATTTCTCCTTGAATCTTCACTCCCACTTTAAATTTCTCTCTAATTTCCTTCATTGCTTGTTCAATGTAAAGATTGAAAAGTATGGGTGATAAGTTGCAGCCTTGCCTTACACCTTTCTGAATACCAGCTTCTCTCTCATGTCCTTTAACTCGAATGACTGCTGTCTGGTTTCTGTCCTAAAATGTGAAAATCACCTCTGGCATCCTTGGCTTTAAGGAATTTGACCATGATTAGCATATTTTAGGAGAGCAAATATTTCTTAAAAGTTTGAAGTTCTCGGTGATAATTTGATAAAAGACGTATCATAACGTAAAATACACACATCAAAAAAAGTTTTGCATCACCTCGGTTCCAAGAGTTCCGGAACCGTTAAATACAAAGGGAATAGAGATCAACACAAACAACATTTCAGCTCGTTTTATTGCTCATGAGACCCACACATTGCATGTTGTACCATCATACAGCTAGACTTTCAGCATTTGTGGTCCAGATTGCAGTACACACCACTACCTCTAATACCCAGTAGCACGTCCTCTTGCATTGATGCATGCCTGTATTCGCCGTGGCATACTATACACAAGTTCATCAAGACACTGTTGGTCCAAATTGTCCCACTCCTCAACGACAATTCGGCGTAAATCTCTCAGAGTGGTTGGTGGGTCAAGACGTCCATAAACAGCCCTTTTCAACATATCCCAGGCATGTTCGATAGGGTTCATGTCTGGCGAACATGCTGGCCACTGTAGTCGAGCGATGTCGTTATCTTGAAGGAACGCATTCACAAGATGTGCACGATGAGGTCGAGAATTGTCGTCCATGAAGACAAATGCCTCTCCAATATTCTGCCGATATGGTTGCACTATGGGTCGGAGGATGTCATTCAGGTATCGTAAAGCCGTTTCGGAGCCTTCCATGACCACCAGTGGCGTACGTTGGCCCCACATAATGCCACCCCAAAACATCAGGGAACCACCACCTTGCTGCACTCGCTGGACAGTGTGTCTAAGACGTTCAGCCTGACCAGGGTGCCTCCAAACACGTCTCCGACGATTGTCTGGTTGAAGGCATATGTGACACTCATCGGTGAAGAGAACGTGATGCCAATTCCGTGGGGTCCATTCAGCATGTTGTTGGGCCCATCTGTACCGCGCTGCATGGTGTCGGGGTTGCAAAGCTGGACCTCGCCATGGACGTCGGGAGTGAAGTTGCGCATCATGCAGCCTATTGCGCACAGTTTGAGTTGAAACACGACGTCCTGTGGCTGAACGAAACGCATTATTCAACATGGTGGCATTGCTGTCAGGGTTCCTCCGAGCGGCAATCCGTAAGTAGCGGTCATCCACTACAGTAGTAGCCCTTGGGCGGCCTGAGCGAGGCCTGTCATCGACAGTTCCTGTATCTCTGTACCTCCTCCATGTCCGAACAACATCGCTTTGGTTCACTCTGAGACGCCTGGAAACTTCCCTTGTTGAGAGCCCTTCTTGACACAAAGTAACAATGCGGACGCGATCGAACTGCGGTATTGACCTTCTAGGCATGGTAGAACTACAGACAACATGAGCAGCGTACCTTCGTCCTGGTGGAATGACTGGAACTGATCGGCTGTCGTACCCCCTCCGTCTAATAGGCCCTGCTCATGCATGGTTGTTTACATCTTTGAGCAGTTTTAGTGACATCTATGAACAGTCAAAGGGACTGTATCTTGGATACAATATACACAGTCAACGTCTATATGCCGGAGATCTGGGAACCGAGGTGATGCAAAACTTTTTTTTGATGTGTGTATTTACACTATCGTTGCAATCAGATTCTCTACTAACAATTAGGCATTAATTTTGAGCTTTACGCAGTTTATGTTAACTTTTTCTACAATTTAAACATATACACCTATTCTATCCATTAAAAACCTAAGGAAAACTTTTTTATGTATTTAAGAACCTAAAATGACAATTTGAAGATCCAAAAAGTTCGGTCCATAGTCAATATCTTTAAAATTTGTTGTAAAATGACCTCAAATCTACTAGATTTGATGATTCGTCTTTAACGTTGGCAATACTGTACATAAATATGCGTACACCGCGGCATAGCCACGCGAGTTAAATTGCTCATCAAAACCGTGATCGGGAGCGGCAGCAAATCCGGAGATCGGAGGTTCCAATTTCTGCACTAACAGCGTCTATTCTGAGTGTAGTTTTTCTCCCGTATTTTTCCACACTCTCTTCAGGAATATGCCGGTATTCTGTTGTATCTAGCTTCACGTACCGGAACAACTACCCCATCCCCGACCCAAATACTGTAGTTTCTGTTACACACGCAAATGCAGCCACCACATAAACACAGGTATTCAGACAAATTGAACACACATTCAAGTACACGGGGATGATGACCGAAATGTCCCAAGCCCCTAAAACAAATTAACAACAACATAACCATGTGTTCTCCCTACTCGTCGTCTAGCACATGGTCAGTCTGTGGGGTAATCAATCCGCAGACAGGTCGAATCTTCAAAACAGCGTTGTTGTTGTTGTTAATTCATTTGATGGGCTTGGAACATCTTGGTCATCAGCCCTATGTAGCTGGGTATGTGTTGAACTTGTCTAATAGCCTGTATCGTTGTGAATACTGCAATAGTGTGTATGTGTAACTGTATCAGGGACAGGGATGGGGTAGGCGCCCCGGGACTTGAAGTAAGGTACTATTCCGGCATTGCCTGAAGAGTGTGGAGAACTCCGATGAAAAACTACATTCAGGATAACAAGTTTCAGTGCCGGGATTCGAACCTACCATCTCCGGATTTACTGCAGCTGCCCTTGTTTCGTTTCGGCCAACTAAGGACCACGTATTTTTAACTGTTTCCTTTTAGCCTTTAAATTAGCCCAGTATTCCTTCATTCGTAGACGGTGTCGTTCTTTTCTCTGGTTTGTCCACACTTTTCCAGTTTTCAGCGTCGGCTTAGGTAGGAAACTTCGATGTTGGAAGAGTTTTCTCTTAATCTGGTCACGCTCCTGGATATCTTCACATGAGATCCCAATCTCGTGCAGATCTTTCTGCATCTCACTGAACCAGGTTCCCTTTGTCTTTTACTTTTGGAGAAAAGTGAAAATGCGATTGGTTAATCAGTTTGACGTCATTCGGGCAACGTGCTCCTAAAACGTGATCCATCTTTTCCATATTGCGTCCTTATTTTGTCCGTGTGTGTAGCGTACATAAATCCTGGTTATGCTGTCTTTAAAACTCACCATTCACTTTCACTGGACATAAGATTTTCCTCAAAATCTTCCTTGCCTTGGTTTCCAATTCTCCATCATCCCTTTCTTGTTCATGGCGAGAAATTCCGTTGCATATAAAGTTTATGGCCGGATGATAGCGCAGTAATGCTTGATTTTTGCATTCAAGGATATAGATCATTTGTTATAGACATTTTTTGTTAGTTGATTATTATTATTATTATTATTATTACTGTGTATTCAATTTAATGCTGCTCGGGCACTTGGTATATCAGGTGAGTGAACCGCCCCTAATTTTTTTAGTTTTCGGCCACACTTCTAACGTCTGATGCCAATATGGTCAACAGTTCCCCGTCCATAGCCAAGATTTATGACGACATGGAAGCAAGACCTTTACAAAAACATGTGTGCGACAATTGATAATTCAAAGCATCAAACTGTCATACGCGCTTGTACAAAGAAAATGCCGATGATACGGTTTCAGTTGGATACGAAATTGACTCTAGGTACGGTGGCTTACTGATTAAAAAACGTGAATGAACCTTCGAAGCGGAAATCAGTATCACATCTCATATGCTTTCAGGCAAGCAGAAGGGACAAGTAGCCGTGGAGTAATGGTCTAAGTGCGTAGAAGATAATCGTCCTGTTTTTGGGAGCTGGGTTCAAACCTCACCACCGCTAAATATTTGTATGCACATTTTAAGCTTTGGGAATAATATGCAAGGGCTTTCGTGCCACATTTGACTAATATCATACGGTGTTTATTTAGGGTTTAATGTGTACTGGCTTGACACAGTGTGCATCCTAGAAGCGCTGGTTATTTCATGGCCTGTTCTTGTATTTGTTCCCCTAGGGCCTCACATCTGGTGGGACGTGGGTTGGTGACCACGGAACCCCAGCTGAGTCTGGCATTGTTTCGACTTGCTTCTGCCGGGATCCTCTCCGTCTTCTTTCCTGTCGACCTCTCTTGGTCAACTCTTGTTCTCTTCTGACCCCGACGGTATTAGGGTATCCGAGGCCTAAGGAGTCTCTCCTTTTCCGCCTTAATTGGCTCTTCTCTCATTTTTCCTGATCCCTCATTCTTCGAGGGTTTTTCTTTCAGCTACCTCCTACCTTCTGCTCAAGGCCCTCAGGCAAGGCGAAAGGACGAGTACCCGCGGAGCAATGGCCTAAGTGCGTAGTAGGTAGCTGTCCTGTTTATGAGAGGTGGGTTCGATTTCCACCACCGCTGAATATTTTTGTGCTCATTTTAAACTTCGGGGATCAAATACAAGATGATTATGATGATGATAATTGTTGTTATCAGGGACCTAACATCTAGGTTATCGGTCCCCTAATGGTTTCGGTGTTAATGAAAAAAGAAAAATTCCTATAATTAAATCTAACTACAAACTTTCACTATCGTTTTAGCCTCCTCCTCTACCGCCACTGAGGGCAGTGTCCTGGAGCTTGAGACTCTGAGTTGGGGATTCAACTGGGGTGTGTGACCAGGCATTACGCCCAGGCGGCCTCACCTGCAAATCGAACAGGGGCCTGATGGAGGGATGGGAAAAGTGGGAGGGTTAAGCAAGGAAGTGGGAAGAGGCGGCCGTGGCCTTACGGAAATTACTATCCTGGCATTTGCCCGAAGACGAAGTGGGAAACCACGGAAAACCACTTCGAGGATGGCTGAGGTGGGAATCGAAGCCTCTCTACTCATTTGGACCACCCGAGGCTGAGTAGACCCCGTACCAGTCTTCATACCACTTTTTAAATTTCGTGTCAGAACCGGAAATCGAACCGTGGACCTCCGGGGTGGCAGCTAATCAAGCTGACACTACACAACGGAGGCGACTGCTACAAACTTACAACTAAAATTAACTACTGACTTACACATGCCGTTTATACGATTTCAGTTAGATACGAAATTAACGTTGATTGCGGTAGCATACTGATAAAAAAAACGTGAATGAATCTTCGAAGCGGAAAGCAATAGGCTATCACAAAGTACATGCCGATTATACGGTTTGAGTTGTATACGAAATTAAAGCTGGGTACGGTGGCATACAGATGGGAGGTGGGTTCGAATCCCACCACCGCTAAATATTTGTATGCACATTTTGAGCTTTGGGGATCAAATACAAGATAATGACGATGGTGATAATTGTTGTTATAAGGGACCTAACATCTAGGTTATCGGCCCCTAATGGTTTGGGTGTTCATGGAAAATGTAGATGAAAATTTAAGTAAATCTAAGTAAAAACGTACACAATTGGAAAAGAAAAGGAAAACAAAAGAAGGGTAAGGGAAATAAAAGAATGGGGGAAAACTGCCCTCAACCCTCGAGGAATGAAGATTGAGGGACTTTGAAAGAAGGAGAGCCATGAATGGCAGGGAGGAAAGGGGAAGAGGAGAGGGCCCACCCCAAAGGCATTGGAAAAAGGCGAAAAACCGGACCCAGCTCAGGAATCCCAACGGATCGATAACTCGAACTCACCAGCTGTAATCCCTTAAGGGTCTAGCATCATTCAAGGTGCACAAGAACTGGTGGGGATACACACACCCTGCCTCCCTGAGGGCCTTGAGCAGAAGGCAGGAGGTAGCTGAAAGAAAACCCCTCGAAAAATGAGGGATCAGGAAAAATGAGAGAAGAGCCAATTAAGGCGGAAAAGGAGAGACTCCCTAGGCCTTGGATACCCCAATACCGTCGGGGTCGGAAGAGAACAAGAGTTGACCAAGAGAGGTCGACAGGAAAGAAGACGGAGAGGAGCCCGGCACAAGCAAGTCGAAGCAATGCCAGACTCAGCTGGGGTCCCGTGGACGCCAACCGACGTCCCACCAGATGTGAGTACCTGGGGGATCAAGTACAAGAAAATGGTGACGAAATAACCAGCGCTTCTAGGCAGCACACTGTGTTCAGCCAGTACACATTAAACCCTAAATAAACACCGCATGATATTAGTGAAATGTGGCACGAATGCCCTTGCATATTATTCCCAAAGCTTAAAAATACTTAGCGGTGATAAGATTTGAACCCAGCTCCCAAAAACAGGATGATTATCTTCCACGCACTTAGACCATTGCTCCACGGCTACTTGTACATGCGGCTTGCCTGAAAGCGTATGATATGTGATACTGCTTTCCGCATCGAAGGTTCATTCACGTTTTTTATCAGTAAGCCACAGCCACCGTACCTAGCGTCAATTTCGTATCCAACTGAAACCGTATCATCGACATGTTCTTTGTACATGCCCGTATGACAGTTTGATGCTTTGAATTATCACTTGTCGCAAACATGTTTTTGTACTTGCTTCCATGTCGTCATAAATCTTGTAAAGTCGTTTAGGGTCATTGTGGCTTGGCTACAGACGGGGAACTGTCGACCATATTGGCATCAGACGTTGGAAGTGTGGCCAAAAACTAAATAAATAAGGGGCCGCTGACTCACCTGGTATATAAAATGCTAGGGAAAGCTATAATGAGGCATACTATGCAAGGTGGTTGCTTTCCTCCCTGGCCCAGTGCTGCAGTACTGACCCGATGAATTATTATTTATTTAGGGTAAGGCGTTAAGCGCCGGAAATGTCCGAGGACATGTTCAGCTCGCCAGAGGGTGAGATACAAGTTCCGTTCAATTTCATGTAGTTCCAACTTTCACTACCAGATGTCACTGAAACCTAGTGGTGAACGTTGGCACTTTGATAGAGCGTTTCAACGGAATCTAACCTACAAATTTAGCTTCACTCATGTTTAAATAGTGGAAGGTTCTTTTACATGCCATAAATCTATGACATGGAACCGCCAGTTTTACTTCTCCTCCGAAGGAAGGCATACTGAAGGATTTTAACGCTCTTAATAAATCCGACGACTTCGGCCGGGTTTGAACACGCAATCTTGGGCACAGAAACTCAGCATGCTACCTACTACGCCACCGAATACACTGAATCAACAGCATGCACGGGTTTTAGCTGTAACACTCTGTCCTGGACCCATAAGCTAATACACGTTTTTTGTGTTAGGATCTCAGTACCCTTGAGAGTAGATTCAGATTTGGGCATCAATGCTCCTTAATAAGACACCGTGCATCTCCATCAATATTAATGTTGGTAGATCCCACAATTGCGAACACATTGATGGCTCGAGGTACTACAGGCAGCTGGCTATAAATTGGATGACTGTGACAAGGAAATTAATTGTATTTTTGCCGACCTTCGGGCTGGAGCTCCATTAACATTCAGATCGGATCTTGTCGGCGTGTGCCAAGCTATGAACTACTCAAGAAGTCCTGAGGCATTTTACTGCTGCCACAGTGTCAATGGGTGCAAATAAATAATGTATTAATTGTATTAGCTTTCCATTTCGAGTAAATTTGCATTTAAATTACATCTTATAGCTATTATTACTGCCATGAAGTAAGCAAATTAGATTCTCTCAGTGGTGCAGATTTCGTACGCGCTATTTACCAACAGAATGAATAGACGCCACGAGTAATAAAGCAATTTGAACGGTTAAATGATACAGTACGACATCAATAACACGCTGTTCCAAATACCTTGTGTTTCATTTGCACTCTCACAGAGAAAGTGATAGATGCTTGATTTGAAGGTTTCTTAATCCTTTCAGAAAATTAGAGTCATAGTTGGCCACTAAGAACTTGAGCCGCACATCGCCCTTTTGCAACTATTCGGTGGACTTTCTGCCCGGGCAAACACAAATATATAGAAGTTTCAATTTGCTGCGTTTATATGCACATTTCTTTCTTGTACTTGCGACTGCTATTAAGGTGCAAAATAAAAATGGAGCTAAGTGCCAAAACGTAAGGAAATTAGTTATACCTGGCTAACCAAACTACGTGCCAAGGCCAATTGCCTCCTTCCTTCAGACCTAATAGATTTTACAACTGGCAATACGCGCATGTTCCTGCATCTCTTGCAATATGAACAGAGCTAAGTTCACGCTTGAAGTTACCGTGCAAATCCTGTTGCATCATTTATATTTAAAGCCCTGTGTGGAAGCGGATATCCGCAACTTCTTTCGTCATGCGGATATAGTTTACATGACTGTGCGGATAGCGGATAGGCTGCGGATAATGATTAGAGTACATTTTCGGATAGTTTTTAGATTACAATTTTGAACTGGATTTTAAAAAATAATTTTAGTTTTTTCGTCTTCCACGTTTCTTGTTATTTCCCTATTTGCTTTCGCTTGGATTGTATAAGAATACTAGAGAAGTGAGAGAAGCCAGTCATGGAAATAACCTCAATTGGTGTTGACTAATGCCAAAATGAAATCCTTTATACCTGCGCTTGCCTGCGTGAGTACATCCGCTGTTTCACTTGCCGTTACTCGGAGGGACAAAACTCAGTCATCATTGTCTTGCAATTCACACATAGCCTAGGGGAAATAATTTCTCCTCAAATGTCTAAAGGTGCTCTTTTATTTATTACCTAAGTAATGTAATGTCAGCGGATTTGGATAACAAATGTGTGGATGCGGATTTAAGTCATGCGGTTGCGGGGCGGATGCGGATAACAGTCGTGCGGACGAGGGAGGATGCGAATAACAGTCGTGCGGACGAGGGAGGATGCGGATAACTGTCGTGCGGACGAGGGAGGATGCGGATAACTGTCGTGCGGACGAGGGAGGATGCGGATAACAGTCGTGTGGACGAGGGAGGATGCGAATAACAGTCGTGCGGACGAGGGAGGATGCGGATAACTGTCGTGCGGACGAGGGAGGATGCGGATAACTGTCGTGCGGACGAGGGAGGATGCGGATAACTGTCGTGCGGACGAGGGAGGATGCGGATAACTGTCGTGCGGACGAGGGAGGATGCGGATAACAGTCGTGCGGACGAGGGAGGATGCGGATAACTGTCGTGCGGACGAGGGAGGATGCGGATAACTGTCGTGCGGACGAGGGAGGATGCGAATAACAGTCGTGCGGACGAGGGAGGATGCGGATAACTGTCGTGCGGACGAGGGAGGATGCGGATAACAGTCGTGCGGACGAGGGAGGATGCGGATAACTGTCGTGCGGACGAGGGAGGATGCGGATAACTGTCGTGCGGACGAGGGAGGATGCGGATAACTGTCGTGCGGACGAGGGAGGATGCGGATAACAGTCGTGCGGACGAGGGAGGATGCGGATAACTGTCGTGCGGACGAGGTAGGATGCGGATAACAGTCGTGCGGACGAGGGAGGATGCGGATAACAGTCGTGCGGACGAGGGAGGATGCGGATAACAGTCGTGCGGACGAGGGAGGATGCGGATAACGTTTTTTTTATACGCGCAGGGCTCTATTTATATTATACTAAGAAGTCTTCAGAAACAGTATTTTTTTAAGATTCTTTTTAGTTTCATCTGAAACGAATAGGAAATAATTATATTCCTCTTTTTCTGTACCAAATCACATATGAATAATTACAGTAATGGGTATCAGTGAGGTGTATGAAGTGAATGTGTAACATATGTAAAGTGTTGAAGCTATTCTTTCAATATTGCCTATAAAAACTGTAATTTGTAGTTCTTCAGTCGGTCAACACGAAGTTTTGCAATGACTGGGCGGGGTACATTCTATACAATACAACTGTAACCGGCATGCGTTCCAACGCCAATCAAAGAAAGTGTTGGCGTTGAAACTTGGTTTCTTGAGTGCTTTCGGATACACAATAATTGTTTCAATTTCCGTTAAGTGCCTCTAAACTATCGTAAAATGGTTTAAGTGATTTATAAACATCCGTGGGAACGTGCACAATAACTCACCAATGTTTCGTCGCAATCCGATGAATGACATATGAGCGCATACGGGATTTTGTTTAAACGATTCGCACGCCATCACTCATTCATTGAATCAACTCGTACGCCACCTATTGTAAAATGGATTTACTAAGCCTGAAACCTTCCCTGGAGTGTACTCAACGATTCACCAAAGATTCATCACAATCGGATGAATGGTATATGAACGCATACGAGACTTTGTTGAAACGATTCGCGTGCCGTCGCTCATTTGTTGAATCTACTCGTGCTCTACCTATTATAAAATGAATGTACTTAGCCAGAAACCTTCCCTAAAGTGTACACAACATATCACCCAAGTTTCATCGCTATCGGACGAATGGTATATGATCGCATACGGGACTTCCTACAATCGCTCCGCGCGTCTTCGCTCATTTGTTGAATCAACTCGTGCGCTGCCAATTGCAAAATGTATTTACTAAGCCTGAAACCTTCCCTGGAGTGTACACAATATCTCACCCAAGTTTCATCGCTATCGGACGAATGATATAAGAACGCATACGGGACTTTGTTGAAACGATTCGCCCGTTGTCGCTCATTTGTTGAATCTACTCGTGCGCTACCTATTGTAAAATGGGTTTACTAAGCCAGAAATATTCCCTGGAGTGTACACAACATCTCACCCAAGTTTCATCGCAATGGGATGAATGGTATATGAACGCATGTGGGACTTTGTTAAAACGAATCTCATGCCATTTTATTGAAGCTACTCGCCCTCTATCTATTATAAATTGGATTTACTATGCCTACTGCTTTCCCGGGGATGTGCACAACAACTCACCAAAATTTGATCGCAATCGGATGAATTGTATATGAACGCATCGCCAACACTCATTTTTTAAACTACTCGTGCGCTATCTATTGTTCATTGGATTAACTATCTGTATAACCATTCCGGAAGTGTGCACCACAACTCATCAAAATTTGATCGCAATCGGATGAATGGTTTAAGAACGCATAATAGACGAACGAAAGTGCAGATACTAACATATCATGTAATCATTGCCCCAGGGGAGTGCACAAGGCTTCAGCAGCCGGCACAGTTCATATCCTCGCCGATAGATGGGGGCTTGATTCATCCATTTTCTGACCCGGTCGGTCGACTGGAAGCAGGCCGTGGATTTTCAGTTATGGCCATTATTACATGGGGCAATTTTAGGTTTACGTGTTTCGACCTTAATGTGGTCATTTTCAGATCCCGATCGCTGAGGTTTAAATTTATTCAAAAATATATTATCGAACTACAAAAATAAATATTGCAGTCTCTTAATTGGTGTTTATAAAACGAAGTGCGGTGACAAGGAGATTCAAGCTGCCTCACTCTATTAAACGAACACGGAACTTCCTGGGGGCACTAACCCAACACCACGGGGCCGACTTGCTTTCTTTCTAAATAACGTATGTATTTGTTCCTGCTGCCAGTAGCTCAGAGGACATTTGTGCACTGGGCTTGACCCTTCACCCCTTTCCCCTGCTATTTTATGGTAAATAATTGAACAATGAATGAATGCAACTCTTCTACAATATTCACATAATGTGGAGAAAATTAGCACATTCTAGATGTATCGCAAAAAATGAAACACCTTGTTGTTGTTGTTTCCTTGTGATGCTGCGGTTATCAGTCCTATGAACTTTGGCACGTGATAAATCTGTCTATAACATGTGTTATTGTATTGTCTGTATGTACTTATAACCATGACTAGGATTGGTAAGGAGTTGGTCGTGGCCTTAAGTTGGATTACGATCCTCGCATTTGCCTGGAGTGGAGTGGAATAAACTCTTGCAATTATTCCGTTCGCTTCTTTACTTCCTTGATATGAGATCATATACCACATGACAACCAGCCTCTTGATCTCATGGAACCCTTCCGGAATTAGTTTTAATTAACTGCACGAATAGAGCGGAATTTATCGACGATGAGAATTACTCACGCAATAAGTCAAGTGAAGACTCCTAGTAAAGCTGGGGGCGGCATAACTTGATCAAGTCGGCAGTGTAGTCTGAATTATGTGTGGGCAGATCTGGGCAGGGCGGAGCAAAAGGCAATGTCTGCACTTTGCTCAAACGAGCCTTAATACTTCTTCCGCTGTCAAGTAGAAATCTCGGTAACTCCCACAGACGTCTGAGAGAGTTTCAGAAATTATAGAAAAAAATAATTGGAACGTAGCTGATGAGTGTTGTTCCATATAAATTATTAATTTCTAATTGAATAAATGCCTTCCATTAAGTGCTATAACTTCCTCAGTAAATCAGTGGCAGAGTATTCACTTCCAGATCCCAAGATTGCGGGCTCATTCTCAGCTGAGGATGTTGGACATTTGAAGGACGGAAGGAAATCCACAGCACTCCGAGTGGTAGGTTATCGGCCCGCAAATGATATCTTGTATTACAATAGGAATGATTACAACACAAAATTTACTAAATCTCAGCTACAGGTCATTCAGTAGAGTTCTAGTTTTCACTGCCAGATAGCAAAAAAAAAAAAAAAAAAACGCTGAAACTAGAAAATAGATTTCCTCAAGTGTTCTGTGTCAAACGTTGTACTTCACGGTAGCTGAGGCCATGTGATAGTTATTATTATTAGACTATTATTATTATTATTATTATTATTGTTATTATTATTATTATTATTAATGTAATCTTCAATTTCTCATAAATATGGTACAACTAAGTCTACCAAATACAGATTTCACAATCAAGTATCATGTCAATCTTACTGTGATAAAAAATACCCTAAGAATATGAAAAGTATCCATTAACACTGCCTTCTGTATTCTGGAAGTCAAGTGTTTCATTTGGTTGGTTGGTTGGTTGCTTGATTGGTTCCTCAGTTTAGGGGCTGCGACAACGCAGTCATGTAGCCCCGTGTACTTGAGTGTGTGTAGAATCCATCCGATAACCGGTGTTAATTGTGATGACTGTATTAGTGTGTGTTATCTGTTTTTAATTCAAGTAAGGACTGCAGACATTGAATTTCAAGTAGTTCCTACTTTTGCCGCCAAATGCCACCGTCAACGACTACTAGTTCAGAACTTGGTTACCAGACGCCACCGCAGTCGACTCCTGGCGACGAACGTTGGAACCTAAGAGCGTTGTTCAAATGTTTAACCTATAATTTAGTTTCACACAGGTGTAATTAGTGGAAGGTTCTTTAACATGCCATATATCTATGACATGGGACCGCCGGTTTTATATCCCCTACTAAGGAAGGCATACTGAAGAATTTTTAACGCTCTTAAAAGATCCGACGACTTCGGCCGGGTTTGAACCCGCGATCTTGGACATAGAAGCTCAGCATGCTACCAACTACGCCATCGAAGCCACCGAAGTTGTTTCTTATTCTGTTTCCTAACTTTATTCTCTGACATTCATTTGCAGTTCCACCAGAGCAATTACCAACGCCTTTGAAACAACTCCATTGGAAGAAATCACCACTGGCAAAATTCTCACGCAGTTTAGTCCCCATAATTTTCGTATTTCTTGAGCCAATGGTGCGTTTTTTTTTGAGCCTGGTTAGTTAGCATACTTGGCTAAGTGGGACAGAATCGTCTATCAAGTAGGCCTTTTGGTTCCTTTTATTAAGATAGACAATATCGGCCTAGATTTTCTGGTCCTTTAAAATAGGTCTATCCCGATACATTTTATGATACTCATTTTCAGGCAAGTTGGGAGGCTGGTAATATTGTAGTACACCACGATTGTATACAGAAATTATAACCCCTGGTACTACAGCTCTTGAAGGGCCTAGGACTACCAAGTGACCGCTGCCCTGCCATTTGGCCTGCAGATACCGGGGTGACGCGTGGTCAGCGCATCGGTTCCCCTCGGCTGTTAATCTTGGTTTTCGTGACCGAGGCACTGCCTCACTGTCAGACAGCTACTAAATTGTCCTCACGAGGCTGAGTGCACCCCATTCCAGCCCTCACGTCAGTTTCTAAAATCCCTGACGGAGCCGAGAATCCAACCCGGGGTCTCCGGGTGAGAAGCAGGTGCGCTACCCCAACACCACGGGACCGGCATGTGTCCATAAATCCATATTCTTCTTCTTCTTATTATTATTATGTTGATGATGATTATTATTATTATTATACCGGACACGGAGGCTGAGAGCACTAACGCACTACCTCATGCCTCGCTGGCATCGGGGGAACGTGGGTTCGAACGAATCCCACCTCGGCCGTCCTGAAAATGTTTTTCGTAGTTTCCCATCTTCACCACCAGACAAATTCCGAGACAGTTCCTGTCAACAGGTCCACGGCCAACTTCTTTCCAAAATCCCTTCCCTGACCTTTCGCTATTTACAGGGAAGTTAGCGGTCGCCTGAGCGATCGGCCTGACATAATCCTCAGTTGTATCTGCACAATAAGTGTGTTCAGCTCCCAGACTCCATAGAGGAATGATCTATCACAGAGTCCGTGGATGAATCATTATTATTATTGTTATTTTCGGTTTATACTGTACATATAACACATTTCTGATACATTGCAACATAACTATACGGGCTTCAGTGAACCAAAGTGTAGTTACTGAAACATCAACTTCTAAGCTGGAATTTCGCTACCCACGAACTTCCGAACGATTCTGGTTGTTGATAGAACTACTGCCTTCAGCATTAGTTTGTACAGCCGAGTATCCAGATCCAGTTCTTTAAGGCCTTGAGTAAGGTACTTGGGATCACCCCCGTACTCGAGACAATGATAGGTATGGTCTTTACTCGCTCTACATGCCATTGTGTTTTGATAGGGTCGACCAACTCGCTGTATTTGCTGATCTTTTCAATGTGTTTTGACTGGAGATTCTTGTTGTTAGGAATCGCAACATCAATCAATGTACTGTAGTTTGCTTGGTTTTCTTGTTTACAACCACCAGATCCGGCCTGTTGTGTGATACCGATTGATCAGTCAAAATAGCTCGGTCCCAATACAGCTTGTATTCATTCTTTTCAAGAACACACTCTGGCTGATATTGGTGGTATGGAACTTTATTATTATTATTATTATTATTATTATTATTATTATTATTATTATATAAGGTATATATTTATTCATAATGAATGAGAACTCTTCGTAGCATAGACACCCTATAAAATATACTTTATAACAAGTCATATTTGAAATATGTCTTCTTGTTGCGGTTGATTCATTTAGGGACTTTGTGGTCATGTAACCCCCGTATACTTGGGTGTGTGTGTAATTTTGTCTGATAGTCTGTGTTGTTGTGATGGCTGTATTAGTGTGTATCTTTGTAATTCGGATGAGGATTAGGAAGGAGGTTGCTCTGGCCTTAATTTAGGAACCATCCTGGCATTCACCTGCAGTAGAAGTGGAAAACCACGAAAAACCTATTGAAGGACGGCCGACGGTGAGGCTCTAACCCACTCGTCTACCGAGTCAGCAGAGAGCTTGGCCCCATAACCTAACGCTGCGCTTTAGCGAGCGTAGCCACCGCTGTTGGTACGTAGTCTTGTCATAAATATAGAGAGAAGTTTTGCCATGAATGGGCATACAATTCTGAGAGATATTTAAAAATTTATGTTTTACAAAGAAATTAACTCTCGTCAAATTTGACAACATTAATATCAGGACATGGAAATATCAACTCTTATCTACACAGCCCCGAGTGTTCTTATAACGGAGGACGCCAAACAGTGGACCATATACTATTTGAGTGTAGTGCAGTGAATAGCGAGAGAAACATTTTAATATACAGTGTTTTAATAGAAGGATACTGGCTGATCCATAAGTCTGTTCTAATCAGAAAATTTGTTAAACCATTTTCAAAATTCTTGAACTCTTTGGACGTTATAGCAATGAAATAAAATCAAGGTCATCACCCATCAGCAAATAATATATAGTAAAGATTGTATATTTATTACGCACTTGTATGAAATTAGTTAAGAGCATATAACACTATGACTATAGTGGAGCATGCAGAGAGTATATCAATGAGCCTTATACGCATCATAAACCACAAGCACCAAGGGAATGGTATATTGGCTTTCACGGCCGGTGAATTAAAACTCAGCAATTCTTCTAGGTTTGTGCCTTGTCTTGTGTGGGGTTTTAATTCACCGGCCGTGACAGCCAATATACCATCTTTTTGGAAGCCTTCATAGGAAGGTTGAGGCTGATTGAGCTTTTAGTTCTCGCAGTCAATTAGTGCAGTTGCACTCTATATAAAGGGAGGTAGTGCGCAGTTCGTTACTCCTGTGGGGGTCCGGGCGAGGACACCAAGAGCCCGCCGATGAGCCAGCTTGCTGTCCGTGGCGAAACCCCACACAAGACACGGCACAAACCTAGAAGAATTGCTGAATACCAAGGGAATGGCCAAAATTAACGACATTGAAAAACAAGACAGGACAAATCTGAGAAAAATTTACGGCACTGGCAGAAAAGACCAACAGAAGAGTTATACAGAAATACTGAATTTATCACGACACCCATCAGAAAATGCGGAGTGAAGTTCTTTACACATGTCGCCAGAATGAACGACACCAGACTGATTAAAAGAATATTCAACATAATTTCTACGTCAAAATTGGGTACTTCTTGGTAAAAAGAAACTATGGAAGTCTTACAACAATTATATATCACCATAGAAGACATTCACGACCGCAGCATTTGTAGAGAAAAAAACAGAAACCAGAAATTTGAATTTAGATCACAACCCAAAAGAAATAGGCGTGAATGGACAGATGAAGAGAAGACGGCACAGAGTGAACGGATGAAAGGTTTTGGGGAACATAAAAAGAAGAAAATAATAATAATAATAATAATAATAATAATAATAATAATAATAATAATAATAATAAAAAGAAAATCAGGCGTAGGGATGTGGCGACCCCTTCGCCCAGTGGGTGACCACTGCAATCAGCCGCCCGAGTATTGGCGGGAAAACCATACCTTTTTCGAGTAGGAGGAAATGCCTGCTCTTAGCCGGAAGACATCATGAGGCCCTCCAAGGCTCACAACCTTGGTAGTATTTTGGTCAGTGCGAAATATCACTGACCCCAATCTACAGTTTTTCAACTGTTCAAAGCATGGAGAAAAATTCAGCAGAAGCTACTACCCCAGGTGGTAACCAATCCACCTTCACCTTGAGTGAAGCATGCAGGCCTTCGGATTCTGGGGAGCCTGCGCAGACATGCGTGGAGGTATCGGAGACTCCAGGAAAGATCAGATTCAAACGCCGGAATTTTTGCTACTTTCAACGCAAACTCACTTCTTAAGACCGGCAAACTCAAACAGGTTACTGATGTCTTGTCCCGATATCAGATATTGATCGCTGCAATTCAGGAAACAAGATTCACGGATGAACAGTGCTTCGAGTCACAAGGTTATAGAATCTTCAAAGGCAAGACCGGTAAACGTGTAGTAAAAAACATCCCACACTTAGGCACAGGATTTATTGTCAACAGGAAGATTTTGGGTTCGATTGTGGACTTCACATCCCCTAACAGCCGAGTCTCTACTCTTTCTTTTCGGTGCACAAATAGAGTTTACACAACGGTGAACGTACATGCGCCAATCAATCAGGCGAATAAGGAGGACCCGGAAGGAACAGACGCATTCTGGGAGGAGCTAGAATATATCCTATCAAAGGTACCTGACAAACATACCATCATTCTGCTGTTGTTGTTTGAGTCTTCAGTCTTTTGACTGGTTTGATGCAGCTCTCCATGCCTCCCTGTCCTGAGCTAATCGTTTCATCTCTACATAGCTCCGACACCCTACATCCGAGGCAATCTGTTTAACATATTCTAACCTTGGTCTACCGCTACAGTTTTTGTCCTCGACCCTTCCTTCCATAGCTAAGCTTGCTATTCCTGGGTGTCTTAGTATGTGTCCTACCAACCTATCTCTTCTCTTCATTAGCAGTCGCCAGAAACATCTCTCCTCTCCCACTCGTCTTAATACCTCTTTGTTTGTAACCCTATCTACCCATCTGATCTTCATCATTCTCCTGTAACACCACATTTCAAATGCTTCAATTCTCCTCTTTTCTGCTGCACCAATAGTCCAAGTTTCACTTCCATAGAGCGCCACGCTCCAGACAAAGGCTTTCAAAAATGACTTCCTAATACCTAAATCTATATTCGATGTCAGCAGATTCCTTTTTTGTAGAAATGCTTTCTTTGCCTGAGCCAACCTACTTTTAATATCCTCTTTGCTTCGTCCGTCACTGGTTATTCTGCTTCCTAAGTAACAGAAGTCTCCTACTTCCTTGAGCTTTTCACCTGCCAATTTGATCTCCACAGAGGTTTCTGATTTATTTCGGTTGCATTCCAGTATTTTTGTTTTACATTTATTTATTTATTTTCATCATGAATTCTTTCCGTAAGACGGAGTCCATACCATTCAAAAACTCATTCAAATACTCAGGCTTGTCGGCCAAGATGACGATGTCATCAGCAAATCTCAGAGTTGAAATTATTTCTCCTTGAATCTTCACTCCCACTTTAAATTTTTCTCTAATTTCCTTCATTGCTTGTTCAATGTAAAGATTGAAAAGTATGGGTGATAAGTTGCAGCCTTGCCTTACACCTTTCTGAATACCAGCTTCTCTCTCATGTCCTTCAACTCGAATGACTGCTGTCTGGTTTCTGTACAGATTGTATATCACCCTCCTATCCCTGTACTTTATTCCAATCGATTTCAAAATGTCAAACAATTTAGTCCAATCAACGTTATCAAAAGCCTTTTCTAAGTCTACAAAAGCCATGAACGTTCTCTTATCTTTCCTTATTCTACCTTCCAAAATCAACCTAAGACTTAGTACAGCTTCCCTTGTTCCTACATTTCTCCTGAAACCAAACTGGTCTTCACCCAACTCCGTTTCTATCTGGCTTTCGATCCTCTTGTAAATTATTCTAGACAGGATCTTTGAAGCATGAGTAATCAAGCTGATTGTACGGTAATCTTCACATCTGTCAGCTCCCACTTTCTTTGGTATAGGGATGATTATATTCTTCTTGAAATCAGGGGATACCTCACCTGTCTCATAAATCCTACACACCAAGTGAAATAACCTGATCAGACCTTCATCTCCTATGCAGCGTAGCAACTCAATCGGTATATCATCTATGCCTGGTGCTTTGTTCCTGCTTAAGTCTTCCAAAGCTCTATCAAATTCTGATCTCAATATTAAATCTCCTTTCGCATCCTCATCAATTTCCTCCTCCCTTTCCATTACATGATTCTCAATCTCCTTTCCCTTATACAAACTCCCTATGTAAGCTTTCCATCTCTCAACCTTTTCTTCCCGATCTGTTAGAGGCTTTCCATTTGTGTCCTTAATATTACAGCACTTAGTCTTCTTTT
Source organism: Meconema thalassinum (assembly GCA_946902985.2). NCBI lineage: Eukaryota > Metazoa > Arthropoda > Insecta > Orthoptera > Tettigoniidae > Meconema > Meconema thalassinum. The sequence goes on from OX336390.1 coordinate 591,633,459, forward strand.
CCCCAAAAGTATTCTTAATCCTTCGATAAGCTGTGTCTACTTTTGCTAATTTCAGACAATTTTCTATACCTGCACATTTCTCTTTCAACCATTCTTCTTTCGCTTCCTTGCACTTCTTGTTAACCTCATTTCTCAGACGTCTGTATTCTGCTTTCCCCTTTTCATCTCTTACATTCTTGTATTTCCGCCTTTCATCCATCAATTCTAGTATATCCTGAGTGATCCACGGTTTTCTACCTATTCTTTCTTTCCTACCAATGTTTTCTACTGCGGATTTTGTTATTTCATTCTTCAAAAGTGCCCATTCGTCTGCAATTGAAGTTTGTTTAGGGTTTTTCATTAGTCCTTCCTTTATACTCTTCTTGAATCTTTCGTTTACATCCTTCTCTTTCAGTCTGTCTATTGCCCACCTTTTTGGCTTTTGACTTTTCTTCAGTTTCTTCAACTTTAATCTGCATTTCATTACAACCAGATTGTGATCAGAGTTTATGTCAGCACCAGGATATGTTTTACAATCCAAAATCTGGTTTCAAAACCTCTGCTTGACCATAATGAAGTCGATTTGGTAACGCCCTGTATCTCCTGGTCTCATCCATGTGTATATTCTTCTATTGTGGTTATTGAATAAGGTGTTAGCTATGACCAACTCATGCTCGGTGCAGAATTCTACCAGCCTGCTTCCTCGATCATTCCTTTCACCTAATCCGAAATCTCCTACTATCTTCCCTTCTCTCCCATTTCATACCATAGCATTCCAATCTAGGGGATTTCAATGCCCAGCTTGGCAAATAACGAAAATATTAGAGGATTATTGGAAAATACCCAGCTCACAGGAGAACTAATCGTAATGGAGAGAGGCTTGTGGAGTTATGCAGAGCATTCAATCTGGTCCTAAAGTCAACGGCGTTCAAACACCTACCCAGAAAACAGAAGACCTGGATTTCTCCAAACTCCAACCTTGGTGAATTCCAAATTGATCATGTCGCCATTGTACGGAAAGCGCAACGAGAGATCCAGTACGTAAAGGTTCTGAGAAGAGGCAACTTAGACTCGGATCACTACCTATCGCAGATCAAAGTTAGACTAATTCCAAGAAATAACAAGAAGATTACTCCAAGAAAAACAGATAAGTTTGACCGAGGCAAGCTAAGGAGCAACAAAGAATTCACCCACAAGTTGGAAACTTTAAATCCAGAGAATTGGGAACAATTACAAGAGGCTATAGTCAGAACAGCAAAGGAGACTGACCCAATCACAAAATCAAGAACACATCTTTGGTGGGATCATGAATGTGATACAGCAGTTCAGCTAAGACATGTTGCGTGGCAGAAATGGAATTGTCACAAAAATGAAGAGAACAGGGTCAACTTCCTAAACGCGAGAAAATCTGCATCAAAAACCATCCGTGGCGTGAAACGTATGTTTAATAAGGAACAGTTGGTACAGATTGAGCAAGACTTCCTGAAAAATAACACACGTAACTTCTATAAAACCTTCAAGCAGTCTGAACAAATACAACCCCCCAAGTCTACAGTTTAAAGATTCCAACGGGAAATTAGCTCACAATGATAAAGATAATTGTCAGATTCTAGCAAGTTATTTTGAAAACCTCCTCAACTGTGAGGCTCCTGAGACCCCTTTCGTTTATGAAATAAATCCAAACATCCACCCTGATTCGTCCCCTCCTACGAAGGCTGAAATCACGAAGATCATCCAAGAGCTGAAGGACAACAAGGCACCGGGTGAAGATTTGATAATTGCTGAACTGTGGAAACATGCAGGGGAAAAAGCAGTCGACAAGCTTGTTGCAATTATTCAAGAGATCTGGGAGAGCGATAAACTCCCAAGTGGATGGACCTCTGCCGTAATTCTTCCACTACATAATAAAGGGGAGAAAACCGATGTGAACAATTACCGTGGCATCTCTCTTCTATCAATAACTTACAAGATCCTCTCAAAAGCTCTGCAGAATAGGGCAGAACAACAAATCGATCCACAACTGGGGGAATACCAAGGGGGTTTCAGAAAGGGACGATCATGTGCTGAGCAAATTATGAATCTGAAGGCCATCCTTTCATATCTGAAACTCAGGAACAGGGAATTCGTGATGACCTTTGTTGATTTTAGGAAAGCGTACGACTCAATTGATCGAACCACCCTATTGCAAATCCTTAAAGAGTTTGGCTTAGATAACAAGACACAATCAATTATTCAGCAAACCCTGACCAACACCACCTCCAAAGTGAAGTTCAGAGGAGAGATGTCTGATGCCTTTGAAATCAGGTCAGGAGTGAGGCAAGGAGACGGGCTATCACCGCTTCTCTTCAATTGTGTTTTGGAAGAGGTCATCCGAGAATGGCGGAAGGAAATGAAAAATTCAAGGGTAGAAAATGGCGTAAGGCTAGGGTACAAGTATATGAATCTTACAATCGACTGTCTAGCCTTTGCAGATGATCTAGTGATCTTTTCAAATTCCATTGATATGGCAGAAGAACAACTTAACCAGCTGAAAAATCAAGCACTGAAGGCTGGGCTTCAAATCTCCTTTGAGAAGACACAATTCATGACAAATATAAAGTCAGTGCCCAGGGAACTGGAGGTCGGACTAGGAAAAGTTCAGAAGGCAGAAAAGTTTAAATACCTCGGTGAATGGATAGAGCCTAACCTATCAGAGAAGGAAGCCTTCATGTCACGCATTAATAAAATGGAAATGGCATACAACCTGACTAAAGACATCTACAATAAGAGATCGATATCCTTAAACGCCAAAATTAGACATTCCTGCACTGTTATTCGACCAGAGGCTTTGTATGCGGCTGAGACTCTAATAATGAACAAGAAAGGTCTGATGGAAAAACTAGAGGCTAAAGAAAGGAAGATTTTGTGGAAAAGCCTGGGTCCCATCAAAGAAAACCGCGAGTACAGAAGGCGTCACAACCACGAATTGTACAAGCACGTGGAGAAGATCAGTGACACGATTCGAAAAAGAAGGATTGCCTTTTATAGCCACGTGACACGAATGAGCCCAGGCAGGATATCAAAACGGATATTGACGTACTTCCAAATTAAGACAACCAAAGGGGCATGGTTTACGGAAGTTTAGAAAGATCTACGTGAAATGGAAATTTCCCCTAAAGATATCCAGGAGCGTGTTCCACTTTAGGAAAAACTACGTACGCACAGAGGTTTCCAGGAAAAGCCGAAGCTGAAGACAGGGAAGGCTTGGTCCCAAGAGAGAAAAGAACAACACCGAAGACGAATGCGGGAACAATGGGCGGTAGTTAGAGCTCGGAAGAAGAGACAGTTGAACTGACGTGGTCCCTAGTTGGCCGAATCGAAGAAAGAAGAAGATGAAGAAGAAGAATAAAGAGAAAATAAATATTAACATAAATCGCTATCATTTTTTGAAATGACGCACTCAATCTCTAAATCATCTGCCACTCACCAACTGAATTACAGCCAGTATAGGACTATATATTTAACCCTAAGAATTTGACCTTTCGTAGTTTTCTTAGAATCATTAACACACGCCTAAATACGAAAGCAATATGAAATACGAGAAGAATATAGGGCTATGAATCAAAGTTATAACGATTCTACTCATTTGGAAGACGTAAGTGTTGTTTCTTCCCATTGAAGAGGTGGTCTCACAGTCTAGGGTCCCTCCCTTTTTAATCTTGGGAGGAGTCTCAGACTCTTCAAGTTCTTTGGTGTCAATGATGCTCATGATATATGCGCTCCTTATCTGGTATTGCAGTTGGTACCTGACATGTGACTTAAATTTCCATAAATGGGAACTCAGAGACTAAAAGCACCTCAATGATTGATATTAGCAAATTATTAAAATATTCCAAGAACAATATAGAGCTTTTAATCACAATTACATGAGCGTTTCTCAAAAACTGTAGTTTGAATTGATCGTTCGCAGATGGATATTAACGTACGTCATTTATAAATATAGTTCATATTAAACGGAAGAGATGAGAACAAACGAAAGCTATTTGCATTTTAAGTCTTAATATGTGTAAGTTATGACAAGCCAGTAATAAAACATTGTGACTGCGTCGCCAGTTATGTCTGAGAGAGAGTCGCTGTTCACAGCTTTAATGGGTGTAGTAACAGGTATTTAAATTTATGGCACATAATTCATGTCTCCTCTCTATTTACCCCATTTGTTGACAAACAAAAACAAAACCTTCCAGGCATTCTACAACACCGCTTCATAAAATATGATTTGAGCTCGAACGTGGAGGGTACAAAGAGAATTCCCTTCGTTCCGAGAAAAGAAACGGAGGACAAAGGAGAAGTTATAATAACTCCTTTGAACATTTTCTCCTTCGATTTTGTGAGAAGAAACTCTTAACTTCTTTCCACAATAGTTACTTTCTTGCCAATAGAGGCTCAGAAACATTATGTGCAAACCATGTGTCTTTTTATTCCGTATACTCTTCGTGTTAAGCGAACAATATGTTGGTGCAGATCATTGACGGCTAAAGACCGGAAGATTGAGCTGATGGTAATTATTTGATGTTTGTCAGGTACACAACACGGAAGCTATCAGCTCATTGTGTTCAAAATTCTATTTCAGTCTTGTGCTAATCAAAATTCGTGTTACCATTAATACGGTACTACCTTGGATATCAATTTAAGGGCTGGAGGTCTATCTGTGATTAGTGTTTATAATCCGCACAGATAAACCATCAAAGCCAACAGACTTGATATTCTCGTCCTTGATTGGCAGATGAAAGAAGCTGTGATAATCAATATATCCGTACCACTCAATCCCAGCCTTCAAACAGCCTATGCCCAAAAGATCACCGAAGTGGCCATTGAAGAAAAACAAATGTGGAAGCTAAAGCAGGTGAACATCCGGCCTCTCATTCTGTCTGCAACTGGAATTGTACCTTCAAGACTGGTGGACCAACTACAGGCTCTTGGAATGGCTCACAAGCTGGGACAGATCCAAAAGTTGGTGATCTTGGGCACTTGCCATACATTGAGACGATTCTTAAATAAAGAATGCATTCTGAAAGTGCTTGACACTCGTCCGTACTTGCAGCCAATATACCATTGTAAAATGAGGAATTTATGAATCTGTAAAATTATAACAATCACTACTTTTTCCTCCGCTACATTAAGAAACATCGAATCACGGATATGATTTTAGGCCTAGAATTAGATGATGAACACTTGTTGCCTTGGTAACCAATAAAGATGACGAACACTTGTTGCCTTGGTAACCATATAGGAGGCCTAGATGATGAACACTTGTTGCCATGGTAACCATTAGGTTGGAATTTCGTTCACGCTAATCACATAAAGATTTCCAGCTCTTAAATTAATATCCAAGTTAGTAATATTATTATATTATAATTAATGATAATAATAATAATCAACATTAAGTCAGCACCCAACGTTCTAGAGGTAGGAGAAGAGAAAATCAAACGAACAGGGGAATTTAAATATCTTGGAGAGTGGATAGATCCCAACAACTCGGAGAAAGAAGCCTTTACATCACGGATCAGAAAAAGGAAACGGCATATCAACTAACTAAAAATGTCTACAAGAAGAAATCAATAGGCCTATCCATTAACGCCAAGATAAGACATTACTGCACAGTAATACGACCGGAAGCTGTATATGGTGCCGAATGCTATGAGTAGAAAGGGTATGCTCGAGAAGCTAGAAATAAGAGAAAGGCAGATCTTGAGAAAAATCCTAGGTCCAATCAAAGAAAATGGTGAGTTCAGAAGACGACACAATCATGAACTCTACTTTCATGTAGAAAAGATCACGGACACCATTCGTAAGAGAAGGATAGTTTTCTATGGCCACATTGCTCGTAAGAGTTCAACAAGTTTGAGCAATAGGATCTTCAGTTTTCTTCTTAACAAGAAAACCAAGGCGGCGTGGTTCACCGAGGTAGAAAAAGTCCTGCGTGTAGTGGGAATAACCCAGGAGGATATCCAGAAACGTGTTCCACTTAAGTCGAAACTCCAAGAACATCATGGATTCCAAGAAAAGCCAAAACTAAAAACTGGCAAGACATGGACTGAAGCGAGGAAGGAACAACAAAGGAAACAAATGCGGGAATACTGGGCGCAAAGACATGGAGAAGGGCAGTTGAAATAGCGTGGTCCGTAGATGGCCGAAACGACACCAAGAAGAATCAACATCATTATCATAATCTTGAAAGATGGAATATTGGCTTTCTTGCCCATGTAAAATAGATTACATATTGTCAATTGTAACCGTCAATAATATTGAAGGTCATTCACGAATCTGTATGATTTATCTGTTTTTGTTCCTTTTATAGATGATGCTCCAGTTGTAGGTTCTGCCTTCAAAATGAATGTATTTGATTAAATGCTTTGTCAAGATTTTGATTTCGTTCATGTGTAGTGACTAGCATTCTTGGCTGTCGCCCCTGAGGTCTGGGTTTGATTCCGGTCTCTGCAAATAAATTTAATTATGGTCTAAGGGTATGTAGTCTTTCCCTCAGCATCCTGAGACAAAACTGAGAAGAGGTGGGTTCGACGCCGCAGGACTCGTCACAGAGGTCTACAGGGCGAACACTAGACTATCCTCTGCTGAAAGCGGTTCTCGCCATGCCATTAGCTTATTATACGTAGTATTTAAAGTGTAGTTAGGTTAGAGCTAGTCAAGTAGAAAGTTTATCTTGCGTGGATGGTCGGTATGTGTGCTTACCGCGCCCTAGCCTCCAGGAGCGACTGTGTACAGTGCAGACGGAGCGCGCCGTGCCGTACGCTCGTCAGCAAACACACCCGCCCTGACCAAATCAACATGATAACCTTAAAATCACGAGCACAATCAATACTGACTTCTGTTTCCAAGTAACTGTGGGGAGAACAATTTTACCCACTTTCAACTCACGTTTTTACACACTGGGGAATGAGTTTCTGTGGCAAGTGGGTTTTGATGCTGCTGTTGTTCCTGACACCAACCTCATCAGAGGAGTCAACCGAAGATGAAAATAATAAAACTGGGTAAGGAAAGAATCAATCGTGGTCTATTAGAAGTTACCATCCTGGAGTCTGGCATGAATCTATTTTTTCCCCAGAATTATTTCATTAACTTTTTGAATGCCAAACTATTCTGTTAAGAGTTCAGTGAAACTAAAAGAAGCCTATTTGATCGAGGGTATCCCCTACCTATAGATTTGTTTAGAACATTGTTGATATTTATTCGTAACAAGTATTAGATACAAAATAACTAATACACTATTTCATTTATTAAATTAAAACTAATTTAAATAATTCTAAACATTAAATCAGTCGTCAGCAGAATCAAAGTCATCATCAGTCGTAAGTTTACTTTCGCTCACTTTAATCAGCATTAAAATCTTAATTATTTCCTAATCGTTCCAAGAGCTCGTCATGTGTATCACCGCGCACCTTATTTCACAGCAATAACGTAAACAAACACGCGCGGAAAGACAGCTGACGCAACATGTTTAAAGAATAGTTTACTTATTATGATCCGGTTATTTATGGTGCTTAAACGAATTGAGATATCCAGAGAATGATTCCTACGTTGTTTTGGTTAAAACAGTGACAGCACTGCTTAGTGGGAAATCATAATAAACATTTCATAACAACGAAACCGATGGATCAGCCCGTGCCTTTTTTTCCATAAGCTCCCTCGGCAGATATATCAGCAACCTTGGCACGATAAGGGTTAATAGTTCTTAGTAATAATAATAATAATAAAATTAAAACGAGTGATATTTGCATTGAAGTGCTAGAAGCCATTTTTCAGTACTGCCTACTTCTATTAAAGAAAGCTTTCCAGTCGGTCAACAGAAATTGTGCCCAATTAAATTAGGAGGGAAAACAAGTATTTACATAACCTAACCTAAAATAAATTAAGTCCTCTCGGCACGCCGGAAGGCGGAGGTAGATTTCACCGGGCAAACTTGGGAATAGGCGAAAATAGGCAGAATATGCAGGTTTTCGTAGAAAGATCAGACCTCATTTATTGCGATTTTTTTTAATAATTGGAGCTCAATTAACTTTGTTTTTCATCATTATATGTATATTTTAACATTTTATTGTGTTATGGGGACGGTAACCTTCTTGTCATTTGGGGTCCATTTTTAAACTTGTGGTCACACTGTCCTGATGCAAGTTTTCGACACTGATGTGTAACTATCTGTCTGTTACTTCTTCACCCAAAACTTTATCTCCCGCAGAGATTTTGGTTGGTTCCTCAGTTTCGGGGATGCGACAACGCGGTCATGTAACCCCGTGTACTTTGGGTGAGTGTAGAATCTGTCTGATAAACGGTGTGCATTGTGATGGCTGTATTAGTCTGTAATTCAGGTAACGAATGCAGACGGTCAATTTCAAGCAGTAGTTCCTAATGTTGCTACCAAATACTACCGTCAACGACACCTAGCTGTGAAGTTGGCTACTAGATGCCACCGCAACCAGCAACTTGCAACGAACGTTGGAACTTCCCCTCCAAAGGAAATCATACTGAGGGATTTTTAGCGCTCTTAGAAAATCCGACGACTTCGGCCGGCTTTGAACCCGCGACCTTGGGCATAGAAGTCCAGCATGCTACCAGTTAAGTCACCGAAGCTGCTTCACACTTAGTCAGATGGAAAACTGAATGTGATCTCGTGCGAGTGCATTGTCATGGCAACGTCTGATGGCTCATCCCTCATCAATTTAGTAGTGTTGTCATGCAACCTCTGATGGCTCTTGGCATTTTCTTATAATTCCGAAATTATTTTTCTCATCCCTTGGCGTAATGGTGGGTCATATCAAAAATTCTTTCAGACAAAAGTTTTAGGTAATTATTAGGGGAATATTGTCCATTTTGTACGGTTTTGATATTGTGCCTATTAAGAGAGATATGATTAATGTTTCCCGATAAAAACACTCATTCTCACCCCTTTGGTCAATGGTTGGTGCTATCAAAAAACGTTTCAAACATAAATTTTTGGGCCTTATCCGTCACATAGTATGAACTTTGAATGGATTCGATATTTCAAATATTAAGAGAGTTATAGCGATATTGCACTTTTTCGGGAAAAAAAAAGCCCCCCATTTTCACTCCCGTCGACCGATTGTGCCCATTTACGAACTCGACCGAGATTTTATAGGGATACATATTATGTAAAAATTTCAAAGTGATTGGCGCAAAATTGCGGTAGTTATCGTGTCCACAAGAAACTGATATACATATATATACATAAATTATATATAAACTTTTGAACTGACGGTGGTTTTGGGGTCTCGGGGATGTGAAAAGCGAAGATATGTCGAATTTTTCCGGAAGTCGAAACATGGTACCCATTGCAATAGTTAGCTTTCTAATGAAATCTACCCAATAGGATATTACCACAAAAAAACACGTTTTCATGTACAAAATTGAGGTTACTTAATTGGATGACAAAAGGAACTTACATGTCAACGATATTGTCCCAGTACCTCAGACCAAAATTTAATTCTTGGCAGAGGGGAAAATCGAATCTGGGCCTCCATGTTGGCGGCCAATTACTCTAACTACTACAAAATTAGGTGTAAGTATAGATAATAATAATAATAATAAGGTAATAAAATTATTGCAAGCAAGTTCAGCCAGTTTAGCATAGTAAAACTGCTACCGTTATCTTGGTCAACAAGCATCACTGTTTCTATTTGGAAAAGCAAGGGAGATGTCTGTGACTGTGCCAACCATCGGTATATTCGTCTTCTATGTCATGCCATGAAGCTCTTTCAACGCATCATAGGCAAGCACCTAATGAGCATTAACAACGTCAATCCGAACCAGTGTGGATTTGAGTAGGGATGTGGAACGTTTGATTCCATACATACCGTACGTCTCGGTTACTTATGGAAATACACTGATAAAAAGGAACATGCTATTCCACATTGTCTTTCTGGACTTGGAAAAGGCCTTTGATCAACTTCCGTCATTCAGAACTGTAACCGGCATTTCCCATTTGGGTTGGTGTCCATCTAAGATCGGCCCTGTCACCACTTCTCTTTATCTTATGTGTGGACACAAGTCACCTCCGATATGCAGCCTTATTCTGATGATATCTTACTAGGAGCTAAAAAGTGCCAGCAATGGAACGCACCCTCGTCAGGAACTTCTTGGAGTCGGCAAATTCCGAACCATCCAGCCGAGAGCTCTTGTAGGGATGAATCGCTCAAAGTTACCCAGACTGAATTTTCAGCGCGTCAGGAGAAGTCGTCTGGGTTTGAGCTTTAGGTGCCTTTCCGCGTACCATGTAACGCGCGTTCCAAAAACATCAAATCGGTGAGAGCCAGCTTCACTCACTCAACGTATTCTTTCCTTATCTGCACTCTTTGCTCTGTTAAGAATAGGCACAAGTGATGTGAGAATGTCGACAGTATAAATGGAACAATACATACTTCAAGTCGGATGAACAAGCACCATACTGGAGGTAGCAGCGACTGACTGTCGATATATCAGTTGGCAGTCAAATGAAAGGTCGGGTTTTTCCCGAGCTCTCAGGTGTGCTGAAATGGGTTGTTCTCTGGAGTGTTATTGGGCTGTGGTATGCGAAGGGTAGTAGGGATTTCCGGTGTTTGTGTGGGCGTATGGGACCTAGCAACTTGTGGTTCATAGCCCTAGTGATAGCGGCATTGCTAGTTATTGGTGGAGTGGAAGTGAATCCAGGGCCTGTTACTCCAAATGTGAATCAGGCAAATGATCCAGTGGCAGCTTTAAAGTGTTCGACGTGCAGTAAAACATTGAAGAATGGTGTTGAGTGTGGATTAGGTGAGAAATGGTTTCACTTCGGCTGTATTAAGGTCAAGAAGGAGGATTGTGATGTCGGAAATTGGTTTTGTAAAGTATGTGATACGCCGGACTGTTTGAGGGTGCAAATCAAAGCAAGGGATCAAATAATACAGGAACTTAGAGCAAAGCTTCGTGAATCAGAAGAAACGGTGAAGGATGTGACTGAACGGCTTTCTACTGGGATCAGCGTGTAAGAGGGCGTGCAGGAGCAAACTGAGGAAGACGTTATCATAATGGGTGATTCTATGATACGATGGAGTGCGAATATCTCGAGGAAATCAGGTGCGAAAGTGCGGTGTTATCCGGGGATTAAAATTGACCAGCTTGCCCAACAAGTGGAAGAATCAAATGTAGAGGACTGTGAAAAAGTTAAAGTGTTGATGCTACATGTGGGGACGAACGATTTGAAGAAGAGGGCTACAGCTGATTACATCATGGGGGAGCTCTACGAACTAGGCAGAAAAGCTAAAAGCAAGTTTAGAAATGCAAAAATTATAATGAGTGGCATTGTTCGGCGGGGAGATGTTCCGTTAAGGCGAGTTAAGACTGTAAATGACCGTATGGACTGGGTATGTGCACAACTGGGATTAGTGTACGTAGAAGCTGACTGCTGGATTGGTGGCCGTGACTTCGCCCGAGTCAGGCTGCATCTAAATCGACGGGGCGCTTTCAACCTAGGGAGCCTACATGACAGGGTCATCGGTTCGTGCCGGCTTTTGTGAGGAGGAGCAGGTCCAGAGGTTGCCAGCCGATGGGAACAGAAGGAGCTATTTCGAGATATTTGCTGCGGAGGTAAGACTCTAAGATTACAGCAGGTTAATTGTCAGAGTTTAGGAAATAAATTAATTGAATTTTGGAATCTTGTAGAGACGTATTCTCCGGACATTGTCATTGCAACTGAATCTTGGTTATATGAGGACATAAATAGTAGCGAAATAATTCAAGGGACCTACGAAATGTACAGAAGGGATAGGGGGAAGCGAGGTGGTGGGCTATTTATTTGTGTGCGCAAAAATATAGCTAGTTTCTTAAAGTGAAATGTTATGTGTACAAATTTCGGATAAAAGAAATAAATTCCCTCTTCGGGTGATAGGGGCGTATAGAGCACCGAAAGATAACTTTTCTATCCTCGAAATACTGTACGATAAAACTTGTACGGGTAATGCTATGAAAAAGAGCATAATAATTGCTGGAGATTTAAACCTCCCCAAAGTAGACTGGTCTGGTAAGTCAACTAGCTGTGGTCAAGCTCAGAGCCCTGCAAATAAATTCTTAAGGGCGGGGGGATTTTCCCAAGTAGTTGACATCTCAACTAGAGACAATAATACCTTAGATGTTTATCTCGTAAGGCCTGTAGAGCTGTATATTAACTGTCTGAAAGTACCAGGAATTAGTGACCATTCTAGGGTTGAATTATATATTAGATATGGTGGCATTACAAAATTAGACTCTGATGTAGCAAAAAAGATCATCTTCCAGTATCGCAGGGCGGATCAGGGCAAGTTTCATGGGTATTTGAATGAGCTATTTGTAGGATGGGCATCGGAAGGAAATCACATTAATATCCTGTGGACTAACTTTTTGAAAATATTAAATAGCGCTGTTGATAAATTTGTCCCATTTAGATTGCTGAAACAAAACCCAGATCCTGAGTATTACACACGAGAAATTAGGAGTCTAAAACGGAAAATTAGGAAATTATACAATAAAAGACATGATAGTGACAAGTATATGTTGAAATTTAATCCTTATCAAGAGAGCTCGTCTTAAAAAAGAGGGCTGCTCATGACAGTTATATGCAAGGTTTACTTGGTTCGGGAGGTGATGGGTGGAAAAAATTTTACAGTTATGTTAGGAGAAGAAAGGGAAAATCAAATAATTTGTCGATGATAATGTCCGGTGACGGTAAATTAATTACTGAGAAACAGGCCATTACTAATGAATTAAATGTCTTTTACGGTAGTGTGTTCAATAAATCCAATAGCTGTGTGTTGGACCTTAACGACGAATCAGGGGCTCCCCTGTTCCAAATAAACCAGCCAGCAATTGTAAAGCTAATACAAGAACTACGTTTCAATGTATCAAAAGGTCCTGATAATATCGTTAGTGAAGTACTTAAACTAGGAGGTAGGGCCGTGGCACGATAATTGGAGATGATGTTTAATGTGTCCATAAACAATGCGCAAATCCCAGATGACTGGAAAAGAGCTACGGTAGTCCCAATATTTAAGGGAGGGAGCAGACTTGAATTGGGCAACTACAGGCCGGTTAGCCTTACGTCCATCGTTTGTAAACAGATGGTGCATCTCATTTGCGACTACTTGAGGGAACAGTAGGAAACATTATCATGGTTTAATGATAGGCAACATGGATTTTGGAAAGGTTACTCATGCGAGAGTCAGATGCTATCACTTTTTCAAGACATTAGTGAATCGTTAGACCATGGAGTTTCAGTCGACGCCGTGGTTATAGATTTTGCGAAGGCATTTGATGTCGTGCCGCATGACATGCTACTCCATAAATTAGCTTCGACGAAGATTGATAGAAGAGTAATTTTATGGATCCATGAATTTTTGACGGGTCGTTCCCAGAAAGTGAAAGTCGAAGGCATATTCTCGGATGGTATTACCGTAACGTCGGGTATCCCTCAGGGCAGCGTAATCGGAACTTTGTTATTTTTGGCGTTTATAAATGACTTACCAAATGGGATTCGCAGTGACTGTCGATTGTTTGCGGATGATTGTGTAATATATCGAAAGATACATGACCCACAAGACAATGCAGTGCTTCAGGAGGACCTGAACTTGGTCTATAAGTGGGCGATTGTAACTAAAATGAAAATAAACACAAGAAAATGTAGTCTCTTAAAAATAGGGAAAGTGCGAAGGTAGGATTTTCAATATAACATTGGCTCGCAAATACTTGTAGAAGAAGATTCTTGCAAATATTTGGGCGTTCACGTAAGGAATGATATGAAATGGAGTAGTCATGTAGGATGTGTAGTTTCAAAAGCTTACAAATCCCTGCACTTTGTAATGAGGGTATTAAAAGGAAGTAGTACCTCTGCTAAAGAATTAGGCTATTTGTCACTTGTAAGACCTATTCTGGAATATGCCTCGGCGGTTTGGGATCCATATCAAGTAGGGCTCATCAATGAGTTGGAAATGGTACAAAGAAAGGCCGCTAGATTTGTGGTCAGTGACTTTAATCCCAGGAGCAGTGTGAGCCGTATGTTAAAGAAACTTGGGTGGGAATCACTGGAGGCTAGGAGGATGAAATCTTGACTCTGCGCTATGTACAACACGTATACAAATCAACCAGCATGGGGTGAGCTTAGCAAACGATTGGGAAAGCCCTCTTACATGGGTAGGAGCGATCATCCTTTCAAAGTTAATGGCCGACGACAGCGAACAAATTATGGTAAATATTATTTTGTAAATCGTGCCATTGTTAACTGGAACTCTCTATCTGCCGCAGTCTTAGAGCCTTTTCCCAAACATATAGGTGTGTTTAAGAAAAGACTGACTATTTGTGTAAATACTCCAGTTTAATTGTTGAATAATTGTTATTGAATTGTTGTGTATAATTATTTATTTGTTATGCATATCCAATTTGCCACCGGGGACACACCCCCCATTGCAAATAAATGAATGAATGAATGAATGAATATTTAGGTTAGGAATAGACGGCCTGTGCATGTGCACAACCAAAACTCACGCTCCCTCGTGCAGCTTGACAAACTAACTTCTCCAGGCGCGCAGACAATACACAATGAACAATGAACATTGCCCCCTAAGGTCATCTTACAATAGTCATGACACCGCGGTGTAACCATCCGACGGGGAGCTGCAGAAATTCGGAGCGGTCGAACATCAATTCCGCCCGATTTTCCTCAATTCCACCCGGTCCTCCAAGGGACCCAAAAATAAGTTCCTTAACTCCGCTCAGGCTTTGACAAGGGGTCGGCAAAGGAGTTATCCCCAATGACGTACACAAATGTCATAACCCTCCTGCTCGCATACCAAGGGCCGGGTCTATCACCTTATGCAGCGCATGAGTGAATTCTTGAATGCAGCTGATTTTTCCGGTCTAGGCTGGAAAACAGTATTTTCAGCATCCGCAGCTGATATCGAAAGTATTCTTTTAGGTTCAAATTATACACCTATAATTATCTAAATTTAATTTAATAATGTCTGACGAGGTCAAAATACATACAAACATTTAATTATGCACATGTTAAAAACAATGTATAAAATTTGTAGAAAACTTGGCCGACTCATTTAAAAGAATATTATGATTAATTTTAAATCACTTGTATTTTCTGCCATATAAGTTATAATGTGCCAAACACTTTATACCTGATTTAACGAATGAGCGGACTTGACATCAGAGCGGTTGACCAATGGCACACCAATGTATTGCGACCACCACCACGCCACTTGGTATGCGAGCAGGAGGGTTATGACATTTGTTTACGTCATTGGGGAAAAGCCAGGGCGGAGTTGATGAACTCATTTCTGGGTCACTTGGAGGACCGGGTGGAATTGAGGTAACCCTGGCTACCTGCCTGGAATTCCCGGGTGGAATTGATGCCCCCCTTCGGAGCTCACTGGTTGGAATTCCGGCGCTGATAGTGGCCAACCTGAGTGAGATTCCCACCCCAAAACCAGGAGTTTCAACACTCAATTAAGGCAAATGTTTTTACGCTTCCTTATTTTAAGTCCCGGAGCACCTTGCGCAATCCTGACCCTAATAATTACAGTTACACATGATTCTATAGTTAAACCTTTATACTGTATGGCACAATGTTCTTGAGGATATTTTATTTGCACTTACTTCAATTTCATTTAAATTATTTTAGCCTAGTTGAAATTATTAATTTTATTTTTTGGTTTTCTTTAATATTTCAATTTTCATATTTATTTTGATATTTTTAGCCTATTTTCAATTTTGAAAAAAAAATAGGCTTATGAGAACACCTTTTGTCCGTGTATGTGTGTGTGTGTGGTGTGTGTCCCCCCCTAATAAATTCTAAACGGCTGGAGCGATTTCAATGAAACTCGGTAAGTTTATAGCACTATTCCGGGCGACCCCGACGGTGCCATTCAAATTTTGTTACGTGTCACTAATCCAACATGGCGGCTGTGCGAATTATTTCACCAGCATTCAATATCTCCGAAACTATTCCCGATAACACCCTGGAATTTATTACGGTGATAAAAGGAACTACTAGAAGTTCACCTATGTGACTTTTGAAAAACTGATAACTACAAAACCAACATGGCGGCCACGCGAATACGCGACTTTTAAATAGACGTTTCTCGCGATTTAACCAACCAAACGCAATGAAACTTGATACAGTATATGTTTATACACATTATAATGCAACGACATCTAACTTCGTTCAATTGTTTACGTAACCACAAGATGGCGGATGTGCGAAATATTTCACCGGCATTCTATATCTCTGAAATTATTAGGGGTATCACCCTGAAATTTTGTACGGAGATAAAGGGCACTACTGGAAGTTCATCTATTAGACTTTCAAATACCGGTTAACTACAAAACGAACATGGCGGCCAAGCGAATTTGAAAATTTTAAATAGAACTTTCTCGCGATTTTATGTTCCAACCGCAATGAAATCTGGTACAGGAAATGTTTATACACATTGTAATACACTGGTATCTAATTTAGGTAAATTGTTTACATAGCCTCAAGATGGCGGCTGTGCGAATTTTAAAATTAAGTTTTTATTTCTTGTGTCGTAATCATGCGATCAAAGTGAAAGTTTTAATAATGAACCTACGCAATATTTGTCTTTTGATGGTACATAACTCTAAAGCCTATACATTTAACAATCCAACATGGCGACCATCTGAAATATTTAGACGGCTCTGAATATCTACGAATCTATTATAGAAATCAAACTGATTTTTTTAATGTTCATTAAGGCATTGAACTTAAATTCACCTAGGCTATAGGACTTTAAATAACCTGGTGATCTCAAATCCAACATGGCGGCGACGCGAAGTATAAATATTCACATGGGCGTTTCTCGCAATTTAACCATCCGAGTGCAGTGAAATTTGGTACAGTAAATCCTTATACGAATGTTAATCCACTGGCATCTAATTTATTTCAATTGTTTCCATAACCACAAGATGGCAGCTGAGCGAAATTTTAAAATCTCCTTGTTACTTCTTGTGTCTTAATCATGCGATTGAAGTTTGAATGCTACACGTACACAATAATCTTAATGTAACAGTACATAACTCTAGGACCTACACATATAAAATCCAACATGGTGACCATCCGAAATATTTAGTCGGTTCTCAATATCTACGAATCTATTACAGCAATCAAACTGAATTTTGTATGTTGATAGTGGCAGTTACCATAAGTAGGATATATGAAAATAGGCTGTATAGTTCCTCACGGAACTACTTGTTATTTTATAATCTCAAAATTAAGATAAGAAAATGATTATGATTTTAATTTTTATGAGCTTATTTATTCTTTTTTTTTTACCAGCATAGGTTTCTTGGTTCCTCAATTTAGGGGCTGCGACAACGCGGTCATGTAGCCCCGTGTACTTTGGGTGTGTATAGATTCTGTCTGATAACCGGTGTTAATTGTGATGACTGTATTAGTGTGTGTTATCTGTTTTTAGCCTATTTTCAATTTTTAAAAAATAGGCTTATGAGATCACCTTTTGTCCGTGTGTGTGTGCGTGTGTGTGTGTGTGTGATTCGTGTGTGTGTGTGTCCCCCTAATAAAATCTAAACGGCAGGAGCGATTTCAATGAAACTCGGAAAGTTCATAGCACTATTCCCGGCGACCTCGACCGTGCCTTTCAAATTTTGTTACGACTCACCAATCCAACATGGCGGCTGTGCGAAATATTTCACCAGCATTCAATATCTCCGAAACTATCACCGATATTACCCTGAATTTTCTATGGTGATAGAGGGAACTACTATAAGTTCACTTATGTGACTTTTGAAAACCTGGTAACTACAAAACGAACATGGCGGCCAAGCGAATTTGCGACTTTTAAATAGACGTTTCTCGCGATTTGACCAACCAAACGCAATGAAACTTGGTACAGTATATGTTTATATACATTGTAATGCACCGACATCTAACTTCGTTCAATTGTTTATATAATCACAAGATGGCGGATGTGCGAAATATTTCACCGGCATTCTATATCTCTGAAACTATTAGCGATATCTCCCTAAAATTTTGTACTGAGATAAAGGGCACTTCTGGAAGTCCATCTATAAGATTTTCAAAAACCGGTTAACTACAAAACGAACATGGCGGCCAAGCGAATTTGAACATTTTAAATAGGCCTTTCTCGCGATTTAATGTTCCAAGCGCACTGAAACCTGGTACAGGAAATATTTATACACATTGTAATCCACTGGTATCTAATTTAGTTCAATTGTTTACATAACCTCAAGATGGCGGCAGTGCGAATTTTAAAAATAAGTTTTTATTTCTTGCGATGTAGTCATGCGATCGAAGTGAAAGTTTGAATAATGAACCTACGCAATAATTTTTCTTTAATGGTACATGACTCTATGGCCTATACATTTAACAATCCAACATGGCGACCATCCGAAATATTTAGACGATACTGAATATCTACGAATCTATTTTAGCAATCAAACTGCATTTTTAATGTTCATAGGGGCTATGTATTTAAGTTCACCTATAGGACTTTAAATAACCTGGTGATCACTAATCCAACATGGCGGTGACGCGAATTATAAATATTCACATGGACGTTTCTCGCAATTTAACCATCCGCGTGCAGTGAAACTTGGTACAGTAAATCTTTATCCGAATGTTAATCCACTGGCATCTAATTTATTTCAATTGTTTCCATAACCTCAAGATGGCAGCTGAGCGAAATTTTTAAATCTCCTTGTTTTTTCTCGTGTCCTAATTATGCGATTGAAGTTTGAATACTACACGTTCACAATAATCTGCATGTAACAGTACATAACTCTAGGACCTACATATATAAAATCCAACATGGCGACCATCCGAAATATTTAGTCGGTTCTCAATATCTACGAATCTATTACAGCAATCAAACTGAAATTGTGTATGTTAAATAGTGGCAATTAACATAAGTAAGATATATGAAAATAGGCTGTATAGTTCTTCACGGAACTACTTGTTTAATTTAAGTACTGCAACTTAGAATTTTTCAAATAGTTCCTACAGTACTTTTGCCGCCAAGCACCACCGTCAACGACTACTAGGCCAAGTTCAGAACTTAGCTACTAGACGCCACCGCAGTCGGCTCTTGGCAACGAACGTAGAAACCTAAGAGCGTTGTTTACATTCTTAACCTATCCAATTTAGCTTCACACAGGTGCAATTAGTGGAAGGTTCTTTTTCATGCCATAAATTTATTACATGGGACCGCCGGCATTACTTCCCCTCCGAAGGAAGGCATACTGAGGGATTTTAACGCTCTTAAAAAATCCGACGACTTCGGCCGGGTTTGAACCCGCGATCTTGGGCATAGAAGCTCAGCATGCTACTTTTACCAGCATATTTATACTAAAATCTAATTTTTGTCATTTTTTCTCTCCTTTTTCACTCTTTGGTTTTAATTATTATAAATCAAGCACCTTAGGACTAACATTTAGTTTTCAGAAATATCAACAATCAACGTCTTTAACAATAATAATAATAATATCGCATGGCCTCGGGTATCGGGTGCAAGCTTTGTAATTTGACACCCAGAGGGTAGCTTGCATGTCAAATTTCGTTGTTCCTTGAATCACTATGAAAGTCAAGGAGGTTAGATATCTCAGCTCCTTGAACACTATAGCGCTTTCTAGTTGAGAAATGAGGTTTTGGCGGAAATTCCCGAGATTAATTTTGCCATAATAAACACGGCCTACTGAATTCAAAAGGGATCTTTGACATGCCAACATCGTATGACATGCGTGTCGTATTTTTGCCGCCTTTCAAAAATCACTTACCACGGCCAGGAGTGAACCTGCAATCTTGGGGTTAGTAGACCGACACGCTATCCACTCACCCACCGTGGCAAGCCATCTTTAACATTTTTTTAGCGTATGGCATTGAGTGCCGGGAGTGTCCGAGGACATGTTCGGCTCGCCAGTTCTGTAGCTGCTTCGAGACGGACACCCAATGGGTGAGCTACAAGTACCGTTGGGGAGGAAAGTTGGAATGTAAGGATGAGGAGTTGGAAGGTAGCTGCTGTGGCCTATAGTTAGGGACCAACCCCGGCATTTGCCTGGAAGGAAGATGGGAAACCACAGAAGACCATCTTCAAGGTTGCCGGCGGGGGGATTCGAACCTCCTCGCCTCCCGGATGTGAGAGACTGCCAGCAGTCATGCCGTAACGACCACGGCTAACTCTCATCTTTAACAATATAAAGTGTCCTCAAAGTGTAGTAGTCTAGGTGGTAAATATACAGACTACAGACCTATAAAGGGTTAACAGACAAATTCAACAAATACACGAGCCTAATGACCATGTTGTCTCAAGCCCTTAAAATGAATTAACGTCAATAATAGACAGAGGATATTTTTTAAATCGTGTATCCTCCCAGCTCGGCTTTATAGTGACAGGCCGATCGTCCAAGCGACCGCTAACTTGGATCTAATTAAAGAAGGGTCAGGGAAGAGATTTTCGAAAGAAACCTTCCCGATATTTGTCGGAAACCATTTTCAGGATGGCTCTCCCGATGGCAGCTCTCGGCCCCCGTGGCCGTTTAAGTTTTATTAGGCTACTTACAGTTTCTTAACAAGACCAACAGCGGTAGCCACGCTCGCTAAAGCGCAGCGTTAGGTTCATGGAGCCAAGCTCTCTGTGGACTCAGTAGATGTGGGTTCGAGCCACACCGTCAGCCGTCCCTGAAATGGTTTTCCATGGTTTCCCCATTTTTCAACTCCAGGCAAATGCTGGGACGGTACCACGGCCACTTCCCGAGTTTCATTCAAATTCATTCATTTCATATCGCAACAACTCCTCTCATGAGGTTAGCGTCAGGAAGGGCATCCGACCGTAAAACTCATCCATCACATAGAATTATATCGCATCTCATCCCTGACCCTGTTGGAAACGGGAAAAATAACAGGTAGACATACATACACATCCACACACCGTTTCTTAGCAAGATTAGGGCCATGTAAGATAAACTCTTATCTATGCATGCTATTTTCGATTTAATTTGCTTCCAACGTAGCGGTTAGAATACATATTGTTACGTGCCACCCCCTAGTGGCACTTTTGTTAACTGGATTACGGTGGGTAGGAAACACAACACCAATTACTGCTTAAAGAAATAATTAACTTTATTGCGGCCAGAAAATTACACTACTCATCAGCAATTACAGACAATAGGAACCTTACTCCAGTTTCCTTGAGTCTCTTGCTTGCGGAGAGCTCTTGCCCTTTCACTTGTCAACAAACCCCAGAAGTTAATCCTGCCGCTAATGAGCCTAGTGGCCTTGACAGACTACATGCAACTTCTTCCTAATGTGCGCCTACTACAGTACTTACGAGCATTTGCACGCTGTTCACAAGCTGGGAGAAACAATGTCACTGGATATCGACACCACAATATCTCACTCAGTGAAAGCACACTCACTCAGGCAGTCCCCTGTGTGTTCCTCACTTCGCCGCTACACTAGGGGTTTCGCAAGTCACCACACTTCTGTCGCTCAGAATAAACGCTCACACTAGCTCGTAAAACACAACCACACAACTGCTTCACGGGTCACTCTTATATAGCCGGCCGGTGACTCAATAAATGCTTCTAGATCCATCCAGAGTCCACGGCTTCTCGAGGTTTCCAGCGCTGGTCCAGTCACGAATGTTATGGACTATCCCTTTCACTTCGCAGTCCGTTGCGTAACGCGCATGCAATACACCGAGGGAGAGCAGTCCAGCCCTGGGGCAGTTTTGACTCATGCGGCGAGCGATGACACAAACTCACAGCCGTAACACCACCCCCTTCCTAAAAAGGCTGATCGTCCCGATCAATCATTGGTCCGTCTGTGTCCCTCCGTAAGCTGCCAGGCGATCTCGATGCACGATCTTCATCTTCGCCCTCGGGCTCCGCTGGATCCTGTAGACGACATCGTTGATTCGTTTCACGACTCGGTACGGGCCCTCCCAGGACTTCTGCAGTTTGGGTGACAGGCCTTTCTTCCGTAATGGGTTGAAGAGCCAGACCAGGTCGTTCTCGTGGAATCCTCCGGCATCCGTCTGCTGGTCGTATCGGGTCTTCATTCGGTCGGTCTCGATCCGCAGTTTCCTCCTCGCGAACGCGTGCACGTCCTCCAGTTGGTCGACCAGTTCTTGACAATACTGGCTTACCGGGATCGGATCATTCCCAGGTCGGCCGAAGGCAAGATCGACGGGTAGACGGAGCTCCCTCCCAAACATGGCCCGGGCTGGTGTGCACCCGGTGGCTTCATGCACGGCGGCGCGGTAGGCCTGGAGAAATAGTGGAAGATGTTTGTCCCAATCCCTCTGGTGCTCGCTGACAACTATTCGGAGATGGTTCTCGATGGTGCGATTGAATCGCTCTACCATCCCGTCGGACTGAGGGTGTAGCGGCGTTGTCCTTGTCTTCCGGATTCCCAGCAGCTGGCATAGGTTCTGGAACACCTGCGACTCGAAGTTCCTCCCTTGGTCGGAGTGCAGCTCCAGGGGTACTCCGTACCGGCTGACGAATTCCTTCACCAGGGTCTCTGCGATCGTCGCGGCTTCTTGGTTAGGGAGCGCATACGCCTCCGGCCATTTGGTAAAGTAGTCGCTGACGACTAATATGTAGCGGTTCCCTGCCTCGCTTAATGGGAATGGCCCAGCAACATCGATGGCCACTCTCTCCATGGGGCCGCCGACGTTGTAGGTCTTCAGTGGACCCCGCCGTCTTCGTCCTGGGCCCTTGCTGGCTGCGCAATCGTGGCACCTCGCGCAGTGGTTCTCCACGTCGGTTCGGCATCCGATCCAGTAGAACCGCTCTCTCAGCTTTTCTAGGGTCTTCTTTATCCCTAGGTGTCCACCAGATGATCCTCCATGGACTTCCTTCAGGACTTCCTCCGTCATAGCCTTTGGAACGACGACTTGTTCCCGAGATGTCTTCCCGTCGGTGCTCTCCCAGGCGCGGCAGATAAGGCCATCCCTTACAATCAGCGAGTCCCACTGCGCCCAGTAGGACTTAAACTTTGGGCTGCAGTCACTCACAATATTCCACCCGGGTCTGGGGACACAGGCCCTCTTCCATTCGGCTATCAGTCCCAGGTCATCATCTTCTGCTTGTGCCCGCGTGAAAGATTCGCGGCTCCAGTTCCCTTGAAGTTCCACAGTAGTCCTCCGGCACTGTATCCCGGTGTTCTCCTCCCTCCTAGTACAGAAGGTGCAGTCTTCGGGGCACGGTCTTCGTGACAGGGCGTCGGCGTTAGAATGCAGTTGGCCTTTCCTGTGCTGAATCTCAAAGTTGTACTGCTGAAGCCTCTCTAACCACCGCGCGAGTTGACCCTCGGGCTGCTTAAAGTTCAGGAGCCACCGCAGGGATGCATGGTCAGTCCTGATGAGAAATTCTTGCCCGTACAGGTACTTGTGGAAGTGTTCAATGGTCTTCACGATGGCGAGCAGCTCCTTCCTGGTGACGCAGTAGTTCCTTTCTGGCTTTGACAAGGCCTTGCTGAAGTAGGCCACTACTCTCTCCTCGCCGTCCACTACTTGCGACAGGATCCCCCCTATGCCAAAGTCGCTGGCATCGGTATCGACGATGAACCTTGTTCCAGGTCTGGGGTAGGCCAGAATAGGCGCGGTACACAGAGCCTGCTTGAGTTGCTCGAAGGCACTGTGGCATTCTGCTGTCCACGTGAAGAGTTGGTCCTTCTCAGTCAGTCGATGTAAAGGTTTGGCGATGTCGGCGAATCCTCTCACGAAGCGACGGTAATAAGTGCAGAGTCCCAGGAAGCTTCGTAGTTGGGACTTGTCCTTCGGAACTGGCCACTCCCTCACAGCTGCGGTCTTCTCTGGGTCGGTGCACACCCCTTCCTCGGAGACGATATGCCCAAGGTACTGGACCCGCTTCTGGAAGAGCTGACACTTCTTGGGGCTCAACTTCAGCTGGGCAGCCCGTAGCTTCAACAAGATCTCCTTCAGGTTGCTGTAGTGCTCCTCGAAACTTCTCCCCAGAACGATGACGTCGTCTAGGTAGACCAGGCAGGTCTTCCAGTGTAGCCCCCTCAGAATGGACTCCATTAGCCTTTCGAAGGTCGCAGGGGCGTTGCACAGACCGAATGGCATGACGGTGAACTGCCAGAGCCCGCTGCCCACAGAGAACGCCGTTTTCTCGCGGACCTTAGGGTGGACCTCCACCTGCCAGTAGCCACTCTTCAAATCCAAGGTGGAGAACCATCTTGACCCTGATATGGTGTCCAGCGTGTCGTCGATCCGGGGTAGAGGGTAGCTGTCCTTCTTCGTGACGTCGTTCACCCGCCTGTAGTCCACGCAGAACCTGGTGGAATCGTCCTTCTTCTTCACAAGCACGACCGGAGAACTCCAAGGACTATGTGATGGCTCGATCACCCCTTGATCCTTCATCTCTTCAACCATCCGGTCGACTTCGGCTTGCTTGGCGAGCGGGACACGTCGGAATGGGGCCCTAAACGGTGCGCTGTCCCCAACGTCGATTCTGTGCTGGACCAAGCTTGTCCTGCCGAAGTCTTTGCTTCCCATGGAGAAGACATCCTGGAATTCGTGTAGCAGGTCCCGAAGTTTGCGTGATTGTTCCTCGTCTAAATGGTCCTGGGATCCTTGGTACAGCTTCTGTAGTTCTTCTGGCAGTGTGCGTCTTCTTCGGTTGTCCGTCTGCAGGTGTACGTCTGTCGTATCTGTGATGCGGGCAATCCAGGTAACGGGCTCGCAGACTCCTAGGTTGGTGTCCCGATGAACCGTAATGTCGTAGTCGTTCAGGTTGGACAGGCGGACGTACGGCCGAGACGTCGTGTTGATGAGAGTCTTGGCAACTAGCAATCCTTTTGTCTGGATGTCCTCATATTTTGGCTCGATGACAGCCGCCACTCCCTCAGCAGCTCCGTTGACAATTACGGCAGCGCTGACCTCCGTCCTGGCGGGAACGATGACGTCTTCTCTCAGCGTTACTCGCCGTGCGGTGATGGACTCGTGCGCAGGTTGCAAAGCAAGTTCCTCACCTCCGAAGTGCAGAGTGTTGGTACTCAGATCCAAGATGATGTTGTTCTGGTCCAGGAAGTCCAGTCCGATGATCACTTCATTTGACACGTCAGCCACAAGCACTGGATGCTTTATCGCCCGTCGGCCAATGACGAACTCCAGTGATGCTTCGCCATGTACCGGTGCGGTCTCTCCGGTCGCGGTTATTAGCTGGAGGTTCCTTTGTGTGGGTTGCACTCTCCACTTCGGGATCACGGTGGGACTGACGATGGTCCTCGATGCTCCCGTGTCGATTAGCATGGGCCAGCTCTCTCCGTTGACGACTCCGTCGACCATCAGGCTGCTATTATCCCTCCGTAACTGCGTCACACGAACTTGGTCTGCCGGGGCTTGACGACTGTCACAAGCCAACCTTTGCCCCCCAAGGCTGGCTAATACTCGTTTCCCTGGGTCGCGCGGTTTTCAGACGACTGATTTCCCGTCGGATACCCTCGGCGGCGGCGATCACCGCAGTCCTTGCTCAGGTGGCCTTTCTTACCGCAGTTCCAGCAGGTCGGTAGTCCTCTTCCGGGCCGCCTCTCCGGTTGCCTTCCGGCTGTGTCGTTGCTGGTGGTGCCGCAACTATCGAAGAAACGGCTTAGCGCCTCCATTAATTCGTCGGCCAGGGGCTTGGTCTCGTTGGTTTTTACTGGTTCGTCGACGTCCACTTGACGCACCCGCGCGTGCATTCTGGATGCCTGTTTTGCCGTCTCGAACTCAAGTGCGTGGCTCAGCGCATCTGCCAGGGTCTTATTGCGCGCGAGACGCAGCGCCTGTTGAGTGTCCGAGTCCCGTAGCCCGTCGGTGAAAGTCTGCGTCGCTATCTGCTCCAGAAAGTCGGCCGGCGCTGTTGGGTAGGCGAGCCTTACGAGGCGTGCGATGTCCATCTCGAACTCCTGCAGGGTTTCCGCGTTCTTCTGTACCCGGGTCCGGAGCTGCATCTGATAGGCCTGCTGAAGATGGCTATCTCCATATCGGGACTCCATATGGGCGATCAGGGAAGCGTAGTCCTGGGATCCAGTCGGGATGGCCTGAAGGACGTTAAGGGCGTCACCTCTCAGCGCTACAATGAGAGCTGTAGCCTTTTCTGTGTTGTTCCAGTTATTTATGGAACAGGCCGCCTCGAACTGACGTAAGTAGGTGCTCCACGGGACCTTTCCGTCGAAGGTTGGGGGCGTCACTCTGCTCTGTCCCGTTCCTGATGTCCCCGGTGTACCTGTAGGCGGGCGTCGGCGCAGCTCGGCAACTTCCTCTTGAAGAGCGTTGAATTTCTCTTCCACCCCCGTGAGTGGGCGTTGGCGCAGTTCGGCAACTTCCTCTTGTAGGGCTTTGACTCTCTCATCCACCCCGGTCGGCGGGCGTCGGCGCAGCTCGGCGACTTCCTCTTGTAGGGCTTTGAATCTATCCTCCATCCCTGTCGGCGGGAGTCGGCGCAGCTCAGCAAATTCCTTTTGTAGAGCGTTGAATCTCTCTTCCACCCCCATCAGCGGTCGTTGGCACAGCTCGGCAACTTCCACTTGCAAGGCGTTGAATTTCTCCTCCACCCCCATCAGCGGGCGTTGGCGCAGCTCGGCAACTTCCACTTGCAAGGTGTTGAACTTCTCCTCCACTGCTGCGACTTCCTCACGTAGGCCCTGTTCTAATTTCCTTTGGCTCTCCTCTAATTTCGTCAGCAGACACTCTTCCAGATTTTTCTGGCCATCCAGAAATTTGGCGGTTAGGTCCTCTGCTAACTTATTCTGGCCGTCCTTCAGGTCCTCTGCTAACTTCTTCTGGCCGTCCTCCATCTTCTTCTGGCCGTCCTCCATCTTCTTCTGGCCGTCTTCCATCTTCTTCAGGTCATCCTTCAGGTCCTTGGCTAATTTCTTCTGGCCGTCTTCCATCTTCTTCTGACCGTCTTCCATCTTCTTCAGGTCATCCTTCAGGTCCTTGGCTAATTTCTTCTGGCCGTCTTCCATGCCAGTTAACTTTTCTAGCAATGCTGCCAATTTCTAGTCCATTTTAGTTGTTTGTCTTGTAAAGGGCATGCACTCACAGGAAAATTAGAGAAAATGACCTGCTCGGGTTTTGAAACCAGGACCGTCAGGTGTTGTGCTTGAGTTCGTAATCCGGCTTCTGACACCAGTTGTTACGTGCCACCCCCTAGTGGCACTTTTGTTAACTGGATTACGGTGGGTAGGAAACACAACACCAATTACTGCTTAAAGAAATAATTAACTTTATTGCGGCCAGAAAATTACACTACTCATCAGCAATTACAGACAATAGGAACCTTACTCCAGTTTCCTTGAGTCTCTTGCTTGCGGAGCGCTCTTGCCCTTTCACTTGTCAACAAACCCCAGAAGTTAATCCTGCCGCTAATGAGCCTAGTGGCCTTGACAGACTACATGCAACTTCTTCCTAATGTGCGCCTACTACAGTACTTACGAGCATTTGCACGCTGTTCACAAGCTGGGAGAAACAATGTCACTGGATATCGACACCACAATATCTCACTCAGTGAAAGCACACTCACTCAGGCAGTCCCCTGTGTGTTCCTCACTTCGCCGCTACACTAGGGGTTTCGCAAGTCACCACACTTCTGTCGCTCAGAATAAACGCTCACACTAGCTCGTAAAACACAACCACACAACTGCTTCACGGGTCACTCTTATATAGCCGGCCGGTGACTCAATAAATGCTTCTAGATCCATCCAGAGTCCACGGCTTCTCGAGGTTTCCAGCGCTGGTCCAGTCACGAATGTTATGGACTATCCCTTTCACTTCGCAGTCCGTTGCGTAACGCGCATGCAATACACCGAGGGAGAGCAGTCCAGCCCTGGGGCAGTTTTGACTCATGCGGCGAGCGATGACACAAACTCACAGCCGTAACAATATAATTTCTCTTGCTCGTTGTTTTCTCTTGGCTGACTGTGTGGCTGAGCGGTAACGTTCTCGCTTATTGTGACCAAGGTTGCAATATCGAACCCTGGTGCAGTCAGTTGGCATTTGAGGTTGCGCAAATGCGAGGGAGCTGTGTCAGTAGATTTACTGGCACCTTAAGGATCCTCTTCGGGGCGAAATTCCAGCACCCCGGCGTCTCTAATTTGAGCCACAGTTGTTAAACGGGACATAAAACCAATAACATTATTATGCTTTCTCTTCATTGGTCACATACCTGTCCCAGGGTTTTTCCTTACTTGTGATACAGGCTCAAGTGACTTTAAGGACGATGTATCATTACAGTCGTTTGTCCTCTTGTCTAACAAATATGTTTGGCTTCATCAAGATCGAGGCTGATGACCAACTACTCCTTCGCTGGGTTTCATTATAACAACAGTAGGATTGCATTTCAATGCTAAACAAGTAGTTCCGTGAAGAACTAAAGCCTATTTTCATATATCCTACTTATTTTAATTGCCACTATCAACATACAAAATGTCAGTTTGATTGCAGTAATAGTTTTCTAGATATTGAGAAACGATTAAATATTGCGGATGGTCGCCATGTTGGATTTTTATATAAGTAGGTCTTAGAGTTATGTACTGTTACATGAAGATTATTGTGTACGTGTAGTATTCAAACTTCAAGCGCATGATTAGGACAAAAGTAGTAAAAACGAGATTTTAAAATTTCGCACAGCTGCCATCTTGTGGTTAAAGAAACAATGAAAAAATTAGATGCCAGTGGATTAACATTTGTATAAGGATTTACTGTACCAAGTGTCACTGCACTCGGATGGTTAAATTGCGAGAAACGTCCACGTGAATATTTATACTTCGCGTTGCTGCCTTGTCGGATTTGCGATCACCAGGTTATTGAAAGTCCTATATGTGAACTTATGTTCATAGCCCCTTTGAACATAAACAAATTCAGTTTGATTGCTGTAATAGATTCGTAGATATTGAGATCCGTCTAAATATTTCGGATGGTCGCCATGTTGGATTGTTATATGTATAGGCCATAGTGTCGTGTACCATTAAAGGAAAATTATTGCGTAGGTTCATTATTCAAACTTTCACTTTTATCGCATGATTACGGCCATTTGGCCCCATGTACTTTGGGTGTGTGTAGAATCTATCTAATAACCGGGGTTAATTGTGATGGCTGTGTTAGTCTGTAATTCTGGTAAGGATTGCAGACAGTCAATTTCAAGTAGTAGTTCCTAACTTTGATACCAAATGCTATCGTCAACGAAACCTACCTGTGAAGTTGGCTACTAGATTCCACCGCAAAAGTAACTGGCAACGAACGTTGGAAGTTCCCCTCCGAAGGAAGGCATACTTAGGGATTTTCAACACTCTTTAAAAATAAGACGAATTTGGCCGGGATTTTACCAGCGACTTTGGGCATAGAAGTTCAGCATGCTACCAGTTACGCCACCGAAGCCGCTTCCCACAGAGACAGAAGGTAAACTGAATGTGATCTCGTGCAGTGGCGTTGTCATGGCAACCCTTGATAGCTCATCTGACATCATCATACTAATATATAACAAGTAATTCCGTGAAGAACTATACAGCCTATTTTCATATATCCTACTTATGTTAACTGCCACTATAAATACAAAATTTCAGTTTGATTGATGTAATAGATTCGTAGATATTGAGAACCGACTAAATATATCAGATGGTCGCCATGTTGGATTTTATATATGTAGGTTCTAGAGTTATGTACTGTTACATGAAGATTATTGTGTACGTGTAGCATTCAAATTTCAATCGCATGATTAGGACACAAGAAGTAACAAGGAAAAAATTAAAATCCACAGCCTGCTTCCAGTCTCCAACCGGGTCAGGAATGGAATGAATGAAGCCCCCATCTAGCGGCGAGGATATGAACTGTGCCGGCTGCCGAGGCCGGACGCACTTCTCTGGGGCAATGAGTAAATGAATGACAGATGAAATGAAATGATAGAGGAGAGTGTTGCTGGAATGAAATTTTTACAGGGAATACCGGAGTACCCGGAGAAAAACCTGTCTGCCTCCGTTTTGTCCAGCACAGATCTCACATGGAGTGACCGGGATTTGAACCACGGACCCAGCGGTGAGAGGCCGGCGTGCTGCCGCCTAAGCCACGGAGGCTACAAGAAGTAACAAGGAGATTTTAAAATTTCGCTCAGCTGCCATATTGTGGTTATGGAAACAATTGGAATAAATTAGATGCCATTGGATTAACATTCATATCAGGATTTACTGTACCAAGTTTCACTGCACTCGGATGGTTAAATTGCGAGAAACGTCCAAGTGAATATTTATAATTCGCGTCGCCGCCATGTTGGATTTGTGATCACCAGGTTATTTAAAGTCCTATAGGTGAACTTAAGTTCATTACCCCAATTAACATAAAAATCTGTTAGATTGCTATAATAGATTCGTAGATATTGAGAGCCATCTAAATATTTCAGACGGCCGCCATGTTGGATTGTTAAATGTATAGGCTATAGATTCATGTACCAATAAAGGAAAAATATTGCGTAGGGTCATTATTCAAACTTTCACTTCGATAGCATGATTACGACACAAGAAATAAAAACTTATTTTTAAAATTCGCACAGCCGCCATCTTGAGGTAATGTAAACAATTGAACTAAATTAGATACCGGTGCATTACAATGTGTATAAACATTTCCTGTACCAGATTTCATTCCGTTTGGAACATTAAATCGCGAGAAAGTTCTATTAAAAATTTTCAAATTAGCTTGGCCGCCATGTTCGTTTTGTAGTTAACCGGTTTTTGAAGGTCTAATAGGTGAACTTCCAGTAGTGCCCTTTATCTCCGAACAAAATTTCAGGATGATACCGCTAATAGTTTCAGAGATATAGAATGCCGGTGAAATATTTCGCACATCCGCCATCTTGTGGTTATGTAAACAATTGAAACAAGTTAGATGTCGGTGCATTACAATGTGTATAAACATATACTGTACCAAGTTTAATTCCGTTTGGTTGGTTAAATCGCGAGAAACGTCTATTTAAAAGTCGCAAAATCGCGTGGCTGCCATGCTGGTTTTGTAGTTACCAGTTTTTCAAAAGTCACATAGGTGAATATCTAGTAGTTCCCTTTATCACCGTAATAAATTCCAGGGTGATATCGGGAATAGTTTCGGAGATATTGAATCCTGCTGAATTATTTCGCACAGCCGCCATGTTGGATTGGTGAGACGTAACAAAGTTTGAAGGGTACGGTCGGGGTCGCCCGGAATAGTGCTATGAACTTTCCGAGTTTCATTGAGAATTTATTAGGGGGACACACACACACACACACACACCTCATACACACACACACACACACACACACACACCTCACACACACACACACACACACACACACACACACAAAAGGTGATCTCATAAGCCTATTTTTTCAAAATTGAAAATGGGCTAAAAATGAGATGGTGTGTGTCTGTCTTTCTGTCTGTCTGTATGTGTGTTACTCAATAACGCAAGAACCACTGGTCCGATTTCAATGAAATTTTGCATGGATGTAGCTGATTTACCATGTTTACATATAGGATACTTTTAATTTCGATATTTTGCACTATTAAACAAGATGTTCAGTAAAGAACATATAGCCTACTTTCTCCTAAATGTATGAGTATAGTTATAACTCGTTGTTATTATCAAAGAGTATTATAGAACTATTCTTTGTTGAAGACCTTAGAAATGATTTACCTCTACCAAACGCCACAACCTAGATAAAAACTGCTACCATCATTGAAGAAAGAAAGATAAGAAGTATATCAAGAATGTTATGGATCTGGAGACATAATCGACCGGACTGGCTGCGTGGCTCAGCGGTAACGTTCTCGCTTGCAGGGCCCTAGGTTGCAGGTTCGTATCCTGGCGCAGTCAGCTGGCATTTGAGGGTGCACCAATGCGAGGGAGCCGTGTCAGTACATTTACTGGCACGTTAAAGATCCCCTTCGGGCCAAAATTCCGGCACCCCGGTGTCTCTAAAAGCAGCAGTAGTTAAAAGGGATGTAAAACCAATAACATTATTATTATTATTATTATTATTATTATTATTATTATTATTACATATACGACCTGCCGTGGGCAACATCCAACTTTGAGTTGAGGCATGTCTTTACACGTCTGGTTGTGCATGGCTTTCACAAGCCTAATTGAATTAACAAATCTTTCCATGACCCTACAGAGACGTGTGTATACAAACTATGTGGATATTTTCGATTGCTATTTGCCTGAAATAAAAGTAGCAATTAATAACCTGAACTAACACCAACGGCTTGAATTTAGTTACTATGTGAAATCGTTTTGTTCTTTACTTCAAATATTTTCAAGTAACGCAAAATAGGCTGTTACAAACCCTTTAAAATAAAAAAGTAAAAGTCCTCTCGGCACGCCGGAAGGCGGAGGTAGATTTCACCGGACAAACTTGGGGATAGGCGAAAATAGGCAGAATATGCAGATTTTCGTAGAAGGATCAGACCTCATTTAATGCGAGAAGGTATTTTATAATTGGAGCTTAATTAACTTTGTTTTACGTCATTTTATGCTTATTTTAAACATTTTATTGTCTTATGGGAACGGTAACCTTCTTGTCATTTGGGGTCCATTTTTATACTTGTGGTCACACTGTCCTTATGCTAGGTTTCGACACTGATGTGCAACTATGTAACGGTCTGTTACTTCTTCACGCAAAATTATATCTACCGCAGAGATTTTGGCTGGTTCCTCAGTTTAGGGGCTGCGACAACGCGGTCATGTAACCCCGTGTACTTTGGGATGGCTGTATTAGTCTGTAATTCAGGTAAGGACTGCAGACGGTCAATTTCAAGCAGTAGTTACTAATGTTGCTACCAGGTACTACCGTCAACGACACCTAGCTGTGAACTTGGCTACTAGATGCCACCGCAACCAGCAACTCGCAACGAACGTTGGAACTTCCCCTCCAAAGGAAAGCATACTGAGGGATTTTTGGCGCTCTTAGAAAATCCGACGACTTCGGCCGGCTTTGAACTCGCGACCTTGGGCATAAACATTCAGCATGCTACCAGTTACGTCACCGAAGCCGCTTCACACTTAGATGGAAATCTGAATCTGATCTCGTGCAAGTGCGTTATCTTGGCAACGTCTGATGGCTCATCCCTCATCAATTTAGTAGTGTTGCCATGGCAACCACTGATAGGTCTTGGCATTTTCTTATAATTCCGAAATTATTTTTCTCATCCCTTGGCATAATGGTGGGTTATATCAAAAATTCTTTCAGACAAAAGTTTTAGGTAATTATTATGGGAATATTGTCCATTTTGTACGGTTTTGATATTGTGCCTATTAAGAGAGATATGATTAATGTTTCCCGAAAAACCCACTTTTTCCCACCCCTTTGGTCAATGGTTGGTGCTATAAAAAAAACTCTTCAAACATACATTTTTGGGCTTTATCCGACACATAGTATGAATGTTGAACGGATTCGATATTTCATATATTAAGAGAGTTATAGCAATATTTCACTTTTTCGAAAAAAAAGCCCCCCATTTTCACCCCCCAACGACCGATTTAGCCCAGTAACGAACTCGACCGAGATTTTATAGGTATACGTATTCGGTAAAAAATTCAAAGTGATTGGTACAAAATTACGGCAGTTATCGTGTCCACAATAAACTGATATACATATACATACATAAATTATATATAACTTTTGAACTGACGGTGGTTTTGGGGCCTGGGGATGTGAAACGCGAAGATATGTCGAAATTTTCCGGAAGTCGAAACATGGTACCCATTGCAATAGTTAGCTTTCTAACGAAATCTACCTCTGGTTGGTTCCTCAGTTTAGGGGCTGCGACAACGCGGTCATCTAACCCCATGTACTTTGGGTGAGTGTAGAATCTGTCTGATACACGGTGTGAATTGTAATGGCTGTATTAATCTTAATTCATGTAAGTACTGCAGACGGTCAATTTCAAGCAGTAGTTCCTAATGTTGCTACCAGGTACAACCGTCAACGACACCTAGCTGTGAACTTGGCTACTAGATGCCACCCCAACCATCAACTCGCAACGAACGTTGGAACTTCCCCTCCAAAGGAAAGCATACTGAGGGATTCTAGTGCTCTTAGAAAATCCGACGACTTCGGCCGGCTTTGAAACCGCGACATTGGGCATAGACATTCAGCATGCTACCAGTTACGTCACCGAAGCCGCTTCCCACTTTATCAGGCGGCTTTGGTGGCGTAGTCGGTAACATGCTGAGCTTCTATGCCCAAGATACCGGGTTCAAACCCGGCCGAAGCCGTCGGATTTTTTAAGAGCGTTAAATATCCCTCAGTATGCCTTCCTTCGGAGGGGAAGTAAAGCCGGCGGTCCCATGTCATAGATTTATGGCATGTTAAAGATCCTTCCACTAATTGCACCTGTGTGAAGCTAAATTGGATAGGTTAAGAATGTATACAACGCTCTTAGGTTTCTATGTTCGTTGCCAAGAGCCGACTGCGGCGGCGTCTAGTAGCTCAGTTCTGAACTTGGCCTCGTAGTCGTTGACAGTGGCGCTTGGCGGCAAAAGTAGGAACTATCTGAAAAATTGTTAGTTGCAGTACTTAAATTAACAAACAGATAACACACACTAATACAGTCATCACAATTAACACCGGTTATCAGACAGATTCTACACACACCCAAAGTACACGGGGCTACATGACCGCGTTGTCGCAGCCCCTAAACTTAAGAACCAACCAACCAACCACTTAATCAGATGGAAATACTGAATCTGATCTCGTGCAAGTGCGTTGTCATGGCAACGTCTGATGGTCCATGCCTCATCAATTTAGTAGTGTTGCCATGGCAACCACTGATAGCTCTTGGCATTTTCTTATAATTCCGAAATCATTTTTCTCGTCCCTTGGCGTAATGGTGGGTCATATCAAAAATTCTTTCAGACAAAAGTTTTAGGTAATTATTAGGGGAATATTGTCCATTTTGTACGGTTTTGATATTGTGCCTATTAAGAGAGATATGATTAATGTTTCCCGAAAAACCCACTTTTTTCCACCCCTTTGGTCAATGGTTGGTGCTATCAAAAATCTTATTTGACATAAATTTTTGGCACTTATCCGACACATATTATGAACTTTGAATGGATTCGATATTGCACGTATTAAGAGAGTTATAGCGAAATTTCACTTTTTCGAAAAAAGCCCCCCATTTTCACCCCCTTCGACCGATTTAGCCCAGTAACGAACTCGACCGAGATTTTATAGGTATACATCTTCGGTAAAAAATTCGAAGTAATTGGTGCAAAATTACGGCAGTTATCGTGTCCACAAGAAACTGATATACATATATATATACATATATATATACATAAATTATATATAAACTTTTGAACTGACGGTGGTTTTGGGGTCTGGGGGATGTGAAACGCGAAGATATGTCGAAATTTTCCGGAAGTCGAAACATGGGACCCATTGCAATAGTTAGCTTTCTAATGAAATCTACCTAAAAATGTATCGTAGTATCATCTTGTCATTCTTCAAATTCGATGCGCATAGAATGCCAATGGTATAGTAATCAATGGAGCCCCACGTAGACTAGTCGTGACATCTAGTGGTGAAATATCAAACAATATAATCCTAACAGAGCGAGTGCATTCTAGCGGCCAGAAGAAGAAACTTTTCAATAAAATCTGGAAGTTAATAAGTAGGTCGCCGTGCAGTTACCTTTTTGGCAGCTAGATGTCTCGAGAAAATCTGCTGGAGAATTTTGTTTTAATTAAATATATATTTTACACCATAATATGCACAATATAACGCTTAATTTTAAAACGTCTGAGTCATTACAAAACAATAAACATATAACATTTCAAGCAAAAAACCTAGCTCTGACCGGGTTTGAACCATAGGCATTTGACCGATAGGCTAACGCTCTACCACTGAGCTAATTATGTCAACGAATATCGTTTTATATAAAATGACTTACATAGAACTTGTTAGCAAATAATGATTTATACTAAACGATTTCATCACTGGAGTATATTATTTATATATAAAGCATTTCATACAAAGTTTATTTATTTTGTATCAGTACGCTATATTGCATGCAATACTCAAATTAGTGAAATATAAGTCAGGCACAAGATATCCGCTGCCATCTTGTCTTATTACTGAATCGGCTCAGCTTTTTAAAATCACGTCTGCACTATAGTATTACAAAATAAACTTTTAATTTCGAACGTGCCTCTTCCTTTAGAACAGTTAAAACGATTCTCGGCTCGATAATCGGAACTGGTGGGTCCCATGATATGGATTATAAAGTTTGCATAATTCGCACGGCCACCATCCTGAAATGGTATGGCGGACGACCTTGTAGTTTGGTCACAAGACGCATCCTATACGAAGGTATGTTGTTACCAAATTTGGTAGAGATCGGATGATTTGGTTAGTCGTTATTTGATTTTACGTTTTGAAAGTTTGAGTGGCCGCCATTCAGTTTTAGTAAAGATGGCGGCGATATAAAACATGACACTGAGGTGCCCTTTGCTTGTTCTATCTCTGTACCAAATTCCGTTCAATTCGGTTTCACCGTGTTCGAATTGATAGGGGGGGGACAGACATTCCGAGTACACACACTCACACACACACAGACACACACACACACACATACACACACACACACAGACTCACACACACACATACACACACACAGACACACTTTTTTCGCCCTGTGTTGATCTCATAAGTCTACTTTCATTTTTTGCAAAAATCGAA
Organism: Meconema thalassinum; assembly: GCA_946902985.2. Taxonomy (NCBI): domain Eukaryota; kingdom Metazoa; phylum Arthropoda; class Insecta; order Orthoptera; family Tettigoniidae; genus Meconema; species Meconema thalassinum. The sequence continues at coordinate 591,670,213 of OX336390.1, forward strand.
AGTAGGCTAAAAATGGCGACCATTTTAGTGAGGTCACTACACCCTTTGGTTTCAAAATTTCATATTTCCATATAAAATAAAAAGAGAACGCTATAAAATAGCAGACTTTTGATGGCACATATGGGCTTCAAAATTTAATTTCCTATCCGAAAGGTCCTTATCACTTTTCGTGTATCTCCAACTGTTAACTGGTAAACCCACATATGTGACGTCACCACACCCTTTGGTTTCAAAATTTCATATTTCCATTTCAAATAAAAAGAGAACGCTAAGAAATAGCAAACTTTTGATGCATACACGAGATTTAACATTTAATTTTTTATCCAAAAGGTCCTGATCACTTTTGGTGTATCTCCAACGATTAGTGAGTAAAACCTAAAATTGTGCAATAAAACACGGTCAACACCGAGCGGTGCAGTATATCTCTACGTACATAAAAATTAAAGTTTGTATGCTTTTTTCGCAATTTATACGGAAATTTGAGTTATTTACGCATTTCAGACTGTTTTATTATGGATGCGCGCGAAAATAATTTTTTGGTCTGTCTGTCTGTTTGTTTGTTTGTGGACAACTTTGTTCCCTTATAACTCGAGAACGGCTGTGTGTATCAACGTAAAATTTGGTACAGATATCCATCAGAGGCACGACACTAATCATTGATGTAACCCTTCTCCGTACCTCTCATAAAAGAGGGCCTACCCCCTTAAAATACATGCTGAAATAGGAGTAGAAGGACGAGACAAAGATCATTTTCATCCCCTCAATGTGAGAGACAAAACTCGGGGACCTAAAGGGTCCCCGAAATCCACATTTTAAAGCCCTAAAACCAACCATTTTTGAGATAATCCCAGAAAATTAATTTCATTTAATAAACTAATGAACGAATACAAGCCGTTAACCATGGCAACAGATCCTCAGAGGTCCATCTATTGCTGTAAGACGCAATGCAATTCCATTAATTACATTGGTGTGAAAGTTTGGAAACGGCTAGAAGGTTATCACGGTACCAAATTAAGCTGTAAGATTCATCAATACGTATAATGCGCTTAAGGGGTCAAGGGGTACACTAGAATTTTTTCACGCGATTTACACCTGCGGGTGTGGTACGGCAGGTCTACTATATTCCTATCCCTATATTGTATTATTATTATTATTAGTATTATATTATGGCGTACAACGAGGAGACAAAGCCCCTCGATGCCAGAAACAAAACTTGGGGGCCTCGAAAACTACATTATAAGGCTCTAAAACCAACAGTATCTGAAATATTCCCAGAAAACTAATTCAATTTAATTTAACAAACTAATGAAGGATTGGAAATCGGTAACCATGACAACATTATCTCAAGGGGTGGCATCCAACTTTCCATCTATTGCTGTAAGAAGCAATATCACTCCATTTCTACCTTGCCACGGTGGGTGAGTGGATAGCGTGTCGGTCTACTAACCCCAAGATTGCAGGTTCACTCCTGGCCGAGGTACAGGCCAGACGTTTGTTTTAGACGAGTGAAAAATCTTAATGGAAGTCTGGAGGCGAGTTACTACAGTACCTGTGTTGATATCAGCTGCCCCAAGCGCTCCGATGATTGATAAAGCTGTTTCACACTATTGCTGAAGTATAGTCACTGGCAAATATAATGACATTCTTTTCGTAACTACGTAACGTGTACTTCCATGCCACACAATACTTCGACGTGGACTGTACTGCCTGCTCAAGTCTGGAATTCCATTACATCAGATCGGTGGTGACAAATGTGAAGTGATAGGGTGAGAGAGTGACTATGTACAGGCTCACCCAGAGGCTTCAAGGTCAAGGGCAATCGTCTAAAACAAACGTCCGACCTGTACGTGATTTTTGAAAGGGGGCAAAAATACGACTCGCATGTCATACGATGTTGGCATGTCAAAGAACCCATTTGAATTCAGTAGGCCGTGTTCATAATGGCAAAATTAACCTCAGGAGTTTCCGCCAACACAAAGTTGCTCATTTCTCTACTAGGAAGCGCTATAGTGTTCAAGGAGCTTAGATATCTACCCTCCTTGACTTTCATAGTGATTCAAGGAACAACGAAATTGCGACATGCAAGCTACCCTCTGGGTGCCAAATTACGATGCTTGCAACCGGCACCCGAGGCCATACGATATTATTATTAGGCTACTCCATTTATTACATTTCTGTGAAAGTTTGCAAATGGCTATAAGGTTATCACGGAACCAATGTAGACTGTATAATTCGTCATTGCAATTAAGGGGGTCAAGGGGTAACCTAGAATTTGTTCAAGCAATCTCACGTGCGACATATAGTACAGAAAGTCTATTATATCTACAAACTGAAACATTATTTTCAAAAATTCCTGAATTGAATCAGCATTTTTTGCGGCTTTTAGGAATTTGGGCCATTTGAGGCTAATGAACCTGAATTTTCATGCACCACAAGCCTTTATAATTTAAGAAAGAGGTCTTCCTGTGTATGGAGACCTAACACAACGTAGAGGGTCATTTTTTATGTGAGGTGTATTGCGTTTCGTCTACACGGCTTTCAAATCTATTTCACGTCAGGAAGTACACGTTAGGTGAATTTAGTTTGAGAGCACATTTTAACTAATCTTTTTTTTTTTTTCGACATACGGGTTCATCGTAAGGATGATTTTGTTTGACACGTATGGTAGATATAGGCTACTCATATTTGGATATCTGGGTGATATGTTGTAGACAATAGAATTGTCTGTCTGTCTTTCTGTGTATCTTTATGTACGCCTATAAATCGTCTTCGGATGCTTGGTGCATCGTAAAATTAGGTATGGTAAACATAAGTCAATACACCAATCATTTATAAAACTCCTCATCGTACTTTTCATACAGTAGAAGGGTGGATATAGGGAAAAACTTCTCAAAATACATGCTAAAATAGGCGAAATATAAAAATTATCCTAGAAGGACGATCAAAGCATATGTTGCGCTTCTCATTGTGAGACACAAAATTCGTGAGTCTATAAGGGGTCTCCGAAAACCACATTTTAAGGCCCTTAAATTAACAGTGTGTGTGATATTCCCAGAAAACTATCTTCGTTCTGATAAACTTATGAAGGCATGACAAATCGCTAACCATTGCAACAGTAGCTCAATTGATAATGCCTGGTGTTAATATATAAACTTAACACCGTTCGAAGAACGGGTACTTCTGATAGTTTTACATAATACAAAAGTAGCTGCATTAAACTGAAACTAACGGGCACCACTAACGGGTCCTCACTGCTTACGGGCCCCTATGCATTTGCCCCTTGTAAATGCCAAGCTGAGAGACTTTGGCGGAAGTGAATCTAAATTTCTCGAATACCCGTCCTTATCTTTATTTCTCGTGATGAAACGTGTAGATGCAGTAGTGGAGGCAAAGTTGGAGCAAGAAGGCGCGTTGCGGGGCGATATATTTTCAGATTGTGTATATGATCTGATAACTTCCTGTGCTCCGAAAAGTGTGCTGCTCAGAGGATCACCTGTTATTATATTTCCCTAGGATAGTGTTTCATTACATTAAATGCTGGTTCATTTTCCGTGCGAAAGAAAAGTCCAGGGAAGTGAGATCCAGATCGTCTTCAAAATCAGCGAGAAATATAATGAAGATCCCTTCTGATTAGAGGAACGCTCTACTCTTCTTACGTATAAATGTATTTTAGTGTGTTCTGTATAGTATTTTATTTTAATATGTTCGTATTTCCCTGTAGATTTGTTTCTGTTATTCACAACTTGCTTCGTCTTAGTGCAAAACGTTTTTCAATAAACGAGCCAGACTGGCCACCCAGCTGCACGTCCAGGCCAAAGAACGCTAGTACCACCTAGCGGCGGGAACGGTCAACTACCGGAGTTTCACCACATATTACTCTATTCACCCTGCTCTTGCCTTCTGCCTTTACGAGGTTGTAAGTTACCGACAACATTTTACATAATACATAATACAATAAACTGAAACTAACTCGCAACAGCTGGTGACATTGGATTCTGCTCGTCAGTCAAAGCATGTTTGCTGGAGCCTACGCAATATGGCGTGTGCAACAGAGACCCTGCTCTATTTGAGGTAAGTGTTTTGGTGAAAAAATAAATACCAATACCGAATAAATAAGAGTTATTTGCAAGAAAAAGGAAAAACAACAGAAGGATTCAATGGTTTAAAATCATCCGACTAGAACATCAAAAATAGCTGTTCCAAATGTTTGAAAGACTTAGCCTTTTAAATATGTTTCAAAGCATAGGGTTTGTTATAATATGTATCGTAACGACATAGCCCATGGTAGTGCCTCTTTCTTGCCTAGGAGGTCTCGGCTTTTGGCTGCGCCAGAAACTTAGGATCCTACGCGACGTATAAAATAGGGTGAACTCAGCCTTGTGAGGACAATAGAGTAGCTGCTTGGTAAGAGAAGTTACACCCTATGGCCTAAAACCAAGGTAACGTAGCTGAAAGTGTCGTCACGCTGCGATGGTCACGCGTCCTTCACAATACGCATTCGTAGGGTTAGGATTAGTTAATATCGTATCCACGATAATGTGTACAGTAACCATGGGTTTGTTTCAATGTGGTTTGTAACCATGATTATATTACAATGAGTATCGTAACTACGGTTATATTATATTGTGTATCGTGATAATGGATTTCTTAACCATGATGTTGTTATAATGTATACCGTAACCACGGTTCTTTCTTTTTTACAATGTGCATAGTAACTACGGTTATTCAATAATGTGTATCGTAACTACGGTTATATTATAATGTGTATCTTGATTATGGATTTCTTAACAATTGATTTTATATAATGTTTACCGTAACCACGGTTCTTTCTTTTTACATTATGCATAGTAACTACGGTTATATAATAATGTGTATCGTAACTACGGTTATTATTACAAAGTGTATCGTAATTATGGCTTAACCATGGGTATAATACAACTACTGTAGATGCCAACGCAACCAGCAACTCGCAACGAACGTTGGAACTTCCCCTCCGAAGGAAAGCATACTGAGGGATTTTTAGCGCTCTTGGAAAATCCGACGACATCGGCCGGCTTTGAACCCGCGACCTTGGACATAGAAGTTCAGCATGCTGCCAGTTACGTCATCGAAGCCGCTTCCCACAGAGTCTGATGGAAAACTGAATGTGATCTCGTGCAATGGCGTTGTCTTGGCAACCTCTGATGGTTCATCCCTCATCAATTTAGGAGCGTTGTCATGGCAACCTCTGATGGCTCTTGGCATTTTCTTATAATTTCGAAATCATTTTTCTCATCCCTTGGCGTAATGGTGGGTCAAATCAAAAATTATTTCAGACAAAAGTTTTAGGTACCGTAGTTATTAGAGGAATATTTTCCATTTTGTACGGTTTTGATACTGTGCCTATTGAGAGAGATATGATTAATGTTTCCCGAAAAAGAAACCACTTTTTCCCACCCCAATGGTCAATGGTTAGTGCTATCAAAAACGTTTCAAACATAAATTGTTTTGCCCTTAAGCGGCACACAGTATGAACTTTGAATGGATTCGATATTTCACATATTAAGAGAGTTAAAGCGATGTTTCATTTTTTCGAAGAAAAAAAAGACCCCCATTTTTACCCCCTTCGACCGATTGTGCCCATTAACGAACTCGAGCGATATTTTAAAGGAATACATATTATGTAAAATCTTCAACGTGATTGGTGCAAAATTGCGGTAGTTATCATGTCCAAAATAAAGTGAAATATGTATATACATAGGCCTATACTCGTATATACTGTTTATACACACATATATTACACATAGCCTATACATTTGAACTGACGGTGGTTTTGGGGTCTGGGGGATGTGAAACGCGAAGATATGTCAAAATTTTCCGGAAGTCGAAACATGGTACCCATTGCAATAGTTAGCTTTCTTATGGAATCTACCTAAATGAGCCACGGAATTTTAATTCTGTTCTCAAGGCTGGAACGGGTTACACTCAGCCTCGTGAGGCAAAACTGAAAGGAGAACGGTTCTATTCCCATCTCAGTCATCTTGGTAGTGGTTTTCCGTGGTTTCCCTCCCCCGACTTCTACTTCAGGCAAATGGTGGGATGGTTCCTAAGTTAAGGCCACGGCCACCTCCTTCCCAATCATATCCCTAATTTACCAATGTGCGCACTAGTACAGCCATCACAGTAACACAGGTTATTATACAATTATACACACATACAAATTACACGGAGCTATATGACAACGATGTCACAGCCCTTAAAATTACCAACACCAACTACAACAAAACATGATTCAGCACGCACGGCTTACTGAGAAAACAAACTACAACAACCCGATAACTTCCTCTTAATGAATCATGGTGGCTCTGAAATATCTTGTCTGTTATTGATTCATTAACAAAACGCTACTGTACGCCATTTAAATCTGTAGCTTGTCAACGTAAAGCAGTTTGAAAGGACTCCATTTAACATGTTGAAGTAATGTATACTTAGGCTTTCAGAGAAATGGAGTGTCTCTCCACTTGTTTTCTAGATTAATGGATAGTTATTTTAAGTAATTTACTTGCCAGACGAGGATTTGTCATGAATAGTGATGATTATACCTTGTCTGAATGTTAACACACTTTTAAGATGGGAAGAGCATTAGCTTACATGGCTTTTCCATTACATTTATTTACTAGTTGTCGATGATTTTGAGGAATGCACTTCTGTCATCCTTGTTAATCCCTTCACCTAGCCCGTGGTTCCACTTCCTCTTCCTTGCAGTGCAATATATCTTCTTTCATGTGGAATGATTACTGTTATTCAAGCGGATTGAATAGAAAAGAGGTCCATCTTAGTCCGAATCCCTCCCTATATTATTCTGCTAAGGTTCCATTCCAGTTTTGTACCGAAAATAAGGTCCTATTAACACCAACCTACACTTATGGGGTACCTACTGGTTCAGCATAACCAAATGCGTAAGCGAAACGCACTCACTTACTCTTTAAATGCCTCACAATTAAATAAATACCTTAAAACATGTATATTTACAATGAAATAATTAAAGAATGCAACACGGTAACCATGGTAACAGAATCTCACGGGTCCATCTATTTCTGTAAGACGCAATGCAATTCCAATTATTACATTACTGTGAAAGTTTCCAGACGGTTATAAGGTTATCACGGAACCGAATTAAGCAGTAAAATTCACCAATACATACAGTATACATACAGTATACAGAATACAGTATACACGCAATTTTCACGTATGAGTGTGGTAAGAAAGGCCTTTTTCACCCGACTATAAAGGGTGTCTGAAAACCACATTTCAAGGCCCTTAAATTAACAGTGTCTGTGATATTCCCAGAAAACAAACTTCGCTCTGATATACCTATGAAGGAATGACAAACCCCTAACCACTGCACCAGTAGCTGAATTGATAAAGTCTGATTATTCATACCAAGGATAAATCAGTCATAGCATTCATGATTGAGATTATGCTAAGTGTACTCTTTACAACTAGAATATTCGTGGGCGAAGTCGCGACGGGTAATGCTAATCTTCTTTAATCTCTCTGGTGATCGTGTGCATTGTCTATCCCTTTCGGGAGTCAGGCAGAGTGGCACAGTTCATTTCGGGTTCAATACAAGCCCAACCGCCTCGTTGCATAGTGGCTAGTATTCTTGGCTGTCATCATGGAGGTCCGGGTTCGATTTCCGGCTCTGCCAAGATATTTAATTCTGATCTGAGGGCTGGAATGGGGTACACTCTGCCTCGTGAGGCAAAAATTGAGAAGAGGTGCGTTCGATTCCTACCTCAGCCATCCTAGAAGTGGTTTTCTGTTGTTTCCAACTTCTACTCCTGGCAAAAGCCGGGATGGATCTTTACTTAGGCCACGGCCGCTACCAACCAAAATCCTACTTCAATTACAAATACATACATACAGTAAATACAGATATCACAGTAACAGAGGTTATTATTAGACAAATTCTTCACACATCTAAGCACATAAGACCAGGATGTCGCAAATCCCCTAGAAGAATCATCAACAACCCAATACAGACTCTGTCCGATTTCATTTAAGAGAGTTTGAATATGACAGCTTCGTGTCGATAGATTTCCCAATAAACCCACAAGGTTAAAATTCTTACATTCCAGCGTCCCTATAGTTACTTCATGTAAGTGGGATGAAACATTATTATTATTATGATTATTATAATTGTAATTCGGGTGATTACATACCTCCTATCATTTCAAAATACATATCTGAAGAAGGTCAAGTTATACAACTGACGTATTAGTTGTTCTCCTAACCTCCCCTCCGTAGTACCACAGCCCATGAAGGGTCATGGCCTAATAATTGAAAGCTGCCCAAATTACGGGTTGAAGCGTGGTCAGCACGTTGGATCCCCTCGGCCGTTAATCTCGGTTCTATGACCGGGGCACTGTCACACAGTTATTCAGTTGTCCTCACGAGGCTCAGTGCACCCCGTTCCAGGCTTACGTCAGTTTTTAAAATCCCGAACCTGATACTTCCGGATGAGAGACCGGCGCGCTACCCCAACACCACGGAGCCGGCTGGTGATTTTCTGTTGTCTGGTCCACCTCGTGGTGTACCGACTAGCCTTCTTGACTCTCGTCCCGGAGGTCCGGGTTCAATTTCTGGCTGTGCCAAGAGCTTTAATATTAGTCTGAAGGTTGGGACGCGGTACACTCAGCCTCGTGAGGAGGAGCCTGTCGCTAAGATTTAATTTATTCTGCCCAGTAACCACCAAATGTGAAACGGGAGTTCTGGTACGAGCGGCCAACGTGAATTTACCCGCCATTCAATAATCTCAATTCTCGGGAATCAAACTCGCGTTCTTGGGTTTGTAAATGGACACTCAACCATTGGTCCACCAAGGAAGTTGAAATGCCGGAGAAATGAAAGTGCTCTGAGGAAACTCCACTGCGTATCGATAGTTGTAAAAGTAAATTTTCCCTCGTTCAATGTTTTTAGAGGCAGGGCGCTGTACTTCTGAAGGGAAGTATGGAACGTATAGGTGCAATGTACTCTCACTATATTTTATAATAGGCTATGATCTTCATTTGGTCCTTCTGCGTAGCAAAATAATTTATTGGTTCCATTTCCTCCACAACTCCTAAATATACTCTGTGATCCATCCGTCAGCAAACAGCATGGAGTCAAATGCGTGGTAACCGGAGCATAGAATATTTAGTTGGAACAAATCCTGCTTTGAGCCTCTAGTCATGTCCCATTCTGCCTTCCGTGAAAGGGGAAGGCCCATACTGTGGAGAGAAGGGTAACAGCTACCCTGATGTCATTGCGATATGGAAACATGAAAGCTTACATTTCGGGAGCACTTTCTTATGTAAGGTCCACTTTGCAATTAAATCAGAACTGTCAAATACGAACGCTGGAATGAAAGTAGTGACAACATAATTTATGTGTATACAGGGTGTAATTGATATACGTGAAGTCCGTTACACTGGCGATAGAAGTAGGCTAGGTATTCTAAGCAAAATTTAGTCGTATCTTAATTAGTGTAGGTGGAATTAAATCACAAAAAATTCGGTCAATGTCTTGGAAGAGGACTTAGACCGCGTTCCCCTCAGCAGCACAGCTGATTTCTCCCCACCAGCATCCCCTCCAACGCTGTGGAATGTTGACCAGAGTCTGAAGTTGAGTGACCTTCACACTGTGTTTTCCAATGTCAAAAACCTAGCCTATCAACCATTCATTCACACCTCCATGGGGAGTGGCCAGCATGACTAGTAAGGCTTAAGGCCTGTGCACTAATCCTGCACTAATCTCATTTTTTTCAGGATTAGGAAATGACCCATCCCGTTTGGGTACAATCGAGTTGACCGACTGCAAAGCATCAAACTTTTGTTTTCTTTCTAATCAAGTTTTAAGAGTGTTTGGACGAGAGATTGCCTTACACAGTATGCTAATTCTTGTTACTGTACAGTAGATCTCAACTCAACATCTCACACCTATCTGTTCCCCTGTCTATTTGTCTGTATTGAATGGATATGGAGACAAATGCTCTTCACACTCACGTCTTGTTAAGCGCCAAGCCCAGGCAGGCTGAGAGCTGATAACATATTACTGGCTTCAGATAATTGCCCACTTCACACTTCATCTGTCCCCTGTCAGGACAGGTACATTCAAACTTTAGTTAGATGCTGTATGCCTTGACTCTTCTCAGAACAACAGTCTTACTAACAAGTTCAGTGAAATGAGGAGAAAACCTCACAAACGTGAACTTAGAGATCGGACCACAACTTGGCGCAAATGTTGCTCAAACAACGAGAGAAACACCTCTTATGGAATGTTGTCACCAAATCTTCTAGGGCCACTCCTAAACAGGATAACGTTATTGTGAGTTTAATTACGCATGTGATGGAGAGCACCCCAGGTGGTTTTACGTAGTTTCCCACTTCTACTTCAGGCAAATGCCGCGCCGGCCGCTTCCCATCCAAATCCAACCTGAATTACAACTACACACACACTAATACAGTCATCACAATAACACAGTTTATCAGACAAATTCCGTATACACACACAAGTACACGAGGCTACATGACCACGATGTCACAAAGCCCCTCACTGAATCAACGACAACAACAACATAAGCTGCGAGTACATATTGAAACTTCTATCCTTAAGGTAGGTCTATACGTTTAGGAAGAAAATCAACATGTTCGAACTGATTCCTCTTAAATATTTACCGCAAAACACATGAAACCCAACCATCTTTTGTTTTTGTATCAGAAACTCTGTTTCCCGATTTCAGTTCATTGAATTCTTGAAAAACAGATTAAGAAATGACATTTTTTTTAAAATGCCCTAAAATTACTAATTATAATTCAATCATCAAATTATTTTACTGTATTCTTCTATTTAACGCATATAATGTTCTCAACTAGAATCGTGCAATTATCTGCAAAAGACAGAGAGTACGAGTTCTTTTTATAATTTTTCAGAAAATAAATGCAATTTTATCATTGCTAAAATAAACAAGATGGCTAAAGTTTTCAAAATATCCAAAAATCCCTCTGTTTACAGCATTTCTACATGCATTAGCTTTTATTTGATGTATCAAAAATATTAATTGTTAATTTTTATCCTACTTTCCACATTTTGTAAAAATGAAAAAAGTAGACTTATGAGATCGATCCGGGCAAATGTGTGTCTGTCTGTTCTTCTGTATGTGTGTCTGTCTGTCTGTGTGTCCCCCACCATCAAATCCTAAACGGCTACAGCTATCAACACTAAATTTGGTATGAGTAAAGATCTATACCTGATTATATCTTGGCCATATTTGAAAATTACATCATTAATACCAACTGCTGAATAATCACAAATGAAATAAGAACTCTATGTTGAATATCTCAGAAGTTACGCAGGCGAAATGTTCCACAATTGGCACACTCAGAGATAATAGCATCTCCAGGTTAATTTTCAGGAGGCCATATATGACAGAGTTACCAACATGATTCTAAGCCTGCTTATAAGTCCAATATTTAAATGCATGTAACTTCTATAACATCAATTGAATATCAACCAAATTTCGTATTACATTGTGTACCATATGCTTATTTTTGAGAGCCAGCAGAGTTGCCAACTGTTAATAGATGCTGTCTCTATTTTTTTCATCCTAATACCAATATATCAGAAGGTATGCAAGGCAACAGCTCTAAACTCTGAACATGGACAGTATAGCACCTCGCATTCTAGATTAATTTTGAGTGCCTGATATACGTCGATGCTGCCAACATGATTTTAAGCTTGCTATTATGTCCAATTCTAAATGCTTGTAACTTCTATACTAACAAATAGATTTCAACCAAATTTCGTATGTGGTTTCTGTAACATAACATATTATGGCTGTGCGTATTCTTAAGGGTCGTCAGGGCTGCCAACTGTTAATAAGTACTGTGTCGATTATTTATCCTAATCAAATATATCAGAAAGTATGCAATCCGACAGCTCTAAACTTTGCACACGTATAGTACCTGACATTCTAGATTAATTTGGACTAACTGATACATGCCAGTGCTGCCAGCATGATTCTATGCCTGCTGATAGGTCCAATTTTTAAATACTTGTATTTTCTATACTGTTAGGTAGTCAGCCCGAAGGCTGGTTGGATCCTCAAATAGTACCGCCGTTAGGTTATGTGAGTAGATACTCACAAAAACCCAAGGCAGCGCTATATTGAGGCGTACTAGGCAAAAGGAGGAGTGAGGTAGTTTGCCATTACTTTCCTCACTGAGTCAGAACAGTAGTACTAACCCTATGAGTAGAACCTTTCACAACATCCACAGGCACTGACTGTGCCCTGAATGTCATTACTAAGCACCACCCATACCTCAGAAGCTTCCATATAATCACAGCCATGAGTGAGACTGAGACATCGGTGAAAAACCACCTTTTACTCTAGCCTGTGCCAACAGACAAATGCAAATGTACTGCATTCATCAAGAGATGGCAAACAGGCCTATTTTCTATACTAACAAATGGATTTAATTCAAAATTGGGACAATAATAGATCATAATGTTTCATTTCAGATTAGTTCTGAGCAACACATAGGCCTACATGGCATTTTTGCCAACATGATTTTATGCGCGCTGATAGATCCAATGTAAAATTAATTCATTTCTGATATATTGATTAATCAATGGCATGCATCTTAAATTTTAAGAAAAGTAGGCTCTTTAGTTCGTCATGGAACTACTTGTAGATGTTGATTTTGTTAATTTGAAAGGCATAAAATGTTAAAGATTTTAATTCTGGGAATGACGTAAAAGAAGTTACTCATTTGTGATATGACCAAAAAATAAACTAACTTAGGCATATTAAAATCGGTAATTCTTTGGGAGTGAGAACCTGGATCCTACACTTGCACTTAGATCATACAGTATATGTCGTTTTCATGATTCCCATACCTTATTTGATATGGCGAGATCTTTATATGGAAGTAAGATGGTGTGGACCCACGCCCCCTAGATAAGTGCACACGAGCCCCATTAAAATAGTCTTTTAACAACTTACAGGTGGAAAATCGACTTGAAATACATATTAATTTGAAGTATTAATGAGACTTCCATTTACAATGATTTATTTATTTATTTATTTATTTATTTATTTATTTATCGTATGGCTTTCAGTGCCGGGAGTGTCCGAGGACATGTTCGGCTCGCCAGAGGTTGTAGCTGCTTCAAGCGGACACGCATAGGGTGAGCTACAAGTTCCGTTCAATTTCAAGTAGTTCCAACTTTCGCTGCCAGATGTCAATGATACCTAGTGGTGAACGTTGGAATTTTGATAGAGCGTTCCAACGAAATCTAACCTAGAAATTTAGTTTCACACAAGTTTAGTCTGTGGAAGAATCTTGTACATGCCAAAAATCTATGACATTGGACCGCCGGCTTTACTTCCCCTACGAAGGAAGTCATACTGAAGGATTTTAACGCTCTTAACAAATCCGACGACTTCGGCCGGATTTGAACCCGCTATCTAGGGCACAGCAGTTCAGCATGCTACCAACTACGCCACCGAATATTGAGTATTTGGTTAAAAAAAGGCATTTCAAACGTACATACATACCTAAAGATCTTGAGTTTGATTTCTGGTTCCAGCCAAAAAAGACAACAAAGAAAACAGGTATGAGGGTGACAGCCAAGAGTGATAGCCACAACGCAACGAGGCGGATGCGTACCTTACGATGGCGGGACTCCGATGTTCTTTAAGTGCTGCTGTTTACCTCCGGGTGTAGTGACTACTGGCTAACTTTCTTGGCTGTCGCTCCAGAGACCCGGGTTCGATTCCTGACTCTGGCAAGACATTAAATTCGGGTCTGAGTGTTGGAACGGGGTATACTCAGCCTCGTAAGGCAAAACTGAGAAGAGGTGGGCCTGATTCCCAGCTCAGTCATTCTAGACGTGTTTTTCCATGTTTTCCCACTTCTACTCCAGGCGAATGTCGGGATTGTTTCTAACTTAAGGGCACGACCGCTTCCTTTCTAATCCTCATCTTATTTGCAAATACCTTTCTTACTCGAAACTTAGAGACAATTACTCCCTTGGACGCGACTAATGTATGAAAGAGAAACGAAGATGTCCGAGGTTTGGCAAGACTTCTACTCTACAGAGGCTACGATGACTGAATCATGGGCAGACACAGACCAGCAAGTACGAAATTGTGTGAGTTCGCTGGCAGTGCATGTGTATCACCACAGGGTGTGCAAAGTCAATTCATTCCGCGATCCAGATGCCAATTGCATGTGCTACCTCGGTGACAATTACTGCGAACAATATCACGTTGTCACTTCCCAAAACAATCATAGAATTTTGTACGAGCACAGAGTGAGCTACTTGTTATCACACTGTAAACTTTTATTTATGCACAGTTTGTGCGCTTTATTTATTTATTATTTATAAATACACACACATTTTTATTATTATTAATGCAGCCAATGACCATATACTTTTCTTTTCAGGACGAGCCAGGGAGGAGATTTTGAAAGGAAATCGGCCGTGGACCTATTGAAAGGAACCGTCCCGGCATTTGCCTGGTAGTGAAAATAGGAAATCACAAAAACCATTTTCAGGACGGCCGAGGTGGGATTCGAACCCACGCTCTCCCGATGCCAGCGAGACACGAAGTAGTGCGTTAGTGCTCTTGGCCACCGCGGTCGGTAAGTACACACACTATTGCATTCATAAAAACAACACAGGTTATGGGACAAACATCCCACACTTGTCCAAGAACACGGAGATAAATGACCTCGATGCCCAAGCCCCTCAAATGAAACAAGATAAACATTTTAAAGTGCTGTTAGGCAAAAACTATCTTGTCACCCTGTGTGGGTTAATTGTACTCTTGACACTTCCTGGACGCCTGTAGGTTATACTGTTACGTTACCCATGTTCCATAAACCGATCACCAATTAACTTTCAGGCGACAAAATAAAAATTTATGACTTGAAATGAAGCCTCTTAAAAAGTATTTTAAAAGTAAATTATCCCAATTATATTGAAATATGGTCAACAAATATATTCATAAGACAATTGAGTTTGACCTATTTATGCCTATAATGATTACTTTCTTATGCAAAATAGGTGATTCTTTAGATTGAACACCTCTGGAGGCATTCGTTAATGACCGTTAGTGTGGGATAGGGAAGAGAGAGAGAAAATCGGCCCAAAGGGCTAGGATATCTTGTCCAATTAGATCACCGTGTCTCGATCCATCTATCGAGAAGGCTATACGTATCGAGAGATGGACAGTTTATCGAAGCACAGACGTGTACGCTTTGGGTGGAGGACCCCTTCTAGACACTGCTCAAACAGGCAACACCCAGGCCAATAAATGTTTTCCTTCCTTCAGTTCTGGACATCAAAGAGAAGTATAGGCGCGTCCTCTGATAATGAAGAATTCGGGAAATGTTCCTATTGTATTATATTACGTGACTATACCTCATGGTGAGTGTTAGAAGTTCTCTAGTTAACAGATAATAACTTTCAAATTATCATTCGAGTCCTCGTCAGCCAGGAAGAACTCTAACCACACATGTGTTTTTAACAAACATCCAATGTAGCTACTCTATCCAGCAAAGGTACAGGCCAATGCAGAAGTTTCAGTGCGGGTGTTTTTGATATTCACACGTGCAGTGGCAATTCTAAACTATAAACATCTTCTGCTTAAGGTCGATGATACCACACCCATGGTGTCGTCACTGCCGTTTACATAAATATAATACAACATAATTTAGAGTATTATTATAATTATTATTATTCTTATGAATCATTCATTAATATTAGTATTAACATAATTAATTCACTCTTTATTGATCATCATAATGAACTTGTAAAGTTGTATTTCAAACATTGTCTCATATGTACCGGCACCATATTGCGTGGTTAAGTGTAAGAGAGGTCCATGTGCCCTAACTTCGCCACTACAAAAGACATAAAATAAATGAAGAATCTAATACGCTAACTAAATATTGAATAATGCTTCTTCTATTTCTTCTTCTTTCCCCGTTAGGGTCTTCTGAGGACCACGAACCAATTTCAATGTTTAGTCCTTCGTTGTTCTTTCTTCTTCCTCCAGTACTCCTTCGTCCTTTCGCTGTGTGTCTTCTTTCTCTCTACCGACCATTTTGAGCCTGTTTTCTTACATTGCCTTCCTTGGAGTCCTTCCATTCCCAATACCTTTTCTTTGGAAAATGTATATCTCTAGTGCATCTTCTTCTCTCAGATTGTTACTTTCTAAATATTTCTTTACTTCTTGAAACCAGGCTGTTGTCGATTTCTTTTACCAAGGATATTTAAAAATCTATTTCAATATTATTTAAAATATATTTTAGAATGTAAATACTGGTAACCCAAGATCCAAGAGCGGCACATCCACGACTGATGTAGGCTACTTGATTATAGTCCATGGCCGTGTCGAGGGATCATTAACCAGGCTTCCTGAGCTGAAGTTTACAGGCGGTAGAGTGGCCATTTCCCTTCCACTCCTTCTCCTGCCATACCGTCCCGCAGGTTCCCATTTACCATCACAACGCCGGGAGACCCCTTACCAGACCATACCAAGACTTCTGAATTATCGGCAGAGCCGAGAATCAAACAGGGTACCGTTGGAATGGCAGCCAACAATGCTAGTCACTACGCCATGAGGTGATCCATTTCGGCAGAATTACAACAAGCCTTCTAGTACGGAACCATTTTCATGACAAACATTTAGACTAATCATGTATACTGTAAAGAAAAAGTATACATTTCCTTTCCTATTATACCTACTTATAGCAATAAAAATAATTCTGATAAGTACAGTACATTGATAACTGGGCATATTATCACAATATCTCAAGGCCCGAAATGAAACATGATCACTTTTTCTCCTTGAAGATATTTGTGTCAGGGTGATTTGTA
Source organism: Meconema thalassinum (assembly GCA_946902985.2). Classification (NCBI taxonomy): domain Eukaryota; kingdom Metazoa; phylum Arthropoda; class Insecta; order Orthoptera; family Tettigoniidae; genus Meconema; species Meconema thalassinum. Next base: position 591,687,124 of record OX336390.1, read on the forward strand.
GAGATCAATGTGTTACAGCTGTATTTCTCAGCCACCCGCCCTGGAGTGAAATTTAACAGACGAGAATGATCTCAGAATGAACAACTATGGTAAGAAATATGGTAAGTAATTGAAACCCTTAATATTATAACCCTTAACCCTTCCCTATAAATGTACGGTAAATATATTGAACGAATGGGGCCGATAACCTAGATGTTAGGCCCCTTAAAACAACAATTATCATCATCATCATATTGAACGAATCAAATGATGGACGAAGCAAAGCGTATATAAAAAAGAAACTCGCACAGGCAAGGAGAGCATTTCTACAAAAAAGGAATGTATTTACATCGAATATAGATTTAGGTATTAGGATAGGAAGTCATTTTTGAAAGCCTTTGTCTGGACCGCGGCACTCTATGGAAGTGAAACTTGGACTGTTGGAGCAGCATAAATGAGGAGAATTGAAGCGTTTGAAATGTGGTGTCACAGGAGAATGATGAAGATCATATGGTTAGATAAGGTTACAATGAAGAGGTATTAAGACGATTGGGAGAGGAGTGAAGAGATAGTTTGGAAGGATACACACTAAGACACCCAGGAATAACAAAGTTAGTTATGAAAGGAAGGGTCAGAGATAAGAACTGTAGGGGTTGACCAAGGTTGTAATATGTTAAACAGATCACCTAGGATGTAGGGTGTGGTAGCTATGTATAGATGAAACGATTAGCTCAGGACAGGGAACCTTGGAGAGCTGCATCAAACCAGTCAAAAAACTGAAGACTTAAACAACAATATTCAAGTTTGATACGTGTACCACAGTTACCAAAAGAGGGCAGCCAGTACTATCTCGTAAATATCTGATGAAATAGCCCTTAAATTACATTTCATCATTATCCTCTAAAGGCTAGGCCTTGTCGCTGCAACCACATTTGTCTCTCTCTTGCTGAAAGTTTTTAGTCAGCATACTGTTTAAATTAAAGTCCATGCATCACAGAATTTAGATGAGCTTTCCGCGGTCTTCCTCTTCCTTTCTTCCTCAAAACTTTTCCTTCCAGTATGGTGGTCAGGAACTCATTATGACTTAGGATGTGACCAACGAATTTTGCTTTCCTCTTTTCTATAGTGGTGATCAATTTCCTTGTTACGTCCACTTCCTTGAGGACCCATTCGATAGTCTTTTTCTCCATCCAGCATAATTTCAGCATCCTTCTCCACATCCACATTTCTGCTGCTTCCAGGCGTTGTATGTCCTGAAAAATATCTATACATTCATCAATCAAGTATTTAGGTCTTCCATTAAAAATTTGTACAGAAATAAAGATTACAAACTGTCATAGAACATGGCAAATTCTTTGAAAGAGTATTAGCCTATTTTCCTGAGGAAAGTGTCGACTGACTTTAGAAAATATCTGAACTAGGCTATCAGACCATTCAACATTTTCACATATGAAACAAATTATTCTCAACATTTTAAAATCTAACGGGACTGTACATAATTTAACCCTTATGGTGCCATGGACCGATATATCGGTGACGTTATTTTATTATTTTTCCCAGCTGCGTAGGGCTATCAGTTTTGTAACCAAGACAACGCGAGTAACATTCTCTGTCTCTCACTTTCTCTCTCTCTGGATAAATCAATGTTCATAATAAGTAGACTATTTTTTGAACTAGCTGCAATCTGCTGACATCCCATACTAGTTATCTTTTGAAGTCGTCTATGAAGTAGGCTATCTTTGAGCGAAGAGGAAATAAATAAGGCTTTAATAAAGTATACTATTTAGGTTGCGTAGGCTGTCAAAAATATATGAAAATTTCCAATTTAAGTTTTATAAACAAATGATTAATAGCATTAATTATTTAGAATCAAATACGTTTAAAATATATTTACCAGTAGTGGAGTGAGGCGGTTTCCAACTCACTCCAGAACCCTCCTCGACCCACTACTAAGCCTCAGCCATGTTAAATATTTCTCGAAGGCATGGTCCGATTTTGACAAATGAGGTGTCGTTGGACTAGAGCTGACGTCCTCTTTCCTATGGACCACTCGTTATATTTTTGATTTTTTTTTTGAAATTTTTTGTTTTCGAAAGTTGGTGATAGTTTGAAAACCAAACATGGTAGAACGTTGTTCCATGGCTTAAACGAATGGTCTCTATGACCTTTATTTTTTGTAATAAAACGTTTTTATTTTTTATGTTTTTTTGAAAACACTCGAATTTTGAAAATTTTATATTTTGGAAACTAGGAAGTTTACAAAACAGTTTGTTTGACATAAATGAAAGGTCCCTATTCCCTCTACCCCCAAAATAAATGTCAAGTCTCTAGATCAAAAATTTGTGTTTTGTAAGTAGTGTGGTAGTGGGGGAGCTGAGACACTTCTTTTTGAACCCTCCTCGTATTTGCCCCGAACTTGATATCTCGCTAACCAATGGTCGGATTTGAACATACAGGGTGTCCTAGCACTCGTAGTGATGCCCCCTACTTTCCTATAGGCTCTTTATTTAATTAAAAGACCAAAACTAAAAGGTCATCCGCTTTTAATATCTCGCGAACGAATCATGCTAGAGGCATGAACGAGGGGTCCAAGGACTTGGGCTGTCGTCCTCTTTGCTATGGACCACTCGTTGTAATTTTTTTAAATTTTGGAAACTCGATTTTGGGGTAAACACGCGTTTTTTGTGATTTTGCCGATATTTCACGAACCAATAACGCTAGAGACATGTACGAGGTGTCCTAGGACTCAGACTAAAGCCCCCTTTCGAGTGTGGTAGATAGTTTTTCCAAAAAAAAATTCACAAAGGGCCTAACGCCATACATGTTGAAAAAAAGTTTTCTTTTTCTTTATGTGTTTATAATGTTTATGAAGCGTGGTGGTTGAGAGAGACGATACGGCTGGGTGTGTGTGTTTCAACGAACCTGTCGCTGACCACGGTGGCTGTGTTCAATAGATTAATCGCTATTTCGACGGTTCGGTTTATGACAGAGCGAGGGTTCGTTTTCTGATATTTTACCTTTAACGTGTAAACGGTGATGAGAACTTGGTTCTATGTTGGTCGAAGCGAGTAGAGAAAACAAACTTGCCGAGGAGCAGGAGGTGAATTTCATTTGAGCTTATTGGAAGGCGCTGATCTGACTTGACAACAAGTGCAATGGAAAATGACCAAGACGCTTGAAGGTGAAATAATCTGACCATCGTGGTGGCAGGGGAGTGTGAAATGCATGCACACACATGTGTGAAACCACATGTACGCTAAACAAGTTACATCCTGTTTTGCTTCGTACGTGACAAAATGCAAGTTCATGTGAAATTTGATCTACCACAGGTGTTCGCCTGGGACGTTAGCTGTCCACGTGCGCGATAACTGTTAACAACTTACATCCTGTTTTGCTTCGTACGTGACAAAATGCAAGTTCATGTGAAATTTGATTCGCCACAGGTGTTCACTTTGGGCGTTAGCTGTCCACGTGACCGATAACAGAATGTTCAAAGCGTGGGAAAAAATGATTATACATGCAACGTAGCATATATAAAGACATGTCGTTATCATTTCCACTCTCACTTGGGTGGACTACCTTTGAACACACTGCGTTGCATGAAACCCCTGGTCTTGTTTAACAGTTTTGGTGTTGGTGGAAAATACTTAACCTTGTTGTGGGGTAGGTATTTATTTATATATTTATTCATTTATACATTTATTGATTAATATATATATTTACAAGCAATAGGTAATTAATGATTTTATTTATTTGTTTGCAGATAACCGGCATACCTTACATGTCTGAGTGAGAAGAAACCATTGCACATTTGAGCCCACTAGAAGGGAAGAGCAACAAGTCACTGCAGGTAAAGGTGAGATGATTTTTTTAAACTAACTTGTTTCATTTTTTTGTTTTATGTTTTATTTTATGAAATGTATGTATTAATCTGAATTTAGGTATTTATAGCGGTTTATTTTATTTATTTTTAGAAACTTGGAAAGAATAGCCTTACCGCCGTAGCAGTCGCTGAAAAAACCAGAAACGCACTAAAGCGAAACTACTGCCAAAGAGTGAACTGTTTAAAACTCAGGTAAGTCCAACTTAAACATGCTATTCCATTTTACCACTACTGAAAACTCGTAGACAAAAAAAATTCATTACCTGTACATGACTGGGACAATGATTGCTTTCTTGATTAATGGCTATGTTGTTGTTGTTGACTGGGAAAAGTACAAGGCCATGTTGGATTTTCTAAAAATAAAAATAATAAATTTAATTTATGGGTGGTTCCCTATGGACTCAACGAATATCCACAGGTTTGAACATGATAATGTGAACAAAATGACATGACATTCATTTTTGTTTATATATTGGTTAAAGGGAGGGTGGGGGAATGTAAATGACTGTAGCTTTATAAAAAGAAAATAAGTACATGGGTTACTGTTAGTGCCAACATACAGTTTATTTTTAATGGTGTTTTGATATATTAATGCCAATTAACGTTAACGTTTTATTTACAAGTATTGATTGATTGATTGATTGAGTGAGTGATGGGTTATTTTGTTTGCTTTTAGGTGTCGTCATGTGCCATTAACGTAATGAACAGACAGTGAACTAGCATGCATTATGCTTTAAAGTACTCTGTGCTCTTGTGCAATGTTAATAACTTACAATAAGAAAAAGTTTTACTATAACACATGGCGTTAGTACCAAATACAACAAGTGAGCAAGTTGGTTTACCACGTGGGTTAAATTTAAAATCAGAACATGATCGATGGTTAACATTTGAATCCTGGCCTGTAGGCTTTTTGTCGACGCATGAACTTGCAAAAGCCGTTTTTTTTTACTTGAACCGAGAAGATGTGGTGCGCTGTGTGTTTTGTCGTATTGAACTTTCACACTGGGAAGAAGGGGATGATCCCTTTAGAGACCATTTGCGACGGTCTCCTCACTGTCCTTAGATGCTTGGAAAGCAAGTGGGTAACCTACCCGTGCATTCATTTTACCGAACCACAAGGCCTTTGGCCGCTACTTACGTTGCTGAATCACAAATAAATAATAATAATGATGTATTAGCAGCCAACGGTAGTGTCGATATATGTGGTCCATATGTCATAGACAGTGTTGAATTGGCGTGTGCTTTTGAAAAATTGGGAGTTTGCAAGACTAAAGCACTAGCACACCCAGAGTACAGCTCTGTTGAAAAACGTTTCGAATCTTATAAAAATGTTTGGCCAATAATATTAAAACACCTTACCAAACAGCTAAGTGAAGCTGGATTTTTTTATACTGGTGAAGGGGATAAAACAATATGTTTTTATTGTGGATTTGCTTTAAAGGATTGGCAAATGACTGATGACCCTTTTGTGCAACACGCTCGTTGGTTACCAAACTGTAAATACATGGTGTTGCTTAAAGGTCAGGAATTTGTGAACACTATTCGTAAAGAAAAAGTGATTGCAGCACAAGACATAAAAGTGCCTTTAGAGTTAGAGCACGCGGAGCAAATACATAAGGCTGAAAGAAAAGACTTGTGTTACGAACAGATACAAAAGTGTGACCAACAATTGTGTAAAATTTGTTATCAAGATGAACTAGGTGTTGTATTTTTACCCTGTGGACACATGATAGCCTGTGTAAAGTGTGCATTAGAACTTAACACTTGTGCTATATGCAGAAAAGTAGTATCTGCTACAGTTAGGGCATTTCTTGCATAACTAGTATAATTTATTCGCCATGCATAGTGCAAAATCCCTAATTGCACAATATTATTAAAGCTGTTTTAGAGTGTAATAGATATGCTTTTGTTTTGTTTATAGACTACTAAAATGAATGTTTTGAATGCTGTGGGACAATCATGTGGCTTAGAGACAAAGAAGCTCAGCGAATTGCCAACGCATATTCCATTCCGCATTATCAAGATTCGGAAATTGAAAACAGCATATGGTGATCGTGTACTTTGTGTATGTGAAAACTTTGAGACATTTCTGCCTATACGGTTTAATGATATGTCGGAGAGTGTTTTAGATGAAGTCAATAATGCTGTGCAACCTGTACACTTAATTTATGAAGGTTTTAAAAACAATAGGTGCATGGTTCGTTTTAATTAAATAAATAATGTGAAATAATAATGGAAAATATAAGTAATGACAATATACTGAAAAAGAAAGAAAATATGTGTATAGAATAGTAATGTTTTAGTGTTTAGTGTTGTCTTTAAAAATATTATGATGAAACCAAAAAAAATGTATATAAAGTTTGTAAATAAATGCAAAATGATGTTACAATGCTGTTTTATTTTATACAAAGTTAGTATATTTAACATTGCAGAGTATACATGATTATGACAATAAATGCACACTGAATACAAGCCTTTCTCACTTTACAATAGTCTGTTATAGTTTTAAACACAAGGCTTGTTGTAGATCATTTTATAGCAATGTCCATTCAATGTTGTTTTCGAAAAGTGGGGAAGCCGCAATGGTTGCATTGACATAAAAACCTTATGGTTATTACTATTTAGTCACTTTGATCCCCTTGCAGATCAAGAGCAGATGACCTAGTTGTTCCACTCTTTAAAACGACAACAACAACACTACCTCTTGCATAGTTTGTGATGTTGATGGCTCTTGCGACGTGGAAGATGGATTAAAATAACTTTGAGAACAGGGGTTAAACGTTGATCATTAAACAATGCACTATTTTGAGTAGCAATATGGTTTTCTTGATTTTTTGTCGACGGCAACTGTGTTTCATGCGGTACACTACATTGATGATCACTGACACTTAAAAACTCACTATTTTTACTTTTTAGGTCACCACGACAATGTTTGGAACGTTGCTTTGAACAACGCCAAATAACAGTTCCATTTTTATTGATTCGTTTCACAATATATGAATATCCTTTATAGTATGCGTAAGGCTTACCATACCTAGTCACTGATACTTCCATATCAACTGTCAAGCATAGACTAAGCTCTAGTAAAGTCAACTTGGTAATAAGAATACTAGTTTAATGTGAGAGCAAATATGGATCCAAAGAGTTCAGGTAAAAGTGAAAGCAAATAAGCAAATATTAGAAACAAGAGTTGGGGTAAAAGTGGTCGCAAAGTGGTAGACCCATTACACAATAATTTCAGCACGACGAAGCTCTTGTTCAATTTCTTTGATTTCCCAATCGTGACCGATATGCCCAGCTTGTCGTAAAGCATGCAATTGTCGAAGCCGTTGAATTAGCTTACTGGGTTTGTTCCAGTATACAAATTTAACAAATGGATTTTTAGGTGTAAACAAAGCATTACCATTATCATGATCATTATCATCTTCATCATCATTATCATCATCATGATCACCATTATCATCATGACCATCATCACTGTTACTATATAGTCCTTTTGATCCTCTTGCAATACCACTTTATTTATAGTCTGAGTTGATTTTGATAGTGTTGAAGGTTTCTTGGACGTTGACAACTGTCCTAACATGACGTTTTGAGGACATGATAAGTCCTTTTGAACAAACACTGCACTATCTTTAGCCGCAATATCGTTTTCTTGAACTTGCTTTTTAGCATTTTAGCATTATGATAAAGGCCAACACGAAAAGCCAACACAAAAAGCCAACACAAAAAGCCAACACATAAGCCAACACAAAAGCCAACACGAAAAGCCAACACAAAAAGCCAACACAAAAAGCCAACACATAAGCCAATATATAAGCTTATGGTAGGTCACTCCATCAGCAAAACAGTTGTAACCTTTGTAGTGTGAACATCGTACTGACAGGTCAGTTACTACTATGGAACTTATTACAACCAACAAAGGTAGGCTACGTGCACTCTATCAAGGCTACTCCTATAACTATAATCGCCAGAATGTGAATGGAATAATATTCTGGCGATGCTCAATAGAGAGGTCAACAAAATGTCGAGGCAATCTGAAAAGTAAAAATGGAAAGGTTTTAAGTGTGAGTGTTCATCAATGTAGTGCTCGAAACGAACCACGCTTACTGTTTACAAACAATTATCAAAATGCTAAAAAGCAAGTTCAAGAAAACGATATTGCGGCTATTGTGCAATCATGTATACTCTGCAATGTTAAATATACTAACTTTGTATAAAATAAAACAGCATTGTAACATCATTTTGCATTTATTTTCAAACTTTATATACATTTTTTTTTGGTTTCATCATACTATTTTTAAAGACAACACTAAACACTAAAACATTACTATTCTATACACATATTTTCTTTCTTTTTCTGTATATTGTCATTACTTATATTTTCCATTATTATTTCACATTATTTATTTAATTAAAACGAACCATGCACCTATTGTTTTTAAAACCTTCATAAATTAAGTGTACAGGTTGCACAGCATTATTGACTTCATCAAAAACACTCTCCGACATATCATTAAACCGTATAGGCAGAAATGTCTCAAAGTTTTCACATACACAAAGTACACGATCACCATATGCTGTTTTCAATTTCCGAATCTTGATAATGCGGAATGGAATATGCGTTGGCAATTCGCTGAGCTTCTTTGTCTCTAAGCCACATGATTGTCCCACAGCATTCAAAACATTCATTGTAGTAGTCTATAAACAAAACAAAAGCATATCTATTACACTCTAAAACAGCTTTAATAATATTGTGCAATTAGGGATTTTGCACTATGCATGGCGAATAAATTATACTAGTTATGCAAGAAATGCCCTAACTGTAGCAGATACTACTTTTCTGCATATAGCACAAGTGTTAAGTTCTAATGCACACTTGACACAGGCTATCATGTGTCCACAGGGTAAAAATACAACACCTAGTTCATCTTGATAACAAATTTTACATAATTGTTGGTCACACTTTTGTATCTGTTCGTAACACAAGTCTTTTCTTTCAGCCTTATGTATTTGCTCCGCGTGCTCTAACTCTAAAGGCACTTTTATGTCTTGTGCTGCAATCACTTTTTCTTTACGAATAGTGTTCACAAATTCCTGACCTTTAAGCAACACCATGTATTTACAGTTTGGTAACCAACGAGCGTGTTGCACAAAAGGGTCATCAGTCATTTGCCAAACCTTTAAAGCAAATCCACAATAAAAACATATTGTTTTATCCCCTTCACCAGTATAAAAAATCCAGCTTCACTTAGCTGTTTGGTAAGGTGTTTTAATATTAATGGCCAAACATTTTTATAAGATTCGAAACGTTTTTCAACAGAGCTGTACTCTGGGTGTGCTAGTGCTTTAGTCTTGCAAACTCCCAATTTTTCAAAAGCACACGCCAATTCAACACTGTCTATGGATATGGACCACATATATCGACACTACCGTTGGCTGCTAATACATCATTATTATTATTTATTTGTGATTCAGCAACGTAAGTAGCGGCCAAAGGCCTTGTGGTTCGGTAAAATGAATGCACGGGTAGGTTACCCACTTGCTTTCCAAGCATGTAAGGACAGTGAGGAGACCATCGCAAATGGTCTCTAAAGGGATCATCCCCTTCTTCCCAGTGTGAAAGGTCAATACGACAAAACACACAGCGCACCACATCTTCTCGGTTCAAGTAAAAAAAAACGGCTTTTGCAAGTTCATGCGTCGACAAAAAGCCTACAGGCCAGGATTCAAATGTTAACCATCGATCATGTTCTGATTTTAAATTTAACCCACGTGGTAAACCAACTTGCTCACTTGTTGTATTTGGTACTAACGCCATGTGTTATAATAAAACTTTTTCTTATTGTAAGTTATTAACATTGCACAAGAGCACAGAGTACTTTAAAGCATAATGCATGCTAGTTCACTGTCTGTTCATTACGTTAATGGCACATGACGACACCTAAAAGCAAACAAAATAACCCATCACTCACTCAATCAATCAATCAATCAATACTTGTAAATAAAACGTTAACGTTAATTGGCATTAATATATCAAAACACCATTAAAAATAAACTGTATGTTGGCACTAACAGTAACCCATGTACTTATTTTCTTTTTATAAAGCTACAGTCATTTACATTCCCCCACCCTCCCTTTAACCAATATATAAACAAAAATGAATGTCATGTCATTTTGTTCACATTATCATGTTCAAACCTGTGGATATTCGTTGAGTCCATAGGGAACCACCCATAAATTAAATTTATTATTTTTATTTTTAGAAAATCCAACATGGCCTTGTACTTTTCCCAGTCAACAACAACAACATAGCCATTAATCAAGAAAGCAATCATTGTCCCAGTCATGTACAGGTAATGAATTTTTTTTGTCTACGAGTTTTCAGTAGTGGTAAAATGGAATAGCATTTTTAAGTTGGACTTACCTGAGTTTTAAACAGTTCACTCTTTGGCAGTAGTTTCGCTTTAGTGCGTTTCTGGTTTTTTCAGCGACTGCTACGGCGGTAAGGCTATTCTTTCCAAGTTTCTAAAAATAAATAAAATTAACCGCTATAAATACCTAAATTCAGATTAATACATACATTTCATAAAATAAAACATAAAACAAAAAAATGAAACAAGTTAGTTTAAAAAAATCATCTCACCATTACTTGCAGTGACTTGTTGCTCTTCCCTTCTAGTGGGCTCAAATGTGCAATGGTTTCTTCTCACTCAGACATGTAAGGTATGCCGGTTATCTGCAAACAAATAAATAAAATCATTAATTACCTAATCAATAAATAATTGCTTGTAAATATATATATTAATCAATAATGTATAAATGAATAAATATATAAATAAATACCTACCCCACAACAAGGTTAAGTATTTTCCACCAACACCAAAACTGTTAAACAAGACCAGGGGTTTCATGCAACGCAGTGTGTTCAAAGGTAGTCCACCCAAGTGAGAGTGGAAATGATAACGACATGTCTTTATATATGCTACGTTGCATGTATAATCATTTTTTCCCACGCTTTGAACATTCTGTTATCGGTCACGTGGACAGCTAACGCCCAAAGTGAACACCTGTGGCGAATCAAATTTCACATGAACTTGCATTTTGTCACGTACGAAGCAAAACAGGATGTAACTTGTTAACAGTTATCGCGCACGTGGACAGCTAACGTCCCAGGCGAACACCTGTGGTAGATCAAATTTCACATGAACTTGCATTTTGTCACGTACGAAGCAAAACAGGATGTAACTTGTTTAGCGTACATGTGGTTTCACACATGTGTGTGCATGCATTTCACACTCCCCTGCCACCACGATGGTCAGATTATTTCACCTTCAAGCGTCTTGGTCATTTTCCATTGCACTTGTTGTCAAGTCAGATCAGCGCCTTCCAATAAGCTCAAATGAAATTCACCTCCTGCTCCTCGGCAAGTTTGTTTTCTCTACTCGCTTCGACCAACATAGAACCAAGTTCTCATCACCGTTTGCACGTTAAAGGTAAAATATCAGAAAACGAACCCTCGCTCTGTCATAAACCGACCCATCGAAATAGCGATTAATCTATTGAACACAGCCACCGTGGTCAGCGACAGGTTCGTTGAAACACACACACCCAGCCGTATCGTCTCTCTCAACCACCACGCTGCATACACATTATAAACACATAAAGAAAAAGAAAACTTTTTTCAACATGTATGGCGTTAGGCCCTTTGTGATTTTTTTTGGAAAAACTATCTACCACACTCGAAAGGGGGCTTTAGTCCGAGTCCTAGGACACCTCGTACATGTCTCTAGCGTTATTGGTTCATGAAATATCGGCAAAAATCACAAAAAACACGTGTTTACCCCAAAATCGAGTTTCCATAATTTAAAAAAATTACAACGAGTGGTCCATAGCAAAGAGGACGTCTGCCCGAATCCTTGGACCCGTCGTACATGCCTCTAGCGTTATTGGTTCGTGAAATATCGGCAAAATCACAAAAAACACGTGTTTACCCCAAGATCGAGTTTCCAAATTTTTTTAAAAATTATAACGAGTGGTCCATAGCAAAGAGGACGACAGCCCAAGTCCTTGGACCCCTCGTTCATGCCTCTAGCATGATTCGTTCGCGAGATATTAAAAGCGGATGACCTTTTAGTTTTGGTCTTTTAATTAAATAAAGAGCCTATAGGAAAGTAGGGGGCATCACTACGAGTGCTAGGACACCCTGTATGTTCAAATCCGACCATTGGTTAGCGAGATATCAAGTTCGGGGCAAATACGAGGAGGGTTCAAAAAGAAGTGTCTCAGCTCCCCAACTACCACACTACTTACAAAACACAAATTTTTGCTCTAGAGACTTGACATTTATTTCGGGGGTAGAGGGCATAGGGACCTTTCATTTATGTCAAACAAACTGTTTTGTAAACTTCCTAGTTTCCAAAATATAAAATGTTCAAAATTCGAGTGTTTTCAAAAAAACATAAAAAATAAAAAAGTTTTATTACAAAAAATAAAGGTCATAGAGACCATTCGTTTAAGCCATGGAACAACGTTCTACCATGTTTGGTTTTCAAACTATCACCAACTTTCGAAAACAAAAAATTTCAAAAAAAAAAATTCAAAAATATAACGAGTGGTCCATAGGAAAGAGGACGTCAGCTCGAGTCCAACGACACCTCATTTGTCAAAATCGGACCATGCGTTCGAGAAATATTTAACATGGCTGAGGCTTAGTAGTGGGTCGAGGAGGGTTCTGGAGTGAGTTGGAAACCGCCTCACTCCACTACTTTTACCTTCTACAGAAAAAATATGATTTTCATCAATATTTTGTAATTTCACTTAAGGGGAGTTCCAATGGCCTATCTTCTTAATGTTAATTTATAATAATTTCATGTTCCTTTTTCATAAAAACTACTGGGTAGATTTAGATGATATTTTATTTCCACACATAGTGATCATTTCTTAGTACTTTAACTCGGGCGTTCGATGTTTCTACTATTGTGACCGTAATAATATTAGCCTACTTTCGATTTTTGCAAAAAATGAAAGTAGACTTATGAGATCAACACAGGGCGAAAAAAGTGTGTCTGTCTGTGTGTGTGTATGTGTGTGTGTGAGTCTATGTGTGTGTGTGTGTCTGTGTGTCTGTGTGTCTGTGTGTGTGTGTGTGAGTGTGTGTACTCTGAATGTCTGTCCCCCCCTATCAATTCGAACACGGAGAATGCGAATTGAACGAAATTTGGAACAAAGGTAGCACTAGCAAAGGACACCTCAGTGTCATGTTTTATATCGCCGCCATCTTGACGGAAACGTAATGGCGGCCACACAAATGTTCAAAGCTTAAATCAAATTACGACTAACCTAATCATCCGATCTCTACCAAATTTTGCAACAACATACCTTTATGGGGGGAGCATCCTTTGACCACACTAATAAGTCATCAGCGTAATAGTTTGCGGATGGCGGCCATCTTTGTGTGAAAATCAATTCCCCCTATTAATTCAAACACGGTGAAACCAAATGGAACGAAATTTGGTACAGAGGTAGCACTAGCAAAGGGCACCTCAGTGTCATGTTTTATATCGCCGCCATCTTGACAGAAACGTAATGGCGGCCACACGAATGTTCAAAGCTTAAATCAAATTACGATTAACCTAATCATCCGATCTCCACCAAATTTTGCAACTACATACCTTTATGGAGGGAGCATCCTTTGACCAATCTAATAGGTTATTAGCCTAATAGTTTGCGGGTGGCGGCCATCTTTATGTCAAAATTGATTCCCCCTATTATTTCGAACACGGTGGAACCGAATGGAACGAAATTTGGTACAGAGGTAGCACTAGCAAAGGACACCTCATATTCATGTTTAATATCCCTATAGCACGTTGTATTTCAACAAGCTACTACAGCCAACATTCAATCATACTCCTTGAAAAGGACAAAGAGTTATAACAATACCCATGCATTTAGGAGAAAGTAGGCTATATGTTCTTTACTGAACATCTTGTTTTTTTATCTATTCTCGAATTTTTGGTTTAAAAAATGATAAATATATCTTTTTTTTCTCGAAATGTATTTCAGCTAGAAAAAAAAATCGCGTGTTAAAATCTCTCGTACAAGCAGATCTAAAAATGGAAAAAATTTGAGACTTCTGTGATAAGTGACAACTGAAACTAAATATTATTTATGTGAAAAAAAAAACAACAAGTTTTGAGATAATGCCATTTAAAGTATAGAACCAGGAGAAGTACCTCTTCTGGTATAGCTAGTGTATCCCTGGACCATATGAGGGGCTATCAGGATCCTCCACTTCCTCCAACTATCTGGATCCTCTTAAATAGTTTGGGAGATATTGTGAAAAGGTTCAATATATTGTATGGACGCCATATTGGTTTTCTGCTCACCGTGTTCATGTTACTCCCATGGCTTGGGAGTAACATAGCCATTTATAATAGCTAGGCATCAAAAGGGTTAAACAAATGTTTGAGTCCTTATGGGTTGCCTACTATATCAGTAGGAAAATTGACAAGTATGTTTCTTTCAAAGCTCACCGCATTATTAAATTGGAATTAATGTGAGAAATTTGCTGTGGATTTCATATTTATTGTCTCTCAAAGAAATCCTCTCCTTGCACTTGATGGAAATGAGTGCACTCAGTAGGGACCGGATACTTAGGGTTTACCTATTTTTAGCCTATTTTCATTTTTGAAAAAAAAAAAGGCTTATGGGATCACCTTTTGTCCGTGTGTCTGTCAGTGTGTGCGTGTGTGTGTGTGCTTCCCCCCCTAATACCTTCTAAACGGATGGAGCGATTTCAATGAAACTCGGTTATTTCATAGCACTATTCCGGGCGACCACGACCGCGCCCTTTAAATTTTGTTACGTCTCACCAATCCAACATGGCGGCTGTGCGAAATATTTCACCAGCATTCAATATCTCCGAAAAAATTACCGATATCACCCTGGAATTTTGTACGGTGATAAAGGGAACTCCTAAAAGTTCACCTATGTAAATTTTGAAAACCTGGTAACTACAAAACCAACATGGCGGCCAAGCGAAGTTGCGACCTTTAAATAGACGTTTCCCTCGATTTAACCAACCAAACGCAATGAAACTTGGTACAGTATATGTTTATACACATTGTAATAAACCGACATCTAATTTCGTTGAATTGTTCACATAACCTCAAGATGGCGGCTGTGCGAATTATTTCACCGGCATTCTATATCTCTGAAACTATACCGGTATCACCATGATTTTCGTACGGAGATAGAGGGCACTACTGGAAGTTCATATATGAGACTTTCAAATACCAGTTAAGTACAAAACGAATATGGCGGCCAAGCGAAATTGAAGGTTTTTAAATAGACTTTTCTCGGGATTTAATGATCCAAACGCAATGAAACTTCGTACAGCAAATGTTTATATACATTGTAATGCATTGGTATCTAATTTAGTTCAATTGTTTACGTAACCTCAAGATGGCGGCTGTGCGAATTTCGAAAAATTCGTTTTTATTTCTCGTGTTCTAATCATGTGATCGAAGTCAACATTTGCATAATGAACGTAAACAATAATCATCATCTAAGAGTACATAACTCTATGGCCTACATAAATTAAAATCCGACATGGCGACCATCCGAAATATTTAGACGGTTCTCAATATCTATTAATCTACTACAGCAATCACACTGAAATTTTGTAAGTTTATAGAGGCTATAAGCATAAGTTCACCTATAGGACGTTCAATAACCTGGCGAGCACAACTCCAACATGGCGGCGACGCGAAATTTAAATATTCAAATGGACGTTTCTTGCGTTTTAACCATCCGAGCGCAGTGAAACTTGATACGGTATATGCTTATACAAATTGTAATCGACTGGCATCTAATTCATTTCAATTATTTTCATAACCACAATAAGGTGGCTAAGCGAAATTTTAAAATCCCGCTCTTATTTCTCGTGTCCTAATCATGCGATTGAAGTTTGAATAAAACACCTAGACAATAATCTTCATGTAAAAGTACATAAATCTAAGACCTATAATATAGAAATCCAACATGATGACCAACCAAAATATTTAGACGGTCTCAATATCTACGAATCTATTACAGCAATTAAACTAACAATTTGTATGTTGATAGAGGCAATTAATATTAGTAGGATATATGAAAATAGGCTATTTAGTTCTTCACGGAACTACTTGTTTTTCCTTACTTCTACATACAAAAATACTTTAATACTTTTCCGAATCACACTCAAAATTCTGCATACCTAAAAAACTTAATGATAGTCTATGCGAGTACCTAAAATACCAAATTTCAGTTTTGTTCCATTTATGGTAGTACTGTATATTTGTGTTTTTAGTCCATACTTTTTAAAAGAAAAGCACAAGACAGTGTTTATTCTTAGCTCTAGTTGATTGGGAGAAATTCTGCCTGCCAGAAAATTCACATACTTTCAGCACTTTTCTGCTTATATCTTAGTGTGTGGTTATTTACTGCCAGGAAAGTGGGGATAAATCATATTGTTTCCAAGTTCCCTATATTCTAAATAAAAAAGTTAAGTAAACGGTCTAGAGTGTAAAACTCACCTCTGGCATCCTTGGTTTTCTTGATTTTGGTTAATAAACATGTTTAAGGAGAGCAAATATTGCCTAAAAGTGGCGATAATTTGATAATAGACGTATTATTACGTATAATAGAGTATTCTTGTTGTAATCAGATATTATTATATTAATTAGGCATTAATTTGAAGCTTTGCGCAGTTTATGTCACCTTTTGCTACACTTTAGACATAAAAACCTATTTAAAAATCTATTCCACCCATTAAAATCCAAAAGAAAACTATTTTATGTTTTCGAAAACCTAAAGTGACAATTTTAAAACCTAAAAATCTGGTCCCTACTCATGGTTCGTCTATCATTACAACTTATAGTGATGATTTTTGTAGCTACTTGTGTAATAACTAGATATTGTTAGTTTTGATCATTACAGTCCAGACGTACGTCACAAGCTTTTGTAGTTGTTTTTGATTGATTTAGAAGCTTTGCGATATCCTAGTAATGCTTCCCCATGTACTTAGGTGGATGTGGAATTTGGCTGATAACCTGTGTCTCTGTGATGACTGTACTCATCATCATCATCGAAGGCCCACTCCAGTTAACCGGGTGTGGTTTACAAGCCTCCTCCACTCCTTTCTGTCCTTCCATTTTTCCTGTTCCATCACTTCTGCCACATCCAATCCAGCTTCTGTATTGTCCTTCAAAATTTGGTCCAACCACCTTCTTCTCGGCCTTCCAACTGGTCTCTTTCCTTCGACTTCTCTTTCAAATTCCCTTCTTGCTACTCTTTCTTACACATTCTTTTTACATGTCCGAACCAACGTAACCTTGCTTTCTGTATCTTCTGATTTAACGGTTCCATATTTAACTCTTCTCTGATTTTAATATTTTGACTGTACTCGTGGCTGTATATATGTATTCTATGTATGTATTGTACCCAATTGTCATCATATGGAACATGTGTTCGTATCCCAGCTAACTCACGGTCTTTCGAGGTATGGGACGTTCAGGCCCACCATACGACCACATGTTCAGGATTTGAGTCTGTCAGGTAACTACTCTACATGAAAGAAACAACATAATCCTAAATACAACATTTAATTATATAAAATCATGGCTATACAACAAAAATACAAACAAAGGATATTTTACATCTACTTCCCACAATGAAAATCAAGGTTATTTGTGAGTCTCTTCTTAATTAGTGCTTCACTGCACTCAAATACATTTCTAGCATCCTATCATTGATACTTTCTGACATCTACGAGTGTCCATAGTGTTCTTCCCGTGGCACAATTTAACATATACTGGAGTATCACAACACAATAGTCATATTACCACGTTAAATGACATTAATTCAGTAATAATTAAACATTAATCCGTTTTTTACGGGCATTTACTTTCATTAACATAAATTCATTATCTTATGCCTTAATTAACAAGTGTTGTGTCGTGAGAATCGTATTCCCTTTTCCCATCAATATGAAACGCTAAAGTGGTACGTTTTCCCTTCCAAAATACACATGGATAGGAATGTTTATAGTTTCACCATACAACGATTTTCTGGGTCTGGTCGAAATTATTATCGTTACAAACGTATCATGTCATAGAAATCACCTACCCGTCTGCATAAATTAGTGTGAACTGGGCAAAAATGCACTTTAAAAAGATGCCTATATTTATTTGGTTCAGCGTTCCTCCTCAGAGAATAACTGGGCCATATATTATCCGATCACAACGATCCAACACGGTATGTGTGTTGAAACACATCATTTAATTCAATTGGCATCATCACAACAATCATCTCTTAATTACATTTCGAAATATCGAGATTCTTCAGTGCCCCACTATGCTTCTAAAATAAAGGGACCAGGTCAACAGACCTCCCTTTCAAGCAGGCAATAAAATTAGTTCCAGCTGGCCGAGCAAGATGGCCGCCGTCCTCGTGGTCTACTGACCCCCTCCCCCCCCCCCCTTGGCTGCTAGCAAGGTCATCTTTGTTTACAATTGCAGTACAATGGAGTTACACTGAGTGTTGTCTCTAGTAATTGAGTCATTCTAATTATTTAACACCTACATTTATAGTGTAATGGGCTCAACTCGGCTCCTAATTAACATTCATGGCAGGGGATGGATCCTGTAATAGCCTTGCCGTTCTGTGGTGATACTAGTGGCTTTGGGTGCGCATCACGATTGAGAATCCAAGATTTCTCATCAGCAGCTGCCTAAAATAATAATAAGGAAATCTGCGTTTCCTATCCGTCGAACTTGATTCTTACCTCTCAGGGCAGATCAATTAATACATGGCTCACGCAAGGTCTCGAAGTGTATCCCTCGTGGCAAAATTCCTGCGAGCCGTGGATACAGATAACCTCCGTACCACTCGCTGCGAAAATACAAGTATGCTCCAAGGCAATACAATCTCGTAGATTAGCCAACTTTTCCGCCTAGCGTGCAAGCTATGTTAGAATGGTCCCCGCAACTTTATTGACGTAAATCACTTGATTCTACGTTACTTTGCTCGCGGCATGCGGCTCAAACAATACTTCTCATAGATGACTCAATTATTAAAGCACTCACGTCCTCTCTGCAATTACTCTTAAGCCAAAGCTTTAAATAGCTCCTAAAACAGCATAAATTTACTGGCTTACATTACCTTAATGGTTCTCAAATACAATCCTGAGAATTTACCATATTAAATATTCATTCAACAATTCACTGACACTGAACAACTCTCATATCTCGATATATTTTACGTTACTTTCTTACTGTTTACAAAATACAGTATCTTTATATTAGACATGTAACACTTTGAACGTTCTTTAGGCCTGAAATGCCTATTACTTTACTTATTACTGTTACCGACCCCAGATTATTATTATTATTAATATTTAACGTTACCGTTACATTCATCACTCTCTTAGGCCTGAATGGCCCTAAACAAATCACCCTCCAAGCCATATTCTACCAAAATACGAGTGGTGAAAGCTCGTACATAAGTGACTGTAACATCTTAGTCTTAAAGTGATGCTTCGTTGTGTGGTGAACTATCTAATTACATTAACATTTTAAATTTGTACTCACTTTTCATTTTCCGCTGGATTATTCCAGCACACCAGCCACAAACCTGCCATGATGCTTGGTCTAAGCCATCATGCCATATCTCACACGACACATGGTAATAATATTTTTATCACTGGCTTTTCTCATTTTAACACAAGACATATTATTTCACAATACACATAAACACTTTTGAAATCACTGTAATAAAACTTATATACACTTCTCGCACTATTTCACATGTGGATCCTGAATTGGACTCCTACTAACGCCTGACCTCAGAGATGCGATGCAGCTACGACAACCGCTGGTCTCCGTGAAAGTCTATCTTGCGTGTGCGTGCGTTCGATTCTCGTCGCCTTCAATACTGTTCAGTTCACTGTCACGTTTATTTGTGATGCCTTCCAGGCTCCCATAATTGTAGTGATCCTGACGATAATGTGTCATTTATAACTATGACAATACCTCCTGGTATATTCACTGTCCAAAAACATCCTAAATTATTCCTACGCTGTAGCGAACTTATACTTGCGTATGATAATGGATAAATATCTGCTGTGGATTAAATCTTATGTGATTCATGATTACTATTAAGAAGCTGTATGATGTGCTTCCATTGTTCTTCAAATATACTTGAGCGTCGATACTTTAACATTCCGCGCACTTTCCTGCAGCGTATTAGTTACGTGTTGAGTCAAGACGAACTGGAGATGAACTGGAGATGGTCTCGCTGCTCCCCCTATATAAAGGTTTCTCGTAAAATGTAGTCCACTGGAGATACGGGAACGACTCCTTTCATGAAATAATGCATTTCCAGCCAAAATGACGTATACACCTCGTTTGTTTAGGTGTGGAGGTCCCATAATCACTCGCGTGCAAGCGATCGCTTCGGCCAATTAATTACAATTAATTGCCTTCTTCCATAGCGTCATGACGCCAGCCTGGTAAATCCCCTCGTGCGGGTCTCCAAATCATTCCTCTTGCGCGTAGGCCTAGTGTTCACAGACTCATTTCAAGATATAGGCTTTAATTTAGGCGTGAGACCACTCCTAAATTATCTCTCCTAGAATATATTCACCTGGGTGTAAATTTTACTCCATTTCAATGCTCCAATTGGCTGTAATCAATTAATTTCCGTGGACAATTACCCCCTCTCCGGTCTCAAGCGATGTCCATCGGTGAACCCCAGAGTCATTAATTTCGAGCTGTCCTGGCGGTCCAGACGAAATGAGTTCCTTCGGCGTCACTAATCCACGCCCCTCTGCTGGCTGCGATTAGTCAAATGTCAAGCTGGCTTGCCTTCATACGTTTAGCCTTCCAAAACGTACATATGTTTGCATTTTCTTACAATTATTCACTTTAAACAGCTATGATATTCACATTCTAGCCGTGAAATCATGCTATATTATTATATGTCATTATAACTCTCATTGCTTTTCGGGTTCCCTGTAGCTGTTCCCCCTCAGAGATCAATGGTTCGACTCTAGGCAGAATCATGGGCCTGATCTTCTCTGATAAGACCCGAGTTCGATGCCAGTCTGCCGTGTCCCATTGGGCACATGTTTCCCTCGCTAAGCTCGGAAAATTCATTTTGCAAGTGAATTTTTCGGGCCTTCAGATGGCATTGACTCCATGCTATATTTACTTTAAGCGGTCAGTGCTCCCGGGCAATGGGATGTCTCGTTTCCCCACTCCACTATGTCTGCCATCTCGTGTTCTCTTGTTTTGCTCCCTTAGTTCTTCATTCATTTCTTGGAGTTCTGCAGCGGCCTCACACAACTGGTCGTAAAATTCTTTCAACTGACAGCTGCATTCACCCCTCGTTTCCCCTGGGTCTGGGAGCTGGTCGTCTTGCTTTCTCTCTCCCTGGGTCTGCGAGTTTTTCTCAGGATTCTCCACGTGCATATATAATGACTCCCTGCCCATTTGGGTGTGAGTGGCTTGCTCTTCTCTTGTTTCATAATCCTCTGGCGGACTATATAATTTTAAATTCGCTGCATTTACTACAACTTCCCTACCTGTCTCTTCATCTTTGATTCGGTATGCATTATTTTACAAGTCCCTTATAATCAGGTAGGGTCCATGATAGTTATGTTGGAACTTCTTGTATTTCCTGCTCTCTGGATCTGAACTAGCTGTTTTTTTTAACAAGGCGTACTCCCCAACGAGTAGTGGTCTGTGGTAGCGTTTCCTCCTATTTCTTCGCTGCCGTCTGTCCGCTTGTTTCTTGAGATACTCGAATGTTCTCTGGATCCTCAACTCGCGTCCAGGCTGTGCATCTACAGGTGTCCGAATGACGTTATTCCATGGCCTCTCTGGTCTGCTATCAAGATGTAGGCTCACTGGCACTTCTCCTGTCGCTTCATGCACTGTATTGTTAATACAATACTCAATAATCTCTAGTACATCTATCCATTTCCAGTTTTCTATAGAGCAGTATATCTTCATGTACTTTAGCAGTTCCCTCATCACTCTTTCAGCGGAATTCGACTCTGGGTGTCGAACTGTGGACAAAATCTGTCTTATTCCCAGATTTTCCAACTCCCTGCGATATTCTAGGCTGGTAAAACAGCTCCCATGATCAGATAATATGTTCTCCGGCTGCCCTAGTATAGGAATGATTCTTTCCTTCAGCCTCTTAAGTACCTGTTTCGTACTGGTTTTCTGTATTGGACATAGGACTACCATTTTAGAAAACACGTCTAGTGCAACTAGGATGTGTCTATTTCCTCTTCTAGCTCTCGGAAGCGGCCCCAAATTGTCCAATGCCAGAAGCTGACATGGCTTCTCTGGCAAGAGTGGTATCGGTTTTTGCCTCATTAAATACGAGTTAGGCTTTACTCGTTGGCAAATATCACATGTCCTGATTGTATTCCTGACTGTATCTCTAAGTTTTGGCCAAATAAATGCTTCTTTAAGCAGGGCAACAGTTTTGTCTACGCCAGGATGGCCCAAAGCTCCGTGTGCTAACCATACTAGCCTTCTCTGCAATGCTGGTGGTATAACAATCCTGGGTCGAGTGTGGTCTGTACCGCTCCATTTGTGTAGCATCTGGTTAAACCATACATACTCCGCTGATAGTGCCTCAGCTCCAACATACATCGGGGTTCCTCCGACAAGCTTTCCCTCGAAGTAATTTATCATCATCCGAATCCAGGGATCTTCACGTTGAAAAACGGTGATGTTCCTTAGATCATCTAAGGTCTTCTGATCTCTATCTTCTATCTCGATAGCTAGAGCTTCCTCTTCGTCACCTGTCGGGTATCTGCTTAGCAAGTCAGGTATAATATTGTCCTTCCCCGGGCAATACTCGATTTCCACTTGAAATTGCTGTATATACAAGGACCACCTCGTCAGTCTTTGACTCGACAAGTCAGTTTTCAACAGGAATGTTAGGGCTTTATGGTCCGTTCTCAATATAATTCTGAAGCCATAAATTAATTTTCTCCAATATTGTAAGGCATACAGTATTGCGAGTAATTCGATTTCCGTGACCGTATAATTCTTTTCATTAGGTTTTAACCTTCTGCTTATGAATGCAATATAAGTTTTCTCCTCTGGCCTTTAAATAATGTTTTTCGGCTACAGGATACGGCTTTTGTCTGAATGGAGTCCAGTCACTAACTTGGAACACGTATTGGAAATTCTTGATCCGGCCAGGTCTCGAATCGAAGACTCCTTTGTACTCAAATAGCAGTTCCCTTAGCATTTGCTTATGCTCTGGACCAATTTTAGCTTCTTCTATCTTTTCTCACAGGCATTCTTCAAATTGTGGTTCGAGGTCCTTTTCAATGTCTGCGGCCAGTGTTGCCAACTCTTCCTCGATGTCCTCTGTTGGAAATACCGCATCCCCAGTCATATCTTCGTATGTATGCCATACGTACTCTTCTGGTCTCGTTTCATTGTGTTTTAATGAGAGCTCTAAATCTTCCTTTCCCTCACTTGCGCGAAACATAACAATGTCTTGCGAGAGATCTATTATGACCTTATATTCTCTTATGAAATCCATGCCAACAATAACGTTAAAAGGCAGCTTATTCACAAGTAGGAAGCTCTGTGAAAATGTAGAGTTCCCTATCTGTAAATCTAAAAATACTTGGTATCTGCATATCATAACTTTATCTGGTATCACGCCTATTATCCTCACGCTTGAAATAGGTATTTTCAATACGTGGACTTTACTTTGGATTTCATTATATAACGCCTGGGTAATCAGACATACCGTTGAGCCTGTATCTAGAAGACTTCTTATCTTCATGCCTGCGATGTTTACAATTATAATGGGTAGTTCCCTTCTCACATTGACCGTCCCTTCATCTAGGTCTTCAATAAGTTCCTCAGGTTTGGCAATCCAGTTAACCACATTCACTGTATTCCATCCTGTATTTATCTCTATTTGGTCATTTAATTTTGGTGTTTTTTTTCCATTGCTCCATTCTTTGTGGAGTTCTTCTGTCTGTCTTCGTACTGCTGAAGTTCCAGACTCTTGGCTCCGTCATCATTCTTATAGATGTCGGGTGACCTCCTATTCTTAATCGCTTCATCCTAATGTACTTGCAATTTTCTATTGTCGTCTCCACGCTCTTCCATGTATCTTAATGATGCGTGATAGCGTTCTTCCGCTTCTTCATCGAACCCGCGACTCTGTTCTTGGGATCTCCATTCACGGTTGTTCCCATTTCGGCCATAATTTCTTCGGTTATCAGGCTGACGGTCTCTCGTATCGCGCTGATTCCAGGCTTTCCTTCCTCGGTATCCGCGGTTCGACCTTCCTCTGTACGCTGGCCTCCAATTCTGATTTTCCCGTTCTTCGCGTTGCCAGTCTGATTTCTCCCTTTCGGTGCTAGTAGACTTACTTTTAGTCTGCACCTTAGTCGATTCAGTAGGTGTGGTAGTCATGTTGACTTGTTCCACGTTCCGACTTTGCCTTGTGTGCTGCACCGTGGTGAGATCGAGCTGCCTCAGCACTTCCTCCATGTCAGTCGCTGTCTTGGCGTTTGCCGAGATTAATAGACGTTGTACTTCATACGGTAACCGCTTGGCTATCGCTATACACAGATCTGACTCTCTAAGCCCTTCATTAAGTTCTCGGAAACGGCACAATTGCGCTATGAAGAACTCGGCGTACTTCGTAGGATTATTTGTACTATAGTGCCTGGAGTACAAGTCCAATCTGAGGTTCTGTTGTATATTTGCGTTCCAGTACCTGCTTAAAAATGCCTGGCGAAATTCGTCAACGGTGTCGAACGTGTAACGAAAACTCCTAAACCATAAGGCGCACTCGGCTTCCGTCAGTTTTTCGATAGCTCTCAACCTTCGCTCTGGCGGTACCTTCGCGTCATTCAAGTACTCGGAAACCTCTTTAAGCCAGTGTTTGGGTGTCATGTTAGAATTACTCCCAGAATATTTCTTCGGTTTCTCGTCACTAGCCCTCACAACAGTGACTATTTGATTTTGAACAGCATTTTCATGCGGTGTGGACATAGCAATAGGTATACCAGGCGTGGTATACGGGCTGTCACTTGGCATGGCTGCATTCTTTGGAGTGGGCTGTATCTCTATATCTGCCCATTTATTTCTCCTATTTTCATCTATGCTTCCTTCGCTAGATCTAGGATTTCGCAATATGGATTCCTCCTATGCGATCATTCTAGTTTCTATTTGGCTGTGCCTATTTTCTGCCCTTTCTAAACGAGCTAATGTATCTCGTTCTATTTTTTTCCAAGCGATCCCGGTTTTTATCTGCCATAGAAAATACTTTCTCCTTGTCATCCTTAAGGCTTTCTTTCATATGGGTAATTTCCCCTGCTAGACTCTGTCTTACCTCGGCAAGAGTTTTATCGCTGGCTTCAGTCTTCAAGCCTTCTCGAAGTTCCAATTCTTCTCGTAAGCCTGCAACTTCTTTCTGTATGTGACCATGCATATGGGAGATTTCGGTCCTTATTTTCGTAATTTCTCCCTGGTCCTCATCCTGCCTTTTATGAATGACTGCTAGATCATTCTGAGTTTGTTCTAACTCTTTTTGAACCTTTCCTACCTGCCCTTTCATGTTTGATATGATTTCCTTATTCCCTTGAGCAGAAGTGTTTATTTCATTGATCTCCTTGCATTGGTCAAGGATATTCTGATCCTGCTTCCTTAAGGCTTCGTCTACCGCCTTTGCGTAGCTTGCCATCCGACTATTCCATTTTCCGTCGCTGTCTTCGAGCCTTTGATCCACGGTCTGAGTGAACGTATTAAATTTCTCTTGCTGACGCTTAGTATTCGCTTCATTCTGACTTTGAATGTCTTTAAGCTCTATGGACATACTGTTTAAGTTATCATTAATCTCACGCTGTGATTCTCTTCACGCTTGCAGATTATTTTCTAGTTTTAGCTCTATTGACTCAAAGCGTTTGTCGTTATTAGCTGGGGGGCGTGGTGGCTCAGCGGTCTAGCTGTGTGCCTCTCACCAAGGCGGTCCGGGTTCGATTCCCGGTCAATGCATGTGAGATTTTCGAAGTGAAATGCCATGTCCTGTGGTTCGGATTCCACGTTAAAAGGAGGTCCCGTGGCTCATAATCACAAGATTCACGGTCACGTAAAACTACAATCTTCCTTCCTTTTCGTTATTAGCTTGCATCTCTGAAACTACGCTAACAATATTCTTAGTTACCTCTTGCTTAATAGACTCGTTAACGTCATCAATTTTTATTGACCTCTAATAGGTTTAAATCTAACTGATTATTTACTGTAGCCAACATCTGGCTTACCTCAGTTTGATTAGCCTCTAATCTAGTGTTCATTTCAGTTTGATTACTCTCTGAGTATTTACTGTAGCCAACATCTGGCTCATTTCAGTTTGATTAGCCTCTAATCTAGTGTTCATATCAGTTTGATTACTCTCTGAGTATTTATTTCATTTTGAAATGCTTTGGCATCTTCCCTACTCTTAGCATGAGTAGTATCAAAATGTTCTCTTAACTCCGCGATACACTTGAGTACCTCCTCAGTTCCAGCCATCCTGTATTTCTTATTTTGAGATTCAGGCAGGCCGCAGCTGAGCATGCTGGCGCGTTCTATTGGGAAAAAGAATTCCGATATCGCGACAACAACACATCATATTACACAGTGCCGAAACCACCTATGGAATGGGTATAGACCCTCGTACCCGTCTGACAACAGTGTCTAATGTCTGAGTATCACCTAAAAAAGACTCACAATTGCTCAAACACAGTGTGAGGAGAAAAAAATATTATTATGGTTTTCCCCATGAAAACCATGCTATTATCATGGGGGTTTCTGAATCCCATAAGCCTTCCACGTATCTGGGCGCCATGATAATGAAGTGAGTAGCTTGAGCCATTTTTATGTGATAAGTTACTCCTTTGTACCATTTTTATCTGATGTGATCAATGCACGCCTTTGTGAAACCTTGGTCTGTGAAGCTATTAATAGCCCTCTGATGTCTTAATACCATATATGGACATATCTGCATCTTGTCCCCTTATTGGCCAGTGATTTATATTTTGGAAGGGGTCGTGACCAATCAAATTTTAGCACGCAGTTACCTTTGTTTTGCGTCGTCATTTGCTTTGTTTCGAGGCATTTCTTTCTCGCAGCCAAGTAGGCTAGTCGTATTCCCATATTCTTGGGGAAGTGCCCGCGTTCAAGGTGAAACCATGGCGAGGTGTCTGTATGTCGTAATCAGTAATTGCTTTACTGTAGTTCTGTTTCATATTTCGGTAATTTAAAACTCTTTTCTGTGTTATTTTCTTTTGGTCGCGTGTACTTGCCCCCTCCCGATATTTTCCCTCCGCCCTTTGTGTGCGTGTAATTGCTGGTAAGTTTTTGTTTTGTATGATAGTGTTATTTTCATTTATTTTGATAACGTAGTTTTTGTACTTTAAGGGTTGAAAGTCATGTATGTGGGCTTGTCTTCGCTTTACTCTGGTGTGCTTGACGGTGGGTTTGCCTACCTTGTAGGGGGGCACCTTTGGGTCTGTCATCCAGAGTGTATCTTATCGTAGAACAACATAACGGGATTGGAGATTATTTTTCTTGCTTCCCGTAATGCTTTGTTCTTTATCTTAATGAGTTCACAAAAGGAGGTCTCACCATTGCTATTTGCTGGTGACCTAACCTGTGATATTCTTGTGTCTGTGAATGCCCATATTTTGCGCATCACATATTTTCGTCGTCTTTGTGTGCCCTTATCTCCTACGCATACTTTCAATTTTTAAAGTATATTTTTGGCTTTGCCGATAATTTAATGTAATTTTTACTTTTGTCTAAATTCCTATTTTTCTCGTAACTCACTAGATCTTACATGTGTCTCCGCGTCTTTCTTCCTCATTCCTCCCCTCCCTCTCACCCCTCTCCACCCCGTTCTGAACCATTGTACCCCCCCCTCCTATTTTGTTCATCCCTTTTGACACGCTTTGTCTAAATTTTTAGAACGTATCTTGACTTCGTTGAGTGTAGTCGTTTCTGAGTTTTGTCTTTTTTATCTAATTACGACATACTTACATTTAGTCATCGTTTCATTTTGCCTTGAACACGTTACCTTAACTTATCTTATTTTATTTCATTTTAATATAATTTAATTTAGTATATTTTCGATTTTCTTCCTAATTTGTATTTTTTTTTGCGGTAAATTAATTTTGTGTTTAATTTGTTGGTCATTTCTCTTCTTGCTTTTAATATCTCTGGGATCGTTGTACATTGTGGTTCTTATTTAAATACATTTTATCTTTGCCTAAGTATCTCTGCTTTTGCGTCACGTCTTATTTTAATTTTAGTAACCTTCTTCGAGTTTTGTCTGGTTTTTGCTATATTTCGGTTTGTCGGTCTTATTAGCGTACTTGTGACGTTAATACGACCTACACGGCCTCTGATTTAAATTTGTTCATCTTTGGATTTTACCGTAGTTTAATTTTAATTAGCTTTCCCCCTTCCTTTTGGGATTGCTTTCTGGTTTGCCTTTTAAAATTTGGGCCCAGCGAAAGCCAAGCAAGACTGCGATCTCCCCGTTTTTCTTTCTTCTATTTTATTTTTATTTTATATTTCTTCGGGGATAGGGGAAGAGCTTCAGCTACGTTTCCACTGACGTCTGCTGCGTACGTAAGTATATGTTTATTTCTATTACTTCATCTTAAGTTGCGTACAAGC
The DNA here is from genome assembly GCA_946902985.2 of Meconema thalassinum. Taxonomy (NCBI): domain Eukaryota; kingdom Metazoa; phylum Arthropoda; class Insecta; order Orthoptera; family Tettigoniidae; genus Meconema; species Meconema thalassinum. The sequence goes on from OX336390.1 coordinate 591,715,745, forward strand.
TTATCATGCTATTCCCCACAGACGGGCGCCATGATAATGAAAATGAAGGATTAGAGATATCCGTGGCCAGGTTGCGCAATGCCAAGATCACTTATATTGCACTGATGCAGGCGATTCCATAATGAATTAATACCGCCTCACGTTGCCTGGGCCATGATAATGAATAGAGTAGCTGGTGTCTATAAGTAGGTGGGTGCTCAACCCTAACAAGATACATTTAAGCATGTCTTAAGGAGGATTATCAACATTTATTTTGACGTGAAGGCTTATTAACAAATGGGACGCGGCCTTTTTCTAATATATACTAATTTCTCTGCTGTACTTGCTTCTACCATTAATATCTTGGCCGACTTTTAGTAGTACCTGTGACTCAATCCTAGTACAATAACACCTCCTCCATGTACCCAATTGTCATCATGTGGAACATGTGTTCGTATCCCAGCTAACTCACGGTCTTTCGAGGTATGGGACGTTCATGTCCACCATACGACCACATGTTCAGGATTTGAGTCTGTCAGGTAACAACTCTACATGAAAGAAACAACATAATCCTAAATACAACATTTAATGATATAAAATCATGGCTATACAACAAAAATACAAACAAAGGATATTTTACATTTACTTCCCACAATGAAAATCAAGGTTATTTGCGAGTCTCTCCTTAATTAGTGCTTCACTGCACTCAAATCCATTTCTAGCATCCTATCATTGATACTTTCTGACATCTACGAGTGTCCATAGTGTTCTTCCCGTGGCACAATTTAACATATACTGGAGTATCACAACACAATAGTCATATTATCACGTTAAATGACATTAATTCAGTAATAATTAAACATTAATCCGTTTTTTACGGGCATTTACTTTCATTAACATAAATTCATTATCTTATGCCTTAATTAACAAGTGTTGTGTCGTGAGAATCGTATTCCCTTTTCCCATCAATATGAAACGCTAAAGTGGTACGTTTTCCCTTCCAAAATACACATGGATAGAAATGTTTATGGTTTCACCATACAACGATTTTCTGGGTCTGGTCGAAATTATTATCGTTACAAACGTATCATGTCATAGAAATCACCTACCCGTCTGCATAAATTAGTGTGAACTGGGCAAAAATGCACTTTAAAAAGATGCCTATATTTATTTGGTTCAGCGTTCCTCCTCAGAGAATAACAGGGCCATATATTATCCGATCACAACGATCCAACACGGTATGTGTGTTGAAACACATCATTTACTTCAATTGGCATCATCACAACAATCATCTCTTAATTACATTTCGAAATATCGAGATTCTTCAGTGCCCCACTATGCTTCTAAAATAAAGGGACCAGGTCAACAGACCTCCCTTTCAAGCAGGCAATAAAATTAGTTCCAGCTGGCCGAGCAAGATGGCCGCCGTCCTCGTGGTCTACTGACCCCCCCCCCCCCTTGGCTGCTAGCAAGGTCATCTTTGTTTACAATTGCAGTACAATGGAGTTACACTGAGTGTTGTCTCTAGTAATTGAGTCATTCTAATTATTTAACACCTACATTTATAGTGTAATGGGCTCAACTCGGCTCCTAATTAACATTCATGGCAGGGGATGGATCCTGTAATAGCCTTGCCGTTCTGTGGTGATACTAGTGGCTTTGGGCGCGCATCACGATTGAGAATCCAAGATTTCTCATCAGCAGCTGCCTAAAATAATAATAAGGAAATCTGCGTTTCCTATCCGTCGAACTTGATTCTTACCTCTCAGGGCAGATCAATTAATACATGGCTCACGCAAGGTCTCGAAGTGTATCCCTCGTGGCACAATTCCTGCGAGCCGTGGATACAGATAACCTCCGTACCACTCGCTGCGAAAATACAAGTATGCTCCAAGGCAATACAATCTCGTAGATTAGCCAACTTTTCCGCCTAGCGTGCAAGCTATGTTAGAATGGTCCCCGCAACTTTATTGACGTAAATCACTTGATTCTACGTTACTTTGCTCGCGGCATGCGGCTCAAACAATACTTCTCATAGATGACTCAATTATTAAAGCACTCACGTCCTCTCTGCAATTACTCTTAAGCCAAAGCTTTAAATAGCTCCTAAAACAGCATAAATTTACTGGCTTACATTACCTTAATGGTTCTCAAATACAATCCTGAGAATTTACCATATTAAATATTCATTCAACAATTCACTGACACTGAAAAACTCTCATATCTCGATATATTTTACGTTACTTTCTTACTGTTTACAAAATACAGTATCTTTATATTAGACATGACACACTTTGAACGTTCTTTAGGCCTGAAATGCCTATTACTTTACTTATTACTGTTACCGACCCCAGATTATTATTATTATTAATATTTAACGTTACCGTTACATTCATCACTCTCTTAGGCCTGAATGGCCCTAAACAAATCACCCTCCAAGCCATATTCTACCAAAATACGAGTGGTGAAAGCTCGTACATAAGTGACTGTAACATCTTAGTCTTAAAGTGATGCTTCGTTGTGTGGTGAACTATCTAATTACATTAACATTTTAAATTTGTACTCACTTTTCATTTTCCGCTGGATTATTCCAGCACACCAGCCACGAACCTGCCATGATGCTTGGTCTAAGCCATCATGCCATATCTCACACGACACATGGTAATAATATTTTTATCACTGGCTTTTCTCATTTTAACACAAGACATATTATTTCACAATACACATAAACACTTTTGAAATCACTGTAATAAAACTTATATACACTTCTCGCACTATTTCACATGTGGATCCTGAATTGGACTCCTACTAACTCCTGACCTCAGAGATGCGATGCAGCTACGACAACCGCTGGTCTCCGTGAAAGTCTATCTTGCGTGTGCGTGCGTTCGATTCTCGTCGCCTTCAATACTGTTCAGTTCACTGTCACGTTTATTTGTGATGCCTTCTAGGCTCCCATAATTGTAGTGATCCTGACGATAATGTGTCATTTATAACTATGACAATACCTCCTGGTATATTCACTGTCCAAAAACATCCTAAATTATTCCTACGCTGTAGCGAACTTATACTTGCGTATGATAATGGATGAATATCTGTTGTAGATTAAATCTTATGTGATTCATGATTACTATTAAGAAGCTGTATGATGTGCTTCCATTGTTCTTCAAATATACTTGAGCGTCGATACTTTAACATTCCGCGCACTTTCCTGCAGCGTATTAGTTACGTGTTGAGTCAAGACGAACTGGAGATGAACTGGAGATGGTCTCGCTGCTCCCCCTATATAAAGATTTCTCGTAAAATGTAGTCCACTGGAGATACGGGAACGACTCCTTTCTTGAAATAATGCATTTCCAGCCAAAATGACGTACACACCTCGTTTGTCTAGGTGTGGATGTCCCATAATCACTCGCGTGCAAGCGATCGCTTCGGCCAATTAATTACAATTAATTGCCTTCTTCCATAGCGTCATGACGCCAGCCTGGTAAATCCCCTCGTGCGGGTCTCCAAATCATTCCTCTTGCACGTAGGCCTAGTGTTCACAGGCTCATTTCAAGATATAGGCTTTAATTTAGGCGTGAGACTACTCCTAAATTATCTCTCCTAGAATATATTCACCTGGGTGTAATTTTTACTCCATTTCAATGCTCCAATCGGCTGTAATCAATTAATTTCCGTGGACAATTACCCCCTCTCCGGTCTCAAGCGTTGTCCATCGGTGAACCCCAGAGTCATTAATTTCGAGCTGTCCTGGCGGTCCAGACGAAATGAGTTCCTTCGGCGTCACTAATCCACGCCCCTCTGCTGGCTGCGATTAGTCAAATGTCAAGCTGGCTTGCCTTCATACGGTTAGCCTTCCAAAACGTACATATGTTTGTATTTTCTTACAATTATTCACTTTAAACAGCTATGATATTCACATTCTAGCCGTGAAATCATGCTATATTATTATATGTCATTATAACTCTCATTGCTTTTCGGGTTCCCTGTAGCTGTTCCCCCTCAGAGATCAATGGTTCGACTCTAGGCAGAATCATGGGCCTGGTCTTCTCGGATAAGACCCGAGTTCGATGCCAGTCTGCCGTGTCCCATTGGGCACAGTATGTATGTATTCTTTATTGTCAGACAGATAGACTCCACTAGTGACAATATAATAATTAACAAAAAATTTACAATTATAAACAAAACAAAAACAGCAAACACGTACAAAAATAGAAATACACTAATCTATTATAAATCAGCAACCACAACCATACAGACACGCACTCAAACATCCTATGTCAAGCATTCATTCATGCAATCCCTTTGTACAAGAAACATTACAATAATTATTACTGAAAGGACAAGTAGTTCCGTGAAGAACTATACAGCCTATTTTCATATATCCTGCTCATGTTAATTGTCTCTATCAACATACAAAGTTTCAGTTTAATTGCTGTAACAGATTCGTAGATATTGAGAACCGTCTAAATATTTCATATGGTCGCCAGGATGGATTTTTATTTTTGTACTATTACATTAAGATTATTGTGTACGTGTGGTATTCAAACTTCAATCGCATGATTAGAACACAAGAAGTAAAAACGAGATTTTAATAGTACGCACACCAGCCATCTTGTGATTATGCAAACAATTGAAATAAATTACATGCCAGTGGATCAACAATTGTATAAGCATTTAACGTGCAACGTTTCACGGCACTCGAATAGTTAATTCGCGAGAAACGTCCATTTAAATATTTATACTTCGCGTCGCCGCCATGTTGGATTTGTGCTCACCAGGTTACTGAAAGTCCTATAGGTGAACATATGTTCATAGTCTCTATGAACATAAAAATATTCAGTTTGGTTGCTGTAAATGATTCATAGATATTGAGAACCGTCTAAATATTTCGGAAGCTCGCCATTTAGGATTGTTATATGTATAGGCCATAGAGTTATGTACCATTCAAGGACAATTATTGCCTAGCTTCATTATTCAAACTTTCACTTCGATCGCATGATTACGACACAAGAATAAAAACTTAATTTTAAAATTTCGCACAGCCGCCATCTTGAGGTTATGTAAACAATTGAATTAAATTAGATGGCAGTGCATTACAATCTTCAAAATCATTTTCTGTACCACATTTCACTGCGCTCAGAGAGTTAAATCACGAGAAAAGTCTAATAAAATATTTCTAATTCGCTTAGTCACCATGTTCGTTTTGTACTTTACAGGTTTATGAAATATACATATGTAAACTTGTATCAGTACCCTTTATCACCGTACAAAATTGCATGATGCTATCTGTAATAGTTTCGGAGATATAGAATGTCAGTGAAATATTTCGCAAAGCCGCCATTTTGAGATTAAGTAAACAATTGAACTAAATTAGACTCCAATGCATTACAATGTGTATAAACATTTGCTGTACCACGTTTCATTACGTTTGGATAATTAAATCGCGAGAAATGTCTATTTAAAAGTCTCAGTTTCGCTTGACCGCCATGTTGGTTTTGTAGTCACTAGGTTTTTGAAAGTCTCATAGGTGAACTTCTAGTAGTACCCTTTATCACCGTACACAATTTCAGGGCGATATCGGTAATAGTTTCGGAGATATTGAATGCTTGTGAAATATTTCGCACAGCCGCCATGTTGGATTGGTGAGACGTAAAAAAAATTGAAGGGCATAGTTGAGTTCGCCGGGAATAGTGCTATGAACTTACCGAGTTTCATTGAAATCGCTCCAGCCGTTTAGATTTTATTAGGGGGGAACACACACACCTCACACATACACACACACACACACACACACACACGGACAAAAGGTGATCTCATAAGCCTATTTTTTCAAAATTGAAAATAGGCTAAAAACTAACAACAGTAAACGTAAAAAGGCAAAAACATAAAATAAAAGATAAGAAGAAAAAGTTCAGAAACTGGGGAAAGTAATACAAGAGCGACATTCAAAGATCTAGATAACAGCATACAAAAAATACATTACTTCAGTCGCTCGTACATTCAATCAAAAAATCAATCAACCATTCATTCAACCACATGTTAAATCAATCAACGCAAATAGAAATTAACACAATATGCATACACTATTTTACAGGCCACTTGAGATATTTCCCATAACAGTTGATAGAGAGTCGAAGTGAATATCAGTAGCACTTTTACTCTACATCAAGCTGTATGTTGACTGCAACCGGATCAGACATGAATTTTTGTGCACATTAATTCTCGACCTGACCCCATCGAACGTGTAATTCCGTCTGGTTGTTCTCTGAGGGACGTGAAAACCCAAGTCAGCTAGCAACTGATTAGAGTGAATTCCGAAATTTACCAGCTTCCAAAGGAATCTCACGTCACCCACTGTGCGCCGACTGCTAAGTGGAGGAAGACCGTAACACGTTGCAATAACTCTCATACTCAGCTATATGGTACGGTCGTCCACCCCTGTAAGAGAGCCATTTAATAAATCACTTTTGCACACGTTCGATGGCGTCAATTTTATTACTGTGAAAGGGATTCCAGATCACACTACAGTATTCTAATTTAGGCCGAATGAGTGACTTAAATAATTTGGATAGAGTTATGTCCGAAAAAGAATTTAAACAATTTCTTTTTAAAAATCCCAGGATCCGGAAACTTTCACGACATATTTTTGAAATATGTTCATCGAACGAGAAATTATTAGTGATTGTCATCCCTAGATCCTTAATGGTTGACACTCTACCTAGCGTTTCATTTTTAATACAATAATTAAACTTGGGTCTCTCACCGCTGGGTCCGTGGTTCAAATCCCGGTCACTCCATGTGAGATCTGTGCTGGACAAAACGGAGGCAGACAGGTTTTTCTCCGGGTACTCCGGTTTTCCCTGTCACTATTTCATTCCAGCAACACTCTCCACTATCATTTCATTTCATCAGTCATTCATTTAATCATTGCCCCAGAGGAGTGCGACAGGCTTCGGCAGCCGGCACACTTCATGTCCTCGCCGCTAGATGGGGGCTTCATTCATTCCATTCCTGACCCGGTCGGAGACTGGAAGCAGGCTGTGGATTTTCATTTTCAATTAAACTTGGGTAGGAGGTTACGTTTCAATGAAACTGACAAAACTTTACATTTTTCAGTATTCAATTTCAGTTTCCATGTTTCACACCATTCACTGAGTTGGTGTAGGTCTTGTTGCAACAACTCACAGTCATTTATAGTTCGGATGGGCATATACAGTTTAAGGTCGTCAGCGTACAACAGGCACCTAGAATTATGAATTATACGAGGGATATCATTTACAAAAAGTATGAAGAGCAGAGGGCCCAATACAGAACCCTGAGGGACACCGGAAGTAACGATAACAGATTTAGACTTATTATTATTAATTACAACTGATTGGGTTCTTTTTGAGAGGTAGCTTTTGAAGAAACGTAAAAGATTACCATTTATACCAAAGTTTGAAAGTTTATGAAGCAGTAGGTTGTGATGTACGCTGTCGAAAGCCCTAGAGAAATCAGTATAGATAACATCAGCACTACCACGGTTATTCATAAAGGTGTATACATCATGAGTGAAGACTGCTAGGTTGGTAGCAGTGGATCGCCTAGGAAGGAAGCCGTGCTGAAATTCAGTGATGAATGGTGACACGTGAGCGTACACTTCGTCCCGAACAATTGATTCAAAGACTCGCGCGAAAATAGACATTAGTGATACTGGCTTGTAATTTACCACCTTCTGCCTGGAGCCTTTCTTTAACACTGGGGTTATATGAACTGATTTCCAGTAATCCTGAAACACTCCTTCACTGATGGCTTGGTTGAATAGAATGTAAAGTGGACGAGATAGCTGGTGGCATAAAGATTTAATTATTTCTATAGGAATGGCATCAGGACCGGGAGACTTGCCAGAGGATAGATTATGTAATTTATTCTTGATGCAGTCTTCGGAAATATGGAAGTAAGAAATGCTGTCGTTACTCGAGGGTGGCAGATCAGGTAATGGTGGCGGTATAGAATTTACTGGAAGGAATAAGGTTTCGAAATAATCAGAAAACAGCTCACAGGCAGAGTTTGCATCAGTACTGGTACGTCCGTCGTACTCGAGCGAGACTGGTAATCTGGTGTTCCTAGATCTCTGCTTAATGAAGGACCATAGTCTGTTCGGATTAGTTTTAACACTGGAGTCTATGTCTTCCAGGTAGGCGTCATACTTTCGGCGTTGAATTTCATTGAATTCGAGTCTCCTGACCACAAATTCAATTCTATGGCATTCCAAAGAAGAGCGTTTCCATTGACGATGAGCCCTATTTTTTGAGTGTAGCGCGCTGATTACATCTGCATCAAACCAAGGTGGATAACGGTAGGGATTAACCTTCACACGAGGAACTGCTTCTCGAACTGCGGATATCAAGAGATCATAAAATATCTCACAATTCTCATTAATGTCGTTCCTGATATCAAGGAGGGACCATGGGCAATAATCCAGCAGAAGTTTCAGGTGGTTCATGTCTGCTTTCTTCCAGTTAGAAATTTCCCTGCGAGGTGGTTTTTGAAATAAACTAGTGTCTTGAAAATCAATGTTCCATATTAGAGCACTATGGTCGGATGGAATCAACCCCGGTTTTTCTAATTCTACAGACTGAGAGATTTTAGTAATATTAGTAAACAGTAGATCGAGGTAGTTTTGTCCGCGCGTGAGATGTGGATTCAATTGATGCAGAGAGAATTCCTCAATTATCTCGCAGAAGATAGAGTTCACTGCACTTTCAGTTAGTTTTAAAGGTATGAGAGAAGGCCCTTCCTGCTGTCCCCATGAGATGTCCGGCATGTTGAAATCCCCACACAATATAACTGTATCCTTGTCCTTCAACAGGGCGTGCACCCTGCTGAGTGAGGTATGTAGCTCCTCCAGGCGGTTTAACGAGGCACGCGGGGGCAGGTACACACAGCCCACGAACACACTAGACCTTCCTTGGATTTCCAACCAAATAATCTCGCATTCACGTTCTAAGTCCGCTCTTCTCCTAGCACGCAACTGAGACTGCGTAGCAATGACAACACAACCCCCACGCCCAGGCCTGTCTCTTCTAAATATGTCATGAGTCTTAGAAAAGGCAAGTTCTGAGTCAAGAACACTGTCAAAAAGCCAAGACTGTATTTGTAATTGTGGCTAGGATTGGTAAGGAGCCGGGGACATTAAATTCGGTACAATTGCAACGTTTACCTGGGCGTGAAAGTGAGGTTCACGGAAAACCACTTTTAGGATGACTCAAATTCTCGAACGAGAATAAAATTTCTCGGCAAAGAATAGAATTGAACTCAGACCTCCGTAGTGCCAGGCACTATACTGCTCCACGAGGTGGACTATGTCACAAGCACCTAAATGAAATAATATCAAAGACACACGTTTTACGGACTTCGATACTTCGTCCAGTACGTGCCCAGTTCTAACTTAAACATCAACGACAAAGCTTTATGATTGATGACGATGATTTGAAGAAATTATCTGAATTCAACATTCTGCCATTGTCTTCGCACCTTTTCTCCCCGCCCCATGCGCAAATTTGGAACTATTGAACACGCAAAGAAACAGTCAGTTCTGAGATCTCCAAGAGGTAATAAATCTTGGAAAATAATAAACCTCAACGTACTTCCTTCTTTAATCTGCCAGAGACAACGATATCGACCTAACAGAAGAGGAAGATGCATTGTACCTGCCCGGAATGCAGAAGATTCTCAAAGGCGGTCCCTCAACTGTTACTCTTCGATGTATTCTCCTGCAGATCATTCCCATACTGATTATCTATGTGTCAGATGTTTTTACGGCCAGATGTCCTCCTGACGTCAACCTGATAGCAAGAGTTAATCTTTACCTAGGTACATTATGAGTGAAGCAATCTTTCTGTCCGATTGTTTTGTACTTTCGGCTAAAACTGTGTTTTCATCTCAATACAGTGACCAAATATACCCTCGGTTTAATTTTTGTCTGTTTGTCTCTATATTTGTTTGACTGTGTGTCTATTTGACTGTCTCTATGATTTTCTGTTTGACTATACATTGTGTGTTTGTTTGTTTGTTTGTCTGTATATCTGTGTGACTGTTTGTATGATTTTCTGTTTGACCGATTGACTGTACGATTGCGTGTATATCTGTCTGACTGTACGTTTGTCTGTTTGTCTGTATATCTGTTTGAATATATGTATGGTTGTGTGTTTGACTGTTTGTATATCTATGTGACTGTTGGAATGATTGTTTGTCTGTTTGACTGTTTGCCTCCTTGGTGGTTTGTCTGTTTGATTGTATTATTGTCTGTTTGACTGATTGTCCGTTTGACTGTTTGGCTGTTTGTCTGTATATCTGTTTTACTGTGTGTATGGTTGTCTGTGTGACTGTTTCACTTTTTGACTGTTTGTCTGTCTGTATATCCGTTTGACTGTTTGTATGATTGCCCGTTTGTCTGTTTGACTGTACAATAGTTTGATTGTTTGTCTGTATATCTGCTTGTCCGCTGAACTGTTTTTCTGTTTCACTGTTTGCCTGTATATCTGTTTGATTGTTTGGCTGTATATATTTTTGATTGTTTATCTGTATATCGTGTTTTTGTCTGTTTGTCTGTTCATCTGTTTGACTGTTTGTCTGTATGTCTGTTTGATTGTTTGTCTGTGTGTTAAGGGTTGTCGTCAAAACTATGGTAGTGAATAATATGAAAATTGGCTTGTAAGTAAAAGGTACCTGTAAAATAAAAGTGAGCTCTAAATTATTTTTGTGTGATGTTTCATTTGAGGGTCTTAGACATCGTGGTCATACAGCCCCATGTATTTGGGTGAGTGTAGAGATTGTCTGATAACCTGTGTTGTTGCTGTGTCTGTAGCAGTGTGTGCATTTGTAATTTAGGTGGGGCTTGAGAAGGAAACGGTCCTGGTCTTACCTCAGGAACCATCCCGGCTGCCTGGAGTAGAAGTCGGAAACCAGGGAAAACCACTTTTAGGTTGGCTGAGGTTGGAATAGAATCCAGGAAGTGGCATTCTTTGGTTTCCTACTTTTACGCCAGGCAAATGCCGGGATGGTTCCTAACTCAAAACTACGACCGCCTCCTTCCCAATCCTCACCTGAATAATACATACACGCACACTACTACAATAACACATGCTATCAGACAAATTCTACATACAACCAAGCACTGTACATGGGACTAAATGATTACGATGTCCAAGCTCCTCAAATGGAACAAAAACAACTACAACTATCTTTTTTCTGGTTCGTTAAGGTGTGTCTCCAGCCTTTAAGAAGAGGTTCAATTTGCCACAAAGAAATGAAATCTTTTGAAATGTATATTTCTCTTGGCAATTTTCTCTTCCTACATTCCTAGCCTATTGCATGTAAGATTAGTGTTAACCTCACTACAGCCTATGAAGGGCTGTGGCCTACCAAGTAACCGCTGCCCAGTCATTCTGCCTTGTAGATTACGGGGCGACGCGTGGTCAGCACGTCAGGTCCCCTCGGCTGTTTCCGTGTCTCACTGTAAGGCAAATACTCAATTGTCCTCACGAGACTGAGTGCACCCCGTACCAGCCCTCACGTTAGTTTCTAAAATACCGAACGGTGCCAAACCCGGGATCTCCATGTGAGAGGCAGGTGCCTTCCCCTAGACAAAGACTAAAATCTACAATTACGGCAAAGTGGTCAAGTCACAGACAGCAACAAAACAGTTCTTGAAATTTTCTTCATCGTGATTATCAAAGCTTTATCCAAGATACTTTAAGTGAGGAGATTGAAATCTATGACGGGCAATTTACGTTTATATAAAACACGGCGCTATCGGTGAGCTGCCATTTTTAGAGCCACACACTGACTTGTAGGGAAGGCGGGTGCCCGTACTTTATTGAGGCGGTATCTAGTTCCTTTCTGGGGTGTAGTTACACAGTAAAATACAGCGCAGTTCACTTATTTGTTCACTTGTACTGCTCTGGTTCTCCCGTCATGAGTCATGAATTGCATGCGGGCGTATTGTAATCCCTGACAACATCGCATGTTGCAGGTTGTGAATCGATCCCCGCCCTGAACAAGTTCTCTGTGAAAGATAACATCGCTGTTTGTAGAAATAATATTCCGGAAGGATTTTTCATTATTTTTCATTCCCAGTGGCTGTTAAGAGAACTTGTAAACGTGCCTCCGACGTTGTTTCTGGCTAAAGGAACTCCAAAATGTCCTATATTTCGCATGATAATTTTGAACTTATTATAAACTGTTTTCTCAGAGATTATCAACAGAAACTAATCGAATTTCTTTCAGAGATGCTCCTTAAGACTCTCTCCTTACTTTGTCCCAGGCATTTAGAATATCCATGAATATTTTTAAAATTGCATAATTTTAACAGAACATTCAAGAACATATATCTCTCTCTGTGAATAACAGCCGTGAGGCTGGTTGGTAGCGGCTCGCCATTCTTCCGGTCTCTCCGCCTTCCTCTTCAGCTCACAGTATGAGCCACTGAACCAATGAAAAATCACGAATGGAAAGGACCAAATTTCAAGTTACGCCACGCGTTACGCTGCACGTGGTTTTCATAGTAAAATATGTACAAATCCGAAATTTCACAAACCGACAGAAAAGTACATATGTCGCCTATGTGGGGAGCTGTATCTGTATCTGTATCATCTTGGAGACTGTACTGAAAGATCACAGCCGATCAGCACATTTGCTGACTGATACAAATCAGTATTATCTTATTCATATTACTTTTCTTTCTTTGTACACATTGTTTTTGATCAATAATAATAATTAAGTATGAGCCACAACTCATATCTTCCAGTATTTGAATCATGTACTCCAGTCTGGGTCTTCCTCTATAATTCTTGCCGTCTACTGTTCCCTCGATTATAAGCGTAAGCAGTCCATTGTGTCGCAATATGTGGACCACGAGGTGATTCCATCTTCTTATTAAATGCAGTATTTAAGGAAGCATTTTCTTTCTCCCACTCATCTAAAGACTTCCTCATTTGTGACCATGTAATGATATGAAATTCATCATGTTACATAAAATTTGTCCGAATTGACATTAAAAAAAAACCTAGTGAATAGGTAAGTAAATGATGATCCACCTTAAAGTCAATAATGTTTTGAAACGAATTATAATGTAATAGGCTACCAGTTTCTGTTAACTTGCAACCTTCTTCAGTTATACTAAAATAAAAAATATTAAACGAAGAGCATCAGTCTAACATTAGCTTTCTTTGAAACAAGTAGTTCCGTGAATAACTACAGTATACAGCCTATTTTCATACATCCTACTTATGTTAATTGCCTCTATCAACATACAAAATTTCAGTTTGATTGCTGTAATAGATTCGTAGATATTGAGAATCGTATATATATTTCGGATGGCCGCCATGTTGGATTTTTATATATAGGCCTTAGAGTTATGTACCATTAAATGAAGATTATTGTGTAGGTGTTTTATTCAAACTTCAATCGTATGATTATGACACAAGAAATAAAAAGAGATTTTAAGATTTCGCTCAGCCGCCATCTTGTGGTTGTGGAAACAATTGAAATGAATTAGATGCCAGAGGATTAAAATTTATATAAGCATATACCGTACCAAGTTTCACAGCGCTCGGATGGTTAAATCGTGAGAAACGTCCATTTCAATATTTAAATATCGCGTCACCGTCGTAATAGATTTATGCTCACCAGGTTATTGAACGTCCCATAGGTGAACATACGTTAATTGACTCCATCAACATACAAAATTTAAGGTTGATATTTGTCATAGATTAATAGATATTGAGAACCGTCTAAATACTTCGGATGGTCGCCATGTTGGATATTAATATATATAAGCCATAGAGTTATGTACTATTAGATGAGGATAATTGTGTACGTTCAATATTCAAATGTTGATTTCTAACGCATGATTAGAACACATGAAATAAAAACTTATTTTTAAAATTTCGAACAACCTCCATCTTGAGGTTATGTAAACAATTGAACTAAATTACATTGTGGGGTTTGAAGCCATTTTTTCAGTGTTGCCTTAGTAAACAAAAGTTTAGTGCTTTTCAGTCGGTTATGAAGAGTCGTGGCCTACATGGAAGAGTCTGAACAGGCTGCGGTCTGGGGTCGGTCGATCTAAGACCAATATGAAGAAGTGGGGCCTTTCCGATGAGTCAACCTTTTGCGCCTGCGGAGAAGAACAAACCATGGCGCACCTTCTCCATTGCAACTCCTGCCCTCTCATTTGCACTATGCAGGATGTAGTTCAGGCCACACCAAATGGACGAGATCTTGCCAAATTTTGGTGCGATGTAATTTAATTGTTATTTTGAAAGTACCTTTAGTGTGTTTTTATTTAAAAAAAGTTATCTATGCTAATTTTACATGATGTATTGCTTCTGATACGAATAAATAAATAAGTCGGTCAACACGAATGTACCCAAAAGAGCTGGGTTACGCCCTAATCCTCAAATAAATTACATTTATTACATTTATTACATTTATTAATCTCATGTAATTTATTTCAGGATTAGGGCATAACCCAGCTCTTTTGGGTGCATTCGTGTTGACCGACTGAAAAGCACTAAACTTTTGTTTACTAAATTAGATGTCAGTGCATTGCAATCTATATAGTCATTTGGAAGTTTCACTGCGTTCGGATGATTAAATCACGAGAAAAGTGTATTTAAATGTTTCAAATTCGCTTGGCCGCCATGTTCGTTCTGTAATTAACAGGTTTTTGAAAGTCCCATAGATGAACTTCTAGTAGTGCCCTTTATCACCGTACAAAATTTGAGGGTGATATGATTAGCAGTTTTGGAGATATAGAATGCCGGTGAAATACTTCGCACAGCCGCCATGTAGCATTGGTGAGACGTAATAAAATTTGAAGTGCACGGTCGGGGTTGACCGAAATAGTACTATGACCCTACCGGCCTTCATTGAAATCACTCCAGCCGTTAGACATTAATAAGGGAGGACACACTCACATACACTCACACACACACGGACAAAAGGTGGTCTCATAAGCCTATTTTAGCCTATTTTCTTTTATGAAAAAAAAAAAAAGGCTTATGAGATCACCTTTTGTCCGTGTGTCTGTGTGTGCGTGTGTATTTCGTGTGTGTGTGTGTGTCCCCTAATAACTTCTAAACGGCTGCAGCGATTTGAATGAAACTCGGTAAGATCATAGCACCATTCTGGCCGACCCCGACCGTGCCCTTCAAATTTTATTGTGTCACACCAATCAAACATGCCGGCTGTGCGAAAATTTCACCAGCATTCAGTATCTCCGAAACTATTATCGATATCACCATGAAATTTTGTACGAAGATAAAAGGCACTACTAAACGTTCACCTATGGGACTTTCAAAATCCTGGTAACTACAAAACTAACATGGCGGCCAAGCCAAATTGAGACATTTAAATAGACTTTTCTCGCGATTTAACCATCCAAACGTAATGAAACTTGGTATAGCAAATTTGTATACACACTGTAATGCACTGGCGTCTAATTTAGTTCAATTATCTACATAACTTCAAAATGGCGGCTGTGCGAAATATTTCACTGGCATTCAATATCTCCGAAACTATTACAGATTTCACCCTGAAATTGTGTACGGTGATAAAGAAACCCGGTTCAAGTTTATACACACATCAAAAAAAGTTTTGCATCACCTCGGTTCCAAGAGTTCCGGAACCGTTAAATACAAAGGGAATAGAGATCAACACAAACAACATTTCAGCTCGTTTTATTGCTCATGAGACCCACACATTGCATGTTGTACCATCATACAGCTAGACTTTCAGCATTTGTGGTCCAGATTGCAGTACACACCACTACCTATAATACCCAGTAGCACGTCCTCTTGCATTGATGCATGCCTGTATTCGCCGTGGCATACTATCCACAAGTTCATCAAGACACTGTTGGTCCAAATTGTCCCACTCCTCAACGACAATTCGGCGTAAATCTCTCAGAGTGGTTGGTGGGTCAAGACGTCCATAAACAGCCCTTTTCAACATATCCCAGGCATGTTCGA
The DNA here is from genome assembly GCA_946902985.2 of Meconema thalassinum. Classification (NCBI taxonomy): domain Eukaryota; kingdom Metazoa; phylum Arthropoda; class Insecta; order Orthoptera; family Tettigoniidae; genus Meconema; species Meconema thalassinum. The sequence goes on from OX336390.1 coordinate 591,731,746, forward strand.
TAGGGTTCATGTCTGGCGAACATGCTGGCCACTGTAGTCGAGCGATGTCGTTATCTTGAAGGAACGCATTCACAAGGTGTGCACGATGAGGTCGAGAATTGTCGTCCATGAAGACAAATGCCTCTCCAATATTCTGCCGATATGGTTGCACTATGGGTCGGAGGATGTCATTCAGGTATCGTAAAGCCGTTTCGGAGCCTTCCATGACCACCAGTGGCGTACGTCGGCCCCACATAATGCCACCCCAAAACATCAGGGAACCACCACCTTGCTGCACTCGCTGGACAGTGTGTCTAAGACGTTCAGCCTGACCAGGGTGCCTCCAAACACGTCTCCGACGATTGTCTGGTTGAAGGCATATGCGACACTCATCGGTGAAGAGAACGTGATGCCAATTCCGTGGGGTCCATTCAGCATGTTGTTGGGTCCATCTGTACCGCGCTGCATGGTGTCGGGGTTGCAAAGCTGGACCTCGCCATGGACGTCGGGAGTGAAGTTGCGCATCATGCAGCCTATTGCGCACAGTTTGAGTTGAAACACGACGTCCTGTGGCTGAACGAAACGCATTATTCAACAAGGTGGCATTGCTGTCAGGGTTCCTCCGAGCGGCAATCCGTAAGTAGCGGTCATCCACTACAGTAGTAGCCCTTGGGCGGCCTGAGCGAGGCCTGTCATCGACAGTTCCTGTATCTCTGTACCTCCTCCATGTCCGAACAACATCGCTTTGGTTCACTCTGAGACGCCTGGAAACTTCCCTTGTTGAGAGCCCTTCTTGACACAAAGTAACAATGCGGACGCGATCGAACTGCGATATTGACCTTCTAGGCATGGTAGAACTACAGACAACATGAGCAGCGTACCTTCGTCCTGGTGGAATGACTGGAACTGATCGGCTGTCGTACCCCCTCCGTCTAATAGGCCCTGCTCATGCATGGTTGTTTACATCTTTGAGCAGTTTTAGTGACATCTATGAACAGTCAAAGGGACTGTATCTTGGATACAATATACACAGTCAACGTCTATATGCCGGAGATCTGGGAACCGAGGTGATGCAAAACTTTTTTTGATGTGTGTATATGTAATATTCAAACACCTGTAAAGTACAAAACGAACATGGCGGCCAAGCGAATTTGAACATATTAATAGACTTTTCTCGTGATTTAACCATCTGAGTGCAGTGAAATGTGGTACAGTAAATGATTATACATATTGTAAAGAACTGGCTTCTAATTTAGTTCAATTGTTTACTTAACCTCAAGATGGCGACTGTGTGAAATTTTAAAATTAGGTATTTATTTCATGTTTTGCAATGATGCGATCAAATTGAATGATTGAATAATGAAACTAAGCAATAATTTTTCTTTATTGGTACATAACTCTATGGTCTATACATATAACAATCCAAAATGGCAAGCATACGAAATATTTTGACGGTTCTCTATATGTACGAATATTTACAGCAATCAAACTGAAATTTTTAATGTTACTGAGGCTATGAACTTAAGTTCACCTATAAGAATTTCAATAATCTGGTGAGCACAAATCCAACATGGCAGCGACGCGAAGTATCAATATTTAAATGGACGTTCCTCGCGATTTAACCATCCGAGTGCAGTGAAACTGTGCACGTTAAATGCTTGTACAAATGTTAATCCACTGGCATCTAATTTATTTCAATTGTTTTCATAACCACAAGTTGACAGCTGTGCGAAATTTTAAAATCTGTTTTTTCATTACTTCTTGTGTCTGAATCATGCGATTGAAGTTTGAATACCATACGTACACAATAATCTTCATATAATAGTACATAAGTAAAAATCCAACCTGGCGACCATCTGATATATTTAGACGGTTCTCAATACCCACGAATCTATCACAACAATCAAACTGAAATTTTGTATGTTGATAGAGGCAATTACCATGACTAGGATATATGAAAATAGGCTGTATAGTTCTTCACGGAACTACTTGTTTCATAAATGAAAATAGGCTAAAAGAGATGAGGTCTAGAAATAATATATTCACTATAATTTTTTTCTCAGAAATCGTAGACTAATCTGTTAAATATATTGTTAATTATAATCGAAAATACTCTCCAATTAGAATAAATAGTTACAATAAAAAATGTATAATGTAAATTTTCTTTAAAATCATATTTGTTACAATTGAATTATTATTGAAATTTCAAACAACGTGTAAAATATAAATATATATATTGCTCATGTTCTAAAATAAATAAATTTTCTTCTATGGAGTATGAAATAAAATAAAAAAGAATTTTTGAATAACATGCAAAACTTACTATTGGTATCAAGCTTTTGTTAATAAAAGTAATCGTGAAATAAAGGTAAATAAATATGTGACATACCGTCAAATAAATTGGTCGTTAATTTCAATGATTTGTACCATCTTTGGCAAAATTTAACTATTCTTTTTTTTAACGGTCGTGTCTGATATAAGGAGGGAATTACTTCTTAAAATTTCAGCTGTGTATTGTGCCCGCTGGCCGAAGGTTTCGGGGACCACCGGTTTCAAATGACCCTTCCGAGACCCTCTTCCAGTTAACACACAAGTATAGGGGACGATACATTCATAGGCTGGTGTAGCACAATAGTCTGCACTCGGGGGTTACGGTAATTAGTGAGGTTCGATCTTTAACCAGCTCAGAGGAATGCATCGATAACAAAACTAAACAAGGAAGAGAGGTCAGTCTTAGGTTAAAATCACAAATAAATTTTATTCAGAATAGATCCCTAGCCTAGCATGAGAGTTGCAAACGGCTAGTCTGATACTATTCTGCCCTGAAAGAAATATAAAAAAGTCCTAAACAAGATCTGAATTGCTCTCATGGTCCTAATACAAAATTCGACAAAATGAACATGCTAAGAGAATGGCACGTAAGATCGGCCCTAAGCAATTACATCGAAATAACTTACGGGTGGATCAAACATCAAAAGAATTTACAGCAAAGCAAGACATTTACTTGTTTACAAATACTAGAACATTTACATTTAGTAGCAAGGGGAAAATTTGTCCTATGCTATAATGGTCCCATCTCTAACATTTATCTTTAGAGTTAAGTTTTAGCTAGTCCTAAATATCATTAATTAATAAACGAGATGCGTTTATTACTAAGAAAATCAAGCTATGTGCACAATGTTGCTGAATAAAAAAAAATTATGCTAATACAACACAAATGCATACAATAATTCAGCACTCCTATGGTTGTGCAATTGGAACTGCCTACGTGCTCGATTTGTTACTGTTTGTAACAAACGGTCAGAGTGTCAAAGTGTTAAGAAAATAGAAAATATAGGAAAGCCTGCAAATGCGATAGTAATTAAACAATTACATCGACTCATATTGCTACTAATCTGATGTGTGTGCTTCAGGTATCACATCACCAATTGGTGGTCGACTAATCATGTAAAAATGTATCAAAATGTATCTACAATAGCTTAACAATATCTAAGTGTTAACGTTTAGTCCAGAAAAATAGTTTATTTTTAATGTTTATAAATTTTATTTAGGTTCAGGGGGAATTTATAAGATTTGTTAGTTTTCAAAACCCTATTTTTGATTATTATTGGAGTTTCACACAATTATTTATTCCTGACAGTATTGTTGTTCAGTTTATGGACCTTTAAAAGCGTTCAGTGTATTCAGGTAACGTTTGTATCCAACTTAAGCAAATAACTCAATAGTTCAATAGTTTACGATACATCATGTGTCTTCACCAATATTTCATCACACTTAGTAGGCATCCTATGTCTTCACCAATTACTTTACTCTTATTTCGGATCCATTGATCCAGGCGCCTGCGGTTTTTGGTACGACTTTAGTCAGTTCATTACCACCGATATAATCACAATAACAATGTCGGAGGTATTCATCCACCGTCACGACTCATATAATACTCTTAATTTACAAAAGTGTGGAATCCTAATCGATACACGTTTGAATTGCTGGTAATAAAGATTATGTGTACAAAACACATCCTGACAACGCTTTAAATAAACATAAAGGTTTCTGATACAAGCTAACTGTGTGTGTGCGTTTATAAAATTACCTCTTCCCTGAATAAATCGAACCTGCGTTCATTTGGTTACAAAATACAATTTCATTCATTACCTGTGTGGCTCCTTTTAAAGAAATAAACCTGTTTTCAAGTATTGTTCTAGCCAATAAATGTGAGTAACGGAACTCTGCATTCAACTTGTAATAATGTCAAGAATCTCACAGCCTTCTAAAACAAAATATTAATCCACTGCCTAGAATCGAGTGTGCTGTGTAGTGAACTTGGCTCGTAACCTTGGCCTAGATTTAACATTGTCAAACTAGTTTATTTGTCATCAGCCTGACAAAAATAAAAGTTGATAATACCTGTTTTTAAATGATACGAATGAGCATTGAAAATCCAGCCTTCCTGGTTTCTATAAATGTTTAATAAACTATTAATTTCCACACGCGTCTTATAATTAGCTACCTGCATTGTGCACTAAATAAATGAAACCAAATTAAACTAAGTCTACTGTTTCCCACTCTTACAATACGCTATAAATATTTAATCTGACTTACAGATTCAGCGTCACTTGGTTCGAGTCCCGCCATGAGAAGTTGTATGCTGTCTCGTGTATGGCTTTAGGTTACCATTTCATTGTGTCTGGACATCCTCCGTCGCCAATTCCCCACGCATGATTTAGCAATCACATGCCATCGCGCGGTTGGAGTTTTATCTGAAGATCTGTTGGTTTATCATTATTGCGATGTTAGCGTTGGTAAAAATGTAGCACATAATTAAATAAAACTGTCGCGCACTGCAGCTAATATGCGGTAGAAATTGACCATTTCACTCCGCCACTGGCTCTAGTTTCTGTCGCTTGTGCGACACTCACTCGTGACTTGCACTGATATTAACACAAGAAAATATTAACAAAAAATAAATCAAAATCACCGCCCATCCGGCAAATAAAGATTGCACTTGTAGATATTGTACAGTTACACAGTTAGTTAAATCCACAGTTTATAGAACACTGAAATATGTGTGTGTGTGTGAGTGAGAATGAGACCATGCGGTCGCAAAGTTTTCTTCGCACAAGTCCTTCATTTCACCTCGGATAATAATAAAAATATTTTACAGTTCTCGTAGTGGTGAATGTCTTCAATCGTTCAATTATTACACAATTCCATGATGGCTATCCATAAGAAAGTTATTCGTAGATTTTTCCTGCCACATGGTTTCCTTTCACTTGTGCTCCATCATGCACATGTTATCTCTTCCACAGACGAATAGGAACTGGTGTTACCAAATATGGCGTGCTCTCAGTACATGAGCTGGCCGCGTAAATTGATAGTTTCTTCGATTTACGAAGTATGCTGTACTTCAAATATGCAGAATTACTTAGTTATAATTATAGTAGATTTTTGGAATGTGAAAAATAAGTACAAATATAATCATAAGCGATATAGCTTCAGCTTCTTCCCGACGCTCGCAGGGTATGTTCAGTTACATTTCAGCATAAGTTTTCGTCTCTGTTATCTGAGCAAACATGCGTCAATGGGCGCAGTATGTTGGAAAGTTTAAAATAAAAACAAGATGTTCAGTAAAGAACATATAGCCTACTTTCTCCTAAATGTATCAGTATAGTTATAACTCGTTGTTTTTTTTATCAAAGAGTATAATAGAATCATTTCTTGGTTGAAGACCTTAAAACTATTTACCTCTACCAAACACCACAACCTCGAAAACAACTGCTACCATCATTGAAGAAAGAAAGGTAAGAAGTATCTAAAGAATGTCATGGATCTGGAGACATAATCGACCGGACTGGCTGCGTTGCTCAACGGTAACGTTCTCGCTTGCTGGGCCCTATGTTGCAGGTTCGTATCCTGGCGCAGTCAGCTGGCATTTGAGGGTGCACAAGTGCGAGGGAGCCGTGTTAGTAGATTTACAGGCACCTTAAAGATCCCCTTCGGGGCAAAATTCCGGCACCGCGGTGTCTCTAAATGCAACAGTAGTTAAAAGGGACGTAAAACCAATAACATTATTATTATTATTATTATTATTATTATTATTATTATTATTGTTATTATTATTATTATTATTACATAATAGGCCTGACGCGGGCAACATCCAACTTTGAGTTGAGGCATGTCTTTACACGTCTGGCTATGCATGGCTTTCAGAACCCTAATTGAATTAACAAATCTTTCCATGACCCTACAGAGACGTGTGTATACCAACTATGTGGATATTTTCGATTGCTATTTGGCTGCAATAAAAGTATTAATTAATATCCTGAACTAGCACCAACGGCTAGAGTTCAGATACAATGTGAAATCGTTTTGTTCTTTACTTCAATTAACATTTTCAAATAACGCACACTAGGCTGTTACAAACCATTTAAAATAAAAAGTAAAAATATATCGTAGTATCATCTTGTCATTCTTCAAATTCGATGCGCATAGAATGCCAATGGTATACTAATAAATGGAGTCCCATGTAGACCAGTCGTGAAATCTATAATGAACAAAGTAAGCAAGAAAAATCTGCGCCAGTAAATAAAGAATACTATGCTGGTTCATTACTGTATAAGTAAATGGAGAAGTATCGAACAAGATAATCCTAACAGGGTGAGTGCATTCTAGCGGCCATAAACATAAACTTTTCAATAAAATCTGTAAGTTAATCTGTTGGCCGGCGTGCAGTTCGCCATGATAATTCACATTTTTGTTCCTAGATGTCTCGTGCAAATCTTCTGGCGAAATTTTGTTTTAATTATATATTTTCCATCGTACTATGCACAATATAACGATTAATTTTAAAACGTCTGAGTCATTACAAAACATAAAATATAAAGAAATTGAAGCAAATAACCTAACTCTGATAGGGTTAGAACCATAGCCATAAGATTGATAGGCTAATGCTTTACCACGGAGCCAAACGTGCGAACGGACATTAACCGATATCAAATGAGTTACAAAGAACGTGTTAGCAATTAATGATTTACACTAAACGATTTCATCAATGGAGTATATTATTTATATATGAAGCATTTCATACAAAGTTTATTTATTTTGTATCAGTACGCTATATTGCATGCAATACTCAAATTAGTGAAATATAAGTCAGGCACAAGATATCCGCTGCCATCTTGCTTTGTACTGCGACGGCTCAGTTTTTTTAAATCACTTCTGCACTATAGTATTACAAAATAAACTTTTAATTTCGAACGTGCCTCTTCCTTTAGAACAGTTAAAACGATTCTCGGCTCGATAATCGGAACTGGTGGGTCCCATGATATGGATTATAATGTTTGCATAATTCGCACGGCCGCCATCCTGAAATGGTACGACGGATGACATTGCAGTTTGGTCACAAGACGCGTCCTATATGAAGGTATGTTGTTACCAAATTTGGTAGAGATCGGATGATTTAGTTAGTCGTTATTTGATTTTACGTTTTGAACGTTTGAGTGGCCGCCATTCAGTTTTGGTAAAGATGGCGGCAATATAAAACATGACACTGAGGTGCCCTTTGCTAGTTCTACCTATGTACCAAATTTCGTTCAATTCGGTTTCACCGTGTTTGAATTGATAGGGGGGGGGGGCAGACATTCAGAGTACACACACTCACACACACACAGACTCACACACACACATACACACACACAGACAGACACACAATTTTTCGCCCTGTGTAGACCTCATAAGTCTACTTTCATTTTTTGCAAAAATCAATAGTAGGCTAAAAATGAAGGAAAATCTTACGTCTAGAAAAATATTTTAGTGAGACTTTAGAACTAGTGCAACTATTAGCCTACTATCTCAATTGTCACGCCCTCACACCCCAAATACAAGCGGCTACATGACTACGTTGTCACAGCCCCTAAATAAGAAAACAACAACAAAAAGTAAGTTATTTCAAGTCCCGAGGCATCTGTCCCATTCCCGACCCTGACAATTATAGTTATTGATGGGTCGGTCATTCGTGGCCGGTCGTAAGTACGTGAGAATTCTTCTTTAAGCCCGAGTAGAACACGAAGACCACTGAATATGCACAGGCACTGCCGAGGACACATTACGCACTTTCTTTGTATTGATCACAAAGGTACGAAGGCTCACTGTGCGTGGAGACAACACTGCGCACGTAATATGTACCGGTCAAGATGGAATGGCCTGCTTATACTGGTACTGTCACCACAGAAACACAAGGCTATTAGAAAAATTGAACACACACCAAAATACACGGTGATGATCCAAGTCCCTAGAAATGAATTCACAACAACAACGAATAATTTCCGGAAGTAGATAACGTGATGCTTTGTGTCACATTAACCGTTACTTTCTTACGCTTTCCGACTCAATAAACCATACATTTTGTTCTGAGCATCCATATCTCTCGCAAGTAAAACCTGCTGGGTGGTCCATCACGAAAATGGATGTGATAGAGAAAGATAGCGGTCGGAATTTGAGTTCAACTCGCATGTTCCAGAACCTCGCCCTACCTGTTCACACGTCGCTGGTAGCTAGTCTCTCTAAACATGTCCACTAACTTGTAGATCTTGTAAACTGGACCCACATTCATTTGTCATCCCTGAGGGAACACTCGAATGAACTCCAGAAACACAACAGTTGCTTGACCCGTATTGACATCAAGTAACATTAATCCTATAGGCTACATATGATGTTACTTTTCATGGGGCGTGTAGCGGCTAGCATATTTGGCAGGCACCCTGGATGTCCGGGTTTCATTTTGGCGTAGCCAAAAAAAAAAAAAAAAAAAAAAGATATTGGTTGGAGTGCTGGAACGGGATACACTCAGCCTCGTGGGATAAAATTTTGAAGAGGTGCGTTCGATTCCCATCTCAGCCATTCTGGTAGTATATTTCCGTGGTTTGCCACTTATAGTCAAGGCAAATGCAGGGATGTGTCGTCACTTGAATCCACGGACACCTTCTTTCAAATCCTCACCTGAATTAAAATTTCACACGCAACACTGCTACTACTACTACTACTACTTCTACAACTACTACAGACACACAATAACACAGGTTATCAGACAAATTCTATTTCTATATAAACACCAAAATACATCGGGTTAAATGACTACGTTCTTGAAGTCCATCAAATGAAACAACAATGACAACAAACCTTTTCATGGGTGGTGTGGGTGTTACCTCGGAGGTCCGGGTTCAATTCCTGGCTCTGTCAATAACTTTATTGTGGTTTGAGTGCTGGAACGGTGTACACTCAATCTCGCGAGACATAACTGCAAAGAAGTGTGTTCGATCTCTACCTCAGCCATCCTGGAAGTGGCTTTTCCACTTCTACTCCAGACAAATAGCAAAATGGTACCAATCTTTAGGCCTCGGCCGCTTCCTACCCAAACCCTATCTCCATTACAAATACACACACTAATACAGATAACACAGTGGCACATATTATCAGAATAATTGCACACACTACGCAAGCCGCTACACCACGAGGTAGAATGGAGAAGGAGAGAGACGACTAGAAGACGCATCCCTAGTCGGGGGAATGTGAATCATTCTAAAACTTGATAACTGATGGCACAATAACCAAACGTACAGTCAAACAGTTCCCATTGTGGCTGCTTCAGTGGGCAGCTCAATTTTTCCTCCATGCATAATGCTCATCACTGTCTATCACTACTCTACATAATTTATATTCTATTCTATTGATACTGATATAGCGTATGCACTTGCCAAGGAGACCATATTTAGTAAGGACCTCCGGGTGAAGAGAGGACTACCATCCATTGATGTCTGGGAAAAACTAATGCAAGACAGAGTGAGAAGAGGGAAATTACCTGGCTCGAGTTTTACTCTATGGAGGTCACGATAGACGGACACTAACCATGATTTGCGACACTTTGTAAATTCGATTAAAGAATTATATTCCGGAAAAGGTACGACAAAGGGGTCAAATTTTGGATTTTTATTTTATTGTTTAGTTTAATTAAGCACACTTTCCTGAACAAATCTTAGTTTGTTTAGTTTAATTAAGCACACATTCCTGAACAAATCTTAGCTTGTTTCATGAAGATCGGACTGTTAGTTTTTGAAATATAAATTATTTTGTGCCGTAGTGCACAATGGATGCCATGCCCCTTTTATACATGCCAAAACTAAAAGACATAGATCTCTGTAAAGCAGTGTCACAGAAGCATATTGCTCATAAAGGTAATATTTTAATACGTGTATTGGCAGTACTGTATGTGCAGTTCGCTTGTTTATTCTCTGGATATAGAGTTTGGGCGGGAATACGTGTCAGTTCTCAGCTGGTTTGTCATTTGTGTGCATGTGTTGAATTGTGTTAAAAAATATAGATCTTACAATGCCTAGGATAAATAAGTTTTCCCCCAAAGCTAAATATAGAGGTAATCAGTACTTCTCTAACATTAGTCAGTGTAGTGAGTCTAAAGGAACTATTACTGAAATAAGAAACAGTAAGTGCAAAACCGGGAAGCCTCCGTGGCTTAGGCGGCAGCACGCCGGCCTCTCACCGCTGGGTCCGTGGTTCAAATCCCGGTCACTCCATGTGAGATCTGTGCTGGACAAAACCGAGGCAGACAGGTTTTTCTCCGGGTACTCCGGTTTTCCCTGTCAAAATTTCATTCCAGCAACACTCTCCACTATCATTTCATTTCATCTGCCATTCATTTAATCATTGCCCCAGAGGAGTGCGTCAGGCCTCGGCAGGCGGCACAGTCCGTATCCTCGCCGCTAGATGGGGGCTTCATTCATTCCATTCCTGACCCGGTCGGAGACTGGAAGCAGGCTGTGGATTTTCATTTGCAAGTGCAAAACCGAATTAAACGAAATTTGGTACAGAGGTAGCACTAGCAAAGGGCACCTGAATGTCATGTTTTATCTCACCGCTATCTTGACGGAAACGTAATGGTGGCAACCGAAATGTTCAAAACTTAAATCAAATTACGACTAACCTAATCATCTGATCTCTACCGAATTTTGCAACAACAAACCTTTATTTAGGAAGCATATTTTGACCAAACTATAAGGTCATCAGCCTAATAATTTGCAGATGGCGGCCATGTATGTGTGAAAATCGATTCCCCTATCAATTCAAACACGGTGAAACCGAATTGAACGAAATTTGGTACAAGCTGATAGGTATTGAACCAGGTGTCTACACACAATCAGCCTTCAATGATATAGACCACCACCGAGTGATCGAGGCTGAAAAACGAACCAACGTTACTTGGCAAAATGCCAGAAAGCATCAGAGGAACACTAAAAGGAAGATGGAAGAAACCAATGATGCAGATGGTCCAGATTATGGAGCAGGATCGTTCTGATTATGATGGCAATACACTATTTTCATGTGTTAAACTTTTAAATTGAAATTACCAGAAAAGTGATTTTTTTCCGTTTTAGGTACATATTTCTGGGAAAGTGAATGAGCTATAACCATGAAACTTACTAAACTTACCTTTTATACCCAAATAATGAAAGTGATGCAAATTTAGGTCAATGTGTTGTGTAGAAGTGTAAATACTTGTATGAAGAGCATTGAAAATTTTGATAAATGCATCGCGTATTTATTTATTTATTTAATTTCTCAGACCCTATTATTCCAAATGTACTAAATGTGCATGGCTTTGTTTAATATGAGATACCCTACATCCATGAATTTTTTTTAAAGATAATGTACTGGTAATTTTGTCTACAGGGTGTACCTAAATATGTCCACTTTTAACATTGAATTAAATGGGACATTCGTTACCGACAAGGCCACTTAAGTACTACAGCACACACTTTCTCTGAACTAAACACTTGATCAAAGGAGTTCATTTTAAGGAAAGTTATTTGCACGGCGTCTATAATGTACAAAGTAAGCAACAGAAGTTTGTGCCAGTAAATTAAGATTACTATGCAGGTTCATTATTGTCCATGTATATTGTGCGGCATGCAATGCTGCCGATACCACGTGATCGGGGATCATCCATTGTAATCTTTTGTTTAAGTGAGAGGTGATAGTGATTCTTCAAGTTTGTAATTGACATTATGCACAGTTTTGTGCGCTGTATCTTTAATAGTAATTGATATTCTGACAGATTGTGGTGTAAAAGAGAAGGCACCTCTTGACTTCACTCCACAAAAATTTACAAAAAAATGTATGTTCCTAACCTCACAAATCTTCAATACTCTCAGCACATCAACATAAAAGAATAACGCCGTGTCTCTTAGAACAATATAGACTGATCCTCTGACTACTGTACAGTGTTTTTGTTGCATTCTCATGTCTCTTTCCAGCTTACCACTTTGCTGCATTTATCAGATCGATGTACAGACTGTATGCACTCTTCGTTGTGTTCTGTATCACTTAATAATGTAAAACCAAGCTTTTCAATTATCTGTATAAAGTGTTCTTTTTTTCATTTTATTGTTTTAATAAATTTATGCTTTATGTATTCATGTTAATGATGATAAGTGGCTAGCAAACGTTATATGAATAACCCTATAGATAAATGTAATTGACGCCTTGTGATTTGAATGAGAATATTTTAGAATGAATGAAGTTTAGAAAATTAATAGTGATTCGTCCGGAATGTTAGACAGGCGGCTTCGATGGCGTAGTTGGTAGCATACAGAGTTTCTGTGCCCAAGATCACGGGTTCAAACCCGGCCAAAATCGTTGGCTTTTCTTAAAAGCGTTAAAATCCCTCAGTTTGCCTTCCTTCGGAGTGAAAGTAAAGCCGGCGGTCCCATGTCGTAGATTTATGGCATGTTAAAGTACCTTCCACTAATTGCAATTGTGTGTAGCTAAATTTGTAGGTTAGATTTGATTAACGCTATATTAAGTTCCAACCTTCGCCCGCAGGTGTCGGTTGCGGTGGCATCTAGTAGCCAAGTTCAGAGCTAGGTGTCGTTGACGGTGGCATTTGGTGGCAAAAGTAGTTACTACTTAAAATTGATCGTCTGAAGTCTTACCTGAATTACAGATAACAAACACTAATACAGCCATTACAATTAACACTAGTTATCAGACAGATTCTACACACGCACCCAAAGTGCACGGGGGTACATGACCGCGTTGTCGCAGCCCCTTAACTGCGGAACCAACCACCAATGTTAGAAAATTAATTGCAAATGGTCCAGTAATTTAGAATACCAACAGTGAATCGTCCAAAAGTTTAGAAAATTAAGAGAATAATCCTGAAGTTTAGAAAATTTACAGTGGATCGTACAGAAGTTTAGAAAATTAACAGTGGATCGTACAGAAGGTTAGAAAATTAACAGTGGATCGTACAGAAGTTTAGAAAATTAACAGTGGATCGTACAGAAGGTTAGAAAATTAACAGTGGATCGTACAGAAGTTTATAAAATTAACAGTGGATCGTACAGAAGGTTAGAAAATTAACTGTAAATCGTTCAGAAGTTTAAAATGAATTAATGGTGAATCGCCCGGAAAATTGGAAAATTATTAGTGAATGATCCATAAGTTTAGAGAAATAACAGTGAAACGTCCGGTAGGTTATACAATTCATAGTGAATGGTCCAAAAATGAATAGTGAATCATCCAGAAGTTTTGAAAGTCAATAATGAATTTTCTAAGAGCTATTCTCTTGTTTGCAAGTTAAGTGGCATAGGTTGGAGTCGAACTAAGAGTGTGGGAGATGGAGCGACCACCACGAGGTCACCGAGATGGTCACGACTCGCATGTAGCTCTCTCACGCCACAGCACGGTCTGATTCCATGTTATTATCGAGACACGGTCTGACCCTAGTTGTTGTACCACAGTCAGATTAAGAGTTAACACACATGCCTTCAACACTATCGAGTTGATCTCGGTGACCCGTGCACATTCTGACAATTAGCACTAATTTACATCGGTTCTGATAATTCCAGCAATCGTTCGACTAGATATTCCGCAATATCATTTTCACTTGATAATAAATACGGATATAAGTACCCATTACTCGTTTACACATTCTTCGCTGTTTAAAAATCACGTAACATTTCCATAGAACTAATTGTCCGATAAATTTTTGTCTTGTGAAACGATTATCACTTCTATATTTCCTCACTTACACGCTATTTAGTTGTGTCCCCTGCCTATGAAATGTCCTTATCGTGTGCAAGCGATGTTTAAAATATTATTCTTAGTTTGGAACGATAGATCCAAATTTAATAATAGAATTATACAGGTGTTAAAGGGGCGTCATGGATTAGAAAGTGGTAGTTAGAGCCCTGTGCGGATAAACAAAACGTTATCCGTATCCGGTACGAATCCGCACGACTCTTATCCGCATTCCCCCGCATCCGCACGACTGGGATCCACATCCGCCGCGCATTGCACGACTTTTATCCACATCCGCACGTTTGTTATCCGAATCCGCTGACATTACATGAATATGTTTAATTTATTATCTTAAGTATTAAAACAATACATTTATATAATGGAGGAGAAATTCGTTCCCCAAGACAAGACCAACTACAATACTCAGAAATTTAGACTTTCACGACCGGCGTTGAAATAGGAATCTCTGTTTCGCGGGCTTATAGGTCGTGTTCCAAGGACATTTTTTCGTCCTGACGTTTCTCTGAATACTACGTTCAGCATGTTCACAGGTTAAGCGAGGTAAAACAAGTAAACAGAAGATATATAAATAGTCAACAACCCACACATAGAGGCTACCATAGCAACGGCGTACCACATAAAAGTAATGCATTAAGGACAGGGCTGCTCGTCTGTTGCATCTTCTCGTCTACGACGGTCAATAAGGGCAGGCTTGAGGGGATTAAGGACTGGAAGCCAAGCTCTGTTCACACGTTCTGCTTCCTCCTTAAGATTGAAGCTGTTAGTATGCTTCAGGATTTCAATGGCCTCCCTTTGTAGCCTGGCATGATAAGACACCGTGGTGGACAGAACTTCGGTGTCTCCATATCTTATATCGTGACCTGCAAGTAGTGAGTGTGCTGCTACAGTGGATTTATCTGTTTGTCCCAGCCGGCTATGTCGTTCGTGCTCCTTGAGGCGAGTGGCAATACTTCTTTTCGTTGTTCCAATATATACTTGGCCACAATCACACGGGATTTTATAAACCCCTGCCGCGGTATGAGGATGTCGCTTATCTTTAGCGGACCTAAACATGTCCTTAATTTTTCGTGTAGGCCTGTATATGGTCTTTATATCATGGGACTCGAGTAGCCTCCCTATTCTGTCCGTGACCTTTTTTATATATGGAAGAAAAGCTCTAGCCAGGGGCTGTTTGTCTCCAATTACCCTTGTAGTTGGACGTCTCGGATGCAGTGCTCGCTGGATATCTTTCTGGCTGTACCCATTGGCGCGTAAGGCCTCGTTGAGGTGTACAATTTCTTGTTTTAGGCTCTGCTTTTCACAAATTCTTTTCGCGCGGTCAGCCATTGTTTTTATCACTCCGTATTTCTGTCGTGGGTGGTGGTTGGACGTCTTATGTAGATATCGGTCAGTATGGGTCGGCTTACGGTAAAATGTATGTCCCAAGGTTAGCTCAGCGGTCTTCGTTACCATAACGTCGAGAAAAGCGATTTTCTGTTCATTTTCTAACTCCATGGTAAACTGAATGTTAGAGTTCTGGCTGTTAAGATGTTGTAAAAACAGATTTAATTGATCTTTACCATGGCCCCATATTACAAAAGTATCGTCCACGTATCGTAGCCACACTTTAGGTTTCAAAGGTGCGGTCTCTAGTGCTATTTGTTCAAATTGTTCCTTGAAGAAATTCGCGATCATCGGACTCAGGGGACTGCCCATGGCGACCCCATCAATTTGTTCATAGAAATCACCCTTCCACAGGAAATAGCTAGCGGTGAGGCAGTGGCGGAATAAGGCGGTGATATCATCAGGAAAAATCCGTGCGATGTACTCCAGGGCTGTCTGTATAGGTACTTTCGTGAAAAGAGAGACCACGTCAAAACTTACTAGTAAGTCACCAGCTTCTAGTTGAATAGTTTTCAATTTTCCAATGAAATGGCCGGAATCTTTGACGAACGACTGTGTACCGCCGATATGTGGTTGAAGTAAGGTAGCTAAATGTTTGGCAATGCTATAAGTTGGTGATCCAATAGCACTCACGATAGGACGAAGAGGAACATATAGCATTGCCAAACATTTAGCTACCTTACTTCAACCACATATCGGCGGTACACAGTCGTTCGTCAAAGATTCCGGCCATTTCATTGAAAAATTGAAAACTAATCAACTAGAAGCTGGTGACTTACTAGTAAGTTTTGACGTGGTCTCTCTTTTCACGAAAGTACCTATACAGGCAGCCCTGGAGTACATCGCACGGATTTTTCCTGATGATATCACCGCCTTATTCCGCCACTGCCTCACCGCTAGCTATTTCCTGTGGAAGGGTGATTTCTATGAACAAATTGATGGGGTCGCCATGGGCAGTCCCCTGAGTCCGGTGATCGCGAATTTCTTCATGGAACAATTTGAACAAATAGCACTAGAGACCGCACCTTTGAAACCTAAAGTGTGGCTACGATACGTGGACGATACTTTTGTAATATGGGGCCATGGTAAAGATCAATTAAATCTGTTTTTACAACATCGTAACAGCCAGAACTCTAACATTCAGTTTACCATGGAGATAGAAAATGAACAGAAAATCGCTTTTCTCGACGTTATGGTAACGAAGACCGCTGATCTAACCTTGGGACATACATTTTACCGTAAGCCGACCCATACTGACCGATATCTACATAAGACGTCCAACCACCACCCACGACAGAAATATGGAGTGATAAAAACACTGGCTGACCGCGCGAAAAGAATTTGTGAAAAGCAGTGCCTAAAACAAGAAATTGTACACCTCAACGAGGCCTTACGCGCCAATGGGTACAGCCAGAAAGATATCCAGCGAGCACTGCATCCGAGACGTCCAACTACAAGGGTAATTGGAGACAAACAGCCCCTGGCTAGAGCTTTTCTTCCATATATAAAAAAGGTCACGGACAGAATAGGGAGGCTACTCGAGTCCCATGATATAAAGACCATATACAGGCCTACACGAAAAATTAAGGACATGTTTAGGTCCGCTAAAGATAAGCGACATCCTCATACCGCGGCAGGGGTTTATAAAATCCCGTGTGATTGTGGCCAAGTATATATTGGAACAACGAAAAGAATTATTGCCACTCGCCTCAAGGAGCACGAACGACACAGCCGGCTGGGACAAACGGATAAATCCACTGTAGCAGCACACTCACTACTTGCAGGTCACGATTAAGATATGGAGACACCGAAGTTCTGTCCACCACGGTGTCTTATCATGCCAGGCTACAAAGGGAGGCCATTGAAATCCTGAAGCATACTAACAGCTTCAATCTTAAGGAGGAAGCAGAACGTGTGAACAGAGCTTGGCTTCCAGTCCTTAATCCCCTCAAGCCTGCCCTTATTGACCGTCGTAGACGAGAAGTTGCAATAGACGAGCAGCCCTGACCTTGATGCATTACTTTTATGTGGTACGCCGTTGCTATGGTAGCCTCTATGTGTGGGTTGTTGACTATTTATATATCTTCTGTTTACTTGTTTTACCTCGCTTAACCTGTGAACATGCTGAACGCAGTATTCAGCGAAACGTCAGGACGACAAAATGTCCTTGGAACACGACCTATAAGCCCGCGAAACAGAGATTCCTATTACAATACTCAGACCTTAATGCAGGTATCGAAAGTGTTAAAATGGCGTATGCTGAAGCCCCGGCATATTGTTTGTTTACATTCGTTGCTGGGATACACTATTTAGCTTTTATTAGCTTCGTTTGATGAAAGTTGCGATTAACTGTCACACATCTGTAATTTTTAGTGTCTTCTGTATGTCTGTAAAGTCCAGTTCGCGTTAATGTACTGCAATCGTATGTAAATATGTGATAATACGCTTAATATGGACTGGTTCGTTTGTGTGATGATTGTCCAGTCAACCGATGGCATTGTGTCATTTACTTCGGATGTTGAAGTACCTAAGACTAAAGCATAATAGAAGTGACTCAAGAATATACACCGCAATGATTTGCTAGTTAGTGGCAATATAATAACAGCTTAGTGCTCTTCATTCGAGCCGAACTTAAGTACGTAAAGGGAAAACGCAATGAGCATCTACGGCTAGACCAAACCATTGACGTTATCTTGAACGCTCAGCAACATGTGCCTCCATAAATCCTTACCAGTCTGGCAGATGTTCTACACTGCCTTGTATGCACGCCAAATAATACAGTGAACTCTTTTATTGGTTATGAAGATGTTGCCCCTGTGCCAAACAGTGAACTCATTGTGTTCCGTCATTATTCATACTTTTGTGATTCTTACAGCTTGCAAGTTATTTTTATTATGATGTGTGCAATAAAGTGTTGTGAGTACCTTGCCAATTATGTTCTTATATTGCGAGATGGTGTGCCGCGATAATTCCGTAAGAGGGAGATGGTGCTTTCCAACCTATAGTACGTTACTAAATCAACTATTTCCAGCGTACAACTATTCCAAACGGTACCAGCGAATGTTTAATAGGTTAGATGGTAACATATTATCGTGTCCCTTGTGAGTAGTATTCTCCATAATTATGTTCTGATATCCACACGACGACTTCTTGCATATTTTAATCAAATAATTCGGTGTGATGTGTTACCCGAGATTTTAGACAATTCCACGAGAGGTCTTAATTGAATTGTATCTCTATGGTGTTGGATCGATTTTTTCAGGCAACTATTCTCATTCCCACTGTGTACACAAATACTCTGCATGTGCTGGGACATCACTTCAGTAACCGGGTACTTTCTTCTCTCCTACTTCAGAATCTGTTTGATTTTTTGCTAATAATATTAATCTCTAATTACTGAACTTAAATACAAATCGTGCTAACTCGCCAAAAAGCGTCTTATTCAACCACAGAAACAGTGAGACTATTGTAGCCGCCCCTTGGGTGAAGACGAAGAAACCTATAATTCGAGGCCAGCACTATATAGATAAATTAATTCAGGTAAGTCTAAATTATTGATGCATATTTCTTCGGAACTTAGTCTCGTCTTGTGATATCTTTTATGATATTAGGTGAGTAAAAAAAATAATTTACACGAACTGTGACAAGCCCGATGACATGATTTTAGCTATTGGTAGGGCAACCGTCGCCGCCATGTATTTTCTACATTAAGGTCTGAGGATTGTAGTTGGTCTTGCCCAAGGCTATGTGTGAATCGCAAGGTAATGTTGACTGAATTTTGTCCCTCTGGGCAAAGCCATGTAAAACAGCGCATGGTTAATATAGCACTTACTTATTGTTAGGGGCGTGGTGGCTCAGCGGCCTAGCTGAATGCCTCTCACCAAGGCTGTCTGGGTTCGATTCCCGCTCAATGCACGTGAGATTTTCAAAGTGAAATGCCATGTCCAGTGGTTCGGATTCCCCGTAAAAATGAGGTCCCGTGGCTCATTATCTACAGATTAACGGTCACGTTTTAGCCTATTTTCATTTATGAAAATTAGGCTTATGAGATCACCATTTGTCCGTGTGTCTGTCTGTGCGTGCGTTTGTGTGTGTCTGTGTGTGAGGATTTTTGTGTGTCCCCCCCCCCCCCCTCTAATAAATTCTAAACGGCTGGAGTGATTTCAATGAAACTCGGTAAGTTCATAGCACAATTCCGGGCGACCCCGACCGAGCCCTTCAAATTTTGCTACGTCTCACCAATGCCGCATGGCGGCTGTGCGAAATATTTCACCAGCATTCAATATCTCCGACACTATTACCGATATCATCCCGGAATTTTGTACGGTGATAAAGGGAACCACTAGAAGTTCACCTATGTAACTTTCGAAAACCTGGTATCAACAAAACCAACATGGCGGCCAAGCGAATTTGCGACATTTAAATAGACGTTTCTCGCGATTTAACCAACCAAACGCAATGCAACTTGGTACAGTATATGTTTATACACATTGTAATGCACCGATATCTAACTTCTTTCAATTGTTTACATAACCTGTAAATGGCGGCTGTGCGAAATATTTAACCAGCATTCAATATCTCCGAAACTATTACCGATATCAGACTGGAATTTTGTACGGTGGTAAAGATACTACCAAAAGTTCACCTATGTGACTTTCGAAAACCTGGTAACTACAAAACGAACATGGCGGCCAAGCGAATTTGAAAGCTTTAAATTGACGTTTCTCGCGATTTAATGATCCAAATGCAATGAAACTTGGTACAGCAAATGTTTATACACATTGGAATGCACTGGTATCTAATTTATTACAATTATTTACGTAATCTCAAGATGGCGGCTGTGCGAATTTCGAAAATTATTTTTTATTTCTTGTGCTCTAATCATGCGATCGAAATCAACATTTGCATAATGAACGTACACATTAATCATCATCTAATAGTACATAACTCTATGGCCTACATATATTAAAATCCAACATGGCGACCATCCGAAATATTTAGACGGTTCTCAATATCTATTAATCTACTACTGACATTTTGGAAGCGTATAGAGTCTATAAACATAAGTTCACCTATGGGACGTTAAATAACATGGCAAGCACAAATCCAACATGGCGCCGACGGGAAATTTAAATATTCAAATTGTCCCTTCTTGCGTTTTAACCATCCGAGCACAGTAAAACTTGGGTGATACCGAGCTCCGCTAATGAGTTCTCTCCACGGGGGTCAATTAAGAAAATCCTAACAGGGGAAGTTGCCTGCGGCGTGTTTCACTGCCCCCCACTCCAAACTGGACGTCAAGGTAGTAATATTAACGGAATGCGTCAACCTGCGATGATCTTCACTATCTACTCTTGTTATCTCAAACACGTAGTCCATACCACTCATTAGAAATTCTAGGAGTACTATACAAATCAATATGCACATTTTAATTTGTATGTTGTAGCTTTGTAAAAATGTTATCGTATCAAAGTTATAACCAGCAGTATGAGCATTACAACGATATTCTGCTACAAGGTGCAAAACTGCAGACAAAAGCATTACTTCCACTGACAGTTCGTGGAGTTAACGTTAAAACTTTGACGGTATGAAAATAATTCATCTTCTTAGTATTTTCATTCAATCAAGACGAAGTACTGGTATAAGAACAAAATTGAATGTAGAAATTTTATGACGCATCGTTTAAGTCTTAAGAGAATAAAAATAACCTTTACCACAAGGTGATTTCTTAAAGTCTGCAAATGTGTAAATTGGGGGATCAAAGTGAAACGATCATGGTGGGTGGGAATTGTGTTTAAATGTACCTCCTGTATTAGTCCAATAACTAACCAAAATACTCATTCTACTAATATTTCATATAACAACCACTTTTTTTTTTTTTTGGTGGGGTGTGAAATTTGTCACCGCACTGGTAGCCCCACCAAACTACATTTAGTGGCAATATACCTAAATGAAACCTTGTTATTGTCACAATGCATTACATTTCATTTGCATATTCCTTGTTGGTGCACACTGTTTCTTGAAGATACTTCGTTGAGTTTATTCTCGACTTTTCCATATATTTTGGTCCATCAATGTCCAAGTATTTCATTCAACATATAAATATACTTGACAAATTGAATTATGATATGAAATAATTCACCCGTTTGGACAGCTGGTTCTACAGAGCTAACCTAGAAGTAGGATCCTCTGGTTTTATTCGAGGTTAGTTAATTAGATGGTTTTATTATTTATAAAACATATTTTCGATGTTCGACCATCTGGAAACAACATATTGTAACCACAAATATATTTCAACAGGACTCTTTATAAGGTTAGATGACTTCAAAAATCTTACGCATTGTTCCATATCAGTATGCCTGGCTGGAAACAACATCCCATAGCATCCATCAGCGACATCCGTTTCAATATATAATAATAATAATACTAATATCATATGGCCTCGGGTACCGGGTGCAAGCATTGTTATTTGACACCCAGAGGGTAGCTTGCATGTCGAATTTTGTTGTTCCTTGAAGCACTATGAAAGTCAAGGAGGTTAGATATCTAAGCTCCTTGACACTATAGCGCTTTCTAGTAGAGAAATGAGGAACTTTGTGTTGGCGGAAAATCCCGAGATTAATTTTGTCATTATGAACACTGTCTAAGGAATTCAAATGGGTTCTTTGACATGCCAACATCGTATGACATGTCGTAATTTTAGCCGCTTTTCAAAAATCACTTACCCCGGCCAGGAGCGAACATGCAAGCTTGGGGGGTTAGTAATCCGACACTATAACCACTCACCCACCGTGGCAAGCAATATATTATTATTGAGCCGTATAGAAGAAATCTAGTCTAATATAGGCCTAATATAGAAAGTTTGGGTTCAACTAGGACGTTTTTCAAGGTTAGAGGACTTTATTAGTCAAAAATTGTTACGCATTTCACCAATTCTTTATACGTGGAAACAACATCTTTTTGCAATCAACAGGAGATCCGATTCATTATATTGAACCATAATGAAGAAGTATAATGTAGACAATCTATTAAGGTAGATTTATATTAACGTTAGTCATGTTTCGTTTATGTATTTTTCTTGTTTTTTGTGACCTTTCATTTTATTTAAATTTTATTGTGTACGTTGTAAATATATCCATTTTCACTTTGGCATTTGTTAACATAGTTTTTAAGATTATTTTATTATTTCAATCTACGCTGACGATTATCATTGTATACCGAAACATGTACGTATTAATTTAAATATTAAACGTCTTTTAAGTGTTTGACAAGGCGGCTATTATAATTTGAGATTAATATAATGAAAACCAAAATGTTAATGTATAGTCTATATCATTATAAAGCTTATAAAACAGGGTACAACGTTAATACTGAGAGCTCTCCGTTATTTTTTGACGGAGGTCCATGTTTTATTTCCGGCTCTGCCAAGAAATTTAATTCTGGTCTCTGGGTTGGAACGGGGTACACTCAGCCTCGGGAGGAAACACTGAGAAGAGATGGGTTTAATTCCCACCTCAGCCATCCAGGAAGTTGTTTTCTGTGGTTTCCCCACTTCTACTCCAGGCAAATGCTGGAAGGTTCCTAACTTAAGGTCACGGCCACCTCCTTCCCAATCCTCCAGTCTAGTCTGCAAGTCTCTGTTTGTGAAAAAGTCATGATCTCCTATTAGCAGTTAGCACTGTGGCCTCCTCTGCTTCTACACCTCTACATTGAAATCGTTCAACACTGAATCTAACCATCGCCTCCTAGGTCTACCTCTGCTTCTCTTACCCTCTACTCATTACCCTCTTAGGTAATCTCTCCTCCCCCACATGACCCCACCATCTGAGTCGGCTCATACGAACATCTGGCGTTCTAACTTAGCCTGTATCTCTTCATTTACATACAACAATACTTAAATGTTCCGTCCATAAAAATAGTTTCTCTTTTACACAAGTATTTCAAATTTGATGCAGTAGAAAACATAATAATGTTATTCTCTCTGTCTTTGGCCAGAAGCTTATTTTCTTTTAGTCGGCCCCGTGGTGTTGGGATAGCGCGTCTGCCTCTCACCCGTAGGTCCCGGGTTCGATTCCCGGCTCCGTCAGAGATTTTAGAAACTGACGTTAGGGCTGGAACGGGGTTCACTCAGCCAATATTAACGGCCGAGGGGACCCGATGCGCTGATCACGCGTCACCCCAATATATGCAGGCCAAATGGCAGGGCAGTGGTCTCTTGGTAAGCCTAGGCCCTTCTCGGGCTGTAGTGCCAGGGGTTATTACTATGTTTTCTTCTAAGTTCGATCGAATGTACATAATGGCCAGAGTATCATGAACTTCTTGCTAATTTTGAGGCAGAGGTGGTAAGTTTCTCAGTCGCAATATTATTTTAAATCCTCTCTATGCCATTTTATAGTAAATTATCAGACAAGGGCTTAGGGGCTGCAAGTATATCCTTTCTCATCAACTTCGATGCCGTTCACATATATTGTCACGTACATTTCTTTTTACACTGTTCGAAATAAATTCTTGATTAATCGTCGTACATGGTTCGTGATTGTGAGACCCACATAACAGAAAGTTAGCACCATTTGTAAATAAATGGGCAGAACATTCCTTGACACCTCCACTGTTGGCCCCATTTTGACAACTCACACTTATGAAATTTATAGTTTCCTATAATTCTCAATTCTCCAACTCTTTGACTGTACATGGATAACATGTTCGCTGCACTGATTATATCTACAGAAACCCCAGGGGGTCCAGGTGTATGCAGCTGTCAGTCAACTCATGACTTACAAACATTTCAGGAGAGGTTTCCTACCCCCACTCTCTTCCCAAACCCATTAGCGTGAGCTGACAGGACTGTTTGGGTTTAACCTAATCAGCGGAGTTCGACCATCCCGTAAAACTTCATACGGTATATGATTATACAAATTTTAATCGACTGGCATCTAATTCATTTAAATTATTTTCATAACCACAAGATGGCGGCTGAGCGAAATTTTAAAATCCTGCTTTTATTTCTTGTGTTTTAATCACGCGATTGAAGTTTGAATAAAACACCTACACAATAATCCTCATGTATCAGTACCTAAATCTAAGGCCTTTAATATAAAAATCCAACATTGTGACCGTCCAAAATATTTAGACGGTCTCAATATCTACGAATCGATTACAGCAATCAAACTGACAATTTGTATGTTGATAGAGGCAATTAATATTAGTAGGATATATGAAAATAGGCTATTTAGTTCTTCACGGAACTACTTGTTTTGTAAATGAAAATAGGCTAAAAATGATTAGAAACCCATATATCGAGCTTAAAGCAAAGATTCGGATTTCCAAGTTCCAAGATTTGATAGTCAGTAAAGGCACTGTGAAATTTGCGTGGACATCCTTTTGTTTTTGTGTCTATCAGGTTTCTGAAAGTCATATCCATGTACTTAATAATCTCTTATCCGCGAGCAAAATTTCAATTTGATTGATGTATTTGTTTCATATTGTGAACCAATGGAATTTGTCACGTGGTCGCCATGTAGAATTTTATACGTTTATACATTCTACAGTAGTGGTTCCTATTACAATGTTTCGTCCCAATCCCTTGATTAGAGTAAAGAAAATATAAATATGACTTAAAAAATTGCACTGCCGCCATCGTGAATATTTAAAATTTTTGAATTTTATTAGACGCTAATTATTTTAACTCTAATTAAATATTTACTCTGCTAAGCTCCATTCCACTCGGATAATTAAGTCACCAATAAAGCTGATTTAAGTATTTGAAATTTGAGTGGCGTCAATTTGGTTTTGTGCTTATTAAGTTTTGGAAGGTCACATAGGCCTACTTGAGCTTACTTTATATTCTTCTAGCATCAAGCAAGATTTGAGGATGATTACTGCAATAGCTTTGGAGATATTGAGAACAGGTATTATAATTTGTTAGACCACCATGCTTGACTTGTGTGGTGTATTCTTTGGAATACACTGTAAGACAGAGTAAGCTTTTGCTTCTCTTTGCTTTAGTTCATCCCTTCCTTTTGTCGCAAACACCAACAGTGATCTCCTGATTTCTCTTTGTTGGTTTAGGTTTCTTACACCACCTGTAAGTCTGTTCTAGATATATAACTTCCATGACCCACCTAGCGTCATCTAGCAGCGAATCTCTGAAGTTCCTCAATTTTTTCCTGCACAAGAGGACTTACTTACCAATCTAGCCACCAGATCTCGTCGCTATCGCCAGCTATCATCTCCGTGATCAAGAGAACTTCGTCTACTTTTTCACCCACCAGGCTGCGCTAGTGACGCCTGCTATCAACTCTTTGAAGACCATTTCATCAAGAGAAATTATTATTTCAAAGTTGGCTATTCTTATATGTATTCCTTTTGTCTCCTACCCCCATCTTTTTCCCTTCCCTGGTCTCTCCGTGCTCCGTTGAGCTGACCTCACTTCTGCGTCTGAAGTCAAACCAGTCAGTTGGAGCTTAACTAAAGCTCGCCTCCTCTACTCTAGAGGCAAACTTTTAAATTCGACGCCATGTTCGAGTTTTAGAATCAACCGTCAACAGCAACATCGCCTTCTTCATGAAGCAAAGATAAGTACCGACTTTATGTTTTAACCACATTCTCATCGCTTTTAAAAGGCTCAATGCTTTTATTTGGATTTTATAGACAGTGAAAATTTCTATATGTGATAAAATAACTGCTTTCAAGAGATCTTCTTGATCAAATTCGAACTATCAAGTCTAACTTTCAAAATTAAAGATTTTCTGAGATGCTATCTCACATCGAAGGATATTTCTAAAATACCCACTGTCTATATAATCTAGTTTTCCGCCGAGGGATTCTCTACCCAATTTAAACAAGTTATCATTGCTCTGGAACCTTCCATAACCTACACTCTAACTACCAGTTATACAGTCATGTATTTTCCACTTGATATGGGAATACTTTCTTCGCTGAGAAACTTATGTGGGATAAACTTCTAATCCACATAAACTATCTTCCTACGTGGGAATTTTCTGCCGTATTTAACGGCCGCCCATAGAAACTACAACTCATAATTCTCTCAAGCCAAAACTCAACTTTTACATAACTGCAATAACTTTTCTTTCTATAAACCTTTTGTGCTGGTACAGTGAACTTTCAACTATATCAAGAGACTATAGTGATAACAGTGCCTGTTCAACTTTTTCATCCGCGTCGCGCTCGTCCGAGTACAATAAATACGGCCATGAACACTCATCCACAATCCCATTTGATCTTTCCCAAACCCTTTACTAACAAACTAAAATAATAAAATTGTTACTTTAGGTCATTTTTCAATGAGGTGTCACTCTCAATAAGTGCCCTCCCTTACTTGTTCCACGTACAACGAATTAATGTCTGTAAAACTTCGTGTCTAGTACACGCCTTAAAGTATATTGTTTCTCCCTTCTAATGAGGGAATCCAATTCTTTCTACTCAAAAGTGAGTTATCTCTAGGTTTCACGAAAAGGAAATTTGCCCCACTTTTCTCGTGATCCCTACTTAAACATAGGAGTTCTAGAAACTTCCTTTCAATTTTTCTCTTCAGGTTTCACAATAAGTGACCTGCCCTATTTGTATAATCTCTAAACGTAGTTCTGTATTAATACAAGAAGTTATAGGAACTTCTATTTCATTTCTTCCTGTTTTTTTGTTGTTACTTTCGAAGTAGTTATTTGTTCATATTTCTAAGATATCTATCTAGAAATCCTTAAAGTACACACCTTGTACTTGATTTATTGTTTAACCTTAATTAATTTAATTATCTTCAAATTTACTATTTATCAATCTTAGCAATATTTCAAAATCTTACGAAGATTTTAGTACGTATAAAAGGTTTAAAACCCAAACATTGTCAATTGTCTGGTGCAAGCTTTAAATGATTTAGGAGGTCTGCGATCCCAATTGTTTACAAAATCAAAATTATATATTTCTTACATAAACTACTTTTTTTTAATTGTTAAAAAAAAAGATTTGTTCTTTTGATTTATCATTTCTCAAACATAACGGTTAGGCAAGATCCTGTCTTCCCTGACTCTTCCTAGGTTTATGCCCTCTTTAATAAAATAAATCCATTGATAAGGTTTTCACTACTTGTTGCATTTGAGCAAGAACTCTTAGTTATTAGCTTATTAAAGTCTCTCTTAGCTTTGATAGCTAATTCTAACTGGCCAGTAAGGCAAGCATAGCTCGCTACGCCAGCTTCCTGCTTGTGGAGATTCTCTCTACCACTTATGGTTGGTTTTTCAAAATTTAAGTGCTTCTCATTGTCTAAACTTTTAGTCGACGCCTTGCTGGGTAAAAGCTTAGTCATTTCTAAATGCAACTATTGGTGCTCTTACCAAAATTATTCCCAAGGGTATAATTGCTTTATCCCTAACCTTCTTGGAAGCATTCGGTCGCTCTTTAGAAGTTCTACAATTTCAAGAACTAAAATATCACGGCTGATTCAAATTATTTGTATTCTTCAAAATACTTGTTTAGAAACAAACTCCTTTGAACAGATACACAATAAATCTGTTACTCTTTGTCTTGCCAGACCACCACCCTTCCCCATAGTAGGTATATTTATGCTTGAGAGGGAATACGCCATAGCAGCTTTCTTGCGAATAGCCCAAGTTCCAGCTGCGTTTCCTGTTAGCTTCGCCCAGGTCCCTACCCACTTTAGGTATCGGAAAGCGGATTTGCAGTTGCAGCTGCCTTTGAGTATACTTAAAGTTAAAATTATAACTTCTGTTGGACTCCCGTCCTATTTCTGCATCCTTTATCTCCAGTCCGAACCACTTCTTTCTTCATTATCTTCCCTTGGGGGTTAGGTTATTTCCAAGCTAATAATCTACCCAAAATTTGGTCCCAGAAACCCGGGAGAGTCCGTTTATGACATTTTACTTATCAGGCTTTATTTGTCAAGGGTTATTGCCAATATTTTGCCAATTATAAATATGTTCTTTGAATTTTTCAGCTATAGCTTCACCGTGCAAAGCCTGTGAAGGAGAAAGAGGCCGCTCCTGTCTCCTTTGGTGTGTCCCTTTCTTTCAACTTATTTGCTGCTGCCAGTCTGACAGCATTTCCAAGGTTCCACAGTTTCGTAAGTTATACTTTAACTTACCTATTTTGTTATGGCTCCTACAGAAAAGTATAAGGATGAAAATCTTACTTCTAAACGAGCATCCTATAAAGGGCAAATTACCTGGTTTAGAAAATACACCAGAGAGCTAGATCCATCAGAAGCTCAATTAGATTTGTTAAAACATCGCGTAAAGGATTTTGAACGTTCATATGAAAATTATTGTAACATCCAAACTGAAATCGAAACTTGTATGCTCAATCAAACTGATGATCGAGTCGAAGTAGAAAATCAATATTACGAAGGTATAGGTTCTGCTTTTAAAATAATACGCCAACTCGAAGAACAGAAAAAAGACGGTTCTGTTCTTGGTTCCCTTCACGAACGACAAACCTCTTTCCGTGAGAGCACTCACAGGCCCAAACCAATCCTACCTAAGATTGATTTACCCCACTTCTCTGGAGACGAATCTACTTGGGATTCTTTCTATGAACTATTTTTTTCTCTTGTTCATGACAACGAAGACATTCAAGTCGTCTACAAGTTTCATTATTAGAGATCTATCCTCCGAGGTCAAGCTCGGCAGTTAGTTGAAGCACTCCCATTAAGTGCCGAAAAATACCCCATTGCCTTTAACTTGTTGAAAGAAAGATACGGTAATTCACGGTTACGTATTCAACGCCATATGAAGGCTCTATTTAACTTACCTGCGTCACAGCACAATGACGTCACTAGTTCGCGTACTCTCATTGATACAACACAACTTCACGTTAAAGCTCTATCCCAATTAGATCAACCCACTGAACACTGGGACACTTTCTTAATACACTTAGTGGTTTCTTAAGTCGATGTTGCTAACCTCAAAGTTTGGGAGATTGAACTTTCCAGAGAAGACGATTACTCTTACGAGCATTTAGTCACTTTCATAAATGCTAGATGCCAACTCTTAACTGATTTATCTAATCAAAGTGAACCCTCATCCCCTAGTTCTCAATTTGAATCCATGTCTCTTAAACCTAAAAGCTAACGCTTAGCGTCTAGTACCCAAAAACCTGGGTCCAGCTCTTCTAAACTCAAGTCAAACGCCACTGGTTACCCAACTAGGTCTAGTGAACGCCGTATTGCTAGTTCTCTCGTTTTAAACCCTCAAAGCGAACCCCGTAAGAGTTTAAATGAACCATTAAAGTGCATACTTTGTAAAGATTCCCACGCCTTATATCTAAGTAAATCATTTAAAGAAAGGTCAGTCGACGACAGAAGAAAATTAGTTTCCCTGAATAAACATTGCTTCAACTGCCTAGCAACCACGCATTCTGCTTCAAATTGCAAGTCCACCAGACTTTGCTTCCATTGTGAAAAAGCTCATCACACGTTACTACATCGTCATGATCAAGCAAGGTCATCGACCGCATCTACTTCTCAGAAAAGTGACAATGCTAACAGTTCCAATGCTTCATCTTACATTCAAAATGCCAAGTCCATACGTAGTGCCCAAGTACTATTGTCCACTGTCCAAATCGAAGTTCAGGATAACTTTGGCAACTGGGTCCGTGCACGTGGTCTTCTTGATTCGGCGGCAACCCACGATTTCGTTTCTAATTCATTAATCAAAAAACTAGGCCTACCTGTAAACCCCACTTCTATTAACGTATCGGGCATTAACAGCTCAAAATCGCAAGCTTTTCAGTTTTCAAAGCTAACCATAAGAGACATTTGTCACAGAAATAACTCTCTCAAACTGAATTGTCTCATTCTCAATAGCATAGGAGAAGATACTCCAAGTCACTTTGTTGATATTTCAGGTTTAAGCATTCCCTCGCATTTAAGGCTAGCCGATCCTCTCTTCAATGTACAAAACCCCATTGACATACTCTTTAGTGCCAATGTTTTCTGGAGTTGCCTTCGTAAACAGGTTCGCAAGTTATCCTCAAACGTGGTTGCCAGAGACACTAATTTTGGATGGATCGTCACCGGTCAACTTCCTCATTATTCTCCCCAACCCGCATCGCAATGTTATTTCGCTAATACTGACTTGGAACAGTTCTGGAGGCTTGAAAGCGTTGATTCTCCTAACGTGACCTCTTCAGAAAACGAATTCTGTGAGCAACTTTTTCTGAACACCACTACTCGTTCTCCTGATGGCCGGTTCATTGTTCAGATGCCAAGATTACATAATCCCCCTAAACTTATTAATTCTCAACCCAAAGCTCGAAAAGCTCTCTTTGCTATCGAGAGCAAATTCAAGAAAGAACCTCTCGTTAAACAGCAGTATACTGATTTCATGGATGAGTATGAAAGCTTAGGTCATATGGAAGTTGTTAGCAAATCTGATGACGAATTGCACCCCCCAATTGAAACGGTTTTCTTAAATTATCATCCCGTGTTGAAAAACCCTCTTGTAAAGGATACAATCCGAGTCGTTTTCAATGGTTCATCACCTGACGTTAATGGCAACAGTCTTAACGATACTCTTTACTCAGGTCCTGCTATTCAGTCAGCTTTATCTGCTATACTCTTAAACTTTCGATTATTTCCCATAGCTGTTATAGCGGACATCAAACAGATGTACCGTCAGGTTTTAATTCAGCCTGAACATCGAGATCTCCAAAGAATCTTGTGGCGCGACGAAATCAGCAAGCCCATTAAGGTATTAAGCTTAAAGACGGTTACTTATGGCTTAAAATCTTCCGCTTTCCTTGCTATCCGATCCCTACATTTGTTAGCCTCTCAAGATGGTCATGTATTTGATTCTAAAGCTTCCGAAGCACTAACTACATCATTCTATGTTGACGATTACTTGCAGTCCTTCCCCACTCTGGAGGAAGCTTCTTTCGTGTCACTAGAACTTCAAGCATTGCTAAAGAATGGAGGATTCCCACTTCATAAGTGGAATTCCAACTCCCATGAGTTTCTCGCCCAGTTTCCTATTGAAGATGTAGACCCCTCCTCCGTCGAAATTTGTGGAGACTCCGAATCCATAAAAACACTTGGAGTTCATTGGTGCACTAACATTGACACTCTCATCTATAAAGTTTCGCTTGCAGAAGAGCTCCCTAACACAAAAAGACAAATTCTCTCTGAAATTGCAAAAAATTTTGATCCGCTTCAATTCCTTGCCCCGGTTATTGTTATAGCCAAACTTTTCATGCAAGAGCTATGGTGCCTCAAATGTGAATGGGACGACACTGTTCCCCTTTCTTTTCTTAACAGATGGCTCTCTTTACGCAGCAAATTGCTTGATCTTCCCTTATTGAAATTCCCAGGAATTTAATTAACGCTCATCCTAATGCATCTTTTTTCCTTCATGTGTTTTCGGACAGTTCCCAAAAAGCTTACGGTTGCTGTGCATATTTGGTTTATCGCGGTTCGTTAAATGGATCTTCAGTTTCCAACCTTGTTTGTGCCAAATCGAAGGTGGCTCCTCTTAAAACTATCACTTTGCCTAGGCTTGAATTGTGTGCTGCACTCATGGCCGCAGAACTTGTTTAGAAGTTACGGGAAGTTTTAAGGGTTGAATTATCGCAAACTTATCTGTGGAGCGATTCCATGATCACTCTTCCTTGGTTCGCCAAAAACCCCGTTCATTGGCAAACTTTTGTTGCAAACAAGGATTCCAAAATTCAAACTCTTTCTTCGGGATGTCAATGGAGGCATGTGCCCAGCGCTGACAACCCCGCCGACATCATTTCTCGTGGATGTTTACCCTCTCAATTGACAGCTTCTCAGTTGTACTGGCATGGGTCCTCGTGGTTAATCGAAGACTCTTCTTGTTGGCCTTCTAAACCTCCAGCTACAAACTCCAACTTGCCTGACGCTAATGTATCTAAATCTACTGCTTCGTGTCTTGTTTCCAACGTTTCTCATCCCTTGTTGTCCCGCTATTCTTCCTTTCACAAATTAATTCGAATTATTGCCTATCTTCTCAGATGGAAATATCTTGTGGTTGACCAACCTCTTCTCCCCAAACCACACCTTACCAATCACGAATTGAATCTCGCTACCATTAAGGTTTTGCAACTAACACAGCAAGAAGCCTTTTCTTCTGAATTGTCTTTACTTTCTTCTAAAAAGGATCTTCCCAAATCCAGTCGTCTTCGTTCCTTGATGACAATAGGTTACTCAGGGTAGGTGGTAGGCTCTCGCAATCTTTGCTTTCTGAGCACAAAAAGCATCCTGTTATTTTGCCTTCTAAACATCACGTAACTTCTTTAATTATACGTGATTCGCATTATCGTAATCTGCATGTTGGTACACGCACACTGCTTTGCCTCTTAAGGGAAAAGTACTGGATTATAAATGGAGTTCATGAAGTTTCCTTTGTAATTCACAAATGCATTCCTTGCTTCAAAGCTAAACCTAATGTCAATACTCAATTAATGAGCGATCTGCCCTCTTTTCGCTCTTCTCCTATACGTCCATTTGCTCTAACTGGTGTGGACTATATGGGTCCTTTCCAATATCAACGCAATTCCCCTGAAGCTAAACGCAAATTGTTTGGTAAGCTCTATGTTTCTCTCTTTGTTTGCATGGTTACTGGCGCGATCCATTTGGAACTAGTAACGAATGTCTCTACTTCTTACTTTTTATCAGCTGTCTCTCGCTTCGCTGCTAGGCGTGGTGTTCCTTCGGAGATGTTCTCTGATAACTCTTCCACTATTCAAGGCGCAGCTTCCTTGTGGAAGAAAGCTCTCACATCTTCTCCTGCCATGGAACAGATTTCTAATTTTTCCAACTCAAAGGGTTTCAAATGGCGTTTTATACCTCCCTACGCCCCTCATCACGGTGGTAGGTGGGAATCCTGCGTAAAGCTCACTAAACGTCACTTAAGAAAGGTTTTAGGTAATCGCATTCTGACTTATGAAGAATTTAATTCGTTGTCTGTTCTGATTGAAGGTGTTGTCAATTTTCGCCCTTTAACTCCGCTTTCCAATGACCCTGATGACTTGCTTCCACTCACACCTGGTCACTTCCTTATTGGTACTTCTCTTTCTGCCCCTCCTCCCCTTCCCAACTCTTACAGAGATTCTAATTTACCTATTGTTTGGCGTAAACTTGAAGCCCTCCGTAATTCTTTCTGGAAGAGGTGGAATTTGGAATACTTAACTTCCTTGCAACGGAGACAGAAGTGGTTTCTTTCCAATCCCGACATTAAAGTGGGGGACTTGATCCTGGTTAGGGATGTTTCTCCTCCCTTGGTCTGGATTTCTGGTAGAGTGGCCGAGTGTTACCCTGGAAGGGATGGGAGAGTTAGGGTGGCCAAGATCTTGACCACAAATGGGTATATTTTAAGACCACTTTCTTTAATTGCTCCATTACCTTTAAGTTCTTAATTTCATGTCTTTCGTTCACTGTTGGTGTTTTACCCCTCCCAGCTTGGTGTATTCTTTGGAATTCACGGTAAGACAGACTAAGCTTTTGCTTCTCTTTGCTTTAGTTCATCCCTTCCTTTTTTCGCAAACACCAACAGTGATCTCCTGATTTCTCTTTGTTGGTATATGTTTCTTACACTACCTGTAAGTCTGTTCTAGATATATATCTTCCATGACCCACCTAGCTTCATCTAGCAGCGAAACTCT
Source organism: Meconema thalassinum (assembly GCA_946902985.2). Lineage (NCBI taxonomy): Eukaryota > Metazoa > Arthropoda > Insecta > Orthoptera > Tettigoniidae > Meconema > Meconema thalassinum. Next base: position 591,765,865 of record OX336390.1, read on the forward strand.
GAAGTTCCTCAATTTTTCCCTGCACAAGAGGACTTCCTTGCCAATCTAGCCACTAGATCTCGTCGCTATTGCCAGCTATCATCTCCGTGATCAAGCGAACTTCGTCTACTTTTTCAACCACCAGGCTGCGCTAGTGACGCCTGCTATCAACTCTTTGAAGACCATTTCATCAAGAGAAATTATTATTTCAAAGTTGGCTATTCTTATATGTATTCCTTTTGTCTCCTACCCCCATCTTTTTCCCTTCCCTGGTCTCTCCGTGCTCCGTTGAGCTGGCCTCACTTATGCGTCTGAAGTCAAACCAGTCAGAGCTTAACTAAAGCTCGCCTCCTCTACTCTAGAGGCAAACTTTTAAATTCGACGCCATGTTCGAGTTTTAGAATCAACCGTCAACAGCAACATCGCCTTCTTGATGAAGCAAAGATAAGTACCGACTTCATGTTTTAACCACATTCTCATCGCTTTTAAAAGGCTCAATGGTTTTATTTGGATTTTATAGACAGTGAAAATTTCTATATGTGATAAAATAACTGCTTTCAAGTGATCTTCTTGATCAAACTCGAACTATCAAGTCTAACTTTCAAAATGAAAGATTTTCTGAGATGCTATCTCACATCGAGGGATATTTCTAAAATACCCACTGTCTATATAATCTAGTTTTCCGCCGAGGGATGCTCTACCCAATTTAAACAAGTCATCATTGCACTGGAACCTTCCAGAACCTACACTCTATCTACCAGTTATACTGTCATGTATTTTCCACTTGATATGGGAATACTTTCTTCGCTGAGAAACTTATGTGGGATAAACTTCTAATCCACATAAACTGTCTTCCTACGTGGGAAATTTTCTGCCGTATTTAACTGCCGCCCATAGAAACTACAACTCATAATTCTCTCAAGCCAAAACTCAACTTTTACATAACTGCAATAACTTTTCTTTCTATAAACTTTTCGTGCTGGTACAGTGAACTTTCAACTATATCAAGAGACTATTGTGATAACAGTGCCTGTTCAACTTTTTCATCCGCGTCGCGCTCGTCCGAGTACAATAAATACGGCCATGAACACTCTTCCACAATCCCATTTGATCTTTCCCAAACCCTTTACTAACAAACTAAAATAATAAAATTGTTACTTCAGGTCTTTTTTCAATGAGGTGTCACTCTCAATAAGTGCCCTCCCTTACTTGTTCCACGTATAACGAATTAATGTCTGTAAAACGTCGTGTCTAGTACACGCCTTAAAGTATATTGTTTCTCCCTTCTAATGAGGGAATCCAATTCTTTCTACTCAAAAGTGAGTTATCTCTAGGTTTCACGAAAAGGAAATTTGCCCCACTTTTCTCGTGATCCCTACTTAAACATAGGAGTTCTAGAAACTTCCTTTCAATTTTTCTCTTCAGGTTTCACAATAAGTGACCTGCCCTATTTGTATAATCTCTAAACGTAGTTCTGTATTAATACAAGAAGTTATAGAAACTTCTATTTCATTTCTTCCTGTTGTTGTTGTTGTTGTTGTTACTTTCGAAGTAGTTATTTGTTCTTATTTCTAAGATACCTATCTAGAAATCCTTAAAGTACACACCTTGTACTTGATTTATTGTTTAACCTTAATTAATTTAATTATCTTCAAATTTACTATTTATCAATCTTAGCAATATTTCAAAATCTTACGAAGATTTTAGTACGTATAAAAGGTTTAAACCCCAAAAATTGTCAATTGCCTGGTGCAAGCTTTAAATGATTTAGGAGGTCTGCGACCCCAATTGTTTACAAAATCAAAATTATATATTTCTTACATAAACTACTTTTTTTACATTGTTAAATAAATTAAGATTTGTTCTTTTGATTTATCATTTCTCAAACGTAACGGTTAGGCAAGATCCTGTCTTCCCTGACTCTTCCTAGGTTTATGCCCTCTTTAATAAAATAAATCCATTGATAAGGTTTTCACTACTTGTTGCATTTGAGCAAGAACTCTTAGTTATTAACTTATTAAAGTCTCTCTTAGCTTTGATAGCTAATTCTAACTGGCCAGTAAGGCAAGCATAGCTCGCTACGCCAGCTTCCTGCTTGTGGAGATTCTCTCTACCACTTATGGTTGGTTTTTCAAAATTTAAGTGCTTCTCATTGTCTAAACTTTTAGTCGGCGCCTTGCTGGGTAAAAGCTTAGTCTTTTCTAAATGCAACTATTGGTGCTTTTACCAAAATTATTCCCAAGGGTATAATTGCTTTATCCCTAACCTTCTTGGAAGCATTCGGTCGCTCTTTAGAAGTTCTACAATTTCAAGAACTAAAATATCACGGCTGATTCAAATTATTTGTATTCTTCAAAATACTTGTTTAGAAACAAACTCCTTTGAACAGATACACAATAAATCTGTTACTCTTTGTCTTGCCAGACCACCACCCTTCCCCATAGTAGGTATATTTATGCTTGAGAGGGAATACGCTATAGCAGCTTTCTTGCGAATAGCCCAAGTTCCAGCTGCGTTTCCTGTTAGCTTCGCCCAGGTCCCTACCCACTTTAGGTATCGGAAAGCGGATTTGCAGTGGCAGCTGCCTTTGAGTATACTTAAAGTTAAAATTATAACTTCTGTTGGACTCCCGTCTTTCCCCAGTCCGAAACCCACTTCATTTTCTTCATCATCTTCCCTTGGGGGTTAGGTTATTCCCAAGCTAATAATCTACCCATGGTGTCTCTTATTGAAACTTAAGTAAAGCATGCTCAGGGTCAGACGGGATAGTAGTGAGTCCTTACCACGTTTCATATTTATTTGTCCTGCAAATCAAAATGTATTAGAGGGAGACGCATACATACCCAGTCACTCACACACATACACGGGCAAAAGGTGATGCCATAATTGACAACTTGTTTTGTAAGGAAATGGATGAAGTGCTCATTAGAAATCTTTTGGAACGATTTGTTAATATCTATTATTTAAACTTGTTCTATTGTGAATACCATATGCTAGTATTTGAAAACATAAATAATAACGTTATTGGTTTTACGTCCCTTTTAACTACTGCTGCTTTAAGAGACGCCACGTTGCCGGAAGTTTGCCCCGAAGGGAATCTTTTACGTGCCAGTAAATCTACTGACATGGCTCTCTCGCATTTGCGCACCCTCAAATGCCAACTGACTGCGCCAGGATTCAATCTTACAGCCTTGGGAACAGCAGGCTAGTACGTAACCGCTGCACCACGCCAACTTATTAAAAAATAAGTACCTCATTAGAAATATTTTGTGAAGTCATGTTTTTACGTGCAGACGCCGAAGGTATTCGTTTGAACTTCACTCGCCTGTAAATCCTAGTCTGCAGTCTGCACAAAATGAGACGAGTTCTCTTTTAAGAACATCAACTCTGTTCGGTCTGTGTGGTTTTAAGAATACAACATGAGCACCTGCCCTCTTTCCCTCAGCTGTCACTTGGTTACATTCATTTCTGGGTCAAAGGAAGACGCCGGGATTTGCGTGCAGACGGATTCACCAATTCTGTTTCCCGTGCTTGCCTGTCTGACCTGAGATTGTGATGCATTATAGAGACTGATGACTGCCAGCCGATCGTAGCATTTCTCCTCTGATAAATATTTCAGATCCTCATGCTTTGAACTTCATTGGAGAACACAGATTGACATTTTAGAGAATACTAGAACACAGGCATAAGCAAAATTGAATACGTTTAAATAAAAAGAATGAAAAAATACCTTGAAGCTATATTTCGCAGTATTGTCTGACTAGAGCTAAGTATACTTTCAGTTGATAACACGTTAATATAGAATCCACATACAGTATGTACTTCAGATAAATAAAACGTTGTTTCAAAATGTATTTCCTCAGAAACACAAGATGGAAATATAGTGAGAGCCTTCTCTACAGAACGGAACTTCGCATGCACCGTGTGACGGCCGGAGCACTCTGGCTAGCCACCTGTCGAGAAAAGCAGTAGCAGTAGCGTAGCGCCCAACTAGTTCAACAAATTTACAATTTTTAACTTAATTAAGAATCATTACTTACATGAATTTCAGAGTACATATGGAAATGCTGTCCTTCATTTTCTCAACACACATTGCACCAAGGTAGGCAGTCTTGGTACACTCACTGTAATTCATCCTCACTGATATTTTGTATCAGTACAGTTATTACGTTCTCGAGAGCCTCCAGAGTACGCGGATTGTTTCTGTATACATTTTGTTTGAGTTTCCCCACATGTAAAAGTCGCACGGCTCAACTTACGAACACATTTACTGGAGGACTTCTTGAGAAGATAAGTTTCTACTACGAAAAATCGATGTTTTGTTCCATAGCTTACCTTTATCACGGGATACGAGATAGGTCACAGTACTTCACCACAAGTCGTAATTATCTCAACTAAGGTATCTAGCTAGCTCCGTATGTAATAAATGTAATGACAAAATTTCAGGCTTCGCTATCAAATCTTGTATAATAGGCAAATGGTAGTCAATAGGCAGTGCCTAATCACTCTCCGCCCGTCATACCAGCTATCGAGGCTTCGTTCTATAGGGAAAGCTCTCTGTGTAATACTGTACAGCAGATACGAGTATATTCGGGAAACACTCGCCTAAGTCAAATACCGTTCGAAATAGTTAAGCATAATGAACTCAAGCAGCCATTCCATGGAGGTTTCATCCATATTACTGTATATTGTAGAATAGCAAGTCGGAGTTTCGTAAGTAATTCTGTCACTGTAATTCTTTCTATGAGGTTTGTTCAATTGAAACTCCTTCGGAACATGTGCACTGTAGTCGTTTGCGCTTTGCTTCGTTTGTAGACACGTGGTATTACATGAAGATGGCAGGCGAGATTCAGAACCCGTCCAAGAAAGACCAATGGGCAGTAATCCAGGTGAAAGAAGGTTGCAAGCCAGTGGAGATTAATCGTAGAGAAATGTTTACTGCCTGCAACGAAAAGTCAAAGACAACTGTTAAGGGGTAGTCGTGAATGTTCCACGATGACCATGAGGAATCGACGATTTGTCGCTTCCTCGTCAGGCAAACAAAGTTGCGACAGAGACCATCATGGCCGATATTGGCAATGGAATCAAACTGGATCACCGACGATTACCGATGAACGAGTTTGGAACAAAGCGTTGTTTGCAGCCAGTGCTGAGTTTACATTGGCGCAGGAGACCCACTTCCCTCAGCTAGCCCGTAGGCGATAGGATAAACAAACATCAGCGCAAGCTTCTTCAGTGGCAATCCTACCTCAAGCGGGTTATAATATTTGTATAAACATTGAAATGTTATAAAAGGCATCTTCTCTTCTTCATTAAGATTTTTCTCCACCCAACAATTAATACAAGTGTATTTTCAAAGAAACAATACGTACAACTGTACGTACAATAACTATTCTGAGGTGTACATCTGGACTCACACTGCACGACCATGTCACTAACGATAAAGTTCGCAAGCTATATTAGTGGCACCTATTGTAGACCAGATTAGAGAAAGTAATCAACGATGGTACGAGCATGTTCTTCGAGCAGAAGCAACATCAGTGGCTAAGACTGGTTTTAGTTTACAAGTAGATGGGAAACGGCCAGTAGGACGACCAAGGCTTGATACGCTGCACGAAGATCTCAAGATCTCAGACCTTCATCCTGATCAGGCACAAGATCGTGTGAAGTGGAAACAGAGAGCCAAAACAGCGGAACCCGCCAGCGTACGGAACAAACACTAAGGAAGAAGAAGAACACTATACGAACAATGAATGTCAACTAATATGGTTCATACTGTGTAAGGTCCTGTTCCACTTAGGTATCACTTGTACTCAAACCAAATGTCTTTAATGAGCGCATCCCATTCTGACGATCAACGATCTACCTCTTCTTCTCCTCCTACCCGTGGCTTCCCATTCTTGTATAATTTTTCGTAACCGAGTGTCTTCTCATGTTTGTTCAATTGCACCCCGTTTGCATACATCATTCGATGGATCTTCGTACCATTTATACTTTTAAATAATGCTGTTCATCCCCAGAAATCCATTTAGACTACCTGGAGGTTTTTCATGTGGTAATTGTTCATTGTCATAGTCTCCACTCCATATCAAAGTATACTTTCCATTATTGATCTATAGAAAGTAATTTTCGGTTGATTAATGATGTTCCTGCTCCATATCAATCAATGGAACATTCATATTGAATTTTGGCCGTGGTGATCTACTTTCAGTTTATGAGGTTAAATTACTATATTTTGCTAAAACTGATGAGAAATAGCTGAAGTTTCCCTCTTTTTGTAAATCCTAAGGAACATTTGTAATAGTGCTGTACATGTTTCCACTTCGAATTGTTTGAATAATTTCGAGTTCGAATATTTGATTGGAACAAAGAGAAAAGAAAGCAGAAAGAGAAAAGGAAGGAAAGAAAGAAAGAATGAAAGAAAGAAAGAAAGAAAGAAAGAAACAAACAAACAAACAAACAAACAAACAAACAAACAAATAACAAATGATACTTGTTTTGAATGATGTTTATTTACTGTATAATGATCTACCAGGTTGAACGGAGAATGGGTTAACCCCCGTCCCTACTTCGAACAACTTGTCCACTGGACATATTTCTTTAAAAAATTGGTGTAATTTTCAGGTACTTATCATCTTCGAATAGTTGAAATATTTGATCTGTTCGATTTATTTCAACAATCGACTCATCAAATCGAACAACCGAAGTAGTTGGACATCCGCATTGCTCGAACATTCGAATTCTTCAAAAATTCGTTTTTTTTTCGAATTTGGGACTGGCAAACATTCGAACTAATTAAAATAATCGAATATACAAATGATATGTACAGCTCTATATTGTAAGATATTCTGTTTGGTTTAGATTCACACGAACAATAAAACCGGTACACAAACACAAGAACAGACAAGATATTTTCATGAAGAAAGGACTAAATATTGCTTTCCTGCAAAATCCTAGTGCTTGACCAAGTACGTTTAAGAATTCACCTCTTCTATTGAGTGTGACTGGAATAACAATCCTCGTGGTTACTCAGTGACAATTTCCATTGCTTGTTACACGAATATGTACGCATATTCTGATTAATTTCCTTTGTTTAAAATGATATACAGCCATTTGGAAAGCACATGATAAACGATTTAAATATTACTAGTAAAATATCAGCCAAACCCTGGTCGACCAGAGCTTGGCTAAAATGCGAGACGAATATTCTATCGCATCCTATAAGATGGTGTAGCATGACAATGAGTTGCGATCGTTAAAATAACTTCATGTTTCTGTTTTATTTATTAACATTTAGGCAGGTGGAAAGAATGCTACATAAAGAAATGGAACGTGATGTGTTTGAATGGTAATGTTAGAATATTAAAACTCTGAGGGTGGTATCGGGGAGTAACGACAAGTGATTTTACTATATACTTTTAAGTCGTACTCTACAGATATGTCTGCGTTAAAAGGAACTATCCCATGAAGTAATTTCAAAGAGGGGGATGATTTGCCGCAAATTCAATAAATCTATTTTTTGGCACAGCCTTTCTTTGTAAAATTATATCATACTGAGCATGTTCCTACTATCATCCCATCTTCAAAGCTTGCACGTATCTCCCGAATAGTGTTCTCGTACAGTGAGTGCCTTCTCTATAGAACGGAACCTCGCCGCAGACGTGTGACGGAAAAAGAGCGTTGAATGACCTCCAGATGACTTGCATTTACCAATTACACAAGAGCGGATCGGGAAGCACCGGTAGCTGTCACAACATTCATTACATACGGAGCTTGCAAGATACCTTAGTTGAGAAAATTAAGACTTGTGGTGAAGTACTGCAGCTTATCCCGTGACCATGGTTAGGTATAGAAAAAAGCATCAAATTTCTCTAGTGGAAATTTATCTTCTCAAGAAGAAGTCTTCCAGTAAATGTGTTCGTACATTTTGGCCCCGTGTGATTTTTAGCCTACTTTTCACATTTTGCAAAAATGAGGAAAAAGTAGACATGAGATCGGGCAAATGTGTGTCTGTCAGTCTGTCTGTCCTTCTGTCTGTCCTTCTGTCTGTCTGGCTGTGTGTGTGTCCCCCCCCTATCAACTCCTAAACGGCTGCAGCAATCGAAACAAAATTTGGTAGGAGTAAAATTATATCATACTGAGGATGTTCCTACTATCATCCCATCTTCAAAGCTTGCACGTATCTCCCGAATAGTGTTCTCGTACAGTGAGTGCCTTCTCTATAGAACAAATTACACAAGAGCGGGTCGGGAAGCACCGGTAGCTGTCACAACATTCATTACATACGGAGCTTGCAAGATACCTTAGATCTCACGGCCATATTTGAAAATGATGTCAGTGCTACCAACTGCTGAAAAATCGCAATTGAAATTTGAGCTCTATGTTGGATATCTCGGAAGGTATGAATGGGAGCTATTTGAAAATTGGCAAACGTATAGGTAATAATATTGCAGTTTAATTTCCAGGAGGCCATACATGGCAGTGTTTCCAAAATGATTATAAGCCTGCTGATAGGTCCAATATTTAAATGCATATAACTTCTACACTATCAATTGGAATTCAACCAAATTTCGTTTGTGCTATGTGTTCATAAACAGATATAACTGAGCGTATTCCTAAGATCCACCAGGGCTGCTAACTGTTAATAAATGCTCTCAATTTATTTTTTCCAAATACCAATATATCAGAAAGTATGCAAGCCGACAACTTTAAACTATGCACACGTATAGTACCTGACATTCTGTATTAATTTGGAGTAACTTATATACGTCAGTGCTACCAACATGATTCTAAGCCTGCTAAGAGGTCCAACTTTAAATACATGTAGCTCCTATACTATCATTTGTATTTCAACCAAAATTTGTATGTGCTATGGGCACCATAACAGATACAACTATGCGTATTATTAAGAGCAACCAGTGTTGCCAACTGTTAAAAAATGGTGTCTCTATTTTTGTTTCCCTAATATCAATATATCATAAAATATGCAAGCCAATAGCTCTAAAATTTGCACACGTATAGTACCTGACATTCTAGATTAATTTGGAGTAATTAATATACGTCAGTGCTGCCAACATGATTCTAAGCCTGCTGATAGGTCCAATTTTAAAATGCCTGTAACATCTATACTAACAAATGGATTTCATTCAAAATTAACACAACAAGAGATCATATTATTGCAGATTATTTCTGACCAATACATGTATGTCATTGTTGCCAACATGATTTTAAGCGCGCTGTTAGATCCAATGTTTAACTGCATGTAACGTCCATGCTATCCATTGGACTTCAACCAAATTTTGTATTCTGTACCTTAAGAGATGGAAACAAGAATATATTCAGTCACCAGGGCTGCCAACTGTAGTTCACTATTAGGCTACATTATGCCAGGTATACAGTATTTCGAACTAATTAGAAATTTCTATATTACCAATTTAATTTTGTCATTATTCTAGATAGATCCATATAGAATATCAATGGCATGAATTTTAAATTTTAAGAAAAGTAGGCTCTTTAGTTCGTCACGGAACTTCTTGTTACTTGTGGGGGAAACTCAAACACAAGATATAAAGAAACAATCCACGTACTCAGGAGACTCTCGAGAACGAAATAACTCCACTGATACGAAATATCAGTGAGGATAAATTACAGCGAGTGTACGAAATTCCTAAGTTGGTGCAACGTGTGTTTAGAAAATGAAGGACACTATTTCCAGGAGATACTCCGAAATGCATGTAAGTAAAAAAATCCACAGCCTGCTTCCAGTCTCCGACCGGGTCAGGAATGGAATGAATGAAGCCCCCATCTAGCGGCGAGGACATGAACTGTGCTGGCTGCCGAAGCCTGACGCACTCCTCTGGAACAATGATTACATGAATGACAGATGAAATGAAATGATAGTGGAGAGTGTTGCTCGAATGAAATTGTGACTGGGAAAACCGGAGTACCCGGAGAAAAACCTGTCTGCCTCCGTTTTGTCCAGCACAGATTTCACATGGAGTGACTGGGATTTGAACCAAGGACCCAGCGGTGAGAGGCCGGCGTCCTGCCGCCTAAGCCACGGAGGCTGAAATGCATGTACGTAATGATGAATAATAAAATACGTTAAAATATCTTGAACTAGTTGGGCGCTACGCTGCTGCTAACGCTGGTGTCATGCTCGACAGGTGGCTAGTCACAGTGATTCTGCCGTCACACAGCACCTCACTGTATTAATCTTCAGGGGTTCGTGGTTGCTGACAAGAATTAAATAATCGGTGAATTTCTGAAATACATGTGTGAACCGTACATGCTTCCAAAGAACCGAAAAGTATTCCGTGGATGGAAACACTGCAGTAGATAAATGTTGCACAGGCACTGTCCTCCACCCCCTATTCCCCTCTTGGAAGTGTAGAGGTGTGCAAATTAATAGAATTAAATAAATAGTTGTAATTAGTCATAATTTCTTTTATTCAAAATCATTTTATTGACCAACTTCTTTTGTTGTCCTACTTAGTAGTGTTTCCTCTCCCGTGGAATTACACCCTTTCCCATAAGGAATTGCGTCTGGAAAGTTTCAGATTATTGGATTCCGAGGGATATATGAGCTGGGACCGTTTTCAATTTTTCATTGACTTTAGAATTTAAGTCAGGTGATTTCAATGCATAGTTCATGAATCTTTGAATAGTTCATTAGGGTTCATCAGTTAAAAGACCCCAAATACCTCCGCTCTAAATTCACACGTAAAGTAGAGTGAAGTAATAAAAACGAAACTTGTGGCATTTAGCATTTGTAAGGCTCCTCTGTTAGTGGAAATTCTATAAAATCATTTTAATTTGAGTTTCTTAAATGAAAATATAATTAGGAGTCTTGGTTAAACATTTGAAGTAATGTCATCGCCTTGTAAACATACTTAGTGCATTAAACCGTGAAAAGTAAAAATGCAATTTTGGAAAACTGACATCCATTCTAATATTTTGCACACCTCTGTAACTAGAGCTAGTAATAAACGATGTTCGGTTAATGATTAATCGAATAATATACTATTAATCGACTGACCGTTCACGCGATTATTGGACTAATCGAATAATAGATCAATCGGCTAGCCGAAGAATCGATTTTTTGACACGAGATAAGAAAGTTTAAATGAGAGGTCATCGCTTAAGTTAAATTACACTTATTTTCGAAATGATCTATAGAAATTTGTAAAAGTTAAATTTTGCCTAATTATACAAAGTGTCCTTCCTTGTTTATGTTGCCAATAACCAAATTAGAGTCAGTGACAGTGGGAGGACAAATATCGATCAAATTGGGAAGGGTTTTGAAAAAAGAAAATGAAGAGTTTTCAGCAAATACTTTTGAATTCTTATTCAATGTTTACAATTTTGGACAAGAACATTTTTGTTATACTTTTGAGCCTAGTTTTCATAAAGAATGTGCATTATTTAAAAATATACGAAACAAGCTGTTCCCAGCATGCGTTGCAATGCCAATCAAAGAAAGAGTTGGCGTTGTAATTTTGTTTCTTGAAGTGCTTTTGGACACTCAATTTCCGTTAACTGCCTCTAAACTATCGTAGAATGTATTTACTAATTTAGAAACATTCGTGGGAGCGTGCACAACAACTCACGAAAGTTTCATCGCTATCGGACGAATGGTATATGACCGCATATGAGACTTTGTTGAAACGCTTCGCCTGTCGTTGCACATTTGTTGAATCTACTCGTGCGCTACCTATTGTAAAATGGGTATACTAAGCCAGATACCTTCCCTGGAGTGTACACAACGTCACACCCAAGTTCCATCGCTATCGGACGAATGATATATGAACGCATACGAGACTTTTTTGAAACGCTTCGTGCGTCGTCGCTCATTTGTTGAATCTACACGTGCGCTACCTGTTGTAAGATGGATTTACTAAGCCAGAAACCGTCCTTAAAGTGTACTCAACTTCTCCTCCTAGTTTCAACGCAATCGGATGAATGATATATGAACGCACAAGAGACATACACACACACACACAGTCAAATTATCACGTAACATTGATTTATATATATATATATATATATATATATATATATATATAGACAATATTATATTTTAATTAATTAATTGTCCATTTTGCTTCTGCAAGAGCGTAGTTAAAGAGGCGAAGTACATAGAATAATCGACAAAACAATTAATCAATTATTCGACCAACCGATCAATCGATTAAACTCACAATAGAGTCATTAATATTTGTAGCAATAAATCGATGTTTCTGCTTCGATTAATCGATTATTGGATCAATAAAATTAATCGATTAAAACTATCATCCCTAGAAGAAACATTGGACTTTTTGAATGTCATTTACGGTTTATGTATGACTCTTGAGAAAGGGAAACACCAACATTAGAATTAAAGAACTATGAGGGTTGTTTAGAGAGAGTTCTTGGAAATACATAATGTTTGGGGAGAGTCCTTGTATTCACAGATCATAATATTTTTTACAACTCAACGGAGTGGGTTTGGTTCCCATTATAGTGCCAGCATATGTTCCCACCCTCCAGTATATCATCACGTGATTAAAACTGCGACCCTATGGATCTCAACTCTCGCATCTCAAGTATTTAAGCGATTTTCCATGTCTCTGGTCCTCAAGCTTCATAAATTACTCGTGGAGCCTGCGAGCTAAGGGGGAAGGGAGGGGGGTGATGTGATGTCTTCCCGTCCCGAGCAACAGGCTGACTGGCAGACGAAACAAAGACTTGATAGTTTATTGGAGCCCAAAATGTCTCGTGACAGAGCATGCTTTGTTCTTCGACGTAGCGGTAGAATGGTTGTTCACTAAAAATATCCACCAGTGCCACACATAATATGTGCTATCTTTAGGGGAACATTCTTTTGATTTGAAAAGTAAGGAAATGCAGGGAGATTTAAATCAACGGCAAACTGTATTAGAGATTGTGTTGTCCTTAAGTCAATAATGCAATGCGATGGCTTAAAATTATACAAACATATTCACAATAAAACGGTCATAAAATCAACATTTTGTTGATAACGTACTTAAGTTGAGCATAAAAATTCCCCTAATGAAAGTAGGAAATAGCTGTCGTTAAAAAAAATATTCACAAGCAATAATTCAAATTGTGAACAATTAAACAGTTGTAAAATAACAAGTTCAAGAGTTCTAAGTCAAGTAACACAATCAGTAAGTAGCTTTAATAATAAATCTAACTCCACAAAGCCAGTAGTTCGATCCACCTCGTCTTTCCTACAAAAGAATCGAGAGCAATAGTACGAGTAAATCACTAATTCAGTACATGACTAAATTGGTTCAATATCAATGAAAACTTCATTTTACTGCACCCATTATTATTATTTATTTATTTAGTATGTTTCGACCCATACAGGATCACATAAAGCTAGTTATGATCTGTTGCTGTTATTTTTCTTGTTCTTCCAGAATTCTTTCATCATGTCGCTATGTTTAGCTCGACGTTCGTCAGTCCATTTTCCCCTAGGTCTGCTGGGCTTATCTTCTGATGCAGCTTCCCAAGTGTAGATCTTATGTCTGAAAGTTTTGCGGTCTTCGATATCTGTGGGTGTGATGTTGGCGTTATTGAGATCAGTTTCGACTTGTATAATCCAAACCGTTGTCGTCTTTAATTTTTGTGAGTACATCAATATTTTCTTTGTTAATCGGTTGTCATCTAGCCTCATAATATGTCCATTATTATTATTATTATTATTATTATTATTATTATTATTATTCTTGCTTCGTTAAGGCCAACTAAGGACCACGTCATGTCAACTGTTTCTTCTGCATTTTAATGTTGGCCCAGTACTCTTTCATTTGCATTCGTGGTAGCACCCTTGTCTCCGTCGTCCACGATTTCCCGGCTTCAGTTTCGGTTTAGGTTGAAAACTCCGATGTTCTTGGAATTTTTCCCTAAGGGGGCCACTCTCCTGGATATCTTCACATGTTATCCCTATCTCCAACAGATCTTTCTCTACTTCACTGAACCAAGCCCCCTTTGTCTTTTTCTCATGGAGAAAAACAAAATTCGGTTGGATAGCCGTGTTGATTTCATTCGTGTTATACGTCCATAGAAGGAAATCCTCCTTTTCCTCATCACGTCAGTTATTTTCTCGACAGAGCATGCTTTATTCTTCGACGTAGTGGTAGAAAGGTTGTTCACTAAAAGTATTATTATTATTATTATTATTATTATTATTATTATTATTATTATTATTATTATTATTACTATTATTATTATCTACAATGCTTATACTTCCTCAGCATATTTGTCGGAAATACATCAACCTACAGATGACTACACTTAATTTCCAAAACTCAATATTATTATTATTATCATCATTATTATTAAGTTATTGTAGCCTCCGTGGCTTAGGCGGCAGCACGCCGGCCTCTCACCGCTGGGTCCGTGGTTCAAATCCCGGTCACTCCATGTGAGATCTGTGCTGGACAAAACGGAGGCAGACAGGTTTTTCTCCGGGTACTCCGGTTTTCCCTGTCAAAATTTCATTCCAGCAACACTCTCCACTATCATTTCATTTCATCTGTCATTCATTTAATCATTGCCCCGGAGGAGTGCGTCAGGCCTCGGCAGCCGGCACAGTCCATATCCTCGCCGCTAGATAGGGGCTTCATTCATTCCATTCCTGACCCAGTCGGAGACTGGAAGCAGGCTGTGGATTTTCATTTTTCATTATTAAGTTATTATTGCTATTATGATTATTATTATCACAAACTGATCCTAAAGCACAGTTCTTCTGAATATTGGCAAAACTTTAATGGGCTCACACAAGAAGCTTTGCTGGTATTCCAGAATTTCCTGATTAAATGACAGCTGTCCAGTATTACTGCCTTCTGTATTTTCTGGGATTCAGTTGGTTTAGAGCTGTTTTAGTATGACTCGTGTGCTGAGATTACAATTGGGATGACAATGATTGTTTGTTGTTTCCAAAGGCGATTGATTTCTGTCGCTAGGTCCAAATATTTTCTGCATATTACGTGAATCGTAGTTCTGTTTTTGTGAAAGATATGAGCCATGTGTTCATGTACACTTTGTATTTGACAATGAGGTCTGGTTTATTGGCAGATATTGTCTTGTTTGTGATGACAGAGGAATTCCAATGTACACTGCTCAACATCAGTTTGGACTACCAGCATCAATATTGCCATGGAGGAGTGGGACCTCTTACCGCAAGAGCACTCCTCCTCCGTGTGCGGGGAGCACTCCTCCTCCGTGTGCGGGGAGCACTCCTCCTCTGTGAGCGGGGAGCACTCCTCCTCCGTGTGCGGGGAGCACTCCTCCTCCGTGTGCGGGGAGCACTCCTCTTCCGTGTGCGGGGAGCACTCCTCCTCCGTGTGCAGGGAGCACTCCTCCTCTGTGAGCGGGGAGCACTCCTCCTCCGTGAGCGGGGAGCACTCCTCCTCCGTGTGCGGGGAGCACTCCTCCTCTGTGAGCGGGGAGCACTACTCCTCCGTGTGCGGGGAGCACTCCTCCTCCGTGTGCGGGGAGCACTCCTCCTCCGTGTGCGGGGAGCACTCCTCCTCTGTGAGTGGGCAGCACTCCTACTCCGTGTGCGGGGAGCACTCCTCCTCCGTGTGCGGGGAGCACTCCTCCTCTGTGAGCGGGGAGCACTCCTCCTCCGTGTGCGGGGAGCACTCCTCCTCCGTGTGCGGGGAGCACTCCTCCTCCGTGAGCGGGGAGCACTCCTCCTCCGTGTGCGGGGAGCACTCCTCCTCCGTGTGCGGGGAGCACTCCTCCTCTGTGAGCGGGGAGCACTCCTCCTCCGTGTGCGGGGAGCACTCCTCCTCTGTGAGCGGGGAGCACTCCTCCTCCGTGTGCGGGGAGCACTCTTCCTCCGTGAGCGGGGAGCACTCCTCCTCCGTGAGCGGGGAGCACTCCTCCTCCGTGTGCAGGGAGCACTCCTCCTCTGTGAGCGGGGAGCACTCCTCCTCCGTGTGCGGGGAGCACTCCTCCTCCGTGAGCGGGGAGCACTCCTCCTCCGTGTGCGGGGAGCACTCCTCCTCCGTAAGCGGGGAGCACTCCTCCTCCGTGTGCGGGGAGCACTCCTCCTCCGTGTGCGGGGAGCACTCCTCCTCTGTGAGCGGGGAGCACTCCTCCTCCGTGTGCGGGGAGCACTCCTCCTCTGTGAGCGGGGAACACTCCTCCTCCGTGAGCGGGGAGCACTCCTCCTCCGTGTGCGGGGAGCACTCCTCCTCCGTGTGCGGGGAGCACTCCTCCTCTGTGAGCGGGGAGCACTCCTCCTCCGTGTGCGGGGAGCACTCCTCCTCCGTGTGCGGGGAGCACTCCTCCTCTGTGAGCGGGGAGCACTCCTCCTCCGTGTGCGGGGAGCACTCCTCCTCTGTGAGCGGGGTGCACACCTCCTCCGTGTGCGGGGAGCACTCCTCCTCTGTGAGCGGGGAGCACTCCTCCTCTGTGAGCGGGGAGCACTCCTCCTCCGTGAGCGGGGAGCACTCCTCCTCCGTGTGCGGGGAGCACTCCTCCTCTGTGAGCGGGGAGCACTCCTCCTCTGTGAGCGGGGAGCACTCCTCCTCCGTGTGCGGGGAGCACTCCTCCTCCGTGTGCGGGGAGCACTCCTCCTCCGTGTGCGGGGAGCACTCCTCCTCTGTGAGCGGGGAGCACTCCTCCTCCGTGTGCGGGGAGCACTCCTCCTCCGTGTGCGGGGAGCACTCCTCCTCCGTGTGCGGGGAGCACTCCTCCTCCGTGTGCGGGGAGCACTCCTCCTCTGTGAGCGGGGAGCACTACTCCTCCGTGTGCGGGTAGCACTCCTCCTCTGTGAGCGGGGAGCACTCCTCCTCTGTGAGCGGGGAGCACTCCTCCTCCGTGAGCGGGGAGCACTCCTCCTCCGTGTGCGGGGAGCACTCCTCCTCCGTGTGCGGGGAGCACTCCTCCTCTGTGAGCGGGGAGCACTCCTCCTCTGTGAGCGGGGAGCACTCCTCCTCCGTGTGCGGGGAGCACTCCTCCTCTGTGAGCGGGGAGCACTCCTCCTCCGTGTGCGGGGAGCACTCCTCCTCCGTGTGCGGGGAGCACTCCTCCTCCGTGTGCGGGCAGCACTCCTCCTCTGTGAGCGGGGAGCACTCCTCCTCCGTGTGCGGGGAGCATTCCTCCTCCTTGAGCGGGGAGCACTCCTCCTCCGTGTGCGGGGAGCACTCCTCCTCCGTGTGCGGGGAGCACTCCTCCTCTGTGAGCGGGGAGCACTCCTCCTCCGTGTGCGGGGAGCACTCCTCCTCTGTGAGCGGGGAGCACTCCTCCTCCGTGTGCGGGGAGCACTCCTCCTCCGTGAGCGGGGAGCACTCCTCCTCCGTGAGCGGGGAGCACTCCTCCTCCGTGTGCAGGGAGCACTCCTCCTCTGTGAGCGGGGAGCACTCCTCCTCCGTGTGCGGGGAGCACTCCTCCTCCGTGAGCGGGGAGCACTCCTCCTCCGTGTGCGGGGAGCACTCCTCCTCCGTGTGCGGGGAGCACTCCTCCTCTGTGAGCGGGGAGCACTCCTCCTCCGTGTGCGGGGAGCACTCCTCCTCCGTGTGCGGGGAGCACTCCTCCTCTGTGAGCGGGGAGCACTCCTCCTCCGTGTGCGGGGAGCACTCCTCCTCTGTGAGCGGGGAGCACTCCTCCTCCGTGAGCGGGGAGCACTCCTCCTCCGTGTGCGGGGAGCACTCCTCCTCCGTGTGCGGGGAGCACTCCTCCTCTGTGAGCGGGGAGCACTCCTCCTCCGTGTGCGGGGAGCACTCCTCCTCTGTGAGCGGGGAGCACTCCTCCTCCGTGTGCGGGGAGCACTCCTCCTCCGTGTGCGGGGAGCACTCCTCCTCCGTGTGCGGGGAGCACTCCTCCTCTGTGAGCGGGGAGCACTCCTCCTCCGTGTGCGGGGAGTACTCCTCCTCCGTGTGCGGGGAGCACTCCTCCTCTGTGAGCGGGGAGCACTCCTCCTCCGTGTGCGGGGAGCACTCCTCCTCCGTGTGCGGGGAGCACTCCTCCTCTGTGAGCGGGGAGCACTCCTCCTCCGTGTGCGGGGAGCACTCCTCCTCCGTGTGCGGGGAGCACTCCTCCTCCGTGTGCGGGGAGCACTCCTCCTCCGTGTGCGGGGAGCACTCCTCCTCTGTGAGCGGGGAGCACTCCTCCTCTGTGAGCGGGGAGCACTCCTCCTCCGTGTGCGGGGAGCACTCCTCCTCCGTGTGCGGGGAGCACTCCTCCTCTGTGAGCGGGGAGCACTCCTCCTCTGTGTGCGGGGAGCACTCCTCCTCCGTGTGCGGGGAGCACTCCTCCTCCGTGTGCGGGGAGCACTCCTCCTCTGTGAGCGGGGATGACTCCTCCTCCGTGTGCGGGGAGCACTCCTCCTCCGTGTGCGGGGAGCACTCCTCCTCTGTGAGCGGGGAGCACTCCTCCTCCATGAGCGGGGAGCACTCCTCCTCCGTGTGCGGGGAGCACTCCTCCTCCGTGAGCGGGGAGCACTCCTCCTCTGTGAGCGGGGAGCACTCCTCCTCCGTGTGCGGGGAGCACTCCTCCTCCGTGAGCGGGGAGCACTCCTCCTCTGTGTGCGGGGAGCACTCCTCCTCCGTGTGCGGGGAGCACTCCTCCTCCGTGTGCGGGGAGCACTCCTCCTCTGTGAGCGGGGAGCACTCCTCCTCCGTGTGCGGGGAGCACTCCTCCTCCGTGTGCGGGGAGCACTCCTCCTCTGTGAGCGGGGAGCACTCCTCCTCCGTGTGCGGGGAGCACTCCTCCTCTGTGAGCGGGGAGCACTCCTCCTCCGTGTGCGGGGAGCACTCCTCCTCTGTGAGCGGGGAGCACTCCTCCTCCGTGTGCGGGGAGCACTCCTCCTCTGTGAGCGGGGAGCACTCCTCCTCTGTGAGCGGGGAGCACTCCTCCTCCGTGTGCGGGGAGCACTACTCCTCCTTGTGCGGGGAGCACTCCTCCTCCGTGTGCGGGGAGCACTCCTCCTCTGTGAGCGGGGAGCACTCCTCCTCCGTGTGCGGGGAGCACTCCTCCTCTGTGAGCGGGGAGCACTCCTCCTCCGTGTGCGGGGAGCACTCCTCCTCCGTGTGCGGGGAGCACTACTAAAGACTGATTCTGATCATCAAGAGATACATATTTTCAATGTTTTTGTTTTCAAAGAGAACACTTAGAAGCGAGTTCGCTTTGTTTTTGTACCGTTTCATTGTTATTTAACCACTATTGTTATTGTTTGCAGATGGATTGATGTTTAGTTTGTTAATAAGTTATTGTATAAACCTCAATGGGTTTACTATAAGAAGTCATTGTAGAAAAATCTATGCTATTCCAAACTTTTGTTGAGCGGTGTATTTCAAATGTGTTATCTTCTACTATTCCATTTCAAATGCTATAGCAAACAAGAAGCACCATGACCCAGGAGAACAGTGTGTTTGTAAACTATGCAAAATGCACTGTGATCGTTACCACATAAAGGTGTGCGAGAAAATACAAATATCCCTTACAGAGTACTGTACCAGAGAGTAATTTGCTCGGTGGAGCAAAGAAATTGAATAATCTATGTACATTGTACGATCTTTTATTAAATACATCTTCTACTATGGGTTGTGATTGGAGTCTGAAGTATGTTTCTGGTATATTAGTAGTCGACACTGCTTGCATAGTTCTTAGTAGATGGTCTAATCAACGTTGTTCTGTTGGCATATGTACTCCCTTAGCCCAAACATTGAGCATGTTGTTAGTATGTGATTGGTGATTTCAGTTTCGTCTCGGCAATTTCGGCATGAATTTGTGGATGTCTCTTTGATGATGTTCCTTCTGAAGTTACGATTTTCTATGATACTATCCAGAATGACCATCATAAATCCTTCTGTCTTTGGATGTAGGGTACCTATAGTTAACCATAGGGTAATATAGTTTGACAGTTTCTGGGCAGTTGAATATATTATTATTATTATTATTATTATTATTATTATTATTATTATTATTATCATCATCATCATCATCATCATCAATTTTTCCCCTTTGGGAGAGCGTGCGCACTTGAGAGTCATTCACAGCTTCACTTCCTTTTCCTCTTCTCTTTCCTTCCCGAAACCTCATCATTGATTCACTGTTTTTTTCTTCCTTCCCTCTGCCCAATTCTTCCCCATTGTTTCTTGAAATTTGTTAAAATTTCTGGTTTCTGATTTTATTTCAGAATGAATTTCTGTCCTTAATATCGTCTTCAGAGATTTTGAATCGTTCCAGGTCCTCCTTTGTTTCCCTCATCCATCTGGTCTTTAATTTACTTGTATTAATGATGTTAAAAATGTTCTTATTGAGTCTGTTTTCATCCATCCTTCACAGGTGTCCATAGAACTGTAGGCGTCTATTTCTAAATTTCTCTGTGATGGTGTCTGTGTTTCCGTATTTCCTTTGTAGGTCGTCTGATCCAAGTTCCGTCTCGGAGAACAGCACCGTGTATCTTTCTAATAATTTTCCGTTCTTGTTTATCGATGTCATGAATTCTTGAGTATCATATATATTATTTCAGTAGTATAGATCCCTCCTGCGGCACTCACCAGCGACCGATCATGACAAATAAGCATTCAAATGAAAGAGAATAGACATTAGAAGTGACGAATTGCACTCTAATTTTATAAATATCTATAGTTTCTTTAAAAAATGACTCTTAAAAATGCACGAAGTGTGCGATTTGCAGATACTGTTGCTCCATAATTGCTGTCCACTTCACATTTTGGTCACTGTGACGCCCGTTTCATGTCATTTTAACATTCTGAGATATTTCCTTTATCATTTTGCATGGATTTCAGAAACAGCAAATCAAAGGAATGAGTACTGAAATGTAAATAGTGTCTTTAATTATTTGGTTGAAATAAAAACATAACAACCTTTCTCCTTAAGTCTCTCATTATAAAACTATTGGGGAAAGTGTGGTTAATGAACATGCGAAATTTCTTGCACGGGTCCGCTAGTAGCCTAGTATTATATTTTATTATTATTATTAGTAGTAGTAGTAGTAATAGTAGTAGTAGTATTAGACGACCTACGATGCCAATTTTATAAACTGAACTGTCATGAATGATGCTGTACTGACGATTTTAAGGACTAAATTGCTCATGTTCCAAAAGTCGAATGACGCATGTGGCGGACGTGGGCATTGAATAACAGTCTATCGTCCTCAGACTTATCAAAAATATACCTCGGGCGTTTGAATGTGGTCTTAAATTACGAAAAGTCTGATACCAATGCTTTCATTACTTCGGTTCAGCCTACCTGTCGCGAACTAGAACGCAGTAATATAAGACTTAAAAATACAAATTACCAACAGTTTTTGCTTTCCTACAAACATGACAGAGAAGGAATGAAATGTATGATTACGTTCGAAAGTGGACTCTAGTGAGCAGACACCCCGGATTTCCCCTGAAGCTCTAGCTGAGTTACCACTGTGTATTCTCGGAGACTAGAATAACACTAGTGCAATGTGACCATGTGGTTCACAGATTATGAGGGAGAGTGAGTGTGAATGTCGCTTTGTGTGAGGAGGAATTTGGCAGCGTTTACATTGCACTAGATGCAAATCAAAGCGAGAGCGTGCACGGGAGATGAAAGTAGCCATTCATGTTACCGTAAATAAATACGACGGGATGAGTCAACACGAATAGTATGTTTGCCAGACAATGTCAAACAACGTCAAAATATTCTGAATATAAATCAAACAACCACCATATCTTCATGTCGCTTTGTAACAAGTGTGATGTTAAATTTCATTTGCCATCAAATAGAGGGCACGTTTAGTAGCCTAATAATAATACTGTATTAATAATAATAACAACAATGTGTATGTACAGTATGTCTTCCCCTTATAATTCCCATTTTCCAACGGGGTCGGGGATGAGATGTGATGAAATCCTATGTGGCGGATGGTTTTTACGGTCAGATGCCCTTTCTGACGTCAACCTCATGAGAGGAGTTCATGAGAGATGAAATGAATGAAGATTAATGAAACTGCGCAAGGATGTGGAAGGAAGTGGCTGTGGCCTGTCAGAAGGTACCGTCCCAGCATTTGCCAGGAGTTGAAAATGGGAAACCACGGAAAACCATTTCAAGGATGACCGACTGTGGGGCTCGAACCCACGTCTACCGAGTCCGCAGATGGATTGGACCCATGGCCTAGCACTGCGCTTCAGCGACCGTAGCTACCGCTGTCGGTATGATAATGATGATAATAATAATAATAATAATTATTATTATTATTATTATAAAGAAGCTGAAGGCTGTAGTTCAACGTGACCGTTAATCTCACCATCATGAGCCACGGGACCTTCTTTCTAAGTGGATTCCGAACCATAAGACATGGCATTTAACTTCGAAAATCTCACATGCATTGATCGGGAATCGGACCTGGTCCACCTTGGTGAGTGGTAAACAGCTTGGCAGCTGCGCCACCACGCCTCTACTACTACTACTACTACAACTACTACTTCTAATAATAATAATAATAATAATAATTGGGACCAAGATATCTGCAGATTAGGTACAAAAGTGGGTTCGGACACCACCGCAGACCGTTCTTGAAATGGTTTTCCGTGGCTTCCCGTTTTCAGTTCCAGGCAAATGCTGTGACTGTACCGTCTAATAGGTCATGGTATCCCGATATTTGTCTAGATGGAGTGTGCAAAACCGGAGCAGAACCACACTCAGGGCAAGCACTGGCAGTGCTGGCATTCAAACCTTCGATGTCCCGCCTACACCACGGGATGACCCATGCTATGATTCTCCTGCATGTCTGACTAATATACGTATAGTAACAGCCTACACAATTAAGACCAATTCAATATTTTGACATAAGTGTGCTACACTCTCTAGCCTAACTAGGTTCTAAGTTATGGGTTACAATGCTTGCATAATTCACACAGCCGCCACCCTGAAACGGTACGTATGATGACCTTGTAATTTGGGCATAAGACGCGTCCCATATGAAAGTATGCTTTTACCAAATTTGGTAGAGATCCAATTATTAGATAAGTCGTAATTTGATTTTAAATTTTGAACATTTTGGTGGCCGCCCTTACGTTTTGGTAAAGATGGCGGCGGTATAAAACATGGCACTGAGGTGCCCTTTGCTAGTGCTACATCTGTATCAAATATCGTTGAATTCGGATTTGTCATTTTTCAATTTATAGGGGGACACACACACACACGCACACACACACATACACAGACAGACAGACAGACAGACAGACAGACAGACAGACAGTCTGATAACTTTTGGCCCGTGTATCTCTCACATGTCTACTTTCATTTTTATCAAAAATCGAAAGTAGGTTAAAATCAACACTGGAGGTCATGTGTGAACTAGAAAGAGGTTGATAAGGAACTTTGGAATATGTGATGACCAATTGTATAGAAAAGAATAAGTAAACCTAGTGGTAATGAAGCGGTTGTGTGGGATATTTATTTTGAATAAATAAAGCAACAACGAGACGATATTTTTCCCTATCGTAAAGATTTGTTTGGGGTGACAAGGCTTGAATATAGTCTTGCCTATGGTGTCTTCTGAGTATATTGTTAATCCTGTCCACGACAAGAGGATACTCTGTCATTCACCATAGGAAATAGCACCTTGTTAAACTGTCTCATCAAGTAGCCATTCTTTTGGAAAGTTTCGGTCAATAACACAAGTTCACCGTATAACTTATCCTTTTAACACATTATTTTTATAATTTGGCCACGGCGTGCTTGCGTGTGGTGTGCTCTCAAGTCCAGGAACTAATAAGGTCACGTACCAGTGTAGCCCAATACAGGAATATTTCATTTCGGGTCTGGTATCACTTATACACTCACATTTGGCGAATCCCAAATACATTCACATGTCGCCCAACAACGTGATGCTGATTGCTTAACGTAGAATACTGGAATTCTTGTAAAATTTGTGATTCACTATTTTTATCTTGTTTACTGATTTTTTACATTCGAAAAATAAACATATCGCTGGCGCCCATTTGAAATTTTATATGTAGAAACGAGTTCCGGACCATTTAAGTAGAATGGCGAATTTTATGAAAGCATTATGATATTAATGCCGGTGAAATATTTCAATATTTCGCACAGTCGCCATGTTGGATTGGTGATACGTAATACAATTTAGAGGGCACGGTCGGGGTCGGCCAAAATAGTACTATGAACTTACCGAGTTTCTTTGAAATCGCTCCAGCCGTTTAGATTTCATAAGGAGGGACCAACACACATACGTACACACCCACACACACTGACGAAAGGTGATCTCATAAGCACATTTTTTCATAAATTCAAATAGGCTACTAATAAACACAGATAAATTTGATCAGTTGTTAATGTTGAAATGAAAATGCATTGCTTGAATGATTTGCTTGGATGGACACATAAATGTTGGTTTTGCGTGACTTCATGTCGCTTTGTTTTACGATATTTTGAGATCGTAGTTGATTGCGTTGATTTCATGTGTGATTTTTCTGGTACAATTCCAAGTTAAAGGGCATAGTTCAGTATAGTTCTATATATGTTTGTATTGTATTAGTGACATAAACTTGTTTAATATACCCTTGTGTATTGCTTGTAGCCAGCCCCTATGATCTCAGAAAAGAATTGCTAGTGAACGCGACCCCCACGATAGAGTCCTATCCTAGAAGGTCCCATGCAGATAGGTACAGTATATGGAATAATATTGTCACACTAATTAACATTCTGTGGTTTGTATTAGGCAGAGCCACTCACATCTCTTTGAGTTAGCATGTAATAACAAACTTTAGTTTAGATATAATGAATATTGTTTTCGGTGTCTCTCTAATAAATTATGTTTAGTTTCGAAAGCAATATGGTAATAACACAATTAATTTGCAAGCATTATATTGTGCTTGTGGTTGGATTGGGTCAGCTCTAGTCTGGAAACTAATAAACCCTGGTTTACAGTAACATACCTCGCCCAGGGAGACACCGCCACCACAAGTATGTCGAACATCTGGTAGTCAATATGGGCAGAATGTCTCTACAGGCCCTTCTCGGCTTGTCTCTGCGGAGAATCTCCAGCAAGGAGAATGTCTTTCAACTTGGTAACGGAAGAATAGAAGTGGATTAAGGGGGGACGTATATAAAAATGAGTAAAAGTAGTATTTTTTTATTCCCCCATAATTTACCTTACGGTATCAAGATTTTAATTCCAAAATATTACAGTTCAATATCATCTGTAAATGTGAGAAAAAATAGTATATGTAACTGCTTGTATACTGCCACACCCACTTCTGTAGGAAGAATGTGAGGATAATTTGACATCATCGGATGATGAAATTGGAAACAAAGGCTCATCAAAGGAGACAGCTGGAGGAATAAGAGGAATCGAGTAAAATGGATATGGTCTGCACTAATTCATTAGATGAGCGGCAATACAATATAGGCCTAAACATACTCAAATTTTTTATTCAAGTTTTCCATAACTTACATTATTAGCCTACTTTCCACATTTTGCAAAAATGAGTAAAAAGTAGACATGAGATCGGGCAAATGTGTGTCTGTCTGTCCTTCTGTCTATCTGTCTGTCTGACCTTCTGTCTGTCTGTCTGTCGGTCTGGCTGGCTGTGTGTGTGCCCCCCCCCCCCCCCCAACTATCAACTCATAAACGGCTGCAGCAATCGACACAAAATTTGGTAGGAGTAAAGATCTATACCTGAATATCTCACGGCCATATTTGAAAATGATGTCAGTGCTAGCAACTGCTGAAAAATCGCAATTGAAATTTGAGCTCCATGTTGGATATCTTGGAAGGTATGAATGGGAGCTATTTCAAAATTGGCACATGTATAGATAATAATATTGCAGTTAAATTTCCAGGAGGCTATATATGGCAGTGTTGCCCAAATATTTATAAAACTGCTGATGGGTCCAAATTTTAAATGCATATAACTTCTACACTATCAATTGGATTTCAACCAAATTTCGTATGTGCTATGTGTATATAAACAAATATGACTGAGCGTATTCTTAAGAGCCACCAGGGCTGCCAACTGTTAATAAATGCACTCAATTTTAAAAAATCCAAATACCCATATATCAGAGAGTATGCAAGCCGACAGCTTTAAACTATATACACGTATAGTACCTGACATTCTATATTAATTCGGAGTAATTTATATACGTTAGTGCTACCAACATGATTCTAAGCCTGCTGAGAGGTCCAACTTTAAATACATGTAACTTCTATACTAACTAATGGATTTCATTCAAAATTGGCACAACAATAGATCATATTATTTCAGATTATTTCTGACCAATACATGCATGGCATTGTTGCCAACATGATTTTACGCGCGCTGTTAAATCCAATGTTTTACTGCATGTAACTTCCATGCTATCCATTGGACTTCAACCAAATTTTGTATTCTGCACCCTAAGAAATGGATCTACGAATATATTCAGTCACCAGGACTGCCAACTGTAGTGCTTTATTAGGCTACATTATGCCAGGTATACAGTATTTCGAACTAATTAGAAATTTCGATATTACCAACTTAATTTCGTCATTATTCTAGATAGATCCATATAGATTAATCATTAGCATGAATCTTAAATTTTAAGAAAAGTAGGCTCTTTATTTCGACACGGAACTTCTTGTTCCACCTGACTCTGTGGGAAGCGGCTTCGGTGAGGCAACTGATAGCATGCTGAACTATGCCCAAGGTCGTGGGTTCAAAGCCGGCCGAAGTCGTCGTATTTTCTAAGAACGCAAAAAATCCCTCAGTATGCCTTCCTTTGGAGGGGAAGTACCAAGGTTCGTTGCGAGTAGCTGGTTGCGGTGGCATCTAGTAGCCAAGTTCACAACTAGGTGTCGTTGACGGTAGTATTTGGTTGCAAAATTAGGAACTACTACTTGAAATTGACCGTCCGCAGTCCTTACCAGAATTACAGACTAATGCAGCCATCACAATTAACCCCGTTTATCAGACAGATTCTACACACACCCAAAGTACATGGGGCTACATGACCGCGTTGTCGCAGCCCCTGAACTGAGGAACCAACCAACATCTCTGCGGGAGATAAAATTTTGCGTGAAGAAGTAACAGACCGCTCGATAGTTACACATCAGTGTCGAAACCTTGCATAAGGACAGTGTGAACACAAGTATGAAAATGGACCCTAAATGACGAGAAGGTTACCTTCCCCATAAGACAATAAAATGTTTAAAATATGCACAAAAAACGAAAAGCTAAGTTAATTAAGCGCCAATTGTAAAATACTTTCTCCAATAAATGAGGTCTGATCCTTCTAAGAAAACCTGCATATTCTGCCTATTTTCGCCTATCCTCTAGTTTTCCCGGGGAAATCTACCTCCGCCTTCCGGCGTGCCGAGATGTTTTTTTTTGTAGAAATGCTTTCCTTGCCAGAACCAACCTACTTTTTATATCCTCTTTGCTTCGTCCATCACTGGTTATTTTGCTTCCCAAGGAACAGAAATCTCCTACTTCCTTCAGCTTTCCACCTGCCAGTTTGATAAAAATAATAATAATATTTATTTATCAAATGGCCTTTATTGCCGGGAATGATAATAATAATAATAAATTATTATTAATAGTCTAATAATAATAATAATAATAATAAGTTAAGATGCTATGGACAGAAATTGCTGCCAGAAACACTCTGAAATCAGTGGACAAGTGAGAGATGGACATAATACAACTCCTACAGTACTAACGAATGGCAACCATCTGACCTACATCATGGCAATTCTTCGACAGATTGTGAGTTGATGAGGAAATTTATAGGTGACCCAGCAAACCAGCAACTTGAGATTGAATTTAGGAAATCTCTTGCCGAATTTGAAGGTACAGACCCTATTCAGTGTCCCACAATCCTAAAGCAGCACTGTTCTAGGAAGCTTACAGTTGCAGTGAGAATAATGAATGAGCATATCCTTGCCCCTTATCTTGCACTCAACTCAAGCTGTTTCAGTGATGTGCAGACCTCCATTTATGCTGGATCAATCGCTGTGGTAAGGACAGTTGGTGGTAGACTTAAATGTGGCCCACATCATACTAGCAGACAACAGACTAAACCAGCTAGGGAGCTTTTTTTAGTCAGGTCTATTGAGGAGCTCCGAAGATACATAGGAAGATTTCAACAATATATAGCGGGCAATCGTAGAAACAAAGTCGTTCATTGTTTTGAACTGTTGAGCTCTTCAAAGAAGAAACACGCTAAATGTAATCCTCCTTATCAGACGCCTCTTGAAGCAACAACTGCAGGCAAAAGCTCAGAGGCTTCGTCGAATCAGCGAAAACGACAAAATAACTTATTTGCCACAAATGAGAAATTCTTCTATAGAATCCTCGAAGAAACTGAAGGTAGGACAGACCCTACACCCCAAAAAGAGGAGGTAGAGAACTTCCGGTCTACTACGAGGCACGTCCAGAAAGTAAGTTCCGTTTGGTAATAAAATTAAATTGTGTACAGATACAGAAAAATTGTTTATTCCACAACATTCTAAACCTCTTAAACCACTTTTCCACATAACTGCCGAACTTTTGCAGGCATTTGTCATAGCGTGGCACAAGTTTTTGGACACCTTCTCCATAGAAGTTTGCCGCCGACCGTAAACGAGAGTGAAGACTCCCCTGTAAGATATCCTACCCTTTGGCCACCACTGTTAGGCAAATTGCGTTTGTGGTCAAGAGAACTCCTAAACATACGCAGTTCTCCTGGTAAGTGGTGGCCAAAGGGTAGGATATCTTACAGGGGAGTCTTCACTCTCGTTTACGGTCGGCGGCAAACTTCTATGAAGAAGGTACCCAAAAACTTGTGCCACGCTACGACAAATGCCTGAAAAAGTTCGGCAGTTATGTGGAAAAGTAGTTTAAGAGGTGTAGAATGTTGTGCAATAAATAATTTTTCTGTATCTGTACACAATTCCATTTTATTACCAAACGGAACTTACTTTCTGGACGTGCCTCGTATATGGTCCGATGCAGGAGAGTACAACGGCAGCGCCCCATGGCTAACTGAGGAGGAGCAAAGAATGTTAGAAGTTGACACAATGCAGGACTCGTCTGTATCCACAGATGCTGTTACACGAGCTGCGAATGAGACACAAAATTGGAAAGCCACTGGACCAGACGATATCCATAACTTCTGGATCAAACGATTCACCTGTACACACGAACATCTTGCCCGCCACTACAGTAAATTCCTTGAAAATCCACAACGGATACCCTCCTACCTAAAGCGAGGGAAGACATACCTACTCCCGAAAGGTATAGGCCAGTCACTAGCCTATGCAATCTCTATAAACTATTCACATCTTGTGTTGCACGTAAAGTCTACAAGCACTTGGAGTATAACAACTTCTTAGCTGAGAAACAGAAGAGATGCTTGAAAAAGACTCAAGGATACAAAGAACAGCTGGTAATTGATGTCGTGATTATGGAGCAAGGATACAAAATGATGCGAAATCTTTATATGACCTACATTGATTACAGGAAAGCATTTGATTCAGTTCCACACTCCTGGTTGCTCCGAGTCCAAAAGATTTATAAAGTTGATCCAGTGATAATTACAACATTGCAAACAATGATGACATCTTGGGGAACCAATTCGTATATACAACATGGTGGTACTTCGATTGAGTCAAGATTCATTCCAATCAAGAGAGTCATTTTTCAAGGTGACAGTCTGAGTCCTTTGTCGTTCTGCCTTGCGTTTAACCCGTTATCACCGTTATTAAATGCGACACGGAGTGGCTTTCCGATTAGACGCTCTGGAACAGTAATTCATCATCTCTCCCATTTGATGTACATGGATGACATAAAACTATATGCACCCTCTGAAAAGCATATAGATAATCTGATTGTTATCACAGCTTCCTTTTCTACAGACATCGGTATGTCCTTTGGGTTGGATAAATGTCGAACTCTTACTCTCCGACAGGGAAAGTTAGAAGCCCGAGGATTTGTAATCGAAAATCGATGTCTCATTCAGCCCATGGAAAAATCTTGGTGTCCAACAGACAAAGAGAATCGTTCACAAGATCATTAAAGATCAAACAGTATCGACGTACAATCAACGTCTCAACAAGATTCTGAAATCCAAGTTGAATGGAAGGAACATCTTCAAGGACATCAATACATATGCCATACCAGTACTGGCTTATACGTGTGGTATAATGGATACAGACAGACCTAGAAAATATTCTTATTAAGACGCGCACCACCTTAACGAAACACAGATGTCTGCACCCGAAGTCATCCGTTGAACGACTGACTTTGCCACGTCAGATAGGTGGACGTGAGCTTACTGATATTATACACCTACAATACATGCCAAGCAGGTGAAGAATCTTCAGGTCTACGTTTTGAGCATGACGAACTCTCCCTTGCATCAGGCTGTTAATAAGGGGGATGGCAAGTACACGCCATTGGACCTTCTCCGTTCCAGGGATGTACAGCTAACTACGTCAGAAGAGCACATAAACAACAAGCTTCAACAGTGGACTTAGAAAGCACTGCACAGCCGTCATCCATTTGATATCAGTCAAAAATATGTCGACATACATGCGCCGAACAGCTGGCTGACCCATGCGAATCTATTTTCTGAGACAGAGGGGTTCATGATCGCGATACAAGATCAAGTAGTGGCAACAAAGAACTACCTAAAATACATCATTAAGGCAGACATGCCAGATGACAAATGTAGGAGATGCCATCGCGAATCGGAGACCATCCAGCATATCACAGGAGGCTGTACAACAATTGCATCTACGCACTACTTGAAGAGGCATGACCAAGTAGCCAAGATAATCCACCTGAACCTGGCAAAGAAGCACTCCTTAAGTAATAATGCTCTGCCTTACTGCCAATACATTCCTGAAGCTGTTCTGGAGAACGATACACACAAGATACTCTGGAACAGGTCACTGATCACAGATATAACTATGTCAACAAACAGGCCAGACACTATTCTAATTGATAAAGTGCGGAAGTCCCCTAACTCGCATAATATACAGCACAGCTTTGCTGAGAAAGTGACGAAATACATACCTCTGGCTGAAGAGATCCGATAGATGTGGTGACAGGAATTTGTCACTGTCTTGCCTATCATATTCTCTCCCACAGGTATTATACCGATGTCGCTGAAGGCCAACCTCGATAAATTGGGGCTCCACCATTATCTGCATACCAGTAGCCTATGCAGGAAGTAGTTATATTAGAGACCTGCTCCATAGTTCGTTTGTTCCTCAACCTACCTACACAGAGAACTCCACTCCATCTTGCAAAATATGCCGATGAAATGGTGAATTGTACCCCACGATATGGTGAATATATGAGACAATAATAATATTAGCCTGAAAGAACTTGATCTGAGTGACCGTCTGTACAAGTTGCTGCAGAAAGCTGTAATTTTAATGTTGAGGCGTGAAAGAACAGAATTCGTGTTCTCGTTTACATTGATTATCATTATTATTATCCATGCCCATAGAGCTACAAGATACTCCATTGTGGTGATATGGAGATGCTAAAGTTGAAGGTCCAAACAATTTGCTCCTAGAGATATGACAGTATATTAGGAATCCCCAACATTAATTTCAACCACCCGAACTGTCCGGTAGTTCAAAGATCGTAAAATCAACTATTCAGGAGAAAATTAGTAATTTTGTCTCGGTTCCTTGATGCCCATAAACGTATTATCTAACATATCAGTAATAATACTGTGAATAAAGGTTAATAATACTAATAATAATAATAATAATAATAATAATATATATATATATTTTTTTTTACGAGGGAAGTGGAAAAATCTTGCATAAGACCTTGAGGTGGGTCCGCACTCCTCAAGAGTGTGGGATTCTTACCCACTAAAAAACCACACCCTGTCCTCTTGACAAAACCCATCCCGGGACCACTTTCGTATTACTTCAGGATGGAGCCATTTTCATTGCTTCACAAGCACCATCTTACTTCTCAATTCATAGTCCGTGGATCGCAGACTTAATCAACTAAATCCAGCAAGTCCCCATCCGACTTCTTCTGGCGAAGGACCACCTCAACAAAGAAAGCGACCGTATCCCAGGTGAGCTCGTTCCTCAGCATAATTCCAACTATATTGTCCGGCGTTATTGGACCAACCTCAGCTTCAAGTTGTTGTTTTTCCTCTGTCCTACGAGTGCAGACGAAGAACGTATGATATACGTCATCTCGTTCGTTCTCGCAGTAAATACATACTGGACTCCTTACTTTGGCCATACGATGAAGGTAACACCGAAAGTAGCCATGACCTGTCAACATCTGAGTCAGAAAGTAATTAGTTTCTCCATGTTTTCTACTTGTCCACTCGACCAGACTCGGTATCAGCCGAGCTGTCCATCTTCCTCTGAGGTCGTCATTCCACCTCTGCTGCCAAAGCTCCATCTTGCGTGCTACGGCTTCCTTCCGGGCTCGAGCCTTGCCCAGTTCTACTCGTCGGAAGTATACGTCTTTACGTTCTTGCGCGAGTAAGTCTATTGGCGCAACACCTGAGACAACCAGAATTGCAGGTTCCGAAACTGTACGGTAAGCACACGCCACCCTCAGAGCTCCTCTCCTCTTAATTGCAGCTAGGCGTTTCCTATACTTCTCTATCCTCAGCGAATCAGACCAAATCTCAGCTCCATACAGGAGAATAGACTGCGCTGTGGACAACAGTAGTCGACGCTTGCATTGTCTAGGACCATGCACATTAGCCATGAGTCTACTAATGGCAGCTGTCACTACTTCCGCCTTGTCTGCTGCCTTCCGTATATGAGACCAGTATGTCAGTTTCGTGTCAAGAGTAAATCCTAAGTACTTCGCAGTGGCTCCAGTTCGAACGACCACCTCTCCAACCTTCATGGGAATTATAGTGTCCATTCTCCTCTTAGTTAACATGCCTGTTTCAGTTTTCGCTAGGGGCGTGGTGGCGCAACGGTCAAGCTGTATGCCTCTCACCAAGGCGGACCGGGTTCGATTCCCGGTCAATGCATGTGAGATTTTCGATGTGAAATGCCATGTCCTGTGGTTCGGATTCCACGTAAAACGGAGGTCCCGTGGCTTATGATCGCGAGATTAACGGTCACGTTAAACTACAAGCTTCCTTTTTTTCAGTTTTCGCCATAGCTAAATTCAGACCATGAGCGTTCATCCAACCACTCACTCACCCGTCGCATTACCTGATTGAGTTTCCACTGAGCCAGAACCGCATCTCGGGCTACAATCACCGCTGCAATATCATCAGCGTACCCAACAAGGAATGTATCTTCGGGCATCTCCATGCGCAGTAAGCCGTCGTACAACATGTTCCACAAATCCGGACCCAGGATAGATCCTTGCGCTGCTCCTGCCGTGACTTTTCTCCTCCTCTGACCGTCCGCAGTGTCATATAACAGGGTACGGTCCTTCAAATAATCTTTCATTATACGCAGGAGATATGCAGGCATAGCTGAGTTGAAGGCGTTCTTCACATCCAAGGTTACCAGAAGTGTTATTTTCCGAGAATAGTGGTTACCTTCCTGTGCTTATTATTATTATTATTATTCTTTCTTTCTTTCTTTCTTCGTTTTGCCCACTTAGGGAGCGCGCTTGAACTTGTTGACTCGGGTTGATGGAGCTTTCCTCTTCTTCTCCTCCCAAAATCTCCTCATGAACTCGCTATGCCCCTTCTTACGTTCCTCCGTCCATTTTTTTCCAGTGGTCTTTTTAGCTTTTTCGGCGAAAGAGTGATTTGTAACTCGGGTTCCAAAAGTCTTGCGATTCATGATGCTATCTTCTGTAATGTTTATTTCCTTTAAGTCCTGTTTGATTTCTTCCAACCAACTGATTTTGACCTTCTTTGAATTAATTATTTCAAGCATTTTTTTTGCATATCTGGTGTTGTCCATTCGGCAGATGTGACCATAAAATTTCAATCGTCTCTTACGCACGGTATCAGTGAACTTATTGATTACTGTGTACAAGTCTGTGGTTTTCCTTTTAATCCATATACCATTAACATAAACGGGGCCATATATTTTCCTGAGAATTTTACATTCCTGGATTTCGATTTCACCAATTTGAGAGTGGCCTCCTAGAGATATAGTTTCGGAGGCGTACAATGCTTCCGGAAGAACAACTGTCTGGTAGTGCCGTAGTTTTGCATTTCGTGACATCACTCTTTTATTATAGTGATTCCATGTTATTCGGTATGCTTTCTGAAGTTTGGTAGCTCTTTCTAAATTAGCTTTCCTGTCCAATCCAGACGGTACAATAATTTCTCCTAAATATTTGAAGGAAGGTACGTGTCTAATTATTCCATAGTTGGTCTGTAGTGGAGATCTCGGGATATTCTGGTCTCCATTTACTATGAAATGCGTCTTCTCATACGATATTTGGAGTCCTGTCTTTGATGCTAACTCATGTAACTTCTCTATGGCATACTTGGTTTCTTCACTAGTCTTGGTAAAGATAGCTAGATCATCAGCAAAAGCTAGGCATTTTACTTTTATTTTCTGTTCCAGAGTACCAATGCTTATGCCTTTGATGTTGTTTTCCCACTCCCTGATGACTTTGTCTAACACTAAGTTAAAAAGCAGTGGGGAGAGGCCGTCACCTTGTCGAACTCCGGTATGTACTTCGAAAGGCTCGGATAGTTCACCTAGGAACTTCACTTGAGATGTTGTGTCAGTGAGAGTCTGGCGGATTAAGTCCCTGGTTTTCCTGTCAACTCTGAGCTCTTCTAGGGTGTTCAGAACAGTTTGTCTGTCAATAGAATCATACGCCTTCTTAAAATCCACGAAGGTGACAAACGTGTTGGTACTGCGGCGTATTCTTAATATCGTCTTTAGGCTCCAAATCTGCTCCGAACACGATCTACCTTTCCTAAAGCCTGCCTGGTATTCACCAATCAAATGATCAGTTTGTTGTTCTACTCTGTTTAAGAGTGCTTTAGATAATACCTTGTATATAATTGGTAAAAGTGATATACCTCTGTAGTTGTTGGGGTCCGCTCGGTCACCCTTTTTATGCAACGGATGGATAATGGCATTCTTCCAGTCCTTCGGAATTATTTCGCTCTCCCATATTTCTGTTAGGAGTGTATGAATTCTCCTTATGAGGTCATCTCCTCCTATTTTCAACATCTCAGCAGTTATTCCATCGTTCCCAGGGGCTTTGTTATTTTTGAGCGATTGGATTATCTCTTTTATTTCTTGAGTTGTTGGGGGAAGTGAGTCTGGGTTTGGTACAGGTTTTTCAAAACGCAGTCTTTCCACTGGAGGATCACAGTTCAGTAGAGTTTGGAAATAATCAGCCAGTATCTTGCAGTTCTCCTTACTGTTTGTTTCTAGTCGTCCATTACGTCGACGGAAACTTAGAGTTGGTGGTTTGTACCCTGACAAGTCCTCACGGAATGTCTTGTAAAAATTTCGAGTGTTGTTTTTCTGGAAATCCTGTTCTAACCCTTCGAGTCTGATTTTGTTGTAGGCACGTTTTTCGCGCCGGATTGTTTTAGAGGTCAGTTTTTGAGTTTCTAGGAAGTTCTCCCATCTTTCCACTGTCCGATGTCCATTCCACTGATGCCAAGCTTTGACTCGGTCATTGACGGCTTCATCGCACGTTGTGTTCCACCATCTGTGCTTTCTTTTCCTAGGTGGTTGTCCTAATTTCATGGCTGATGACTGTAATGTTTTGCGAAGGTCTGGCCACTCCCTAGGATTTTCTTCCTGTAAATCTCGTAGGAAAACCTCGGCGTTCTTCCTCAAGCAGTCCGGATCAACTCTTGGAAACCGGTTGCCTTTAGGTTTGGATCTGTTTGGTTGAAACCGAACCTTGATTTGCGTGAGGTAGTGATCCGAATCTACCACTCCCTTTCGTACCTTAACATTCTGAATCTCCAGCATATTCTTTGCGGAAATAGCCACATGATCTATCTGAAATTCCCCTAATAACGGGTTAGGTGATCTCCAGGTTTTCTTTTTGTGTAATGGTCTCATAAAGTGCGTGGACATGAGTCTCAGCATGAATAATGTACAAAAGTTTATTAGACGCTCTCCATTCTTATTAGTCCGCCGATGTGCGGGATGGAGTCCTACTATTGATCTGTATATCTTCTCTCTGCCAACCTGTGCATTGAAATCCCCTAATAAGATTTTCACGTGATGTTTGGGGATTTTACTTGTAGTTTCCTCTAGTAATTCCCAAAAGTCTTCTACATTCTGTGGATTTCTCTTATTGTCTATGTTAGTTGGAGCATGGGCATTTATCAAGGCATATGCCTTGTTGCTTGATTTTACTGTAAGCACTGAAATTCTTTCGCATGGCGATGTGAAGTCAATAACTGAATCTAAGATAGTTTTCCTCACTGCAAAAGCCGTCCCAAACATTAGTAAATTGCCTGTGATATTAATGGCTGGTTTACCCTTAAATATCCTGAAGTTTTCAGAGTCGAAATGGTTCTCATCTTGGAATCGTGTTTCCTGAATTGCTAGGATTTGAATATCAAATTTGTCCAGGACGTCAGTCAGTTGTTTGAGCTTTCCTGTTTTCAACAGGGTATTGATGTTAATAGTACCCAAGAAGTTCTTTTTCTTGGGTCGAAGAGATTTTGAGAAGCTCCGATCCTTCTCTGAAGCATGATTTCGTTCCCGATCCCCCAGAATCCGATGATCGGGAAAGACCGGACCTGTGTCCGGGGCCTGGGGTAGTTGCGTTAGTAGTGTGTGTTCCATCATGCCTTAGTTACAAGTTGAATATACAACTAGTGGTGATCTTAAGATAAGATCACGAAATTACTACTCGATTGTTGAGATCGAGAGGTGCCTCTAGGTGTTCTCTGGCTTAAGTGTGTTTGGTCCGCGAGAGCTATTTTATTTCGCTCAAGTCCGCCGGCAAGCCGGTGAGGACCCCCCTATCCGCCACCTGGGACGCGCCACGTCGGAGTATCACCTCTCCGCCTGCTACGACAGCGTAGTAGGTTCGTGGTATTATTATTATTATTATTATTATTATTATTATATTATTGTTATTATTATTATTATTATTATTATTATCATTATAACAGCAAGAAATCACCTACAATCAGTGCTAAACTCCATGAATACCACACAGTCATTCTCCCAGAGGCATCTATACAATTGAGATGTCATCATTAACCACCAACATCAAAGACATTGGGAAGATAGAATGGCAGATACCGAGGAAAATATTTGGACCAAAGTTAAGGACGGTATCTAGATGAGGAAGAAGAACTGTATTCACGTACTGAACGATTTATCACACTTGCACGGGAAAGGAGCATGACATTCCAGGACATGTTGCACTAATGGACAACTCTTAATTGACCAAGAACATCTTCCTCATAGTCAATGGAACCCGACAAATCAAAATATGCTGGTTAGCAGACACCCAAAAGGACCTCACTGAAATCAACATTGTCCCACTAACAACACACCGACTGCATACAGAGAGAAAATATACTTTTATAGGTTTCCACCCAAGTTCCTGACGGCAAGGAATTTGATACTCAAAGATGCATGGACACAAGAAAGAAGACAGGCACATAGCGAAAAGTTGAGGAAGTTTTGGGAAGATAAGAACAACAAGAAGAGCAATGCTAACTAACGAACTAATGGTTCTACGTGCTCCTTAGAGAGCCAAACGCATCATCGTAGTAACAATAGTAATAATAACAAGTAGTTCCGTGAAGAACTATACAGCCTATTTTCATATATCCTGCTCATGTTAATTGCCTCTATCAACATACAAAATTTCAGTTTAATTGCTGTAACAGATTCGTAGATATTGAGAACCGTCTAAATATTTCAGATGGTCGCCATGTTGGATTTTTATTTTTGTACTATTACATTAAGATTACTGTGTACGTGTGGTATTCAAACTTCAATCGCATGATTAGAATACAAGAAGTAAAAACGAGATTTTAAAATTCCGCACATCAGCCATCTTGTGATTATGCAAACAATTGAAATAAATTAGATGTCAGTGGATCAACATTTGTATAAGCATTTAACGTGCAACGTTTCACGGCACTCGGATAGTTAATTCGCGAGAAACGTCCACTTAAATATTTATACTTCGCGTCGCCGCCATGTTGGATTTGTGCTCACCAGGTTACTGAAAGTCCTATAGGTGTACATATGTTCATAGTCTCTATGAACATTTAAAAAAACAGTTTGGATGCTGTAAAAGATTCATAGATATTGAGAACCGTCTAAATAATTCAGGAGCTCGCCGTTTAGGATTGTTATATGTATAGGCCATAGAGTTATGTACCATTCAAGGACAATTATTGCCTAGCTTCATTATTCAAACTTTCACTTCGATCGCATGATTACGACACAAGAAATAAAAAAATAATTTTAAAATTTCGCACAGCCGCCATCTTGAGGTTTTGTAAACAATTGAGTTAAATTAGATGGCAGTGCATTACAATATGCAAAATCATTTACTGTACCACATTTCACTGCGCTCAGAGAGTTAAATCACGAGAAATGTCTATTAAAATATTTCAAATTCGCTTGGTCGCCATGTTCGTTTTGTACTATACAGGTTTATGAAATATACATAGGTAAACTTGTACCAGTACCCTTTATTACCGTACATAATTGCAGGGTGATATCTGTAATAGTTTCGGAGATATAGAATGTCAGTGAAATATTTCGCACAGCCGCCATTTTGAGATTATGTAAACAATTGAACAAAATTAGACTCCAGTGCATTACACTGTCTATAAACATTTGCTGTACCACGTTTCATTACGTTTGGATGGTTAAATCGCGAGAAAAGTATATTTAAATGTTTCAACTTCGCTTGGCCGCCATGTTGGTTTTGTAGTCGCCAGGTTTTTGAACGTCACATAGGTGAACTTCTAGTAGTGCCCTTTATCACCATACACAATTTCAAGGCGATATCGGTAATAGTTTCGGAGATATTGAATGCTAGTGAAATAATTCGCCCAGCCGCCATGTTGGATTGGTGAGACGTAAGAAAATTTGAAGGGCACGGTCGAGGTCGCCGGGAATAGTGCTATGAACGTACCGAGTTTCATTGACATCGCTCCAGCCGTTTAGATTTTATTAGGGGGGGACACACACACACCTCACACACACACACACACACACACACACACACACACACGCACACACACACGGACAAAAGGTGATCTCATAAGCCTATTTTTAGCCTACTTTCGATTTTTGCAAAAAATGAAAGTAGACTTATGAGATCAACACAGGGCGAAATGTCTGTGTGTGTGTATGTGTGTGTGTGAGTCTGTGTGTGTGTGTGTATGTGTGTGTGTGAGTCTGTGTGTGTGTGTGTGTGTGTGTGTGTCTGTGTGTGTGCGAGTGTGTGTACTCTGAATGTCTGTCCCCCCCTATCAATTCGAACACGGTGAATGCGAATTGAACGAAATTTGGTACAAAGGTAGCACTAGCAAAGGACACCTCAGTGTCATGTTTTATATCGCCGCCATCTTGACGGAAACGTAATGGCGGCCACACAAATGTTCAAAGCTTAAATCAAATTATGACTAACCTAATCTTCCGATCTCTACCAAATTTTGCAACAACATACCTTTATGGGGGGAGCATCCTTTGACCAAACCAATAGATCATCAACGTAATAGTTTGCGGATGGCGGCCATCTTTGTGTGAAAATCGATTCCCCCTATTAATTCGAACACGGTGCAACCGAATGGAACGAAATTTGGTACAGAGGTAGTACTGACAAAAGGCACCTCAGTGTCATGTTTTATATCGCCGCCATCTTGACGGAAACGTAATGGCGGCCACACAAATGTTCAAAGCTTAAATCAAATTACGATTAACCTAATCATCCGATCTCTGCCAAATTTTGCAACAACGTACCTTTATAGAGGAAGCATCCTTTGACCAAATGAATAGGTCATTAGCCTAATAGTTTGCGGATGGCGG
Organism: Meconema thalassinum; assembly: GCA_946902985.2. NCBI lineage: Eukaryota > Metazoa > Arthropoda > Insecta > Orthoptera > Tettigoniidae > Meconema > Meconema thalassinum. Next base: position 591,805,763 of record OX336390.1, read on the forward strand.
CCATCTTTGTGTGAAAATCAATTCCCCCTATTAATTCAAACACGGTGAAACCGAATGGAACGAAATTTGGTACAGAGGTAGTACTAACAAAAGGCACTTCAGTGTCATGTTTTATATCGCCGCCATCTTGGTGGAAACGTAATGGCGGCCACACAAATGTTCAATGCTTAAATCAAATTACGACTAACCTAATCATCCGATCTCTACCAAATTTTGCAACAACATACCTTTATGGGGGGAGCATCCTTTGACCAAACTAATAGGTCATCAGCGTAATAGTTTGCGGATGGCGGCCATCTTTGTGCGAAAATCGATTCCCCCTATTGATTCGAACACGGTGCAACCGAATGGAACGAAATTTGGTGCAGAGGTAGTACTAACAAAAGGCACCTCGGTGTCTTGTTTTATATCGCCGCCATATTGACAGAAACGTAATGGCGGCCACACAAATGTTCAAAGTTTACGATAAATTACGACTAACATAACCATCCGATCTCTACCTAACTTTGCAACAACATACCTTTATGGAGGGAGCATCCTTTGACCAATCTAATGGGTTATTAGCCTAATAGTTTGCGGATGGCGGCCATCTTTATGACAAAGTTGATTCCCCCTATTAATTCGAACACGGTGGAACCGAATGGAACGAAGTTTCGTACAGAGGTAGCACTAGCAAAGGGCACCTCAGGGTCATGTTTTATATCGCCGCCATCTTGACTGAAACGTAATGGCGGCCACACGAATGTTCAAAGCTTAAATCAAATTACGATTAACCTAATCATCCGATCTCTACTAAATTTGGCAACTACATACCATTATGGAGGGAGCATCCTTTGACCAATCTAATAGGTCATTCGCCAAATAGTTTGCGGATGGCGGCCATCTTTGTGTCAGAATGGATTCCCCCTATTAATTCAAACACGGTGAAACCGAATGGAACGAAATTTGGTTCAGAGATAGCACTAGCAAAGGGCATCTCAGTGTCATGATTAATATCGCCGCCATATTGACAGAAACGTAATGGCGGCCAAACAAATGTTTAAAGCTTAAATCAAATTACGACTAACATAACCATCCGATCTCTACCAAACTTTGCAACAACATACCTTTATGGAGGGAGCATCCTTTGACCAATATAATAGGTCATTAGCCTAATAGTTTGCGGATGGCGGCCATCTTTATGTCATGATTCCCCATATTAATTCGAACACGGTGGAACCGAATGAACGAAATTTGGTACAGAGGTAGCACTAGCAAAGGGCACCTCAGTGTCATGTTTTATATCACCGCTATCTTGACGGAAACGTAATCGCGGCCACCCAAATGTTAAAAGCTAAAATGTAATTACGACCAACCTAATAATCTAGTCTCCACCAAATTTTGCAACACCATATCTTTATGTGGGAAACATATTCTGACCAAACTGCAAGATCATCAGCCCAACAGTTTGCAGATGTTGGCCAAGTATGTGTGCAAATCGATTCCCCCTATCAATTCAAACACGGTGAAACCGAATTGAACGAAATTTGGTACAGAGGTAGCACTAGCAAAGGGCACCTCATATTCATGTTTAATATCCCTATAGCACGTTGTATTTCAACAAGCTACTACAACCAACATTCAATCATACTCCTTGAAAAGGACAAAGAGTTATAACAATACCCATGCATTTAGGAGAAAGTAGGCTATATGTTCTTTACTGAACATCTTGTTTCAAAATGAAAATAGGCTAATAATTACGTTCATTTATGCGCTTGCACATAGTAGCCATTTCAGCCACCGTGAACTTTTAGAGTGTGTAGAATTTGTTTCATAACCTGTGATTTTGGTGTGTACATTTTGAATTCAAGTAAGAATTGGGAAGGAGCTGAGCGTGGCCTTCAGTTAGGAACCATCCGGCATTTGCCTGGAATAGAAGTTGAAAATTACTGAAAACCATTTCTAGGATGGATGAGGTGGGAATCGAACCCACCTGTTCTTTGTTCTGCCTCACGAAGCTGAGTGAACCCCGTTCAAACCCTCAGACCTGAAGTAAGTTTATTGACAGAGCGGGGAATCAAACCCAAGAGCTGTTGGACTGCAGTCTTCCCGAGACCTCAAAAGGTGGCAAGAATAAAATGATCCCACGCAATACTGTATATGCGCTAGTTCAGGATATACGCATTGCTTCCAATAGCGAAGAAGTCAGTATTGTTCTTGATGAGGATGTTGTTAATTTTCGAGGAATGGTGGGGCGTGAACGTAGATTTCCAATATTATAACTTATCTCATCAATTTTCATCTTGGTATTTTCTTGGTCTCATGTTTCCAAACTTGGGATGCGGCGTGCCATCGAGAAGCAATGAAGTAAGTTAAGTGCGCAGGGTTGATCTACAAGTACAAACTTCGTTAAAAGGGACTTAGCTCGCCTTGCCTCCCCCACCTCCACGTTGACTAACTCGATAAGTCCCATTCCCTTTGAAGATTTACTGCTACGGGGGAGAGAGAGAGTACACCCGCGACTTGTTTATTTACTAAAAGCTACCTCGAAATAAACAAACCTATAGCATGTCGCTTCTCTGCTTTGTGCGTTAATTGGGAATATTCCATGTAGTATGCTAGCAAATTAGATCCTTAACTTCGTAATTTTGTCAATAGAGGCAGGAAGAGTGATGAGTGATGAGTGACAAGCTATTTTTTTAAGATTGGGGATGTTAAGTTAAAAAAATGCAATTTGAAAGGAAGCAGTTCATAAAGACTGAAGTAAAATATGCCACTTGTCCCTGTATAAAAATGTAAGTGTTATCGCTCTCCATCAATATTACACAACCAATGACATCATATATTGGTATATTGGCTTTCACGGCCGGTGAATTAAAACTCAGCAATTCTTCTAGGTTTGTGCCGTGTCTTGTGTGGGGTTTCGCCTAGGACACCAAGCTGGCTCATCGGACCCCCGGCCGTGAAAGCCAATATACCATCTGTTTGGAAGCCTTCATAGGGAGGTTAAGGCTGCTTGAGCTTTTAGTTCTCGCAGACAAGTGGTGCAGTTGCACCTAATATAAAGGGAGGTGGCGCGCTGTTCGTCACTCCTGTGGGGGTCCGGGCGGGGACACAAAGAGCCCGCCGATGAGCCAGCATGATGTCCTAGGCGAAACCCCACACAAGACACGGCACAAACCTAGAAGAATTGCTGAGTTTTACATCATATATTGTTTGTCTACCCCTTATTATTCTCCGGGAATGAGATGCGATGAAAGTCGTGGTGGGTGTATTTTACGGCCGGATACTCTTCCTGATGCCAACCTTATGAGAGGAATAAATGAGAGATGAAGTGAATGAAGATGAATGAAACTGGACAAGGAGTTGTAAAGAAGCGACCGTGGCCTGTCAGAAGGTACCATCCCAGCATTTTCAATGGGAAACCATGATAAACGATTTCAAGGGCGGTCAACGGTAGGGCTCGAACTCACGTCTACCAAGTCCACTGATAGCTTGGCCCCATGGCCTAGCGCTGCGCATTAGTGAGCGTATCTACCGCTGTCGATAATTATATAAGTTATCATTTGTTGTTAATTCATTTAGGGTCTTTGCAACATCGTTGGTTATTAAGCCCCGTGTACTTGGGAGTGTGAAGAATTTGTCTGATAATCTGTGGTTTGTAGTGACTGTAGTTGTAGTGTGTGTGTACTTGTAATGCATGAGAGAATTAGGAAAGAGGCGGGCGTGGTCTTATGTTAGGAATAATCCCGTCATTTTCCTGGAGTAGAAGTGGGAAACCACAAAAGAAAGCCTCCATGATGGCTGAGGTGGGAATCGAACCCACTTTTGCTCAGTTTCACCCCACGAGGCTGAGTGGTCCCCCGTTCCAACCCTCTGAGCAGTTTTTAATTTCTTGGCAGAGACAAGAATCGAACCTGGACCTCCAGGGTGACAGTGAAGGATGCTAGCCACTACACCAGGAAGTGGACAACATAAGATATACAGGGTGGTCGGGAATAATGTTGAATCGGGTATATGAGCGTTGGAGGACTGGTAAATAGTATGAAAACAATAAGTCGATATATCGCGCTGGTGTCATTTTATCAGCTGTAGAAATTAGCCTATCAGATCCCTTCCCGGGCGAATTCAAATGGCTGTGCAGGGCTATGTTACCAATTCTTTAAGTTGCTCAAGACCGGATTGAGAGCGCCAATTGAAGGAAAAAGTCTGTGCAAGGGAATGGATGGAATGGATTTTAATACAGATCTCCACGCTGACAAGATCACGCCATAGCAACTTCACTACGGTGACACGGCTTATAACCCACCGTGTGTTAGTTCTGATGCGTTGCAGTGGAATTCAAGTCCATTGCACGCTTATCATATGGCTGCTTTCGAGTAGTTCCGTAAATTACCTATCGCCTGGATCCGCGCGATCAGCTGACTTCATTTGATAACGCTATATTAGTTCCAACGTTTGCCGCCAGGTACTGGCTGTGATGGCATCTAGTAGCCAAGTCCACAGCTAGGTGATGTGGATGGTAGCATTTGATAGCAAAAGTAGGAACTACTTGAAAATTGATCGTCTGCAGTCCTTACCTGGAATCACAGATAACACACACTAATACAGCCATCACAATTAACATCGGTTATCAGACAAATTCTACACAAACCCAAAGTACACGGGGCTTTATGTCTGCGTTGTCGCAGCCGCTAAACTGAGGACCCAACCAACCAATCAGCTGACTTCTAATAGTTTGTGTTGTAAACACTAGATGGCCACATATGGAGCAACGCCGCAATCAAGGCCACGCCATTGTACCTAGCAGAATATAATTCGCTTACTTGATACTAGCATACTACCATAAAGTACGTGGTGTATTTTAAATGGCTAGTCAAAGCATTGCGGTAAAGCGGTGTTCTATTGTACAGATCAATTTGAGTTGAGAGTATCATTCACCAAAATTGAAAGTGGAGCACATTGTTTGGTACGTAATGATAATAATAATAATAATAATAATAATAATAATAATAATATCGTATGGCCTCGGGTGTCAGCTTTGTTATTTGACACCCAAAGGGTAGCTTGCATGTCGAATTTCGTTGTTCCTTGAAGCACTATGAAAGTCAAGGAGGTAAGTTATCTAAGCTCCTTGAACACTATAGCGCTTTCTAGTAGAGAAATTAGGAACTTTGTGTTGGCGGCAAATCCCGAGATTAATTTTGCCATTACGAACACGGCCTACAGAATTCAAATGGGTGCTTTGACATGCCAACATCGTATGACATGGTGTCGTAATTTTTGCCGCCTTTCAAAAATCACTTACCACGGCCAGGAGCGAACCTGGAATCTTGGGGTTAGTAGACGGACACGTAGACCACTCACCCACCGTGTCAAGATATTAGCCATTATAAAGTTCAATTCAGAACGTCACTGCGGAACACATCACTTCAACCAACATGGAAGTGTAGAGGATAAAAAGCGACTCACTCATCTCAGTAATCTTTGTGAGGCGTATTTAGGTATCACAATCCCAATAAGATTGCTTCCTACGCATAACCTAATGAAATTAATATAACTAAACGTATTTACTTAGCACATGCCATTTTGTATACACAAAATGATACATTTCCTCAGCATAATCCAATGCACTGAATAGAACGATTCATTAGGCACATTAAAAAGGTTGCCGTAAATCTGTTTTGATAAGCTACATTCCCATGCGAGCCGCTTAAGCTGCTGTAGTTCCCGTCAGAGTGCATACTCTGGCATCGATCCCGGAGCCTCCGGATGAGAGACAGTCGCACTACCCCGACACCACAGGGCCGGCCCATAATAATATTGTTCAATGCACCCCAACTAACGTGTGTTATCAGGAAGGTCGGTCGGTATATCTCTGCTTGCATCCCGTATGGCACTGATTCACTGCAAGCATATGCCGCAAACGATACTGAACACTATTGTTTTTCCTCAATGTGACTACAGACCTTTCGAATAATATGCTCGAGGTAAAAATTATAGTGTTCAGTATGGTTTGCGGGATATGCTTGCAGTGCATTGGTACTCTACGGGATGCAAGCAGAGAAATATCGAACTTCCTGAAAAAACGCGTTAGTTGGGGTGCATAAGACAATATTATTAGGGGCAGCTGATTCACGCGGTATATGTGTTAATATTGACCACACCTGGTCTATGGTTAGCGAGTTGACCGACTGAACTGAAACACACTCGTAGGATACAGAACCCTGTCAGAAGTCGGACTAATTCTTGTAACCCTGACTAGAGAGACTTCATTAATACACCCTCTCTCTGAAAAGTTCGGTGAATGGGTCGAGATTACGAACGGATTGTTGGCTTACCTGAAATAGCCGTTACTGTCCTTCGAAGTAATCCCCGTGGATGTTTATGCACTGCTTAGAACGGCTGTACAAGTCCTGGCATAGTCTTCCTGAGGGATAGCCTTCAGTTGGGTCGTCACATTACGTTGAATATCCGAAATGTCCGAAAACCTCTGGTCCTCCAGGGCTTTTCGGTGACCCTGGACCCCGATACTCCATACTTAGACGCTTGCTTTCGGGGTCGTACCTCAGGCACCAGGTCTCGTCACCCGTGACGATGGTTTTCAGGACCATTACATTCCACGGAACATTCACCCTCTCACTGCCACCCGTCGAACAGGTGTGCACGTCAGGTTGCATAAATTCACCCTTCTCACTGCCGCCCGTCTATCAGATGTGCAAGGGAGGTTGCATACATTAACGCTTCTCTCTTGCTTTCAATTTAGTGTTTTGACGACCCAAACGGAAGGCTATCTCTAAGGAAGACTATGCCAGGAGTTTCCAGGACTTGTTCAGTCGTTCTAAGAAGTGCATAACCATCCACGGGGATTACTTCGAAGGACAGTAACGGCTGTTACAGGTAAGCCAACAATTCGTTCGTAATATAGACCCATTCACGGAACTTTTCAGACATCGGGTGTACATTGAGCAGTGTGTACAACGTCCTCTCCTGAAGTAGCAGTCTCTCCTGACTCATGCAGCCACGGAGTTTGCTGGACACATGTGTAGAACAAATTGCCTGACAGTATATAGAAAGGGGCAGTAAATCACATTGTTCGAGTTCTCGCGAGGAATTTGATTTATTGACCTATTGTTATACGCCTGTTTCAGTTACTCAATTGAACGACAATAGTATAATTAGTATGGTAACACTCACTTCGGAACTGTTACCTAGTAAGAATAATTGCTCATAATAAGCAACGACTGCGCTTCGTGTAATAATTCAGAAGTTGAGAGTAGTAACAATTTACCACAGCTTCTTGTAAATAGAAGAAATGGTATGTTGACGTATTGGTCTGAGGAGTGACGTATATGGAAATCTTGAGTGCGGTGGGTATTCTGATTGCCCGTCCCATTATCAGCCCGAAGGCTGTTGGATGAAAACAAAATCCACCACAATAGATTATGTTCTGTAGGCAAATTCCTTAAAAATCCAAGCCAACACTATAATTCTTCTTCATCTTCTTCTTTCGAATAAACTAATTAGAGGGTACGATGAATCAACTTTGGCTATTGACCATTGTAATCAATTTCCTTTGTTTACAAATTTCCTTCATCCTTCTACCTAGGCAGAGTGTCGATCTTTCTCCTCTGGAGTCCACTTACCTATTCCTCTGAAATGAATGAAAATCCACAGCCTGCTTCCAGTCTACGACCGGGTCAGGAATGGAATGAATGAAGCCCCCATCTAGCGGCGAGGATATGAACTGTGCCGGCTGCCGAGGCCTGACGCACTCCTCTGGGGCAATGATTAAATGAATGACAGATGAAATGAAATGATAGTGGAGAGTGTTTCTGGAATGAAATTTTGACAGGGAAAACCGGAGTACCCGGAGAAAAACCTGTCTGCCTCCGTTCTGTCCAGCACAGATCTCACATGGAGTGACCGGGATTTGAACCACGGACCCAGCGGTGAGAGGCCGGCGTGCTGCCGCCTAAGCCACGGAGGCTTTACCTATTCCTTTAATTATTATAATTTAAGTGTTATTATTATTATTATTATTTAGCGTATGACTTTTAGTGCCGGGAGTATTGGAGGACATGTTCGCCTCGTCAGAGGCTGTAGCTGCTTCAATGCGGACACCCATGGGGTGAGCTACAAGTTCCGTTCCATTTAAAGTAGTTCCAACTTTCGCTACCAGATGTCACTGGCACCTAGTGGTGAACGTTGTAACATTGATAGAGCGTTTCAACGAAATCTAACCTGCAAATTTAGTTTCACACAAGTAGCTATTAGACTTAATATGGTGACCTACTTAATGTACCCTTGAGAACATGGTGCACCATATTAAGTCTAATAGCTATTTGTCTTTTTGAGTGCTACGCTTTTTATATTTATATTCAGGTATTAATATTGGCTGATGAAGGGGATAAAATCAATTAATCTTTGAAACATGTACCAGGGGCAAATCTAATTTTATTTCCTTTCGTTTATGTATTGAGTCCGTCGGTGGAGCTGTCAGGATAGCCGACAGCCAAAAAGACTTCCCTAACATCTCATCCGTCGGACATAATTGCCGTGAGGATCAGGTGAACTTCCAAATAGGCCAAAGCGGCACGAGAAACTGTAGTCTACAGGGATCGTGGTACATGGTGACGATGGTCATAGACTGCCTAAGGAAAGGTTCACCTTAAAAACTAAACTGAGAAAATAAACATCCAGACTTATGTAAAACACCGTGAAAATTTATTGTTAAAATTCACAAGCCCCTAGCCTAGTTCGGAGGGTTTCAATCGGCTAGTCCGCAAGCTAATAAACAATCAAAAATAAAGAGCAGGTCCCTACCTGAGAAGTTACGGAAAACCCTCGCGAAAGATCTATCTCACAATAATAAAGCAACAACAGCAACACTAGGAAAATGGTACGACGCAAGTCCCTAGTTCAAGTTACAAGATCAAGCTAATATCTGAATTTACATTTAACAGGGTAGCAAAACAAATCTAAGTTAGGATGATACCATCTCCGCATTTACATTTAACGTTAATTCATCTAGCTAAGTCCTATCAGTTAATAACAAAATTTACGGCGATGACGTCCGTAAGAGAAAACAATTACATTGAAAGCTAAGTGAACAGCCATGTAAAAAAAAACATTTAATTATTCTTAGAAACTACGTGCTAACAGCACACAATAAGGTAACATGTAGGATTCATACACTTGTACATCATAAATAAGTAAATGAAAGAGACAACAGTTTTATTAAAATGCCTGCCTGCACCTTGGTTTACTCTTTGTAAGCCATAGTCATCTAATGTGTGTAGTTACGGTGACGACTGCGTAGTAAAGATTACGTCTAACATCGCATGGCCTGCGCTCCACAAGCTACGAACTCAAGGTTCGAGCAAGCTTCAGGTGGCTTCAAAAGCATCAGCTGTCTTAGTCATTTCCTCAAAAGGAAATACCTTCATCTGCACGGCCATGTCAGCAGGTTCCAAATGCAAAAGAACAAAGTTAGATAGAAAGAATTCGTTAGTTAGGTTTTGTTTTACCAACATTATGCGTTTTATAATTAAGATGTCGGTTTAGGTTTATCGTTGGTTTATGGCGATTAATACTGACAATAGCCTGGGCACGGAGTGTCTCCACTTAGATCATTTTCCACCAAAAGCCTCGACTCAAAAGTCGGAATACAATCAACGAGCAATAACAACTCGGACACACAATAACACAAGTTACCAGCGGCGCACAGCTCGCGTTCAATAACTCTGGGATGGGCCTGCACACTCAGTCACCCTCCAATAACATCTGGTCAACGGGAAAATCCCGGACAAGGTACACACAAATACCTCCATACAATAAATTCCTCCTATAACAGGGTAGCCTACAACATACTATAGAAAACCTGACATAACTGTACACGTCAAACGACGGTACACGCAACAGTGCGTTTAACTAACAAAAAACAATCTATAAAAACATGTGATCAGATACAAGAATGGACACTGGGTTCCATGAGCTAAATTGCAATGAAAGGAAAAGCGAATACAACAAGCATTCTGTCCTTCGTCAAAGTAATTCTGTCTCACAATAAAAGCGTTCTCTCAAGGGCACAGGGTCACAAACCAGTTTGTGTCGCTGGCAGGCTAGAACATTCCTGCGCTCACCTGACACAACACATTAACTATCAAGGCCGGCGATTTAAACAAATTAAAACTGTACATCTGGCCTCATCATAAAATCTTTACCATAGGTCATAAACCTCGAAGAATACGTGTATAAAAACACGCTTTAAATCTGAATACAATAATATAATTCCGCCTTTCAAACCAAAGACATCTAAATGATAGTAATGTCACACTGCTGGAGCTCTTTGCTTACAAAGATATAATTCAGTAGTTGATTGTACAACATCAAATAAATACGTGTCTTCACATGACACTAACAAAATAATAATTGTGGCGCAGATTCCACACTCTGGATCTGCTTAATGATACGTTGGGAACTGGGTTCGATGCTTGACAACGAAACATCCCTTCCACTTATAAGGTCCACACTTGACCAAGAATGGCTTCTGAGCTCATTTCAAATGAAATATAATGCAGTTACAAAACTGGTAATTACAGTCGATTACCTAACTGATACGACTGCTCTAACGAAGTCAGGGGTGTAACAAAGACTGGCTGCAAAGGATGCAGTTAAAATAATAACCATGCCATCTGATTGCCATAAGTAAAGTCAGCAAAGACTTGAAAAATCACCCCAAATAGGGTTGAACAAAGTAGCCTCAAATGACTACGGTCACGTTCAGCAAAAGATAGGCATTGACGCTCTACGACGTTCATCAAGCTGCACCAGGGCTGGCCAAAATGTCTGACCCAAGGGTGTCTCACTCTAACTGAAATAAATGACATCTAATTAGACTAGTTACATTCCCTACCTATAAAAATGGCTGACACTGAGTTCGGTTGGTTCACAAACTACATTAAACCTACTATACCACCAGAAACTAGAACGGGAAAGGGTGTACAAAAACTCACGAAATGGAGGAGCTCTCACTCAGCCCTCTGTTCAACGACAAGGGTTGTACAAATTCATCTCTGGCTCTCCGGAACGGTATCGTCCTCGTCAGGACTCCCATCTGGACTCCTCCAAAGACCAGGGTTCGATCTGTCCCTGTCGATAACCTCGTGGATGTACTGGATATGCCTGGGAATGGCATCCTGGGTTCCTTCCTCCTCGTTCGCTGTTCTGGAAGTTCCACCATCAAGCTGGTTCCAATAGAAACATCACCCTCATACCATGATGGTATTAGCCCATGATGTCGGTCTCAAACATGGTGTAGAATAGTCTGATCACGTGGGTAGTGAAATAAATCGTGTAGTAGTTCATTCTTTCACTTCAAAAAATACAATGTTGGTAGTAAATGTTACAGGCTTTAATTGCAATAGATAACACAGCCTTTATTTCACAGATATGAATTAATACGTGGGCAAGCACTGTTCCGTGGTTCTTCACGTGTGCTGACGCCAGTTTTACATCACGTGGCATCCGTGAAATGTGCGTCGTTTTGGAATTGAAATATTCATTGTGGCAATTCAAATGTAATACATTCATAATCACACTTATTCAAAGTAGTCATAACACGTTTACCTCTATATTTTTCACCAGGCACTCGGCCCTCCACAAACACGTGGGTACAAAAATGTGGTGTTACGGTAATGTTATAAAATTCACTATACTTGCCAATTATTTCACAATATGCTTCTTGTTGCTCACTGTGCATAAATAACAGTGATTTGCAGTATATTCGTGCACGATGGCACCTGATAATAACTTCCACGCTAAACAGCGGATATTTTTTACGTTTTAAAGGACAGATACAATTTCACGCCTACACGGGGCGGATTCTCCAGACGTAGTGCAAGGCACTGAGTTCCTCTAGGAAGTAGGTCGTCAAAACGAAGTCGTTGAGCGACTACTTACATTCCTGTTTGCGTTTCTGCAAGTGTATTACCTTACCTTAAGCGAAAAAAACATTCTCCAAAATGTTTTAATAATGCTGCATGACGAAATGGAATATTCTGAGTCTCTTGGAAAGATAAAATTAATTAATAAGACCTCAGATAAATAATTAGCAGACTTCACCAAAGTCAAAAGTGCGATTCTCCGCTACTTCAAAGAGTATAGCGTGAGCTCTCAGCTCCACGTGGCTTTCTGGGTGTGTTCAAAGGTACTACATCCCATCATAAATGTGCTGTTATAAAAAATATCACATGAACCTTAGCTCAGCGGGTTTATCTGCCTCTCCGTCGTTTCAAATAAAATGTTGGGACGACTTTTTTATTCGATTTAAAGTTCATTCATGAGTGATATTTTTTTAGATTGGCTGCATTGAAGGTTCCAATGCGCTCTCCTGTCCTAATGTCTTCTATCACATAACTTCCATTTTTCAAAGGCTGTCGGATATGACTAGGGCCATAATATAAAGACAGAAATTTCCCATATATGCGGTCTATAGGACTTGAAATTCCGGGTCTCCTTATTAGGATAAGGTCTCCCTCAACTAGTGGTTCTCTGAATCTCTGGCGTCTAGTTCTTCTCAAGCGCTTGGCAGCTTGTCTGTCCATAGTGTCCCTCGCAGCTAAAAGTCTGCTGGCATGTGATGGTTGTAAACAAGGTGGATTTACTATCACACGATTCCATATTCTTATTGGCATCTGGTTCAAATGCAAAACCATAGGTATTTGACCAGTACTCTCATGGACTGTTGAATTAATACATTTTGCCATAATAACTAGGACTTCAGTCCATCGCCAGTGCTCTTCTTGACAATATAATCGACAGAATTTTGCGATAATAGACATTACGAATTCTGCTGGGTTGCTCTCTGGATGGCGAATAGATGATAAAACATGACATATTTCCAGCTCCTTCATAGCATTGGCAAATTCTGCGGAGGTGTACTGTGATCCAGGATCAGTCAAGAGGAATTGTGGCTTTCCTGCCTCCGGTATCACTTGTCATCTAATCCTCTGAATAATCTGGTGTGCGGTGGCTTTCTGAATCGGATGAAGCATCGTATATTTCGTGAACACATCAATAGTTACAACGATGTAGCGATTCCCACGACGGGCCTTAAGTATTGGGCCATACAGGTCCTGTGCATATAACTCTCTAGGTTGAGTTGGGGTATCGGTCTAGGTGGTTCCTTCAACAAGTGTGACGTGTACTTGTTCCGCTGGCATGCGTCGCAAGCACGTAAACACTGTCTAACGGTGGCTCCTAGCCCTTTCCAAGTAAAAGACTCCTTGATGGTTGCAATGGTTGTCTGTTCCACCATGTTCAATGGATAGATGAACCATAAGAATAACAGATTCTTGGTATCTCCTAGGAATAACTGCACGCAGTTGAGTGTGGTCCTCGTCCACAAACTTGTACAAGACACGATGATAAATCAAATAATCATCTGCGACAGCAGCAATCCTCGCATAATGAGCATCCTGTGGATCCATTCTTCGTTCCAGGAAACGGATAATATGCCTGAGTTCCTCCTCACTTCGTTGTCCTTCAGGTAGATGACGAAGTCGGCGATGGTGTTTCTCGCATTCTCCCTCGATGTCTATGGCATTAACAGTAGCTTCAGGATTCCGGCTGAGAATGTCGGCCAACACATTCTCTCTGCCTGGTCGGTAAACTATTTCCAAATCGAACTGTTGGAGAAACAGCGTCCAACGTGTGATCCTGTCGCTTGCCAGTCTTGTTCGTAATATGAAGGTCAGCGCATGGTGATCGGTCCTCACAATAATCCTCTGGCCTAACAAAAGTTTCTGCCAGTACTCAAGTGCGTAAACAATTGCAAGTGCTTCAATCTCAGTGATGAAGTAGTGAGATTCATGTGCTCTCAAACGTCGGCTTAAGAAAGCGATGTGATGACGTTTCTTCTCATCATCCTCCTGCAGTAGGATGGCTCCTATTCCAATCGCAGATGCATCAGTTTCTAGAATAAAATTCCGGGAATAGTGTGGATATTCTAACTGAATCGAGTCAACTAGCATCTGTTTAGCTTTCCTGAAAGCTATCTCGCACTCATCATTCCAGGCCCACCTGCAGTTCTTCTTCAGTAAACCTTGCAGTGGTGCGACTGTCTCGGAATACCTCTCACAATGAGCAGCAAAGAATTGGAGAATTCCTAAGAATTGTCTCACGTGTTTCACACGGGTTGGCGTTGGAAATGCAGCAACAGTTCTGATCTTTGCCGGATTTGGCCTGTATCCTTCTCCATTGATTATGTGTCCCACAAATTTCACTTCTTTCTGGAAGAATCGACACTTGTCAAATTTCACCTTAAAATTGGCCTGTCGAAGATTCTCAAAAACAAGGCGTAAGGTCTTTAAATGCTCTTCCTCTGTTTCCGAAGCGATGATGATATCATCCACGTAACATATCACCTTCTGCTTCACTTCAGGAGTCAGCTTCGCATCAAGTGCTCTGATTAATGTAGCTCCGGCATTTTTCAATCCAAAGGGTAGTTTTCGAAAGACATAGGTGGTCTGATCAAACAGAAATCCTGTTTATTTCTGAGTATGCTCAGATAATCTGATATGGTAATAAGACTGTACCGAGTCCAATGACGAAAATATTCTCTTTCCCTTGAACTTCCTGAGAATGTCCCTAATCTTGGGCGGTCTGTCGTGCTCAGGAGCTAGGCGTTCATTTAAGGCTCTTGCATCGAGACAAAGTCTCAAGCTTTCATCCACCTTAACCAAAGGTGTTATAGGATTCAAGAAAGGAGTCGGTGACTTCTTGATTGTGCCTGCTGCTTCCATCTCATGGATCTTCTTAGCAGCTTCCTCGCGGTGTTTCTCGGCGATAGGATAAATCTTCTTCTGGAATGGGGAATCATCCAGTAGTACAAGATCAAACTCGCATTCCAATATCTCACCAGGTGTGGTGTCGAATATATCCCTGTATTCGTTCAATATTACATCAAGGTTCTCTCGTATGGGTGCTGATAATGGTTCTGCCACTTCGTCGGCATCTTGTGTCTTCTCAATTTCCTTGCCATTTAAATTTTCGACAACGTCGACTTCGGATAGGAATTCCGGTTCTTTTTCAACTAAGTTCATCTCAATGGGTTCGTTCGGCTTATACTCTACCGTATTACGTCCCATGTCAATGATTCCATCATACTTCCTAATCAAGTCTGCACCCAATATGGCATCATGATGCAAGCCTTTCATCACAAGAAATTCGTGCAAGTACACGTGGCTCGAAATCTTCAGAGTGCATAGAATCTGGATTTTTGCACGTTACAACACGGTCAGGTATGACTCCTCTGACTCTTACAGCAGAAACTGGCAGCTCTGTCACCTCAGAGTTTGCTTTCAGTCTGGCATGGCAATCGGCGGAAATGACACTAATCATCGCCCCAGTATCGATGAGAATGACTACGTTTCATCCATTCAGGGTGGCTACAATCTTCGGTAGACGCGTCAATTCGTAGTTGTGGTTCGTCGTTCGTCGTTCGTCCAACAGGTCTTCCTGGATTGGCTCCCAGAGTAATATGGTGGCAGTTACTCGGTGCTCAACCGGGCAAGAATCTATTGATTTTTCGGCGTTTTTTTCTGTCCTGGCGAGAAGTACTGGGCTGGTTTTGCTCCGTCTCCTGCGCCGAATTCCTAGTTTCCCTCGAAGTCGGGTTCTGATCTCCCTCTTCTCGGATTTGGAGTTCTCTGAGTTGTTGAAGAAACTCACGGCTCTCCTGTGCTCTTCCTTTCCAATCTCTATCTGGCTGGTATCTAGGGTATCGATCTCTGTTATACCAACTACTGTATCGGTAGTCCCTACGGATACTTCCGTGCAGTGGGTTTCTGCCATTATTCCCTCGGTGGTCGTTTTCGTGACGACGGTCGTCGTCGTCCCTCGGTCGAATCGCCAGTTCCAATGACTACGACGGTCATCTCAGTGGTCCCTTGCATATGGAGTGTTGTTCCATTCTCTTCTACCATAGTTGTAGTTGTTATTACGTTGTCCAGAGCTCTCTTGGGTTTGCGTCTGTTGTGGCGTCTGGCTCAGTTTGTCGACAGTAGTTAAGTTGACATGTCTCTCCTCGCGCCTGTCAGCCTTCTACTGACGGTGTGTCGGGAACTGCTCCGTGTTTGCATCCAACCGTCGCAGGATTTGGTCACACTGCTGAAAAGTGGATGCCCCTGCAGCAATCAATACGCGTTGCACGTCTGCAGGGTATTGCCAAACGATGGTGTTTACTAAGTCTTGTTCAGACAACGGGGGTTGAAGACAACGAAGCTTCGCAAGCTGGATCGCGAAGTAGTTCGCATAACGTGTTGGAGTATTAGAGCTGTATCTGCGAGTATACATCTCAGCTCTGTTGCTCTGCTGGATGTCGCTCGACCAGTACGTTCTTAACAAGGCTTCTTTAAAATCCTGGTATCCCACAAACGAGTATCGGAATGCTCTAAACCAGGTTCTGGCTTGCCCCTCAAGCAAACGCTCTATAACTCGGAGCTCCCTCTCCGGAGTTAACATAGTGTCTCTCAAGTAGCTTTCTACGTTGGCCAGAAATTCAACTGGAGTGATACCACTTCCAGAGCCAGAGAAGCGAGCTGGTTGCTCCTCTCTCGAACGGATAATACTTACATTTCCCTGCGCATGCGCGGGTCTGAATGAATTCTGCATGTAGTTATGCGTAGGTGTATTCACTTCATGACTAAGTCGATTGGGTGCTGGTTGAAAAGAATGGGCGTCAAAGTCCAAAGTCTGACTTTGCGCTGAACCAGTGAATTGTGATGGTTGCGGTTCTATAGGTGCGCTGGGTTGGAAATGAGTAGGCATCATCCCTACGGGTTGAGATACGGGTGTCGCCTGAGAGTCTCCCATCTGTGAGGGTAAGTGTCTCTCTCTAGGAAGCGTCTCAAGTCTGTCAAGACGTCTTTCAATAACCTCGAGTCCTGGAATGGTTCTGGCTGCGACTTTATTACCTAAGTCGTTAAGTTGTAGCTCGATCCTATCGACTTTCCCTTTGAGGTTCGTGTCAACTTCGCGTATTGCCGTTCTGAGGTTATAGCTGAGGTCTAACCTCTCGGTTACCGCGACTTCCTCGAATCGTTTCTGTGAGGAATCGATTTCTCCTTCGACTTTCGACACGTTGTCTTGGATCTTTCCAACATCGTCTCTGACCTCGGCTACCTTAGCCTCCACTGTGGTCTTGTGTTCGTTGAGGTCACCCCTCAATAACATGAGATCGATTTTGAGTTCCTCACGATGAACGTCAACTGTTTCACGTAAGCCTGCTACGGTTTCTGTCAACTCCGTAATATTCCTCCTATTGGTGTTTAATTCGTCCTTGACCTCTATCATGCCATCAACGATCGTCTTGACGTTGTTATTCACGGCATTGGCTGCACCTCTCATCAAGATCAGTCCAATATTCATGGTCGCCATGTCCTTTTTCACAGTGTCCATAAATCCCTCGACGTGAGTCAATCGAGTCCCAAATTCTTCTCGAGTGTGCTCCAGGTCGGCTCTCATATCTATCTGGACTCTGTTTATTGTCGTTTGAATTTGAGCTGTGGCCTCCTCCAATCGGGTCTGCACATCCTCCCTAGCTCTATTCATCTGGTCGGTTAAGCAATCTACACGCTGGTTAGCCTCCTGATGGTGTCGTATGACATCACCCCTAACAGCTGCTAAACCTGCCGTAAGATCATTCCTAGCTTCGACTCTATATGCGTCCATGTCGGCCCTGACTTGAGTTAAATCAGTCCTAACATTGTTAACTGACTGGGTGTTAACCTCTAAATCTTGTCTAACATTGTTAACTTCCTGTCTAACTTGGTCCACATGACCACTTACATTGTTTATAGACTGGGTGTTGACTTCTAAGTCCTGTCTAACATTGTTGACAGCTTGGGTATTCTCACCTAAATCAGTCCTTACAGTACCTAATTCAGCAGTAATCTGCTGGAGGTTGGCATTAACACCTGCCATCATCTCCCCAAACACACGACGAATAGTTTCCTCATCCATTGACAAGAAATATATATGAGAAAGTGAGGGATCAATCTCTAATGGAACTTACAGCTATGATTAGTTACTTGGTGGTATAAAGCTGGTTTCATTTATATAAATTTCACGAGTACAGCTGGAGTATGCAAACTAAGTGCTCTTACATTTACAAAGACAACGGTGAGCAAAGCAAAGTATTACATTTACTCAGGATGAGGCATCATCAAAGAAAATCCTATCCTTCATTTATCCAACACTAAAGCCTCACCCCATGGACTTCTATCAAACATGAATGCCATGCGGTCAATTGATCTGCAGTACGACTTTCTAAGTTCGTCCCAGTCCTGTCAATTTACCATTAATCAACATTAAGATCCTCCTAAATAACATGGAACTGACGGTCCCCACGTTAACGTCGGCACATGAGTTGGGCGCCATTTTATGAGCCCGTCGGTGGAGCTGTCAAGATAGCCAACAGCCGAAATGACTTCCCTAACATCTCATCCGTCGGACATAATTGCCGTGAGGATCAGGTGAACTTCCAAATAGGCCAAAGCGGCACGAGAAACTGTAGTCCACAGGGATCGTGGTACATGGTGACGATGGTCATAGACTGCCTAAGGAAAGGTTCACCTTAAAAACTAGACTGAGAAAATAAACATCCAGACTTATGTAAAACACCATGAAAATTTATTGTTAAAATTCACAAGCCCCTAGCCTAGTTCGGAGGGTTTCAATCGGCTAGTCCGCAAGCTAATAAACAATCAAAAATAAAGAGCAGGTCCCTACCTGAGAAGTTACGGAAAACCCTCGCGAAAGATCTATCTCACAATAATAAAGCAACAACAGCAACACTAGGAAAATGGTACGACGCAAGTCCCTAGTTCAAGTTACAAGATCAAGCTAATATCTGAATTTACATTTAACAGGGTAGCAAAACAAATCTAAGTTAGGATGATACCATCTCCGCATTTATATTTAACGTTAATTCATCTAGCTAAGTCCTATCAGTTAATAATAAAATTTACGGCGATGACGTCCGTAAGAGAAAACAATTACATTGAAAGCTAAGTGAACAGCCATGTAAAAAAACATTTAATTATTCTTAGAAGCTAAGTGCTACAATACGTACTACAATAAGGTAACATGTAGGATTCATACACTTGTACATCATAAATAAGTAAATAAGTAATAAGTAAGGAAGTAAGTAATAAGTAAATGAAAGAGACAACAGTTTTATTAAAATGCCTGCCTGCACCTTGGTTTACTCCTTGTAAGCCATATTCGTCTAATGTGTGTAGTTACGGTGACGACTGCGTAGTAAAGACTACGTCAAACATCGCATGGCCTGCGCTCCACAAGCTACGAACTCAAGGTTCGAGCAAGCTTCAGGTCGCTTCAAAAGTATCAGCTGCCTTAGTAATTTCCTCAAAAGGAAATACCTTCATCTGCACGGCCATGGTAGCAGGTTCCAAATGCAAAAGAACAAAGTTAGATAGAAAGAATTCGTTAGTTAGCTTTTGTTTTACCAAAATTATGCGTTTTATTATTAAGATGTCGGTTTAGGTTTATCGTTGGTTTATGGCAAATAATACTGACAATAGCCTGGGCACGGAGTGTCTCCACTGAGATCATTCTCCACCAAAAGCCTCGACTCAAAAGTCGGAATACAATCAACGAGCAATAACAACTCGGACACACAATAACACAAGTTACCAGTGGCGCTAGTTCGCGTTCAATAACTCTGGAATGGGCCTGCACACTCAGTCCCCCTCCAATAACATCTGGTCAACGGGAACAATCCCGGACAATGTACACACAAATACCTCCATACAATAAATTCCTCCTATAACAGGGTAGCCTACAACATACTATAGAAAACCTGACATAACTGTACACGTCAAACGACGGTACACGCAACAGTGCGTTTAACTAAAAAACCAAACCAAAAAAAAACATGTGATCAGATACAAGAATGGACACTGGGTTCCATGAGCTAAATTGCAATGAAAGGAAAAGCGAATACAACAAGCATTCTGTCCTTCGTCAAAGTAATTCTGTCTCACAATAAAAGCGTGCTCTCAAGGGCACTGGGTCACAAACCAGTTTGTGTCACTGGCAGGCTACAACATTCCTGCGCTCACCTGACACAACACATTAACTATCAAGGCCGGCGATTTAAACAAATTAAAAACTGTACATCTGGCCTCATCATAAAATCTTTACCATAGGTTATAAACCTCGAAGAATACGTGTATAAAAAACACGCTTTAAATCTGAATACAATAATATAATTCCGTCTTTCAAACCAAAGACATCTAAATGATAGTAATGTCACACTGCTGGAGCTCTTTGCTTACAAAGATATAATTCAGTAGTTGATTGTACAACATCAAATAAATACGTGTCTTCACATGACACTAACAAAATAATAATTGTGGCGCAGATTCCACACTCTGGATCTGCTTAATGATACGTTGGGAACTGGGTTCGATGCTTGACAACGAAACATCCCTTCCACTTATAAGGTCCACACTTGACCAAGAATGGCTTCTGAGCTCATTTCAAATGAAATATAATGCAGTTACAAAACTGGTAATTACAGTCGATTACCTAACTGATACGACTGTTCTAACGAAGTCAGGGGTGTAACAAAGACTGGCTGCAAAGGATGCAGTTAAAGTAATAACCATGGCATCTGATTGCCATAACTAAAGTCAGCAAAGACTTGAAAAATCTCCCCAAATAGGGTTGAACAAAGTAGCCTCAAATGACTACGGTCACGTTCAGCAAAAGGTAGGCATTGACGCTCTACGACGTTCATCAAGCTGCACCAGGGCTGACCAAAATGTCTGACCCAAGGGTGTCTCACTCTAACTGAAATAAATGACATCTAATTAGACTAATTACATGCCCTACCTATAAAAATGGCTGACACAGTTCGGTTGGTTCACAAACTACATTAAACCTACTATACCACCAGAAACTAGAACGGGAAAGGGTGTACAAAAACTCACGAAATGGAGGAGCTCTCACTCAGCCCTCTGTTCAACGACAAGGGTTGTACAAATTCATCTCTGGCTCTCCGGAACGGTATCGTCCTCATCAGGACTCCCATCTGGCCTCCTCCAAAGACCAGGGTTCGATCTGTCCCTGTCGAAAACCTCGTGGATGTACTGGATATGCCTGGGAATGGCATCCTGGGTTCCTTCCTCCTCGTTCGCTGTTCTGGAAGTTCCACCATCATGCTGGTTCCAATAGAAACATCACCCTCATACCATGATGGTATTAGCCCATGATGTCGGTCTCAAACATGGTGTAGAATAGTCTGATCACGTGGGTAGTGAAATAAATCGTGTAGTAGTTCATTATTTCACTTCAAACAAGATGTTCAGTAAAGAACATATAGCCTACTTTCTCCTAAATGTATGAGTATAGTTATAACTCGTTGTTATTATCAAAGAGTATAATAGAACTATTCTTTGTTGAAGACCTTAGAAACGATTTACCTCTACCAAACGCCACAACCTAGATAAAAACTGCTACCATCATTGAAGAAAGAAAGATAAGAAGTATATCAAGAATGTTATGGATCTGGAGACATAATCGACCGGACTGGCGGCGTGGCTCAGCGGTAACGTTCTCGCTTGCTGGGCCCTAGGTTGCAGGTTCGTATCCTGGCGCAGTCAGCTGGCATTTGAGGGTGCACAAATGCGAGGGAGCCGTGTCAGTACATTTACTGGCACGTTAAAGATTTTACACCATAATGTGCACAATATAACGCTTAATAACATTTTCAAGTAACGCAAAATAGGCTGTTACAAACCCTTTAAAATAAAAAGTTAAAATGTATCGTAGTATCATCTTGTCATTCTTCAAATTCGATGCGCATAGAATGATAATGGTATAGTAATCAATGGATCCCCACGTAGACTAGTCATGACATCTATTGGTGAAATATCGAACAATATAATCCTAACAGAGCGAGTGCATTCTAGCGGCCAGAAGAAGAAACTTTTCAATAAAATCTGGAAGTTACCTTTTTGGCAGCTAGATGTCCCGAGTAAATCTGCTGGCGAATTATGTTTTAATTAAATATATATTTTACACCATAATGTGCACAATATAACGCTTAATTTTAAAACATCTGAGTCATTACAAAACAATAAACATATAACATTTCAAGCAAAAAACCTAGCTCTGATCGGGTTTGAACCATAGGCATTTGAGCGATAGGCTAACGCTCTACCACTGAGCTAATTGTGTCAACGAATATCGTTCTATTTAAAATGACTTACATAGAACTTGTTAGCAAATAATGATTTATACTAAACGATTTCATCACTGGAGTATATTATTTATATATAAAGCATTTCATACAAAGTTTATTTATTTTTTATCAGTACGCTATATTGCATGCAATACTCAAATTAGTGAAATATAAGTCCGGCACAAGATATCCGCTGCCATCTTGTCTTATTACTGAATCAGTTCAGCTTTTTAAAATCACGTCTGCACTATAGTATTACAAAATAAACTTTTAATTTCGAACGTGCCTCTTCCTTTAGAACAGTTAAAACGATTCTCGGCTCGATAATCGGAACTGGTGGGTCCCATGATATGGATTATAAAGTTTGCATAATTCGCACGGCCGCCATCCTGAAATGGTATGGCGGACGACCTTGTAATTTGGTCACACGACGCATCCTATACGAAGGTATGTTGTTACCAAATCGGATGATTTGGTTAGTCGTTATTTGATTTTACGTTTTGAACGTTTGAGTGGCCGCCATTCAGTTTTAGTAAAGATGGCGGCGATATAAAACATGACACTGAGGTGTCCTTTGCTAGTGCTACCTTTGTACCAAATTTCGTTCAATTTGCATTCACCGTGTTCGAATTGATAGGGGGGGACAGACATTCAGAGTACACACACTCACACACACACAGACACACACACACACACACAGACTCACACACACACATACACACACACACACAGACTCACACACACACATACACACACACAGCAGACACACTTTTTTCGCCCTGTGTTGATCTCATAAGTCTACTTTCATTTTTTGCAAAAATCGAAAGTAGGCTAAAAACAAGATGTTCAGCAAAGAACATATAGCCTACTTTCTCCTAAATGTATGGGTATCTTTATGACTCTTTGTCCTCATCCCTAAAACAATCACCCCAACCACAATGTATTGTTTGTTTTCTTTTATATTGATAATAAGCCAGTAAGTGTCAAGATCAATATTATATACTTTATGATGATTGAATAACAAAACTACTAACTTATTGTAATGCATTCACGTCCGTTAATCTCTATATTAAGCCAGCCTGCAAAATTAAGAATCTTCCGCCCCAATCATCTTCCGCCCCAATCACAGTAGGTGGTGCTGCGACCTATCAGTGAATTAATCTTTATCTTGTACGCCTATGCACTGCCATCGTAATGTACTACGATGGCAGTGTTCTATGTGTGTTGAATGAGTAGGCAGTTTAAAGTAGCCAAGAGGGAGGCGATCCAGCTGGCAGTGTTTAAAGGTATTCGGAGCGCGATCGTGGCTAATAGTTGAACTACCAGTATTACAAAATTGCCATACTTCAGGAGGCCAGCTCAGGCATTTACACAGCGTTATGTTTGGAACAATATTACCCACATAACCCACAAGAGGACAGCACCGTACAGAGGCATTAAGAAGGCTGTGGTTAATGACAACGTGTATCTAGTTCTTCTATTCTCCTTTTTCTAATGTCTTCTGTTTATGTGCGATGCTGGGACTGTGATTTTATTAATATACGAGTGTATACTTTATCCTCTCCTTTGAGCTAAATGACATTTTATTCAGTATCTGTGGGAAAAGCTCGTGCACATCATTTGTAAAAGAATTCAAGAAAAAAAAACCTAACTGTAGCAGTATTCGATCCCCAGTCAACTGCGTGTCAGACTAATATGCTAGCCCAGAGCTAACCGTATCCATGACGTCAGGTGTTCTTAACTGACATATTAGATACAAACTGTTGGCAAATAATGACTTTAAATAAACGATTTCTTCACTGCAGTACATCTTCATTAAAGATCATTTCATACAAAGTTTATATTATTGTATCAGTACGGTATATCACATACAACATACTAAAACTACTCAAATATAAGACAGGCACATGAGGACAGCTGCCATCTTGTCGTGTGACACAAACGGCTCAGCTCTTTTAAGCCACTCATACTGTATAATATTATAATATTAAATTATAATAAATAACGGATCACGACCTTCAGGATAGCTTAAACCCCCCTAGGCTCGATAATCGGAATTGGTGGGTCTTAAGCTATTTATTAAAATGGTTGCATAATTCACACGGCCGCCATCCTGAAATGGCATGGCCGATGACCTTGAATTTTGGGTGAAAGACGCGTAGAGATCGGATGATTAGTTTAGCCGTAATTTGATTTTACGTTTTGAACATTTGAGTGGCCGCCATTCTGTTTTGGTAAAGATGGCGGCGATATAAAGTATGACACTGAGGTGTCCTTTACTAGTGCTACCTCTGTACCAAATTTCGTTCAATTCGGTTTCACCGTGTTCGAATTGATAGGGGGGGACAGACATTCAGAGTACACACACTCACACACACACACACAGACTCACACACACACATACACACACACACACACAGACTCACACACACACATACACACACACACAGACAGACACACTTTTTTCGCCCTGTGTTGATCTCATAAGTCTACTTTCATTTTTTGCAAAAATCGAAAGTAGGCTAATACAATGTTCGTAGTAAATGTTACAGGCTTTAATTGCAATAGATAACACAGCCTTTATTTCACAGATATGAATTAATACGTGGGCAAGGACTGTTCCGTGGTTCTTCACGTGTGCTGACGCCAGTTTTACATCACGTGGCATCCGTGAAATGTGCGTCGTTTTGGAATTGAAATATTCATTGTGGCAATTCAAATATGTAATACATTCATAATCACACTTATTCAAAGTAGTCATAACACGTTTACCTCTATATTTTTCACCAGGCACTCGGCCCTCCACAAACACGTGGGTACAAAAATGTGGTGTTACGGTAATGTTATAAAATTCACTATACTTGCCAATTATTTCACAATATGCTTCTTGTTGCTCACTGTGCATAAATAACAGTGATTTGCAGTATATTCGTGCACGATGGCACCTGATAATAACTTCCACGCTAAACAGCGGATATTTTCTACGTTTTAAAGGACAGATACAATTTCACGCCTACACGGGGCGGATTCTCCAGACGTAGTGCAAGGCACTGAGTTCCTCTAGGAAGTAGGTCGTCAAAACGAAGTCGTTGAGCGACTACTTACATTCCTGTTTGCGTATCTGCAAGGGTATTACCTTACCTTAAGCGAAAAAAACATTCTCCAAAATGTTTTAATAATGCTGCATGACGAAATGGAATATTCTGAGTCTCTTGGAAAGATAAAATTAATTAATAAGACCTCAGATAAATAATTAGCAGACTTCACCAAAGTCAAAAGTGCGATTCTCCGCTACTTCAAAGGGTATAGCGTGAGCTCTCAGCTCCACGTGGCTTTCTGGGTGTGTTCAAAGGTACTACATCCCATCATAAATGTGCTGTTATAAAAAATATCACATGAACCTTAGCTCAGCGGGTTCAGTATTGACTAAGGCGGATGCATAATTGTTGTTAAAAAGTATTTAGTACGTCAATACGGAAAGTAATTTAAATAATAGTTATTTTTCATGCCATAAATCTATGACATGGGACCGCCACTTGCCCTCCGAAGGAAGGCATACTGAGGGATTTTTAACGCTCTTAAAATATGCGATGACTTCGGTCGTGTTTGAACCCACGAACTTGGACATAGAAGCTCAGTATGTTACCAGCTACGCCACCGAAGGCGCCAAGTGCAACGTTTGCACATAAGGGAGATATAAACGAAATAGTACGTGAAAATGAATATCACACTTTAATAAATTTACTACGTAGGGAATGGAGGTAAATTAGTGAAACTTTTTAATGTTATCGGGGTACAGGAGACGGTATCTAAAACTATGAAACTTAAAGTCTAGGATAGTCTCTCTATATCAATTATAATACGATAGAATACGATTAAGGTAGTATATAATTAATAGCAATTCTTAGCGTTTTAGATAGTTGTTTAGAGTATTTAATACCATTTTAATTATTTGTAGGATTAATGACTTATTTTTCATATTCATGTTGTGATTTATTAATCTTAATGAGCAGAAATAGGAACCACTGTAACCAATAATCACACGTATCAGGTGATGGTGGCAATAAACAATACTCTCGCTCCAATCTCTGTCTAACCGAGATTCGGAACAGAGGGTATTCTAAATAGTGAATGTTTTCGTGACCTGTGGGTTATTAAGTACGGAACTGTTTGTAGTGTGAGAAGAGAATTCCGTGAACAATTTCCTGGAGTGCGAGTTCCAACCCCTTATGGAATAAAGAAAAGAACAAATTCAAACACAAATTCATTTGAACAACGACTAACTGACGAAACAATTCAGGATATTTAGGAAAGAATTGAGTGATTCCTCTTGGCCTCTCCAGTCTGTCAACAGTGGTGACTTGAACTCTGGATTAATAATGGTTTCTGATGGGGCGGGCTTTGATTTGCGTTTACGTGTACATTTACAACATAACGCGAGAATCCAAGAATTTATGTATTTATTTATTTATTATTATTATTATTATTATTATTATTATTATTATTATTATTATTATTATTGAATTCAGTCAACTATGGAACACGTTACTTCAACCGCTTCCGTCCCTGAGCTTTAGTTCTATCCCAGTATTCCCGCATGAATTTCCTGTGAGCCTCCTTTCTTTCATTAGTCCACTCTTATCCTGTGTTCAGCTTTGGCTTTTCCTTGAATCACTGGTGTGTATCAAGTTTTTTTGAAGAGGGGCACGTTCCTGGATATCTTCGAACATGATCCCTACTTCTAGAAGATCTCTTTAAATCTCGGTGAACCAAGGTCCCTTCATTTTCTTGTTTACGAAGTAGGAAAAGAAGCGGTTGGTCAGTCTCTGAGAGTTCATGCGTGTTATGTGGCCATAACAACTAAACCTCATTTTCCTTATGATGTCTGTTATCCTATCCACGCTTAGGTAGAGTTCATTGTTGTGCTGTCTCCTGAACTCTCCATTTTTCCTGACTGGTGCCAGTATCTTTCGTAGGATTTTTCTTTCTTGGTGTGTAACATCTTTCCACTCGGTTGCTGCATATTTTTGTGGGAGTGATTTTGAAAAATGGGATGGAAGTGGATCGGACGGATGTGTGTAAGACGCACTGCCACCTAGGTCGTATCCCTCCTGGCTGCTAAGGGATGCGATCCGATCCAGATGGCAGTGGTACCATGTGGAATGTATATAACATACGGATTACTTCAAGGTTTGGAGGCGCCATTACAGATATTTCTAAAATGAATCATCATCAAGTTGCCGTTCTTTGGTGTAAAAAAATAATTAAATCATATTTGCTGAAAATAATTACGATTTACTAAGAGTCTGTTTTTCAATTTCTGGACAAAAGTGATGGGCATCCACTCGCCGAGTAACTATCCTCAACACTTTCATACTGAACGATACACGCTCATGCGAACTCTGGTGTCAACTCATTGAAACACAAACCACATGTCTTCGTATCAGTATTTAAATGATGATATGCTTTTATATCAAATATTGTAACTAGTCAGAAAAGCCGGCATTATGTTTCTGCACAATGGCTATTCAGATATTAACCCACATTGATGTTATGTAGTGATAAAAAAAACATATCTATGATTTTATATGGGAACTGCGCTAGCCTTTCATAGACCACTATAGGCATTCCCCTTACTGTCAAGTAGGCATATTCATAACTAATTTAAAACTCAATTCCACGCAAAAACATTATCGAAAAAAAAAGCAAATTATTAATGGAGCCTAAAAAGATACTTCCATATTATTACCGGCACGTGAATATGAGTACCTGTCTTGTACTCCAATTGTCTATGGAGTTAATGGCTGCATGGATAAAATCTTTGTCTGCGTATCATGAGGTCTCAGATTCGAACCCCAGTCACGGCAATTGTTTTTGCTACCAGATTATCGATTTAAACGATATATATCATAACATTTTGCGTCATTTTAATAGAATCTACATGAAATTACGATTTACTGTTTGCACCAAGCAGGAGTTGGGAAATAAGATTGTATTGAACATTAGTTCTAATAGTCTATAAATATGCTAGAGACTGTGGTTCCATTCCTACTCTTAATTTACAATATAATATGTGATGTTTGTTCAAACAAGTGTGACAGTAGCATATCTCCAATTCAATCTATACATTCTTCGTCGTACCAGTATGAGAACGGAGCGTAAATTAACATTTTAATAATGTCCAAGCTGTTTAGTATACGAGTAGGATAACATGTCAGATGTTACACATCATATGCGACTACTGTAAGACTCGTATCTTTTTTTAATTTATTTATTTATTTACTTATTTATTAATTTATACAAATTTATTTATTTAATTATATAATTTGCACATAACAAGGGTATAATACAAGAGATAAAGGTACTTACACTACTTATTTTACAAATTTACACTTAGGCTCTCGATGCAATGCAAGAAGGATTAGTTTCTTGAAAGTCCATCACATTTCCCTGAGAGGCCCTCAAAGGACACTGTTATACTATACGGTATGTTAAACGTTCTGCTTTTGGGCACTGCAACTACAATTTAGGGAGGAAAATGTACCCCATTAATAAAAGGAGTCCACGCACTTACCCGTGATGTGTCCTGATCCGATTAAGGGTTGACCAGATCTTGCGAGGTATATCAAATCCCTGTGGTTGGTCATTATGCAGGGAAAGCTCTGATACTCAAGTAGTCCATTCTTGTAAACATTCCTGTTGTAAGTTGAAGTTATCGACCAAGTTTCTGGCAGACCTAGCAGGTGTCTGGATCAAAGTACTTCGGATGACTCCATGTATTGGAAGATGAACATTATTACAGATCTTCTCGAAATCACGCAACAGATCAATTATTTCTCCGTAGATGTGCTGGAGATTTTATAGTTCCCTATATAATGCACTTAGTGTGGTTTAATCGTGATTCAACCAATTTTGTATGACGGCTATTCAACTAGACTGGTGAGCAATATTCAACAGCTGAATAGAATAGAGCTTTAGCTAGGATCGTAACTTTGAAGCTGAGGAACTCCAAGTGGTATCGTCCATTTTATGCAGGATGTTGTTCCGTGACTGGAATTTATCTGCTGTCCTCTTGAGATGTTCATTAAGGGTCAATATTCTATCAAGGGTTTCTCCGAGGTATTTTGGGTATCTGTTTTAGGCAAGTCGACTTCTGGAATTGAACATCTAGTTCTCGATGGGCCAATTTGTGTTAAGATGGAAACACGTAACTTCACTTTTACTCGAATTTGGTTGAAGTCTCCATTCACGAAAGTGAACACCCAGAAAGGGTACATATACTGTACAATCCAACGGTACCTCTCTATAGAGAAACAAGATGTTCAGTAAAGAACATATAGCCTACTTTCTCCTAAAAGCATGGATATTGTTATAACTCGTTGTCCTTTTCAAGGAGTATAATTGAATGTTGGTTGTAGTAGCTTGTTGAAATACAACGTGCTAAAGGGATATTAAACATGAATATGAGGTGCACTTTGCTAGTGCTACCTCTGTAAAAATTTCATTCAATTCGATTTCACCGTGTTTGAATTGATATGGGGAATGGATTTGCACACATACATGGCCGCTATTTGCAAACTATTGGGCTGATGACCTTGTAGTCAGTCATAAGATGCTTTCCACAAAAAGGCATGTTGTTGCAAAATCTGGTCGAGATCAAATTATAAGGATGGTCGTAATTTGATTTAAGCTTTTAACATTTGGGTGGCCATCATTCCGTTTCCGTCAAGATGGCGGCGATATAAAACATGACACTGAGGTGCCCTTCGCTAGTGCTACCTCTGTACCAAATTTCGTTCAATTCGGTTTCACCGTGTTTGAATTGATAGGGGGAATCGATTTGCACACATACTTGGCCACCACCTGCAAACTATTGGGCTGATGATCTTGCAGATTGGT
This sequence comes from Meconema thalassinum, assembly GCA_946902985.2. Lineage (NCBI taxonomy): Eukaryota > Metazoa > Arthropoda > Insecta > Orthoptera > Tettigoniidae > Meconema > Meconema thalassinum. The sequence continues at coordinate 591,835,917 of OX336390.1, forward strand.
CAGAATATGCTTCCCACATAAAGATATGTTGTCGCAAAATTTGGTAGAGACTAGATTATTAGGTTGGTCGTAATTACATTTTAGCTTTTAATATTTGGGTGGCCGCGATTACGTTTCCATCAAGATGGCGGTGATATAAAACATGACAGTCAGGTGCCCTTTGCTAGTGCTACCTCTGTACCAAATTTCGTTCCATTCGGTTTCACCGTGTTCGAATTGATAAGGGGAATCGATTTTCACTCAAAGATGGCCGCCATCCGCAAAATATTAGGCTAATGACCTATTAGTTTGGTCAAAGGATGCTCCCTCCATAAAGGTATGTTGTTGCAAAATTTGGTAGAGAACGGATGATTATGTTAGTCGTAATTTGATTTAAGCTTTGAACATTTGTGTGGCCGCCATTACGTTTCTGTTAAGATGGCGGCAATATAAAACATGACACTGAGGTGCGCTTTGCTAGTGCTACCTCTGTACCAAATTTCGTTCCATTCGGTTTCACCGTGTTTGAATTAATAGGGGGAATCGATTTTGACACAAAGATGACCGCCATCCACAAACTATTAGGCTAATGACCTATTAATTTGGTCAAAGGATGCTTTTTCCATAAAGGTATGTTATTGCAAAATTTGGTAGAGATCGGATGATTAGGTTAGTCGTAATTTGATTTAAGCTTTGAACGTTTGTGTGGCTGCCATTACGTTTCCGTCAAAATGGCGGCGATATAAAACATGACACTGAGGTGCCTTTTGCTAATGCTACCTCTGTACCAAATTTCTTTCCATTTCGTTTCACCGTATTCGAATTAATATGGGGAATCAATTTTCACACAAAGATGGCGGCCATCCGCAAACTGTTAAGCTGAAGACCTATTAGTTTGGTCAAAGGATGCTCCCCCCATAAAGATATGTTGTTGCAAAATTTGGTCGAGATCGGATGATTAGTTTAGTCGTAATTTGATTTAAGCTTTGAACATTTGTGTGGCTGCCATTACGTTTCCGTCAAGATGGTGGCGATATAAAACATGACACTGAGGTGTCCTTTGCTAGTGCTACCTTTGTACCAAATTTCGTTCAATTCGCGTTCACCGTGTTCGAATTGATAGGGGGGGGGGGGGGGCAGACATTCAGAGTACACACACTCACACACACACACTCACGCACACATAAACACACACACACAGACAGACACACTTTTTTCGCCCTGTGTTGATCTCATAAGTCTACTTTCATTTTTTGCAAAATTCGAAAGTAGGCTAAAAATGCCACTTTATAAACCACGTGCTTGAATTGTCGTGTAACTCAATCAACATGAAACACATGCTTTGGAATTGTTACGGTATTCCTTTGTTTCTTGTGCACTTAATTCATTGTTTGCATTCCTTAAATACGGGACATTGTCTCATAACCTATGTTGTAGTTCGTGTGCGACTGCACTTACAATAAGGTAGCCTACTAATTTAGCATTTTCCTGGATATTAGTCGAGAATCCTGGGAAATAATCGCAATCAGGACGCCCATAGTAATATGAATATCCACAGCCTGCTTCAAGTCGATCGCCCAGGTCGGGAATGGAATGAATGAAGCCCCCATCTAGCGGTGAGGATATGAACTGTGCCAGCTGCCGAAGCCTGTCGCACTCCCCTGGGTCAATGATTAAATGAATGACAGATGAAATGAAATGAGAGTGGAGAGTGTTGCTAAAATGAAATTGGTGACAGGGAAAGCCGGAGTACCCGGAGAAAAACCTGTCTGCCTCGATTTTGTCCAGCAAAAATCTCACATGGAGTGACCGGGACTTGAACCATGGGCCCAGCGGTGAGAGGCCAGTGTGCTACCGCTTAAGCCACGGAGGATTCCCCATGGTAATATCTGATTGGTATATGAACTTCGGGTTTCTGAACTTGCATTTACCCACTGAAGTTGTGGACCGTGACTTAACGCGTTTGGCAACGCTGATAGGTCGAAATAAATACATACGTGGCAGAAGAATAGTAATGAAATTAACCACACTTGACTATTGGTATTATAATCAACCTCGCGGGAGTCTGAGGGCAATGTGTTGGGAGTAGTGAATAATGTAAAGCTCCAGAGTGAAATTATACCATTGTAAATACCACGTTCTCGGGAGGTCAGGTAGCTAAATGTTTCACCTTCCGTGAACCACGATTCTCTTCTTAGTAGAGCAGATATCACGTCATGGATAGCGTGCAAGCTTTTCTATTTCTTGTCCAGTTCATTAATTATTGTGCCGACACAGTAAGTTGGATTGTATACAGGTGAACGGCACGAGCAAGGCAGGGGGTCGAACTCGTGACACAGTGACTACATCCATCATGTGTTCACTTTAATTAACCGCCAGAACCACATGACCCAGCTTTGACCCCCTCCTCCCTGACAAACTGAGCTGTCAGTAACTCAGTATTGTTATTGTGGTCGATATACACACGCCCCTATCGGTCGCCTCTGATCCATGAAGTGACGGCATAGTGTGCCTTTAATATTACAATAGAGTACGATGTGCAAGGTAATTATTCTCTCTAGTCTGGCAATAATATTGGAGAGTATGTTGTTTGAAGAAGTGACCCTCTGGTCAGGGCATAATCAATATGATAGTTTTTTTTAGCGTATGGCTTTTAGTGCCGGGAGTGTCCGAGGACATGTTCGGCTCGCCAGTTTTGTAGCTGCTTCGAGACGGACACCCAATGGGTGAGCTACAAGTACCGTTGGGGAGGAAAGTTGGAAGGGAAGGGCGAGTAGTTGGAAGGTAGCGGCTGTGGCCTATAGTGAGGGACCAACCCCGGCATTTACCTGGAAGGAAGATGGGAAACCACAGAAGACCATCTTCAAGCTTGCCGGCGAGGGGATTCGAACCTCCTCGCCTCCCGGATGTGAGCGACTGCTATTAGTCATGCCGTAACCACCACGGCTAACTCACCCGGTAATAAAAATGAAAATCCACAGCCTGCTTCCAGTCTCCGACCGGGTCAGGAATGGAATGAATGAAGCCCCCATCTAGCGGCGAGGATATGAACTGTGCCGGCTGCCGAGGCCTGACGCACTCCTCTGGGGCAATGATTAAATGAATGACAGATGAAATGAAATGATAGTGGAGAGTGTTTCTGGAATGAAATTTTGACAGGGAAAACCGGAGTACCCGGAGAAAAACCTGTCTGCCTCCGTTTTGTCCAGCACAGATCTCACATGGAGTGACCGGGATTTGAACCACGGACCCAGCGGTGAGAGGCCGGCGTGCTGCCGCCTAAGCCACGGAGGCTTGTCACCCGGTAATATAATAGTTAATTGAGTTTAAAAGAAACTAAAGTCTGGTCACCGAATCGAGATAGTGGAAGTAAACACAGTTGTACTCGTGATTGCAGGGCTGCCCGCAAGGGGTGCATAGTGCTGTGCCTGTTGAACGTACGCCAACTTCAATGCTGTGTACAGTCTACATGTGAAGCGGGCTGACTTATCGGTTACATGCTACAGCGCGGCTTATTTATTGTTCGATTATGTATTTAATTAATAAGTTCTTAACTGCTTATTACAGGCAACAGTATACAGTGCAGCACAGCAATAAGTGCAGCAAGTCTTGTCTTTTTTGTGGGGCGTGGTGGTGCAGCGGTCAAGCTGTTGGCCTCTCACCAAGGTGGACCGGGTTCGATTCCCGGTCAATGCATGTGTGATTTTCAAATTGAAATGCGATGTCCTGTGGTTCGGAAAGCCTCCGTGGCTTAGGTGGCAGCACGCCGGCCTCTCACCGCTGGGTCCGTGGTTCAAATCCCGGTCACTCCATGTGAGATCTGTGCTGGACAAAACGGAGGCCGACAGGTTTTTCTCCGGGTACTCCGGTTTTCCCTGACAAAATTTCATTCCAGCAACACTCTCCGCTATCATTTCATTTCATCTGTCATTCATTTAATCATTGCCTCAGAGGAGTGCGACAGGCTTCTGCAGCCGGCACAGTTCATATCCTCGCCGCTAGATGGAGGCTTCATTCATTTCATCCCTGACCCAGTCGGTGGACTGGAAGTAGGCTGTGGATTTTCATTTCATTTTCATTAAATACTATTGGTATTACATTATTGTGATATGTCTCTCGAATCTGACGGCAAATCCAGTACAGATTATCTGTGAGACATATTAATTATTATTTACAACATATATACAGATTGTATTTCAATACAAGAGTACATGCAAAATATATGTGTTGAATAACAATACTAATTCAAAAAGTAATAATAAACAAATGAAAATGCCTAGTTGATGTTGTTTCTTTAAGGAACTGGAACATCATGGTCATATAGGCCATGTAGGCCTATTTGGGTGTGTGTGGAATTTGTGTGATGTTTCCATCTGGGTCAGGGATGAGATGTGATGAAATTCTATGTGGTGGATGGATTTTTCGGCCAGATGCCCGTCCTGACACCAACCTCATGAGAGGTGTCAATGGGAGATGAAATGAATAAAGATGAACGAAACTGGGCAAGGATGTGGAAGGAAGCAGCCGTGGCCTGTCAGAAGATAACGTCCCAACATTTGCTTGAAGTTGAAAATGGGGAAACCACGGGAAAACAATTCAAGGACGTTCGACGGTGAAGCTCGAACCCACGTCTACCGCGTCAGCAGAGAGTATGGCCCCATGGCCTAACGCTGAATTTTAGCCAGCGTAGCTACCGCTGTCAGTTGTGTGAAATTTGAGTAATAACCTTTGTTATTGTGATCTCTATACTAGTGTGTGTATTTGTAAATGGGGGATAGGATTGGGAAGAAGGCGACCGTGGCCTTAACTTAGGAATCATATCAGCATTTTCCTGGGGTAGAAATTCGGGAAACCACGGAAAACCACTTCCAGGATGACTCAGGTTTGCTTCATGAGTGTATCCCGTTGTAGCCTTCACACCAGAATTAAAATGTCTTAGCAGAGTTGGGAATCGAACCCGGACCTCCGGTGTGAAAGCCAAGAACGCTAGCCGCTACACCACGAGGTGGTCCGAAAATGACTGCAGTGAGTTGTTTTACGAGGACCTAAGATAGCCGAGATCGAGAAAAGAATTAATAAAAATAACAATATTAATATGTTAAGATTATTATTATGATTATTACTATTATTATTATTATTATTATTATTATTATTATTATTATTATTATTATTATTATTATTTCTCATAATGCTATCAAACCGATCTAGTGAATATACAAAGCACAGTAGGACCTCTGCCTACGAAATAGAGAATGTTTTATCCAAATGCTAGTATAGAATCACAACACCGTGAAATGGACGCCGAGGTAGCCAATTCATGATGGTACAGCTATTTAGCACCGCCGCGCATGGTGAGCATAAAAAGTGCTGGTAATAATAATAATAATAATAATAATATCGTATGGCCTCGGGTGCTGGGTGCAAGTTTTGTTATTTGCGCCCAGAGGGCAGCTTGCATGTAAAATTTTGTTGTTTCTTGGAGCGCTATGAAAGTCAAGGAGGTTCGATATCTAAGCTCCTTAACACTTTAGCGCTTTCTAGCAGAGAAAGCAGGAAGTTTTGTGTTGGCAGAAAATCCCGAGATTAATTTTGCCATTATAAACACGGCCTATTGAATTCAAATGGTTCCACGAGCGAACCTGCAAGCTTGGGATTGGTAGTCCGCCACGATAACCACTCAACTAGCGTGGCAAGCTCATATTCGTGCATGCCACTCTCTTTTATGAGGGCAGAAGGCTAAAATGCATAATGAATTATCGTGTGACGTATCGTTTTAAACGTCATGCCTCGCTCCAGGTGATCTGACAATACGTTGAAATTCACGGACGATATTAAATAAATAAGTCACAGCCGTCTCTACTTGATGAAGTTAAGATGAATTTAAAGCAAAGTGCCGTGCGAAGCCGGCAATGTACATACGTCATGCTTAGAGCTACTCAATTGTCCTCTTGAGGCTAAGTGCAGTTTCTAAAACAAGATGTTCAGTAAAGAACATATAGCCTACTTTCTCCTAAATGCATGGGTATTGTTATAACTCTTTGTCCTTTTCAAGGAGTATAATTGAATGTTGGTTGTAGTAGCTTGTTGAAATACAACGTGCTATAGGGATATTAAACATGAATATGAGGTGCCCTTTGCTAATGCTACCTCTGTAAAAAAAAATCATTCAATTCGGTTTCACCGTGTTTGAATTGATCTGGGGAATGGATTTGCACACATACATGGCCGCTATTTGCAAACTATTGGGCTGATGACCTTGTAGTCAGTCATAAGATGCTTTCCACAAAAAGGCATGTTGTTGCAAAATCCGGTAGAGGTCAAATTATTAGGATGGTCGAAATTTGATTTAAGCTTTTAACATTTGGGTGGCCGTCATTCCGTTTCCATCAAGATGGTGGCGATATAAAACATGACACTGAGGCGCCTTTTGGTAGTGCTACCTCTGTACCAAATTTCGTTCAATTCAGTTTCACCGTGTTTGAATTGATAGGGGGAATCGATTTGCACACATACTTGGCCACCATCTGCAAACTATTGGGCTGATGATCTAGCAGTTTGGTCAGAATATGATTCCCACATAAAGATTTGTTGTTGCAAAATTTGGTAGAGACTAGATTATTAGGTTGGTCGTAATTACATTTTAGCCTTTAACATTTGGGTGGCCGCGATTACGTTTCCGTCAAGATGGCGGTGATATAAAACATGACACTGAGGTGCCCTTTTCTAGTGCTACCTCTGTACCAAATTTCGTTCCATTCGGTTTCACCGTGTTCGAATTAATAGGGGGAATGGATTTTCACACATAGATGGCCGCCATCCGCAAAATATTAGGCTAATGACCTATTAGTTTGGTCAAAGGATGCTCCCTCCATAAAGGTATGTTGATGCAAAATTTGGTAGAGATCGGATGATTAGGTTAATCATAATTTGATTTAAGCTTTGAATATTTGTGTGGCCGCCATTACGTTTCCGTCAAGATGGCGGCGATATAAAACATGACACTGGGGTGCCCTTTGCTAGTACTACCTCTGTACCAAATTTCGTTCCATTCGGTTTCACCGTGTTCGAATTAATAGGAGCAATCGATTTTCACACAAAGATGGCCGCCATCCGCAAACTATTAGGCTGATGAGCTATTAGTTTGTTCAAAGGATGCTGCCCCCATAAAGGTATGTTGTTGCAAAATTTGGTAGAGATCGGATGATTAGGTTAGTCGTAATTTGATTTAAGCTTTGAACATTTGTGTGGCCGCCATTACGTTTCCGTCAAGATGGCGGCGATATAAAACATGACACTGAGGTGTCCTTTGCTAGTGCTATCTTTGTACCAAATTTCGTTCAATTTGCGCTCACCGTGTTCGAATTGATAGGGGGGGGGGGACAGACATTCAGAGTACACACACTCACACACACACACACACACACACACACATACTCACACACATACACACACACAGACAGACACAAATTTTTTTCGCCCTGTAGTGATCTCATAAGTCTACTTTCATTTTTTGCAAAAATCGAAAGTAGGCTAATACGTGACGGAGCCAAAAAATATCTCTGAGCGAGAGGCAGGAGCGCTACCCTAACACCAATGGGTGTTCTTAATTACTTAATTACTCTGTTCTTAATTACATCGATCCAAGTAATTGTATACAATTATAATAATACATTTTATTGCAGGCAATAGCCATACAGAATGTATGATAATGTTACAAGATATAATTGCATTTGTATTCAGTATGTTTTACGTCTTACAGAAGTCTCTTAGGGAGGTTTCTCTGTTTTTGCAGCACAGTAAATAGAATCGGTTGCAGTTTGATCCACACAGCTCTTGCACTTGCGCTTCCACTTGCCTTCTGGGTTATGGTACTGCTCTGTTGTGCATATTCGGTGGGGAAACCCATGGACCGCTACTCTCGTCACGATGTGTCGTAGCTCGTATCTGGCTTCCATCCAGTCCCTGTAGTTCCTTGCATCCGTGGCGAAGAACTCCGACCATATCTCTTGTATCTTTTTGATGAATTCTCGTAGCTATTTGTTGTAGGCTTCAGTGGCTGGCAGGAGTAGGTTTCGGCGAAGTTCTTTTATGAAGAACAGTTCCTTTGATAGCTCGTAGGCTAGGTGAGGCGTGAAGGTGTGTACTTCGATAGACTTAGTGTTCTCTTCAGGAATTGAGCTTTGACTCTTTCTAGGTCTTCTAGTTTTTTTCTTTTTTGAGGTTCTTCCATATCGCCTCTAGTCTGTAGGTTATAATTGATGCGATCTTTACGCGGAATATGGTCATCGCTGTTTTCAAGGATAGCTTCCTCAGATTCTTTATACTGTTTGCTGTCGTCCTGGCTGCTAAAGTACGTTCTCTGATGTGTATGTCATATGTGTTCCCTCGACTTTGCAGTGTGATTCCTAGATATTTGAAGTGTGAGAAATTTCGCAGTGGGTTTTCCTTATGCAGGATGTAATCGTTCGCGGCAGGTCTCCCACTCCCTCTAAATATCATTTTCACAGTTTTCTTCTCGTTTAGTATTAGGTTGTTTTTCCAGTCCATGCTACGAGTTAGTTGAAGGCTTCTTGGGCATTTTCAAGTTCTTGGGATACGATTACCATTTGTTCTGCGTAGGCGTATATTTTGACTTTTTCTGTTACTATTTCTTTCGGTACTACTGCAGTGGCTATTATGAAGAGGATAGGGCTCAAAGGGTCACCTTGAAGAACTCCGTTCGTTTGTTCTATCAACTCTGTTCTTCAATCTCTGTCGTCTATTACTATTTAGTTCTTGGATAGGATGTTTTGTATGAGTCTGGTCTCGATCACCGTCTACTTCTACACGACAATGCACTTATTTATTTTTCGTTGTATGAAAGAAGTTAATTAAGGTTCTTTACCTTTTAATCCTTATTATTGTTATTATTATTTAATTATACAAAATATAGCAAACAATAATACACAAAATATTCACTCATGGGCTTTTAGAACAATCTTACAAAATAGCCATTTTATGGCTTTATGTCATGGCTTTGGTGGCGTAGTCGGTAGCATACTAAACTGCTATGTCCAAGATCGCGTGTTCAAACCCGGCAGAAGACGTCGGATTAATTAAGAGCGTTAGAATCCTTCAGTATTCCTTCCTTCAGAGTGGAAGTAAATCGGGCGGGCCCATGTCATAGATTTATGGCATGTAAAAGAACCTTCCAATGGCGCCAAAATTTGTAGAATATTTCGTTAGAAACGCTCCATCAAGTTCCAACGTTCGCCACTGGGTGTTAGTTACATTGGCGTCTGGTAGCCAAATTTGGAACTACTTGAAATTGTACTTGTTGGGGAGTCTACGGGCGTTCAATTGAAATGCCCACTGCATTTCAAATATAATGAAAATTGTCAAAGGTTAAATGCAGACCTAGTTGAATTTAATGTCCCTAAGCTTTCCAACCCCTTGATATTAAGGACCTTCATTGACCACCAGTGTAATAGAAGCCAAATTACAAAGAGTGTATTATCACTTGGGAGAGGTTCTTACACATTTTATGTTAGATAATAAAGTACAATATGTATAATTACACCCTGACCTAAGCACAAAGAAACGACTGTTGTGGAATCGCTGCATTACCAAACGTGCGCTGTGAAATAGTGTTAAATGTATACCACATCCTCTAGAGTGAAACATTAAAAGAAATATGTTGACTGAAGCACTTGATTGTTCTGTATTCTCTTACGGATTTTAATGGCCAATTTTGAGAATTCCTTCTCATTGTGTTATTTTCACAAAGAGTGGTCTCCGGTCAGGACAATTTCGTAACAAACATATTACATAAAATAATGCACTCACCAACCAACCAACCAACGTTCCTAACAATATCATGAAATAATAACGCCCCATAAAGGAGGAGATGACAGTTTCATACCAGTATATGTACAGATAATGATCCCTTATAAAAACAAAATTAAAACTAATTATAGTACTGACCAGAAAAGACTAGGGTTCTTTGGACACATCATGAGAATGCCGGATTCACGACATCTGAAACAGCTAGTACAGTACAATCTTGCTTCAAAAAACACAACAACTGGATGTAGATGGATAAAAGAAATTAGAGAAACTTGCAAGCAATTGGCCTAACATCGGAAGACACTACAAATAAGAAAAAACAAAACACAATACTTAAAACTATGACTTTTCATTTTACACTTACAGAAAAGAAACTCCCAAAAATAATATTTTCCGCACAAGAAAGGGCAAGAAGATTAGCACACATGAAGAAGTACTGGGAGGACCGTAGAGCTCGCACAGTTCCTACCAAGAAGTTGGGTTGATTAAAGTGATCCTTAGTATGTGGCCTCAAAACAAGAAATACAGACTACCTTGTGGTGTAGCGGCTAGCGTTCGTGGCTGGCACTGTCCCCTCACATTTTCGCACCCCCATATGCCAACTGACTGCGCCAGGTTTCGTTCCTGCAACCTTGGGTACAGCAGGCGAGAACGTTACCGCTCCACCACTCAGTCGAAATAAGGTATCATCTCGGAATTTGTCTGACGTTGGTGTTGAAACTTCCAGGGACAAAATACACTCAAGATGGTCACTAACAGTGCCAGAATTCGAATATCTAACCTCCGAACTCCAACTACCCATCGAGTACTTGGAACGTGAACTGGGTGACTGGCTACGCCAGTGGGTGACGTAATAATAAGCGAGCGTTGCATCTTTACAATGGCCTGGTCTGGCCACACGTTCATTCATCAGCAACAATGTTTTAATGAAGTAAGCAAACAATGTATGGAAACACCAGCTCACGCGAAGGTCACTAACCCCTCCCCTCCCACTTACTGCTCCCCTGTTACTGCCCCAAAGCGATCACCCCTACCTGCTACCTCGCCCTTTCACTTCTGAGGAAACTTCCAATACAGTAATTAGTATACCTTACTAACAGATCTCAACAGCTGACTAATTGTAAATATCCTCTTCCTGTCAAATATTTCTGTGTATGATTTTATTAAATGATGACTTTGTAAGATATCAAATTCATACAGAAGTAGGTAGAGGTATTGATCAATGTGTGTCTCAAATACTTAAATTTAAGAAGGTAAATAACTTAAGCATATTTCACACAAATATTAGAAGTCTATCTAAAAATAAAATAAATTTAGATGCCGTTATACTCACAGAAACATGGAAATTAGGTAACTTTAATATATGCAAGCATTCCAACTATAAAACATACTATAACGAAGGATGCTTTAATAAATGTGATGGAGTTGTTTTCATGGTGAAGAATTCTATTGACCATGAGGTAGAAACTGTGACTTACAATGATTTCAAACTCCTTAGGCTCAAAATAAATTATGGGAACAATAGAATTGCATTGACAGGCACATACCGTTCGTCAAAATACAATAAACAACTATTTATTAATAATCTCCATGATTATGTCCAGCAAAAATGTATACTAGAAACCGAGGTGATTCTAGGCGACACTAACATAGATCTATTTGATGAGTACGACTCTAATGAATATTTAAACTTACTGCATGAGCATAATTTTAGATCGTTGATATATGGCACCACTAGAGAAACTTCAACGAGCAAAACCTGTATTGATCATGCACTTATTCGTAGCGGTATTTCTAATGATAACATCTTACCCATTATATCACAGAGCAGAATTACAGATCACTATCCTATATTAGTTAGTATAAATCTTGAAAATGGCCGTGACTTAGAAGCAGCTCAGTGTAACATACGTGAACATAGATTTAAGTTAGATAGTGAGATGCTTAAAAATAAATTGAGCAATATTAATTGGGACACAGTATTAGGGAACAACCACTTGGATTCTAAAGTAGATAAATTTATACAAACTATCCAAAATTGCATAAAAAATTCTTCAATACAATTAAATTCAAAGCAACGAAAGAGAAAGGAGTGAATCACGCACGCGCTAATTAAGTCCATTCACACCAGAGATAGGTTGTATCAGGAATGTATAGCAAATAAAGAGAACAATGCCATGAAGGAGAAATATAAGCGGTATAGAAATAAATTAAACGAATTGCTTAATAAAGCTAAAACTGACCACTATAAACAATTAATAAATTCCAATTCTAATAATCCAAGAAAAGTATGGGGCATTGTCAATGAAATAACACAAAGAATAAGTCATAAAGAAAAAATAACAAAAATAAGATCTCAAAATCATGTTTACGATGATGATTTCACTATAGCTAATACATTCAATGATTATTTTATTAACAAAACTACTGACATGTCTAAAAATATTAAGAACAATCCAGATTTTTCCTTGAAAATCAACAGAAACATATATTCCTGTTTTTTATTCCGATTACCGAAGCAGCTTTACATAAGTACCTACACGAAATAAGCGACACTAAAGCAATGGGAATATATAACATCTCAGCTAAAATTATTAAGCAGAATTTTAATTCTTTAAAGAGTCCTTCACTAACAATAATAAACGAGTCACTTTCAGTTGGATACTTCCCAAAGCAATTAAAAATTACAATTGTAAAGCCGCTACATAAAGCAGGCAATCCTTCAGAACTAAAGAACTATCGACCGATATCGTTAACGACAGTCATATCAAAATTATTTGAAAAATGTATAAAAAATCATATTTATCAGTTTTTGAAGAAACACAATCTACTATCAACTAGACAATTTGGCTTTATAAAAAATGTCAGCACCACTGATGCTATTGGGGAATTAACTAGGCGAATTTATGAAAATATGAACAGTATAAAACCGACCTTGGGCATATTTCTCGACTTAGAGAAGGCTTTTGACACCATACCTCACCATATTCTCCTTCAGAAGATGGAAAGATATGGCATCAGAGGCATAGCACTGAAATTGATAGAAAGCTATTTGACTGAAAGGATTCAATACGTTAGAATAAATGGAACTACAAGTCTACCTTTAAGAGTGAAAAGAGGAATACCACAAGGCACAGTGCTGGGTCCATTATTATTTCTGATTTTTATCAACGATATTGAATCATCTATACATGGAATTGAAAATTTTAATGTCATATCATACGCAGATGATACGGTAGTTTGTGTTGAAGGTAGAACATGGGGAAATGTAAAAGAAATTGAAACTGCGGCATTGAAAATGTTAAAGGTATGGTTAGATGGTAACGAACTATTTTTAAATATAAATCAAAGTTCGTAAGATTCAGTTTAAAAGCAGTTGAAGATGATTTTAATGAACTAAAAATACACACTTTGAACTGTAATCAGAACTGTGACTGTCACAGTGCTGGGTCCATTATTATTTCTGATTTTTATCAACGATATTGAATCATCTATACATGGAATTGAAAATGTTAATGTCATATCATACGCAGATGATACGGTAGTTTGTGTTGAAGGTAGAACATGGGGAAATGTAAAAGAAATTGAAACTGCGGCATTGAAAATGTTAAAGGTATGGTTAGATGGTAACGAACTATTTTTAAATATAAATCAAAGTTCGTAAGATTCAGTTTAAAAGCAGTTGAAGATGATTTTAATGAACTAAAAATACACACTTTGAACTGTAATCAGAACTGTGACTGTCCTAAAATAGCTAAAGTGGATAAAGTTAAATATCTGGGATTATTTATAGATAGTGACATGAAATGGAAAAGCCAATGCAAACACCTTACAAGTAAAATAAGAAGAACAATCTATATATTTCACAATTTAAAACATATTGTCAATTACAAATTAATAAGAGACATCTACCATGCTCTAGTCCAGTCAGTTCTTACATATGGTATTCTTGCCTTGGGAGGCGCCTATGAAGATGTGCTAAAAAGTTTTCAGATAGTGCAGAATCTCATATTACGAATAATGTTGAAGAAAGATAGATTATATCCGACTATGAGACTGTATGCTGAGACAAGGGTCTTCAACATTAAACAATTGTATGCTTTTGAAATATATACTGCTCAAAAAAATTAAAGCACCACTTTTTCAAAGGCCACCAAATTTTGAAAAGTTGACCGCACAAGCTCGAAATCTCAGTATGACGTTTGTCCTGACGCCTACCAAGCATATTCTTCAGCACAACTCCCCAACTTGAGTAGTTTCGGGGTAGCACCCCGAAAACCAGCCCATTTTCGAAAACCGCAAATTGAAGTTTGCGAAAAACGCTGTAGGACTTGTCGCAGGTTGCCAAAGCGGTCAAAAGTGAATCAGTCTTGCTCTTAAGGTTCCACGAACACGTTGAAATCGTTACATTTGACGTTTGGGCATTTTCAACCCCCTTCATCATCCCCTAAACATGGACTACCATTGGGGGCGTCTGAGAAGGTACCGGGTATGTTTAACCACCTGAAAACCCTCACACCGTCCTCAGTTGCTGATTGCAGTAAGTTCTTAAGGCCTCCGGCAATGTTCACCCCTTCTAACACCCTCAACTGGCAAGGGACCAAACCACCCCGTCTTGATTCACCCCTAAGGAAGGTTTAAATCGAGATTTTTATCAGTGCTGCTAATGGGGGGGGGGGGGGTCTTCTCCTAACGTTTCAAAAAAGGAGCTGTGTCTGTGTCGCCACCCCTTCCCTTGCTATCCCGTTTTGTATGATTTTTCGAATCAGGCCCTTTTTAAGGGCTGAAATGAGGTCTTAATCGCTGAAAGGGCTGTAAAGGTCCTTAGAAGTAGTGGTGACACGACATCAACCCCCTCCGATCGTTGATTGACATTCCGTCCCCCAAATTCGAAATTTTTGCACGCCCAACCCTCCCTGTCTGGACGCGTAACGCGTCATGGCAGAGTTTTCAGAGTTGGATGAAAATGAAGCTTATGGCCTGAAATGGAGCCCAAAACAGCAGGTTGGATAGAAATTCATCGGTAGGGTGGGAAACGGGACCAAAAGTTTTCAAAAAAGTTAACAGCCTCTAGTAAGTACACCAATGCATAGGCAACCCACATCACGTCATTTTTCTCCCATTGCCAAACTTTGTAACCCATTGCCGATCATAGGCAACCCACACGCACAGACGTGATGTGGGTTGCCTATGCATGGGCGTCCTTACTATAGGCTGATAACTTTTTTGAAAAATTTTGGTCCCGTTTCCCACCCTACCGATGAATTTCCATCCAACCTGCTGTTTTGGGCTCCATTGCAGGCCATAAGCTTCATTTTCATCCAACTCTGAAAACTCTGTCATGACGCGTTACGCGTCCAGACAGGGAGGGTTGGGGGTGCAAAAATTTCGAATTTGGGGGACGGAATGTCAATCAACGATCGGAAGGGGTTGATTTCGTGTCACCACTACTTCTAAGGACCTTTACAGCCCTTTCAGCGATTAAGACCTCATTTCAGCCCTTAAAAAGGGCCTGATTCGAAAAATCATACAATAGGGGGTAGCAAGGAAAGGGGTGGCGACACAGGCACAAGTCCTGTTTTGAAACATTAGGGGAAGACCCCCCCCCCCCCCCATTAGCAGCACTGATAACAATCTCGATTTAAACCTTCCTTAGGGGTGAATCAAGACGGGGTGGTTTGGTCCCTTGCCAGTTGAGGGTGTTAGAAGGGGTGAACATTGCCGGAGGCCTTAAGAACTTACTGCAATCAGCAACTGAGGACGGTGTGCAGGTTTTCAGGTGGTTAAACACATCCGGTACCTTCTCAGGCGCCCCCAATGGTAGTCCATATTTAGGGGATGATGAAGGGAGTTGAAAATACCCAAACGTCAAATGTAACGATTTCAACGTGTTCGTGGAACCTTAAGAGAAAGACTCATTCATTTTCGACTGCTTTGGCAACCTGCGACAAGTCCTACAGCGTTTTTCGCAAACTTCAATTTACGGTTTTCAAAAATGGGCTGGTTTTGGGGGCGCTATCCCGAAACTACACAAGTTGGGGAGTTGTGCTGAAGCATGTGCTTGGTAGGCGTCGGGGCAAACGTCATACTGAGATTTCAACCTTGTGCAGTCAACTGTCCAAATTTGGTGGCCTTTGAAAAAAGTGGTACTTTAATTTTTTTGAGCAGTATATAAATACATTTTAAAGATAGAAATAGAATTCAAGTTGTTAGCCACGGGTATGAAACCAGAAGTATTACAGAGAATCACTCTATTTTATATCAACCTAAGTTAGGTATAGCCAAACGTAACTTTCTGTATTTCTCACCAAAATTTTATAATATTCTCCCAATTAAAATAAAAGAATTTAAAGGAAATCATGTAAATCTGAAGATGCAAATAAACCATTTTCTCAGAGAAAACAAAATTAAAATTGAAAATATAATTAGTTGAGCTTACAAGTTTATAAAACACAAATTAAATTTTTCTTATTATTCATTATTTTTTGTGTATACATCATTTACATAGAACGTGTTATTCGGCTAAGCCATTATACAATTTTTAGATATAGTAATCAACGATATGCATGCCACACACAAGGTTGCACCTTTTAGTGGCATATGTGATATCTCTTCCTGCTCTGTATGGATTTGATATCCTATTTCGACCCTCTCACCAAGGCGGCCCGGGTTCGATTCCCGGTCAATGCATGTGAGATTTTCGAAGTGAAATGCCATGTCCTGTGGTTCGGATTCCACGTAAAAAGGAGGTCCCGTGGCTCATGATCTCCAGATTAACGGTCACGTTAAACTACAAGCTTCGCTTCGCTATTTCGAACTGTCTTTATCATATTGTAACAATATAATTTAATAATTGTAAATTTACAGGTTAAACAATGAGTAGGAAGTGTAAGGAAATTCATAAAATGTGTACAGATATTATGAATTTTGTAAAATGTGTGTATTTGTAACGATTTAAGTGACTCTCACAAGGAAGTGACGAGGCACTCCAAGTCCACCCTGCGCGCGCAGTCTGGTCACGTGGTGCATACTTCCGTTACGTGAGAGGTGCGGACGTGGCCATGTTCCAGCAGAGATGGTACAGCGATTACACAAATACAACACCTCTCGTTTTGCTTCCAAAGCGATCCTGAGTCAGGATCGTGAGTAAAATCAGAAACGAATGAGAGTGATGTTTTTAATTCATGAATACACATGCAATACTTAAGACTTGAGACGAGGACTTAACGACAAATACGCAATTGATGAAGGAAAAAAGGAAGAGTTCTAGCCAGTGGCGGCTGGTACAGTAAATCTAGAAACATAATTTATAGAAACACTTACTCAGCAACACCCAAGAGGCTCTCCACTGAGTTCTCCTCCATACTGAACAAACTACAGTTCATCAATTTACAAGATGTGGTTATAGATAGGTAAGTTGGGATCATTAAAATACCTCCTGGTGGGAACAGTTGATGGCATCCTCTACTTTTTCCACCATTTGCTTTGAGCGATTCCCTCTGAAATGCTACCGCAGAGTCTATAGAGCATCCAGCGCTTAGAAAAGACTGTTGAGCCTGATGGTGACAATGTTGCTAACTCGAGGCAGAGGTAGCGCTGACGTCACGTCATACGATCTGTTCACCCGCTTCGAGTATTGCCCTTTCACAAGTTAGCGAGACAACACAAACCCAGCAGCTACCTGAAATAGAACACGCTCAGTAAGGTGCAGTTTTGCAGGTGTTAACGGACTGGACCAGTATTAAGGGTACCGTACGCGAAGGGGACCAATAACGACATTCATTTCGTTGTGATATGACGTATTACTGATTGACAGATGTCGAGAGCACAACCCTTCCTTCCTTCTCGGATGTACTGTATGCTGACGATGTTAACAATCTTTACGTCAGCAATACTATTGAACATCACCTTTTTTGTTATTAGTTTGGCTATAATTTAGATTCTTTCAATTTTATTCTTGTTGTTTTGTTTAGATTAATATTCGTAATATTGTAGTGAGTTAGCCGTGCGGTTAGGGGCGCGCAGCTGTGAGCTTGCATTCGGGAGATAGTGGGTACGAACCGAACTGTCGGCAGCCCTGATTCGATAGAACAGAAAATAAAACAGACACACAACAATAACACCAATGACGGATAGTGCTTCAGAACTCATGTTGCCGGCGGAACTGAGCACGTGCTCCACTCCGGACGAGCATGCAGCACAGGACGAGGCTCTTCTTTCCAGCGTGCTATCCTAGAAAATGTTTAAATTACTAAGACGTAATATAAACAATACTTGTATGCAAGAACAAAGGTAATCAATTGGCAGATAATTGTAGGAAGCTATTATGACGAAAAATATATATGTTCAGAGTTCCTTCATGACAAAGGGTGAGTTAACAAAACCAGTTTAGGGGGGATTTTCGTTAAAAGTAAAATCCCATAAGACCCACAGTCTTTTCTAAACGCTGGATGCTCTATAGCAGGAACCACCTGCTAAGTTGTTATTTCCTGTGACCAGCGCTGCCACTGTGTGCTCGAACGAAGAAATGCTGTGATGCAGTGGCGGATCCGAGCTTTGCGGCGCCCTGGGCGATATGATAAGTTGGGGCCCACAACAATAGGAAATTTAGAAATATCAAATCAAATAGAAAATAGCTTGGTAATAATAATAAAATAAAGAATAGTTACAATATTCTGAATACACCACAGTACATGTTATTAATAATATGAAAGAAACCTTTAAGTCCCCTTGAAGAAGATTATGTAAACTATGAAATATTAAAATATTACTTGGCGACTTTTTCCCGGCTGAAGTCTTCTAACATTTCACTTAAATCTTAACTTGCTGAACGGTCATGGGAGGTCATAGCTGCACTGAAGAAAGGAATATGAATTATAAATTAGTTTGAAAAGTATATTTAATTAATTAATTAAATTTAAAAGAATCCATGGCGTGGGGTCTCCCGGACCGTGGGGCCCTGGGCGGTAGCTCTGCTCGCCCTCCGCTAGATCCGCCCCTGCTGTGATTTCTTGGCCTGTGTGGTCTTGGTTGTTGTCCCAACAGCACGATGAGAAAGGTGGACACGCATGCGCAGAAGGCAGAGTTCATGTTTGCTGGCAATAAACTTAGAAATTCTCACCGAGCTGCGATTTGCACAGCCAATGCCGGACGCGGAGTGGAGCGCATGACTAGATACGTCGTTGTGAGGGGAGTTGAAATATTTCCAATTCTTTTACTGACATCTCTTTAATGCCCAGTATTTGATTGTAGATAATATTATTAAAGTAATTCATTGTCAAATAAAACTATGTGCTGCAGCACTTCAGCACATAAGGTACGGCCGCCCCTGGTTGTAGCTCTTCTGAAAATGAATGCATCCAGAATAGCAATGTCAAGGACTATGAAAATTTAAGACATCCTAGACCTCCATACATAATACCGTCAGGGTGAGATGAGAACAATAAGCTGAAAAAGAGAGGACCATCGGCACAAGTAAGACTTTGTTGTTCATTTGAGGGGCTTGGACATGTGTACTTAGGTGTATGTAGAATTATGTCTGATAACACAGGAAACCGATCGTAGCTAATGAGAATTCAAAAGACAGAGAATTTCCCGGAGCAGTGAAGAATTAGACACTGGTTTCATAAATATCAACAATTTATAAACAAAGAAACAAGACGATAGCCCCAGCCAGAACTGTGTCGCGTAACATGTGTGTATGATAAGAAACATAGACACCAAATGCAACTTAACTTATCTTGACAACATTCCAAAGGAATAACTAACAAATTAATATACTGTATGACACAATCCTCATACAAAACACTTGTTGCTCAATTCCATTACTTGGTAGACAATTATGCAATACGTCAAATGGTTGGCACCTGTAAACGTATACTTGACAATAGCCTCAAGGATGTACATTAATGAGCATACAGTAATCGGTTTCTTCTTGCAGCATTGGCACGTCAAACATTCCAAACAAGAAAGTTAGTTTGCCGATTGGTTGTTTGTAGATAAATCCAACTATAAAATGCACCGACTGGCTGCCACCTGACAAAACGTACCCGTCGCACTTTGCGACAGCCTTAAAGAGTCATTTTAAAATTATTTAATTATTAACTTTCTTCTTGCAGCTCTGGCAACATATTAGGATGATAAACTATAGCCTATTTTATTAGCCTATTTTCATTTTATGAAAAAAAAAGAAATAGGCTTATGAGATCACATTTTGTCCGTGTGTGTGTGTGTGTGATGGAGTGTGTTTGTGTGCCCCCCTAATAAATTCTAAATGGCTGGAGCGATTTCAGTGAAACTCGGTAAGATCATAGCACCATTCTGGCAACCCCGACCGTGCCCTTCAAATTTTATTGTGTCTCACCAATCCAACATGGCGGCTGTGCGAAATATTTCACCAGCATTCAGTATCTCCGAAACTATTACCGATATCACCCTGAAATTTTGTACGGTGATAGAGAGAACTACTAGAAGTTCACTTATGAGACATTCAAAAACCTAGTAACTACAAAACCAACATGGTTGCCAAGCAAAGTTGAGACTTTTAAGTAGACTTTTCTCGCGATTTAACCATCCAATCGTGATAAAACATGGTACAGCAAATGTTTATACACATTTTAATGCACTGGCGTCTAATTTAGTTCAATTGTTTACATAACCTCAAAATGGCGGCTGTGCGAAATATTTCACTGGCATTCAATATCTCCGAAACTATTTATGATATCACCCTGGAATTTTGTATGGTGATAAAAGGCACTGCTACATGTTTAGCTATGTAACTTTCAAAAACCTGTGAAGTATAAAACGAACATGGCGACCAAGCGAAAATGAAATATTTTAATAGACTTTTCTCGTGATTTAACCATATGTGCGCAGTGAAACGTGGCACAGTAAATGATTATACATATTGTAATGCACTGGCATCTAATTTAGCTCAATTGTTAACATACCCTCAAGATGGCGGCTGTGCCAAATTTTAAAATTAAGTTTTTATTTCTTGTGTCGTAATCATGCGATCGAACTGAAAGTTTGAATAATGAAGCTACGGAATAATTTTCCTTTAATGGTACATAAGTCTATGGCCTATACATATAACAATCCAAAATGGCGAGCATGCGAAATATTTTGACGGTTCTCAATATCTACGAATCTTTTACAACAATCAAACTGAATTTGTTTATGTTCATAGAGGCTATAAACATAAGTTCACCTATAATATGACTTTCAGTAACCTGGTGAGCCCAAATTCATCATGGCGGCGACGCGAAGTATAAATATATAAATGGACGTTTCTCGTGATTTAACCATCCGAGTGCAGTGAAACTTTGCACGTTAAATGCTCATACTAATTTTAATCCATTGGCATCTAATTTATTTCAATTGTTTTCATAACCACAAGATGGCAGCTGTGCGATATTTTAAAATCTCGTTTTTACTTCTTGTGTCCTAATCATGCGATTGAAGTCTGAATACCACATGTACACAAACAATCTTCATGTAATAGTACATACATTAAAATCCAACCTGGCGACCATCTGAAATATTTATACTGAACCCTTATTAATCTGCGATAAATAAGTATTCATGATTTATTATTATTATTATTACTGCTGCCCAGGCAGTACTTGTGGAGGTTGACAAAGAGGAAGGCAAGTTAGTGTGTTGCAATGATTGCCACAGAAACAGAGCTTGGTAGCTATTCTTGAAAACGGCCGGGTAAGCTGATACGGTGATGTAGAAAAATTGATTATTCAATATGTAGTTAGATACGGCGGGGGAACTGTGTAAATAGTTCATTTTCTTCTTTTTCTTGTTTTAGATTGTTTTTCATGCACCGACACTAAATGTTTGAAATGTACATTGGTGCGTGGCCAAAGTTGTTTGTTGTGTATTTTTTTTAGTCATATTTAGTGTACACGGCGCGTGTACGTGATTTTTATCCATGCGAATGCGAAACCCGTTACATTCGATAAGTGGTGCTTTATTAAAGTTCATATTTTTGATAGGAAAGGGAGGTAATTACTGTAAGATGTTTGCTGAACAGGTTATTATTCATATTAGGGTTGCCGAGCGCAACAAATTAAGATGTAATTGTAGAACACCTTAGTTCTAACTTTTTTTGAGATTTTTTTTAGTCCTTTTCAGGTTCGATAGTCACAGGCATAGGACGGAGGCGCCAGCAGGTGGAAAACATTTATGTCATTTTATTTCAGGTTCTGTCAAACCCATACGTGTGATTCTGTGTGTGTTATCGTGTCAGGTGTGTGTTTTGATTCTACGTGAAGAGGGGTAGAGGTCCTACCGCCCTCATATTTGTTGTTGTATGTTTTTGATGGAAAGGCAGGGTGCTCCGAGGAGACCACTGTACCTTGTCCATATGCTGATTCTTGGATTTCCTAGGGGAAATGCTGAGATATATTTTTTGTTCTGACACACACACACGTATTATTGTGCTTTGGGGCACGCTTCTTCGAGACTGGATCCCATGCCTTGGGAGGTCGAGGTTATTTTGACACGTGGGTTGACAGATATGCAGATTTCCACGTATCGCCTGTCTAGCCTGGTGACTTATTTTGTTAGGCAGTCCTGTTGTCCGACTGGCCCCTTTAAGCTTTCATTTAGCAAACCTGTTATTTTGTGATGGTTATTTTGAACCATAATTAATTGGGGAGTTCGCCATGTGTGTGACGGATTGTTGCATGTCGTATGGATGGAATATTGTGTTAATGATGTAAATGTTGGCTTTGAACCTAGTGATTTCGTCTATGACTCAGTTCATGTAAGTTAGTCTGTGACGCCCGTGTGGTGTAGTGGTATTTTACTTGTTAAAATGACGGCGGTCATATGTGTATTTGTTTTATTGGTCACGTGTTAGCTTACTTGTGTTGATTTGTGTGAGAAGTCCTAATTTTAGGCAGTAATTGTTTTGCTACGGCAGTTTTGATTCCAATTTCATGCGGAAATTATTGTGTTGTTTATTTTAAGTATGGGAAGTGTCGGTTTAGTTTTAAGTTGTGTATAGTTGTTCCCCGCGTCTGTCTAGCTCTAAGTAATGCGGATTCGTCTTCTGAAAGTTGATTCCGGATGATGACGAATCATACATTCAATTGTACTCATCGTGAAGCATGTAGAACAACACGCGCACATAAATTGTCATTATTGTTGATTTATTTTTGGGACACTTGGTCCGAGTAATAATCTCTCCTGAGATTTGGCCTAGTTTCGGCAAATTTAATTTATTCAGTGGGAGTCATTATGGGAGTTTTGTTTGTTAATTCATTTTTGTAAATAGCTGATCTGTCATTAAATTCATTTGTTTAAACCCTGGCTTCACTTTTTCCTGCATGTTATTTTGTTATATGTTACCCTGCATGTTAATGAAGTGCTTTAACCACAACTTACGATATGGACTGTTACACCCCCCGAAACTGAGTCTCATAAGCTTCTTTGCAAGGGTTCATAAAACAAAAATGGCTGCCCAAGTGGGGATTGTTATTGTTGTTGTTGCTTCGCTGATCTCATATTTATTTCGCTGAGAAATGATGCCAGGTCAAGCGGGCAAAGTAAATTCAGTAAATTGAGGCGATGTTGTACCGCCATGTGCATTAGTAAAATCACTGAGTTCCTTAAGTTAGAAATATTGAACAAGGTTAGAATTTGATATTGTATTTGTTATAAACTTGTTCTGGCGCCCGGCATTAAAATTAGAAAATTTGCATATTATTGAACTCAGTCAAAGCAGGAAGGTTTTGCGTTATATTTGACATTTAATTAACTTCGGTTAATTGGTGTTGTTCGTAAATTCTCTTGGATAGGAATTTAAAAGCAGATCACTAGGGAGTTATTTTGTTGTTTGGAAATAAGAGTAATTTATTCAGTAAATTTTGATTACTGAAATTTTTATTAAATTAGAGCCAGTAATATTTAAATATTATGATATGTATGCGTGTGTATGACTGAAATCTCGGTGCATGACCCTGTTTTTCTCTGGTTATATTTGTGTATTGTGCGATGGCGAGTGTTGAAGAAATCAAGGGATTGTTAGAGCAGATGTCGATACAGATGTCCGCGAAAACGGAAGAACAGTTAGTGCAGATGTCCGCGAAAACGGAAGAACAGTTAAAGAACATGAAGGAGGAAATAAGTGAAGACAATGATAAACAATTAAATAAACAGAACAGATGTCCGCGAAAACGGAAGAACAATTAAATAAACAGTTAGAAATTCAGCGTGAGCACCGTGAAAAACAGTCACAAGACATGAGCGGTAACATTACGGTCCAATTACAGGTCCAGAAATTGGATACTGATAAACAATTAAACGAACTGAATCATAAACTATCAGAACAGGCAATAACACAAACAGTACAAACAGAGCAATTAGGAAAGATCACTCATTACATAAATCAAAGTAGAGAAACTGGCAGATGAGGTCGCGGAGAATAACGCAAAACAATTAGGTGAGATTAACAAGTTGGGGTCGAAATTTGACAATAAACTCATACAATTTGATGAAATGGTGGCCGATAAATTAAAGCAAATCGGGGCAGCATGCGTCAACAACACAGCCGGAATAAAGAGCACACAGGATAAATTACAGCTACAGATTAATTCAGTCAACAGCAACGTAATTGAATTAATAAAGGAAATCGATAAACTTGAGATCAAAACAGAAACAGAACGTATGCACTTGCGTGAAAACTTGGAGGATCAGTTAATTAAAACCCAGCAGGTAATACGAGAAGAGGTAGGGGAACAGCTCATAAAAAATCAGGATAATTTGGAAGACCAATTAATTAAAACCCAGCAGGTAATAAGAGAAGAGGTCGGAGAACAATTAGTAAAAACACAAGAACAAATACGAGAGGAGCTAGAAAAGAATCAGGAAAGGAGCGAAGAGAAAATTAGCAGTTTGAAGAGCAGGATCCGAAGAGATTGGGAGCAGCAGGTCAACGAAACGAAAGAAGACAGGCTGACAGTTTTAAAGCGCTTAGGTGAATACAATTCGAGAATGCAGGCTTTGGAGGAAAACGTAAAATCCAAACTCCAAGAACACACAGATCTCATAATTAAAAATGAAATCAGATCATTAGAGAACGCAACATTATTTTCGGCAGAAAATACGGGAGGCAAGCAGGGAAGCATTGGAAGTCCGGTGGGCTTGAAGTTGGCTGAGGATAACAGCCGAGGTCAAAGTCCTAAATTAACGAGCAACGCATTCCAACAGTACAGGGGAGAGACGTCCACACCACAGCCCGACTTGGCACCTGCCCAAGTAATTCAGGTAATTAGGGGGAATGATTTCAAACCCGATAAATTCAGGGAGCACACAGGAACCACTCCCAAAGCCTTTTTACGTCAGCTGGATGACTATTTTACCGATCAACATATCAGTCCCGCAAAACAGTTGCGACTTGTGGAAAAGTTTTTAGAGGGCCCAAGCTTAATCTGGTTCTTGAGTTTTAAATATACATTCACCGACATGGCACAATTCAGAGAAGCGTTCTTAAAGAAGTTCTGGAGTCCTTCTTTGCAGCAGGGATTAAGAATGGATCTGTACACTAGAAAATATCACAGCACGCATCCTACCAGATTTTCAGAATTTTTTAGCCAACAGCTGGTTAAATTCCGCGATTTTGACGACCCTCCTAGTGAAGAAAACATGGTTCTAACCATTGGGAAACAACTTCCTATGAATATTCAGCAGCTGTTAGTAGCCGGAAATATTAAGACCGCAGTGCAGGCTGAAGAGTTACTCCGCCATCTAGACGAGACAAGTATGGTTAGTCCACAGACAGGGAGAAGAAACATGGAATGTGTCAACACGGCAGAAGTGATTCAGGGACACCAAACTAGTCACAACCAGGGTAACCAAACAAAAACCCAATCTACGGGAACGCAGTTTACACCGAGACGGCAGGACTATGATGGCCGAAATCAATTCAACCAAAATAATCGAAATTTTCAGAATCGCCGAGATAACTGTAATCAAAACAATCAGAACCAGCAAAATCAATGGACGTACCAGCTAGAGTACACCAACTGGAGGGGAAATCAAAGGCAGGGTAGACCTTACCAAAGGAACGGAGATGGCAAGTGGAACAACACGAGGAACTATCGCCAAGATAATCGGGGAGACTATCGCAACAATTGGGATGAGCGGTATGTCGAATCGCAGAAGTATTTGGATCAGTTAAACGCCGAAGAGACGGAGAAAGAGAAGTGGGGGCGTGCAATGGCGAATAGGCAGAGCACGGATAATCACCAAGGAGAGGGGGCGGAAACCTTATTACGGCAGCAGGAGAGGCGCGATGACAACCGGCGGAACTCAACGAATGGGTCCCGGGATAAAAAAAAAACTCAAATGAACCAAAACCTGATAGCCTGAAAATGGAGGACGCCGGGGAGCGGGAAGAGCTGATTGTTGCTAACATAGAAGAGTGGGTAGCATTCCCGGACGATTGCCTGGAGGAAGTGGTGAAGGACAATTGGCGATTATTTACGCACATATTGGAGGTATGAGGGTGAGATGCTTAATTGACACAGGTAGCCAGGTGAGCTTAGTCACAGAGGTATTGTTGAAAGAAATCAGAAGTAAACAAACTGTTCCAATTATGCCTGTACCGCTAATGAAAGTCAGAGGGGTCATTCCTGACAAGACCATAAGTTGCAAGCACCAAGCATATTTAGACCTGGAAATATTGAACCACACATTTTCGCAAACATTCATTGTCATACCGAAGATGAATTATAACATCATTTTGGGAGCCAACTTTATCTGTGATTTTCATGCTGTAATTGACTTACATAATAACACTGTAAGTTTCAAACAAGTTGAGGGGTTGAATCACGTGGGTATAAACATGGAAGAAATTCCACTAGAGAGAGAGTCGAATACTTGGGTCATTGAAGAATGCACTAATGAGGTGATCAGAGATAAGAACTTGACTGAGGAACGAGTAAGCCAGACAGCAGTGGTTGAAATTGACAGCCGAGATATTTCGCAGGAACTTTGGGTACATGTGGCAGAAGAAGAAATTAGCGGATCCAAATTTGAAATTCTACTTCAGGAGCGGCTTAAGGAGGCAATAGTAGGGGAACCTGATAGAAGAAAACTGGAAGAAATTTTGAGATTTCATAAAGGAGATTTCGACACCATCCCTGGAAATTTTAAATTTCCAATATGCCATGCAAGTTACTGACTGGACCCCATTTAAAAGTAAATTGTACCCGATCCCAGAGAAATATTTTGCTCAGGTGAAGGACATCATTAGTAATTTATTTAGATTCCGGCATGATAAGTAAAGCAGCAACCCCGTACCTAAACTCAATATTGGCTGTGGCCAAGCCAAATGGATCAATTAGGTTATGCCTAGACGCGCGAGTTTTGAACAGATAACTGCTAGTTGAGCATGACCAAGCACCTAGGATCAAGGATGTGTTGAAGGGCTTCCGTGGGAAGAAGATTTATTCGAGCGTCGACTTGACAAATAGTTTCCACCATCTTGAACTTGAAGAAAAATCCCAACTATTGACGGGGTTTTTATTCGATAACCAAAGTTATATCTGGTCTCGCATGCCCTTTGGTGTAAAAACAGCTGGATGTGCACTGATAAGAGCACTATATAGGAATCTGACTGAGGAGGTCAAGATCTTCACTACGAGATATGTTGACGACATATTAATTGCATCTGAAACAATGGAGGAACACTTGGTAAACCTAAACAAACTTCTGGATAACTTGAAAACCATGAACTTCAAAATTAATCTAAAGAAATCACACTTTTGCCAGAGCGAGATTCTGTATTTGGGTCATATAATTGATGTTGAGGGCGTGAGACCTAATCCAGCGAAAATTGATGCAATCAAGAAATTTCCTACACCAACTAAAGTCAAACATGTAAGAGCGTTTTTCGGAGTGACAGGTTTCTTCAAAGAGAATTGTCCTGGATACACGGAAACAGTAGCACCTATGCAAGAGATGTTAAAGAAGTCAAATCGATGGTCGTGGAATGAGGAGTGCGACAGGTCCTTTAGAGCTACGAAAGACTTACTGGAGAACTGTGTGAAGCTAGGGTATCCAGACTTCGAGAAGAAATTTATTATTCAAGCAGGTGCTTCATTGATTGGAATCGGTGCTATGCTGTACCAAGAGGACGCTGAAGAACCCAAGATGAGATCATATTTGGCATTTACGAGTCGTAAATTGAGGAAGCACGAGAGGAACTACACTGTGACGGAGCTTGAGCTGTTAGCGATTTTATATTCACTTCAACGATGGCGCAAGATGATTTTCGGTTATTGCATTATTGTCAGAACCGACCACCATGCACTGACATTTCTATTCAAGACGACGATGGCAAGTGAGACAGTTACGCGTTGGTCCATCTACATACAGCAGTTTGACATTACAATAGAGCATTGCCCTGGAAGGATGAACATCATACCAGATGCCTTGAGCAGGAATCCTGAAGATGAGAACGAGGTAACAGCGGAAGTTCACCACATAACACTAACACCGAAGGCTCGTGAGTTTTTGGACAAACTAAAGGAAATTCGGAAGGAACAAGAAGCAGACCCATGGATGATGATGATGATCAAGTTCTACAGGAAGGAATTACAACCAGATTCACCTGAATACCGAGAAGCCCGTGCTAAAGAAGCGAGATTTCACTACTTAAATAACCTTTTGCATAAGTACGTGGATGAGCATCATACCAAACTGCGAATCCTAGTTCCAGCATCACTACAGAGAGGATTGACGTGGCATGTCCACGAGAGCATAGCACATATCGGCACGGACAAGACAGAAGCTACAATAGGGGAGACTTTTACTTGGCCTAAGATGCGATTCACCATTGTGGAAGTAATAAGAACTTGTGACGCGTGCCAGCGCAATAAACCAAACAACTTCATTATGAAACAACCTCCAAGACCACTATTACCTCAAAAACCATGCGAGATGCTCGCTATCAACTGTTTTGGCCCTCTGGTTAAAGGGAAACGTGGATGCCGACACCTTCTGGTGTGTGTCGATGTATTTTCAAAGATGGTAGTGTTATGTCCAATCCAGAAGACGACATCAAAACAAGTCCTCAGTAGAATTCAGAACAAAGTTATTCCGATGCTTGGGAAGCCGGAATCCATTTTATCAGACCATGGTACTTATTTCACAAGCAATGTTTTTACGCAAGGTCTAGAGAGCCTAGGGATAAAACATATATTTTCGAGCATTCGTCATCCTTGTGGGAATCCGAGCGAGAGAACGATTCGCTGTGTTGCCAAGTAATACAGAGTAATGATTCCTAACGATCATAATAAGTGGGTTGACAAAGTAGGAGATATTGAGATGTGCATGAACACCACTAAGCACTAGTCGACGGGTCAAGTCCCACTATTTGTACACCACAACAGGTTGCCAGAGAGATCTTGGGACAAGATTATTCCGTGCCCAAGGGATCCAATATTAGCGCATGAGTTGCGAATTCAGCGAACGAGAGAGCACATGAGGAACCAAGCCGACCGAAAACTGAGAAGGTACAGAGGAAAGAAGTTTCACCGGGAATTACAGGAACAAGAACTAGTGCTTGTCCGCAGACCACCAATATCTGATCCCAAAAACAAAGTGTTTGCAAAATTCTGTCCAAAATTTATTGGCCCGTTCCGTGTCATTAAGAATCTGGGTAACAATGCTTACAGACTTGAAGAAGTGAGCACTGGTGCTAAATCTGTCTTCAATAGCGCCAACTTAAAACCATATTACAGAAGAGAACCATTTGATGAATAAGTAGGAATATGTGTGCAGAATCATTATTGCAGAATTTATTTGAGAGCTAACACTCAAATGTACGTGGCCATGGAGCGCCTGGGAGAGAGCGTGCTTTGTTTGTAAACAACAAGACAGCTGAGACGACGGGAGTGGTAATCACGTGAGAAGAAGGGGAGGTCTAGCGAGACGTATGATTGACATTCCGGCAAGGAGTGCGCACACTAATTGGGTCAGTGGAGTGTACACTCAAGCAGCTGAGCGAGGTACTAAAGAGATGTTGTTGTTACTACTGTGGATATTGTTTTTGAAATCCAAATCAATCACTTGCTTCGAATTTCAAAACCTTGCTGAGGATAAATGAACCCTTATTAATCTGCGATAAATCAGTATTCATGATTTATTATTATTATTACTGCGGCCCAGGCAGTACTTGTGGAGGTTGACAAAGAGGAAGGCAAGTTAGTGTGTTGCAGTGATTGCCACAGAAACAGAGCTTGGTAGCTATTCTTGAAAACGGCCGGGTAAGCTGAGTTCAAGGCCAAATTGTGTAACAACTTGCACCAAAATTGGAGTCATAAAGGGATGGTCACGAGTTAGTTGCAACCGACCTACGATTGAATCACCCAATCAGGAGTGACCAAGCCAAAACCACGCGATGGGGAGTGTCAGTGGTAAAAGCACGCGAAATTGATTATCTAAAGACCCGCCGATCCAAAATATCTCCGCATGAGTGCGCTGAGACGTTTGAATTAAATGATGAAGATTGACACTAGTCCCATGTGTGTGAGATGAAAACTCTAGAAATTTTTTCTTAATTCACCCCACTCCTCCTCACTCTGTATGTTTCCAATAAATTGATCGACGAGACGTTGTTTCGAAGTAATTCGTTTTGAGCTCTTGTGAGCTAACTTCACGCCAGTTTGCGTAGTGATTTTTAAAGCTCTAATATTATTTGAAGACAATCGTTTTGAGCTCTGGTGAGCTAACTTCACGCCAGTTTGCGTGTTGATTTTAAGCACTTAAATATTATCTTGAAGACAACTATTTTCAGCTCTTAGGGGCAAGACTTGAGTAACATTCCAATTAGCGCTCAACGCGAGCGAAGGTTCACGAGTGCAGTAGAGATTACCGAGCGAGATAACGACTGCAAGACGGTCAGATTTAAAACTTGTATTGTCAAGCCAGTGCCGATGGGTTTGAAGTGTATAGTTCATGTAAATTTTTATTGTATTTTTCAAGTGTTGTATTGTGCGTGTGTAAGCGAGAGCTAGGGAAAGTCTTCGTTGATTAATCGCATAGGACAATCGTGGGCGAAATTAGTAACTCACAAGCGATTATAGCCAGGCAATTTATAATAACATTAAACTCTTCTGTCGAAGAGACTACACCAAGATATCCGACGTGTGGTCAGGAGCCGGAGTGATGTCCAACGCTTCTACGAAGACAACGATGGAGGGCTAATTTCCCGTAGGGAAATGGGCCGAGATGGAAGTTATATGTTCTACAAGCTGATACGGTGATGTGCAAAAATTGATTATTCAATATGTAGTTAGATACGGCGGGGGAACTGTGTAAATAGTTCATTTTCTTCTTTTTCTTGTTTTAGATTGTTTTTCTTGCACCGACACTAAATGTTTTAAATGTACGTTGGCGCGTGGCCAAAGTTGTTTGTTGTGTATTATTTTTCTTTGGAGTCATATTTAGTGTACACGGCGCGTGTACGTGATTTTTATCCATGCGAATGCGAAACCCGTTACATTCGATAAGTGGTGCTTTATTAAAGTTCATATTTTTGATAGGAAAGGGAGGTAATTACTGTAAGATGTTTGCTGAACAGGTTATTATTCATATTAGGGTTGCCGAGCGCAACAAATTAAGATGTAATTGTAGAACACCTTAGTTCTAATTTCTTTTGATTTTTTTTTTAGTCCTTTTCAGGTTTGATAGTCACAGGCATAGGGCGGAGGCGCCAGCAGGTGGAAAACATTTATGTTATTTTATTTCAGGGTCTGTCAAACCCATACGTGTGATTCTGTGTGTGTTATCGTGTCAGGTGTGTGTTTTGATTCTACGTGAAGAGGGGTAGAGGTCCTACCGCCCTCATATTTGTTGTTGTTGTATGTTTTTGATGGAAAGGCAGGGTGCTCCGAGGAGACCACTGTACCTTGTCCATATGCTGATTCTTGGATTTCCTAGGGGAAATGCTGAGATATATTTTTTGTTCTGACACACACACGCGTATTATTGTGCTTTGGGGCACGCTTCTTCGAGACTGGATCCCATGCCTTGGGAGGTCGAGGTTATTTTGACACGTGGGTTGACAGATATGCAGATTTCCACGTATCGCCTGTCTAGCCTGGTGACTTATTTTGTTAGGCAGTCCTGTTGTCCGACTGGCCCCTTTAAGCTTTCATTTAGCAAACCTGTTATTTTGTGATGGTTATTTTGAACCATAATTAATTGGGGAGTTCGCCATGTGTGTGACGGATTATTGCATGTCGTATGGATGGAATATTGTGTTAATGATGTAAATGTTGGCTTTGAGCCTAGTGATTTCGTCTATGACTCAGTTCATGTAAGTTAGTCTGTGACGCCCGTGTGGTGTAGTGGTATTTTACTTGTAAAAATGACGGCGGTTATATGTGTATCTGTTTTATTGGTCACGTGTTAGCTTACTTGTGTTGATTTGTGTGAGCAGTCCTAATTTTAGGCAGTAATTGTTTTGCTACGGCAGTTTTGATTCCAATTTCATGCGGAAATTATTGTGTTGTTTATTTTAAGTATAGGAAGTGTCGGTTTAGTTTTATGTTGTGTCTAGTTGTTCCCCGCGTCTGTCTAGCTCTAAGTAATGCGGATTCGTCTTCTGAAAGTTGATTCCGGATGATGACGAATCATGCATTCAATTGTACTCATCGTGAAGCATGTAGAACAACACGCGCTCATACATTGTCATTATTGTTGATTTATTTTTGGGACACTTGGTCCGAGTAATAATCTCTCCTGAGATTTGGCCTAGTTTCGGCAAATTTAATTTATTCAGTGGGAGTCATTATGGGAGTTTTGTTTGTTAATTCATTTTTGTAAATAGCTGATCTGTCATTAAATTCATTTGTTTAAACCCTGGCTTCACTTTTTCCTGCATGTTATTTTGTTATATGTTACCCTGCATGTTAATGAAGCGCTTTAACAACAACTTACGATATGGACTGTTACACCCCCCGAAACTGAGTCTCATAAGCTTCTTTGCAAGGGTTCAATACGGTTCTCAATATCTACGAATCTATCACAACAATCAAACTGAAATTTTGTATGTTGGTAGAGGCAATTAACATGAGTTGGATAAATGAAAATAGGCTGTATAGTTCTTCACGGGACTACTTGTTTATATTTTAAATTACCTGAATCTTATTTTTTTTATGTGAAGCCTTATATTATATTGTAATTTTATTCTCTTTGTATATTTTTAATTCATCATCAGTCAAAGCCTTGTCGCTGCACCCACATTTGACAGTTTCTGCTGGTCTCTTCTTGCTGTCATAAGAACCACATGCCGGTTCACGAAAGGATTCTTGATGTACGACATCCTTGGACGTCCCCTTGGTTTATTTCCCAATACTTTGCCCTCGATAATGGTTTGGAGAAGAGAGTCGTGCCTTATTACATGTCCAAGGAACTTTATTTTCCTCTTCCTTATTGTTTTAATAAACATCGATCCTCCTTCACGTCCAGCAGAACAAGATCATTTCTTTTCCTGTCCATCTAACTTGTTCTTCACATTCTTCTCCAAAACCACATTTCTGCAGTCTTAAGTTTTGTTTCCTTCAGTTTCCCTAATGTCCAGGTTTCGCTTCCATACAGTAAGACACTCCAAACAAAGGTTTTGAGAAATGACTTTCTAGTGCTCAAACTGAGGTGATTATTTAACAATAAGTTATTTTTATTTCGGAAGGCTTGTTTTGCTACCACTATTCTTTTTTTTTTTTTTTGAAATTTTGACAGGCACTTGTTATAAGGTTAAATTATTAATTATTATTGTTATTAAATTACCATATAACATTTAATATACATTTTACTTATCTGAAATTAGTTTTTTTATGAAGGACTGTGGTAATTTTCAAAAGACAATTGTGAAGGGTATTACCCACTAAAAACCACATCCCTTTTCCCACGATGCGTTCATCACCCCGGAACCGCTCTCGCATTACTTCAGGGTGATGTGCTTACTTAGCCTTTCAGACTTCTTCTTTCTTCATTTCTTCTTAAGGGCGTTCGTACGCTTCCAGATCCCGCTTTTTCTGGCGAAGGACGTCCTCCACATACACTGCTACCTGATCCCATGATTGCTGCTTCCGTAAAATCACAGAAATAATATTATCTGGTGTCAGTTCTCCCAATTCAGTTTCCACATATTCTCTCTTTATTATCCAATGGCCGCACACGAAGAAGGTGTGAAGTACATCATCGATGTCGTCACAATATATGCATGTTGCACCACTCGCTCTGCCTACTCTATGTCGGAATTTCCGGAAATATCCTTGTCCTGTTAGTATTTGCGTGAGGTAATAATTGCCTTCACCATGGACTCTTTCGACCCAGGTATCCAGGCGTGGTATCAGTCGCTTGGTCCATTTACCACGAGGGTCACTTTCCCATCTGAGTTGCCGTCGCCTCATCCGTTGATTAAAGGCACGCTTCTTTGCACATTTCTTTCCCAGCTCTCCTTGGGTACGCCAGATTTCTTGTCGCTCCAATGCAAGTAGATCTATTGGGGCTCGTGCTGTCATGTATGTTACTGCCTTATCTGTCGCTCTCTGAATATGATTCCAGAATGTGTCTTGGAGTCAAGTGTCACTCCTAAATGTTTTGTACTTGTTGATGTTTCAATCACTGTATCTCCAACAGTCATTGGTACAATAGTCTCAATCATTTTCCTTGTCAGAAGTACTATCTCCGTTTTATGTTCTGCTAGTGTTAGCCTAGTTTTTTATGCGCCGCATCACCTGATTCAATTTGATTTGAGCCATCTAAACATTGCGGGCCTCTATCAAGGCAGCCACATCATCAGCGTGGCCCTCTAGATTCGTATCCCCTGGCATCTCCAAACGTAACAAGCCATCATACATGATGTTCCAGAGATCTGGACCAAGGATCGATCCCTGTGCTGCTCCAGCCGTTAGTCCTTTTGCCCTTTGTCCATCATCCGTATCATATAGCAGAATGCAATCCCTGAATTAGTCTCCCATTATGCACATAAGATACTGTGGTACTTTGAAAGTCTCTTCAAGAGCTTCCAACATGTCATTTCAACTTGCCGAATTAAAAGCATTCTTTACATCCAGGGTCACAAGAAGTGTCACTTTACGAGAATGATGATTGCCCGTTTGCGCTCTTTCTACTGTGTTCACTACCTCCCATATTGCATCAATAGTCGAATGTCCTCTCCGAAATCCATGCTGATTAACAGATAGATCCCCTGCTCTCTGAACTGCTGAGAGAATTCTTGGCTTCAGAAATTTCTCTAGGCTTTTTCCAGCTGTGTCCAACATATATTAAGGTATATAACCACCAGATTTTCCTTTGCTGATCAAAACCAATCGAGACATTTTCCAACGGGCATTAACAACACCCGCTTGCAGGCAATGATTGTACATATTCAACAATAGTTCTGGACAAAGTTCTCATGTTATCTTTAGCACTTCTGCAGGTATATCTGGTCCTCGAGCCTTCTCGTTTCTAAGGGAGCTAAAAGCAGTGTTCAGTTCTTCTACTGTGAAGAGTGGCATATCATTCAGTTCACTTTCATCGCCATAATCAGTCCTCTCTGGAGGGTCGGGGAATAGTGTAACCACATTTTTTTTAATGGTTTGTGAATCCATGCTCGGGTTTGAAAATTTCCCAAATTTCTTCATTTCAATCTTATTACCCAGTCCCCATGGATCATATTCCACTTCCTTAGCCAAAGCCCATCATTTATCAGCTTTGCTCTTCTTAAATACTTTGATGGCTTATACTCCGCTGTGGCTGAGATATTCACTTGTCTGCTTCTTGTCCTCTGGGCCATGCTTCGAAGTCGCAGACAGTTTCTTCTCAATTCTGCAATCTCTTCGGTCCACCAAATACGCTAGGCTTCTGCTAGTTCGTGGTCTCCTTCGGGACATTGATGTATTGCATGCTTGCTGGATTAGCTGCATAGTGAGTTCAACACGTACACCAGCTGCTTCTTTACAGCCAGAACATTTTTCTGCTATGTTCTTCTTTCCATTTTGTATTACATTAGTCAGTAGACACAGATTTGGCAATAATATTTTAATTCTTGATGTCGGCAGACGAAGACCGCATTTCTAGGTTGAAACAAGTACCTTTAATATGTGAATAGATATGTTTTAATTGTGTAATGATTGGCGTTTATTTAACAAATATTAAACTTCATTTATCAATACCGATATCACAAAATACTTTGCTAATATGGCAAATGTCTTTGCGTTCAACCTGTGTTATTGTGATGGCTGTTTTAGCGTGTGTATTTGTAATTCAGTTTAGGATTGGGAAGGAGGTGGCCGTGGACTTAAGTTAGGAATCATCCTGGAATTTGCCTGGAATAGGAATGAGGAAACTTTGGAAAACCACTTTTAGGTTGACTAAGCTGGGAATCGAACACACCTCTCCTCAGTTTTGTATCACAAGGCTGAGTGTACCCCGTTTCAGACCTCAGGATTTAATTTCTTGGCAGAGCCGGGAATCGAACCTGGACCTCAGGGGTGACAGCCAAGAATACTTGTCACTGCGCCACAAGGTGACAGTTTGAACTTTATCATATCCAAAACAAATTGTTATTATTATTGTTAGTTCGATTTAGGGGCTTGGAAGATGGTGGTTATAATCCCTGTGTACTTGAGTGTATGAATAATTTGCCTGATAACCTGTGTTTCTCTGGTGACTGTAATTATTACGCTCAGGAGTAGGGTAATTGTCCCAGGACTTGAAATAAGGAAGTATTCCGACATGTGCTACGACTGAGAATGGTAAAACCACACTGAGGATAGCCGCTGCCTGCGCCGGTACTCGAAACTCATTCCTGCGGACTTCCTTCAGTTCTCCATTGCGGTCCAAAGCACGCACACACATATTATGGTTGTTCAATCACAGCTACTGATTGTTTTATCATCTACAACTCCCACATGGTGACGTCATTGCTTTTACAACGACTAGCACAGAGCGAGAGTAATTTTAGATCCTACTGTTCATCATGTCATCAGCAAAGGAAACCTGACCTACCAGTTGACAAAGCACGGGATATGAACTAACATGAACTCTGTTGTTCCAACAAACACATTTCCTATATACAGCACCGTGGACTAATCTTCAGACTGCACTACATATCCATTACATGATGCAGTAGAGCCACGCCAGGAATATTTGATGATGATGATGAGTTGCCGACTAGCTCAATCATTGTATCAGGTGAACCTCGAGGCTGCCGCTCATTGTGTATACTAATTAGAGTTATCGATTGCTTCATACTTAAAGGCTGACTGCCATATAGAAGCGCGGTGGCATTTCATATTCGATACCCATCTGTAATTAACAACACATAAAATATCAAACTTTGTTACAAACACGGAATTAACGAGTAAAATCATGAAATATTAAAATTAACCGTTTAAAATATCAATATGGATATATTTGTGGGCTCGGCGTCAATCAAACATTTGAGTAATAAAACCTAAAAATGTGAAGGCCATCTAGGCCTCTTATATGGTTACCAAGGCAACAATTATTCGTCATCTAAATCTGAAAAGTAAAGGCTATTTAGGCCTCTTATATGGTTACCAAGACAATAATTATTCGTCATGTAAATCTGAAGTGTAAAACCCATCTATGCCTCCTATATGGTTACTAAGACAGCAAGTATTCATCATCTAAATCTAAAGCGTAAATGCCACCTAGGCCTCATGTATGGTTACCAAGATAACAAGTATTCATCAACTAAATCTGAAGAGTAAAGGCCATCTAGGCCACCAATATGGTTACCAAGGCAGCAAGTATTCATCATCCAAATCTGAAGAGTAAAGGGCATCTGGGCCTCCTTTATGGTTACCAAGGCAACAAGTGTTCATCATCTAGATCTGAAAGACATAGGCTATCCATGATTTGATGATTTTCAGTATACCGTAGGAATTTAAATTAAATGTGTTCGGTGCAGAACTTAGAATCCCTTCATCAGTGTTATCATTCAGAATCCCCACTGACATGATATGAACCGTGTTAAGTAATAAATCGGTTCCGTATTGACTAATTACAGTATAATAGGATTTCCCACATATTTAGCCGATTTTCATTTATGAAAAAATAGGCTTATAAGATCACCTTTTGTCCGTGTGTGTGTATGTCTGTGTGCGCGTCCATGTGTGTGTCCCCCACTAATAAACTCTAAACGGATGGAGCGATTTCAACGAAACTCGGTAAGGTCATAGCACTATTTTGGCCGAACCTGACTGTGCCTTTCAAATTTTATTACGTCTCAGCAATCCAACATGGCGTCTGTGCGAAATATTTCACCGGTATTCTATATCTCCGAAACTATTACTGATATCACCCTAAAATTTTGTACGGCGATAAAAGGCACCACTAGAAGTTCACCTATGTTACATCCAAAAACCTGTTAACTACAAAACGGTCATGGCAGCCAAGCAAATTTGAAACATTTAAATATACTTTACTCGCGATTTAACCATCCACACGCAGTGAAACATGGTACAGCAAATGTTTATACACATTGTAATACTCTGATATCAAATTTAGTTCAATTGTTGACATAACCTCAAGATGGCAGATTGCGAAATTTAAAAATTAATGTTTTATTTCTTGTGTCCTAACCATGCGATCGAAGTGAACGTTTCTATAATGAAACAATGCAATAATCCTCATCTAATAGTATATAACTCTATGTCCTACATATTAATAAAATCCAACATGGCGACCATCCTTAATATTTAGATGGTTCTCAATATGTATTAGCTATGCCAGCAATCAAACTGAAACTTTGTATGTTGATAGAGGCTATAAACATAAGTTCACCTATGGCACTTTCAGTACTCTGGTGATCATAAATTCAACATGGTGGCGACGTGAAAGTTTAATACTTAAATGCACATTTCTCGCGATATAACCATCCGAGCGCAGTGAAACTTGGTACGGTATATTGAGACCGTCGGTGGAGCTGCCAGGATAGCCAACAACCGCAATGACTTCCCTAACATCTCACCCGTCGGACATAATTGCCGTGAGGATCAGGTGAACTTCCAAATAGGCTAAAGCGGCACGAGAATCTGTAGTCCACAGGGATCGTGGTACATGGTGACGATGGTCATAGACTGCCTAAGGAAAGGTTCACGTTAAAAACTAGACTGAGAAAATAAGCATCCAGACTTATATAAAACACCGTGAAAATTTATTGTTAAAATTCACAAGCCCCTAGACTAGTTCGGAGGGTTTCAATTGGCTAGTCCGCAAGCTAATAAACAAACATAATTAAAGAGCAGGTCCCTACCCGAGAAGTTACGGAAAACCATCGCGAAAGATCTATCTCACAATAACAAAGCAACAACAGCAACACTAGGAAAATGGTACAACGCAAATCCCCAGATCAAGTTACAAGATCAAGCTAATACCTGAATTTACATTTAACAGGGTAGCAAAACAAATCTAAGTTAGGATGATACCATCTCCACATTTACATTTAACGTTAATTCATCTAGCTAAGTCCTATCAGTTAATAACAAAATTTACGGCGACGACGTCCGTAACAGAAAACAATTACATTCAAAAGCTAAGTGAACAGCCATGTAAAAAGACATTTAATTATTCTTAGTAACTAGGTGCTAACAGCACACAATAGGGTAACATGTAGGATTCATACACTTTTACATCATAAATAATTAATAAGAGACAACAGTTTTATTAAAATGCCTGCCTGCACCTTGGTTTACTCTTTGTAAACCATAGTCATCTAATGTGTGTAGTTACGGTGACGACTGCGTAGTAAAGACTACGTCTAACATCGCATGGCCTGCGCTCCACAAGCTACGAACTCAAGGTTCGAGCATGCTAGTCAACGGGAACAATCCCGGACAAGGTACAGACAAATACCTTCATACAATAAATACCACCTATAACAGGGTCGCCTACAACGTACTATAGAAAACCTGACATAACTGTACACGTCAAACGACGGTACACGCAACAGTGCGTTTAACTAACAAAAAAACAATCTATAAAAACATGTGATCAGATACAAGGTTGGACACTGGGTTCCATGAGCTAAGTTGCAATGAAAGAAAGAGCGAATACTAAAAGCATTCTGTCCTCTGTCAAACTATGTCTGTCTCATAATACAAGCGTGCTCTCAAGGGCACTGGGTAAACCAGTTTATATCGCCGCAGGCTACAACATTCCTGCGCTGTCGGACACAACACACACTAACTATCAAGGCCGGCGATTTAAGCAAAAAATAAAAACTGTACAACTGGCCTTATCATAAAAACTTTACCATAGGTTATAAACCTCGAAGAATACGTGTATAAAAACACGCTATAAATCTGAATACAATAATATGATTCCGTCTTTCAAACCAAAGACATCTAAATGGTAGCAATGCCACATTTCTGGAGCACTTTGCTCTCAAAGATATACTACTTCAGTAGTTGCTTGAACAACGTCAAATAAATACGTGTCTTCACATGACACTAACAAAATAATAATTGGGGCGCAGATTCCTCACACTGGATCTGCTTAATGATACGTTGGGATCTGGGTTCGATGCTAGAAAATGAAACATCCCTTTTACTTATTAGGTCCACACTTGACCTGATGGCTTCTGAGCAACATCTCAAATGAAATATAATGCAGTTACAAAACTGGTAATTACAGTCGATTACCTAACTGATACGACTGTTCTAACGAAGTCAGGGGTGTAACAAAGACAGATAGCAAAGGATGCAGTTAAAGAAATATAACCATGTCATCTGATTGCCATAACTAAAGTCAGCAAAGACTTGACAAAATCACCCCAAATAGGGTTAAACAAAGTAGCCTCAAATGACTACGGTCACGTTCAGAAAAAGATAGGCATTGACGTTCTACGACGTCTGGTTATGTGAAGAACAGCCCAAGTTCGTTCTCATAAACGGGAGAAAGCATCAGGCAAATGCCTGGACAAAATAACTACTGTGAAAGGAGCTATTAGACTGAATATTTTGGGCTAGGGGAGTGCGGTCTGGTTCTTTATCCTCAACTTTAAGTTTAAATTTAACACTGAACATTTAAGCATTAATATAATATAAACTTTATTTGTTGTTTGAAACAAGTGATAAATACTATACATTACTGGAAACCCCTTGGGTTTATAAAATTAGTAGGTTGGCACAACTTGGTGCTATTTACAAGAGTTCATTTGAAAGACACACTAATTTTGGAAATAATTGCACTTGCAAGCAATATTAAAACCATTAAAACATAGAAGATAAGTGATAAAAATAGAGAATAAAAGAATGTAACGTATCTTCCGTTGCTATTCATGTTGACTAGAGAGGTTTCAGTGCTGCAGGTCGGCCGTGGCCAGAGCTTGCTGGTTTGCTGTTGTAGTTTGTAGTTTACGAACACTATACTTTGTGATTGCGATGTCCAGCATCTCGAAATAAAGTATCGGCTTGAAGAAGGTTTCTTCTTTAGAACCAAAGTACACTGAAGAGCGAAAGTAACAAGCAAGCTTTCATCTTGCGTAGCGGTGAGAACTGTAATCTGAGCCTTGCAACAGCTCATCTAGTTGTGACATTGATGCGTAGTAATCTCCAGCGTATCGGTGTGACGTGCTGAGTACACCGTCTTACTGTAGAATACCGTCAGGTATTTGCCCCATGGAACGAAGCTTTGGAAGATACCATGAAGTGATGCGGTAATGCGGTACTGTCGTACTGTCGTACTGGATCTGGCTGTACTGGATCTGAATCTTGAAGAGGAGAACCGCTGCTTAAATAGGGCGTAGAACAATCGAGAAATCCCACTGGCTGGCGGCGACTGATTGGCCAAAGCGGAGATGTGACGACAGTCCTTCACGTAGCGGCTAGCGAGGAGCAACACCTTGCAGTAGTGAACTTGTGGCTCGAAGAGTCAACATCTATGAACAGGCTGAGGTATGTGTCTTAGAAATTTTGTTTGTTACGAGTAATCACTCGAGAATTACATTATATATTATAAACATAAATGTGATTAAATACATTAATAGTTCG
This sequence comes from Meconema thalassinum, assembly GCA_946902985.2. Lineage (NCBI taxonomy): Eukaryota > Metazoa > Arthropoda > Insecta > Orthoptera > Tettigoniidae > Meconema > Meconema thalassinum. Next base: position 591,877,775 of record OX336390.1, read on the forward strand.
GTGGTCTCAAAGCATTTGACCGACAAATGCGGCATAAGAAAAAAAAACATTAAAAACATCACGAAAGTGATCATGCTCCGAGACCCCCGAAAGAAAACAATCAAAGAATCATCTGGAAAAAACATGAACAACAATGAAAGAGGATGACACTAAGCCTCAACAGGCAAAATAGCAACCATAGAAATTGGTCTAGTATAGACTCCTTTACTAGTGAGAACATCTACAACTCTCACATGCCTATCACGACCTAGATGACAGTGAGTTACCCTACCAATATTCCATACGAGAGGGGGACTTGGATCTCGCAAAAGAACCATATCTCCCACTCGCACATCAGGCTGGGAAAGCCGCCACCCCTCTCTCCTGTTAAGTGAGCCGAGATACTCCAGCTTCCAACGGCGCCAAAAGGAGTTTCGCAAAGATTCTTTCTCCAGAAAATAGGCAACCCGAGTTCACAACGTCGACTCAGCAAAGGAGGCGTAGAAGCTAAAGAACAGCCTATTAAAAAATGACCAGGTGTTAAGGGAAGAAGATCCTTAGGATCATTAGACAAAGGCGTGAGCGGCCTAGAATTTACGATACCCTCAACCTGAATAATTAAGGAATTGAATTCCTCATAGGAAAGGATGGCTGAACCAAGGGTTTTCTTCAGCTGTCTCTTCGTGAGCTTTATGCAAGATTCCCAACGACCACCATGATGGGGGGCGTAAGGGGGAGTGAAATGCCATTTGAATCCCTTAGCATGAGAAAAATTAGAAAACTGTTCCTTAGCAGAAGGGGAGGTAAGCGCAGTTTTCCAAAGATCAAAAGTACTAACAAAAATGTTTGCGTTATCTGAAAAAACCTCGGAGGGAACACCCCTTCTAGCGGCAAATCTAGAAAAGGCTGCTATAAAATAAGGAGTAGAAGCTCTTGTAACCAACTCAAGGTGAATGGCTCCTGTCACCATGCACACAAATAAAGAAATATAAAGTTTACCTAACAACATTCGCTTAGATAAGGGGGAATTAATTTGATATACATAAGGCCCAGCATAATCGATACCCGTAAGGGCGAAAGGCTTACTAGGTTCGGAACGAAAATATGGCAAGTTTCCCATAATTTGCGTGATTGGCGGGGGCTTAGATTTGAAACAAGGTATACATTTCCGAATAACAGAAGAAACTTCATGAACACCGTTAATGAGCCAATATTGCTCGCGAATTAAACAAAGCAAAGTGCGGGTGCCAGCGTGCAAATTCTGATAATGAAATTTCTTTACGATGAGAGTAGTAATAGGATGTCTAGAAGGGAGAATAATGGGATGTTTTTTCTCATCTGAGTAACTAGAATATTCTAGCCTGCCCCCCACTCTTATTAATCCATCTTGGTCCAAAAAAGGGGTGAGAGGTAACAGCCTACTAGACTTTGGTAAAGCTTTTTTGCTTAAAAGCGTCTGATACTCAAGAAAGAATACTTCTTGTTGCATAAGAAACAAGATTCTACGAGTAGCAAATTCCAATTCCATTTTAGTGAGAAAGGGTTGCGGTTTCACAGGCTGATCAAGAACAAGAAATTTCCATCGAAATAAATATGCTACCACACGAATTAATTTATTAAATGAAGAGTACCGCTGAAAAAGACTAGTAGCAATAGAAGTTAGAAAAAGGGAAGCGGTAACAATGCGAGCATCAGGAACATCTTCTGCGAGTGGATTAGATGAACGAGGCCAACAAGAGAAATCCTGACTGAGCCACGCCGGACCATTCCAGTATAATTTAAGAGAAATTAATTTCTTGGGCAAGCAGCCACGTGAAATTATATCAGCGGGGTTTTCTTTCCCCGGAACATGATTCCATTGGTCAAAATGAGACAACTCTTGTATTTTAGAAACGCGATTAGCCACAAAAGTGGTCCAATGTGAAGAAGGTTTTGAAAGCCAAGCTAACACGATGGAAGAATCACTCCAAAACCATGTGCTCGAAAATTTCAAATTTAAATTGATTTTTAATTTACTGGCTAATTCCACAGCCATTACAGCAGAACATAATTCCAATCTAGGCAAAGATATGGATTTGAGTGGGGCTACCTTTGATTTTGCGCAAATTAAATTGGAAAATCCGGGTAAAGTATTGGAAGAGCGGCCTACTAAGTAGGCGCAGCAACCGTATGCCTTTTCAGAACTATCTGCAAATACGTGCAAATCGAAATACTGACATGAAAGGTCCGAAATTAAAGTGCGGGGAATAGAAATTTGAGAAAGATCTAACAAACTCTTGCGGTATTTCAACCACTCATCCAAAAGGGGGGAGGGTACCTTATCATCCCAACCAACTTTCAATGACCAAAGTTTTTGTAAGAAAATTTTTGCAGTAATAACCACCGGAGCAATGTACTGCAAGGGATCAAAAACTTTCGCTATTTCTGATAATAATTGCCTTTTCGTTTGAGGGTGAAACTCAGATAAGTGTACCTGATAGGAAAAGGTATCTGAAGAAGGAGACCAAAAAACACCCAAGGTTTTAATAGCTGATTCCTCAGTAGAAAGCGCAACACATTGGTCAACAGGAGTTACTTGTGAAAAGTTAGATAAAAATTCGGTTGAGTTCGAATTCCACTTATGAAGGGTAAACCCACCACCAGAAAGAAGAGAGTTTAAATCTTCACAAACAAGAAGTGCGTCAGAGATACTAGGAAAGGAGTACAGAAAATCATCTACATAAAATGCAGTTTTCAAAACTTCAGAAGCTAGAGGATGAAAAAGATGACCATCTTGTTCGGCCAACATGTGAAGAGATCGTATTGCGAGAAAGGCAGACGGCTTAAGACCGTATGTCACTGTTCTTAAACGAAATATTTTTATAGGTTTTGCATTGTCGTCTCGCCACAAAATTCTTTGCAAATCACGTTGTTCTGAATTTACTAGAATTTGCCTATACATTTGCTTGATGTCGGCAAGGACAGCAATGGGGAATAGACGAAAGTTAAGTAAAACCGAAGTAAGATCTGTCTGAATAGCGGGTCCAGAATGCAGAGTGTCATTGAGAGAAACACCATTAGCATCTGGAGATGACCCATTAAAAACCACTCTTATCTGTTCTCGGGTGGAAGAATTTTTCCAAACCGGATGATGATTAAGATATACTATTTCTTTAGGAGGATTACTAATTTCTCCAGATTTTGGAACTACTTCCATGTGATTCGCTGATTCGTATTCTTCCATGAAGGAAGTATACTGAGTTTTTAAGAGAGCATCCTTTTTAAAGCGATTTTCAATTGCGAATAAGGTTTTGAGAGCTCTGGAATGTGATTCTGTAATAACAGGGGGGTTAAAAATGCGAGGAAGAGTAACCACGAATCTGCCTTCAGTAGTGCGAACAGTGGTTTCTACGTAGTGTGTTTCACAGATCTCATTATTGCGAGAATGAGGTGAGGTGACTTGAATATCCTCAATGTCCCAGAACTTAATTAATTCTTGATTTAAATCAGCACCAACAAAATAACAATGAGATTTTTGTTGAACGGGGTTGCGGTATATTTGCCCAGTGGCAATCCAACCGAAATCAGTTCTACGAAAGAAAACATCACGGGCAACTTTAACCTTTTCCGGATGTAAACATTGCCAAAAAATGCTGGCACTTAAAATAATTTCTACAGATGAAGCTCTGTTGAAATTCGGATCTGCAAGTTGCAAATGATGCGGAATATTCCAACCCTGGACTTGAAAAGAAGTAATGGGGGTGTCATTACCTATGGAATTGATAATTAAAAAATCTAAATTTAAATGAATGCCGAGATTATTGGAATCTTTTACATCCACTTTAGCATAACTCAGAGATTGCGATTTGGAACCATTAATTCCTGTAACTTCTATAGAAGTAGGGCATATTTGTAGACCTAACTTGCGAACTAGCAATTCACTGATAAAATTGTTAGTTGCAGCATTATCTAACAATCCCCTTACAGAAACCCATTTTCCGTGAACATTCTTCACTAGAATTTGGACAGTGGACAATAAAACTTGAGTTTTACTGAACGAAACAGAGCTTTGAGTAAAAGACTGAGCGTTATTCGGCAAAGTCTCAGAATGAGATTTAGCGGATGAACTATTGGTTGCTGATGACCGCGATCTTTCATGCCTATGCAGGAGAGTATGATGCTTCGCTTTACAGTGAAAACATAACCGTTCAGAATGACAATTGCTTATCATATGTGTCCCTGATAGACAATTGAAGCAGTGCTTGTGGGTGGTAATTAATTTGCGTCTTTCATCCACAGATAAAGATTTGAATTGAGCGCATTGGTACAAGTTATGTGGTTGTTGACACAAAACACAAGCTTGTGCTTGATTGGAAGACCGAATATTGGTAGAAAAGGCATGTGACCTTAGTACTCTCTGAGTGGGGCTGATGTCCTTACTATTAGAGGAAGGTTTGAAGGTAGAGCTACTCTTTTGGCTGGCTACAGCAGAGAGAATTTGGCATTTCGCCTTTAAGAATTTAATAATAGCTTCATAGGTACACAATGAATGTTGCGACAGATCTGCTTCCCAATCTTTTAAAGTTTTAGTGTCTAATTTAACAGAAATGAGATGAATCAAAAATAGATCCCAATGGTCAACTGGTTGGTCCAAATTGGCAAGCGCACGAATATGAAGTTCTGCAGCATCGATCAAATTACGAAGCGAGGCAAGATTATCGGCTTGAACAATAGGTAAATTGAATAAACCCTGTATGTGACGTTGAGTTTTTAAACGAGTGTTCCCAAACCGATCTCTGAGAAGTGCCAAAGCTACTTCATAATTTTCATTTGTCAACGTAAGCTCTTGGATGAGTTTAAGTGCGTTGCCTTGCAAGGACAAACGCAAATAATGAAACTTCTGTATTGAAGGAAGAGAATCGTTTTCGTGAATCAATGAATTGAATAATTCAAAAAATGGTTCCCATGTAGCTTCATCTCCGGTAAATTTAGGTAATTCTATTTTCGGTAATATAACACGGGAAGGAAAAGAAGAAGATTCTGAAGGAGATTTCTCCTGCTTTTCCCGCAATGTTAAACTTCTTAAAAGCTGCTTTGCGTCTGCAAACCCCTTATAATATAAATTTTCAACCTCGGAGCGGTCACTTTGCTGGTCGGGATATTGTGTCTCAATATTGCTTTGGATCTCATCTTTTTTCTCAAAGGCCTGTTCATAACCTTTCAGTCTTTGAGAAATTATGTCACTATTACGTTTTTTTTCCGTGAGCTCATATAGAAAAGTGCGAAAACGCGTGAGTTTGCCCTTGACCGAAGCCCTCGCATTAATGAGTTTTTCGTCAATTGGCATTGTGAAAGTTTGCTGTGAAGGTACTCACGACTTCCCTGTGAACTCGTACAACAGCCTGCCAGAAGAGAGAGAAAGCAGCCCCTCCAACGGTTAAATGTGGAACTTGTTTTTGTGTCTCCTCTTCCAGTGCCAAGCATGAACTCCGAGCTGAAACTTTCCAAAAGAATTAGAAATCACAATTTTTGAACAATTTATACACTTAATGTTCAGTATGAGAGATAAATTTTGTTAATTAGTTCAAATATTAATTTCTGAGAAAGGTTCAATATACAGACTTGCTTCAACAAATGTTTACAAAACGCACTCCCGGTTATCGGCTCCATATGGTTATGTGAAGAACAGCCCAAGTTCGTTCTCATAAACGGGAGAAAGCATCAGGCAAATGCCTGGACAAAATAACTACTGTGAAAGGAGCTATTAGACTGAATATTTTGGGCTAGGGGAGTGCGGCCTGGTTCTTTATCCTCATCTTTAAGTTTAAATTTAACACTGAACATTTAAGCATTAATATAATATAAACTTTATTTGTTGTTTGAAACAAGTGATAAATACTATACATTACTGGAAACCCCTTGGGTTTAAAAAATTAGTAGGTTGGCACAACTTGGTGCTATTTACAAGAGTTCATTTGAAAGACACACTATTTTTGGAAATAATTGCACTTGCAAGCAATATTAAAACCATTAAAACATAGAAGATAAGTGATAAAAATAGAGAATAAAAGAATGTAACTTATCTTCCGTTGCTATTCATGTTGATTAGAGAGGTTTCAGTGCTGCAGGTCGGCCGTGGCCAGAGCTTGCTGGTTTGCTGTTGTAGTTTGTAGTTTACGAACACTATACTTTGTGATTGCGATGTCCAGCATCTCGAAATAAAGTATCGGCTTGAAGAAGGTTTCTTCTTTAGAACCAAAGTACACTGAAGAGCGAAAGTAACAAGCAAGCTTTCATCTTGCGTAGCGGTGAGAACTGTAATCTGAGCCTTGCAACAGCTCATCTAGTTGTGACATTGATGCGTAGTAATCTCCAGCGTATCGGTGTGACGTGCTGAGTACACCGTCTTACTGTAGAATACCGTCAGGTATTTGCCCCATGGAACGAAGCTTTGGAAGATACCATGAAGTGATGCGGTAATGCGGTACTGTCGTACTGTCGTACTGGATCTGGCTGTACTGGATCTGAATCTTGAAGAGGAGAACCGCTGCTAAAATAGGGCGTAGAACAATCGAGAAATCCCACTGGCTGGCGGCGACTGATTGGCCAAAGCGGAGATGTGACGACAGTCCTTCACGTAGCGGCTAGCGAGGAACAACACCTTGCAGTAGTGAACTTGTGGCTCGAAGAGTCAACATCTATGAACAGGCTGAGGTATGTGTCTTAGAAATTTTGTTTGTTACGAGTAATCACTCGAGAATTACATTATATATTATAAACATAAATGTGATTAAATACATTAATAGTTCGGTGGTCTCAAAGCATTTGACCGACAAATGCGGCATAAGAAAAAAAACACATTAAAAACATCACGAAAGTGATCAACGTCCATCAAGCTGCACCAGGGTTGACCAAAATGTCTGACCCAAGGGTGTCTCACTCTAACTGAAATAAATGACATCTAATTAGACTAGTTACAGTCCCTACCTATAAAAATGGCTTTCACTGAGTTCGGTTGGTTCACAAACTACATTAAACCTACTATACCACCAGAAACTAGAACAAGAAAGGGTGTACAAAAACTCACGAAATGGAGGAGCTCTCACTCAGCCCTCTGTTCAACGACAAGGGTTGTACAAATTCATCCCTGGCTTTCCGGAACGGCATCCTCATCAGGACTCCCATCTGGACTCCTCCAAAGACCAGGGTTCGATCTGTCCCTGTCGACAACTTCATGGATGTACTGGATATGCCTGGGAATGGCATCCTGGTTTCCTTCTTCCTCGTTCGCAGTTCTGGAAGCTCCACCATCATGCTGGTTCCAATAGATACATCACCCTCATACCATAGCGGTATTAGCCCATGATGTTAGTCTCAGACATGGTGTAGAATAATTTGATCACGTGGGTGGTGAAATAAATCGTGTAGTAGTTCATTCTTTCACTTCAAAAATCACAATGTTCGTTGAGAATGGTACAGGCTTTAATTGCAATTGATAACACAGCCTTTACTTCACAGATATCGAATAATACGTGAGCAAGCACTGTTCTGTGGTTCTTCACGTGTGCTGACGCCACTTTTACATCACGTAGCATCCGTGAAATATGTGTCGTTTTGTAATTGAAAAATTCACTGTGACAATTCAAATATATAGTACTTTCATAATCACACTTATTTAAAGTAGTTATAACACGTTTACCTCTATATTTTTCACCAGGTTCTCGGCCCTCCACAAACACGTAGGCACAAAAATGTGGTGTTACGGTAATGTTAGAATTTTCACTATACTTGCCAATTATTTCACAATATGCTTCTTGTTGTTCACTGTGCATAAATAACAGTGATTTGCAGAATATTCGTGCACGATGGCACCCGATGATAACTTCCACGCTAAACAGCGGATATTTTCTACGTCTGACACGACGGCTATAATTGCACGCCAACACAAGGCGGATTTCCCAGATGTAGTGCAAATAATTCACTATGCAATTCTTACTTATCACTCGTATTATAACATATTCGTGCTCGATGGCAGCAGATAACAATTTCCTCGCTAAACAGCGGATATTTTCTACGTCTAACAAGACGGATGTACTTCACGCCTATACGGGGCGGATTCTCCAGACGTAGTGCAAGGCACAGGGTTACTCGAGGAAGTAGGTCGTCAAACCGAAGTCGTTGAGCGACTACTTACATTCCTGTTTGCGTATCTGCAAGGGTATTACCTTACCTTAAGCGAAAATAACATTCTCCAAAATGTTTTAATAATGCAGCATGACGAAATGGAATATTCTGAGTCTTGTGGAAAGATAAAATTAATTAACAAGACCTCAGATAAATAATTAGCAGACTTCACCAAAGTCAAAAGTGCGATTCTCCGCTACTTCAAAGAGTATAGCGTGAGCTCTCAGCTCCACGTGGCTGGGTGTGTTCAAACGTACTACATCCCATCATAAATGTGCTGTTATAAAAAATATCACATGAACCATAGCTCAGCGGGTTCATCTGCCTCTCCGTCATTTCAAATAAAATGTTGGGACGACATTTTTATTTGACATAAAGTTCATTCATAAGTGATAATTTTTTTGCATCATTCCATCGGTGGTTCCTTTCTTGGATTGCGTCGTTCGTCAGCGTCGTTCGTCAGCAAGAATCTCCCTCGAAGATACTGTTCTTCAGTCGGAGTCTTCTTCGAAGAGTTCTCCCATCCCATCTTCACCCTCGTAATATCGTCGTTCCTTTGCCTTTCTGGCATCGTCCATCCTCTCGGAAGTCTTGACAAATCGTCGCTTGTCCATCACCGGCTCTATGCAGTGGATTTCAGCTTCGACAGTCTTCTGATTGTTCTTTTTGGAGCGCGAGTCTTCCCTCGGAGTTCGGTTCTGATCTCCCTATTCTCGGATTTGGAGTTCTCGGAGTTGTTGAAGATACTCACGGCTCTCCCGTGCTCTTCCTCTCCAATCTCTATCTGGCTGGTATCTGGGGTCTCGATCTCTGTTATACCCTCTACTGTAACGGTAGTCCCTACGGATACTTACGTGCTGTGGGTTACGACCATTATTCCCTCGGCTGTCGTTTTCGTGACGACGGTCGTCGTTCGTCCCTCGGTCGAATCGCCGATTCCAATGACTACGACGGTCATCTCGCTGGTCTCGAGCATATGGAGTATTGTTCCATTCTCTTCCACCATAGTTATAATTATTACGTTGTCCAGAGCTCTTTTGGGTTTGCGTCTGTTGTGGCGTCTGGCTCACTTTGTCGACAGTAGTTAAGTTGACATGTCTCTCCTTACGCCTGTCAGCCTTCTGCTGACGGTGTGTCGGGAACTGTTCCGTGTTTGCATCCAACCGTCGCAGGATTTGGTCACACTGCTGAAACGTGGATGCCCCTGCAGCAATCAATACGCGTTGCACGTCTGCAGGGAATTGCCAAACGATGGTGTTAACTAGGTCTTGTTCAGACAACGGGGGTTGAAGACAACGAAGTTTCGCAAGATGGGTCGCGAGGTAGTTCGCATAACGCGTTGGAGTATTAGAGCTGTATCTGCGAGTATACATCTGATGCTCTGCTGGATGTCGCTCGACCAATAAGTTCTTAACAAGGCCCCTTTGAAATCCTGGTATCCTACAAAGGAGTATCGGAATGCTCTAAACCAGGTGCTGGCTTGCCCCTCAAGCAAACGCTCTATAACCCGGAGCTCCGTCTCCGGAGTTACCATGGTGTCTCTCAAGTAGCTTTCTACGTTGGCCAGAAATTCAACTGGAGTAATACCACTTCCAGTTCCTGAGAAGCGAGCTGGTTGCTCCTCTCTCGAACGGATTATAATTATATTTCCCTGCGTATGCGCGGGTCTAAATGAATTCTGCATGTAGTTATGCGTAGGCGTGTTCGTTTCATGATTAAGTTGATTGGGTGCTGGTTGAAAAGGATGGGCGTCAAAGTTCAAAGTTTGACTTTGCGCTGAACCAGTGAATTGGGATGGTTGCGGTTCTATAGGTGCGCTGGGTTGGAAATGAGTAGACATCATTCCTGCGGATTGTGATACGGGTGTCGCTAGAGAGTCTCCCATCTGTGAAGGTAAGTGTCTCTCTCTAGGAAGCGTCTCAAGTCTGTCAAGACGTCTTTCAATAACCTCGAGTCCTGGGATGGTTCTAGCTGTGACTTTGTTACCTAAGTCGTTAAGTTGTAGCTCGATTCTAATGACTTTCCCTTTGAGGTTCGTGTCAACTTCGCGTATGGCCGTCCTGAGGTTATAGCTAATGTTCTACCTCTCGGTTACCGCGACTTCCTCGAATCGTTTCTGTAAGGAATCGATTTCTCCTTCGACTTTCGACACGTTGTCTTGGATCTTTCCAACATCATCTCTGACCTCGGCTACCTTGGCCTCCATTGTGGTCTTGTGTTCGTTGAGGTCACCCCTCAATAACATGAGATCGATTTTATGTTCCTCACGATGAACGTCAACTGTTTCACGCAGGCTTGCTACGGTTTCTGTCAACTCCGTAATATTCCTCCTATTGGTGTTTAATTCGTCCTTGACTTCTATCATGCCATCGACGATCGTCTTAACGTTGTTATTCACAGCATTTGCAGCACCTCTCATCAAAATCAATCCAATATTCATGGTCGCCATGTCCTTTTTCACGGTGTCCATAAATCCCTCGACGTGAGTCAATCGAGTCCCAAATTCTTCTCGAGTGTGCTCCAGGTCGGCTCTCATATCTATCTGGACTCTGTTTATGGTCATTTGAATTTGAGCTGTGTGCTCCTCCAATCGGGTCTGGACATCCTCCCTAGCTCTATTCATCTGGTCGGTTAAGCAATCTATACGCTGGTTAGCCTCCTGATGGTGTCTTATGACATCAACCCTAACAGCTGCTAAACCCGCCGTAAGATCATTCCTAGCTTCGACTCTATATGCGTCCATGTCGGCCCTGACCTGAGTTAAATCAGTCCTAACATTATTGATCGACTCTGAGACTTGGTCTACATGACCACTTACAATATTTATAGACTGGGTGTTAACCTCTAAATCATGTCTGACATTGTTAATTTCCTGCCTAACTTGGTCCACATGACCACTGACATTGTTTATTGACTGAGTGTTAACCTCTAAATCTTGTCTAACATTGTTTATAGACTGGGTGTTGACTTCTAAGTCCTGTCTTACATTGTTGACAGCTTGTGTATTCTCACCTAAATCAGCAGTAATCTGCTGGAGATTAGCATTAACACCTGCCATCATCTCCCCAAACACACGACGAATAGTTTCCTCATCCATTGACAAGAAATATATATGAGAAAGTGAGGAATCAATATCTAATGGAACTTACAGCTACGATTAGTTACTTGGTGGTATAAAGCTTGTTTCATTTAAATAAATATCACGAGTACAGCTGGAATATGCAAACTAAGTGCTTCTACATTTACAAAGACAACGGCGAGCAAAGCAAAGTATTACTTTTACTCAGGATGAGGCATCATCAAAGAAAATCCTATCCATCATTTATCTAACACTAAAGCCTCACCCCATGGACTTCTATCAAACATGAATGCCATGCGGTCAATTGATCTGCAGTACGACTTTCTAAGTTCGTCCCAGTCCTGTCAATTTACCATTAATCAACATTAAGGTCCTCCTAAATAACATGGAACTGACGGTCACCACGTCAACGTCGGCACATGAGTTGGGCGCCATTTTATGAGACCGTCGGTGGAGCTGCCAGGATAGCCAACAACCGCAATGACTTCCCTAACATCTCACCCGTCGGACATAATTGCCGTGAGGATCAGGTGAACTTCCAAATAGGCTAAAGCGGCACGAGAATCTGTAGTCCACAGGGATCGTGGTACATGGTGACGATGGTCATAGACTGCCTAAGGAAAGGTTCACCTTAAAAACTAGACTGAGAAAATAAACATCCAGACTTATGTAAAACACCGTGAAAATTTATTGTTAAAATTCACAAGCCCCTAGCCTAATTCGGAGGGTTTCAATCGGCTAGTCCGCAAGCTAATAAACAAACAAAAATAAAGAGCAGGTCCCTACCTGAGAAGTTACGGAAAACCCTCGCGAAAGATCTATCTCACAATAACAAAGCAACAACAGCAACACTAGGAAAATGGTACAACGCAAATCCCTAGGTCGTTACAAGATAAAGCTAATACCTGAATTTACATTTAACAGGGTAGCAAATCAAATCTAAGTTAGGATGATACCATCTCCACATTTACATTTAACGTTAATTCATCTAGCTAAGTCCTATCAGTTAATAACAAAATTTACGGCGATGACGTCCGTAACAGAAAACAATTACATTCAAAAGCTAAGTGAACAGCCATGTAAAAAAACATTTAATTATTCTTAGTAACTAGGTGCTAACAGCACACAATAGGGTAACATGTAGGATTCATACACTTTTACATCATAAATAATTAATAAGAGACAACAGTTTTGTTAAAATGCCTGCCTGAACCTTGGTTTACTCTATGTAAACCATAGTCATCTAATGTGTGTAGTTACGGTGACGACTGCGTAGTAAAGACTACGTCTAACATCGCATGGCCTGCGCTCCACAAGCTACGAACTCAAGGTTCGAGCATGCTTCAGGTCGCTACAAAGTGTCAGCTGTCCTAGTCATTTCCTCAAGAGGAAATACCTTCATTAGCACGGCCATGTCAGCAGATTCCAAATGCAAAAGAACAAAGTTTGATAGAAGGAATTCGTTAGTTAGCTTTTGTTTTACCAAAATTATACGTTTTATTATTAAGATGTCGGTTTAGGTTTATCGTTGGTTTATGGCGAATAATACTGACAATAGCCTGGGCACGGAGTGTCTCCACTGAGATCAATCTCCACGAAAAGCCTCGACTCAAAAGTCGGAATACAATCAACGAGCAATAACAACTCGGACACACAATAACACAAGTTACCAGCGGCGCCAAGCTCGCGTTCAATAACTCTGGGATGGGCCTGCACACTCAGTCACCCTCCAATAACATCTGGTCAACGGGAACAATCCCCGACAAGGTACACACAAATACAATAAATACCTCCTATAACAGGGTCGCCTACAACGTACTATAGAAAACCTGACGTAACTGTACACGTCAAACGACGGTACACGCAACAGTGCGTTTAACTAACAAAAAAAAACAATCTATAAAAACATGTGATCAGATACAAGGTTGGACACTGGGTTCCATGAGCTAAGTTGCAATGAAAGAAAGAGCGAATACTAAAAGCATTCTGTCCTCTGTCAAACTATGTCTGTCTCATAATACAAGCATGCTCTCAAGGGCACTGGGTAAACCAGTTTATGTCGCCGCAGGCTTCAACCTTCCTGCGCTGTCGGACACAACACACACTAACTATCAAGGCCGGCGATTTAAGCAAAAAATAAAAACTGTACAACTGGCCTTATCATAAAAACTTTACCATAGGTTATAAACCTCGAAGAATACGTGTATAAAAACACGCTATAAATCTGAATACAATAATATGATTCTGTCTTTCAAACCAAAGACATCTAAATGGTAGAGATGTCACATTGCTGGAGCTCTTTGCTCTCAAAGATATACTTCTTCAGTAGTTGCTTGTACAACGTCAAATAAATACGTGTCTTCACATGACACTAACAAAATAATAATTGGGGCGCAGATTCCACACACTGGATCTGCTTAATGATACGTTGGGAACTGGGTTCGATGCTAGACAAAGAAACATCCCTTTTACTTATAAGGTCAACACTTGACCTGATGGCTTCTGAGCAACATCTCAAATGAAATATAATGCAGTTACAAAACTGGTAATTACAGTCGATTACCTAACTGATACGACTGTTCTAACGAAGTCAGGGGTGTAACTAAGACAGGTTGCAAAGGATGCAGTTAAAGAAATATAACCATGTCATCTGATTGCCATAACTAAAGTCAGCAAAGACTTGACAAAATCACCCCAAATAGGGTTAAACAAAGTAGCCTCAAATGACTACGGTCACGTTCAGCAAAAGATAGGCATTGACGTTCTACGACGTCCATCAAGCTGCACCAGGGTTGACCAAAATGTCTGACCCAAGGGTGTCTCACTCTAACTGAAATAAATGACATCTAATTAGACTAGTTACAGTCCCTACCTATAAAAATGGCTTTCACTGAGTTCGGTTGGTTCACAAACTACATTAAACCTACTATACCACCAGAAACTAGAACAAGAAAGGGTGTACAAAAACTCACGAAATGGAGGAGCTCTCACTCAGCCCTCTGTTCAACGACAAGGGTTGTACAAATTCATCCCTGGCTTTCCGGAACGGCATCCTCATCAGGACTCCCATCTGGACTCCTCCAAAGACCAGGGTTCGATCTGTCCCTGTCGACAACTTCATGGATGTACTGGATATGCCTGGGAATGGCATCCTGGTTTCCTTCTTCCTCGTTCGCTGTTCTGGAAGCTCCACCATCATGCTGGTTCCAATAGATACATTACCCTCATACCATAGCGGTATTAGCCCATGATGTTAGTCTCAGACATGGTGTAGAATAATTTGATCACGTGGGTGGTGAAATAAATCGTGTAGTAGTTCATTCTTTCACTTCAAAAATCACAATGTTCGTTGAAAATGTTACAGGCTTTAATTGCAATTGATAACACAGCCTTTACTTCGCAGATATCGAATAATACGTGAGCAAGCACTGTTCTGTGGTTCTTCACGTGTGCTGACGCCACTTTTACATCACGTAGCATCCGTGAAATGTGTGTCGTTTTGTAATTGAAACATTCACTGTGGCAATTCAAATATAGAGTTCTTTCATAATCACACTTATTTAAAGTAGTTATAACACGTTTACCTCTATATTTTTCACCAGGCTCTCGGCCCTCCACGAACACGTGGGCACAAAAATGTGGTGTTACGGTAATGTTAGAATTTTCACTATACTTGCCAATTATTTCACAATATGCTTCTTGTTGTTCACTGTGCATAAATAACAGTGATTTGCAGAATATTCGTGCACGATGGCACCCGATGATAACTTCCACGCTAAACAGCGGATATTTTCTACGTCTGACACGACGGCTATAATTGCACGCCAACACAAGGCGGATTTCCCAGATGTAGTGCAAATAATTCACTATGCAATTCTTACTTATCACTCGTATTATAACATATTCGTGCTCGATGGCAGCAGATAACAATTTCCTCGCTAAACAGCGGATATTTTCTACGTCTAACAAGACGGATGTAACTTCAAGCCTACACTGGGCGGATTCTCCAGACGTAGTGCAAGGCACAGGGTTACTCGAGGAAGTAGGTCGTCAAACCGAAGTCGTTGAGCGACTACTTACATTCCTGTTTGCGTATCTGCAAGGGTATTACCTTACCTTAAGCGAAAATAACAATCTCCAAAATGTTTTAATAATGCAGCATGACGAAATGGAATATTCTGAGTCTTGTGGAAAGATAAAATTAATTAATAAGACCTCAGATAAATAATTAGCAGACTTCACCAAAGTCAAAAGTGAGATTCTCCGCTACTTCAAAGAGTATAGCGTGAGCTCTCAGCTCCACGTGGCTGTCTGGGTGTGTTCAAAGGTACTACATCCCATCATAAATGTGCTGTTATAAAAAATATCACATGAACCATAGCTCAGCGGGTTCAATATACTTATACAAATTTGAATCCACTGACATTTAATTTATTTATATTGTTTTCATAACCACAAGATGGCGCCTGTGTAAAATTTTAAAGTTCTCGTTTTTATTCTTTGGTCTTAAACAAGCGATTGAAATTTGAATAATACACGTACACAATAATCTCCTTGTAATAGTACATAACTCTAAGACCTACATAATAATAAAATCCAACATGGCGACCATCCGAAATATTTAGACGGTTCTCAATATCTACGAATCTATTACAGCAATCAAACTGAAATTTTGTGTGTTGATAGAGGTAATTAACATAAGTAAGACATATGAAAATAGGCTATATAATTCTTCACGGAACTACTTGTTGTACATAAAAGCATGAGATTTTGTGATAAATTTCTCATTTCTTAAGTTTTGGGCATGCATATACTTGTTTTCCCGCCTTATGTATTCGGACACAATTAGTGTTGACCGACTGGAAAGCTTTCTTTAATAGGACATGTATAATGTGTTGATAAGCACTCGCAGACTGATCCAATTGATTTGTCAAGCTGTAAACATGTAAAATGTTTTATTATTATCTACTTTAATATGGTTGAAAAGTATGGTTATCAATCCAGGGTCCTCATTATTCGTATGATAACACTGTGATAATGTTGACGAATGGTAGAATTGAAGGGACAAATCATTGTTGAGCATTGGATGACATTAATTTTCATGTATAACACCGAATTTATTTATCAAATAGCTACATAACCTCTGTAAGAGTTTTAAATAAAACCACTAATAACCAATAAATATATTATTATAATTTGTGCACACCCAACGCATAAATATTAGAAGAACATTTGAATTTAACTTATAGTTAATATTCCTTTTAGATGTAAGAATTACAAATTATTTTTGATTTTAAATCTTGAGAGCAACACAGAAGGTTTTTAAGTTGTTTAGAAGATAATTTATATTATTTGGTTATAATTTTGGTTAATTTACTTTGTACCAGAACTGATTTCGATAGTTTTGGAATATTTTTATAGAATCTCAAAATTACCATATGGTTTTAATTACTCACAACTTTATGTGATTTAATATTTTCTGCCGACGACTTATGATTGCTGATGATGACCATACTGTGGTCGAAACTAGTCCTGTTACATTAACCCAGTGATCTGCAACCCGTGGCCCACCGCACATATAGCCTATCAGCGGCCCGCAAAACGATTTAGTTTCAATAATTCATATTTGATGGTATTTCGATAGCCACAACAGTGTTATGTTCATGTAGCGATGATAAAAAGAACAAAGAGTTCAGAAGATTTACTCATTTTACTCATTGTATGTTGAAGAAGATCAATTTCCAGCAATCAGATCTCATGCTTTGTCGACAACATTCCTCTTTGGCAGCACTTACGTTACATCTGTGAGCAGCTATTTTCCAAAATGAAGAATGTGAAGTCCAAATTGAGGAATCGTGTTTCTGACACTCATTTAGAGAACTCTCTTCGAATTGTTTCATCCAACATAAAAGCCAATGTTGACAGATTAGTGCAAGAGAAACAGTGTCAGATTTCTCATTGAAGTAAAAAAAAATATATAAAAAACATTTTGATATTTTTAATTTAGTTATGTCTTTTGTAATATATTTTAATATTGATTTCACTGTAATTATAAAACTAAATAAAAACTTATTTAAAAAATATGTTTTATTCTTCCAAGTTGAAAGAAAATACACGTATGTATATAACTTAATGAGATTAATGTGGCCCTCAAGTCCTTCCATAACAAAAATTTGGCCCTTTATTAAAATTAGGTTGAAGACCACTGTATTAACCCTTGGGCGTATAAGCCTTTGTTTGTACAGATTTACATAAACCGGGCCTGGGAGGTCCGGGTATGGACTATAGAGTAAATACTGGTGTGAGGTCAATATTAATAATACGAATAAAATGTGAATGTTTCACTACGTTCATTTAGGTTCTAAACTGGAAATTTAACAACATCGAAATGAGGAAATAATTGAATCAAATGTGAAAAGTTATATACGAATGTGTGATTTTAAAACACCATCTCACAGCATGAAACCATGACGTCCTCACATGACATCATCACTAAATTACAGGGGCAGATGACCTCGTAGTTCCGCCCATTAAAACAACAATAACTAATAATATCACTAAATTAAAAAACTTCGGTTTCTGCCAAGATTTCTGTCTACATCTACACATCATGTAACATAAAATGAATAAGTAAATGAATGATTCTAAAACATGAGATGGCATGTAAATGTGTGGTAAATTACAATAAAGCTCCATTGTAACTCAATAATAAGTAATAATGGTTGATTGGTTCTATTACTGATTTTCACCTTACCTGTGAGAGGAATATTGGGAATTTCACTCTAGAAGTTCGAACACTTTTACCATAAATGATTAATAAATCACACCCTGGGCCTCGGAAGCCCGGATAATGCACTCAAGGGTCAAAACACGTATTTATCGACTATTGGTAGTTTTATTTAATACCATTTAGATTTCAATTAAATTTTGTCAATAAAAAAGAATTTGTATCAGATATGGTGGATTCCATATTATTTTATACAAACTCTGTAAGAGCGGCTTCGGTGGCGTAGTTGGTAGCAACCTGAGCTTCTATGCCCAAGATCGCGGGTTCAAACCCAGCCGTACTCGTCGGATTTTAAGAGCGTTAAAAATCCCTCAGTATGCCATCCTTCGGAGGGTAAGTAAAGCCGGCGGTCCCATGTCATAGATTTATTGCATGTTAAAGAACCTTCCACTAATTACACCTGTGCGAAGCTAAATTATATTCATTCATTCGTTTATTTGCAATTGTGGGTGTGTCCCCCGGTGGCAAATTAGATACACATAACAAATAAATAATTGTACATAACAATTCACTAACAATTAAACTGGAGTATTTACACAAATAGTCAGTCTTTTCTTAAACACACCTATATGTTTGAGAAAAGGCTCTAAGACTGCGGCAGGTAGAGAGTTCCAATTATCAATGGCACGGTTTACGAAAGAATATTTGCCATAATTTGTTCGCTGTGGTCGGCCCTTAAATTTGAAAGGATGTTCGCTCCTACCCATGTAAGTAGTCTTTTCCATACGTTTGCTAAGCTCACCCCATGCTGGTTGATTTGTATACGTGTTGTACATAGCGCAGAGTCTAGATTTCATCCTCCTAGCCTCAAGTGATTACCACCCAAGTTTCTTTAACATACGGCTCACACTGCTTCTGGGATTAAAGTCACTGAGCACAAATCTAGCGGCCTTTCTTTGTACCATTTCCAACTCATTGATGAGCCCTACTTGATATGGATCCCAAACTGCCGAGGCGTATTCCAGAATCTCTATATACAGCATATAAAAATGAAAGTTTGTCTGTTTTTTTCTGAATTTCCACGGAAATTTGCGATATTTGCGCGTTTCAGACAGTTTTATGATGGATGCGCGCAAAAATAAATTTTTTGTCTGTCTGTTTGATTGTCTGTCTGTCTGACTGTCTGTCTGTGGACAATTTTTTGTGTCCTTATAACTCGAGAACGGCTGAGTGGATCAACGTAAAATTTGATACAGATATCCTTCAGAGGCACGACACTAATCATTGATGTAACTCTTCTCCATACCTCTCATAAAAAGGGCCCTATCCCCTTAAAATACATGCTGAAATATGCGTAGAAGGGTGAAACAAAACCACATTTTAAGGCCCTAAAACCAACAGTTTTTGAGATATTCCCAGAAAACTAATTTCACTTAATAAATTAATGAAAGAATGCATGTCGGTAACCATGGCAACTGATTCTCAGATGTCCATCTATTTCTGTAAGGGCCCCCGAAAACCACATTTTATGGCCCTAAAACCAACAGTTTTTGAGATATTCCCAGAAAACTAATTTCACTTAATAAATTAATGAAAGAATGCATGTCGGTAACCATGGCAACTGAATCTCAGAGGTCCATCTATTTCTGTAAGACGCAATGCAATTCCATTTATTACATTACTGTGAAGGTTTGCAAACGGCTATAAGGTTATAACGGATCCGAATTAAGCTGAAATATTCATCAATACATACAATGCGCTTATGGGGTCAAGGGGTACTATAGAATTTTTTCATGCGATTTACACGTGCGGGTGTGGTACGGAAGGTCTATTATATCCCTTCTCTATTATATAAAAATGAATGTTTGTCCGTTTCAGACTGTTTAGTGACGGATGCACGCAAATTATTATTTTTTGTCTGTTTGTTTGTCTGTGGACAATTTTTTGTGTCCCTATAACTCGAGAACGGCTGAGTGGATTAACGTAAAATTCGATACAGACATCCATCAGGGGCACGACACTAATCATTGATGTAACTCTCCTCCATACCTCTCATAACAGGGGGCCTACCCCCTTAAAATACATGCTGAAATAAGCGTAGAAGGGTGAGACAACGCTCATTTTCAGCCCCTCAACGTGAGAAACAAAACTCGGGGGCCCTAAAAGGACCCCGAAAACCACATTTTAAGGCCCTAAAACCAACAGTTTTTGAGATATTCCCAAAAAACTAATTTCACTTAATAAATTAATGAAGGAATGCATGCCGGTAACAATGGCAACAGAATCTCAGAGGTCCATCTATTTCTGTAAGACGCAATGCAATTCCATTTATTACATTACTGTGAAGGTTTGAAAACGGCAATAAGGTTATAACGGATCCAAATTAAGCTGAAATATTCATCAATACATATAATGCGCTTAAGGGGTCAAGGGGTACTCTAGAATTTTTTTAACGCGATTTACACGTGCGGGTATGGTACGGAAGGTCTATTATATCCCTATCCCTATATTGTTATATTATTATTATTATTTTAATTATTACCATTATTATGGCGTACAGCGACGAGACAAAGCTCATTTCCAAACCCTTGATGTCAGAAAAAAACTCGGGGCGCCTACAAGAGCCGCAAAGGGTCCCCAAAAACTATATTTTAAGACTCTAAACCCAACAGTTTCTTAGATATTCCCAGAAAACTAATTTCATTTAATAAACTAAAGAAGGAATGCAAGCCACTAACCATGACAACAGTATCTCAAGAGGAGGCATCCAACTTTCCTTCTATTTCTGGAATAAGTAATGCCACTCCATTAATTACATTTCTGTGAAAGGTTGCAAATGGCTATAAGGTTATCACGGAACCAACTAAAACTGTAAAATTCATCAATGTGCTTAAGGGTTTCAAGAAGTACCCTAGATTTTTTCACACGACTTACACGTGCGATATGTCGTACAGAAGGTCTATTATATCTCCAAACAGCAACATTATTTTCAAAAATTCCTGATTTGAAATAGTAGTCTGTTTTTTGCTGATTTTAGGAATTTGGGCCATTGGAGGCTAAAAAAACCTGAATTTTCATCCACCACAAGCTTTTATAATTTACAAAAGGGGCCTTCCTGTAGTTGGGCACTTGACACAACGGTTAGGGTCAGTTCGTATGTGACGTGTATTGCGATTCATCTACGAGGTTTTCAATTTTATTTTCACGCCAGGAAGAACACGTTAGGTAAATTTAGTTTGAGAGCACATTTTACCTAATCATTTTTCTTTGCCAACAAACAGGTTCCAACTCCCGATAAACATTGCAACAGTAGCTCAATTGATAACATCTGGTTATTAATACCGAAGACCGTTCGAAGAATGGGTACTTCTGCTAGTAGGTCTTACAGGTGACAAATATCCTAATTCTTTAGCAGAGGTACTACTTCCTTTTAATACCCTCATTACAAAGTGCAGGGATTTGTAAGCTTTAGAAACTACACATCCTATATGACTACCCCATTTAATATCATTTCTTACGTGAACTCCCAAATATTTGCAAGAATCTTTTTCTACAAGTATTTCCGAGCCAATGTTATATTGAAAATCTTGCCTTCGCACTTTCCCTATTTTTATTAGACAACATTTTCTTGTGTTTATTTTCATTTTATTTTCAATCGCCCACTTATAGACCAGGTTCAGGTCATCTTGAAGTACTGCATTGTCTTGTGAGCCATGTATCTTTCGATATATTACACAATCATCCGCAAACAATCGACAGTCACTGCGAATCCCGTTTGGTAAGTCATTTATAAACGCCAAAAATAACAAAGTTCCGATTACGATGCCTTGAGGGATAACCAACGTTACGGTAATTTCATCCGAGAATCGCCCTTCAACTTTCACTTTCTGGGAACGACCCGTCAAAAATTCTTGGATCCATAAAATTACTCTTCTATCAATCTTCGTCGAAGCTAATTTATGGAGTAGCATGTCATGCGGCAAGACATCAAATGCCCTCGCAAAATCTATAACTACGGCGTCGACTGAAATTCCATCGTCTAACGATTCGCTATAGGTTAAGAATGTAAAGGATGCTCGTAGGTTCCTACGTTCGTGGCCAAGAGCCGACTGCGGTGGCGTCTAGTAGCTATGTTCTGAACGAGCAGTCGTTGAAGGTGCCGTTTGGCGGCAAAAGTAGGAACTGTTTGAAAAATTCAAAGTCTGAAGACCTTACTTGAATTAAAAAACAGATACCACACACTAATACAGTTATCACAATTAACACCGGCTATCAGACATATTCTGCACACACCCAAAGTACACACGGCTACAAGACCGCGTTGTCGCCGCCCCTAAACTGAGGAACCAACCTACCAACCAAACTCTGTGAGTGTCCCGCCTACTGTGCCCATTTGAGGAAGTCATGTGGTCACCACCAACCTAGTATGGCCTCCCAGATGACCTCCTCCTCCGAACACATACCGAAGAAGAGGATTGGAGTGCATTCCAGTAGGGCTCGCCGGCTATGAGACTCCCTGTCTCAAAGGATCAGGTTCCCATCATGATTATAAATGTCAAAGACACCCCCGGTGATACACCCCCAAAATAAACAAGCTACTAAAGAAGGTAGTCCAGACTGAAGTAAAATTCGTTGGAAATATTTAATAAATAAAAACCAACCCCTAACCAAGGATCAGAGGGTATCAAATCGGCTAATCCGCTATCAAAATAAACAAAAACACAAAAGAAACAACCCCTAAGCTATTGGAAATTAACCCTCTTGATCAGTTCTAATTACAATCCAAAAATATAGCAAAACTGGGGGGAAAAAGTACAAAAACCCTAATTAAATTACAAGCAAAAAGGTAACGATGTTCTGAGAAGAAACATCGTGCCATAAAATAGTCAAACATGACAGCAAAAATCTAAATTATACTGTGACCATCCCACATTTACATTTACGATTATCTGTCTAAGCTAAACCTTCAATTACATAAGCATCGGCGCTTAGCTTCCGTGTTAACAACACAATACTAATATAACAGGCATTTCATTACAATGTAAGCATTACAATTTATCTGTACAACAAATACCACAGATGACACAATATTAGGGTTCACATAGGGAAATATGCAGTCAATAAATGAATAAACACAAACAAATATATGTATTGCCCTTCCTACTACGAAATGGAGAATCTTTGTTCCATGCGTCATCTAAAAGTGCGCAAGAATTAAACAAAGCATGCTATCAGAGCATATCATCAACAATAAGGGTACTTGACCCACGAGTTAATCACCTCCAGTGAGCCACTGGCTCCTGTCAAGTCTAAACGTGTTGTTTCTCTCTAAATCATCCCTTCCAGGAATGTCTCTTATCAAGCACATTGCATTGGTCCAGGCGAAAAGTCAGTAATATCAAAGTTAAACAGCGGTTATGATTTAATTGTAGTTTTAACCCGCGTCGGTTTAATAATAATGAGCTTTCATGATTTATGGGTTATTATTATTACTATCGTCGTTTAGGAGTATCTTAGTTATGAAGAATGACCAACTACGCATGGCTGATGGACCAAAGAATAATCCAACAGAGTACACGTGGCCTCTGCCTGTTAAAATAACATAATCTTATAGACATCAGTCGTAAGTCTGTACCAGATGCTTACGAGATATGTGACCCGACAAGTCACGACTATCATGAGCTCTACGCGGCTCCAATATAAAAAATATATAATTCAGGTCCACAATAACACAACTTCCAGATGGGCGTTCAAAGCTCCATCGAACCATTCGAGAAGTATATCATCGCGTCCCTCAATTGGATCACGAGAGAGGTAACCTCAGCAATCCACAAATTGATTCAGCTGGCATGCACCAAAAACGGAAACCACCCCACAATCCTCGTGTCAAAACACGGCAAAACATCTATCACCTTAAGTGAGAATACAAGCCTTAATGCACAAAAGTCTGGTTCATTCCTAAGAATTACTCTGATAGTATCAATCATAATGTAATAATCATCCTTCATTCGCTTACAACAACATGCGAATATAACAAATCAATGGGAGACGTGACTCTCCTGTCACCCTGTACTCAACAATTTACTGTGACATAATCTGCATTCCAATCGAGCACCAAGAATGTCGCGATTAAAATTTCCTTCTAGCAAATACAAAAGAAAGTTATGTCGTGTGTCGACTGTCTCGCTCGGAGACGTCTCGTGGCTGCTGGGAAATGTAATTGTAGTGTAACCTTGAGCACCGACATCTGTCATACGGGGGGGGGGGGGGGGGGGGTCAAGTCATTGCTCATAGCAGCACCTTGCATCATTGCGTGGCAATGTTTATCAAAACTTTATGAAGACGTGTATATTTCACTGAATAATGTTCCTAGTTTTCATCCATTACACTTGATAATATTATAACACTATTCCGTATATAAGAGACATTCTAGTTCGCCTTCAAAAATCATCAGTAAGCATGTGCTAGCTATTAACTTGGCAAAGAGTACCAAACAAAGACATGCCTACTCTGAATTGTCTTTGGAAGATATTCCACTGTATGTCAAAAATTATTGCAATCAAAACATTGTGCGCTATACACTTCAAAGCTTAGAAATTTTCTTAAAACACCATTCTCCTGGGAGTGTTAATTGCTATAAATGTTCTTAAGACACCATTCTCCTGGGCTGTTAATTGCATACGATTTAAGTATAATGATCGGTTTATAGTGTGTTAACCTACAATCACTCTCATTCATTATTATGATTCTGCTCAAATCTAGGTTCTGAGACCATACAACAATATTCACAATAACGTTGTACATGCGTAAACTTCACTGCATCAAAATGATACGACCGTTCCAGTGGCGTGCTCAAATGTTTCATTAATGGAAGCTTCAAAGCAAAACTGTGCTTTGAGCAACAGCTGATTAAAGTAAATTAATGCTCCATGTTATAGATTTACGTCCATTCTGTGGACTGCACAATGTTACAAATATTGCACCTGGGTTGAAGCCGTGGGGTTATCTAACTCTAGACATGAGCTAACACAAAGCATGTGGAAGCTCATAACAAAGTGAAATTCGCCGTTAGTGGCGTCTACAAGAAATATAGAAAAATCCTACCAAAATGACTGTTATGCTTACGGTTGTTTAAAACTTATCCAGCCCTGATCCATAACCAAATACAAGTGAAATTAAACGAAAACTCATGGCGACGGTTGTTCACCTCTAACCTTATCAGGTATCATTTGGGGGGTTATTCCTTCGTTCCAGGAGTAAAATTGGACCTCCTCGGCCATGGTTAACGAAATCCTTGTATTGGCCTCCATCCTGTGGTGTCGTTAGGTGATCAACGACTCCTCCATACTGGTGTTGAAGCCCTCATCGGCATCCTCGTGGTACGGGGGTTAAACTGCATGTGAATTAGTTCCAACATCTTGACGTTTTCGTCAAAATTATGGTATAATTTAGGTGATAATTCACTGATTTTAATATTGGTGCCACTTTGCAACACAGGCTTTATACTTGGCAAGCTTTATACAAAATTGGCCATGTGCCTGCTTTCACTGAAGCTATATTTTTCACACAGATTCTATATTTATAGTAAAGCACAATCGCTAGGATATCAGTACAATCCGTTGAATTTAAAGATCCGCCCTTGCACGGCGTGTTTCTTATTGATTATAAAAATATTGTAGTGATTAATGGCAAGTAAAATTGCTAATATTTCAACACTTTAACCATTTTCGTAGGACACACTGTTCACCATGTGGTGTCACGTTGCACATGTGCTTCTTAGCACAAACATTATCAATTTCACAGTTTTCTTCAAAATATCACACTCCCGTGATTAAACTTTGGAAAATACATTTTGCACAAGCACTATCGTGCCGAAATTATACTGGATGCTTCTATAATCCGTAGATTAAGGACATACTAGTCCCATTGTAATAACGATGCACTTCTACTTGACCGGACCAAAAATATACGCCCGTGCGTCTCAAGCGCACAAAGGTTGTCGCTTCTGCCTGGCACGACGAGTTCCGGCTTCGACTAACGTCGAAGTCATTTAGCAACTATTTCCATTTGCTTCGTGTTTCTGCGATGAAATACTTTTATTACCAAAATACAGTGAATATTAATCCAGTTTAATGTTGCTTATAATGCAGAATTACTTATTATGCTTCATTCAAATGTGCACATCGGAGATAAACATCTGCGATCATGAATAATATAATCCAGGCCTTCAAATAAAGTCAAAAGATCTCCTGAAGCTGAGACAAGCTTCTGGGGTGCGTTTAGTAATTCATGGTTGAAGTATCCCATGATTCTCTGTAAAATCATCACCAGCATGAGCTTAGGCGGGCTCATTTTACCCCTCGTCGTTTTAAATAAAATGCAGGACAGGCATTTTTAGCCTATTTTCAATTTTGAAAAAATAGGCTTATGAGATCACCATTTGTCCGTGTGTGTGTGCGTGTGTGTGTGTGTGTGTGAGGTGTGTGTGTGTGTGTCCCCTAATAAAATCTAAACGGCTGGAGCGATTTCAATGAAACTCGTTAAGTTCATAGCACTATTCCCGGCGACCTCGACCGTGCCCTTCAAATTTTGTTACGTCCCAACAATCCAACATGGTGGCTGTGCGAAATATTTCACTAGCATTCAATATCTCCGAAACTATTACTGATATCGCCCTGAAATTGTGTACGGTGATAAAGGGCACTACTAGATGTTCACCTATGAGACTTTCAAAAAACCTGGTGACTACAAAACCAACATGGCGGTCAAGCGAAATCGAGACTTTTAAATAGACATTTCTCGCGATTTAACTATCCAAACGTAATGAAACTTGGTACAGCAAATGTTTATACACATTGCAATGCACTGGAGTCTAATTTAGTTCAATTGTTTACATAACCTCAAAATTGTGGCTGTGCGAAATATTTCACTGACATTCTGTATCTCCGAAACTATTCCAGATATCATCATGGAATTTTGTACGGTGATAAAGGGTACTGATACAAGTTTACCTATGTATATTTAATAAACCTGTAAAGTACAAAACGAACATGGCGACCAAGCGAATTTGAAATATATTAATAGACTTTTCTCGTGATTTAACTCTCTGAGCGCAGTGAAATGAGGTACAGTAAATGATTTTGCAGATTGTAATGCACTGCCATCTAATTTAATTCAATTGTTTACATAACCTCAAGATGGCGGCTGTGCGAAATTTTAAAATTAAGTTTTTATTCTTGTGTCGTAATCATGCGATCGAAGTGAAAGTTTGAATAATGAAGCTAGGCAATAATTGTCTTTGAATGGTACATAACTCTATGGCCTATACATATAACAATCCTAAATGGCGAGCTTCCAAAATATTTAGACGGTTCTCAATATCTATGAATCTTTTACAGCAACCAAACTGAATTTTTTAATGTTCATAGAGACTATGAACAAATATTCACCTATAGGACTTTCAGTAACCTGGTGAGCACAAATCCAACATGGCGGCGACGCGAAGTATAAATATTTAAATGGACGTTTCTCGCGAATTAACTATCCGAGTGCCGTGAAACTTTGCACGTTAAATGCTTATACAAATGTTGATCCACTGGCATGTAATTTATTTCAATTGTTTGCATAATCACAAGATGGCTGGTGTGCGTACTTTTAAAATCTCGTTTTTACTTCTTGTGTTCTAATCATGCGATTGAAGTTTTAATACCACACGTACACAATAATCTTAATGTAATAGTACAAAAATAAAAATCCATCCTGGCGACCATACGAAATATTTAGACGGTTCTCAATATCTACGAATCTGTTACAGCAATTAAACTGAAATTTTGTATGTTCATAGAGACAATTAACATGAGCAGGATATATGAATATAGGCTGTATAGTTCTTCACGGAACTACTTGTTATTTACTGAGGCAATCTGATTTATCCTGGTGATATTGTTCGATTCCTGTGGTGTGTAAAGACAACAATACGCTCGCTATAATTAATTTTCTATCGGTGGTCCTATGCATGAGTGTTCTCTGGCATCTTCTTCATCTAGAGTCCATTAGGGTTCCTCAAAAATGTTACTCAATTTGATGCCTTCCTCTTGCTCCCGTGCTTCACGTTCCCAACTTGCATACAATTGCTTTAATCTCTCCTGGTTCCATTCTGCATATTCTTCTGGCGTTGGCACGTAATTCTCCTCATCAGAGACGGGCTCGGGGTCATAGACACCGGATCTCTTCGTCTCCGGTATCGAACTTGCCATCATCCTCCATCGTAGGGTGAGTGTAGAATAACTCAATCAAGTTGTCCTTCCAGCGTCTTTCCCTGGCGGCATCCAACCTCCTAGTCATCTCCTGGTACTTCCCGTCAGACATTCCTCGTTCTATCTTCATCTAATGAATCTCTGCTGTGACAGTAATAGTATTCCTCCCAGGAGATCCATCCCTCGAAGAGTCAGAGTCTTCGCTCTCTTCTTCTCGAAGGCGGAGTTCTCTCCTGTTGGCCGCGCACTCCTGCGCTTGTCTACACCAATGACTATCTGGTTCCTCTTCTGAATAATAGATCGCACGATCCTCACAAACTGGATCGGCTCTGCATTCTTCCAGGATGCTTTCTAGATCTTCTTCATTCTGGATTTCCAAGACCTTTATTCTTCTTCTCACATAAGCCCATGGGAATGGCATAATAAGGCCTAAATCTGATGGTGTCTTCTCCCATATCAATTACACCAAAATACAAGCGCATGAAGTCTGCACCTAATATTCCTTCATGTTTCAAATTCTTCAGAACCAAGAGCTCAAGTCTGTAAACGTGTCCTCCATTTTCCAAATTGCAAAACATTTGCACAGTAGATCTGATTGTCCGATCCGGGATTATATCTCTTACTTTCATAGTTATAAAGCCTCCGTGGCTTAGGCGGCAGCACGCCGGCCTCTCAACGCTGGGTCCGTGGTTCAAATCCCGGTCACTCCATGTGAGATCTGTGCTGGACAAAACTGAGGCAGACAGGTTTTTCTCCGGGTACTCCGGTTTTCCATGTCAAAATTTCATTCCAGCAACACTCTCCACTATCATTTCATTTCATCTGTCATTCATTTAATCATTGACCCAGAGGAGTGCGTCAGGCCTCGGCAGCCGGCACAGATGGGGGCTTCATTCATTCCATTCCTGACCCGGTCGGAGACTGGAAGCAGCTGTGGATTTTCATTTTCACTTTCATAGTTGATGCAGGAATTTTATGATGCTTCTCGTCCTTCATCTTCAAGATGGCATGAAAATCGGAAGATAGGGCGCTCAACATTTCCCCTGTGTCAACCAATAAAGTGACTCGTTGGTCGTTTATTTTTGCCGAGATTAGTGGGAGTTGGGTTGGTCGTACGTACGTCGTTGTTTGCCTCTCATACAGTAGGTCTTCTTGGAGTGGCTCCCAGAGTAATATGACAGCAGTTACTCTGGTACCTGCCTCCTCATTCCTTACTGGGATTTTGGCGTTTTTTTCCCTTTGCCTGTTGAAGTACCCGGCTGATCAGGATCTGATTGTACTTCATTAGGCTCTTCCCGTCTGTCCCTCGGCGTTCGAGCTCCATCCCGCTCTTCTGTCTCCCGAAGTTGACGGATAAAATCTCTGTTTTCTTGGGCACGTCCCCGCCAGTCGCGGTCTGTCCCATATTGCGGATCGCGATCTCTCCTATAACCTCCGAAATAACGGTAGCCTCTCCAGAGGCGATTCTCATTATTACGAGGTCCATCTCGATTCTGGTTCTGGTTTCTTCTATCAACGTTGTTACGGCTGTCATTCGGTTATTGATCAGCCTGGCGTCTCCAGTATGGTTGTCCTCCAGGCTGACGGTTGTAATCGTATGACGGCCTGTTCCACGGCCTTCGGTCTGGTCCACTCACACGACGCTCATACCGATTATCAAATGTAGGCTTAGGTGCAGTCGTCTGACTGACCTTATCACCTGTGATAAGGTTGATATGTTTGGCTTCGTTCCTAGGTTCTCCTCTGGGTCGATGTGCCGTAAACTGTTCATTGATAGAGTCCAATCTCCGCAAAAATGGTCACATTGTGCGAATGATGTGGCGTCCGCCGCAATCAACACGCGCTGGACGTCACTCGGATACTGGCGTACTATTGTTTGAATGAGGTCTTCCTCTGCCAATGGGGGTTGCAGGGAACGAAGTTTGGCCAGCTGCGAAGCGAAGTAGTTCGCATAACGCGTGGGCTGTGCAGAGATATACCTCTTGGTATACATTTCAGCTCTGATGCCTTGCTGAATATCGCTCGATCAATATGTTCGTAGATGAGCTTCCCGTTAGTCCCGGAATCCGGTAAATGAATAGCGGAACGCCCTAAACCAGGTACTGGCTTGACCTTCAAGTATGCGCTCTATGACCCTTAGCTCACGTTCAGGTGTTACGAAGGTATCCCTTAAATAGCTTTCCACATTATTTAGGAATTCCACTGGAGTTATCCCACTTTCAGTGCCAGAAAATCGGGCTGGTTGCTCTTCCCGTGACCTGATTATCATAAAGTTCTGATTGTGCGCTTGGCGCATAGGTGTAAACTCAGGAGCGTTATGGTTTAGGTAACTGGGTTGTTCTAAATATGTGGTGTAGCATGAACCCAAAGTTGAAGAAACATTCGTAGTCGTGGTCGATGCTGGAATAATGTTGTTTGTTTCCTGCATCCTGAAGGGATTCGTTCCCACGGTGGAAGTTGGTAATGTAGAACTTTGCCATGGATATGACTGCTAGGTGGCCCAACAGTGGTAACTGGACAATCCTGAGCAGTCATCATCATTGGTGAGTTTATTGATGTAACAGGTACATTTTCTCTCGGAGTAGAGAATGAAATTGCCCTTGGTTGTGCCTTCAACTTTTCTAATAGTCTACGCTCCAGTCGCACAAGTCTAAAGTATTGACTGGATTGCTCGATGTAGTAGATAAGTGGGTAACCTGCAATTCTAGACGTTCTAACTTCCCCCGAAGACACTCGTCCTCCTCTTGGACGGTCTTCTGATAATCTCCCGAAACGTCAACGAAACCTCCTTCTATCAGGGTCTTATGTTTCGTGAGTTGGCCCTTCCCGCCTACAACTTCATCATTGACTTCTCTCATGTCGCTCTGCATGGTAGTCTGATGCTCCGTCAGACGGTTCTTTGTGGTATTTGGTGCTCCGTCAGACAGTTCTCTATTGTAGTTTTATGATCATTCATGTCTGCTTTGACGATAATCATCTCCCTAGTGAGTTCTGCCTGATTTGCATGCAACTGATGCGTGAGATCTTCAAAATTTAAGGTCAATGTTGCTACTAGCCGTGTTCTACTAGTTAGCTCATCTCTAAATCGAACCACATCCTTCGCTATTGTCTTCACATTTCCGTGGAAGGCTATGGCAACTCCTCGCATGACGCGCATACTCGTGTTCACTAGTCCAACCTCTCTTCGTATTCCGTCGTGAAATGTTTGGTTCTCATCCAACCTTCCCTCGACGGCCGCGACACTCAAACCTAGTTGTTCTTTGACAGTGGCAATCTGCAACTGCAATTCACTCTTGCTTTCTTCCATCTTGTCACTAATCTGCTCAATACATTCTTCTATGGCCTCTAACCGCGTTTCGATTTGATTTCGACCTGTGGTTATGTCAGTGCGAAGATCAGCTAAACCCTCAATTAAGTTACTACTAGCTTTCGCACGATTCATTTCTAGGTCCTGTCTAAGGTCAGATAAGGATTGTGTGTTAACGACCAAAGTGGCGTTAGCAGTATCAATCTCACCCCTTACATCATGTAAAGAACCATTAAGAGCAGCTACGTTAGCTGTGAGGTCATCCCTGAGAGTTTCAATATTGGTAGCCATGTCGGCCCTAATATTTCTTAAAGACTCGTTAATGGTTGCCACATTTTCATTTAAGGAGGCATTAATGGTGACCAAGTTCGTGGTCATGTCACCCCTGACATTGGTAAGGCCACCCCTTAAGGTGACTACATTAGTAGTCATGTCACCGCTTACATTATTAAGGTCGCCCCTCAAGGTGGATACATTATCATTCATATCACTCCTTACATTGTTAAGGGATTCATTAAAGGTGGCTACATTGTCATTCAATGAAGCATTAAGGGTGGCTACATTGTCATTCATATCACCCCTCAGGGTGGCAGCATTACGGTTTACAGTATTAGTGACATCGGTGACATCCCCTCTGATAGTGTCCAAGTCACCCCTCAATACCCTAGTGTTTTCATTGAAATCTCCCCAATGGACGGCAATACTAGCCTCTAGGTTAGCGTTCATGTTTTGTAACATCCCGTCTACCAGGATCCTAAACCTCTCCTCATCCATAACAAGAAAATACAATTTGAGATAAAGGAGGAGTCATCTTACACCTAACTAAACTACAAAAATGGAAATGATCAGGGCGGAAAATTGGCTTTATTAAATAAACACACACGATTACTGTTGGACTTTCGAAGACAAAAAACTCTACATTTACATTGACAACAACAAACAAGCAAGCAAAAGACAAGTTACATTTAATCACGACCAAGTACTTGCAAAGCAAAAGTCCTATCCTGAATTTTAAATGTAATTGTACTTCGCCCATGGTCTGACATCTAAAAAGAAAGCCATGTGACCTATTGCACCGCTGGACGACGTCTAGAGTTCGTCCCAGTCCAGACAAATTTTCAATAACAAATAAAATATAACCCTCTTCAAAACGACATGAAGATGATGGCTTTCATGTCCCTAAAAATCGGCCACTTAGTTGGGCGCCAAAGGATAAGTGTTATGTGCCCGTTGGATGAAGTCATCTGGTCACCACCAACGGAGTATGGCCTCCCAGATGACCTCTTCCTCCGACCAGAGGATTGGAGTGCATTCCAATAGGGCTCGCCGGCTATGAGACTCCCTGTCTCAAACGATCCGGTTCCCATCATGATTATAAATGTCAAAGACACCCCTAAAATAAACAAGCTACTAAAGAAGGTAGTCCAGACTGAAGTAAAATTCGTTGGAAATATTTATTAAATAAGAACCAACCCCTAACCAAGGATCAAAGGGTATCAAATCGGCTAATCCGCTATCTA
Source organism: Meconema thalassinum (assembly GCA_946902985.2). Classification (NCBI taxonomy): domain Eukaryota; kingdom Metazoa; phylum Arthropoda; class Insecta; order Orthoptera; family Tettigoniidae; genus Meconema; species Meconema thalassinum. The sequence continues at coordinate 591,910,806 of OX336390.1, forward strand.
AATAAACAAAAACAAAAAAAGAAACAACCCCTAAGCTATTGGAAATTAACCATCTTGATGAGTTCTAATTACAATCCTAAAATAAAGAAAACTGGGGGAAAATGTTACAAAAATCCTAATTTAAATACAAGCAAAAAGGCAACGATGTTCTGAGAAGAATCATCGTGCCATAAAATAGTCAAACATGACAGCAAAAATCTAAATTATACCGTGACCATCCCACATATACATTTACGATTATCTGTCTAAGCTAAACCTTCAATTACATAAGCATCGGCACTAAGCGTCCGTGTTAACAACAAAATACTAATATAACAGTCATTGCATTATTTGTAAGAAATATAATTTATCTGTAAAACAAATACTACAGATGAAACAATAGTAGGGTTCACATAGGGAAATATGCACCCAATAAATGAATAAAAAAGTCCTCTAGGCACGCCGGAAGGCGGAGGTAGATTTCATCGGGCAAACTTGGGGATAGGCGAAAATAGGCAGAATATGCACGTTTTCGTAGAAGGATCACACCTCATTTATTGCGAGAAAGTATTTTATAATTGGAGCTTAATTAACTTTGTTTTTCGTCATTTAATGCATATTTTAAACATTTTATTGTCTAATGGGGACGGTAACCTTCTCGTCATTTAGGGTCCATTTTCATACTTGTGGTCACACTGTCCTTATGCAAGGTTTCGACACTGATGTGTAACTATCTAGCAGTCTGTTACTTCTTCACGCAAAATTTTATCTCCCGCAGAGATGTTGGTTGGTTCCTCAGTTCAGGGGCTGCGACAACGCGGTCATGTAGCCCCGTGTACTTTGGGTGTGTGTAGAATCTGTCTGATAAACGGTGTTAATTGTGATGGCTGTATTAGTCTGTAATTCTGGTAAGGACTGCGGACGGTCAATTTCAAGCAGTAGTTCCTAATGTTGCTACCAGATACTACCGTCAACGACACCTAGCTCGGAACTTGGCAGCGAGATGCCACCGCAACCAGCAACTCGCAACGAACGTTGGATCTTCCCCTCCAAAGGAAAGCATACTGAGGAATTTTTAGCGCTATTAGAAAATCCGACGACTTCGGCCGGCTTTGAACCCGCGAACTTGGGCATAGAAGTTCACTATACTACCAGTTACGTCACCGAGGCCGCTTCTCACTTAGTCAGATGGAAAATTGAATGTGATCGCGTGCAAGTACGTTGTCATGGCAACGTCTGATGGCTCATCCCTCATCAATTTAGTAGTGTTGTCATGGCAACCTCTGATAGCTCTTGGCATTTTCTTATAATTCTGAAATCATTAGCCTACTTTCGATTTTTGCAAAAAATGAAAGTAGACTTATGAGATCAACACAGGGCGAAAAAAAGTGTGTCTGTCTGTGTGTGTGTATGTGTGTGTGTGAGTCTGTGTGTGTGTGTCTGTGTGTCTGTGTGTGTGTGTGTGAGTGTGTGTACTCTGAATGTCTGTCCCCCCCTATCAATTCGAACACGGTGAATGTGAATTGAACGAAATTTGGTACAAAGGTAGCACTAGCAAAGGACACTTCAGTGTCATGTTTTATATCGCCGCCATGTTTACTAAAACTGAATGGCGGCCACTCAAACGTTCAAAACGTAAAATCAAATAACGACTAACCAAATCATCCGATCTCTACCAAATTTGGTAACAACATACCTTCGTATAGGATGCGTCTTGTGACCAAACTACAAGGTCGTCCGCCATACCATTTCAGGATGGCGGCCGTGCGAATTATGCAAACTTTATAATCCATATCATGGGACCCACCAGTTCCGATTATCGAGCCGAGAATCGTTTTAACTGTTCTAAAGGAAGAGGCACGTTCGAAATTAAAAGTTTATTTTGTAATACTATAGTGCAGACGTGATTTTAAAAAGCTGAGCTGATTTAGTAATAAGACAAGATGGCAGCGGATATCTTGTGCCTGACTTATATTTCACTAATTTGAGTATTGCATGCAATATAGCGTACTGATATAAAATAAATAAACTTTGTATGAAATGCTTTATATATAAATAATATACTCCAGTGATGAAATCGTTTAGTATAAATCACTATTTGCTAACAAGTTCTATGTAAGTCATTTTATATAGAACGACATTCGTTGACACAATTAGCTCAGTGGTAGAGCGTTAGCCTATCGCTCAAATGCCTATGGTTCAAACCCGATCAGAGCTAGTTTTTTTGCTTGAAATTTTATATGTTTATTGTTTTGTAATGACTCAGATGTTTTAAAATTAAGCGTTATATTGTGCATATTATGGTGTAAAATATATATTTAATTAAAACATAATTCGCCAGCAGATTTACTCGAGACATCTAGCTGCCAAAAAGGTAACTGCACGCCGACCAGATTTTATTGAAAGTTTCTTCTTCTGGCCGCTAGAATGCACTCGCTCTGTTAGGATTATATTGTTAGATATTTCACCACTAGATATCACGACTAGTCTACGTGGGGCTCCATTGATTACTATACCATTTTCATTCTATGCGCATCGAATTTGAAGAATGACAAGATGATACTACGATACATTTTTACTTTCTATTTTAAAGGGTTTGTAACAGCCTATTGTGCGTTATTTGAAAATGTTAATTGAAGTAAAGAACAAAACGATTTCACATAGTATCTGAACTCTACCGTTGGTGCTAGTTCAGGATATTAATTAATACTTCTATTTAAGCCAAATAGCAATCGAAAATATCCACATAGTTGGTATACACACGTCTCTGTAGGGTCATGGAAAGATTTGTTAATTCAATTAGGGTTGTGAAAGTCATACGCAGCCAGACGTGTAAAGACATGCCTCAACTCAAAGTTGGATGTTAACCGCGTCAGGCCGATTATGTAATAATAATAATAATAATAATAATAATAATAATGTTATTGGTTTTACGTCCCTTTTAACTACTGTTGCTTTTAGAGACGCCGGGGTGCCAGAATTTTGTCCCGAAGGGGATCTTTAACGTGCCAGTAAATCTACTAACACGGCTCCCTCGCATTTGTGCACCCTCAAATGCCAGCTGACTGCGCCAGGATACGAACCTGAAACATACGGTCCAGCAAGCGGATTAGAGATTTTTGTGTGGAGAAAAAGCTTTTAATAATTGCCCAGGAGAGTAGTGCAAACGTAGCATACGTCATCGGGGGTCTACTGAGACCCGAGGAGTGGGGAATTAATAAATCAACTGCAACACCCACACAGCTGAAGACTAAAAATTATTTTATATCTCAGAAATGCACGATCGATTTTCATATGCAGTGAGGTCATTTTACGTTTAGAAAACGAGCTTCTTGGAGATATAATTTTTATAAATGTGCGACCATTACTTCAAAAGTTGGTCACGAAAAAGACAAGGATTTTATCTTTTTTTGACTAAATAGTATAATCCAGGCCAAGCCAGACCAATCATGCAGTTCACGACAGACTCCTTGAGGGGAGATGCTACATCACATCATGCAGTCTACAAGCATTCCTTGAGGGGAAACGCTGTATCACATCGTATAGCCAGTAGCCGACCGCCAGAGGGCGTCGCTGTATCGACAACCAACGTGCATCCGTTAGGAGTGGCCGATAAGTATTATTATCAAAGTATCGCCGTGTGGAAAATTAGGAAAATCCTAATTACAGGATTTAGTTCCACCAGTATAAATTTTACAGTGAAAAATTCAGGAATTACAGTCAGATTAGGCTGCAAACTTAGAGAACCGGCGATAGGTCTTCAAAAATACAGTCCAAGTAAACGACCGAAAATATCGTAGCAGTTTTGAAGTACCATAACAGCGAGATAAACATTCTATCAACGTATAAGAATCCGATCAGGGTTGGACCAAAAATAAGGTTCGCATAGGGTTCTGAAAAATAGGAATTCGAGGACAGAATAAGCGAAAAGGAGAAGTAAATTCTAGACATTGTTTCAAGGAAGCAAACAAACAATAAAAAGTACTAAGTTACGAGGAATATTGGTTGCTAGAAATCAATAGGTCACCGATAGATTATCTGGGGGACCGTGGACAAGACAGACCTTTCACTAGACAACAAATAGGGTCTAGAAAGAAGCAGTTCGAGCTAATAATAATAATAGCTGATCGTCAGGAAGTCGAAATTGAAGGAGTACTATTCCAGGGAAGAAGTAGATGGTTCGAGACTTTCATATTGGTTAGAGAGGAAGCCGACATTTACGAATTTCACCCTTGGAGACGGGAGGTCAAGTAAATCACGAGTGAAAGGTTTAATAAAGCCTTAGTGATTAGAATCTGTAAAGTGTAAATATATAAAAAAATTTGTTAAAGAGTAATATTTTTTAGTGATTTTTATTGTGTATTATAGAAAAATACACCAGTGTATTTTAAAATGTCACCAGTGTTTAATATATCTGAGTTATATGTGTGTCAAAATATGTCAATATATGAAATGAATCTGTGCAAAATGGAGTAATCACAAATAGTGGGCAAAAATGAAACGTCGTTGGGAGGTACAGCATTGGACCGTCCGAACATGTGAGTAATCATTTTCATTATGTTTTGGTGTTGGGGAAGTGTTTGTGTACAATCCACCGGAGTTTGAGAAGTAGGGAAGTTTTTGAGAAACAAATAACAGAATAAGGGCGCGGTCTGAACAAATAAGAATTGAGAAATTATAAAATAATTATGTGAAATGAATAAATCCTTTAGAGGAAAAGTATGAAGTAAAATATCAGCATATTTGATAAATATTGTAAAAACAAAGCGTAATAATAATAATAATAATGAAAAGTATATAAATGAAGATAAATTTGAATTATATGAAAGAAATAGCTTTTGAGCTTTTGTAAGGAATGAAGACATGATATGAATACGTGTTCTTAAAGTATAGTGATTATCGTCACGGGAGAGGATAAATATAAAAAATGGAGATGTAGATCAAATGTTGATTTTTGAATTTACCAGTTCTTTGGAAGACGCTAGGCTTTAAAGTAATGTGTAGCGCATTGTCGCGTATTAAAGTAATTTATCACGCTAGGGAGGCGTTGAATCTAAATATACTTGGCAAATTAATTTTGAGGGACAGTTGATTGCGGTAATTGAGCTATGTGGTAAGTCCTCCAGTATGGGATTAGTTCCCGAGGCCATGTGTGTTATATTGTATTAAATAATAGGGAGCGTATTTGTTGTATTGATGAGCGCAGGTTAGACTGAGGTCGCCTTAAACGCTGAATTGTTGTAAGTCCTCCAGTATGGGAGTGGTTCCCGAGGCAGTTAAGAGAGTCGAACCCAGACTCTTATAGTTGTGGAAGCCCCTAAATATCGTCGTTGTATTGAATATTATCCTTGCCCATCAATGATGACACTTCATAATTAATAAATGCCAAGGTTACGAAAATGGTCTATGAACCTATATAATATTGTTAAAGATTGAATGAAAGAAACGCCAGGTCTATTCAAAGAACTGTGGAAAGGAAATAGCTGGTTTAAAAGCATGAATGTAGCGGTCTCGAGACGAGACATAGAGCCTTCCCTCCCTGGCCATAAATCAAGTCAAGTGTACGGTCAGACCCCTTGTTGTGGTAGGGTCGGAGTAGACCGTCAGCTGGAAGTAATGATACACCGTGAGTGTTTAGAATTTGTTAATGACCCGGGATTTGAACCGAGGTCCTTGTAGATTGAAAGTACCGCTTGCCAGTTCAGATCGTAGCTTTCTTATGTGAAAATGGTCTTTGAAGACAAATAAATAAAAATCCCTAAGGTAATGTTGTATTGATGTTGGATTTCATGAGTTCACTGAGGACAATTAGATTCCGGGAGTAATCATAATTTTGACTTTGTTCAAGTAGTCTTCGGTAACTCTGGAGTACACAAGTATTTTCCCGATCACTGTAGTGAATTTGTTATCTTGAGAGAGATGGTAACGTGGAGAACATTGTTGAATGCCCAACAATTTAAGTAAAGGAATAACATATACTGTAAAGAAGATTATATATGGTTTTAATTATAAGAAACTCATAGTATAAATATTGAGGTGTGTAAAAGAATGACACCGTTCTTATTGGAAAGTATCGAGCCATTGGAGCTCGTAATTATATTGAACTTTTAAAAGGGATACTTTATGGAAATGAAATGAATTATAAGTTTGTTGGTTTGATGGAAACCATTTATTTTAATATAATATTTGTTTAATTTTTATATCTTCCTTGTTCACTTTGAACAAGTTTAGAAGGATTTGGTCAATAGTTTATTTGTTTTATTTGTTTGTAGCGCCATAAATTTGGGTTAATTAAATGTGTTAAAATAGGAGTTGAATTTGTTTTTATTTTGGAAGTGTATCCTCTATTTGATCCAAAATGTGTAAGTCACAGAGTGGGAGAACATACCATAACCCCGAAAATCCCGATTTGAGCATTGCTGGCATACTGTGATTTGCATATTTCTTGCTGGAAGGGCACAGGGGGGCATAGAAGTACTGTGCTTGGATTAATAATTAGAGGATCACTTAAGACGGTCATATTCATGTAAAATTAAAGTAATGATAGGAATAGCTACAACATATAAGGTTAACTGACCGCATGGGTCCCTAGAAACTCACACCGAGCAGCCCTGAATTAAAAACCCCCTAGCAAACACTACTTTTTGGCGCGCAGTACGCAGGGATGAGTTTTCCTAGGGAAAACCCGAGTTTTCTCGAAAAATCAAAATTTTCATTTATTTGAAAAAAATGGTTTTTAGAAATTTTGAATTTTTAAATACTTCCATAAACGTTTCTGAGATTGAATAAAGATATCAAAAGGGTACGTTTTAGTAAACACCCGTACCGAAGTAAAATTTCTTTTGGAAATTGGGACACAATGGTTCAGATTACCATCTCTCAAGCATGTACCAGCGATGTGGCATGAGTAGCCCACTGTATTCCAATAAGATGGCATTAAGTGAGGAAATGCAGAGGTTGTTGGCGGCTATGAAAGCAGAGAGTAGGGAAGAAAGGCAGGAGTTTTTGGACGCTTTAAAAGCTGATAGTAATGAAAAGTTGGAGGCTATAAAAGCTGATAGTAAGGAAAAGTTGGAGGCTATAAACAATAAATTTGAAACGATAGACAATACATTGGGCCTCCAACGGGATGAAATTAAAAAAGAGTTAAAATCCATAAATCAAAAGTTAGGATCTATCGAGGCCGACTGTATAAGAATGAACAATTAACTGAAGGCTGAGATGGATAAAATAAAAACAGAAAATGGGGATAACATTGCAGAACATTTGAAAGTTGTAAAAGATGAGACGTTAGAGTCTATAAGAGCCGACAGTAAATCAAATAATGAGGCACTGAAGGCTGAAATAGAAAAGACAATGGATACCATTTTTCAAAGTTTTGACGCGGGGTTGGAGATTAAGTTAAATGAGTCAAAAAGGGAATGCCAAGAAAAATTTTAAATTTTTAGAGGATAATTTTGGTTCTATAGAAACTAAATTAAGTAACATGGAAGGAACGTGTAAAAAGAATGTAGATGCATGTAGAGATGAACTTGTAACCCAGACCCAAGGGGTGCACAAAGAATTAAAAGCTCAGATAGAATTTAACAGCAATATTTGTGAAAATTCCCGGAAGGAGATACGAGATAGTCTAGATAGGCTAGAAGGCAGATTTACAGGGGTGGAAGACCAAGTAGGAAAACTCGAGGGGAAAATCGGTGAATTTCAGACCGAAGTAACTGAGATGAAAAATCAAAATCAAAAGGATGTGCAGGACATGAAAGGTCAATTTGAGCGGTTTACCGGGCAGGTAGATGAGAACTTGAGGAAGCATGAAGCTGAAATAAAGAAGGAATTAAAAATATATGAAGGGCATCTCCAGAAAGAAAGAGGACAACGAAAGGAAGAAAATAAGGAAAATACCCAGAAGATAGATGAAATAAGTAAGGGTATTAATGATGTTCAGGAAACCATAGGAACATTAAAGGAACAAGTAGGAAAAACCAATACTGAAGTAAACCAGGTCCAAGATGAATTAATGAGGGTATATAAGAGTCAAGGGAAAACTGAGGAAAAGCTTGAAGGAATTAAGGGAGATATGGTCAAAGGACAAAAAGAAATGGAGAAGAAAATAAAGGAGATACGAGAAGACTTAGATACCATAGGTGATGTTAAGCCAGAAATTATAAAGGAACAGGTCGTGGTCATCAAGAAAGAGGTCGAAAAACACTTAGCCGAAATGAGGGATAGTTTCAGGGAAGAGAAAGTCCAACTTGAACAAGCAGTGGAAAAAAATAAAAAGAATCAAGAAAGAATTCAAAATGAATTAGGATCTCGGTTGGAAAGGACTGAACACAAGAATAGTCAAATGGAAATTCAACTCATGGCTAATGAAGAAAGTGCCCGAAGAGAAAGGAAATTAGAATTTGAAAGTCAGGATGAATTTCAAAAGACAAGATGGGTAGATCCCCATGAACGCGGCACAGATCAAGATAGGGACTTAGGAGGGGAGAGCCCTTATAAGAACCCAGGATATTCAATGGCGATATCAACCCCGTACATGAACCAAACAAATGGTCAAATAATAAGTATCATCAAGTCAAATGAGGACAGACCGGTGAAGTTTACGGGTAATAATATGTCAATTACTCCTAAATACTGGCTGAAGGAGGTCGCAGAGTACTTGAATGAAATGAAGGTTCCTCAGGATCGGAGACTGAGAGCAATTGAGAAGCTGTTGGCAGGTGATTGTCTCACCTGGTTCAGGAGTTTCAGGTACTCATTCGACACCGTGGAAGGTTTTAGAGAAGCATTTCTGAAACGATATTGGGCAGCGGATGTCCAGGAGAATCTGAGGCTAGATCTGTACTCTAGGAAGTATAGCACAAATGCTCCAACTAAGTACTCAGAATTTTTCACCGCTCAGCTGTGTAAATTCCTGGAACTTGACATTGCTCCTGCTGAGAACGACCTGTGTGCCGCCATTGCAAGACAACTTCCATATGAGATCCAGAGGTTGTTAATCTCATCTAAAGCCAGAAGTGCTGTGGAAGTGGAGAGCTTATTACGTCAATTAGATATGACGACTTCACACGTTACTCCCAGGCATCCAAGACAGACTGAACAGGTACATATGGCCAGCAGTCATGAAAATAGAGAGAAACCATCGACCAGAAATCAGTCCACTAGTACTGATACTCAGGGACTGGGTCGAGAGTATGGACATCAAGAGCCTAGGGGAATACAACCATACTATAGAGGAGGATATGGAGGAAGAAATCCTAGGAATACGGGTTATAGGCAACAAGAGAACCGACCCTATAACAATAACAATCAGAGGCAAGATAACCGAAAGAGATGGGAAAATTATCCCAATAGGAACGTAAGGCCAGAGGATAGGGATGATGAATATCGGGCCGAAATAGAAGAGAGATATCAGGAAAGTCTTCGTTACATTAATGAACGACCAGACGAACCTGAAAGGCAAAAGTCCGTTGGAGTGAGGCAATAAAGAACCGAAAATCACCCGACAGATTAGACGGAGCTCAAAGCTTGGAGCTACAGGCTCACTTGAAGAATGAGGGGAAAGGAAGCCCTCAGGATAAAAAAAAACTTCAAAATTAAATCATCAAAAGTGGAAACATACCAGGAGCTGGGAGGAGGTAGAGATTGTGAATTGGATAGCAAGACCAGATGAGGTAATTAACGAGGATGTGGAAGGAATCCCACCTATTAAAAGAGAACTACCTATCATCATGCTAAGGATAGAAGGATTACTGGTCAGGGCATTAATTGATACTGGATCAACTATAAGTTAAATTACGCAAACCCTTCTAAATGAATTGGAAACAAGAGGCCGCGTATTGAAAATTCCCACATCAAGTGTGAAGATTAAGGGAATTATTCCTGAAAAATCTTTAACATGTAAATTTCAGGTATACATTGATCTGATTATGGGTAACGCTGAAATTTCGCAATGCTTTTTGCTGGTAAATCAATTGCCATATAATGTCATATTAGGTATTGATTTTATCCGTGAGAACAAGGTCATCATAGACCTAGCGCAAAACTCCATTAGGATTCAAAGAGAGGATGTGGATGAACAAAATATAAATTTCCAGGAACAGGATGTGAAAATAGGAGAACAGGTATGGCATGTGGAAGAAGTAACGGAAGAAGGTTGTAAGGACATATAAAAGATATGTGAAGTCCTAAATATAGAACTTGAAGATAGTTCGGAAACTGAGTTCGAAACCGACTGTCAGGAAAAATAGAGGAAGCTAAAGTTAACCCCGAAAATAAGGAACAATTAAAGGAATTACTAGTAAATTTCAGGAACCTATTTGATTCCAAGCCAGGGAAGATTGAAAATTTTAAATACGCGTTCCAAGTCAATGATTAGGCACCGTTCAGACAAAAACCATACCCGGTTGCGGAAAAACATTACCCACAAACGAAGAAAACACTGCAGGAGATGATGTATGCAGGTGTGATAGAAAAGATGGCGACACCATATGTTAGTCCATTAGTAATTGTGAGTAAACCGGATGGCTCAGTAAGGGTGTGTTTAGATGCCAGGAATTTGAATGCAAAAATCATACCAGAAAATGATTCGGCACCACCCATAAAAGAAATACTGAGGAAATTCAAAGGCAAGAAGATTTTCACAAATATTGACATGATTTCTTCGTATAATCATCTCGAACTGGAAGAGAAAACCAGTCTTTTAACTGGATTTCATTTCGACCAACAAACATACTGCTTCAGGAGATGTCCGTTTAGCTTGAAGACCGCGGGATCTGCCTTAATAAGAGCGCTTGATCGAAACCTGTCAGAGGAAGTGAAAGATTGCACTATTCGTTATGTGGATGACATTTTGCTTACCTCGGAAAACATTGAGGAACATTTGGAAAAGTTAAAGAAATTATTGGAAGATTTAAGAAAGGCTAACTTTAAGATTAATTTGAAGAAATCAAATTTTTGTCAGAGACAAGTTACGTTTTTGGGGCATGTGATTGATAAGGATGGTGTTAAACCAAATCCATGCAAATTAGAATCGATAAGAGATTTTCCCAGGCATTTGAAGGTGAAAAACGTTCGCCAGTTTTTGGGATTGATTGGATTTTTCTCAGGACATTGTCCATCATACACAAAAACTGTTGCACCACTACAGGACCTTCTGAAGAAGGGGGGCAAGTGGAAATGACGGAGGAAACAGAAAAAGCATTTATAGAGGCCTACGAAATGCTCTTAAACTATGTGAAGCTAGGATATCCTGATTTTAATCAGAGATTTATTATACAAACAGATGCATCCCAGATTGGAATAGGGGCAATGCTATATCAGGAAAACCCGGACAATCCTGATAAGAAAAATTATCTAGCTTTCACAAGTCGGAGACTGAAACCACACGAGAAAAATTATACAATCAGCGAAATCGAGCTGTTAGCGATATTGCACGCGCTGCAATATTGGCGAAAGATCGTATATGGGTTTCAAGTCACATTAAGGACGGATCATAAAGCCTTAACCTTTTTGATGAAGACTGATTTATCCAGTCAAAGGTTAATGCTTTGGGCTTTATACATTCAACAGTTTGACGTACATATAGAGTATTGCCCAGGGAAAGAAAATGTAGTTCCAGATTATTTAAGTAGACAGCCAGAGTCCACAGAAGAGGAAGTAATGGCTATTGATTTGGAAGACAGGGATCAGCGTACTCTGAATGAGTTAAGAAGCATTGGTCAACGACAACGTGAGGATCCATGGATGAACATGCTCATATCTTTCCTTGAAGGAAGTTTGATAAGGGGAACACCGGCGTACACGGAAGCTAATAAGATAGCTCAAGATTACACATTCTATAATGGATTGTTATATAAGTTTGTGGACTCTGACCATACACGATTAAGGATCGTTGTACCTGCGATTTTGCAGAGAAAAATGGTATGGTTAGCCCATAGATCGTTCGGACATATGGGAGTCGACAAAACAGTCTCGATGCTGAAAGAAGCATTTATATGGCCGAGACTGAGAGAAACTGTAAGGGATACGCTAAAGACATGTGATCTATGTCAAAGGATTAAACCAAATGCATTTTTGATGAGACAAAATCCTATACCATTGTTGCCCGAGAGGCCAGGTCAAATCATTTCTATTGATAATTTCGGACCTTTGCCAAAGGCTAGGCGAGGAAATCGACACATAATGGTGGCTATGGATTTCTTCACAAAAATGGTTGTCCTTGCTCCCATACAGAAGACTAGTACCAAACAGGTGTTAAAACGACTCAAAGAAAAAGTGATACCGATTCTGGGAAAACCCGAGAATTTGTTGTCGGATCACGGTAGTTGTTTTACAAGTGTAGAGTTCAGACAGGAATTAGAAAGACTTGGAATACGTCAGATTTTGTCAAGTATTCGCCATCCTGAGGCAAATCCTGTGGAAAGAGTGATGAGGGAGGCGGCCAAGTATTGTAGAATATACTGTGCCGAAGAAAATTGGAAATGGATAGATATCCTGGATATTATCGAATTTTGTATAAACAATACAATCCATGAATCTACGGGAGAGATAACAATAACGTTACATCGGAATGAGCAACCAGAGAGACCTTGGAGTCTGGTAATTCCTAGGCCAGCAGACGCTCAGCCTGGAAGAGATGTACGTATTAGAAGAGCCTTTGAGCGTCTAAAAGCTCAAGCTGATAGAAGGCAAAGAAGAAACAGGCACAAGAGGTATCATCAACCACTATTAGCAGGGGAAATGGTGTTAGTAAAAAGACCAGCCATTTCGGATCCAGGGAACCGCGTGTACAAAAAGTTCCAGAAAATGTACCACGGACCGTATCAAATAATAAGAGATTTGAGAAATAATGCCTATAGAATTCGGCACTGTGAAACGAATCACGAAGTGACCATGAACTCAGCGAATTTAAAAGTATACTAGTTGAAACCCGTCAAAACATGACGGTCAAAGGGAAAATATTTACTGAAGAATCTCCTTATATAGGCCTAATGTACATTCTTTGTACGATTATTTTTTGGCTCTATTGAAACTATAAGGGCGTCAAAAGATTGCACTCTTAACATTGCAAAATACTGCTGGCAATGACTGAAAAATTGATGAGGCAAATTGAGACCTGTACGTTCCAGAGTTTCCCCTTGAGCTTTATTGATTTTGATAGAGTATGCCAAACGAATTGGAAAATATTGCCTCTTAAAAGAATTATTATAGTGTTATATCGGATGGTATTAAATCAAGTCGAAGGATTAGACCTCTTGGCCTAATTTTTACTGCACTTATTATTTCCAAATCCAAGCAATATGTTTGCATTTAGGAGCCCTTGGGAAACCTTCAGATTTCTAAGCAGCATAACTATGGGTCAAGCGTTTAGAGTATGTGGAGGCAAATCTTATAATTCCAAGGAATTCAAGAACTCTGAGGGGTCTAATACAACTGGCCGCAAACCGTCGCTTATAATTTTGGAATATAACGAAGAAATGCGATGATGTGCAAAACATAACGGTCATTGGGAAAATATTTACTGTAGGACTTTCTTATATGCATTCTCTGTATGATTACAGAGAAAGATCGACTTTGCAACATATAACTGGCCATTACTGAAAACTTGCGTTACGTTACGTTTGCGTTAACCTTTTTCTCCTCCAGGGTTGTCTTTTCCAACGGATTAAGCGAGGGGTCCCACCTCTACCGCCTCTAAAGGCAGTGTCCTGGAGCTTGTGACTCTGAGTCGGGGATACAACTCGGGTGTGTGACCAGCACTACGCCCAGGCGGCCTCACTTGCAAAGCGATCAGGGACCTGATGAAGGGATGGTAAGAGCGGGAGGGTTAGGCAAGGAAGTGGGAAGGAGGCGGCCGTGGTCTTACGGTAGGTACCATCCCGGCATTTTCCCGAAGACGAAATGGGAAACCACGGAAAACTACTTCGAGGATGGCTGAGGTGGGAATTGAAACCCCTCTACTCATTTGGACCACCCGAGGCAGAGTATACCCCGTTCCAGTCCTCATACCACTTTTCAAAGTTCGTGGCAGAGCCGGAAATTGAACTCAGGACGGGGCGGCAGCTAACCATGCTGACCACTACGCTACAGAGGCGAGCTACGGAGGCAACGACTGAAAACTTGATGAGGTAAATAGTGACCTACACGTTCGAGAGTTCCCCCTTCAGCTTTATTGATTGTGATAAGGTATGGCAAGCGATTGCAAATTGGTGCTCTAAACGAAAATGGAAGTGTTTCATCGGATGGTGTTAAATAAAGTCGAAGGATTAGAACTCTCTGCCCAATATTATCTGCACTTATTATTTCCAAATCCAAGCAATTCTCATGCATAATTCTTACAATTAATCTGAAACCAATTAGGAGCTTTTGAGAAATGTCCAGATTCCTAAGGAGCATAACTGTGGCTCGAACATTAGGAGTATGAATATGTGGAAGCAAAATTCCGAGGAATTCAAGAATTCTGTAAGAAGTATCTGGCTTTCATATTCATTATTTAATCTGTAACAGTGGTGTATGCTTTTGTTACCTTAGTGTTTTAAATATATATATGGCATGTCAATCGCGCCGAATTTCTTAGTTTACGGGAATGCTAAGAGTAAAATATGTTTTGTCAATGGAATAGCAATACCAAGAAATAAAAATTCGGAAAAAAAGGTGACGGAGGTGGGACTCGAACAGCTCCCATTGCGCGATGCATAAATTAAAGAGTCTCTGACGCTACGACCTCAGCTACCGAAACACTGGTAATACCACGCAATATTAAGTTAGTTAAACAACATAGGCCCTACACACTTAACTGTCAGTATACATATTTCAACATTTTCCGGCGTGTATAATTGTATTCCAGTATATATCGTGGGAACGTCATAAATAATGTTCACTTCTTTTATACTTCTAATAAATAACTGGTAATACTGGTAATACCACGCAATATTAAGTTAGTTAAACAACATAGGCCCTACACACTTAACTGTCAGTATACATATTTCAACATTTTCCGTCGTGTATAATTGTATTCCAGTATATATCGTGGGAACGTCATAAATAATGTTCACTTCTTTTATACTTCTAATAAATAACTATCAAACGCGATTGTACGCATGCGTGAGGGCCAAGAATTCTATATTAATTTAAAAATATACGAATTCCTTAGTTTAGGGGAATGCCAAGAGTTAAATATGTTTTGACAATGGAATAGCAATACCAACGAATAAAAATACGGAAATAAAAAAACATGTCGGAGGTGGGACTCGAACTGCTTCCATTGCGCGATGCATAAATTAAGATTTCTCGCTTCTACGACCTGAGCTACCGAACCACTTGTAACGATACGCAATATCAAGACAATTTGATGACATAGGCCCTACACACTCGACTGTCAGTTTACGTGTTTCAACATTTTCCGCCGTGTATAAATGTATTCCAGTAGCCTATACATCGTGGGAACGTCACAAATAATGTTCACTTCTTCTATATTTCTTATAAATAACTATCAAATTGAAACGCGATGCACTTGTAACCGCCATGACTGTCAAGAGGCAAGGTGATTGTACGCATGCGTGAGGGGCGAGAATTCTGCAATTTTCTATACTAATTTAAAATATATACGAATTCCTTAGTTTACGGGAATGCTAAGACTTAAATATGTTTTGACAATGGAATAGCAATACCAAGAAATAAAAATACAGAAATAAAAAACATGTCGGAGGTGGGACTCGAACAGCTTCCATTGCGCGATGCATAAAATAAGATTTCTTGCCTTTACGACCTGAGCTACCGAACCAGTTGCGATGATACGCAATATTAAGACACTTTAACTACATAGGCCCTAAACACTCGACTACGTGTTTCGACATTTTCCGTTGTGTATAATTGTATTCCTGTATATATCGTGGGAACATCATAAATAATGTTCCCTTCCTTTATACTTCTTGCAAATAACTATCAAATTGAAACGCGATGCACTTGTAACAAAATAAAGAAAACATATCCGAGGTGAGAATCGAACCCTCTCGATCATGCATAATACATTTTTCTAAGCAGTAACCTTATCCCCTTGGCCATCCAGACAACTATGGGACACTTCAGTATTAAGCTATCTAACCAGTATACACACTCAACCTGCAGTTTAAGTCCTTCAATTTGTGGTTTATTTAATATAATTCTATTTCAATGCATATTGTAAAAACATAATTAACATTATTGGAGACCCTTTTTAATTCTCATAAACAAAGATCTCAGTTAGACGCGACCGGAATCGCCATTTTCCTTGTTGAGAAAGGCCATTGTGCGCATGCGCGGGAGTGTCATATATTACATATTTCTTTAATCATTTAAAAATACCATTGTGCGCATGCGCGGGAGTGTCAAATATTACATATTTCTTTAATCATTTAAAAATATACCGTAACATATATTTTCCTTTTAAAGAAACTCTGCAAATCAGCATGCCAAGAGCTTTCGTTAGAATGTCTTACGAAGCCAATCGGTTAAGTCGTTTTCACAATCTCGTGTGTACAAAAAACAGCTTAGTGTTTTAAATATATAGATTACCCTCCCGAAGACTTCGATGAAGCAAATGAACAAGCCCTGGTAATGGAACAATTTAGAGATGATGAATCCACTTTTGATAGAAACGAGAGTAAGGTAGAAAAAGGAAACAGAGCTCAACCATTCGAGTGCGAATGCGAATTGGAGAAACTGTATTGGGATATAAGAGAAATAATTGATTTGGTTGTAGAAGAAAATTTCAATTTAAGAAAAGAGAATGATGAAATAAAGAAACGGGTAGGGATAGACCACACCCGTGATGAAGAATTATGTTCTGGAAACTTGTAGTCCAGACAAATAAGAAAGGTAGAAAGGGTAGGGACAGAACGTACCCAACCTACAATTTTACCGGATATGACTTAAAAGGTGGAAAAACCCAAATTATCGTGGGATTTTAAAGGAATAAAGATCAGAAGGTACGGATAAACGTTATGATGGCTTCGACAATTAAAAGAAAAATAAGATTTTATGAATAATTGAAATAAATTTCCTCAAAATTTTTCGAAAATTTATTTACCTAAGGAGGGGAGAGATGAACCCATGTACCATTGGCTCAAGGGGGTCGATTCCATGTTTTTTTGTAAAAGGAAGGAAGGAAATATACAGTCTTCAGAGGAACATAGAAAGATTTCATGCAAGGATGCTAGCATAACGTTGTGTAAGAAGCTGGACCCAGGTGGCCAGGAAATGAGATCATGCCTGACTCATTTATAAGGAGTCGGTCACGAATATAAATAGAAGGAGTGGAAAGTTCCAGGCGTATGAGAGAGAGCACGTTTCGGAAATCGCCCTTACCTTGCATTAAAACGGCAACAGCGCAACTGTGCCAGAAGAAGAATAATTAAATTTAACCCATTTGCAAGAATAAAAGTAAGTAAATAAATACAGCATTGTGAATCATTTCGGATCAGAGATTTTTGTGTGGAGAAAAAGCTTTTAATAATTGCCCAGGAGAGAAGTGCAAACGTAGCATACGTCATCGGGGGTTTACTGAGACCCGAGGAGTGGGGAATTAAAAAATCAACTGCAACACCCACACAGCTGAAGACTAAAAATTATTTAATATCTCAGAAATGCACGATCGGTTTTCATGTGCAGTGAGGTCATTTTACGTTTAAAAAACGAGCTTTTTGGAGATATAATTTTTATAAATGTGCGACCATTACTTCAAAAGTTGGTCACGAAAAAGACAAGGATTTTATCTTTTTTGACTAAATAGTATAAAAGTCCAGGCCAAGCCAGACCAATCATGCAGTTCACGACAGACTCCTTGAGGGGAGATGCTACATCACATCATGCAGTCTACAAGCATTCCTTGAGGGGAAACGCTGTATATCATCGTATAGCCAGTAGCCGACCGCCAGAGGGCGTCGCTGTATCGACAACCAACGTGCATCCGTAAGGAGTGGCCGATAAGTATTATTATCAAAGTATCGCCGTGTGGAAAATTAGGAAAATCCTAATTACAGGATTTAGTTCCGCCAGTATAAATTTTACAGTGAAAAATTCAGGAATTACAGTCAGATTAGGCTGCAAACTTAGAGAACCGGCGATAGGTCTTCAAAAATACAGTCCAAGTAAACGACCGAAAATATCGTAGCAGTTTTGAAGTACCATAACAGCGAGATAAACATTCTATCAACGTATAAGAATCTGATCAGGGTTGGATCAAAAATAAGGTTCGCATAGGGTTCTGAAAAATAGGAATTCGAGGACAGAATAAGCGAAAAGGAGAAGTAAATTCTAGACATTGTTTCAAGGAAACAAACAAACTATAAGAAGTACTAAGTTACGAGGAGTATTAGTTGCTAGAAATCAATAGGTCACCGATAGATTATCTGGGGGACCGTGGACAAGACAGACCTTTCACTAGACAACAAATAGGGTCTAGAAAGAAGCAGTTCGAGCTAATAATAATAATAGCTGATCGTCAGGAAGTCGAAATTGAAGGAGTACTATTCCAGGGAAGAAGTAGATGGTTCGAGACTTTCATATTGGTTAGAGAGGAAGCCAACATTTACGAATTTCACCCTTGGAGACGGGAGGTCAAGTAAATCACGAGTGAAAGGTTTAATAAAGCCTTAGTGATTAGAATCTGTGAAGTGTAAATATATACAAAAAAATTGTGTTAAAGAGTAATATTTTTTAGTGATTTTTATTGTGTATTATAGAAGAATACACCAGTGTATTTTAAAATGTCACCAGTGTTTAATATATCTGAGTTATATGTGTGTCAAAATATGTCAATATATGAAATGAATCTGTGCAAAATGGAGTAATCACAAATAGTGGGCAAAAATGAAACGTCGTTGGGAGGTACGGCATTGGACCGTCTGAACATGTGAGTAATCATTTTCATTATGTTTTGGTGTTGGGGAAGTGTTTGTGTACAATCCAACGGAGTTTGAGAAGTAGGGATGTTTTTGAGTAACAAATATCAGAATAAGGGCGCGGTCTGAACAAATAAGAATTGAGAAATTATAAAATAATTATGTGAAATGAATAAATCCTTTAGAGGAAAAGTATGAAGTAAAATATCAGTATATTTGATAAATATTGTAAAAACAAGCGTAATAATAATAATAATAATGAGAAGTATATAAATGAAGATAAATTTGAATTATATGAAAGAAATAGCTTTTGAGCTTTTGTAAGGAATGAAGACATGATATGAATACGTGTTCTTAAAGTATAGTGATTATCGTCACGGGAGAGGATAAATATAAAAAATGGAGATGTAGATCAAATGTTGATTTTTGAATTTACCAGTTCTTTGGAAGACGCTAGGCTTTAAAGTAATGTGTAGCACATTGTCGCGTATTAAAGTAATTTATCAAGCTAGGGAGGCGTTGAATCTAAATATACTTGGCAAATTAATTTTGAGGGGCAGTTGATTGCGGAAATTGAGCTATGTGGTAAGTCCTCCAGTATGGGATTAGTTCCCGAGGCCATGTGTGTTATATTGTATTAAATAATAGGGAGCGTATTTGTTTTATTGATGAGCGCAGGTTTGACTGAGGTCGCCTAAAACGCTGAATTGTTGTAAGTCCTCCAGTATGGGAGTGGTTCCCGAGGCAGTTAAGAGAGTCGAACCCAGACTCTTATAGTTGTGGAAGCCCCTAAATATCGTCGTTGTATTGAATTATCCTTGCCCATCAATGATGAAACTTCATAATTAATAAATGCCAAGGTTACGAAAATGGTCTATGAACCTATATAATATTGTTAAAGATTGAATGAAAGAAACGCCAGGTCTATTCAAAGAACTGTGGAAAGGAAATAGCTGGTTTAAAAGCATGAATGTAGCGGTCTCGAGACGAGACATAGAGCCTTCCCTCCCTGGCCATAAATCAAGTCAAGTGTACGGTCAGACCCCTTGTTGTGGTAGGGTCGGAGTAGACCGTCAGCTGGAAGTAATGATACACCGTGAGTGTTTAGAATATGTTAATGACCCGGGATTTGAACCGAGGTCCTTGTAGATTGAAAGTACCGCTTGCCAGTTCAGATCGTAGCTTTCTTATGTGAAAATGGTCTTTGAAGACAAATAAATAAAAATCCCTAAGGTAATGTTGTATTGATGTAGGATTTCATGAGTTCACTGAGGACAATTAGATTCCGGGAGTAATCATAATTTTGACTTTGTTCAAGTAGTCTTCGGTAACTCTGGAGTACACAAGTATTTTCCCGATCACTGTAGTGAATTTGTTATCTTGAGAGAGACGGTAACGTGGAGAACATTGTTGAATGCCCAAAAATTTAAGTAAAGGAATAACATATACTGTAAAGACGATTATATATGGTTTTAATTATAAGAAACTCATAGTATACATATTGAGGTGTGTAAAAGAATGACACCGTTCTTATTGGAAAGTATCGAGCCATTGGAGCTCGTAATTATATTGAACTTTTAAAAGGGATACTTTATGGAAATGAAATGAATTATAAGTTTGTTGGTTTGATGGAAACCATTTATTTTAATATAATATTTGTTTAATTTTTATATCTTCCTTGTTCACTTTGAACAAGTTTAGAAGGATTTGGTCAATAGTTTATTTGTTTATTTGTTTGTAGCGCCATAAATTTGGGTTAATTAAATGTGTTAAAATAGGAGTTAACCCCGAAAATCCCGATTTGAGCATTGCTGGCATACTGTGATTTGCATATTTCTTGCTGGAAGGGCACAATATACATACATAAATTATATATATAAACATTTTAACTGACGGTGGTTTTGGGGTCCAGGGGATGTGAAACGTGATGATATGTCGAAATTTTCCGGAAGTCGAAACATGGTACCCATTGCAATAGTTAACTTTCTAATGAAATCTACCTAACACAAACAAATATTATTATTGCCCTTCATACTACGAAATGGAGACTCTTTGCTCCTTGCGTCATCTAAAAGTGGGTAAGAATTAAACAAAGCATGCTATCAGAGCATGTCATCAACAATAAGGGTGCTCGACCCACGAGTTAATCACCTCCAGTCAGCCACTGGCTCCTGTCAAGTCTAAACGTGTTGTTTCTCTTTAAATCATCCCTTCCAGGAATGTCTCTTATCAAGCACATTGCATTGGTCCAGGCGAAAAGTCAGTAATATCAAAGTTAAAAAGTGGTTATGATGTAATTGTAGTTATAACCAGCGTCGGTTTAATAATAATGAGCTTTCAAGATTTATGGGTTATTATTATTACTATCGTCGTTTAGGAGTATCTTAGTTATGAAGAATGACCTACTACGCAAGGCTGATGGAACAAAGAATAATCATAACAGTGTACTCGTGGCCTCTGCCTGTTACAATAACACAATCTTATAGACATTAGTCGTAAGTCTGTACCAGATGCTTACGAGATATGTGACCCGACAAGTCACGACTATCATGTGCTCTAAGTGGCTCCAATACAATAAAAATATAATTCTGGTCCACAATAACACAACTTCCAGATGGACGTTCAAAGCTCCATCGAACCATTCGAGAAGTATATCATCGCGTCCCTCAATTGGATCACGGGAGAGGTAACCTCAGCAGTCCACAATTTGAATCTGCTGGCATGCACCAAAAACGGAAACCTTCCCACTATCCTCGTGTCATAACACGGCAAAACATCTATCACCTTAAATGAGAATACAAGCCTTAATGAACAAAAGCCTGGTTCATTCCTAAGAATTACTCTGATAGTATCAATCATAATGTAATAATCATCCTTCATTCGCTTACAACAACATGCGAATATAACAAATCAATGGAAGACGTGACTCTCCTGTCACCCGGTACACAACAATTTACTGTGACATAATCTGCATTCCAATCGAGCACCAAGAATGTCGCGATAAAAATTTCCTTCTAGCAAATACAAAAGAGAGTTATGTCGTGAGTCAACTGTCTCGTTCGGAGACGTCACGTGGCTGCTGGGAAATGTAACTGTAGTGTAACCTTGAGCACCGACATCTGTCATACTGGGGGGGGGGGGGTGAAGTCATTGCTCATAGCAGCACCTTGCATCATTGCGTGTCAATGTTTATCAAAACTTTATGAAGACGTGTATATTTCACTGAATAATGTTCCTAGTTTTCATCCATTACACTTGATAATATTATAACACTGTTCTTTATATAAGAGGCATACAAGTTCTCTTTCAAAAAACATTAGTAAACATGTGCTAGCTATTAACTTAGAAAAGAGTAGCAAAACAAAGACATGCCTACTCTGAAATATCTTTGGAAGATATTCCATGTATGACAAAAATTATTATAATCAAAACATTGTGGGCTATGCACTTCAAAAATTTAAATGTTCTTCTCCTGGGGTGTTAATTGCAAATGATACGATTAAAGTGTAATGATACGTTTAGAGTGTGTTAACCTACTGTTCGGTGCTGCTCCCTATATTAACGGTAGTTCACCCAGTGCCCACGTACGGCAGCGCCCGTAGCACGGTCGGGTATCTTACGCATTCCGTGTAATGCCATATATTTGTCTTCATGAGCTCCTTGTCTTATATTATTGTATATTGTCCTCTTATGTTCCAGTTAGTTTTAAGATAATAAACGTCGTAATTAAGTAAATGTGGAATTCCCTTATGAGCTACCACCTACAATCACTCTCATTCACTATTATGATTCGGCTCAAATCTAGGTTCTGAGTCCATACAAAAATATTCACAATAACGTTGTAGATGCGTAAACTTCACTGCATCAAAATGATACGACCGTTACAGTGGCGTACTCAAATGTTTCATTAATGGAAGCTTCAAAGCAAAACTGTGCTTTGAGCAACACCCGATTAAAGTAAATTAAAGCTCCATGTTATAGATTTACGTCCATTCTGTGGACTTCACAATGTTACAAATATCGCACCCGGGTTGAGCCAGTGGGGTGTCTAACTCTAGACATGAGCTAACACAAAGCATGTGGAAGCTCATAAGAAAGAGAAATTCGTCGTCAGTGGCGTCTACAAGAAATAGAGAAAAATCCTACCTAAATGACTGTTATGCTTACGGTTGTCTAAAACTTATCCAAGTGAAATTATACGAAAACTCACGGCGACTGTTGTTCACCTCTAACCTTATCAGGTATCATTTGAGGGGTCATTCCTTCGTTCCAGGAGTAAAATTCTTCCTCCTCGGCCATGGTTAACGAAATCCTTGTATCGGCTTCCATCCTGTGGTGTCGTTAGGTGATCAACGGCTCCTCCATACTGGTGTTTAAGCCCTCGTCGCCATCCTCGTGGTACAGGGGTTAAACTGCATGTGAATTAGTTCCTACATCTTGAAGTTCTCGTCGAAATTATGGTACAAATTAGGTGATAATTCACTGATTTTAATATTGGTGGCACTTTGCAACACAAGCTTTACACTTGGCTAGCTTTATACAAAATTGGCCATGTGCCTGCTTTCACTGAAGCTATATTTTTCACACAGATTCAATATTTATAGTAAAGCACAATCACTAGGATATCATTGCAATCCGTTGATTTTAATGACCCACACTTGCACGGCGTGTTTCTTATTAATTATAGAAATATTGTAGTGATTAATGGCAAGTAATATTGCTCATATTTCAACACTTTAAACAATTTTCGTAGGACACTCTGTTCACCATGTGGTATCACGTTGCACATGTGCTTCTTAGCACAAACATTATCAATTTCACAGTTTTCTTCAAAATATCACACTCCCGTGATTAAACTTTGGAAAATACGTTTTGCACAAGCACTTTAGTACTTAAATTATACTGGATGCTTCTATAATCCGTAGATTATGGACACACTTGTCCCGTTGTAATAACGATGCACCATCGGTCTACTTGACCGGACCAAAAATATACGTCCGTGCGTCTCAAGCGCACAAAGGTTGTCGCTTCTGCCTGGCACGACGAGTTCCGGCTTCGACTACCGTCGAAGTCATTTAACAACTATTCTCATGTGCTTTGCGTTCCTTCGATGAAATACTTTTATTACCAAAATACAGTGAATATTAATCCAGTTTAATGTTGCTTATAATGCAGAATTACTTATTATGCTTCATTCAAATGTGCACATCGGAGATAAACATCTGCGATCATGAATAAAATAATCCAGGCCTTCAAATAAAGTCAAAAGTTCTCCTGAAGCTGAGACAAGCTTCTGGGGTGCGTTTAGTAATTCATGGTTGAAGTATTCCATGCATCTCTGAAAAATCATCACCAGCATGAGCTTAGGCGGGCTTACTAGTTTACTGATATTACACGAGTTGAATTAACTTTTTCGTAGCTTTTCAGTCGGTCAACACGATTGTGCCCAATGATAGTGCGGGCTACAAGATACAAATATATAAAAACACTCCTGGAAAAATTACATGTATTGGTTAATATTCACAATTACCTAATTGGGCTACATTGTTACTCAACCATAAGCAATGATGGTTGATTGGTTCTATTACTGCTTTTCTTCTTAACTGTGAGAGGGATATTGGGTGTTTCATGCTACAGGTCCGAATCTTAATATATAATACGCTAAGGTGTATGTTACACAAAACTCATGCTCCTAAACCAGTGATAGTTAGAAGGTGTGGTTTCTACCAACATCTTTCAAATCGTCTCAATAGTACAGGAACAATCTTACATTTTTTGAAAAGTCAACGGGATTATGTTTATTTGTTTCTTTATAAATTGCTCGTAAACAAATAAACAAGACGGTAACCGCTGCCAGAAATGTTTCTCGTCCAGCCCGTAAAGCACTAAATCCGGTCGGGTAGTCTGTACAGATGGGGCGCACGCAACCTATTATGTTAGAGTTCTCGCACGGGTCCGCTGGTATTAACTAACATATGAAATTTTTTTCAAGGAGTTTTTTTACAGTATATATTTATATCTTGTACCCCACCCATTCATTGGGCACAATCGTTATAACCGGCTAAATAGCTACAAAAAGTTAATTTGTATAGGCAACACTGAGAGAAGAATGGCTTCAAATCTCTACGAGTTGAATTAAGTAAATTATCGAAACTTTAATGGTCCAGTTTTAGTTAGTAAGACTAGAAGTTAATATAATCTAACCGAAGTAGTTCCCTTCATTCGTGTACCGCAGTTAGGAGTACATTACTGGCCAGCCTCTATAATTGCTGGTAACCTTAGAACGTTCCACATAAATGCTCACATATTTATGATCTAATATTCATTAGCGAATACAAATTCCCGGTACATGATTGCAGGTGTAACAAAAAAAAATTCAGCATTTGCCTGGTGTTGAAAATGGGAAACCGCGGAATACCTTATCAAGGCCGGCCGACCGTGGGTCTCGCAGATAGCTTGGCCCCTAGCTACAGATGTCGGTTATAATCTCTATATCATAACAATTATAGATGGCGTGCATGCCACGTCTTCAGACATGAATTCCTCTAACTCGTCACAGAATGATCCAATTTCTGTGAAACCTGATGTAAAGCATCAAATCTATGTGTTTTAAATTATAAAAAGCAGACATGATCTTCCCTAAAGAAAAAGTGATGTGTTCGTCATTGTCATTGTCAAGTGATCCTGCACAATGTCCCACTTTTCCGCCCCTTAAAACAAAGATAACTATCTAACAATGTCTCGAATATTCTTCTCAAGATCTATGGAGTAGCGGCAAGTATTCATATCACCCCGGAGGTCCGGGTTCGATACCCAGCTCTGCCACGAAATATAATTCTGGTCTGAGACAAAACTGAAAAGAGTCATCCTGATAATGGTTTCCCGTTGCAACTCCACATCTACTCCAGGCGAATGCTGCGATGATTCCTTACTAATGACCACAGCGGCCGTCTCCTTTCCAATCCTCACCTGAATTAAAAATACACACACTAATACAGCCATCACAAAAACACAGCTTATCCGACTAAATGCCGGCCCTGTGGTTCAATTCCCGGCTCCGTCAGGGATTTTAGAAACTGACGAGGGGGCTGGAACGGGGTGCACTCAGCATCGTGAGGACATTTGAGTAGCTACCTGACAGTGAGGCTGCACCCCGATCATGAAAACCAAGATTAACGGCCGAAGGAACCCGATGCGCTGATCACGCGTCACCCCAATATCTGCAGGCCGAACGGCTGCCAGCGGTCGCTTGGCAGGCCTAGGCCCTTCCTGGTCTATATTGTCAGGGGTTATTATATATTATTATTATCAGACTAAATATTATACACTCACACAAGTACTCGGAGCTAAATTGTCATGATGCCCAAGCTCCTTAAATGAAACAAAAACAACAACTCGTATTGATTGACTATAGTAGTGATAATGAATTTGTCGAGGGCTCTAATCTGTAGAAATATATTTTCACAACTCGTGTCCTATTAAAGCAATCGGAGTTGGACATAACATAATTTTCAAATTAACAGAGCAAGCAAGCATTATTACATCAAAACATTGTTCCTTGAGTATTTGTTTCATTGAGCTTGACCAACGATAACGTGCTATTACCAAATATTAGACTATATTAAAATATCCAGCAACCAACTCTTGCTAATCTGTGGCGCTCATCACCACCTTTTAAGACAATTCGTATCCTGTCAGCATTGAACATTCAGCTTGGTCCCCCCTTATCACTGTGCTCGTCTTGTAGGAGAATTGGACACATCTGCACGAGAGACGACCGGTCGGCAGCGTCCTTACAAGCTCCACCCTACCGGAGATTATGACACACATCATCAACCGGGAAACTGAGGGGAACTCTACAAGCCTTTCACAGCTGATTAGTCTTTTATTTTCTTGGAGCCTTGTGTTCTTG
Organism: Meconema thalassinum; assembly: GCA_946902985.2. Lineage (NCBI taxonomy): Eukaryota > Metazoa > Arthropoda > Insecta > Orthoptera > Tettigoniidae > Meconema > Meconema thalassinum. Next base: position 591,937,581 of record OX336390.1, read on the forward strand.
TTTTGTTTAGCGCAAGCTCTGAGACTGTGAGAACCACCTTCATGCCCTACCAAGTACCCCAGCACCATTAAATCAAATTTAATAACACTAATAATAATAATAACAACAATACATCTCTCATTCCTTTTACTATCTCTCTCTCCCTCTGAAATAGCTAGGGATTCGCCGCTCACCAGGCATGATGCAACTGCTTGCATGACTCATGCAGATAAGATATATTTACGTGTGGACAGTCGAGTCGAATCAGAATCATTCGTATCAATTCATGAAAAAAGGGAAGTCCAATTATTTCAACCGTGCATAAGAACGAGTAGTTCCGTAAAAACTAAACAGTCTATTTTCATATATTCTACTTATACTGTATGTTTCTGGTTGCTTCATCACCTCGCCGCGTGATTCACAGCCCGCCCCCAGGCTACCCCTGCCTCTGTGTAACCAGCGGCTTGCGCAACAAGGCAGTGGTAACAAAGAAACCGTCTCGAACCTTCGCGGCCCACCTGGTGTTGGATTTCTCGGGAAGGTCTGAGGGTAACCTTGAACCCTGGCCTACTCTGGAAACTTCTGGTGAGTCATCCGCCCCGATATATAAGACGACCCTGCCAGTGGGAGACGATTGTGCTTTGAGCGAGTGTGTTTTTACTGAGCGACAGAGGTATTGTGGCGAAGTGCCGTGCGAATTGTGACACCAAGTGAGGCTGATTCTCCGGACAGTGAAGCAGTGTGAGTCATACAGGAACTGTGTTTGACAAGCACTTAGTGGTGAGCGACACATAATGTGACAGACTGTGGCTTTTGTACTCGAGGAAGATTGCGGTTATTTCTAGCGAGGACACGGATCTAGTTAGTGAAGGGTCATCTGCTCGAGAAAGTGAAAGGGTGAGTGTTCTCCCCAAGGAGGTCACTTAAATGACATTGCTAATGGTTTCTGTGTGTTCATTGTGTGGTGTATATTTCTGACCTGCAATAAAACTAACATTTCTTTTAAGGACCATTTGTGTTGTGCTTTACCTACTGCGATCCAATTAACGAACTTGCTAGTAGGGGTAGCACGTTACAATATCATAATCAATACGGGAAAATTTAGAATAATGACTAAAGTCATAGATATTCATATTCTACTTATGTTAATTGCATTTATCTACATACAAAATTTTCGTTTGCTGTAATAGATTCGTAGATATTGAAACCGTCTAAATATTTCGTATGGTCGCCATGTTGGATAGGCCATATTTCTTGTGTATTAATCATGCGATCGAAATCAACGTTTGAATAATGAACCTATGCAATAATCCTCATCTAATTGTACATAACTATGGCCTACATATTGAGCCCATATGAGCTCCTGTTGGTGATAACTTCTAAGGAAATATATTTTTCATACGCCACTGATATACAGAACACACTCCGGAAGCTTTGAGCTAACTCTCATCTTGATTTTGACTTTGGTACTGCATGATATTCCTGGAAGCAAGCAACTATATTTCCATCTTGGATATTAAATAATAAATCAATTGTAATTCTGCGTATTTTACCACGTCATGGTGGGTTTATGAGGTATTAAAACCCTGGATTGGTATTTTTCCTCGCAGATATGCGAACAAGGGTTGAATAGTCGCTACACGACTCATTACGTTCCTTCTAGAACTCAGAACATCGTCCGATGCGACGACGCACTAACCAAAAACTCCCATGTCTGCTCGACTGTGGTGCAGACGTGTGTCTGGGGGAGAGTTCCCTGTGAAGATTGTGAATCCATGACATAAGTGAACCTGAGTGCGAGCAGTATTGTTCAAACGTTGCTAAAATTTCTGTTTTACGCCGTGTTGACGAGTGGACGTGCGGAGAAGGCACAATTATAGTGAAAACTGTATTTTTTTCACCAGCGCGTGGTATATTTCGTGCTATCACATCGTGCTATTTTCAGCGTGATCACGCCACGAGGTGTGGAAAAATCTATTACAAAGGTCCCGTAAGCATTGCTTAGTTTCATTTAGACTTACATCGATTTATGAACTCAACAGAAACAGTTTCTGGCATAATTCACAGTGAACGATTCCGACGATTTGTGTCCATTGTGTTGGCTATAGTACTTACTTTGTTAGTGGAACACCAACCGCGTGTTCGTAAAGCCAGTGGCAGAGATGGAGGGCAATTTTACTGGTCTGCAGAAATGTGTACAGCCGGTGTCTTGTCAGAGACCCAGTATAACGCAGCATAAATTCTGTGATAAAATTTGACCCTCGAGGAATTAAGATCGATCAACTGAATTGACAAGTGGACGACATGTTCATACTTACTTACATGAGGTACAACATGGAGTAAGACATCCCGTGAGGGAGATGTTGGGAGCAAAGACCTAGCCATGAGGAAGAGGAAACGCAGGATTTATAAGGGTGGACGAGGGTAAACCCAAATACCATGGAGATGATAACCCCTAAATTCCAGGGTAAAAATGAGGTCCAGCTCGTCAAGTATGTGAGTCCTGTATTTCATTGACTGTTCGGGGTTTTTCTTCAGTAGACTGGATTTGAAACCGTAGTATAATAGCAACCATTAGGCAGGGCTTTGATTGACTGTGATGTTTAATTCATGTTTCTCTTTAGCTTTGGACAGCTTGGTCATAGTTTAGATTGTGAGACACCCTGTGGGATCACTATGCTTGGTGCAGTAATGGCTACGCCCTAACCTATAACTGAGAAGCACCCACTAATTCGTCATAACTCTATGAATATTTTCTTCAGCCAGTAGGAGCTGAATTGTACACAGTTTGAAGATGGCAGAGGCATCCCAGTTCAAGTTTTGACATTCTTTTTTCTCTGTTTACTAATTGGGCGCATCATTTGGTGGAGTGAAGTCTCAGCCACCACCTTGATTGAGGATTTATTTGATGTTCATGTGTAGCTCAGAAGCCACATCATTCCAGGTTGGAATATATAGGAATGAATACAGTTGGTTTGAGAAACTCTGTGCTATGCTTTGTAAGCATCATCGTATCTGTTTGAAGAAACAAGGAAGTGTTAGTGTTGTCATTTTATGGTTAATTTGTGTCGAGGGAGGACACCCACGTTTTTCTGAGAGTTAATAGAAGGTTTGTAAATAGAAGTAGAGATGTGTGATACTTTCATGTTGAACCAGAGGGGAATATAGGATCTTCGAGTGTCAAAGCTCATAGAGAGAGCTGTGATCTCTGCAACTTCATGTTGTTTGGATTTAAACTTTCATTTTTTAAAGAATAGCTGAATGTTAGTGTAAAGATATAAGTGAAGGATATATGAATCTGCGTATATTTGTTAAAGAGCCACATATAGGACTGTCTTAAGTGAGCTCGAAATAATGTGAAGTGTATTCTGATTTTGTAGGAGCAAGGGCTTCGCGTGAAGTGTGTCACATGAGAACCGAGATTAGCAGGACCTGTTAAATTCAAGGTCGCGCTACTGTTGCGAGCTTATATTACCCATGATGCATAGGGCTTTTCTAGTGAGACTAACTGTAATAAATGACACTCGACTACACGTTCTACAGTAGAAGGAATGTTTGTCTCATTACTAAAGCCACGGTATAAATATAGGTCACAGCTGATAGCTGGTATTTCATAGGTTGACAGTAATGTCACTAGTTAGGAAGTCGTTGATGTGCACGACTGTTTAAACGTACTGTTTCATTAATTGGTAATTTACGAGATGTTTACCCCTATAATTAGCATACTCTCGGTTTTTGCAAAAAATGAAAGTAGACTTATGAGATCTACACAGGGCCAAAAATTGTGTGTCTATGTGTGTACCCTGAATGTATGACCCCACCCCGCCCCCTTCCCCCATCAAGTCGAACACGGTGAAACCGAATTGAACAATATTTGATACAGAGATAGAACTACAAAAAGGCACCTCAGTGTCATGTTTTATATCACCGCAATCTTGACGGAAACGTAATGGCGGCCACCCAAATGTTAAAAGCTTGAATCAAATTACGGCCAACCTAATCATCTGATCTCTACCAAATTTTACAACATTATACTTTAATGTATGAGGAAACTTTTGATTAAACTCCAAGGTCATCAGCCCAACACTTAGTGGATGGTGGCCAGGTATGTGTGCAAAACGATTCCCCCTATCTATTCAAACACGCTGAAAGTGAATTGAACAAAATTTGGTACAGAGGTAGAACTAGCAAAGGACACATCAGTGTCGTGTCTTATATTGCCGCCATCTTGACGGAAAGGTAATGGCGGCCACCCAAATGTTAAAAGCTTAAATCAAATTACGGTCAACCTCATCATCTGATCTCTACCAAATTTTGCAAGATTATACCTTTATGTATAATGAATCCTATGATTAAAATACAAGGCCATCAGCCCAATACTTTGCAGATGGCGGCCATGTATGTGTGTAAATCGATTCCCCCTATCTATTCAAACACGGTGAAACCGAATTGAACAAAATTTGGTACAGAGGTAGCACTAGCAAAGCGCACATCAGTGTCGTGTCTTATATTGCCGCTATCTTGATGGAAACGTAATGGCGGCCACCCAAATATTAAAAGGTAAAATCAAATTACGACCAACCTAATAATCTTATCTATACCAAATTTTGCAACAACATACCTCCAGGTGGGAACCATACTTTGACCAAACTACAAGATCATCAGTCCAATAGTTTGCCGATGGCGGCCATGTATGTGTGCAAATTGATTCACCCTATCAATTCTAACATGGTGAAACCGAATTGAACGGAATTCGGTACAAAGATAGCACAAGAAAAGAGCACCTCAGTGCCATGTTTTATATCGCCGCCATCTTGATGGTAACGGATTCGTGGCCACCCAAATGTTAAAAGCTTAAATCAAATTACGACCAACCTAATAATTTGATGTCTACCAAATTTTGCAACACCAACCCTTTTTGTGGGAAGCAGCCCTTGATTGAACTACAAGGTCATCAGCCCAATAGCTTGCAGATAGCGGCCATGTATGTGTGCAAATCAATTCCCCATATCAATTCAAACACGGTGAAACCGAATTTAATGACATTTTTTTTACAGAGGAAGCACTAGCAAAACGCACCTCATATTCATGTTTAATATCCGTATAGCACGTTGTATTTCAACAAGCCAGTACAACCAACATTCAATTATACTCCTTGAAGGGGACAAAGTGTTATAACAATACACATGCATTTAGGAGAAAGTAGGCTATATGTTCTTTACTGAACATCTTGTTTTGATTATTTGACCAGACGATTGTATTAAGTTAGCAAGTGATGTTATTGTTGTGTCCGTGGGGAGACACGTTAAAGGGTAAGTGTTTGTTCGCCCTCAACCAGTATAGGTATTATTCCGGTGATGATCCCTTTTTTATCACATTGAACCGAGGTGTTTTAGATACTTGTAGAGTAGCTTAATTGGTGATTTTTATAGCCCATGTTATTATGCTGACTATGGTGCTAGTCACATAGTTTGTTTTCTGTGAGTATATCTTCAGAAGGGACTTGCAATGGTATTCAGAGTGTGTCGTGAAGGTCAACTAGGATGTAAATAATGCTGCGAGGGAACTAAACGACAAAATAAACTGAAACTAAATCATGAAACCTAATTGTCATAAACCGAAGGTCTAAAATGTTGTTATCTAATTTGTTGCTAATCTAAATTTTGAGCTTAATTTTGTTGTTGGCCGACGCATTGAACTGACCATTTCTGAATGGCAAAGATTCTATTTTATGAGAGCTGACACTTTTGCAACGAAGAAATCACTGGCAACCTTCAGTTCGTAACTTGTGGGACGCTGTGATTTACTCGATGTTAGTCGCAGTTCTTACTGCGCTTTTGCCAACGTAAATGCATGCTTCAGATGACGATTAGATGCAAACAGCATCATAATCAGTGTAGGTAGTTTTATGAAAAATAAAATTGAGTGTCTTATTTTTGTGTGTGTGATTCCTTATTTCCTGTACTCTTGTGTGTACTAGTTTAGATTTGCTTGCTCATGTCAAGATAGGATATGAATGCTATTATAGATTTGATTAATTTTTGATACGGACGCTTCTCGCCGTATTTTCATTTAATTAGGATTTAGCCAAATGATTATACTGTAATTTAATTGATTAAATACGAAAGTGGTACTGTACCCGTAAATTCGGGAAGATGCCTGTTGGAAATCCATAGCAAAAGCTGGAATGTTTATTTCTAAATGAGCTCCGGCTAAAAATCCATCAGAAATTGCTCCAACAAGGTATTTGGGAATCTACACAGTATTGATCAGTGGTATCGTGAATATACAACAAAATACACTGGCTCAGCTGAACACCTACCTTTAGTTTCTCGGGGTCTCTGCAGGGACTTAGCGCCAACCTAAAAAAGGCTTCACGATACCACTGTTTCCATTATATTTAAAATAAATCACTCGAAGTCAACAACGAAAAACGAACTGAGTAAATTTATTATAACAATGGTAAACTATAACTAATATAAACAATAAATAACAATAATTAATAAATTAATTACACACATTCATACACACAGCTCTACTACAACAAATACACTATTGAATTTACTATGCTGTCAGTTAAATAGCAACAAATTTTGACTGACCTGAGTCTACTAGAAATATTTAAAACGTTTAAGACAAAATAATTGCGTGCCAAACATTCTTGAAGAGCTATAAAAAGCCGGCACGCTTCTCGTAACACATCTGGCCGCGCGCTCTCATTCAAAGAATGACACACATTCTCGATCAGCCGTGAGGCTGTCTTGCTTTAGAAGGCTGTGGACCGCTAACAACTGTCCACATTATATAATAGACTGGCCTTGAAAAATTTAACGGGAATACACATCCCAGAACATTTACTGTGACCGCGCTGTGCAGCGAACAGTCGCCGTGTTTAAATTTACATTTTCTCTATATAAAACTCGTCATATCTCACGCACCTTTCAAACTATCAATCTCAGATTTTAACACTAGCATTCATACACTCCCTCTCGACATTCATGACTGCCGGAGTTGTTCAATAATACTTAACATCTTCAAAAGCACTCATTCTAAAAACATTCATTCAGAAATACACTATAATTCAAAAAATATCGAACATGATTACAGAATTATTTGCCTAACTAAATAATTGCGAAAATATTTACAAAAACTGAATCGTTATGTTTGACGTTATAATATAGAGTCTTAACTCTCTTTCAACAATCATACTACTCTTTCTTCCATATACAATGTGATCTTCACATATACATTCCTAAACATTTATCAATGTTTTTATACTGCACACACTTTGTCGTAATTAGTTTTATAGACAATATCAGTCATATGCATTCAACCACCAACAGTCAGTTGCACGTAAATACTGAATTCCGTGTTAATAAAAGTTAATAAATGTATTAGTGAACATATGTAGACAATTACTTACTCTAATTATTTTCCGCTTATCAACTCTCTTGTCATCACTGCTTTTGTCGAAAATTTACATTAATGTGGGAGTTCTCAACACAATGACTCCTTTTCTATGAATGCCATGTTCTTCCCAAAAGAACTATACTTCAATAACTTCCCTCCAATGCGGTAAAACCTTCGCATGAGTACACACATCTCTCCATATAACCTCATATATCCACAGTATATGGTATTAAATTCATATCCACTATGTTGAACAATTTTTAACACAATCATTGTTACCAACATCTCTTCTGTAGGAATTGCATTTACATTACTGGCATTATCTTCAGTATTGTAACACTCAATCGCTGGCATATTGAACTCTTCCTTCATTTCTTAAAAGAAACTTCCTTTAAATAAACAACTGTTGAGGTTGACTAAAAATGTCATTTTGCTATCTATGGAAGTTGGTAACCCGCTGCTCTTTTGTTTAAAAAAATAAAATATACACTGCGGCAAAGTCGTTACGTGAAAAATAAGTGTAAGTTATGTCTGTTTTATTTATTCAATCAAACAATACAATCTAATAGAATCTAATAGAAGTTATCTAAAAATATAAAAGATAAGATTACTTCAACAGGTCATGGGCTTCAGACACGCTCATTGAGCTAAGAGGATCATGAAAATCAAGAAATAAGAATTATCAAGACCAGCGTCCCAGCAAACGATGACTGAAGAAGATAGTGTGGGTGAGTTTAATGGTTTTACCATTCTAAAAAATGCAGAAAACTATATTTTATGGGAGCTAGATTTAACAACGCTGCTCCAATCCAGGTATCCCCTACCTTTCCTGAAAGGAACTGCTACAAAACCAGATACGGATAAGGCAAAGGAGTTGGAACAATGGGAGGCCAAGGATGCAAAAGTTAGGTACTACATTCTCAAGACAATAGATTACTCTTTGAAACCTCTAGTGCTAACTTGTGAAACATCAAAATCGATGTTCGATCTCCTAACAAAAATATACAAGAGAGACACCGAACAACAGAAGTATCAGCTATTGTCATATTTCTGCGGATACAAGTATGATAACAACAAAACCCTGATGCAAATATTTCTGAAGTAAGAAATCTAGTGGCAAGACACAGGAGTCTAAAAGAAGACATTAGTGAACAGATGGTAATCACCAAAATAATTACCACTCTGCCAGGCCAATACGGATATTTTAATACAGTGTGGGAGGCCACACCCGCTGCTGAGAGAACTCTGGAAAATCTCATTTCAAGACTTATGATACAAGAAGAAGCAAATCCAACTCTAGAACTCTAAGTATCTTTCAAGACTAAAAAGAAATCCAACAATCAAACTCAGTGAAATGCTACAAGTGCAACAAGATTGGACATCGAGCTAACAACTGCCCTCCTAACAGACAAGATCAGGGAAGGCCAAAACAGAAGAAACAGCATCAAGCTTCAAGAAAAAGTGATCAACAGTGTAAAAATTGTAATAAAGGTGGACACGAAACCTCTGACTGCTTTGCAGGTAAAACTTTTGAACCATGCAAATATTGTGGGTTAGACAATCATCCACATTGGAATTACCACGGAGAGAAGCTGCGTAGAGAAAGGGTTCAAAATAAAGAACAGGAGCTATACGTGGTTGAAAAACAATGCCATACAACAGAAGAAAAGTCTGGAGAAGAGTTTCTTGAAGAGTTTGTTGTGGATAGTGGATGCACGAGCCATATGACCAAACAAGATGCGCTGCTCACCAACAGGAGAACAACTGAGCCTAAAAATATAAAAGTTGCAAAGAAAGGTGGGACTATGGTCACTGAACTTGAAGGACACATTGAAACCAAAGATGTCATATTTTGAGAATGTCTCATATGTGCCTGAGCTGAGTAGAAATCTACTGTCCGTGAACTGTGTCACAAATGGAGGTGGAACAGTTCTGTTTAAAGGCAACCAAGTAAAAATATTAGACAAGAATGAAAATGTCTTAATGACAGGCAATAAAAATGAAGTAGGCCTGTTCGTGATAGACATGAAAAACAACTTGGAAACTCACGTGACAAAGAAAGAAGAAACAAATACCGCCATGATGTGGCATCGGAAGATGGGCCATATCAGTACAAGATATCTGAAGAAACTGCCAGAACTCAGCCAAGGACTACCAAGCAGCCTGTCAAAATGTGAAGAAATCAAGTGCGATGTGTGCACAGAAGCTAAACAAGTAAGAGTTCCTTTCGATACTGTGAGAGCTAGAGCTACACGCCCATTGGAGATAATACATAGTGATGTATGTGGAAAGCTTGATCCACCAACATACAATGGCAAAAATTATTTTATGACAGTGCTAGATGACTACACTCATTTTCTGGAAGTGTACCTTCTAGAGACAAAGGATGAAGCTGAAGAATATCTGCAGGAATATATCACTACAGCTCAAGCTAAATTCAACATGAAATTGCACAAACTGAAGATTGCCAATGGTGGCGAGTACAACAATGATTTCTTCAAACATTGGTGCAAGAAAAATGGAACAGTGCTGGATAACACAGTTCCTCATACTCCAGAACTGAACGGGAAAGCGGAGTGCATGAACAGGACCCTGCTTAATAAACTCAGGGCTATGCTACTTGATGCCCAACTAGAAAATAACATTTGGGGGCATGCCGTCCAATCAGCAGCATATCTCCTCAACAGGAGTCCATCCTCCACCTGTGAGAAGACACCAGCAGAACTATGGTATGGCAAGAAACCAGTCTTGTCAAGAATGTTCATCTTCGGGCAAGAAGTGTACTCAAAGGTTGTACGAAAGAACAAGAAACTAAACAGTAGAAGAAACAAAGGAATATTTGTGGGATACACAACAAATGGTTACAAGATTTTCAACAATACAACCAAGAAAATCTACACTTCCCATGACATAATACCTGTGTATGAGCCCGAGAAGAGAATAGCCCCAGCATCAGTTGTCACTGTGGAAGATTTTAATGAGGATGAAAAAGAAGATGAAATAAATAATCAAGAACAAGAAGACAACGAATCAGAACAAAGTGAAGATTCTAGTAGTGAAGAAGAAGAAGATGATGGGGATGAAGAACAAGAGGATCAACAACCACGCCAAGAAAATGAACAAAACCAAAGATAAAATGTACGTCAAGAAAACCAGAGAGTTGAAGAAGAACAAGGAAGACCAAGAAGAGAGAGAAAAAAGCCTGCCTGGCACAAGGATTATTACATGGGCTCTGAATATGAAGAAAATGAAGCTCTACTAACGTATGAAGACTGCATGGAAAGTGCTGAAAAGAAACAGTGGGAAAAAGCCATACAAGAAGAGAAAGAATGTCTTAAAAATAATAATACATGGACACTGGTTCCAGAAAAATATGCCAAAGGCAACAAAATAATAACTAGCCGATGGGTATTTAAACTAAAAGAAGATGGAAGATATCGTGCTAGAGTTGTAGCTAAGGGATGTCAGCAAAAAAGAATTCTCTAGACTTTAGTGACACATATTCATCAGTTGTGAGAATTCAGTCCCTCAGTGTTCTACTCGGCATAGCAGCTATAAGAAAATATGTGATCGACATTTGACATAAAGTCAGCTTTCCTCTATGGAGATATCAAAGAAGAAATATCCATGAGACCACCACAGGGGTTTAATCATCCGGGCATGGTGTGTGCACTCAAGAAAGCACTTTATGGACTGTGACAGTGGTACAGAAAACTAAGTGATTTCCTAAATACTGAACATCTGGAACAAACAAAATCAGACAGATGTGTCTTTACTAACAAGAAAAATACCCTATTCATTGCCCTTCATGTGGACGACGGACTGATTATGGGCCAAACAGAAGAAGAAGTGGAAAATCTACTGAAAATACTGAAGGAAACTTTTGAGACTGTTGTGTGTGACCGTCCAAAACAATATTTAGGCATGAACAAAGAGATTCAGCAAGATGGAATCTCACTGTCTCAGAAGAACTACCCTGAACAGATAATAGAACGCTTCAAGCTAGTAAAATCCAAACCCAAGTCAACACCAATAGTGAAGAAAAAGACAACATCTGCTGTAAAAGAAGAGTTTGCTTATAGAGAGGCCGTTATCAGCTTACTGTATCTGTCTACCAATACTAGACCTGACATCAGTTTTGCTGTCAATCATGCAAGTAGGTATACCACTGATCCTTCCCAAGAAGATGTCATAAATATAAAAAGAACAATAAGATACTTAAAAGGCACTGCCACAAAAGGGATTAAGTGTGTTGCAAAAGAAGCAGATCTACTGAAAATTGAAGCATTCTCCGACTCCTACCTGGGAGGAAATCAAGATAGAAAGAACACAACAGGATTTGTAATAAAATATGCAAATGGACCTATTGACTGGTGCTCCAAGAAACAGACTACAGTGGCACTATCATCGGCTGAAGCTGAGTATGTGGCTGCAGCAAAATGTGTAGCACAGCTGAAACACATCACCACATTTGTTCATGGACTGCTCAACAGAAAGCCATCAGTGACTCTGTTCATGGACAATATGAGTGCCATTAATATGATCAAGTCTGGGCAGCTCACTCTAAACAGCAATCACACCGACATAAAATATAATTTTGTCAGTGATGAGTTGAGCAAAGGATGGTTCAAGATAAAGCATGTCTACACATAAATCAACAAGCAGATATCTTTACCAAGGCCCTCAACAGGGTGAAATATCAACAATTCCGAGATCAGCTTGTCATGTAAAGCAAGAAACATCAAGACTGCTGCTTTGTATATTACTTTATTGACTTTATTTGCCATTATTTTTGTGCAAATATGTATGTTTATCAAAATCTCTTTTTTACAGGGGGTATGTTGAGGTTGGCAAAATGTAATTTTGTTATCTATCGAAGTTGGCAACCCGCTGCTCTTTTGTTTAAAAAAAATACACACTTGGGCGAAGTCGTTACGTGAAAAATAAGTGTAAGTTGTGTCTGTTTTATTTATTCAATCAAACAATACAATCTAATAGAATCTAATAGAAGTTATCTAAAAATATAAAAGATAAGATTACTTCAACAAAAACGACCTTAGGCAAGTCGTGCATGACCTCCATAAGTTTACTTCACAAAAAGATACTTAATTGTCCACAGTATTGTTACATACAAATTAATAACAAGATGTTCAGTAAAGAACATATAGCCTACTTTCTCCTAAATGCATGGGTATTGTTATAACTCTGTCCTTTTCAAGGAGTATGATTGAATGTTGGTTGTAGTAGCTTGTTGAAATACTACGTGCTATAGGGATATTAAACATGAATATGAGGTGCCCTTTGCTAGTGCTACCTCTGTACCAAATTTCGTTCCATTCGGTTTCACCGTGTTTGAATTTATAGGGGAAATCGATTTGCACACATACTTGGCCACCATCTGCAAACTATTGGGCTGATATTCTTGCAGTTTGGTCTGAATATGTTTCCCACATAAAGATATGGTGTTGCAAAATTTGGTAGAGACTAGATTATTAGGTTGGTCGTAATTACATTTTAGCTTTTAACATTTGGGTGGCCGCGATTACGTTTCCGTCAAGATAGCGGTGATATAAAACATGACACTGAGGTGCCCTTTGCTAGTGCTACCTCTGTACCAAATTTCGTTCCATTCGGTTTCACCGTGTTCGAATTGATAAGGGGAATCGATTTTCACACAGAGATGGCCGCCATCCGCAAAATATTAGGCTGATGACCTATTAGTTTGGTCAAAGGATGCTCCCTCCATAAAGGTATGTTGTTGCAAAATTTGGTAGAGATCGGATGATTAGGCTAATCGTAATTTGATTTAAGCTTTGAACATTTGTGTGGACGCCATTACGTTTCCGTCAAGATGGTGGCGATATAAAACATGACACTGAGATGCCCTTTGCTAGTGGTACCTCTGTACCAAATTTCGTTCCATTCGGTTTCACCGTGTTTGAATTAATAGGGGGAATTGATTTTCACACAAAGATGGCCGCCTTCCGCAAACTATTAGGCTACTGACCTAGTCATTTGGTCAAAGGATGCTTCCTCTATAAAGGTATGTTGTTGCAAAATTTGGTACAGCTCGGATGATTAGGTTAATCGTAATTTGATTTAAGCTTTGAACATTCGTGTGGCCGTCATCACGTTTCAGTCAAGATGGCGGCGATATAAAACATGACACTGAGGTGCCCTTTTCTAGTGCTACCTCTGTACCAAATTTCGTTCCATTCGGTTCCACCGTGTTCGAATTAATAGGGGGAATCAATTTTGACATAAAGATGGCCGCCATCCGCAAACTATTAGGCTAATAACCTATTAGATTGGTCAAAGGATGCTTCCTCCATAAAGGAATGTTGTTGCAAAGTTTGGTAGAGATCGGATGGTTATGTTAGTCGTAATTTAACTTAAGCTTTGAACATTTGTGTGGCCACCATTACGTTTCTGTCAATATGGCGGCGATATAAAACATGACACTGAGATGCCCTTTGCCAGTGCTACCTCTGTACCAAATTTCGTTCCATTCGGTTTCACCGTGTTTGAATTAATAGGGGGAATTGATTTTCACACAAAGATAGCCGCCATCCGCAAACTATTAGGCTAATGACCTAGTCATTTGGTCAAAGGATGCTTCCTCCATAAAGGTATGTTGTTGCAAAATTTGGTAGAGATCGGATGATTAGGTTAATCGTAATTTGATTTAAGCTTTGAACATTTGTGTGGCCGCCATTACGTTTCCGTCAAGATGGCGGCGATATAAAAACATGACACTGAGGTGTCTTTTGTTAGTACTACCTCTGTACCAAATTTCGATCCATTCGTTTGCACCGTGTTCGAATTAATAGGGGGAATCGATTTTCACACGAAGATGGCCGCCATCCGCAAACTATTACGCTGATGACCTATTAGTTTGGTCAAAGGATGCTTCCCCAATAAAGGTATGCTGTTGCACAATTTGGTAGAGATCGGATGATTATGTTAGTCGTAATTTGATTTAAGCTTTGAACATTTGTGTGGCCGCCATTACGTTGCCGTGAAGATGGCGGCGATATAAAACATGACACTGAGGTGCCTTTTGTTAGTACTACCTCTGTACCAAATTTCGTTCCATTCGGTTGCACCGTGTTCGAATTAATAGGGGGAATCGATTTTCACACAAAGATGGCCGCCATCCGCAAACTATTACGCTGATGGCCTATTGGTTTGGTCAAAGGATGCTCCCCCCAAAAAGGTATGTTGTTGCAAAATTTGGTAGAGATCGGATGATTAGGTTAGTCGTAATTTGATTTAAGCTTTGAACATTTGTGTGGCCGCCATTACGTTTCCGTCAAGATGGCGGCGATATAAAACATGACACTGAGGTGTCCTTTGCTAGTACTACCTTTGTACCAAATTTCGTTCAATTTGCATTCACCGTGTTCGAATTGATAGGGGGGACAGACATTCAGAGTACACACACTCACACACACACACACACAGACTCACACACACACATACACACACACACACTGACTCACACACACACATACACACACACAGACAGACACACTTTTTTCGCCCTGTGTTGATCTCATAAGTCTACTTTCATTTTTTGCAAAAATCGAAAGTAGGCAAAAATACTATTTCGTCCACCTTTCTGATCTAGCTTTAAATTACACGCCTATGCAATGTCATGTCCACAATATGACGTGACACCACATATAGTGTATAAATAACCACATATGTTATTTATCATGTCCGTTAGAATTCATTATTGACTAGGGAAAACCAGCTTCGAATCCCTGTCGTAAGATAAAAATTATCTTCTCTAAAGTTTTTTTTTCCTAATCCAATTAAATGATCTCTTAGCTTTCACAATTAAAGTAAGGTTTGATAATTCCGCAATGTGTCTCCTTTCGATACACCGAATGTCTATGAGTATATGACTTCTATCATGTCCTGACGAATATTTCTTGTCAGAGCGACGTAAAGTTCATAGTAATTATGATGATATAACAATATCATTCGTGGTTTCTTCTGTTCATGATGATTTCTTTACAATGAGGTGCCCAAATTAAATTACTTAAAATATTTTAATTGGAATCTGCGACTAAATGTCTACAGCCTTAACTCAAAACAAAATTCAAAACGCCGAAAGTTAAAATGACTGGTCTTAAATATGGAATACTGATTCCTTAAACAAATAAACATGTCAGTTGAGAAACGAATCCGTAGAATAAATGTAAAAATGATGAAAGACGATCATCTCAAATGATCTTGCAAAATAAAATCGTGTTACACACATGAAGAATAAATATATGTCGAAACATGGAAATACATAAAATATGGAGTAAAACATTGTCTCAGAATGTCACTAAATAGCTCTCAATATAAAAGTAAATAACACTGCTACCTTGTCAGACGATATCTAGAAGATCAATTTAAGTATTTGGGAAAATACTTAGATGTTCCTCAATCCAAGATACTGAGTTGGATCTCAGTTCGTTTCCTCGGACCAGCGACCTCGGATAAGGAAAGACGTTTCCTCTCCGGTAATCACCAACCACCGTCTGGCATCGAACGACATCCTTCTGGCATAATTCATCTGGGTTGCCGGGACCTTCCCTGGGCATCTTGACAAATCTTCTAATGTTTTATCTTCTTTCTTCGTCATAGTTCAGGGTCATCGTTGAGTAATTATCGTAGAAATATTCATACAGATGGTTAATGAAATAATTCTAGAGCTCGTAGTTGTTATATACAGTTCGTGAAATTACGTGAATGCACAAGATGTAAGAGTACATAACGTCTACATTCTGAACTATTCTGGTTAACGAAGCTCCATGTTGCATCTAAGTCTCTGCTTCAAATATGTCCCTCACACATAACGTTCTTATCACATCATCGCAACATAGAAATACATATCGAACAACAAGTCCTGATGAATATTAGCAGTCACAGTGAAAATGTATGTATACTGCTCCTATGTATAAGTAAAGGCACTGTTACTCACTTGGTTTGTGTTGCTGTTGTCTCGTTTCAACTAAAATGCTATTAGCTTCTACGTCCGTCACTTTTCTATGTCACTTTTAAAAAGTTTATAACTACGAAACTATACAAACTGTGACGCTTAAATTTCAGTAAATACTAGAATACAGTTTGTACTGTCTTATTATACAATTGGCCGAAGTCTATTCTCAATTATATGTGAGTTAATGCAATATCAAAAACTTGCGAACTTCTCCTAGTTTCAGAGCTCGGGATCTTCTATATCTTCCCGGCGATCGCGTTGTCTCCACGAGTGGTCTCACTACCGTACTCGGATAACCTTCGGGATCTCGGTTAACCCGCTAAACACATCTACACTCTTCGAAGTCTGTAGGAAAAAGAACCTCGATGCTTGGGTCTCCCTCTCCAAGTCGTAATTTTGGCGGCCATTTCTGACTCCCTCCATAAATTTAGCGCGCACTTTAACAATGCTTATTACTGCGTAATTAGACCTTTCAGCTCCTTTTAAAGTCTCTGTAATATTTTCCTTTAATATTCTTCTCATTACCAATGAATAAAATATCCTTCTTTGGGCCTAAATGCATAAATTCTCCTTATAATATAATTGAAGGTATTCCCGTCTTCCATAAGAGCTCTCCTCTTTGCCTGGGTGCTTATGTCCAATGACATAAATTATAACAATAATTATAATATTCCTAAGCAAATTCACTGCTGCTAAGTCGATTTCAACCTTCTAGAAGTCTCTATTGCGCAACATATCACGTGATCGGAATCTCCCTGTCTTGCTCTCCTCGCTAACACGACTGGTTTTCGTCAAGTTCCAGCATTTATATTGCCATGTTAAACTGTATCATGGGCTTGGAATGTATTCTCATTTAAGTCCCAAATGATTCATTTTTCGGGGGCAGTACCAACGTAATTTAGAGTATAATTATTGGTGCTATTAAATGTAAATCAATTCCTGTGGCATGTCGACGATTAATTCCTTTTATTGTGGTAAATTCTAATGATGTCACTATTCGTATTATTAACAATTTTTCCTGTAGTTGAGTTGGGATTTCATCACGTCATATTTCAAGCTTTTTTGATCTTTCGATTTTTGTTAAAAGGACATTCGAGAGGGTTTAATTTAACTTCTCTTCAGACACGATTATTTATTTCTTTTATTTTTATTAGCTTTGCGGACTAGCCGATTTCCAACCCTCCGAAGTAGGATAGGGGCTTGTCTTCTATTGAATAAATTGTTACGAAATTTTACTTCAGGCTGGACCTTATTTGCCAGCTTTGTGTTTAGGGTGTACTTCTTTGGGCATGTCTATGACCCTTTCCCCCGTTACAGCCCGATACCCCGGGTTATTGGTCTCGTACCGGAGCTGGCCTAAGGAAGTACATCCGATCATCTCAGGGCGTGTGTTTTGAAGATGGGGGTATCTGGAATGCTATCTACGGTTGGTGGTACCCCGACAACCTCGTCTGACGGGCGCAATATATCAAAATCCAACATGGCGGCAATCCAAAATATTCAGAAGTTTCTCGATATCTATTAATCTATGACAGCAATCAAACTGAAATTTTGTATGTTGATAGAGGCTATAAAACATAAGTTCACCTATGTGACTTTCAATAACCTGGTGAGCACAAAATCAACATGGCGGCGACGCGAAATTTAAATATTTAAATGGACGTTTCTCGCGATGTAACCATCAGAGTAGAGTGAAACTTGGTACGGTATATGCTTATGCAAATTTTAACCCACTGGCATCTACATTATTTCAATTGCATTCATAACAACAAGAATGTGGCTGCGCGAAATTTTAAAATCTCGTTTTTATTTCTTGTGTCCTAATCGTGCAATTGAAATTTGAATAATACACCTACACAATAATCTTCATGTAATAGTACATAACTCTAAGGCCTACATAATTATATACAAATCCAACCTGGCAACCATCCAAAATATTTGGATGGTTCTCAATATCTTCGAATCTATTGCAGCAATCAATGAAATTTTGTACGTTGATAGAGGCAATTAACAGGATAAATGAATATAGGCTATATAGTTCCTCAAAACTACTTTTCTTTAATACTGTACGACTTGTGCAGTGCCTGTGTGTGTAATCAACTAGTTTTCTATTGTTTCGAGAAAATATCGTAGGCCTACTGTTTAGTTCAAGCATGTAAATCGTGTTACAGAAAACAGCGTCATAGTAGACATATTTTCTCATCGTCATAAGAAAATAAACTGCGAAATGGGCGAGAGTTATTCCGTTGAAAGATAAGCAATTGTCAGCTAAAAGTAGAATTTCTTGTCTTCCATCTTTCGGCAGAATAAATTATAAATGCGGACTGTTCCGTAGTGAACGGTGAGAACGTGGATCATGCTCGTGTGAAATGAAAATTAAAACCAGAAGTAGTATCTTACATACATCCAAATTTGTCGAAATACCTATCAACTGAGGTAAAATCGTAAAAAACAGCCAGTAGGATACGTAATGAAGGCAGCATTGGAAGTGGAGTAACCATGGGGGCAATCGATACCCTTTTCACAGAGCAAATTTAAAAAAGAAAGTGACAATTGTTAAAAAATTTAATTTTGAAGAAAACAAATTATCGGATTGATCACAAATGATTGGATTATATAAGTTTATACTTAGTAATTTGAAAACATTTCGTTGCAGTCTGTACGATTTGTAGCGTTTCCCTAACTTCCCTGAATGAGCAAAATGGTCAACAGTTCAGTTAGTCAGAGGGGTGTGCCACTATCTCTCCTCATCCCTTTACTTTTAGTTGTCATTCTGTTAGTATCCAAATTTGAGTGCCATTTCTGAAAGTGGTTAATATTGAGTTAAGTTGTGTTGCTGTCTTAAATTAAACTTAGGTTGGAAACTGCAGTGTATTATTAGTATTTACTCAGTGTCGAGGAACAGAAAGGGCCTGATCATTTCGCGAATAAAACTGGACTTTATAATTTAACTAGCAACTCGCCCCGGCTTCGCCTAGTATCTTGTATGGTTTACCCAGTGGAAGTTTAAAAGGCGCACGGACGGCAGGTCTCAGACGCAATTCAGAAAAGCCGAAGTGAACAGCGAAACTCCAAACACATATACTCTTCTCTAAAGTTTAAAACCGGCACAAGTCGACAGTTTGATGCTGAACGTAGCTATGGTGATAGAGGGCTCGCTCGCTAGCTTATAAACTCACTCCGAAGCTAGTAATTTTTTAAACTCATAACTTCTCTAGGTTTGTGCCGTGTCTTGTATGGGGTTTCGCCAGCACACCAAGCTGGCTCATCAGCCAGCTCATCAGTGCCCGCACCTGGACCCCCACAGGAGTAGTGAACTAGGCGCTACCTCCCATTTTATAAAGCGCACCTGCAATTTGTCTACGTTTATGCCGTGTCTTGTGCGGGGTTTCGCCAAGGACACCAAGCTGGCTCATTAGTGGGCTCTTTGTGTCCCCGCCTGGACCCCCTCAGGAGTAGCGAACTGCGTGCTACCTCCCTTTTTATAAAGCGCACCTGTGTCTCTTAACTGCGAGAACTAAAACCTCAAGCAGCCATAACCTTCCTATGAAGGCTTCCTAAAAGATGGTATATTGGCTTTCACCGCCAGTGAATTAAATCTCGGCAGGGCACAAACCTAGAAAAAATGCTGATGTTTTAAATCACTGGCCGTGAAAGGCAATATACCCTCTTTTTTGGAAGCCTCCATAGGGAAGTTATGGTTGCATGAGCTTTTAGTTCTCGCAGTAAAGAGGCGCAGGTGTGCTTTATTAGAAGGGAGGTAGCGCACAGTTCGCTACTCCTGAGGGGGTCCGGGCGGGGGCACCAAGAGCCCACTGATGAGCCAGCTTGGTGTCCTAGGTGAAACCCCACACAAGACACGGCACAAACCTAGAAACATTGCTCAGTTTTAATTCACTGGCCGTGAAAGCCAATATGCCATCTTTCTAGTAATTTAAATTTCCATTGAATGGCAATTATTGGAAACAATGAAAACGCAAACTCATTTATAGTGTTCATGCTGAACAGTTCTTACGCCCATAGTACACACATCAAAAAAAGTTTTGCATCACCTCGGTTCCCAGATCTCCGGCATATAGACGTTGACTGTGTATATTGTATCCAAGATACAGTCCCTTTGACTGTTCATAGATGTCACTAAAACTGCTCAAAGATGTAAACAACCATGCATGAGCAGGGCCTATTAGACGGAGGGGGTACGACAGCCGATCAGTTCCAGTCATTCCACCAGGACGAAGGTACGCTGCTCATGTTGTCTGTAGTTCTACCATGCCTAGAAGGTCAATACCGCAGTTCGATCGCGTCCGCATTGTTACTTTGTGTCAAGAAGGGCTCTCAACAAGGGAAGTTTCCAGGCGTCTCAGAGTGAACCAAAGCGATGTTGTTCGGACATGGAGGAGGTACAGAGATACAGGAACTGTCGATGACAGGCCTCGCTCAGGCCGCCCAAGGGCTACTACTGTAGTGGATGACCGCTACTTACGGATTGCCGCTCGGAGGAACCCTGACAGCAATGCCACCATGTTGAATAATGCGTTTCGTTCAGCCACAGGACGTCGTGTTCAACTCAAACTGTGCGCAATAGGCTGCATGATGCGCAACTTCACTCCCGACGTCCATGGCGAGGTCCAGCTTTGCAACCCCGACACCATGCAGCGCGGTACAGATGGGCCCAACAACATGCTGAATGGACCCCACGGAATTGGCATCACGTTCTCTTCACCGATGAGTGTCGCATATGCCTTCAACCAGACAATCGTCGGAGACGTGTTTGGAGGCACCCTGGTCAGGCTGAACGTCTTAGACACACTGTCCAGCGAGTGCAGCAAGGTGCTGGTTCCCTGATGTTTTGGGGTGGCATTATGTGGGGCCGACGTACGCCACTGGTGGTCATGGAAGGCTCCGAAACGGCTTTACGATACCTGAATGACATCCTCCGACCCATAGTGCAACCATATCGGCAGAATATCGGAGAGGCATTTGTCTTCATGGACGACAATTCTCGACCTCATCGAGCACATCTTGTGAATGCGTTCCTTCAAGATAACGACATCGCTCGACTACAGTGGCCAGCATGTTCGCCAGACATGAACCCTATCGAACATGCCTGGGATATGTTGAAAAGGGCTGTTTATGGACGTCTTGACCCACCAACCACTCTGAGAGATTTACGCCGAATTGTCGTTGAGGAGTGGGACAATTTGGACCAACAGTGTCTTGATGAACTTGTGGATAGTATGCCACGGCGAATACAGGCATGCATCAATGCAAGAGGACGTGCTACTGGGTATTAGAGGTAGTGGTGTGTACTGCAATCTGGACCACAAATGCTGAAAGTCTAGCTGTATGATGGTACAACATGCAATGTGTGGGTCTCATGAGCAATAAAACGAGCTGAAATGTTGTTTGTGTTGATCTCTATTCCCTTTGTATTTAACGGTTCCGGAACTCTTGGAACCGAGGTGATGCAAAACTTTTTTTGATGTGTGTATATAGATATGTTTAACGGTATACCCTGCGTAAGCTTAAAACGCGCACGGACGACGTGTTTTCTTCGACTCGATTCACTGAAATCGTTACTGCTCGTTACAGCCGCAGTAGATAAAAAGGGACGTAAAACCAAAAACATTATTATATCACAAATGAATGGTTTTCTACAGAAACATTCCTCGAGAAATTCTTTGCAGAATGGTAAAAGCCACATAAAAATCCATTCAGTGGTTCTCGAGATAACCCGTTACATCCAAGAAACGGGGACTTTGTTTATGCTGCGTAGAGATATCAACAAATGGTTAATTTTCTAACATTTAATGTTAATGAAATGAAACACGACAACATATAGATAGGATGTTTGAAACTTTGGAACCGCACATTAGCTTTCGTTGTTTATGTCTCATTATGTCCGAGCCCTCAACTCCCCCCAAAGTAATTTTGAATCGCATCATCCCCCTCTAAAAACAAACACTAGTTACGCCACTGAGCATCAAGAGGACAAAAATGGTGAAGTTCACTATTGCTCTTGTACCGTCAGGAGCTGGCTGTTGTATTGAACACACTTTGGGCATTATTCCTAAATTAGTCTACCAATATTTGGAGTGCCAGTTCTACTCCAGAACGCGGCTAGCATTCTTGGCTGTTGCCCCGGAGGTCCGGGTTCGATTCCCAGCTCTGCCAAGAAATTTTAATTCTGGTGTGAGGGCTGGAACGGGGTATCCTCAGTCTCGTGTGGAAAAACTGAGAAGAGGCGGTTCGATTCCCAACTCGGCCATCCTGGAAGTGATGCTCCATGTTTTCCCATTTCTACTCCAGGCAAATGGTGGGATAGTTCCTAACTTAGGGCCATGGCCACCTCCTTCCAAATTTACAAATTTCACACACTAGTAGGCCTACTGACATCACAATAACACAGGTTTTCACACAAATTCCACTTGGGGCTTCAGGACCCCTAATGTAAGCAACAACAAACAATTCTTCTCCAGTACGACATAAACCCGTTAAACTCCACAAACTCGGAAATTTGCTAAATTCTGCTCATAAACTGTCGAAAAGACCTCTACTTAGTTTCGGTGAGAACATCATTCAAGGCTAATTTTTTTCAGTCTTGAGATAAGTTTCGCTTAAAAGAGTGAGACGAATAATTGCATCTCGTGGCGTTTCATTTTATCTCATTGAAGTCAAAGGATATTTCTATTTATTTATATTATTTATAAATCTAAATAAAGAAACAATTGGTTGTTGTGTTGCAATCAGCGTAATCTGGTTTTTAACAGTTGATCATGTAGCGTTGGTGTCTTGCCTCACTGGTGCTGCTCTGCGGGGAGCGCTTGAACGCAGTCAGTGATTACCACGGCCGACTGATTGCGAGCTGCGCTCTCCACAACCGGCCTAGACAATGAGACCTTCTACATGAAATCTTGTTAGTTACTCAACTGCTCACAAAGCGCTGTTGACCAAGCATTGCACGACAAAGACTTATCTCTACTTAGTGCAAAACTAAGTCCCCGATTCTTGGATGTCACGGGTAATCTCGAGAACCAATGGATAGATTTTGATGCGGCTTTCACCATTCTGTAAAGGTAATATCGAGGAAGATTTCTGTAGAAAATAATGTATTTATGATCAAAGGGAGCCAAGCAGTAGCGATTTCAGATTTCAGTGAATAGGTCGAAAAAAGAACTTGACGTCCGTGCGATTTTTAAGCTTACGCTCGACAAACCGTTAAAAATATCAATATACTATGAGTGCAAGAATTGATAAACATGAAAAATTCTACAAAAAAGTCCGGGAGAGCATATTTCTATCTTCGATACATCGCCCACTATAAGTGTTTTTAGTTTGGACGGGAGGGGATTTGTGTCTCATGCACCTCGCCATTCTTAAATTACGTCTGACAGGAATTCCTTGCACATTCATAACTGTTCCCGGGCGAAGCCGGGGCGGGTTGCTAGTGACACTTTATATTATCATTATAATTCCCGCAATATCAAAATGCAAATTATATCACAAAATAAAATAGCGTGCTAATAAATCAAAGAGAAATTAGACATACCTTGCACCTCGTTACAGTTGAATTCGATCAGAATCACTCGGTTTTCATTAAAGTTTATGCGTTTTCCTGCTGAGCGGTTTCTAAGTTCGGCAACAGGAAACTAGGACTGTTATTAACTTAAAATGTTCATTTTTGTATTTTTGTACTATTTATGTTCATGAGTTCATTACATTGTCATAATTAATGCTTTAATTAGTAGGGTATATTATGCAGTGTACTTATTATAATTAAAACCGTGAGGTTTCTCACCTCCCCATGTTACGAAACCCGATTGCCTAATATGGGGAAAGTGCATTTTTAAAGTTACCAATAATATCAGAGGGTATTACAACATCAAACGTGCCCATATTTGTAATATACATAGTTTATCACCTGAGGTTTACAATGGTGATAAAACCAAAATTATTCCGTTCCTTCTTATGACTAATGTGAGCCCTATAAAAAAACTCCCCAAATTTGGCTACTTTACTCTACCCATTTTTTAGAAGATACCTTATGCACTGGACAGTTGAATCCGTGGTTAATTGTATAGCTTCGTAAGTCTCAGAAGTCAGGAAGTTCTTTCTAGCAACGTTACTACCAGCTTTCAACGTTTCAAGGTAAGAAAGAAAATATTCCTCTAGCCAGTTTAGGCGACTGTCATTTAATGAGAAAAATGCCCTTTATCTGGATTTCTAGACTGAATATGATGATATGTGATGCTTACGTCATGCATAGCGAACCACTTATTAACGTTTTTCATAAAAATTATGGTTGCTTCTGCGTCCATGAATGTGTACGCTTCCGGGTGAATGCCTACATTTTCTTTCAGTGTACTAATGGCACCAATAACTTCTGATGAGAACACTTCCTTGGCACGCCGAAAATTCATTTTTTCAAATTTAGTGGGTTCTATGTGTTTTTTAGTGATGTGTCTGACAGGTTTGACGATCTCATCCTCTTGCATTTTGTATAGTAATGAAAAGTATTTCCCTGAAATTATTCCAGTACCATCAGTCATCTCTCGTTACAGAAACTGCGTTCTAATGTTTTGTTTCTTTTAGAATGTGACACTGATCAAAACTGAGGAATAACTTCCTAGACTTGTCGTATGGGTGATTGACCATTGGTTGCAAATTCCTTCCCCCTAAATGTCTCATCATTGTAGTGTTAGTTTTGTGATTATCAGAGACAATTCTTATAATTATGAAACCGCATTGTTCAACCTCGAGAATAATGTCCAGCAGGAGTTTATGTAAGTCCCGTCCTGACAGCTGCTTCGTGAAGAAGAAGGCACACGGTATCTGATAATTTGTCGAAAGACCTCTTAGCACAAAACAAAACATTCGATTGGCTGCTACTTGTTCCCGGCTGTAATTTTCATCCTCTCTTTTTTTTTTTTGATAAGACGGTGCTGGAATTGTGTCCTTGTACCCGAAGAAAGTGCAAGGTATGTCTAATTTCTCTTAGATTTATTAGTACGCTATTTTATTTTGTGATATAATTTTAATTTTGATATTGCGGAAATTATATGATAATAATTATATAGTGTCACTAGCAACCCGCCCCGGCTTCGCCCGGGAACAGTTATGAATGTGCAAGGAATTCCTGTCAGACGTAATTTAAGAATGGCGAGGTGCATGAGACGCAAATTCCCCTTCCGTCCAAACTAAAAACACTCATAGTGGGCGATGTATCGAAGATATATGCTCTCGCGGACCTTTTTGTAGAATTTCTCACGCTGAACAATTCTTACACTCATAGTATATTGATATTTTAATGGTTTGCCCAGCGTAAGCTTAAGACGCGCACGGACGCCAGGCTCTTTGTTCGACCTATTCACTGAAATCTGAAATCGTTACTGCTTGGCTCCCTTTGATCATAAGTAAATTATTTTCTACAGAAATCTTCCTCAAGATTACCTTTACAGAATGGCGAAAGCTGCATCAAAATCCATCCAGTGGTTGTCGAGATTACACATTTAATAAACGTACTGTACAGCTGTTTATTAATCGAGCCTATAATGGGATGGGAGTGCGCTCTATCGGCGACGAGTAGAAATTTTCCAATTACACGTTATGCATGGGCTCTAACTGGGATTGCCAAGGCCGGTATACAGCGCAGCTCGCATTCAGTCGGCCGTGGTGATTACACCCCGACCTACGCGGTGACAGCCGAGTGTTCTAATTTTATACTAGTTTTACGTGACCTTTAATCCGAACCACAGGACATGGTATCTTACTTCGAAAATCTCACATGTATTGACCGGGAATTGAACCCGGTCTATCTTCCTGAGAGGCATACAGTTTGACCGCCGCACCACCACGCCCTATGACAAGTATTCTATCGCAGCGCTACGAGGTGTGGCTTTCTTTTTGGGAATGCACTAGTGTGTCTAATACAGTTTCAGGTTTAGCATCAGGAAGGAGGTTGTTGCGGCCTTAAGTTAGCTGTCATCTAGGCATGTGCCTGCAGTTGATGTGGGAAGCTACTTCTCAAAATCAGTTATGTTAACCAGGGTGTTTGTACCCTATTCCACCTTTCAGACTAAAATGTTCTTGGCAAAACCGGCAATCCATTCCCGGATCTTAAGGTCAGGTGTCTTAATCCAAGACCAACTACAATACTCAGACCTTAATGCAGGTATCGAAAGGGTGAAAATGGCGTTTGATGAAACCCGTCACATTGTTTGTTTACATTCGTTGCTGGGATACAATATTAGCTTTGGTTAGCTTCGTTTGATGAAGGTTGGGATAAACTATCGCTCATCTGTAATTTTTAGTGTCTCCAGTATGTCTGTAAAGTCCAGTTCGCGTTAATGTACTACAATCGGGTGTAAATATGTGATAATACGCTTGTTATGGACTAGTTCGTTTGAGTGATGATTGCTCAGTCGACCGATGGCATTGTGTCACTTACTGCAGATGTTGAAGTACCTAAGACTAAAGCATAGATAGAAGTGTCTCAAGAATATACACCGCAAGGATTTCCTAGTTAGTGACAATATAATAATAGCTTAGTACAGTTCAGTAGTGTCGAACGTAAGTACGTACGTTAATGTTGAACCTTGAACGCTTAGCAACATGTGTCTTCGTAAATCCTTACCAGTCTGGTAGGTGATCTACACTGCCTTGTATACACGCTAAATAATACAGTGAACTTTTTTATTGGTTGATGTTTCCCCTGAGCCAAACAGTGAACTCATTGTGTTCCGTCATTATTCATACTTTTGTGATTCTTACAGGTTGCAAGTTATTTTTAATTATGATGTGTGTAGTAAAGTGTTATGAGTACCTTGTCAATTATGTACTTACGAGTTAGCCTATATTGCGAGATGGTGTGCCGAGATAATTCCGTAGGAGGGAAATGGTGCTTGCCTATCTACTTTACTAAATCAACTATTTTCAACATACAACTATTCCAAACGGTAAAAACGAATGTTTAATAGGTTAAATGGTAACGTATTATCGTGTCCCTTGTGTGTAGTAATCTTCATATGTTCTGATATCCACACGACGACTTCTTTGCATGTTTAAATCAACTAATTCGGTGTGATGTTTTACCCGATATTTTAGATAATTCCATGAGAGGTCTTAATTGAGTTGTATCTCTATGGCGTTGGTTCGATTCTTTCAGGCAACTAATCTCATTCCAATTGTGTACACAAATACTCTGCATGTGTGGGACAGCACTTATAACTGGGGCACTTTCTTCTCTCCTACTTCGGAATCTGTTTGATTTCTTGCTAATAATATTTATCTATAATTATTGAACTTAAATACAAATCGTGATAATTCGCCAAAAAGCTCCTTATTCAACCACAAAATGAGCGAGACTATTTTAGCTGCCCCTTGGGTGAATACGAAGATACCTATGATTCAAGGTCAGCACTATGTAGACACATTAATTCAGGTAAGTCTAAATTATTGATGCGTATTTCTTCGGAACCAAGTCTCGTCATGTGATATCTTGTAAGCTCTTAGGTGAGTTAAAATAATAATTTACTGGAACTGTGACAAGCCCGATGACATGATCTTAGCTATTGGGAGGGCATTTAACGCCGCCATGTTCTTTCTACATTACGGTCTGAGGATTGTAGTTGGTCTTGCCTAATCCGTAACCCTATTCCACAAAACGTTGTCATTTCCAAAGAGGCTAAATTCAACTACTGTATATTGGATCAATCATGCCGTTTGAGAAAGTGTAGGATGGACCAAATGAGCTTGCTTTGGAATTTGACTGTTCCTAGTGTAATCGGTTCGCACATCTGCCCTCAATGCAGGGGATACGGGATCAAATACCAACTGAGGACCTATTTTCAACTCGTTCGTTTCAAAATAAGGCAATATTGTTTCGTCCGTTCTGATATGAATTCACATTTAAGGTGTTCTATTATTTGAAGTACAGTACGGTACAAGCCCATATTGTTTTATGTAAGGACAGCATAGTCACGAAAACTCTGAATATAATTAAAGAATATCGTTACTGTCAATACTGAAAAATTACCGCCAGGATTAGTTGACCTTTAACCGTATTGAATATAAACACAGCAGAATGAAAGGTTCCTATTAAAACGTGCCTCCCTTTAGTAGAATGACTAAATTGTGACTCCACCCATCCCTTAAGGTCACCCTGCAATTAGGGTTGAGTCATATTTCAAATAATTCATATTATCTCGCATGTGAGGCATTGCATTGGTGTAACAAATTACACTTAGGAGCACAGAAAACCGGTTGGGAGTTTAGTTCAGCCGTTGATGCGGTTTCCCTAAAGGTGGTGGTGTTTTAATGGGTGTAACATCTAGGTTACCTGCCCACAAGATTTCAAGGCGAAGAAACCCTTTAAATCAATAATTTCTAAGAAGAACTACAGTATCAACCCGACTTCCCTAAAAAAAGATAAGATGATTTACCTATTGGCAATTTGTATCCAATCGTTCTAAAGCACTCTCCACGATGAAATTGGGTTCTTGAAATTTGGAGATTGCAAGGTTCGAATCTCAGCGATGACAATGGCCACACAGATTGTCGTTTCTTTCCGGAATTCATACATCAAAAATAACATTTCTCACACAAATTCCATGCACAATCAAGTAAGTACATAATTCGTGAGAGAAAAGGATAAGGGTGAGACCTTAAGTCAATATTGAAATTCAGGTGGAGGAGGTCAAGCTGTTGACCTCTCACCACGGCGGACTGGGTTCGATTCCCGGTCAATAAATGTGAGATTTTCAAAGTGAAATTCCATGTCCTGTAGTTCGGATTCCACGTATAAAGGAGGTCCCATGGCTCATGAACTCGAGATTAACGGTCACGTAAAACTGCTATCTTCCTTTAATTTTGAATTCTAATTCTATTTCGTCATAGTCAGTATTGTCTCTTAAAATTTTTCTATAAGGGTTATTTTCAGACAATTTCTTGTCTATACGTAATTAATGTATTTTTATGGTGTTTGAAGCCATTTTCAGTGTTGTGATGTTCAGTTGGTCAACACGATTTTACCCAATTGTGATGGGTTGTTACTAATCCTGAAAAAGATTTACATGAGATTAATAAATACACTTGGATGACCAGTTTCGATCGGCAAGCAATCATCATCAGATCCATTACACTTAGGATATTAAATCTATGTCTATAAGTATGGGTAGAAGTATTTACAATATGTACACTCATTTAGTTTCAGTAGTAGTTAAAATAACACAACTAGTTATAATTGTTTGTTATACTCTCTGTGATGTTTTGTTAAGATACTGAAAGTGGTGATGGACCTCCAAATTTGCTTGCTTAGTGTGAATATGTGATTGTTGTTAAATAGTCAGTTCAGATTGAATTGTACAGCCTATTTATCTGGTAAAGTTGTACGCGGTCCGCATGAGAGCAGTTAACTTCGTCACTGTCTGCTCTCAACTATGTAATTTTGGACATATATTTAATAGCCTAAGTGTAATGGATCTGATCATTATCGCTTGACGATCGGAACTGGTCATCCAAGTGTATTTATTAATCTCATTAATGTATTTTCAAAATTAGGGAGTAAACCATCACAATTGGGTAAAATCATGTTGACCGACTGAAAACATCAATTATTTAATCCTGTAATTTGCTTGAAGCACTAGAAAATTAACTACAACCCCTCGCTTGATCTAATTAGGAACACATGTGTGTACCGACTGAAAAACGTCTAATAATGAAGTTCATACAGTACATTCACTCCAGCTTATAATAGTCCCGAGGCACCCCTCCCAGTTCTATGCCACTACAAGAAGAAAAAAGGAACGTTTTACTTCTGTGACCGTTAATCCCGGGATCATGAGCCACGAAATCTCTCTTTTACTTGGCATTTGAACCAGAGGCCGTGACAAATCACTTCGAAATTCTCGCATGCATTAACCAGGAATTGAAATCGTGCCTTGGTGACAGGCAAGAAGTTTGACTTCTGAACCATGACTCCCCCTAATTCACTCAATGTTACAGTAATAAACAAATAGTTCCGAGAAGAACTAAATACCTATTTTCATATATTCTACATACGTTAATAGCCTCTATCAACATACAACATTTCAGTTTGATGCTATAATAGATTCGTAGATATTGATAACCCTCTAAATATTTCGGATGGTCGCATTTGTAGGATTCTTATATATATATACTAGCAGAAGTACCCGTTCTTCGAACGGTGTTCGTTGTTAACACCAGACATTACAATTGAGCTACTGTTGCAATGGGTAGCGGTTTGTCATTCCTTCAAGTTTATCAGAACGAAGTTAGTTTTCTGGGAATATCACACACACTGTTAATTTATAGTACATTATGCAACGAGCCTATAATGGCTATAATTAAGACACGAGAATTTTTATAAAACGAGCGTATGCGAGTTTTATAATTTCCATACGAGTGTCTTAATTACCATTATAGGCGAGTTGCATACGACTGTTTATGTTCGACGATAATTACAACTTTATTATATGTTTTAACATAAATATTCATAAATATCTGTTGAGATTGTCATTAGAATTTTGTGATCGGGTGTTGCGCAGGGTAGGATATCTCTGATGTCCAAGTTCACTGACCGACCGACGGGACGCATGCGCTCTGTGAGCTTCAATGCCATATGTGCAGATTGAGCATCAGTATTCAGTAAAAATGTCACCGAAATCGTTTGAAAACAACCCGCTGTGTAGAAATTGGATTTAAGGATATTAAGGTACAGTGTCTCATATTCACCAGTTTTTTTTTACGAGAACATTATGGACGGTGCACTTTCGGTAATTTATATAGACATGTTGGATTTTGAGTGCATGCGCGAAGGTATCCTTATCTAATTGGTCAAACAACTGTTTCTTGAGCTCTGATTGGTGGGAGAAACTGTTTCATAATGAAAAATAGTGTTATAATGACCATCATTATGATACAGTTTACAGACATATAATTGTCAGGGTCGAACATAAAGACCCTTAAAATGTAGTTTTCGGAGACCCTTTATAGGTTCCCGAATTTTGTGTCTCACATTGAGAAGCGCAACATATGCTTTGGTCGTCCTTCTAGGATAATTTTTATATTTCGCCTATTTTTGCATGCATTGAGAAGTTTTTCTCTATAAGTTATCCACCCTTCTACTGTATGAAAAGTACGGTGAAGAGTTTTATAAATGATTGGTGTATTGACTCTCATGGTTACCATACCTAATTTTACGAAGCACCAAGCATCCGAATACGAGGTATAGGCGTACATAAAGATACACAGAAAAACAGACAGACAATTCTATTGTCTACAAAATATTACCCAAATATCCAAATATGGGTATATCTACCACACAGTATCAAACAAAATCATCCTTACGATGAACCCGTATGTTGACAAAAAAGTTTAAATGTGCTCTCAGACTAAATTCACCTAACCTGTACTTCCTGACGTGAAATAGAATTGAAAGCCTTGTAGACGAAACGCAATACACGTCACATAAAAACTGACTCTCTACATTGTGCTAGGTGCTCATACACAGGAAGACCCCTTTTATAAATTATAAAGGCTTGTGGTGCATGAAAATTCAGGTTCTTTAGCCTCAAATTGCCCAAATTCCTAAAAGCGGCAAAAATGCTGGTTCAATTTAGGAATTTTTGAAAATAATGTTGCTGTTTGGAGATATAATAGACCTTCTGTACTATATGTCGAACGTGAAAATTGCATTAAAAAAATTCTAGGTTACCTCTTGACCCCCGTAATTGCATTGATGAATTATACAGTCTACGTTAGTTCCGTGATAACCTTATAGCCATTTGCAAACTTTCACAGAAATGTAATAAATGGAATGGCATTGCTTCTTACAGAAATAGAAGGGAAGTTGTATGCCACCCCTTGAGATAATGTTCTCATGGTTACCGATTTGCATTCCTTCATTAGTTTGTTAAGTTAAATTAAATTAGTTTTCTGGGAATAGTTCAGAAACTGTTGGATTTAAAGCCTTATAATGTAGTTTTCGAGGGGGGAGCGTGATGGCGCAGTGGCTTAGCTGCTCGTCTTTCACCCGGACGGCCGGGGTTCGAATCCCGGTGACAGCGGGGTGGATTTTTCACCTGAAAAATCACGTGACGTCAGGAAGGGCATCCGGCCTTAAATCCCCGGCCAAAACCAAAATGAGCCTGGTTGGCTCCGGCGACCCCAATTAATTGGGAAAAGCCGCAGAAAAGAAGAAGAAGAATGTAGTTTTCGAGGACCCTTTAGGGCCCCCGAGTTTTGTTTCTGGCACCGAGGGGATTTGTCTCGTCGTTGTACGCCATAATATAATAATATAATATAGGGAGAAATTATAACACCTATTTTTTTATTATTAATGCAGCCAATGGCCATGTACTTTTCTTTTCAGGACGGGTCAGGTAAGGGATATTATCAGAGAAAGAAGCATTCACATCACGAATGAGCAAAATGGAAATGGCCTACCATTTAACTAAGGACATCTATAAGGAAAGGTCAATATCCTTCAACGCAAAACTAAAACATTACTGCAGTGTCATCCGTCAGGAAGTCTTGCATGCTTCTGAATGCCTCACGATGAACAAAAAAGGCTTGGTCGATAAACTGGAGGCCAAAGAAAGGAAAATTTTCAGAAAGTTATTGGGTTCCATCCAAGACAATGGGGAATACAGAAGACGACATAACCATGAATTATATACTCATGTGGAGAAGATAAGTAACGTCATCCGTAAGAGAAGGATACCATTTTTGGGCATGTGAAACGAATGAGCCCAGCGAGACTGACCAATCGCAACATAACTTACTTTCAGGAGAGGAAAACATAATGGGCCTGGTTCATTTAACTGGATAAAGATCTGAAAGAAGTGGGGATTACACCAACAGACATTCAGGAGCGCGCCCCACTCAAAAGGAAACTTCAAGCTTGCAAAGGTTTCCAAGAAAAACCGAAGCTGAAAACGGGAAAGATTTGGACCCAGGAACGGAAGGAAGCCCACCGAGAATGAATGCGGGCGTACTGGGCAAACATCAAAGCCAGTAGGAGACAGTTGGAATGACGCGGTCCATAGATGGCCTATGCGAAATGAATGAATGAATAATATGGGGATAGGAATATAATAGACCTGCCGTACCCCTTGATCCCCTTAATTGATGAATTTTACGGCTTAATTTGGTTCCGTGATAACCTTCTAGCCGTTTGCAAACTTTCACACTAATGTAATTAATGGAATTGCATTGCGTCTTACAGCAATAGATGGATCACTGAGAATCTGTTGCCATGGTTACTGGCTTGCATTCGTTCATTAGTTTATTAAATGAAATTAGTTTTCTGTGAATATCTCAAAAACGGTTGGTCTTGGGGCCTTAAAATGTGGATTTCGGGGACCCGAGTTTTGTCTCTCACATTGAGAGGCTGAAAATGAGTTTTGTCTCGGCCTTCTACGCCTATTTCAGCATGTATTTTAAGGGGGTAGGCCCCCTTTATGAGAGGTACGGAGAAGAGTTACATCAATGATAAGTGTCGTGCCTCTGATAGATATCTGTACCAAATTTTACGTTGATACACCCAGCCGTTCTCGAGTTATAAGGGAACAAAGTTGTCCACAGACAAACAAACAAACTAACAGACAGACAGATAAAAAAAAATCGCGCGCATCCATCATAAAACAGTCTGATACGCGTAAACAACTCAAATTTCCGTAGAAATTCAGAGAAAAACAGACAAACTTTCATTTTTATATATAGAGAGATATACTGCACCGCTCGGTGTTGACCGTGTTTTATTGCACAAATTTAGGTTTCACTCGCTAACCGTTGGAGATATACGAAAAGTGATAAGGACCTTTCGGATAGAAAATTAAATGTTAAAGCTCATGTATGTCATCAAATGTTTGCTATTTCTTAGCGTTCTCTTTTTATTTAAAATGGAAATATGAAATTTTGAAACCAAAGGGTGTAGTGACGTCACAAATGTCGGTTTTACTCGCTAACCGTTGGAGATACACGAAATGTGATAAGGACCCTTCGGATAGGAAATTAAATTTCAAAGTTCGTATGTACCATCAAAAGTTTGCTATTTCCTACCGTTCTCTTTTTATTTGATATGGAAATATGAAATTTTGAAACCAAAGGGTGTAGTGACGTCACTAAAATTTCGCTATTTCTTAATAGTGCAAAATTTCGAAATCAAAAGTATCCTATATGTAAACCTGGTAAATCAGCTACATCCATGCAAAATTTCATTTAAATCGGACCAGTGGTTCTTGCGTTATTGAGTAACACACAGACATACAGACAGAAAGTCAGACACACACTATCTCATTTTTATATATTAGTTATTCAGGAAATAACTCTATCTTTAGCTCATCGCAACTCCCCGATATATGTAATCTTCATAGACTACTCCAAAGCTTTTGATAGCATCAGCAGATCAACATTGGTAAACAAATTGGAGAGCATATTAGGCAAATCAAATCAGGAGCTCCAAACCATCAAGTCTATCCTTGATGCAAACCATATAGCGGTGTATGATGGCATAACTACATCGAATGACATCATACAAACACGAGGGGTCTTGCAAGGAGGCCCGATGAGTCCGGTCTTATTCAACGTCATGACAGCGGATATCGGCAACGCTATAAACGTCAATGTAAAACTACTGATGTACGCGGATGACATGGCCATTCTCTCCAAAAGCCCTAAACATTTACAAACGGCATTAGACGACATCAGGAACTGGGCAACATACAACTCTATGGAAATAAATGGCTCGAAAACCAAAGCAATGAAATTCAGGAGAGGAGGCAAACTTGCAAAGGGGGATCATTTCACTTGTGGCAACTCTCCCTTAGAATTCGTAACAAATTTCAAATACTTGGGGGTCACCCTCCAAACTACGGGAATTACGTTTTCACTACACATACAAGAACGAACAGCAGCTGCAGCAAAAGCAATATATGACATACCCAAATTACAACTACTGTCAGTTTCAACAGCAATGGCACTATTCAAGATCAAAGTCATGCCGACGGCCACCTATGGAATACAACTAATCTGGAACTACCTGACGGTCGGAAATCTAAGAAAGCTGGAAAGCGTTAAATCTAGCTTCCTCAAAAGAGTGTTATCCATCTCAAAATTCTCAAGAAATAGTTATGCTTATATCCTTGCACAGGAATCTCTCTTCGTGGATGACATAAAACACTGCTTTAGTTTATCGGAGACACAAGCACATACAACCTTCATCGAAGAGAGGAGCAGCAAAGCAAGACAGATACCGGAGGGGATTAGAGAAACAGACGCAATGACATCAGACTGCTGGAAAGGACCAAACTTCCAACTCCGACACCTGTACACACGATTTGCAGTACACGGCTTTCATGGAAAGATCTGCACAGAAAGCACCTACCATGATCCTAAGGACAGCTGCATCTGTAAGCTATGTAATGAACGGTGCCCGAAATATCACCTGCAGGAGTGTAAAAATAGGACTGTTTCACTAATTGAGCTATCTAAAGATTGGTGAAATCACGACAATGTAACTTTTCATTTTTATTTTATTTTTTTCTCTCAGTACACATTGTGTTTAATAAATATAATAATAATATATTAGTATGATAATGTACTCTTACATAAAGAGTATTGCGTAGGTGTATTATTCAAACTTCAGTCGCATGATTAGGTCACAAAACAAAAACTTTATTTTAAAATGTTGCACAGCCGCCAAGTTGAGGTCATGTAAACAATTGAACTAAATTACTAAATTACAGTGTGTTTAAACATTTGCTGTACCATGTTTCACTGCGCAAGAATGGTTAAATCACGAGAAAATTCAATTTAAATGTTTCAACTTCGCTTGGCCGCCATGTTCGTTTTGTACTGAACTGGTTTTTAAAATTCACATAGGTGAACGTCTCGTAGAGTGCCCTTTATCACCGTACAACATTTTTGGGTGATGTCAGTAATAATTTCGGTGATATAGAATGCCAGTGAAATATTTCACAAAGCCGCCATGTTGGATTGGTGAGACGAAATATAACTTGGAGTGCACGGCCGGGGTCGGAAGAAATAGAACTATGAAGTTACTGAGTTTCATCAAAATCGCTCCAGCCGTTTAGATTTTATTACGGGACACACACACGGACAAAAGGTGATCTCATAAACTTTTTTTTTTTTTCATGAATGAAAATAGACTAATAGTAGCGTTTGTCACACAAATTCCATACACAATTAAGTAAGTACCAGATGCTCATGTCCAAGATGTCCGCAAAACATACGCTAAATTATAATCCAATCCGGCAGTAAAATCCATTCACCTCAAAGAGATTAATCCACCTCTCCGAAGAAACATAAACAATAAAGGGTAAGAAATTCACTTACCCTCTTAAAGTCGTGAACATGCTATTGAAATGTGACATTTTTACCCCACGGCGTAGCTGTGTGCATTGAATCACTCACCACGTCAGCGATGAGGAGCTGCAACAAGTCTGTAGATCGAAGGTTCGAATCCCGTCGCTGACAGCAAGTATTCTGAGTGTGGTTTTGCCCGTGTTTTTTTCAGGCTCCCTCCGGGCAAATGCTGGGAAAGTACCCAATGTTGCATTCCGGGGTGCCTACACAATCCCCGACCATACTAATCACAGTCACTATAGAAATCACAGCAATACAGGTTATTAGAAAAACTGAACACACACCCAAGCTCCAAATCTCTTTGTGTTCGCTCTATTGTGCGGATGCGATTAATGCAACTGTATAAACTATTCCAATATGTATTATGCTTCATGTGTCTGCGACATTATCACCATGAACATATTATACGCCGCTGTGCCAATTAAGACATTCCTGACGAATGGAATCAGAAGGGCATAGTAGTGGCCAAATTAGAGAGCTAACACGGAAAGTCGCGACGAGTATTACATTAAAAGAACAGAGAAAAAAACGTTGGTTGAACTGCTACAGAAAGTTGGCTAGACCATGGAGGAGGAGAAATAGCATCTAAGGAGGATCAAAACTCTCAGATGAGTAACTAAAATAGTTATATAGGAATGTCTATTTCAAGGATTAGAAGAGCTTGTAAGAGATTAATATTTCTTCAGTTGATAGGTACCGTGGTACATAAATAAATAAATAAATAAATAAATAGATATACAAATAAACAAATAAATAAATAAATGGATAAATAAATAAATTAATTAATGGATAAATAAATAAATGAAAAATTGAATAAATAAATGAAATAAATGAATGAATAAATGAATAAATAAACAAATAAACAGATAAATGGGTGAATGGATAAATAAATAAATGAAAAATGACAAAAAATAATAAATAAATATAAAATAAATAAATAAATAAATAAATAAATAAATATCTGATGTTGCTTTAACCATTTTGTATTGCTACTGGTCCAAGAAAGTGATCTGTAGCAGTTCGTTTTATCCCTCATTAACGTTCTCAAACATAAGTTGCGAGTTTAATCCCGCTTTGTGCTCCCCTCCAATTGTTTGGTGCCGACTTTAAAGGGCTCCTTTGTGTTCCTGGGGGCTTAAGAGACACAACTGTCCCCAGTGGATCAGCTCTATATTGATCAGGTGGTCCGTAGAGGGAAGTGCTTAGCGCTCACCCATTACAAAAAATTAGGCACGACAAACAACGATTAAAGTCTTAGATAACTGTTCGAGTGAACAAATAGCCAAGCGAATACTTTCTTTTCAACAGCTGATCTCCTGTAGGCTACATTACGAATTGTTGACTTAAATACCAGAGTTTCCGTTGATATACTGCCACTTGTCGACCCATAACAACAAGATGGTAAAATCCCTTCACAATATTAGCTTTTTATTAAAACTTTATGATGAATCTGATTCCGAAATCAATCAGGTCCTGAACAACATGACAGTATTTTCCCGTGACTAGGAATAATTTCATCTAATTCCCGTACATAATGTTAATTTAACTTTTTTTTGTTATAATATAGCAGATGACTTATACCTCAGTTAAAAATCAGCAATTCATCTAGGTTTGTGCGTGTCTTGTGTGGGGGTTTCACCTAGGACACCAAGCTGGCTCATCAGCGGGCTCTTGGTATCCCCGCCCGGACCCCAACAGGAGTAGCGAACTGTGCGCTACCTCCCTTTTTATTAAGCGCACCTGTGCCTCTTTACAGTGCGACTAAAAGTTCAAGCAGCCATAACCTCCCTATGAAGGCTTCCAAAAAGTTGGTATAATGGCTTTCACGGCCTGTGAATTAAAAATCAGCAATTCTTCTAGGTTTGTGCCGTGTCTTCTGTGGGGTTTCGCCTAGGTCACCAAGCTGGCTCATCAGCGGGCTCTTGGTGTCCCCGCCTGGACCCCCACAGGAGTAGCGAACTGCGCGCTACCTCCATTTTTATTAAGCGCACCTGCTTCTCTTTATTGCGAGAACTAAAAGCTCAAGCAGCCATAACCTCCCTATGAAGGCTTCCAAAGAGCAGTAAAGAGGCGCAGGTGCGCTTCATAAAAAGGAACGTAGCGCGCAGTTCGCTACTCCTGTGGGGGTCCGTACGGGGACACCTAGAGCCCGCTGATGAGCCAGCTTGGTATCCTAGGCGAAACCCCACACAAGGTAACGCACGAATCTAGAAGAATTGCTGATCTTTTAATTCACTGGCCGTGAAAGCCAATATACTGAACCCTTTATCCTCTGATGGATAAATGATTCGATGTTTTATTTCTTCAATTAATTAATATTTCCACCAGCGTCATAAAATAGCCAGACGAAGATGAGGAAACTTCAAGCATTTGTTGGAGACAGTTGGGACATACCTGCAGCAGTTTGACAAAAGGCTAGATACTTAAGGATTGTGGAAAGAAAGAGCATAGCAATGATTCAGAAGGACAGGTGGTGGCCAGCTCAAAATAGAAGGGACGCGTGGTGAGACACGCTTATGGCATGTGCATTGTAATATTCGCGCCTAGAATAAATATAATGCAGTAACGTGAGTGGTTGATGGTACCACTGGACACTCCTACGAGGCCGAGGTCTGATAAAACCGCGAAGTTAACAGAAAATGTGGAACCAATGAGAGATGAATGCTTACGAGCGCGCCAAGTCTAGCTTGGGCACGCGATATCTAGCATTAACGCGGGAGATCGGCTAGACAACATCTCTACGATCGATTCTTGAATTAATGGGCATATTCTTGACCTGCGCAATTTTACGAGTTCAGTGATATTTGTTTCATTCCTGTACCACTATTATTTTGAGAAATTGTTATATAATTCCCCCCCATCGATACCTAGGGCCAGTTCATTTATAAGTGGCGTGAAGAGCCAAGAGCTGACTTCTGCTGATTATATTCTGTGCGTCTAAGGACGTAGGACTGATTATATTTTGTGCGTCTATGGACGTAGGACTGATTACATTTGTGCGTCTAAGGACGTAGGTTACTGTACTTTGCGTGTCATGAGGACACAGATTTTTATTAATACTAATGTGTGTTAAAATCAGTGTGATTGATGGTCATTGTACTATTTTTGTAGGGACAGTATCTTCGACAATTCGCCAACAGACTGTTTCTGGGGAACTAAGTACCTAGAACGGCGAATTTAGTAGTCAGATATCGAGTGTATAATAATCTATAACTTTTTTACATCAGCAAGAGAGATGACATCACTGACCATGGAAGAAGTTTGGAACCGACAACACTCCGTCGAGATGTTTGAGACGAGCTAAGCGGCATTAAGTTGGGAAATGGCTGCAGATGTCCGTTGACGGTGATTGGCCGAGGATGAGTACTGAATAATATTCTTATTATCTGACAAATTAACTTATGGTATATGGGACAAATAGTTTTTTTGTAAATATCTTGCTTGTGTTGATTAACGTAGTGTATTTAGTTTTGGTCTGACACACCTTTTGCATGGAAACAGTTCGCACAATTTTGTTTAGTTGTAGTTTCTAGTTTTTTTTTTAACTAACGTGACTATGTGGATGACCGTGTTCGCATATGTTTACGTAATGCGGTTGAGAAACGTCTCTAGGAGATATGTTGTGTTTCAGAAGTAGGACTGAATTAGTATAATCATGCAGTAGATTGGAGGGTAAATTAATCTTTGTAATGTTTATTATTGATCAGATTCAGTGAGTTTATTGCCGTTGGAGCAATGCGATTTGTGGCGAGGAGCAGTCAGATCTCTCGTAGGTTTTAATATTGTTTTAAAGAGTTTGTGAGCATCTTATTCGACCGACCTGTGTGAAAAGTGTTATGTAATTCCCAGCAGTGTGTGAGTGTGTATGTGTGTTTTATTGGTCATTACAAGCGGGAATTTCAGCGTAGACTGATTTCTGTCAGCTTGATGCAAAGCCCATATCGTTACCTTGCGAGGACATATGTGGCTATTTCGATTAATGTCTTACCATATGTTTATGTGGTTGAGATTTGTTGCTGTTGATTCTACGAGATAACGGGACAGTTGGTCAGGTTATTTTTACACACTGGGCTGGACGATGACAGGTGTTGTGGAAGGGGGAAGATGTTTCACAAGGCGGGCTGAAAGGATTGCATCAAGGTCATTAGAGGAGCGCTTGTTAGCTCCGTAAAGTTACTTGAAATACAGAATAAGAACTGATCAATGGTAAAAATTGTTTAAATAAATGGGAGTTGCCTACGAATCACTATAATCTCCGAAGCGTTAGCTTAACGTGCATGTTTGTTCATATAAGGTAATCTCAGCCGTTGAGGCTTTTGTTGTTTTTGGTTTAATTCCATGTTTATGTTTCATATTCGTGACCCGTGTAGTCACGTGCGATGCTGTCTTTCCTTGTTTGTGTAATGAGCAATTGGCCGGGTTGGCAGCTCATTTGTCAGATGCGTCATCGCACTGAAGGAGGGTCTCGAGGGAGATTCCTGTAAATACTAGATTTAGATTGTGTGTCAGCATTAATTTTTAAGGGTTATTATTAGTGTCGTGTCCCATATCCGTAAACGTTGATTTACGAGATGATTGATCGTAAGCATCGTGGCTGTTACCCGATGTAAACGAACAGTCATCCAAGTACTCATCCCTCGTAGTTAGTCATTACGCGTACATGAAATCCCAAATGCAAGTTAGTGGAACTTGGATCCACATTTTTATGAAGGGGACATCCGTCTGACTCCTCAACATTGATAGATATTTTGTCATGGGAAGATTCAGGGAGGAATGTTATTATTGTTATTGTTTATATTCATTTCTTTTTTTGCACAAATAGTCATTAAATTATGTTATTATTTTACGTCTTGTCACTTCTTTCTTAATTATAGTTTTAATCCTATGACCCTTACCTCAGTAAAGCATGTTGTTTGGCGAACGTAAACATCACACTATGAACTGAGCGCGACCCCTTGATTAAGATTTCTTACATATAAACACTGCAATACTAAAGGGTTCATAGGAGGTAAACTGGCGCGGCCAAGCGTGGGGCGGTTCACTGTGGTGTAACGGCAGAGAAATTGCACATGTCAATGTAAGCGTAGTTGGGATTACAAACTGACGCAACAATGAAGGTGTAATTTTTGTTGCCGGTTCGCTGCTGGAACACATTTAGTTGGCGTATTTGAGTAAAACTGACATGCCGCAAGTGCAGGCAGATATGACAGTATTTTAATCACCGGAAAGTGATATTTTATTAAAATTAATTGAGGCGAAGAGGATACCGCCGACTGTGTGAAATATAAATTAAAATCAGGAGTTTGCAATGTAAAATACGGTTCACGTTTTTGTCTATTGAATTAAAGTAAAAGGTAATATACGTGATATCGGGCGCCCAATGATTAAAGTTAAAACTAGATTTGTTTAGAAAGTCAAACTCTTGAAAATGTTAGGAGGCTGGTAGCCTTAGATGACAATTAATACTTTGTTAATTAGTCAGTGTTAATATCAGATCGGGATAACAATTTAATGACTGAATATGTGTTGAGTTTAAATTAAGTTGAGTAAAATTAGAACCACTTAGAGATGCAATCGACTAGTGGGATTAAATGTAAATTATAAATGAACTGAGTAGGGTAAATTAATTAAATGTGCATGGGGATTGTATGTATGTGTCAGGGGGCATTGCTTTACGCCATTTCCCTAATGTCTCATATAAAGTGTATAACATGGCAACAGTAGAACAAATTCAAGAAATCATTGAAAACGCGGCTAGGAGAACACAGGAATTGTTGGACACTAAATTGGCAGAACAGAGCGAATCATTAAACGCTAAATTATCTGAACAAATAAACACTAATCTATCAGAACAAAGTGAATCATTAAACGCTAAATTATCTGAACAAATAAACACTAAACTATCCGAACAAAGTGAATCATTAAACAATACTATGTTAGAACAAAGTGAATCATTAAACACTAAACTATCTGAACAAAGTGAATCATTGCGGACACAATTAAACAACAGTAGGATTGAACAAAATGAATATCAGGAGGAACAAGCTAGATTATTAAAAAGTGAAATTAATGACACTATAAATTCGCAGTTAGAGGCGCAGAATGTTAAAAACACGAACCAATTAGAGGCGTTAACCGCAGAGATGAAGGATCACACTAATCAACAGATGGTATTGCTGGCCCTAGATGTTAGTAAAAACAATGAAAAACAATTAGATCAGATTAAGAAAATGGAAATTATATTTGATCAAAAACTTAGCATTCTGGATGAAACGGTGTTAGCTAAATTAGAGCAAATTGAACTAGCATGCACTATGAGTACGAGCGAGGTCAAGATAGCTCAGGATAAGTTGGAAGGACGATTTAAGGAAATGGAAAAAGCGGCAAGGTCATTCAACAATAATTATCAGCGGTAGATGAAAATATATCCGGCATAATTAAAGATATGGACCGTCTCGAAATAAAATCAGCGGAGTAATGGAAAAGCCTAGAAGCGGATCAGGATCAATTAAAGAGTACCATCGACGGAATAGCGCGAGATTGGAAGAATGGAAAAGCCAGATAGAAAGCAATCAGGATGACACTAAAAACCATATTGAGGAGAAAGTAAGCACAATTAAGGAGCAAATAAGAAAAGATTGGCGAAAAATGAATATCGATTCTAAAGAGGAAAGATCAACCATCCTTAAGACAGTAGGCGAAAATCATACTCGTATTCAAGCATTAGAACAAGAAATTAAGAATAAACTTAATGAAAAAACAGACAGGATCATTAAAGCTGAACTCAGGTCAATAGAACAATCCTCGATATTTAAAACAGGAACAATGAGAGATAGGCAGGACGACTCAAATAGCCCCGGGGAGGAAAGCACAGCAGGGAGTCAAGCTCAGACAGAGAGCCCATTAACGGCAAACACGGAAGGGTTTCGCAAGAATATCGAAAGGAGTTCCACGCCACAAGACGGTCATCAGCCCACACAACTTATCCAAGTAATTCGCACGAACGATTATAAACCGCAGAAATACACGGAGAATTCAGGGGTGACACCTAAAGCTTTTATTAAAGAAATTGAAGATCATTACAATGACACTGGGGTACCTGAAGCACGTTGATTGAGGATGATGGAGAGATTTTTATCAGGAAATGTCCTTACATGGTTTTTAAGCTTCAAATATACATTTGGAACTATGTCAGATTTCAAATTAGCGTTTCTGCGCAAGTACTGGTCGCCAGCAATACAACAGAGTCTAAGGATGGAGCTTTACTCGAGAAAATACCAAACTACCCAGCAAACGAAATACTCAGATTTCTTTAACATTCAATTGCTAAAATTCCGCGACCTTGTTTACCCTTTAAATGAAGCGGATCTGGTGATGACTATAGCGCGGCAATTACCAGTCAACGTGCAACAAGTACTAGTCGCAGCGAACGTTAGTACGGCCTTACATGCAGAGAAGATATTACGCCAGATAGATGAGACTACATCTCATAATCATTATAGAGGAGGAAGACAACTGGAGTTAGTAAATACGACAGAGGTTATAAAACCAAAACAGGCGAACACCAAAACGCAGGGTACAAATACAAGCACATCCACACCTAGGCGAAACCCGGAAGAGGTAGAAAACAGACCGTACCAGCGTAACGAAAATAATTACAACAATAGGTCATATCAAGGCAACAATAGATATCAACAGAGAGGATATCAACAACGGCGTGAAAATCGAAGAAATGAGAGGCCTTATGGAAGATACAGTAATTACAATGGGAATCAAAGATGGAAAGGAAGGAGAGATC
The DNA here is from genome assembly GCA_946902985.2 of Meconema thalassinum. NCBI lineage: Eukaryota > Metazoa > Arthropoda > Insecta > Orthoptera > Tettigoniidae > Meconema > Meconema thalassinum. The sequence goes on from OX336390.1 coordinate 591,982,169, forward strand.
AAAATCAAGAAGAGGCACGTAATTATCGAAATGACTGGGATGATAGGCACGCTCAATCACAAAATTACCTAGAGGAATTACACGCTAGTCAAGGTGGAGAGCACGGACGATGGGAGAAAGCCATTGGGAACATGAAGAATCCAGACACACATATTGAGGAAGCTGGAAGTCTACTGAGACAAGAGGAATGTCAAGGGCGTGGGCGACAAAATTATGATGGGAGTCGCAACGGAGCCAAAAAAAAAATGCTAAATTTGGATAAAGGAGACAGTCTACAAACGCAACAGTCGGAAGTTGAAGATGGATGGATAGTAGCGAACATACAAGAACGGATTGCTTTGCCAGAAGATTGCCTGGAGGAGACGGTGAAACCACGGAACGATGAAATTAGGCAGTTACCCATTATTTACGCGAGGATTGGTGGAATTAATATAAGATGTTTATTGGATACGGGGTCGCAGATCAGTCTGGTATCGGAGGCCTTGGTTCGAGAGTTGGGACGGAGTCAGAATATTCCTGTGATTCCCGTACCACAACTCAAAGTGAGGGGTGTTATTCCTGAACGCACCGTCACTTGTAAACGTCAGGCATACTTAGAGCTGAACATATTGGAACACACTTTTGGGCAAACATTCATTATCATGGCAAAGATGAATTTTAATATAATTCTTGGTGCAAATTTCATTTGTGACTATCAAGCAGTGATAGATTTGCACAAGAATTCAGTCAGTTTTAGAGAGTATGATCAACTGAAAAACGTGGGATTGCATATGGATGAAATCACAACCGGAAGAGATGTAAATTCTTGGGCATTGGAAGCAATATCAGAAGAGACGGAAGAGGAGATACGTAAGGCAGAAGATAACATCATAGAAGGAGCTGTTGTGGAACTAGATGAGGAGAGTGAATCCCAGGAGATATGGTCTTTATTAACAGAAGGAGATAACAGTGATGCACAATTTTAAGAGTTACTACAGGAGCGGCTCAATGACATTCAACTTGGGGGTGAACATAGAAAACAATTGGAAGAGATATTAAGGAAGCACAAAGCAGTATTGGATACAGTACCTGGGAAAATATTAAATTTCAAATATTCTATGCAAGTCGAGGATTGGTCACCTTTCAAAAGTAGATTGTACCAAATTCCCGAAAAATATCGTGGTCAAGTCAAGGTCATTATAGATGAGATGTTACAAGCTGGAGTGATAAGGAAGACACCTACACCTTATCTAAATGCGATTTTGGCAGTCACAAAACCAAATGGATCTATTAGACTTTGTTTAGATGCCAGAAATCTCAACATGAGACTCATTTTTCCTGAGTATGACAGAGCACCAATTATTAGAGACGTACTAAAAGGCTTTAAGAACAAGAGCATTTATTCATCAGTAGACCTGACGAGTTCGTTCCACCATATTGAATTGGATGAGAAGTCACAGCTTCTAACTGGCTTCTTATTCGACAACCAAACGTTTTGTTTCGTCCGAATGCCCTTCGGAGTCAAAACAGCGGGCTGTGCTTTAATCCGAGCCCTGGATCGAAATCTAACCGAGGAAGTTAAGGAGATGACTGTGCGCTACATTGATGACATTCTGCTGGCATCCGACAACATTGAAATTCACATGGAAAAAATTAGATAAAGTATTAGGCAACCTTAATGCATCAAATTTCAAAGTAAACCTGAAGAAATCGCATTTCTTCAAGAGCGAGATCTTGTATTTGGGTCACATCATTGACAAGGAGGGAGTGAAGCCAAACCCAGCTAAGATCGAAGCGATAAAGAATTTCCCTACACCAACGAGAGTCAAGCACATTCGGGATTTCTTAGACGTAACGGGATTCTTTAAGGAAAACTGTCCAGGTTACACGGAGACTGTAGCTCCAATGCAGGAAATGCTAAAAAAGAATAATAAATGGTTATGGAATGCGGAATGCGAGAAGGCGTTCCAAGCAACAAAACAGCTACTGGAAAACTGCATTAAGTTAGGATATCCAGATTTCAAGCACAAATTTATAATCCAAGCGGATGCTTCACTAATTGGTATAGGTGCCATGCTCTACCAAGAAGATCCAGCTAACCTGCAACGTAAAACATATTTGGCATTTGTCAGCCGAAAATTGCGTAAGCACGAGCGCAATTATACTGTAACGGAACTAGAGCTGTTGGCCATCCTTCATGCGCTCCAACAATGGATCGAATAATTTATGGTTACCCCATTGTTGTCAGGACTGATCACAAGGCACTAACATTCTTGTTTAAGATGTCGATGGCAAGCGAACGTGTGATACGTTGGTCTATATATATTCAGCAGTTTATCATTGAGATTGAACATTGTCCAGGGAAGATGAACGTGATTCCGGATGCACTCAGCAGGAACCCAGAGCCTGATGTTGAAGAAACAGCGATGGCACAACACTTGGAGTTAACACCGAAGGACCGGGAATTCTTGGAGGAGTTACGTGAGATACAGCGAGAACAGGAAGCGGAACCATGGATGATGCTATTAATTCAATAATTCAGAAAGCCGCTACCTACAGGAACACCGGCATTTCGAAAGCGAAATCAAAAGAAGGAAGATATGTTTATGTCAACAATTTTCAGCACAAATGGGTAGATAATGACCACACCAAGTTACGCATACTAGTACCTCCATCTTTACAGCGAGGATTGACATGGCATACTCACGAAAGTTACGGACACGTCGGCGTAGACAAGTGCGAAGCGACAATAGGAGAGACATTTACATGGCCACGTATGAGAACAACTATATGTGACGTCATTACGACTTGTGATCCTTGTCAGAGGACAAAGCCAAATAACTATTTAATGAGGCAGTATCCTAGACCATTGCTACCTCAGAAACCCTGCGAGCTATTGGCCCTAGACTGTTTCGGTCCAATCCCGAAAGGTAGACGAGGTTGCCGTCACTTGCTAGTGTGCATTGATGTGTTTTCTAAGTTTGTCGTATTATGCCCCATTCAGAAAACTACATCGAAGCAAGTACTCAGTCGTATTCGAAATAGAGTTATTCCGATCCTTGGAAAACCAGAATTTATATTGTCAGATCATGGCAGCTATTTTACAAGCGCCGAATTCAAGAAAGGTATGGAGGACATGGGTATAAAACACGTTTTAAGCAGTATCCGACATGCCCAAGCTAATCCAAGTGAGAGAGCAATAAAATGTGTAACATCATACTTGAGAATCTTCATTCCCAAAGAACATCACAAGTGGGTGGATAAAATTAAGGATGTAGAGACATGCATGAATTCTACCAGGCACGAGTCAACAGGACAGATCCCTATGGTCCTACACAAAAACGAGTATCCAGTGAGAACGTGGAAAAGCATCATTAACTGCCCACAAGATCCCATGATAGCACCTGACCTGCGGATAGAGAGAACGAGAGCCTACATGAGAAAACAAGCAGATCGCAGATTACGGCGATTGAGAAATAAGAGATTTCACCGTGATCTAGAAATCAACCAGCTCGTTTTGGTGAAACGACCCGCTACATCTTATCCAGAGAAGAAAATCTTCAGCAAATTCTGTGAAAAGTTCATAGGACCCTATTCTATTGTAAGAAACCTAGAAAATAATGCATACAGAGTGAAAGAGTTAAGCACAGGAACAATGTCGGTCTACAATGCAGCCAACTTAAAAACATATCGAAGAAGCGAGCCATGGGAGCGCCGAAATAATGATGCAGTTTAAATATATGGACGTCCTATATCAACCAAGTGGACGGGGGGCATTTGAGTACGGCACGTGAAGAAGGAAGTTGAGATGGTGTTGACAAACATTAACGAGACGGGCAGAGTGTTGCCTCAGGCATCAGCGCGTCACGCAAGCAGACTGAGAGGGGAGGTCCAAGCAGGAAATAAAACGAGTAAATGCCATTCAAGACAGGAGCGGCTAGACCAAGTAATAGAAAAGGGGTGATTCTGAAATAAAACGAATTGGCCTACGGAAGTCTTTTAAAAATTATCGACTTTATCCTAAGTTCGAAATTTTGTGAGTGGAGGAGTTGTGAACCCTTTATCCTCTGATGGATAAATGATTCGATGTTTTATTTCTTCAATTAATTAATATTTCCACCAGCGTCATAAAATAGCCAGACGAAGATGAGGAAACTTCAAGCATTTGTTGGAGACAGTTGGGACATACCTGCAGCGGTTTGACAAAAGGCTAGATACTTAAGGATTGTGGAAAGAAAGAGCATAGCAATGATTCAGAAGGACAGGTGGTGGCCAGCTCAAAATAGAAGGGACGCGTGGTTAGACACGCTTATGGCATGTGCATTGTACTATTCGCGCCTAGAAAAAATATAATGCAGTAACGTGAGTGGTTGATGGTACCACTGGACACTCCTACGAGTCCGAGGTCTGATAAAACCGCGAAGTTAACAGAAAATGTGGAACCAATGAGAGATGAATGCTTACGAGCGCGCCAAGTCTAGCTTGGGCACGCGATATCTAGCATTAACGCGGGAGATCGGCTAGACAACATCTCTACGATCGATTCTTGAATTAATGGGAATATTCTTGACCTGCGCAATTTTACGAGTTCAGTGATATTTGTTTCATTCCTGTACCACTATTATTTTGAGAAATTGTTATATAATTCCCCCCCCCCCATCGATACCTAGGGCCAGTTCATTTATAAGTGGCGTGACGGGCCAAGAGCTGACTTCTGCTGATTATATTTTGTGCGTCTAAGGACGTAGGTTACTGTACTTTGCGTGTCATGAGGACACAGATTTTTATTAATACTAAAGTGTGTTAAAATCAGTGTGATAGATGGTCATTGTACTATTTTTGTAGGGACAGTATCTTCGACAATTCGCCAACAGACTGTTTCTGGGGAACTAAGTACCTAGAACGGCGAATTTAGTAGTCAGATATCGAGTGTATAATAATCTATAACTTTTTTACATCAGCAAGAGAGATGACATCACTGACCATGGAAGAAGTTTGGAACCGACAACACTCCGTCGAGATGTTTGAGACGAGCTAAGCGGCATTAAGATGGGAAGTGGCTGCAGATGTCCGTTGACGGTGATTGGCCGAGGATGAGTACTGAATAATATTCTTATTATCTGACAAATTAACTTATGGTATATGGGACAAATAGTTTTTTTGTAAATATCTTGCTTGTGTTGATTAGCGTAGTGTATTTAGTTTTGGTCTGACACACCTTTTGCATGGAAACAGCTCGCACAATTTTGTTTAGTTGTAGTTTCTAGTTTTTTTTAACTAACGTGACTATGTGGATGACCGTGTTCGCATATGTTTACGTAATGCGGTTGAGAAACGTCTCTCGGAGATATGTTGTGTTTCAGAAGTAGGACTGAATTAGTATAATCATGCAGTAGATTGGAGGGTAAATTAATCTTTGTAATGTTTATTATTGATCAGATTCAGTGAGTTTATTGCCGTTGGAGCAATGTGATTTGTGGCGAGGAGCAGTCAGCTCTGTCGTAGGTTTTAATATTTTTTTAAAGAGTTTGTGAGCATCTTATTCGACCGAACTGTGTGAAAAGTGTTATGTCATTCCCAGCAGTGTGTGTGTGTGTATGTGTATTTTATTGGTCATTACAAGCGGTAATTTCAGCGTAGACTGATTTCTGTCAGCTTGATGCCAAGCCCATATCGTTACCGTGCGAGGACATATGTGGCTATTTCGATTAATGTCTTACCATATGTTTATGTGGTTGAGATTTGTTGCTGTTGATTCTACGAGATAACGGGACAGTTGGTCAGGTTATTTTTACACACTGGGCTGGACGATGACAGGTGTTGTGGAAGGGGGAAGATGTTTCACAAGGCGGGCTGAAAGGATTGCATCAAGGTCATTAGAGGAGCGCTTGTTAGCTCCGTCAAGTTACTTGAAATACAGAATAAGAACTGATCAATGGTAAAAATTGTTTAAATAAATGGGAGTTGCCTACGAATCACTATAATCTCTGAAGCGTTAGCTTAACGTGCGTGTTTGTTCATATAAGGTAGTCTCAGCCGTTGAGGCTTTTGTTGTTGTTGGTTTAATTCCATGTTTATGTTTCATATTTGTGACCCGTGTAGTCACGTGCGATGCTGTCTTTCCTTGTTTGTGTATTGAGCAATTGGCCGGGTTGGCAGCTCATTTGCCAGATGCGTCATCGCACTGAAGGAGGGTCTCGAGGGAGATTCCTGTAAATACTAGATTTAGATTGTGTGTCAGCATTAATTTTTAAGGGTTATTATTAGTGTCGTGTCCCATATCCGTAAACGTTGATTTACGAGATGATTGATCGTAAGCATCGTGGCTGTTACCCGATGTAAACGAACAGTCATCCAAGTACTCATCCCTCGTAGTTAGTCATTACGCGTACATGAAATCCCAAATGCAAGTTAGTGGAACTTGGATCCACATTTTTATGAAGGGGACATCCGTCTGACTCCTCAACATTGATAGATATTTTGTCATGGGAAGATTCAGGGAGGAATGTTATTATTGTTATTGTTTATATTCATTTCTTTTTTTTGCTCAAATAGTCATTAAATTATGTTATTATTTTACGTCTTGTCACTTCTTTCTTAATTATAGTTTTAATCCTATGACCCTAACCTCAGTAAAGCATGTTGTTTGGCGAACGTAAACATCACACTATGAACTGAGCGCGACCCCTTGATTAAGATTTCTTACATATAAACACTGCAATACTAAAGGGTTCAATACCAACTTATACCCCACTTAGGTTATTATTATTATTATTATTATTATTAACTTATTTATAGTAATGTTGTTCTCCACTTCTGTATTTTTAGCCTACTTTCGATTTTTGCAAAAAATGAAAGTAGACTTATGAGATCAACACAGGGCGAAAAAAAAGTGTGTCTGTCTGTGTGTGTGTATGTGTGTGTGTGAGTCTGTGTGTGTGTATGTGTGTGTGTGAGTCTGTGTGTGTGTGTGTGAGTGTGTGTACTCTGAATGTCTGTCCCCCCCTATCAATTCGAACACGGTGAATGCGAATTGAACGAAATTTGGTACAAAGGTAGCACTAGCAAAGGACACCTCAGTGTCATGTTTTATATCGCCGCCATCTTTACTAAAACTGAATGGCGGCCACTCAAACGTTCAAAACGTAAAATCAAATAACGACTAACCAAATCATCCAATCTCTACCAAATTTGGTAACAACATACCTTCGTATAGGATGCGTCTTGTGACCAAACTACAAGGTCGTCCGCCATACCATTTCAGGATGGCGGCCGTGCGAATTATGCAAACTTTATAATCCATATCATGGGACCCACCAGTTCCGATTATCGAGCCGAGAATCGTTTTAACTGTTCTAAAGGAAGAGGCACGTACGAAATTAAAAGTTTATTTTGTAATACTATAGTGCAGACGTGATTTTAAAAAGCTCAGCTGATTCATTAATAAGACAAGATGGCAGCGGATATCTTGTGCCTGACTTATATTTCACTAATTTGAGTATTGCAGGCAATATAGCGTACTGAAACAAAATAAATAAACTTTGTATGAAATGCTTTATATATAAATAATATACTTCAGTGATGAAATCGTTTAGTATAAATCATTATTTGCTAACAAGTTCTATGTAAGTCATTTTGTATAGAACGATATTCGTTGACACAATTAGCTCAGTGGTAAAGCGTTAGTCTGTCATTCATATGCCTATGGTTCAAATCCCATCAGAGTTAGTTTTTTGCTTGACATTTTACATATTTGTTGCTTTGTAATGACTCAGACGTTTTAAAATTAAGCGTTATATTGTGCATATTACGGTGCAAAACATATACTTAATTAAAACATAATTCGCCAGCAGATTTAATCGAGACATCTAGCTGACAAAAAGGTAACAGATTTTATTGAAAAGTTTCTTCTTCTGGCCGCTAGAATGCACTCGCTCTGTTAGGATTATATGGTTCGATATTTCACAACTAGATATCACGACTAGTTTTTATATTTATTGTTTCTTGAGTACTGAGACGTTATAAAATAAAGCTTTATATGGTGCTTTTTGCAATGGAAATTATATATTAAAAAAACGACATTCTCCACTGGAGTGACATCTTCCAGCCTTCAGTTGTACTATGCAGAAACTATAGATTCGAGCAGCGCTCTATACCGGCCAGTTAGTGAACCCAGTCTTAACGACTGCTAGGAGTAATAAGACAGTAACATTCGTTTATTCCTTGTGCACAGAGGCGTTGTTGATAATCTCAAAACTTGCAATATGGATGATTTGGAGATGGATTATTTTGTTATACCGTGTATTTAAGATTAGCCTATAAATTAACGGGTTGCGAAGTTACTTCACTTAGTTCTATATCATTCGTACACGACACAGAACAACAACGTGACGTCAGTTTCTGATCTGCTCTGATTGGCTATTACATTGCTGCAGTCGGGTAGTTGGCAGTCAAGGATAAAATTCTCGACTGCCAACTGCCAGCTACCAACTGCAACTTCATGTTGTGTATGGTGCCTATAGTATACACGGGGTCGATCGCGACTGCCGACCGAGGACTACCAACTACGGACTGCCGACTGCGCATTGTAGATGGGCCTTATTAGAGCAACGAAGTTTCAATTATTGTAAGTAGTCGGTGTTTGGAGTGTTTGCTGATGAAATTGCAAAATGCTGGGGTAAATTATAAACTATGGTTTGAACGCCACTGTTCAAATCCTGTGTGCCAATTTGCACTTCAAATAGGAAGAAATTAGGAGATGATAAGGACAGAGAGTTATAACTATACCCATACATTTCGGAGAAAGTAGGCTATATGTTCTTTCCCGAACATCTTGTTTGAATTTTACTACACGTCGGTTTGGTGGGTGTGATTTTGCTTCTTGAGATGGACTACACAGTCTGTTAATTACTGTAAATAGGCTACTGTATCTTAATATTGTTTGGATAAGGCTCTTGAATAGGTAGTATCAGTTTTTAACTAATAATTATAAATATTTTTCAACAATTTGAGGTAGTTACGAGAATATATTTTCTTATTTTATTTTTTTGTCGTGTGGCCTCCTGAGAGGCCGAGTGCAGGTCTTTCTATTCGACGCCCGTGGGCGACCTGCGCGTCGGGATGAGAGATGGAATGGATGAAGATGAATGAAACTGGGCAAGGATGTGGAAGGAATCGGCCGTGGCCTATCAGAAGGTACCGTCCCAGCATTTGCCTGGTGTTGAAAATGGGAAACCACGGAAAACCATTTCAAGGACGGCCGACGGTGGGGCTCGAACCCACGCGTCTACCGAGTCAGCAGTGAGCTTGGTCCCATGACCTAACGCTGCGCTTTAGCCAGATGAGCCAATGCTGTCGGTATATATTTAACGCAAGAGTACCACAACAACAACATCAGTAATTACATTTATTATCTGTAACTTCGGCTCCCTCGTGTGAATAAGGTGGTACTATCTAGGCGATTTATTCGCCAATTTCTAAGTTCTGTCTAGTAGAAAAAAAACTGAAATCTAGGTGTGGTCTTTGGCGAGATTTTTTTTTTTTTTGACTTGTGATCACCAAACATTTTTTTTTTTTTAGCGTATGGCTTATAGTGCCGGGAGTGTCCGAGGACATGTTCGGCTCGCCAATTGTGTAGCTGCTTCGAGACAGACACCCAATGGGTGAGTAACAAGTACCGTTGGGGAGGAAGGTTGGGATGTAAGGACGAGGAGTTGGAAGGTAGCGGCTGTGGCCTATAGTTAGGGACCAACCCTGGCATTTGCCTGGAAGGAAGATGGGAAACCACAGAAGACCATCTTCAAGGTTGCCGGCGGGGGGATTCGAACCTCCTCGCCTCCCGGATGTGAGCGACTGCCAGCAGTCATGCCGTAACGACCACGGCTAACTCACCCGGTCACCAAACATTAATGTCATACTAAGAGATAGAACTTTATCCAGCCGACATCATACGGCTCGTAGTGTAGTAAAAATAATAAATAAAATAATAATAAAAAAGGAGCAAAATTCCCTCACCTGGAAATGGATCACATGACTTTGGCATCATAATTCGGACACTACGACCAATCCATTGTGGAGGCTATAGTCTGATAAGGAAAGGGAATAAATATCAAACTCCAGCAACTTTCATAGGACTTCATTTACTTCGTTTTGAAAGCCAATACTCCATTGTTTGATAACCTTTATTTTAGATGAAATAATGTTGAGTGAGCTCTTAGTTCCCCCATCAAAGACATCAAAAACACCATAATATATATTATATGTGACGTAATGGAAGATGTACTAACCCAGTGGGGTCCAGACAGGATGTACCAAAATCCTGTTGATGAGCCTTAATTGGTACACCTTGTCGTAACCCTTCAATAGACACGGCAAATTGGTAAAATCCTAAAATATATTTTAGAGTTTAATAACTTGGTCATCTTTCGAAAATTGAAATCACTTACGACAATATGAAGTAGTCATATTATTTAAAAGTATTATGTAGATGGGGCTTCATTCATTCCAATCCCTGACCCGGTCGGTCGACTGGAGGCAGGCTGTGGATTTTCATGTTGTTATGGATTTCTAAGATATAGGGAAGACTTTGCTAACTCCGCAGTAGGCTACGCCTAATTCCGCAGTAGTACTTGAAATATACTTTTTCGGCAGAGATACCCCAGTGCAAGAGACGAGTTCATCTCACCAATCAACTATTTAATTTTTCTATACAGTGATTTTTGAAACGACAGATGCTATCTCCTGGTGGTAAAATCCTGAAAAATTGTGTGAGTTGTTTGTGAAGTATTCATAAAATCTCATGTATTTCGGTGATGCATTTATGCGGTAGTGGTTGGAATGCAGCATATTATTAGACTTACCATACTGCGGACTTAAACAAGTACCGCGGATTCAGCACTAGTACCACTAGTATTAACCAAAAATTCCTAAAATGTTACTAAATTCAAATTTCTTCGAAAGTGCTATTTTAAGTAGCCATTAGATGATTTATACAACCCATACCAGAATAAATGTTAAGAACTGAGTTTATGCCTAAAATAATGTGTAGTAATTTAATTTCTATGTACATTTTTTGAAACCCATACACTTAATTTATCATGTTTACCATCAATCCCTTAATAATGTGGATCTAACTGAGTCTCCCCTAATTAATGTATGAAGCGTATCTAATTAAAACACTCACTAAAAGAATTTCGGATTATTAACGTAGAAGGCCATTGCTCTCAAGCTCTGAAAGGCAAGAAGTAAGGGGATCAATACAAAAGACGGACGATACACAATACCAATATTGCCACGAAAAACGTTAATGAGATCTTCCAAATGTATATATTTTCCAGACTTCTTTCACCTTTGGCCACAGAAATGTCAAGTCACTGTGCGGTGCCTTCTTCAGTATATCCAGCAAAGACAGCTAGTCGTAGTAGAAGCAGAACAATACGACTAAAGGTTACCGAATAATGTAGCGAGAGCCACGCATAGGACTTGGCATATAGCAAGCCAGCAATCAATGGCTGCGTGCCAGTTTCCTGGCTTCCTCTGGCAGTCATTAGTGAGGTATAGCATATTCTGCAGCCATAACGTAGGTAAATTATGATTCTGATCCTAATGAATATCCTAATTAGTGTGGAATTGGAGTTGGAGTCTAGTATCGAATTGTTCGACGAAAACCAAACGGTATAATTGGTCGTTATCTCAGGAAATGAATCCAGACGTACAGTATTCTTTACAGTGGGAATATTTTGTTTATGGCAACATAGAGTGAATGACGCTGTGAATAATAAATATGTAATCTTGCTCTCGTGAAGCATCTCCCTGTATGATTCAACCTATAGGCCTAATTGAGCTGAAATAAATAATTAATCATCTATGTATATATTTCTAATTCTTATTACTCCAATTTCTACGGTGGGTGAGTGGTTATCGTGTCGGACTACCAACCCCAAGCTTATAGGTTCGCTCCTGGTTGTGGTAAGTGATTTTTGAAAGGCAGCAAAAATCACGATACGCATGTCATACGATGTCAGCATGTTAAAGAACCCATTTTAATTCAGTAGGCCATGTTCATAATGGCAAAATTAATCTCGGGATTTTCCGCCAACACAAAGTTCCTCATTTCTCTACTAGAAAGTGCTATAGTGTCAAAGAGCTTAGATATCTAACCTCCTTGACTTTCATAGTGCTTCAAGGAACAGCAAAATTCGGCATGCAAGCTACCCTCTGGGTGTCAAATAACAAAGCTAAACAGATATAGCATATGAATTGATAGCTTTTGTTAGGTTATGGGCACTAAGCTTTGTTATCAACAGAAGTCGAAGTATATGATTAAATGTCTGGTAGAGGTTCTCCTTCTCAGATGTATTGTCGATTCCAACTACTTGCTCAAATCCTAGATATTTATATATTTCATCTTTCCCCATGCTGTCTATTCGCTCATCAGCTGTTATGCTTATTCCGTCTGTTCTACACCACTGTCCTTTGTTGATGCTGTTGATTTTGCATTTGCCAGTACAAAACTCCATGCAAATGTCCTTCGAAATGTTATCTGTTATATTGATGAGTGATGTCAGTTGGTTTCAATTTGCTGCATACAATTTTATGTCATCCATATAAAAGAGGTGATTTACTTTGAGGAGATTTTGTTTATTTTCTTTTATTTGGTAACCGTAGTTGTTCATGTTCAGAATCTCTGATAAAGGGTTGAGACATAAACAAAACCACAGTGCACTTAAGGCATCACCTTGAAATATACCACGTTTGATGGGTATGACCTCTGTTTCAGTGGTAGTGATGTTAGATTTCAAGATGATTTTGGTACGCCAAAATTGCATAGTGATAGCAAGGAAGTTGATGAGTGTCTTTTTTACTTGGTATATCTCAAGGGTATGGATGAGCCAGCTCTGGGATACCGTATCGAATGCTTTTCTATAGTCAATATAAGCCAAGAAGAGGTTACGTTGTTGCTTCTGTGCTTGGTGTATAATCACACTGTCAATGGTGAGCTGTACCTTGCAGCCTTGGCCGCCTCTCTTACAACCCTTTTGCTCCTCTGTAAAGATGATATGCTGGTACATGTGACCATAAATGACATTAGCGATGACCGATGTGATGGTCTTGTAGAGCGTCGGCAAACAGGTTATTGGTCTGTAGTTTGCTGGTTTAGCTGTATCATCACTCTAAGGCAATATGTAGGTTGGTTCCTCTGTGAGAAAGTGTGGGAACTCTTCGGGATCATAGATTACCTGAGTTACAAGATCAGCTAATTTTCTGTGTGTGCTGGTAAAGATTTTGTACCAGTAGTTCTGAATTTTGTCTGGTCCCGGAGTTTTCCAGCTGTGTTTTGCTGATGGCTATTTTAATGTCCTGTTCATTAATGACTAACGCTTGTGTTTGATTAATGTGTGAGTGCTTCTCGTTAATTTTATGGATCCATTCTGCATCTTCTTTATGCTGCACCGGGTTTGACCACACATTACGCCAAAAGTTGCTTATTTCCTCCTTATTCGGTGTTTTAGAGATTGTTGGTTCTCGGCTGCCATCAAGATTCGCGTCGAAAGTTTTCTCATTAGCTCTGAAGAGATAATTTTCTGTTCTTCTCTGATAACTTTCCTTGTATCTCTTGAGTTTTGCTGCTTGTACTGCCAGTTTTTGCTTGTAGTCGTCCATGATATTCAGGATATCTTGCTTCCCTTTGTTTTCTATGTTCGGAATTATCCTCATGATTTTTGAAGTGTTCTTTCGAGTTCTATTATCTGAAGCATATTGTGTGAGCAGACCTATTACATTACGCAACGACATTATTTTATTATTGATTCGTCGTTCCCATGGAGGTATTCTTTCTGTACGAGGACTGAAGGTTTGGTTGCTGGGCACCTGGTTATGGAGTGATAATACAGTAACAGCTGCGCAGTATATGAGCAAATGGAAGTCCGTAAGATTATCTACTCTTTCTAAGAAAGCTGCCAAGCAATTGTTTACATCCTCAATTATTTGTCTGCTATTATTTTTAAATATTAGCTTGAGAAAAATACTCCTTGAATTTGGATCACTATCTTCCCATTCCATTAATTCTGTCTGTAAAATATTCATCACATTTCTACGATCCTCCAGTGTGTTACTAATGCCTTCCATTTCGACTACGGAAGATTGATTACATTCTGCAGTACCTTGACGTGGTGTGGTGTCTATGTTAACGGCAGGATGAACTTCATTGTTGGTCTCCTGCATGGGTTGTAGTTCTGAGAGGACCCCATCTTTAATCTGTTGAATTTCAAATTCGCTTAGGAGACTGTTCCTTGTTATGGTTCGACGCTGATCACTTACTCGCTGTTCTGTGATATTCAAATGGGAGTATTTACTTATAAACTGAGAATGCAGAGAAGTTCTATATCCAGTCAGATTTCTTTCCATGTCTATAGCTAGGAAGTAGAAACGCATGACGTCTGTATTCATTTCAAGTGTCAATTTCATGCGTTTTCTACTGCGGCCAGCCTTGGTGGTTGCAAATGAATTCTGCAAAGCACTTTCGGCGGTGCTGATCTGTTGATGTTGGGTATCAGCAGAATTTTCGTTGGCAGCGGGGGTTTCTTCAGATGAAATGGCAGTTGTCCTCTGCGTCCACAACCTGCAATTACTGGTGGCTTGTAAACTGTCATGTCCTGCGCCAGAACTAGACGTGCCCGGACGATCCTCCGGTATCAGGCGTTTAATTAATTCAGAATTCACCATTGTCGTAAGACACTGGGTATTGCCTTTTATACCTATGGCAAGATTTACAACATTCCTGTGAATGCCAGTGTGTTATTATTATTATTATTTATTTATTTATTTTGCGCATGCGCTCACACATTCTCAGCATTTGCTGGAAAGAAAACATTTACATCCCCAGATACGGTAGATATCACAAGGAGCAAATTCTTGGTGACTGCATTGAGTAGTAGCTTCATATTTCTCTCACTTCTTCAGGCCTGATTGCCCATGAACAGCCTTACAACGCGACACGTAGAAAGTATGACTGTTTTCTGCATCAGTTTGAAAAGGCCTGGGTCTAATGTCAACACCGTGAGCGATTCCCTTAAGTTGTTGGGAATCACGCCAGTGCTGGAGATAATAATAGGTACTGTCCTGACTTGTGCCATCTGCCATTGCTTCCATATCAGTTCTGAAAGCTCTGTGTATTTTGACAGCTTTTCAACATGCTTTTTTAGCATGTTGCCACTGTTTGGGATCGCCTCATGTATGAA
Source organism: Meconema thalassinum (assembly GCA_946902985.2). Classification (NCBI taxonomy): domain Eukaryota; kingdom Metazoa; phylum Arthropoda; class Insecta; order Orthoptera; family Tettigoniidae; genus Meconema; species Meconema thalassinum. The sequence goes on from OX336390.1 coordinate 591,997,387, forward strand.
GGAGGTGTGCTTCATGCATTTGTAAACAAGAACCAAATCAGGTCTGTTGTGCACAGCTGATTGGTCTGTCAATACAGTACGATCGCAGTACAACTTAAAGCTGTCATTTTCCAGTACACTTTCAGGAGCATATTTGTAGTACGGCACTTTCTCTTGGCTCAGCAGTTGAAGTTGTATAGCCAATTCTTGATGGACTATCTTGGCAACAAAATCATGTCTCTTCCTATATTCTGTCCCTGCAAAATGGCGACAACCTGATATAATATGCTGAACAGTCTCAGATGTTGGGCAACCGTATCTGCAATGGTCATCTTGCACAGATGCATCCTTGATTATGAACTTTAGGTAGTTCCTCGTGGGGACAACCTGGTCCTGAATAGCCATCATAAAACCTTCTGTTTCAGGAAACATCTGCCCAGAAATCAACCAAAAGTTCGACGCTAGCTTGTCGACGTGAGTTTGGATGACTTCATTGGGATGTCTTCCGTGTAGTGGCTTGGACAACCAAGCATTGAATCTATTCAAATCACTGCGCACCTGAATTTGAGTCTCTTGCTGACTTAAGAGTAGTGGAGTTGAATCATCTGCTTCTGTGACAGCCTTGTGCAGCATCGAATGGTTCGATACAGAACAGAAGTATTTTCTTAGCTCATAGATCTGTCGAACTACTTGGTTGTTTATATCAACAATTCCTCTCCCACCCATATGTCTCGGTAACATGACTCGTTTCACAGATGTCCTGGGATGGTGTTTTCGTGATTTGGTCAGTGATGTTCTAATTTTCTGTTCTAGACTTGCAATGTCAGTTTTACTCCACTTGATGACCCCAAACGAGTAACTAAGGATAAGGACAGCATAAGCGTTGATTGCCTTAACCAAGTTTCTACTGTTGAGGCTGGTGGTAGAAACAAGCTTAATTCTTTTGACAAATTCCTTCGTCAGATCTTGTTTCACTACTGAGTGTTCTATAGGTCTGGCTTGCTTCATTCCCAGATACGTGTAGGTCTCGCTAGTGAGCATTGTTGCAATCTGCTGGCCCTGAGCTGTTTCAACACCTTCCTGCAACTTGCCTTTCATAACGTTCAGCGTTTTACATTTCTCCAGCCCGAATTCCATTTTCACATCCTGTGAAAAGGTTTCCACTATCTTCAACAGAAACTCTAGTTGTGCTCTGGTGGAAGCATATAGCATTAGGTCTAACAAATACTGGAGATGGTTGAGCTTTGCAAGCACCCTGGAGTTCTTCTTGATACTGAAGCTATATTTTGTTGAATTAAGTTGGTTTGATAGTGGGTTCATCGCAGGACAGAACCATAATGGGCTCAAGGAGTCTCCTTGGAATATTCTCTTGTGGATTGGGATCATACTTGTTGCAATACTGCCATTTGTAGTACTAAGGCACATTACTGTACGCCACGTTGTCATGGCGTGTTCAAGGAAATATATAATCTGAGGATCAATCTTATACACTGACCAAAATATGGATTAACCAATCATGGGGCACGGAATCATAGGCCTTCTTGTAGTGAATATATGCCGTGAATAAATTTCTGTTATTGGCCTGGTTAGAAACCACTGAGTCAATAAGTATTTCTTTACACCCTTTGGACCCTTTCCTGCATCCTTTTTGTTGTGTTGCTATGACGTTATTTTTTTCACAGTGAGCATATATCCTCCTACTAAGACAGGACGTGATGATCTTATACATCGTGGGAAGACATGTAATTGGACGGTATTTTCCAGAATCTTGCATATGTTGTGGGTCTTTCGGGAGTAGATATGTTACACCTTGTGTAAGGAAATGTGGCATCTTCTGTGGATGAGCAACAACTTCATTCACCAGAGTAGACAGGAGATCGTATACGCACCAGAATTTCTCATACCAGTAATTCTGTATCTGATCTAAACCAGGTGCTTTCCAGTTAGGAAGACCTTTAATGATGGAAGAAATGTTAGTGGATGTTATTGGATCATATAGCATCGGATTAAATTCTTTAGAGATGTTTGTTACTTCCTGAACCCAATGGGAGTCTGAGTTAAAATTATTATTATTATTATTATTATTATTATTATTATTATTATTATTACTGGTGAGATATCCTTCCGGACACCAATCTCATTTGGATAATCGATGAGAGGTGGTGAAGTTTGAAACCACTTGTCTTCTGAGTACGAAGATAGCCTGGTCCCATGACTATGAAAGTTAGCGTGCATACTTATTAAAAGAACCAACCTGTGGAGTAGCCACGCGCACCTTGACCTCGACGGGGAGCTTCAGCAAGTTCGGAGATAGGAGGTTCGGATTCAAATCCCAGTGTTGACAGTGGCTATCGTAAGTTTAATTTCCCCTGTAATGTCCACCCTCCAATGCCTGTATAGTACCTTATTTCAAGTCTGAAGGCACCCACCCCTTCACTGTCACTACTATAGCTACAAATAACTACTACGTCATCACAGAAACATAGGTTATTAGACAAGTTGAAACCCACCTTAGGTATGCGGAGCTGATGATCACAATGTCCGAAGACCCTAAACTGAATTGATAACAACATAATTAAAATAATAAAAGAACATCATTGGTTGTATTATCGATCCTAGAGTTCAGTATAAACCCCATGCTAATCAGTGAAGCAAAATAAATTATAAATTGAAGATAATATTATTAACAGACATTCACTTCTCACCAGAGAGGATCGGGTTGGAATCCCATTTAAAGTATACAAGATTTTAGTGGTTAAATGTCACACCCGTTGGTTCGGATTCAGTGTAAAATGGAGGTCCCGTGGATTATGATCAGGAGATAAACGATCACGTATACTACAAACTTTCTTTCAATAGTCAAGAATGATGTTTGAGTCTTCAGTCTTTTGACTGGTTTGATGCAGCCTCCAATCTTCCCTGACCTGAATTAATTGTTTCATCTCTACATAGCTACCACACCTTACATCCTAGTCAATCTGTTTAATATATTCTGACCTAGGTCTACCCTCACAATCCTTGTCTTCAACTTTCCTTCCATAAATAAGTTTGATATTCCTGGGTGCGTCAGTAAGTGTCCTACCAACCTATCTCTCCTCTTCATTAGCAGTCTCCAGAAACATATCTCCTTTCCCATTCGTTTTAATACCTCTTCATTTGTTACTCTATCTACCCACCTAATCTCCATCATTCTCCTGTAACACCACATTTCAAACGCTTTTATTCTCCTCTTTTCGGCTGCGCTAACAGTCCAAGTTCCACTTCCATAGCTCGCCATGCTCCAGACAAAGGCTTTCAAAAATGGCATTCTAACACCTATATCTAGGCCTATACATGTCATAAGATTTCTTTTTTGTACAAACGTTCTCCTTGCCTGTAACAAACCTACCTTTTATATCCGTTTTGCTTCATCTTTCACTCTTTGCTTTCTAAGTAGTAGACATCTCCTTCTTCCTTTATCTTTTCACATGCCTATTTGATGTCAATATAGGTTTCTGATTTCTTTCGATCCCGTGGCGAAACAATTCTCGTTAAATCGTGACCACTACCACGCGGGCAGCTGCAGGAAGTCCGGAGATCATAGATTCGAATTTCGGCGTTGACAGCGGTTATCTTGAGTGTGGATTTTCCCCGTTTTTTCCACACTCCCTCCAGGCAAATGTCAGGACAGTTTATTATTTCAAGACCCGGGGCACCTACCCCTTCTTTGTCCATAATACAGTTACACACACTACTAGAGTCATCACATAAATACCGGTTATCGGAGAAGTTCAACACACACCCAACTACACGGGGCTGATGACCCATATGCACTTAGCTCCTAAAATGAATTAACAACAAAGATTTTTCCTCACGAGGCTGAGTGAGCCTCGTTCCAACCCAAAAACTAGAGTTTAATTTCTTGGCAGAGACAGGAATCGAACCTAGACCTCTGGGACGACAACCTAGTATGCTAGTCACAACGTCATGCAGTGGTCATTCCCGGAAGGATCTTTTCCCATTGAAGATGAGAACCTAAGCAATGAATCTTCTTCCTTCTTGCTCCTTGGGCCATTGCATCAGAGTCAACAGGCAGATCTCCTTTTTCTAGAGTTGCCCATGGCGTGTTTCACTTTCAAGTCAAGGGAATAAGATAATTAATTATTCATGTTTCAATGAGTAAAATTGTTTTGCGGTATCTTTTAGTTATCGATGCCACATTTACACATTCCTTTTAGGCCGATTTCACCGACGTCAATCTCTTAATTCATCATAAAAGGTTATTAACTATGCACCAGCAATTCATCAAACAGAAACGCTCGTTAACTTCCACTAACAAGCAATTAAGTTAAATGACCAAATCTAACCACTCAACTCTCTAAATCAACCTTAAAGTGGAGGTAAAGAGCTGAACTCTACCTCGCACATCTTGCAATGGTGGACACATCTATTTGTTTCCGAGTTTCACACGAACTTTCATCCATATGAATATAGAATATGTTTATGGCAATGAAATATAATAGTACATTATGCAACGAGCCTATAATGACTATAATTAAGACACGCTTATTTTTATAAAGCGAGCGTACGCGAGTTTTATAATTTCCGTACGAGTGTCTTAATTACCATTATAGGCGAGTTGCAAACGACTGTTTATGTTCGACGATAATTATAACTTATTGTATGTTTTAACATACATATTCATAAATATCTGTTGAGAGTCAGTGACTTGAATTTTGTGATCGGAGAGGGAGCGCTGGGTATATCTCTGTCTTTCAAGATCTCTGACCGACCGACGCATGAGCTGTGTGTGCCTGCAATGCCATATGCAGGCCATATGTTGACATCTGCCGTCCCTCAGTAATATTGTCACCAGAGTCGTTTAAAGGCAATGCGCTGTGTAGAAATTAGGGTTGGTGACATTAAGGTACAGTGCTATTTCTTGTCTCATATTCGCCAGTTTATTTACGCGAACATATGGACGATGCTTATTCCATGTCGGCAATTTATTATAGTTCGATGTTGTGTTTATGTCCGACATGTTGGATTTTGAGCGCATGCGCGAAGGTATCGTTACCTAATTGGTCAATGAACGAGCTCTGATTGGCTGGAGAAACTGTATCATAATGAAAAACAGTGTTATAATGACCATCATAATGGTACAGTTTTCTGACACATAATAGTGAGGGTCGAACATAATAGTACATTATGCAATGAGCCTATAATGGCTATAATTAAGACACGAGTATGTTTATAAAACGAGCTTTAGCGAGTTTTATAATTTCCATACGAGTGTCTTAATTACCATTATAGGCGAGTTGCATACGACTGTATATGTTCGACGATAATTATAACTTTATTACATGTTTTAACATAAATATTCATAAATATCTGTTCAGTAACTAGAATTTTGTGATCGGGTGGTGCGCTAGGTAGCATATCTCCGTGTTCCAAGCTCTCTGGCCGACCGACGCATGCGCTCTGTGTGCTTCAATGCCATATGTGCAGATTGTGCACCAGTATTCAGTAAAACTGTCTCCGTAGTCGTTTGAAATCAACGCGCAGTGTAGAAATTGGATTTGGGTATATTAAGGTACAGTGCTATTTCTTGTCTCATATTCACCAGTTTATTTACGCGAATATATGGACGGTGCACTTTCGGTAATTTATATAGACATGTTGGATTTTGAGCGCATGCGCGAAGGTATCCTTATTTAATTGGTCAAATAACTGTTTCTTGAGCTCTGATTGGTGGGAGAAACTGTTTCATAATGAAAAATAGTGTTATAATGACCATCATTAGGATACAGTTTTCAGACACATAATAGTCAGGGTCGAACATAAAAGACAATACATGTTACTAATACCAAGAAAGAATAATAATAATAAATACAGCCCTTTAATCCCCTAAGGGCAATGGCCTCCTGCCTAGGCAGGGATTTTGCTCCATTACACTCATTAGGTGAGCAGTCCTAAAGAGTAGTGAGGGACCTAGTGGTGCACTTTTCTGGCATGTTAGTAGTCTCTGTTCTTGAATTGTTCTTATAGCTATTGATATATCTATTCCTAACCTAATTACAGTATTCTCTATATTATGTATTCTTGTTCTCTTATCTAAAATTTGCAAAATTGTTAATTATTCTGTCACATGTTCACTTTATTTTAGTAGAGTTTTAACTGTCTTCAATGCACTATCGCTTTTGTATAGTTCATCTACTGTAAGGTTGCACTTTTTTGACAGTTCTCGCGGGAACAAACACTCTTACAGAACATATCAATCCGCCTCTACCACGTGCATTCCAGCCAATGAGCTATCCCCCACATGGTAGCCAGCAATGGCCGCTGTATTCCGTCAAGGTGTCTACAGCTGTTATGAGTTGCCTAAACCTACATTCATCTCGCAATATCAATTCATTGCCCTTTTTAAAGGAAACTTGTATTTCTTTGTGACATTTATCAAATAATCGTTCTAACAGCACTAACGGCTCGCTGACAGAATATTACATCATTGGACGCGCTATGACCAAGACCTTGGCTATGTGAGAGTGGAATTATTTTAGGCCCATCATTTCACAGCTCGAGGAAAATGCTTACTAAGGTATGGTGTAAGATGTCCTTAAGACGATACGATCATTACCTGACCTGTTGGATTGATATTAAAATAAAACGTACGAAACATTTCACCATGTAAGTTAACTTTAAGGCCTAAAAAAACAACTCATATTTTAAGCCTACTTTTTGCAAAAATCATGCCCCATGAAAATTATTCACCAAGCCAATGTCCTTGGGGAAATAAATAATTCTGCTGACTTTTCTTTTACTTTCAAAAGTAAGGAAATAAAATAAAAGATGAACTATATTTTAGGGTTCACTATGTTGCACTGAGTTGCTCCTTTCTTATCCTCACATATACTATGTTTTGAAAGGGAGCTTTTTAGTGTCTTCCACTCTTGTCTGTCTCTTGCTCTTCGTGTTCATTGTGGTCCGGCCAATTTCTTGAATGTGTCAGCCCGGCCTGTCCTCTATCTTCCTACGTTTCTCCTGCCGGTTCTTGGGACCCACATCGTTAGTCTGTGGCAATAAAAATGATCATATCCAAAGTGGGATTCGAACTCCTTCTAGCTCTGAAAAATTATCCCCGAGATTGTAACGCGCCTATTTAGCTAAGTAAACATTGTAGCCTACACTCACAACTGCCATTTCTCCTAAATACTTTGTTCATATCATTTTAAGCCTCCGTCATGGATGAGGTATTCTGTATTACCCTCTCAAGGAAGCATCTCAAACAACGATCAGTGCTACACGCTTCTTGTCTGTCCGCCATGTTTTTCCAGGGTGAAACCGAGTCTACGCATGCGCGAGAGCCGTAAGGCGTATTTAAGTAATTACGAACCCGAATGGCCTCGTAAAATGCACCAAAGATACATTAACTCTCCTATTTAGGTTAAATAGGATTTAACTTACGAATCGTTAGTAAAGGTTTTTTTTTTTTTGCGTATGGCTTTTAGTGCTGGGAGTGTCCGAGGACATGTTCGGCTCGCCAGTTTTGTAGCTGCTTCGAGACGGACACCCGATGGGTGAGCTACAATTACCGTTGGGGAGGGAAGTTGGATTGGAAGGACGAGGAGTTGGAAGGTAGCGGCTGTGGCCTATAGTTAGGGACCAACCCCGGCATTTGCCTGGAAGTAAGATGGGTAACCACAGAAGACCATCTTCAAGGTTGCCGGCGGGGGGATTCGAACCTCCTCGCCTCCCGGATGTGAGCGACTGCCAGCAGTCATGCCGTAACGACCACGGCTAACTCACCCGGTAAAGGGTTGGTGAAAACAGCCCTTAGACTTTAGAGTATGCCATGTTAGGGGCCATTTAAGTAAAGTGTGAACCGGAGTTCTCTTTCAACTTCAAGTGTAATGTGAAGATGTGTGACAGGAATGCCTCGAATTAGCGATAATACTAGGTAAATGAGACGGTAGCACATCAGAGGAGCCGTGGTTAGAATATTCCTCGGATATTCTATTCAACTCTGCTATTCTACATGAAAGGTCGTACTTCCACGAATAAGGTGCCCTATATGCAGTGTTGCCAAATCTTGAGATGGGAAAGAACTAAACTCTACGCTTTAAAACACCATAAAATCACCAGCTGGACTCTATGATTCAAAACACTAGAAAAACACAAAAAAATATAAATATATAAACGGCTTTTTACTTACATTAGTTTCAGCTTCTTCACTTACGGAGCCTGCTACCGTTATTACATCTTTAGAGCAGGAAGGTGTAGTACTGCAGTAGCTCTGCATGCTTCCAATTTTGGCCACTATTATATCCTTCGGAAGTTCGTAGTCGTGATGGCATTTTCCCTCTGATTTTAGTCCAAATCGCACACACAGAATGGAATCCAATTTTTGAACTTTGCTATGTTTTCACCAATTAAACTTGACTAAACACTCTCCCTACATCTGCATTAGAGTGAGGGAGCGAAAGTACATAAACTGCCTTCGCATTGAAACAAGGAAATCCCCTGGGAGCTGGGAAGAAAATAGATGATAAGTGGATTCTTTGTACAAGTGCACTAGCACTGAGCCATGCATGTTGCGCTTACTTAGCACTTATGCACAAGAAGGAGAATTTCAGGTACTTACCCTGCTGGAGTGTTGACCTTGACATATGTAAGGCTGAAAATTGCCTATCTTAATTGACTAACTTTATTAAAACTATTACATGGATTCCAGGATTTACTTATTTGTCATTTCATGAAAAATCCGTTAAGCACCGGATTTGGCACTGGTTTTATTGAAATAACACCAGTATTTTTCTATGGCGCTATTAGAACATTTCTGGCACCAGACGAACTTCAGAAACACCAGATCTGGTGCTAAAAGCACCAAATTGGCAACACTGCCTATATGGCCTGTAACTGCTGTAGGTTGGAACCCCTTGAGCATATAACTGGAGTTTCTGAGAAATGAGACCAACCATGCCCATGAGACCGTGTAGACGAGGGGCCAAAGGGGAAGATCGTAAGAATCTGTATTGGTTCATTCAGAAACACAGGGCATTGCAAAGGTTCTCCTAAGAAATATCGTTTGGGGGCTTAAAATGCACACATCGATTTTTAAGAGGGCTATTTTGACATACATATTGCTGAAACGACTCGTGCGTCGTCACTCAATTGTTGAAACTACTCATGTACTTATTGTAAAATGGATTTACTAATTCAGAAGCCATTACGGAATTGTCCACAACATCTCACCAAAATTTCATCGCAATCGGATGAATGGTATATGAACGCATATGGGGCATACATACAAACTACCACGTAACAATCTTTTTAGCCTATTTTCATTTATGAAACAAGTAGTTCCCTGACGAACTAAAGATCCTACTTTTCTTAAAATTTAAGATGCATGCCAATGATTAACCTACATAGACCTATCTAGATTAATGACAAAATTAAGTTCGTAATACTGAAATGTTTAATTAGTTCGAAATATACCGGTACCTGAAATAGCGTAGCCTAATATAGCAATACAGTTGGCTGTCCTGGTCAAAGTCAACCCCTGGCACTATTAGTTCCATCTCTTAAGGTCCATAATTCACATACAAAATTTGATTGAAGTCCAATGGATAGTATGGACGTAACATCCAGTTAAACATTGGATCTATCAGCGTTCATTAAATCATGTTGGTAACAATGTCATGTGTGTGTTGCTCAGAATGAATCTAAAAAATTATGATATATTATTATGCCAATTTTGTATAAAATCCATTTGTTAGTATATAAGTCAATATGTATAAAAAACAAGAAGTTCCGTTAAGAACTATACAGCCGACTTTTCATGCCAATGATTATTCTACAGAATATGAACCTATCTAGAACAATGACGAAATTAAGTTGGTAATATCGAAATATCTAATTAGTTCAAAATATACCTGGTATAATGTAGCCTAATAGAGCACTACAGTTGGCAGCCCTGGTGACTGAATATATTCTTAGTTCCATCTCTTAAGGTACAGAATACAAAATTTGGTTGAAGTCCAATGGACGTTACATGCAGTTAGACACTGGATCTATCAGCACGCGTAAAAGCATGTTGCCAACAATGTCATGCGTGTGCTGGTCAGAAAAAAATCTGAAATATTATGATATCTTGTTGTGCCAATTTTGGATGAAATCCATTTGTTAGTATAGATGTTACATGTATTTTAAAATTGGACATATCAGCAGGCATAGAATCATGTTGGCAGTACTGCCTTGTATTAATTACTCCAAATAAATCTAGAATGTCAGGTGCTATACGTGTGCAAAGTATAGAGTTGTTGGCATGCATACTTTCTGATATATTGATATTAGGGTAAAAATATAGACAGCATTTACTAACAGTTGGCAGCCCTGATTGCTCTTAACAATACTTATAGTCATATCTGTTATGGTACACATAGCACATACGAAATTTGGTCGAAATCCAAGTGATAGTATAGAAGTTACATGTATTTAAAAATTGGTACTATCAGCAGGTTTATAATCATGTTGGTAGAACTGACGTATATAAGTTACTCCAAATTAATCTAAAATGTCAGAATATACGTGTGCATAGCTTAAAGCTGTTGGCTTGCATACTTTCTGATATATTGGTATTTGGATAAAATAAATAAATAGAGAGAGAGCAATTATTAACAGTTGGCAGCCCTGGTGGCTCTTAAGAATACGCGCAGTCATATCTGTTTATGTACAGATATTACATACAAAATTTGGTTGAAATCCAATTGATAGTGTAGAAATTAAAGTGAAATAGTATTATCTACATGTGTGCCAATTTTTGGAATAGGTCCCATGCATACCTTGCAAGATATCCAACATGGAGCTCAATTTTCTAGTGCGTTTTTTCAGCAGTTGGTAGCACTGACATCATTTTCAAATATGGACGTGAGATATTCCGGTGCACATCTTTACTCATACTAAATTTGGTTTTGATTGCTGCAGCCATTTAGGAGTTGAGAGGGGGGGACACACACACAGTCAGCCAGACAGACAGCCAGACAGACAGAAGGACAGACAGACAGACAGACAGACACACATTTTCTCGGATCAATCTCATAAGTCTACTTTTACCTTATTTTTTGCAAAATGTGAAAGGTAGGCTAAAAATGGACCAATCAGCAGGCTTAGAATCATGTTGGCAGCAGTGACGTATATAAGTTACTCCAAATTAATCTGTCAGGTACTACACGTGCGCAACGTTTGGAGCTGTTGGCTTGCATACTTTCTGATACATTGAGATTAGGATGCAAAATATACAGAGAGCATTTATTAACAGTTGGCAGCTTAAGAATACGTATAGTCATATCTCTTATGGTATACAAAGCACATACGAAATTTGGTTGAAATCCATTTTTTAGTAGAGATGCCAAATTGGACCTCTCAGCTGCCTTAGAATCATGTTGGCAGCACTGACGTGTATCAGTTACTCCAAATTAATCTAGAATATCAGGTACTATATATGTGCAAAGTTTAGAGCTCTTGGCTTGCACACTTTCTGATATATTGATATTAGGGTAAAACAATAGAGAGAGCATTAGCTAACAGTTGGCAGTCCTGGTTCTTCTTAAGAATACGCATGGTCATACCTGTTATGGTTCACATAGCACAAACGAATTTTAGTATAGAAATTAAATGCATTTAAAAATTGGACTTATTAGCAGACTGAGAATCATGTTAGCAACACTGTCATGCATGGACTCCTGAAAATTAACCTGGAATGTTATTATCTACAGTATATTGTTACGTGCCACCCCCTAGTGGCACTTACGTTAACTGGATTACGGTGGGCGAAAAGCACAAACACAATTGTTCCTTTAACGAAATATAATTTATTACAGGCCTACAAACATACACAGTGCACACACATACACACACACTGAGTCTAACTTCAGAAAACACTACTGGTCACTATTAGTTTCCACATTTATGTTCTCTCTGTCTGTGAGGCGTTACAGTGTCCAGCTTACACTCACACGTGCAGTCTACACAGGTTCTCTACAGCCTTGTCCTGCCACTTCACTTACTTCCAGAGTCCTCTTGCTGCTCCTTGTGCGCTGTTGCTCGTCTCGTGTCGATCCCACGACCACGACTTCCACGAAGCACCGCGACTCCTCCAAGCACTAACAGTCCTGACTCAAAGTTGCACCCTGGCAGGCAGGCTTCCACTCTGTTACCGTAGACGTCCAGTAGTAATCGCTGTACTGCTGCGCACTCACTCACTCGGCCACACTTCAATACACACTATCGCTGACCAATACACTGTCCAATACACTCCAATACACTCCCCAATACACACTGCCTCCTCGCCGCGGCTCGCTGGTTTATATGGGATCAGTCCCCGGCCTGGAAAGTTCGAATGTCACAACCCATTGCCGCATTGAGTCTGTTCTGGTTGGTTCCACATCCAGAATTTTCGCGTATGCTCTGGCCGGCTCGCACTGACTCACAAGTGCTTTGTTAATGTATGGCCGTGGGAGGAACCGAGAGGGTGTGGGCACTCTCTCCCTTCCCCTGCGGGGTTTGTCCAAGGCCACTAGACTGTCACACTGCCCCTCCCCCCCGGGAGCCTCTTGCCGCCCCGCGGCAACACGCAACACTGCTTCCCTCCTTAAAGCAACTCGCCTCGAGTTGTTCATCGAAAAGGCTGTCCAAGGTCTGAGGGGGTGGCATTGACGGCGCTGACAAGCCCCTATTTAGGCAGGCCGTCACTCGCTTTTCTAACCGTGAGGCTGTTCCTCGCCGACAGCTGCTAATTAGATGACCTCTTTCACTCCGTAGCCAACAGGTGACTTTCCTGCTGCAACGGCGTCCCAGTGGTGGTTTACGCTGCTTTGGTGGAGGGTAGCCAACCTCCACCGCCTCTTCGTCTCCAGCGGCGTTACTCCTCCTCGGTGCGTCACCCATGCTGTCCTCTTCGCCGCCGCCATTCCCAACACGATGGTCTTTACCTGCCTTGGGTAGCGCTTTCCACGGAGCATCGAATACTCACGTACCATGGCGTCGCAATGCCCATCCACGAAGATGTACGCCGCCTCTCGGTGCACGTAATCGGGAGGTGAGCCAGCCAGCGCGAGCTCTTCAATTGACTTACTCGCGCGCATGTTCCTCCCTTCTAGCCGTAGGTGGTACATGGCAGGTAGCTGGTAGTCCACACGATGCTCCTCCAGCGTCGCGACGATCCCGTTGTACCCAGTCCCCGTCCGGACGTCGTGTAGCACATCCGCCAGGCGAAGTCCTGTGATGAGCTGAACGGCTCCGTCCTCCAGCGTGCACCTGGCATGGTTCGCCACAGTATCGAACCCGGTCCCGAAGATCTGCCATGATGAAGCCTCATCGACGTGCGGCGTCCTCACACTCGTGACGCTGTTCCTGCCATGAGAGCTGCTAAGCCTTGGCCCGATTTCCATGCCCGTGACGCTTCCCAGTGGCTCGTCCCTGACTCGCTGAGCATTACGAACTGCGGACTCCAGGAACTGTTTGTCTTGGCCATCAGCGTCCTCTGCCGCGCCACTTTCCATATCACCTCCAAGCTTGTTATACTCCGGTATTGATTTCAGGTCTGATTTCAGCTCTTCCTGACTAGTTCCATGCTCCACTTTCTTTCCAGTATTTTCGGAACTTTCCCCAATTTTCTTTTCAAAATTTTCCGAATATATCACCATTTTCTTTCCCAGGTTTTCAAAATGTTCCGTCATTTTCTTACCGAAGTTTTCGAAATGCTCTTCCATCCTCTTCTGGCCGTCTTCCATCTTCTTCTGGACATCGTCTATCTTGGAAGTTAATTTTTCTAACAGGAGTTGTATTTTCGCATCCATTTTAATTGTCTGACTTGTGAAAGGTGGTGTATTCTTGGAATACACGGTACGAGAGAATATAATTTTTAATGCTTTTGCATGTTCATTCCTTCCTCTTTATCAAACACCAACAGTGATCTTCTATTTTCTCTTTGATGGTCATGTCTCTTATGTCATTGTGAGTCTGTTCTAGATATACATCTTCCATGACCCACCTAGCGTCATCTAGCAGCGAATCTCTGAAGCTCCTCAATTCTTCCTGGTGCATGAGGACTTCCTTGTCCATTTGGCCATCAGATCTCGTTACCATCGCCAGCTATCATCTCCTTGATCAAGAGAACTTCATCAACTCTTTCACCCACCAGGCTGTGCTAGTATCGCCTGCTATCAACTCTTTGAAGACCATTTCCTCAAGAGAATTTAAGTTTACAATATTGGTCATGCTTATATGTTTCCCTTTTGTCTCCTACCCCCACTCTTTTCCCTTCCTTGGACCCTCCGCGCTTCGCTGAGTGGGTCTCACTTGTAAGTCGGCAGTTGACTCGGTCAGTCAAGGCTCAACTAGAGCCAGTCTCCTCAAACCAAGAGGCACTCTCTACATTCTACGCCATGTTGGCACATTAAGTATTCGTCAAAGGGAACTTCACCTTCGACATGCAACCAAGATAAGTACAGACTTAAGGTTTTAACCTCATCTTCATAAGTTTTATTATCTACATGATTTTATTGATCATTTTATAGACAGCGTGAGATTACTTATTTGTGGCGGTAATCATTCTTCGCGGGATTTGCCATGTTGGGCTTTTGTCTGTCTAAGCCAACCTTAATAGAAAGTAGCTTTTCTTAAGCTATTTAAATGAGATATCTTCTCACAACGTGGGATATTATCTAATACCCGCTGTCCATAAAATATTAAGCTCGTTCCACCGCTGGATTAACTTTGGCCCCATTCTTCTATTAGGATTGTTCTGGAACCTTCCAGATTCTGTACTCTATCTACAAGTTTTGCCGTCATGTATTTTTCACTCACTTGTCGGAATACTATTTAAAATGAGGAATCTTCTTTATGAATTACTGCAATAGCTAAATTGTCTTCCACCGTTGGAATGTTCTATGGCGCATTTAGTTGTAATTCACAACTTTCTCAAGCAATAGACTTTCGCCTATATAGTGCTACCAGTCCTTTTTCATCATTGCAATAACTTTCTTTGCCATAAACTTTCGTGTTATTACAGTGAATTTTTCGACCATTCAACAAACTATAGTGAGAACTAGTGCTTGTTCAACATTTCTACCGCGTCACGATCGTCCGATTACCATAAATAAGGCCATGAACATTTATCCTAAATCCCAATTGATCTTTCCTAAACCTTCGACTAAAAAACCATGTTAATAAAATTGTTACTTTAAGGTCTATTGCAATGAGGTGTCACTCTAAAGACGTGCCCTCCCACCTTTGCTTATATCTCATTAATTAATTTCTGCATAACCACGTGTTTCATACACGGTTCAAGCTTACATTGTTTCTCTTATAATCAGGGAATACAATTCTTTCAACAATCTCTTATTGTTATTGTTATTTTCGAAGTGGTTACTTTCTCTAGAATGTTTTCTCAGAAATTTCTTATAGTACACACCTTGTACTCTATTTATTGTTAAACTTTAATCACCTTAATTGTCTTTAAATTTTGAATTTTTATATTCGCTATTTTAAATCCTTGCTAGGATTTTATAAAGGTTTGAAACCTAATAAATTGCTAATTGCCTGGAGCAAACTTTAAATGTTGGGAGGTCTGCGACCCCAAATTGTTACTAAAAATTGAAACTATATACTTGGCAAATTTATTCGACTTTTTTGCATTGTTAAATAAATTCAAACTTTCCTTTTCGACTCATCATTTCTCTAATACAACGGTTAGGCTAGATCCTGTCTTCCTTGGCTCTTCCTACTCAATGCCATTAAATCTATTGATAGGGCTTTCACCACTCGTTGCATTTGAGCAAGAACTCTTAGTGGTAATCTCGTTAAAGTTTCTCTTAGCTTTAATAGCTAATTCTAACTGGCCAGTAAGGCAAGTACAGCTCGCTACGCCAGCTACCTGCTTGTGGAGATCC
Source organism: Meconema thalassinum (assembly GCA_946902985.2). NCBI lineage: Eukaryota > Metazoa > Arthropoda > Insecta > Orthoptera > Tettigoniidae > Meconema > Meconema thalassinum. The sequence goes on from OX336390.1 coordinate 592,013,295, forward strand.
TCTCCGAAAACTTATGGTTGGTTTTCCAAAAAATAAGTGTTTCTCTTTGTCTAAACTTTTAGCCGGCTCCTTGCTGAGTAAAAGCTTAGCCATTTCCAAATGCAACTATTGGTTCACTTACAAAAATTACTCACCAAGGTATAATTTTTTTAATCACAATCCTTCTTGGATGCACTTGGTCGCTTTTTAGGAACTCCACAACTTCGAAAACTGGAAATATCAAAATCGATGCAAATTATTGGTACTCTTCGAATTACTTGGTCAAAAAAGAATTCCTTTGAACAGATCTACAATAAGTCTGTTACTATCTGTCTTGCCAGACCATCACCCTTCCCCATAGTACGCATATGCATGCTTGAGAGGGAATACTCTAAAGCCATTCTCTTGCAAACCGCCCAAGTCCTAGCTACGGTTCCCGTTAGCTTCGACCAGGTCCTTACCCACTTTAGATATCAGAGAACGGATTTGCAGTGGCAACCGCCTCTAAGTGCATTTAAAGTTAAATTCATAACTTTTGTGGGACTCTCCTCCTATTTTTCTATCCTTTTTCTCCAGTCCGAAACCCACCTCCTTTTCTTTATCATCTTCCCTTGGTGGTTAGGTTATTCCTCAGCCAATAATCTAACCAAAATTTGGTGCCGAAAACCGGGAGGGTCCATTTGTCATTTTTTCTGTTTAAAAGATTTTTTGACAATACCTTGCAAATTATTAATACCTGCTTTGAATCTTTCTGCTATAACTACGTCGTGTAAAGCCTGTGAAGGGGAAAGAGGCCGCTCCTGCCTCCTTTGGTGTGTCCCGTTCTTTCTACTTATTCGCTGCTGCCAGCCTGACAGCATTTCCAAGGTTCCACAGTTGCATGAGTTACACTTTAATCTATTCATCTTGTCATGGCTCCTACTGAAAAGGATGAAACTCTCATTGCCAGACGTTCTTCCTATAAAGGGCAACTCACCAGATTCAGAAATTTCATCAACAAAATAAATCCCGCCGTGTGATTTAGACATCTTGATACAACGCCTTAAGTTGTACGAACGGTCCTATGATTATTACGATCAAATTCAAACCGAGATTGAATCCGCTTGCCCAGAATTTCAATCGGATCGGGACGAGGTCGAACCCTTGTACTTTGAAGGGATTGCCAAGGCCCACCAACTGATCCGCAGTATCTCAGAACCGGACACTAGGGTCATCAATCCGGCCCAGTTCGCACCCGCTTCAGTTCACAAGGATAAACCGAAACCGTTACTTCCAAAGATAAGCCTACCTCACTTCTCAGGCCAGGAAGGTGAATGGTATTCTTTTTATGAACTTTACTGCTCCCTAATTCATGAAAATACTGACATTCTCGACATTCATAAATTCTACTTCTTGCGTACGTCCTTGGAAGGCGAGGCCTTGGCCTTGGTGGAGTCACTTCCTTTAAGCGCAGATAACTACCGCATCGCCTTTAATCTCCTTAAAGAGAGATATGGCAATTTACGTTTGTGTGTAGCTCGCCACATCCACTGTCTGTTCAACCTGCCAGTCGTCAAACCTAATGACGTCACCTCTTTAAGAGACCTGTTAGACTCTATTCAATTGCACGTGAGAGCGTTATATCAACTCAAGCAACCAGTCCAAACTTGGGACACTATCCTTATTCATCTAGCTACATCAAGATTCGATTTTTCAACATTAAAGGCTTGGGAGATCGAACTCACTCGCAACGAGGAACATTCGTTTGAACACCTCATCTCGTTTCTCAACAGCCGGTGCCAAGTCCTTACAGCACTCTCATTTCAGTGCGAAAATGTCGAAACGAGTCATAAGTGTCACATTTTTGAGAAAAAACTTGTCTCTTCAAATGGTCATCAGCCCCCATCTGTCGAGAACAAGAAAACTCGTTCTGCTTCTTTCAACCATCCAAGAGAACATATCAGGCCGCTCAACAAATCTTTAAAATGCATGCTCTGCAAAAAGTTGCACACTTTGTACTTGTGCAAATCCTTTAAAGATTTGTCTGTCGAAGACCGAAGGAAGTTTGTCTTCAATAGTAAACATTGCTTCAACTGCTTGTCACCTAAGCATTCTTCTTAAAACTGTACGTCTTCCAACCTCTGTTTCCATTGCAAAAAACCGCACCATTCTTTATTGCACGTTCATGATAAATCGAGGTCACCAGTCCCCGCTTCTTCAAACTCCATGCAGAGCAGCTCCGAACAAACTAATGCTTCTTCCTGCATTTCTAACGCCGAAACTTCCCACAGTGCGCAAGTCCTTTTGTCCACTGTACAATTCGAAATCCAAGATAAATTTGGAAATTGGTTTCGAACCCGCGCTCTTCTCGATTCCGCTTCAACTCACAACTTTGTTTCGCGATCGTTAATTAAAAAACTAGGTCTTTCGTCATCGCCTACTCCCATCAATGTATCCGGCATTGACAATTTGAAAACTCAAGCCTTGCAGTCTTCAAAATTGAAAATCAGAGACTTTTGCCAAAGAAACACCAATCTTAACTTAAACTGTCTCATTCTTACCAGTATTGGCAAGGACACTCCTAGCAGCTCTATTAATACTTCCGGTTTAAAGATTCCTTCGCACTTAAGGTTAGCTGATCCTCAGTTTAATGCTCAAGGTCCCATTGATGTACTTTCCAGTGCCAATGTTTTTGGAATTGCCTTCGTAAACAGGTTCGCAAGTTATCTTCAAACGTGGTTGCCAGAGACACCGATTTTGGTTGGGTTATTACTGGTGAAATCCAACAACCCAGTCTTCAAACCAAATCGCAATGTCATTTTGTTACAGCTGACATAAATCCCATTTCTGAAAAAGAGAACGCTCATGTTTTCGATCTCGATATATTTGAAAAACACTTGCCGAAACGATGTCTCATCGTGAACAACTACGCCACCTTTGTAAGTTGTTTAAATGATTTTGCCTTCTTCCCACACAAGATGGCAATTCAATTTCGCCTCTCCTTGTGTTACTTCGTTTACCTTCTCATGTCATTTTTATAGCAGGTAGTTGCTTAAACTCTCTATTGAAAACTATCTTCCCCTTGTGTAAAACCATAGCTATCAGTCACCATCATTTCGCTGTGAGCTATGCTTCACTTCTTTCGCTATTTAGTAGGATGGCCACGGCCAGCTCCTTCCCCCTTCCTCACAATTGGAAGCCGCTTTTGAAACTGCTTGAAAATCTGAATTCTCTAGCATCTAGAATAACTATTCTTACGCATAAACTCCTTCTCAATGTCCCAGCTTCTCTTCTTTTTTGGAAGAATTAAGCTTTTTTTCTTTCGAAAATTGTCGGATTCCGTGATCCTCAAAATCATGGGAAATTGATTTCCTACTTTATTTCATATGTCTCTAAATTGGTTTTTCACGTCCAAGCCACGAATGACTGCATGCCGTCTAACCTGAATATCCGCTTTAAGTCTCAGCTGAATTCACTTGTGTTGTTTGTTTATTTCGAACTGCTTGTTTTTCAATCTTGTTTGTATACAAGCTCGGATAACACCAAGCTGCTGTTTATTTCCTGTATGCTTGCCTAAGGTCAGAGCAAGTTTCCCTTATCTCAACTCTGGCTGACTGCCAACCATTGTCTTGCGAGTTGCTCCCGTAATTTCGGAAGCTGCTCACCTACTTCCCAAAATAAACGTGTTCCGGTCAAGGACTCTTTCAGATATTTATATTCCTTATCGCGCTGTACTATGTGGGTCAAGGTCGTTCACGCCTGTCTCTCCCACTTGCTTACGCTCGTATCCTACAACTGCTTCGATTCTTGTTTCATAACATCGTTGCGTATTTTTCACGCGCTCATGTATTGCTCCTTGCTTACATATTTTGCAATCTTATTGTTCATTGATGAACAAACTTGTTTTTTCTTGTCGTTACATTCGATGTGTTTTTGTATTTATGCTTTTCACGTCACGTTTCTCGCTGACTAAAGTATTTTTCTGATTAACCCCTTTGATACTTATTATAACTTAAGGTCATTGTTTATGGCTACTAGATTGTTACCTATGGCGTTCTTGCCTTCTACTCTCATAGTTCCTTTGTTTATTTGGTATATTCTTATCCTTAATAGATGTACTTGTTCCTATACGCTTTGTTTAAACTTGTTAATTCTTCTTTCGCATCTTATCGAAATCTTTACTAGAGCTATACTTCTCGCAGCGTCTAGCTATTTTGTGATTGAAGGTGTTGTTAATTCTCGTTCTTTAACTCCGCTTCCCAATGACCCTGATGACCTGCTTCCACTCACACCTGGTCACTTCCTTACACGCACTTCTCTCTCTCTCTCTGCCCCTCCTCCCCTTCCCAATTCTTACAGGGATTCTAATTTACCTATTGTTTGGCGTAAACTTGAAGCCCTCCGCAATTCCTTTTGGAAGAGGTGGAACTTGGAATATTTAACTTCCCTGCAACGGAGACAGAAGTGGTTTCTTTCCAGTCCCGACATTAAAGTGGGGGACTTGGTCTTGGTTAGGGACGTTTCCCCTCCCCCTGGTCTGGATTTCTGGTAGAGTGACCGAGTGTTATCCTGGAAGGGATGAGAGAGTCAGGGTGGTCAGAGTCTTGACCACTAATGGTCCGATCACAAGACCACTGTCTTTGATCGCTCCATTACCTTTAAATGTTTAACTGCTTAATTGTTCTCTGTTGGTGTTTGTCCCCGCCCAGTATGGTGCATTCTTGGAATACACGGTACGAGAGAATATAATTTTTAATGCTTTTGCATGTTCATTCCTTCCTCTTTATCGAACACCAACAGTGATCTTCTATTTTCTCTTTGATGGTCATGTCTCTTATGTCATTGTGAGTCTGTTCTAGATATATATCTTCCATGACCCACCTAGCGTCATCTAGCAGCGAATCTCTGAAGCTCCTCAATTCTTCCTGGTGCATGAGGACTTCCTTTTCCATTAGGCTATCAGATCTCGTTACCATCGCCAGCTATCATCTCCTTGATCAAGAGAACTTCGTCAACTCTTTCACCCACCAGGCTGTGCTAGTATCGCCTGCTATCAACTCTTTGAAGACCATTTCCTCAAGAGAATTTAAGTTTACAATATTGGTCATGCTTATATGTTTCCCTTTTGTCTCCTACCCCCACTCTTTTCCCTTCCTTGGACCCTCCGCGCTTCGCTGAGTGGGTCTCACTTGTAAGTCGGCAGTTGACTCGGTCAGTCAAGGCTCAACTAGAGCCAGTCTCCTCAAACCAAGAGGCACTCTCTACATTCTACGCCATGTTGGCACATTAAGTATTCGTCAAAGGGAACTTCACCTTCGACATGCAACCAAGATAAGTACAGACTTAAGGTTTTAACCTCATCTTCATCAGTTTTATTATCTATATGCTTTTATTGATCATTTTATAGACAGCGTGAGATTACTTATTTGTGGCGGTAATCATTCTTCGCGGGATTTGCCATGTTGGGCTTTTGTCTGTCTAAGCCAACCTAAATAGAAAGTAGCTTTTCTTAAGCTATTAAAATGAGATATCTTCTCACAACGTGAGATATTATCTAATACCCGCTGTCCATAAAATATTAAGCTCGTTCCACCGTTGGATTAACTTTGGCCCCATTCTTCTATTAGGATTGTTCTGGAACCTTCCAGATTCTGTACTCTATCTACAAGTTTTGCCGTCATGTATTTTTCACTCACTTGTGGGAATATTATTTAAAATGAGGAATCTTCTTTATAAATTACTGCAATAGCTAAATTTTCTTCCCCCGTTGGAATTTTCTATGACGCATTTAATTGTAATTCACAACTTTCTCAAGCAATAGACTTTCGCCTATCTAGTGCTACCAGTCCTTTTTCATCATTGCAATTACTATCTTTGCCATAAACTTTCGTGTTATTACAGTGAACTTTTCATCCATTCAACAAACTATAGTGAGAACTAGTGCTTGTTCAACATTTCTACCGCGTCGCGATCGTCCGATTACCATAAATAAGGCCATGAACATTGATCCTAAATCCCAATTGATCTTTCCTAAACCTTCTACTCACAAACCATATTAATAAAATTGTAACTCTAGATCATTTTCAATGAGGTGTCACTCTAAAGACGTGCCCTCCCACCTTTGCTTATATCTCATTAATTAATATCTGCATAACCACGTGTTTCATACACGGTTCAAGCTTACATTGTTTCTCTTATAATCAGGGAATACAATTCTTTCAACTCAGGAGTGAGTTAATTCAAGGTTTCACGAAAGAGAAACTTGCCCCATTAGTCTCGTGATTCCTAATTAAACATAGGAAGTCTAGAACCTTCCGTTTGACTTTCTCTTCAGGTTTCACAGTAAGTGACCTGCCCTCTTTTGTATAATTGTAATAAAAGTAATTCTGCACAAATATAAGAAGTTATAGGAACTTCTATCTTATTCTTCATGTTTCTCTTATTGTTATTTTCGAAGTGGTTACTTTCTCTATAATGTTTTCTCAGAAATTTCTTATAGTACACACCTTGTACTCTATTTATTGTTAATCTTTAATCACCTTAATTGTCTTTAAATTTTGAATTTTTATATTCGCTATTTTAAATCCTTGCTAGGATTTTATAAAAGTTTGAAACCTAATAAATTGCTAATTGCCTGGAGCAAACTTTAAATGTTACGAGGTCTGCGACCCCAAATTGTTACTAAAAATTGAAACTATATACTTGGCAAATTTATTAGACTTTTTTTGCATTGTTAAATAAACTCAAACTTTCCTTTTCGACTCATCATTTCTCTAATACAACGGTTAGGCTAGATCCTGTCTTCCTTGGCTCTTGCTACTCAATGCCATTAAATCTATTGATAGGGCTTTCACCACTCGTTGCATTTGAGCAAGAACTCTTAGTGGTAATCTCGTTAAAGTTTCTCTTAGCTTTAATAGCTAATTCTAACTGGCCAGTAAGGCAAGTACAGCTCGCTACGCCAGCTACCTGCTTGTGGAGATCCTCTCCGAAAACTTATGGTTGGTTTTCCAAAAAATAAGTGTTTCTCTTTGTCTAAACTTTTAGCCGGCTCCTTGCTGAGTAAAGCTTAGCCATTTCCAAATGCAACTATTGGTTCACTAACCAAAATTACTCCCCAAGGTATAATTTTTTTATCACAATCCTTCTTGGAAGCACTTGGTCGCTTTTTAGGAACTCCACAACTTCGAAAACTGGAAATATCAAAATCGATGCAAACTATTGGTACTCTTCGAATTACTTGGTCAAAAAAGAATTCCTTTGAACAGATATACAATAAGTCTGTTACTAACTGTCTTGCCAGACCATCACCCTTCCCCATAGTACGCATATGCATGCTTGAGAGGGAATACTCCAAAGCCATTCTCTTGCAAACCGCCCAAGTCCTAGCTACGGTTCCCGTTAGCTTCGACCAGGTCCTTACCCACATTAGGTATCAGAGAACGGATTTGCAGTGGCAACCGCCTCTAAGTGCATTTAAAGTTAAATTCATAACTTTTGTGGAACTCTCCTCCTATTTTTCTATCCTTTTTCTCCAGTCCGAAACCCACCTCCTTTTCTTTATCATCTTCCCTTGGTGGTTAGGTTATTCCTCAGCCAATAATCTAACCAAAAGGCATGCACTCTCAGTAAAATTAGTGAACTAATGACCTGCACGAGTTATGAAACCAGGACCTTCAGGTGTTGTGTTTGTGCTTGGGTTCGTAATCCGGCTTCTGACACCAGTTGTTACGTGCCACCCCCTAGTGGCACTTACGTTAACTGGATTACGGTGAGCGAAAAGCACAAACACAATTGTTCCTTTAACGAAATATAATTTATTACAGGCCTACAAACATACACAGTGCACACACATACACACACACTGAGTCTAACTTCAGAAAACACTACTGGTCACTATTAGTTTCCACATTTATGTCCTCTCTGTCTGTGAGGCGTTACAGTGTCCAGCTTACACTCACACGTGCAGTCTACACAGGTTCTCTACAGCCTTGTCCTGCCACTTCACTTACTTCCAGAGTCCTCTTGCTGCTCCTTGTGCGCTGTTGCTCGTCTCGTGTCGATCCCACGACCTCGACTTCCACGATGCACCGCGACACCTCCAAGCACTAACAGTCCTGACTCAAAGTTGCACCCTGGCAGGCAGGCTTCCACTCTGTTACCGTAGACGTCCAGTAGTAATCGCTGTACTGCTGCGCACTCACTCACTCGGCCACACTTCAATACACACTATCGCTGACCAATACACTGTCCAATACACTCCAATACACTCCCCAATACACACTGCCTCCTCGCCGCGGCTCGCTGGTTTATATGGGATCAGTCCCTAGCCTGGAAAGTTCGAATGTCACAACCCATTGCCGCATTGAGTCTGTTCTGGTTGTTCCACATCCAGAATTTTCGCGTATTCTCTGGCCGGCTCGCACTGACTCACAAGTGCTTTGTTAATGTATGGCCGTGGGAGGAACCGAGAGGGTGTGGGCACTCTCTCCCTTCCCCTGCGGGGTTTGTCCAAGGCCACTAGACTGTCACACTGCCCCTCCCCCCGGGAGCCTCCTGCCGCTCCGTGGCAACACGCAACAATATGTATGCCAATTTTGGAACAGTTGGCATGCATACCTTCTGAGATATCCAACATACAGCTCAAATTTCAATTGTGATTTTTCAACAGTTGGTAGGACTGGCGTCATCTTCAAATATGGCCGTGAGATATTCAGGTATAGATCTTAACTCATACCAAATTATTAAATTTGGTTTCGATATCTGCAGCTGTTTAGGTAGCCTATTGATAGGGGACATACACACACAAACAAAAGGACAGACACACATCTGCCCGGGTGATGTCATAAGTCTACTTTTTCATCATTTGTTGCAAAATGTTAAGGCCAAACAAGTAGTTCCATGAAGAACTAAATAGCCTATTTCCATTTATCCTACTTATGTTAATTGCCTCTCTGACCATACAAAATTTCAGTTTGATTGTTGTAATTGATTCATAGATATTGAGAACCTTCTAAATATTTCGGATGGTTGCCATGTTGGATTCTTATAATATAGGCCTATGTAGGCCATAGAGGTATGTAGTATTACATGACGATTATTGCGTAGGTGTATTATTCAAACTTCAATCGCATGATTAGGACAAACGAGATTTTAAAATTTCGCACAGCCGCCATCTAGTGGTAATGAAAACATTTGAAATATATTAGATGTCTGTGAATAAAAATGTGTGTAAGCATTTACCGTAACAAGTTTCACTTCACTCGTATGGTTAAATCGCGAGAAAAGTCAATTTAAATATTTAAATTTCACGTCACCGCCATGTTGGATTTATGCTCACCAGGTTATTGAATGATCCATCGGTGAACTTATGTTTATAGCCTTTATCAGCATTCGACATTTCAATTTGATTGCTGTAATAGATTCGTAGATATAGAGAGCCATCTAAATATTTTGGATGGTCGCCATGTTGGATTTTTATATATCTAGACCATAGAGTTATGTACTATTAGATGACGATTATTGCGTAGGTTCATTATTCATACGTTGACTTCGATCACATTATTAGGACACAAAAAATAAAAAAATAATCTTAAATTTCGCACAGCAGCCATATTTGAGGTTATGTAAACAATTGAACTAAATTAGATGTAAGTCAATTACAATGTTTATAAAGATTTGCTGTACCATATTTCACTTCGCTCAGATGCTTAAATCGCGAGAAAGGTCTATTAAAATGTCTCAACTTCGCTTCGCCGCCATGTTCGTTTTGTACTTAACAGGTTTTTAAAAGTTACATAAATGAACTTTTACTAGTGCCCTTTATCACCGTACAACATTTTAGGGTGATATCAGTAATAGTTTCGAAGATATAGAATGCCGCTGAAATATTTTGCACAGATGCCATGTTGAATTGGTGAGACGTAATAGAATTTGAAGGACACGGTCGGAGTCTGACAAAATAGTACTATGACCTTACCGAGTTTCATTGAAATCGCTCCAGCCGTTTAGATTTTATTTGGGACACACGCACCCATACACGCACCTACACATACACACTTACACACATACACACACGTGGACAAAATGTGATCTCATAAGCCTTTTTTTTTTCATAAATAAAAATAGGCTAAAGAAATGGCTTAAGGGATCACCTTCTTCCCGCATGTGTGTGTGTGTGTGTTTGTCCCTCTAATAAAAGCTAAACGGCTGGTGCGATTTCAATGAAACTCGGTAAGGACATAGTACCATTTTGTCCAACCCCAACCGCACCCTTAAAATTTTTATGTCTCACTAATCCAACATGGTGGCTGTGCGAAATATTTCTTCGGCATTCTATATCTCCGAATCAATTACTGATATCACCTTGAAATTGTACGATGATAGAGAATACTCAGTGAATTTCAGCTATGTGATGCATAAAAACATGTTAAGTACAAAACCAACATGTTGGCCAAGCGAAGTTAAAATATTTAAATGGTACTTCATCGAGTTTTAATCAACCGAACGCAGTGAAACTTCGTAGAATAAATGTTTAAAAGAGACTTAATCTACTGACATCTGATTCAATTCAATTCTTCTCATAACAACAACAAAATTGTGAAATTAAATTCATTTTTATTTTTCATTTTTTGTTTACTAACCATGCGATTGAAGTGAACGTTTGAATAATAAGCCTATGTAATATTCTTCATCTAATGGTACATAACTCTATGTCCTACATATAGAACAATCCAACATGGTGATCATCCGAAATATTTCAATGATTCTCAATATCTCCGAATCTATTACAGCAATTAAACTGAAAGTTTGTACGTTGATGGATGCTATCAACGTAAACTCACTTATGAGCTTTTCAATAACCTGATGAACAGAAATTTAACATGGTGGTGATGCGAAATTTAAATATTTAAATAGATATGTCTCGGAAAATCCTTGTAATAGGCAGGAGAATGTTAATGGAAAAGACCAGTGGGATATATGAAATTAGGCTATTTAATTATTCACAGAACTACTTGTTATATAGAGATGTTATTATGACTAGCATTACCCGTCGCGGCTTCGCCCGCTAATATTCTAGTTGTAAAGAGTACACTTAGCGAAATCTCAATCATGAATGCTATGATTGATTTATCCTTGGTATGAATTATCAGACTTTATCAATTCAGCTACTGGTGCAGTGGCTAGGGGTTTGTCATTCCTTCATAGGTATATCAGAGCGAAGTTAGTTTTCTGGGAATATCACAGACACTGTTAATTTAAGGGCCTTTATATGTGGTTTTCGGAGACCCTTTATAGTCGGGTGAAAAAGACCTTTCGTACCACACTCACAGGTGAAAATTGCGTGAAAAATTCTAGAGTGCCCCTTGACCCCCTTAAGCGCATTATACTGTATGTATTGATGAATTTTACAGCTTAATTTGATTCAGTGATAACCTTATAACCGTTTGGAAACTTTCACAGTAATGTAATAATTGGAATTGCATTGCGTCTTACAGAAATAGATGGACCTGTGAGATTCTGTTACCATGGTTACAGTGTTGCATTCTTTCATTATTTCATTGTAAATATACATGTTTTAAGGTATTTATTTAATTGTGAGGCATTTAAAGAGTAAGTGAGTGCGTTTCGCTTACGCATTGTGTTATGCTAAACCTCTAGGTACCCCATATGTGAAGGTTGGTGTTAATGGGACCTTATTTTCGGTACAAAACTGGAATGGGACCTTAGCATAATAATATAGGGAGGGATTTAAGTGCTGAACAAGGCGTATCTTTCACTGATCTTACACAGTTAAATATCAATACGGGCCCACCTGGGTAGTTTATTGGCTGAGGAATAACCCACCCACCAAGGGAAGATGATTAAGAGAAGGAAGTAGATTTTGGATTGGAGAAAAAGGATAGAAAAATAGGAGGAGAGTCCCACAAAAGTTATGAATTTGACTTTCAATACATTTAGAAGCGGTTGCCACCGCAAATCCGTGCTCGGATACCTAAAGTGGATACGACCTTGGTCGAAGCTGACGGGAACCGCAGCTAAGACTTGGGCAGTTTGCCAGAGAAAGGCTTTAGTGTATTTCCTTCCAAGCACGAATAAAAGTACTATAGGGAAGGGTGATGGTCTGGCCAGACAGATAGTAAAAGCTTTATTGAGTATGAACGAGGGCATAAACCTAGGAAGAGCTAGGAAAGCCAGGATCCTGCCTAACTGTAGTATCAGAGAAATGATGAATCCAAAAACAAATACCGGTATTTAATTTATTTAACAATTTAAAGAAGTTTGAGGAAATTAACAAGCGTGTAATATAATTTGGACAAACATAGTTCATTTAAACTTTTCAACAAATGGGGTCGCAGACCTCTCAACATTAAACGTTTGCTCCAGGCAATTGACAATTTACAAGGTTTCAAACCTTACATGTTTCTAAAATCTTTATAAGATTTAAACAAATAAACAATAAAGCAATTAAAGTTTGAACGTGAATTGGAGTACAAAGAGTGTACCTTAAGAAATTCTTGAAAGAATGTTCTAGAGAAAGTAACAACTTCGAAAATAACAACAATATAAACATGAAAAATAAGATAGAAGTTCCTACAACTTCTTATATTTATACAGAATTATTATATGAGAATTATACAAAGAGGGCAGGTCACTTACTGTGAAACCTGAAGAAAGTGAAAAGGAAAGTTCTATAGACTTCCCAAGTTTGAGCAGGAATCACTAGCCAAATGGGACAGTTTCCATTTCGTGAAACCTGAACATGACTCGCTCAAGAGTTTAAAGAAATGTTTTCCCTGATTATAGGAAAGGAACAATGTAATTTAAAACTTGTATCACACAAGCAATTATGCAGAATTTAATTAATGTTAAACTAGCAAAGTTGGAAGGGCACTTCGTGAGTGACGCCTTATAGAAAGTTACAATTTTATTGATAATGGTTGTTAGTAGAAGGTTGAGGAAAGATTATTGGGATATAGGATCAATGTTCATGGCCGTATTTAATGTAAACGGACGAGCGCGACGCAGTAGAAACGTGGAGCAAGCACTGGTTATCACTGTAGTCTATAAAGATGGATGCAAAGTTCACTATAGAAACACTGAAGTTTATGAGAAAGAAAGTTATTGCAATTATGGAAATAACTGATTGCACTATATAGGTGAGAGTCTATTTCTTGAAAAAGTTGTGATTTACAATTAAATGCGCCATAGAATGTTCCAACGGGGGAAGAAAGTTCGCTATTGCAGTAATTTAAGGAAGATTCCTCATTTTAACTAGCATTTTCACAAGTGCGTGAACAATACTTGACGGCAAGACTCGCAGATAGAGTACAAGATCTCGAAGGTTCCAGAACGACCTTAGCAGAAAATGGGGTTGAGAAAATCCAACGGAGGAACTAGCTTTATAATTATAGACAGCGGGTATTAGATAAGATCCCACGTAGCGAGAGGATTTCTCATTTGAATAGCTTAAGAAAAGCTCTTTTTTAGTAAGGTTGGCTTATACAAGCAAAAGCTCAACATGGCAAATCCCACGAAGAATGATTTTTGCCCCAAAGTAAATAATTTCACACTGTCTATAAATTATAATTAAAAGCACGTGGAAGTTAAAACCATGAAGATGAGGTTAAAACTTTTAAAATGGTACTTATCTTGATTTCATGTTGAAGTCGAAGTTTCCGTTGATGACTACCTAGCCAACATGGCGTAGAAGAGTGTGTGCCTCTTGGATTGAGGAGGCTAGCTCGAGCGGAGCTTTGACTGACCGAGTCAACTGCAGAGGGAGAAGTGAGAGCTGCTCAACGGAGCACGGAGGGACCAAGGAAGGGGAAAAGAGTGGGGGGTAGGAGACAAAAGGAGAACATATAAACATTGCCAACTTTAAAACAAAAAATTCATCTCTTGCTGAGCTGATCTTCTAAGAGTTGATAACAGATGATACTAGCGCAGCATGGTGAGTAAAGAAGTAGACGTAGTCCTCTTGCTCAAGGAGAAAATAGCTGGCGATGGTGACAGGATATGGTGGTCAAATGGATAAGTAAGTCCTCTAGCACCAGGAAGAGTTGAGGAGCTTCAGAGATTCGCTGCGAGGTGACGCTAGGTGGGTCACAGAAGTTATATCTGGAACAGACTCATACAAAATATAAGCAACCGGAACACCTAAGAGAAAATAGATCACTGTTGGTGTTTGACAAAGAGGAAGGAAAGAACATGCAAAAGCATTGAAAATTATAATCTCAGGTACCGTGTATTCCAAGAATGCACTATACTGGGAGGGACAAACACCAACAGCGAACAAGAAAAACAAGTACAGTAATAAGCAATTGCGGAGAAGTAGTCTTGTGATCTGACCATTAGTGGTCAAGACTCTACCAAATAAACAAAGAAACTATGCGAGTAGAAAGCAAGAACGCCATAGGTAACAACCTAGTAGCCATAAACAATGACCTCTAGTTATAATGAGTATCAAAGGGGTTACTCAGAAAAATACTTAAGTCAGCGAGAAACGTGACATGACGAGTATAAATGCAAAAACACATCGAATGTGACGACGAGAAAAAACAAGTTTGTTCATCAATGAACATTAAGATCGCAAAATATGTAAGCAAAGTGAAATACATGAGCGCGTGAGAAATACGCAACGAAGTTTTGAAGCAAGAATCGAAGCAATTGTAAGATACGAGCGTGAGTAAGTGAGAGACACAAACAAGCACGGCCTTGACAAACATAGTACAGCGAGATAAGGCATATACATAGCTGAAAGAGTCCTTAACTGGAACAAGTTTATTTTGGGAAGTAGGTGAACGGCTTCTGTACTTGCAGGAGTGGCTCACTAGACAATGCTTGGCAATCAGCCAAACTTGAGATAAGAGAAACATGCTTTGAACTTTGCCAAGCGTACAGGAAATAAACAGTGACTTGACCTTAATCGGGCTTGTATACAAACAAGTCTGACAAACAAGCAGTTCAAAGTACACAAACACTTGTTGAATCAGCTGTAACTTAAAGCAGATATTCAGCTTGGACGGCATGCAGTCAATCGTAACTTGGACGTGAACAAACAATTTAAAGCCGTATGAAACAGAGTAGGAAATCAATTTCGCATAATTTTGAGGATCAAGAAATCGGACAATTTTCGACAGGAAAAAGCTTGATTCTTCCGAGCAAAGAAGACAAGCTGGGACATTGAGAAGAAGGTTATGCATAAGAATAGTTATTCTAGATGTTATAGAATTCAGATTTTCAAGCGGTTTCATAAGCGACTTCCAATTGTGAGGAAGGGGGGAGGAGCCGGCTGTGGCCATCCTTCTAAATAGCGAAAGAAGTGAAACATGGCTTACAGCAAATTGATGGTGACTGATAGCCATGGTTTTACACAAGGGGAAGATAGTTTTCGAGAAAGAGTTTAAGCAATTAACTGCTATAAAAATGACATGAGAAGGTAAACGAAATAACACAAATCAAGGCGAACTTGAATTGCCATTTTGTGCGGGAAGAAAGAAAAACCATTTAAACAACTTACAGAGGTAGTGTAGTTGTTCACGATAAGACATCGTTTCGGCAAGTGTTTTTCAAAAATATTGAGATCTGAAACATGAGCGTTCTCTTTTTCAGAAATGGGATTTATGTCAGCTGTAACGAAATGACATTGCGCTTTGGTTTGAGCACTGGTATGTTTGATTTCACCAGTAATAACCCAACCAAAATCGGTGTCTCTAGCGACCACGGTTGAAGATAACTTACGTGTTTGTTTGCGAAGGCACTTCCAAAAAACATTGGCACTGAAAAGTACATCAATGGGACCTTGAGCATTAAACTGAGGATCAGCTAACCTTAAGTGCGAGGGAATGTTTAAATCGGAAGTATTAATAGAGTGACTTGGAGTGTCCTTGCCAATACTGGTAAGAATGAGGCAGTTTATGTTAAGATTGGTGTTTCTTTGGCAAACGTCTCTGATTTTCAATTTTGAAGACTGCAAGACATGAGTTTTCAAATTGTCAATGCCGGTCACATTGATAGAAGTGGGCGATGACGAAAGACCTAGTTTTTTAATCAACGATTGCGAAACAAAGTTATGAGTTGAAGCGGAATCGAGAAGACCACGGGTTCTAAACCAATTTCCAAATTTATCTTGGATTTCGAATTGTACAGTGGTCAAAAGGGTTTGCGCACTATGAAAAGTTTCGGCATTAGAAATGCAGGAAGAAGCATTAGTTTGTTCGGAGCTGCTCTGCATGGAGCTTGAAGAGGCAGGTACTGATGACCTCGATTTATCGTGAACGTGCAATAAAGAATGATGTGGTTTTTTAACAATGGAAACAGAGATTTGATGACGTACAGTTTGAAGAAGAATGCTTAGGTGACAAGCAATTGAAACAATGTTTGCTATTCAAGACAAACTTCCTTCGATCTTCGACAGACAATTCTTTAAAGGATTTGCACGAATACAATGTGTGAAGCTTTTTACAGAGCGTGCATTTTAACGATTTGTTAGGCGGCCTGATATGTTCTCTTGCATGATTAAAAGAAGCAGAACGGGTTTGCTTGTTCTCGACAGATGGGGGCTGATGTCCCTTTGAAGAAGCAAGTTTTTTTTCAAAAATTTGACACTGAGGATTCGTTTCAACCTTTTCGCACTGAAATGCGAGTGCTGTAAGGACTTGGCATCGGCTGTTAAGAAACGAGATTAAGTGTTCGAAGGAAAATTCTTCCTTGCGAGCGAGTTCAATTTCCCAAGCCTTTAAAGTTGAAAAATCGAATCTTGATGTAGCCAGATGAATGAGTATGGTGTCCCATGTTTGGACAGGCTGCTTGAGTTGGTATAATGCTCTGACATTCCACTATATAGAATCTAAGAGGTCTCTTAAAGAGGTGACGTCATTAGGTTTGTCGGCTGGCAAGTTGAAAAGACAACGTATGTGGCGAGCTACACTCAAACGTAAATTGCCATATCTCTCTTTAAGGAGATTAAAGGCGATGTGGTAGTTGTCTGCGCTTAAAGGCAGTGACTCCACTAAGGCTAAGGCCTCACATTCCAAAGAAGTACGGAGGAAGTAAAATTTGTGTATGTCTGGGATCTCGATATTTTCATGAATTAGGGAGCAGTAAAGTTCGTAAAAAGAATACCATTCACCTTCCTTGCCTGAGAAGTGCGGTAGGCTTATCTTAGGAAGTAACGGTTTCGGTTTGTTCTCGTGAACTGAAGCGGGTGCGAACTGGGCCGGATTGATGACCCTAGTGTCCGGTTCTGAGATATTGCGGATCAATTGGTGGGCCTTGGCAATCACTTCAAAGTACAAGGGTTCGACCTCGTCCCGATCCGATTGAAGTTCTGGGCAAGCGGATTCAATCTCGGTTTGAATTTGATCATAATAATCATAAGACCGTTCGTACAACTTAAGGCGATGTGTTAAGATGTCTAAATCACACTCGGCGGGATTTAATTTACTGATGAAATTACTGAATCTAGTGAGTTGCCCTTTATAGGAAGAACGTCTGGCAATGAGAGTTTCATCTTTTTCAGTAGGAGCCATGATAAAGAGAATAAATTGAAATACAACTCACGAAACTGTAGAACCTTGGAGATGCTGTCAAGTTTGCAGCAGCGAATGGGTAGAAAGAACAGGACACACCAAAGGAGACAGGAGCGGCCTCTTTCCCGTTCACAGGCTTTGCATGATGTAATTATAGCTGAAAATTTCAAAGCAGATATTAGTAATATGCAAAGTATTGTCAAATGACACTTTTTTTTTAAGAAAAAAGAGAAAATGGGCTCTCCCGGGTTTCGGCACCAAATTTTGGGTAGTTTATTGGCTGAGGAATAACCCACCCACCAAGGGAAGATGATTAAGAGAAGGAAGTAGATTTTGGATTGGAGAAAAAGGATAGAAAAATAGGAGGAGAGTCCCACAAAAGTTATGAATTTGACTTTCAATACATTTAGAAGCGGTTGCCACCGCAAATCCGTGCTCGGATACCTAAAGTGGATACGAGCTTGGTCGAAGCTGACGGGAACCGCAGCTAAGACTTGGGCAGTTTGCCAGAGAAAGGCTTTAGTGTATTTCCTTCCAAGCACGAATAAAAGTACTATAGGGAAGGGTGATGGTCTGGCCAGACAGATAGTAAAAGCTTTATTGAGTATGAACGAGGGCATAAACCTAGGAAGAGCTAGGAAAGCCAGGATCCTGCCTAACTGTAGTATCAGAGAAATGATGAATCCAAAAACAAATACCGGTATTTAATTTATTTAACAATTTAAAGAAGTTTGAGGAAATTAACAAGCGTGTAATATAATTTGGACAAACATAGTTCATTTAAACTTTTCAACAAATGGGGTCGCAGACCTCTCAACATTAAACGTTTGCTCCAGGCAATTGACAATTTACAAGGTTTCAAACCTTACATGTTTCTAAAATCTTTATAAGATTTAAACAAATAAACAATAAAGCAATTAAAGTTTGAACGTGAATTGGAGTACAAAGAGTGTACATTAAGAAATTCTTGAAAGAATGTTCTAGAGAAAGTAACAACTTCGAAAATAACAATAATAAAAACATGAAAAATAAGATAGAAGTTCCTACAACTTCTTATATTTATACAGAATTATTATATGAGAATTATACAAAGAGGGCAGGTCACTTACTGTGAAGCCTGAAGAAAGTGGAAAGGAAAGTTCTATAGACTTCCCAAGTTTGAGCAGGAATCACTAGCCAAATGGGACAGTTTCCATTTCGTGAAACCTGAACATGACTCGCTCAAGAGTTTAAAGAAATGTTTTCCCTGATTATAGGAAAGGAACAATGTAATTTAAAACTTGTATCACACAAGCAATTATGCAGAATTTAATTAATGTTAAACTAGCAAAGTTGGAAGGGCACTTCGTGAGTGACGCCTTATAGAAAGTTACAATTTTATTGATAATGGTTGTTAGTAGAAGGTTGAGGAAAGATCATTGGGATATAGGATCAATGTTCATGGCCGTATTTAATGTAAACGGACGAGCGCGACGAGGTAGAAACGTGGAGCAAGCACTGGTTATCACTGTAGTCTATAAAGATGGATGCAAAGTTCACTATAGAAACACTGAAGTTTATGAGAAAGAAAGTTATTGCAATTATGGAAATAACTGATTGCACTATATAGGTGAGAGTCTATTTCTTGAAAAAGTTGTGATTTACAATTAAATGCGCCATAGAATGTTCCAACGGGGGAAGAAAGTTCGCTATTGCAGTAATTTAAGGAAGATTCCTCATTTTAACTAGCATTTTCACAAGTGCGTGAACAATACTTGACGGCAAGACTCGCAGATAGAGTACAAGATCTCGAAGGTTCCAGAACGACCTTAGCGGAAAATGGGGTTGAGAAAATCCAACGGAGGAACTAGCTTTATAATTATAGACAGCGGGTATTAGATAAGATCCCACGTAGCGAGAGGATTTCTCATTTGAATAGCTTAAGAAAAGCTCTTTTTTAGTAAGGTTGGCTTATACAAGCAAAAGCTCAACATGGCAAATCCCACGAAGAATGATTTTTGCCCCAAAGTAAATAATTTCACACTGTCTATAAATTATAATTAAAAGCACGTGGAAGTTAAAACCATGAAGATGAGGTTAAAACTTTTAAAATGGTACTTATCTTGATTTCATGTTGAAGTCGAAGTTTCCGTTGATGACTACCTAGCCAACATGGCGTAGAAGAGTGTGTGCCTCTTGGATTGTGGAGGCTAGCTCGAGCGGAGCTTTGACTGACCGAGTCAACTGCAGACGGAGAAGTGAGAGCTACTCAACGGAGCACGGAGGGACCAAGGAAGGGGAAAAGAGTGGGGGGTAGGAGACAAAAGGAGAACATATAAACATTGCCAACTTTAAAACAAAAAATTAATCTCTTGCTGATCTTCTAAGAGTTGATAACAGATGATACTAGCGCAGCATGGTGAGTAAAGAAGTAGACGTAGTCCTCTTGCTCAAGGAGAAAATAGCTGGCGATGGTGACAGGATCTGGTGGCCAAATGGATAAGTAAGTCCTCTAGCACCAGGAAGAGTTGAGGAGCTTCAGAGATTCGCTGCGAGGTGACGCTAGGTGGGTCACAGAAGTTATATCTGGAACAGACTCATACAAAATATAAGCAACCGGAACACCTAAGAGAAAATAGATCACTGTTGGTGTTTGACAAAGAGGAAGGAAAGAACATGCAAAAGCATTGAAAATTATAAACTCAGGTACCGTGTATTCCAAGAATGCACTACCACCAACAAAACATGAACATGATTAGTGATTTCGCATACTAGGTCTATACTTACGATAGTGGTAGGCAAACAAACCATTATCCTAGAAAGTGTTAGAACCACGTAAATCTTGTACATTCTGAACTCTCTTAATAAAACGTAACTTGCTGTTATGTTTAAGTCTCTTCTTTTGGAGCACGTTCCTTTGCAAATATGTAGCAGCATTTTTCCTGAGGTTGTTAGTAACCATGAACGTTGAAACGAGTTCTACTAGGAAGTCTATAAAACTAAATGTAACACCAAAAATGAGGATATAAAATGCTCCTTCAAGATGAGACAATTGCAGTGTGACAATTCCATAGTCCTCATAGTCACCATGGTCAACATTATCACCATCGACGTCATCATGAGTAATTTCTGTGAAGTACGTTTTGCCAGTATAACCCATATCTTGTATCCACTTATTTAAGAGACCATTCTCAATAATTCCGGAGATTACCCTATTAAACCGGTTTGCTAGTATGTGCCTTTTAGGCAAGAACATTTGGGTAAGAGATTCTAATAGAGTTGTTTTCAGAGGTGAAAGTAACAGTTTTCCATTTTGTGAGTATTTACTAGGTCCCTCAAACTATATAGTGCTTTTCCCCTCATAAACCGCGAAAGTTCTGTTATAAGCTACGGCATGGCGACAAATGTCTTGATTGTGACATGCTTCTAGCCTGTTCAATATTGCAATGTCTCTCCAGTCGTTGGAATTATTGAAAAGCCTCAATGCAAGAGGATGTGAGCCGAAACGAAGAGGACTATCTAGAAGTTCCTCTACTGTGGTAATAGGTTGCTCATAACCTAGATCGACTAGTAATCCCACTAATGATGATTGGTAGGCTGTATTTATTTGAGTACAATATATGACCCAATGAAGAAAAAAGAGTCTACAGGCCCAGGTATTCGGCTTCTTCCAAACTGATTCACCAAGAATGGTCGAAAATGTTGCACATAGAGCCAGTATTGCATCTTTGTACAGAGCACTTTCTTCGCATTGCACTCGAGAGTTTATATTGGCCATACCCCACAGAAATAATGTAGACAGGATGAATGAGACCAATACCAACATCCAAATAGTAGGAGAAAATGATTTGATAAGAGCCTTCCATTGAGGTATTTTTTTTCCCTATTGGAACATAGAAAGTGTAGAGTTCCCGAAAATATACGTTCGTAGCTTCTAGATCCTTATACCTGGCTTCGCTTGACATAAGCGCTCCGAAACCAACATCTGCCTTACTATTCTTTAACAGATCTATGATTCCCAACCGTAGCATCTTCGGCGTTGGCAAGTATATAATTTTAAAATTTGACCTGTTCGCAACAATTTCAAGAATTTGTATCTCAAAGCCATCTTCATAATAAATAGTATTAGGAGGATACATAGATAAGCTCTTATTACGAAGAGGCAATACGTGTGGAGGTCTTATTAGTGTACTAACAAGCAATGGACAACCATGCAGGTCTCGAGGTACTTTGTTTGGGAACAAGTGTTTGCTGAGATGAAATCTACCTTTGTCTTTTCTTCTCAACCAACGATCCATTTCGGTTACTTCTCCCACTTGAGCACAATTCTTCTGGGATCCGTGCGGAAACCAAGAATACAAACTCATTGCACAATGACTGTCTGATTTTGAAACATTGCACGTTGCACCTGGAACCAAGACCAGGCCATTGGTCACTTTCTTTGTCCACAACTCATGCAGCAGAAGTCGTGCAATATCAGTGTCCATGACGTCTATATCCTTTTCTTCCATGGCAATGACAAAACGAGTTTCAGAATTCCATGAAGGGAGGTTTACAAGAAATTCCAGCTGAGAACGAATTGTTCTTATTTGGCACTGAACATTTCCGGACTGCAAATGCATGATTACGCTGCGTAATTCATTCACTGTTTTCTTTGACTCATCCCTGATGAGTACATTTGTCTTTGCTGTCAAAAGAGACCATTTCATTTTCTTGTTTAGGTATGGTATTATAGCGTCTGATAACTCTAAAGGATTGTTTGTTAGAATGTTACCGTAAACACTTGATTTCGTCTTTTCTATTTTTTGAATGATATCACATGATTCAGACATTACTACCAACACATCTCCAAGTTCTGAAAAATATTTATCGCTGACGTTTATGAGACACTGTATTATTCCTACAACCATTGATTCCGATGAAAGTACAGTATCTAGTAGTGGAAGTACGGCAATAAATATGGAGAGACTGACGATATCGAAACTCATTTTCCTCATTCTGCATCACCCTGGAAGAAAGGAAGAGAAACTTTCATTGTATATTTTACTCGACTGATCTCATCTAATAAATACAATGTGCCAGAATACTAAAGTTTCTTTTGAGGGTAAATCTTCTGGGAGAAATGCCTGTATTGTTCATAAATCGCAAAACTCACAGACACGTTGTCAATGAATAGGGCCTGAATCTTTGTGTGTTAAAATACCTGAAATATGTATGCAAACATGCACGATAAATATGAAAATAGAAATAGAAAAATATGCAATTAAACATGTCACATTATTCAGAATCACTTATTTACTTGTATCATTTACTAAAGGAAATACGGTGACTAGACGTCTTTCAATGATTTCAGGAGATAACTTACGTCTATTGTCCGTTTATAGGGTGAGGATGGTATATTTACATCAACTGACTGGACAATATTTATACAACAGAACTTAAGATTAGGAACATTCATCTGGTAAGGATACTCCAACTCCCCTCAGACACCCCTACTATCTAATTGACTGAACCTTCTTTGATCTTAGATGTATTCACCTTTTGGCGTAGTGGCTAGCATTCTTGTGTGTCACCGTAGGTTGAGGTCCGATTTCCAGCTCTGCCTAAAAATTTAATTCTGGTCCTATAACCGGAATGGGGTACAGTAGATCTCATGAGGGAAGTGGGTTCGATTCCCACCTTGGTCATCCGTGATTTCCCACTTCTACTCGAGGCAAATGCGGCATGGTTCCTGTCTTAATGGCATGACCATCTCCTATACAAATTCTAATCAATTATAAATACTCTCTCCTTCACCATCCTCTTCAAATGACCGTGACATATAAACACGAGGGCTAAAGGAACTGTGTATAAGGCGTAGTGAGATCTACAATGATTTATGGAGCAGAGACATGGGCACCAACTAAGGCAAATTGTAAGGCAATGGGTGTGGCTAATATGAAAATGTTAAGAAGAATTTGTGGCATCACCAGAACCGATAGGATTAGAAATGAGTGACTAAGAGGCAGTGTTAAAGTGACGGAGATATCAAAGAAGGTTCAAGAGAGAACACTACAGTGCTATGGACATGTCATGAGAAGGGACGACTCTTATGTTGGCAAGAGAAGGACAGTAATGGTAGTGGAAGGCGACAGAGGAAGGGGAAGACCAAGAAGAAGATGAAGGGACTGTACACGAGATGACTTGAGGGAGAAACATCTAAGGGAAGACGACGTATGGGACCGAAGGAAATGGGGAAGACTTGCCAGGAACGTCGACCCCACTTGAGTGGGACAAGACGAAGGAAAATAATAAGAAAATCTGAGTCGTCTCATATAAGCAGCATCATTTAGCGCGTTCATTTTTAACTTAGCCTTTATATCTTCATTGCGAGTACCTTCCTGCGAGTACCTTGCTCCCACCTATTTGTCCCAGCAATCATTAGTGCTATTACGATATCGATTATCTGCCGCTTTTGAATGTGATATCCTGAATCTCTCCAGCCCTCACTTCCATACATCAAAGTCGGTCTAAACACTGAGCGATGGAGAGTTCCGTCCCTACAGTAAATTCTCTTTTGTAGAATAATATACAACGCAACTGACTACTCGTTCCATTGGCTTTTCTATTTCTTTCCCGTACTACCATCCTGAGAGAATACACAGCCCAAGTACTTAAAATGATCCACCTTCTCTAGTTTAGTTCCTCCCACCTGGTATTCTATTTTCTAGCGATTCTTCTCATTTTGCTGTTTAGATCTGAAGCCATACTTTTTCATTGTTGCCTATACAAAATTGTTAATTTGTATCTTTTCAGTCGGTCAACACGATTGTTCCCAATGAATGGGTGGGGTACAAGACATAAATATGTAACGACACTCCTGGAAAAAAAATGAATTAATTAGATTACCACAATTAATGGGGCAGTTTAGGATTCCGCGTTTCGATCCACAAGTGGCCATTATCACATCCTGATCACTGTGTAGCTGTTAAAGTTTACACGAAATAATTAATTCAATTATTTAATTTAAGTTGCTACTAGAGTATTGTAGTAGTCCGTCTTGGTTGTATTATTTCAACGGGGAATCCCGTCAAGACCAAGGCGAACTACTACAATACTGTAGTAGCAACTTAAATAATTGAATTAATAATTTAGTGTAAACTTAAACCGCTAAACCGTGATCAGGATCTAGTGACGACCACTTGCGAGTCGAAACGCGTAATCCTAAACTGCCCCATTATTTGTGATAATCTAAATTAATGCATGCACTTTTCTTCCAGGAGTGTCGTTACATATTTATATCTTGTACCCCGCCCAATCATTGGGCACAATCGTGTTGATCGACTGAAGAGATCCTAATTAACAATTCTCTTTTTTGTGTAAAGAAATGGAAACAAATATCTACATTAGTGGATTTACTAACAGGACACACGGTTGTGGGAAAGTATAAGGAAAGTAGCCTTAGAAATGAGCTGAGAAAAATGTACCATTAGGAAGCTAATTAATATGGCACAAGAATTAAAATTTTTACAACTTTGAAGATGTTTTTGGCATTTCGGAGCCTCTTAAACGAAGACTTAAAAATAACTTTGACAATGTGGTTTCGTAGACGTAGCTGATTTTCGTATGAACCTGTGCTGACGCCGTTAATCTTGGTTTTCATGACTGGGGCGCTGCCTCACTGTCAGACAGCTACTCAATTGTCCTCAAGAGGCTGAGTGCACCCCGTTTCAGTTTCTAAAATACATGATGGCCTCCAGGTGAGAGGCAGGCGCGTGGCCACAGGGTCTAGGTAGATAACACGAAAGTTGGTAAGAGGGGAGTATAATATAGTGATGGCTGTATTAGTGTGTATATTGATAGTTGATAATTGGGGGGCTAGGATTGGGAACGAGGCGGCCGTGCTG
Source organism: Meconema thalassinum (assembly GCA_946902985.2). Taxonomy (NCBI): domain Eukaryota; kingdom Metazoa; phylum Arthropoda; class Insecta; order Orthoptera; family Tettigoniidae; genus Meconema; species Meconema thalassinum. The sequence continues at coordinate 592,038,652 of OX336390.1, forward strand.
TCAAGTTAGCTATTGCCCCGGCATTTGCCTGGAGTAGAGGTGGAAAACCACAGAAAACTACTTCTATAATGCCTGAGGTGGGAATCAAACCCACCTCTTCTCAGTTCTGACCCACGAGGTCGGGTGTACTCAGTACCAGCCGTCAGACCAGAATTAAATTTCTTGTCTGAAGCTGGACTCGACCTGGGACCTCAGGGGTAACATCCAAGGATGCTGGCCACTGCGCCATGAGGTAGTCTTTGTAATATATTGTCCAATACACACTGTGTTCGTTTATAACCATCATGAGTATCATTTGGACACTCCTAATGATATACTGTGTCTGGTGTTACATCAAGAATTGTTCACCTCCTGGTGTAGCGGCTAGCCATCCGTGGTTTTCCGTGGTTTCCCACTTCTATTCCATGCAAATGCCAGGATGCTTCTTAACTTAAGGCCATGGCCACCACTTACCCATGTTGTTGTTTTTGTTTGAGTTGTCAGTCTTTTGACTGGTTTGATGCAGCTCTCCACGCCTCTCTGTCCTGAGCTAATTGTTTCAACTCTACATAGCTACCACACCCTACATCCGAGGCAATCTGTTTGACGTATTCTAACCTTGGTCCACCCCTACAGTTCTTGTCCTCGACCCGTCCTTCCATAACTAAGCTTGCTATCCCTGGATGTCTTCGTATGTGTACTACCAACCTATCTTCTCTTCAGTAGCATTCGCCAGAAACATCTCTCCTCTCCCACTCGGCCTAATACCTCTTCATTTGTAACCCTATCTAACCATCTGATCTTCATCATTCTCCTGTAACACCACATTTAAAACGCTTCAATTCTCCTCTTTTCTGCTGCACCGATGGTCCATGTTTCACGTGCCACGCTCCAGACAAAGGCTCTCAAAAATGACTTCCTAATACCTAAATCCCCTATATTCGATGTCAACAGATTACTTTTCTGTAGAAATGCTTTCCTTGCCTGAGCCAACCTACTTTTTACATCCTCTTTGATTCGACCATCACTGGTTATTTTGCTTCCTAAGTAACAGAAGTCTCCGACTTCCGTTAGCTTTTCACCTGCCAATTTGATGTCCATAGAGATTTCTGATTTATTTCGGCTGCATTCCAATATTAGCCTACTTTCGATCGTTGCAAAAAATGAAAGTTGACTTATGAGATCTACACAGGGCCAAAAATTGTGTGTTACTCTCTACGTCTGCCCCACTCCCCCCTCTTTCTCCTCCTATCAATTCAAACGTGGTGAATCCGAACTGAACAAAATTTGATACAGAGGGAGGCTAGCAAAGAGAACCTCAATGTCATGTTTTATATCGCCGCCATCTTTACCAAAACTCAATGGCGGCCACTCAAACGTTCAAAACGTAAAATCAGATTACGACTCAAATGATCATCCGATCTCTACCAAATCTGGTAACAACATACCTTCATTTGGGACGCATCTTGTGTCCAAACTACAAGGTCAATAGCCGCAACATTTCAGGATGGCGGCCGTGTGAATTATGCAAACTCTATAATCCATAACATGGGATCCACCAGTTCCTATTATCAAACCGAGAATCGTTTAAACTGTCCTAAAGGACGTGGCCCGTTCGAAATTAAAAGTTTATCTTGTAATATTATAGTGCAGAAGTGACTTTAGAAAGCTGAGCTGTCACAATTGCAAGACAAGATGGCCACGTCCTTTAGATGCCTGACCTATATTTCACTAGTTTGAGTATTGCATGCAATATAGCCTACTGATAGAAATAATATAAAATTTGTATGAAATGCTTTATATATAAAAAGTATACTCACCTGAAGAAATCATTAAGTTTAAATCATTATTTGCTAAGACGTTGTACTGTATGTAAGTCAATTTTTATCGGCGGACTTTGGTTGACATGATTGGCTGCGTGGTAAAGCGTTAGCCTTTCACCCGTATGACTAGCGTTCTAATCCTACCAGAGTTGTATTTTCTTCCTTGTTTCTTATATTTATTGTTTTGTAGATGATTTAAAATTAAGCGTTGAATTGTGCATGTTACAATGGAAAATATATATTTAATTAAAACAAATTCGCCAGCGGATCTGCAGGAGACATCTAGCAGCAACCAGGTGAACTATCATGGCCAACTGATTGCGCAACGGCTCACAGATTACCTTCCAGCTTTAATTGAAAAGTTTATGTTTATGGCAGTTAGAAAGCACTCTCCTTATTATGATTATCTTCTCCGCCAGATGTCATGACCGTTCTACGTGGGACTCCACTGGTTGGCATTCTATACGCATCGAATTTGAAGAATGAAATGTTGATAATACGATACATTTTTATTTTAAAGCGTTTGTAACAGCCTATTGTGTGTTGTATGAAAATAGTATTTGAACTAAAGACAAAACGTTCTCACATAGTACATGTACTCTATCTGTTGGTGCTAGTTCAGGATATTAATTAATACTTTTATTGCAGCCAAATAGTAATCGAAAATAAAGAATGAGCATGTACACTAAAATTGCGCTCAGGGGATTTGAATTGCATAGTCGTTGATTGATTGTTTTCTTTTACTACAGAGCTCTAAGTGGTAGCGTTCACTTGCTTGTCCACAGAGTTGGCAAACACGTATCACTGTAGGGTCATGGAAATATTTGTTAAAGCAATTAATGTGCTGAAAACCATGGAAAGCCAGACGTGTAAACACATGCCTCAATTCAAAGTTGGATGTTGCGCACGTCCGGTCGATTATGTCTCCAGTTCCATAGAATTATTGAGATATGTCTTCTCTTTCTTTCACTCTTTCTTTCTTTCTTTCTTTCTTTCTTTCTTTCTTCAATGATGATAGAAGTTTTTCCGAGGTTCTGGTGTTTGGTAGAGATAAATAGTTTCTAAGGTCTTCAACCAATGATTCTATTATACTCTTTGATAACGACAAAGAGTTATAACTATACTCATACATTTAGGAGAAAGTAGGCTATATGTTCTTTACTGAACATCTTGTTTTTGTTTTACATTTATTAATTTTCATCATGAATTCGTTCCTCAGGACGGAGTCTATACCATTCAAAAACTCATTCAAATCCTCGGGCGTATCGGCCAAGATGACGATGTCATCATCAAATCTTCTTCTTCTCCTTCAATTCCCGAATGCCTACAAGCGTCGGGGTAGCTTCGTTTGAGCCCGTCCAATCCGAGGCTATTTGTAGTTCTCCGAATCACTTTACCTCCACATGGGTGATTACCCCAAGGTAGAGTGGTTTGTTGGGTTACTTTCCCATCCTCCATATTTATCCCCTGAAGACAGGGTGCCCCCAGATGATCAGGCTTTGGGCAGGCATTTCCTCCTTATCCACGTAGGTATGGTTTTCCCGCCAATACTCGGGTGGCTGATTGCAGTGGTTTCCCACTGGGTGATAGGGCCGCCACATCCCTACGCCGGTATCAGCAAATCTCAGAGTTGAAATTATTTCTCCTTGAATCTTCACTCCCACTTTAAATGTTTCTCCAATTTTCTTCCTTGCTTGTTCAATGTAAAGATTCAAAGTATGGGTGATGAGTCTTGCCTTACACCATTCTGAATACCAGTTTCTCTCCCATGTTCTTAAGCTCGAATGACTGCTGTCTGGTTTCTGTATATATTGTAGATCAGCCTCCAATCCCTGAACTTTATTCCAATCGCTTTCAAAATGTCAAACAATTTGTCCCAATCAAAATTATCAAAAGCCTTGTCTAAGTCTATAAATGCCATGAACGTTCTCTTATCTTTCCTTGTTCCACCTTCCAAAATCAACCTAAGACTTAGTACAGCTTCCCTTGATCCTATATTTCTCCTGAAACCAAATTGGTCTTCACCCAACTCCGTTTCTATCTGGCTTTCCATCCTCTTGTAATTATTCTAGACAGGATGTTTGAAGCATGAGTAATCAAGCTGATTGTACGGTAACCGTCACATCTATCAGCACCTACTTTCTTCAGTATAGGGATGATAACATTCTTCCTGAAATCAGAATGAACCTCACCTGTCTCATAGATTCTACACACACATTCCACCTGAATATTACAACAGTTGTAGTTACTACACGCACTAATATAGCCATCACAATAACACAGGCATTCATACAAAACATCTACACACGCACACGCATACGTACACTGGGCTAACTGACGAAGATGTCCAAGAATGGCTTCAAATCTCTACAAGCCCCTCAAATAAAACAACGACAACAACAACATAAAGAAATTCAATGAATAAAGCTTGTACTTTTGCCTGACCGTCAAACTCATTATCATAAGCCACGGGATCACTCATGACGTGGAATCCGGACCAACAGACGTAACATTTCGCTTCAAAAGTTTCACATCTAACCTAGTTTGTTTTGGTGATGCAAGCAACTTAACCACAGAAGAACTACATTTTCTGATTCACTTACTTTTCTTTTATACTTTGTTGCCCATCTGAATTCTATTTCCTGTAAGTTCCCAACGTTCTGTGTTACCATACTGAAAGCAGCTACCATCCAAAGTTCTCGCTCGAGCATATAACTTGCGTGTTATTCACCAATCATTATCTCAACTCACATGGCAACTCCATTAGATTTTATGCATGATAAAATAGAACTACTTTTAGCTTTCAATACAGTTATGCGGAAATTAATAAATATTTACGTTCCATATAGACACAATTACTCCATTACATGAATGATGATATCCTACCTGACGAGGAACATGATCGTTGTTTGATAAATGCTGGGGAAAGCATTAGTGACAATCTGTACGATCATCAATTAGTAGTGTGTGTAACTTTCGAATTAACCAAGTTCGTATATATTATTAATAGTCTACATTCGATAATAGCAAAATGAAAGTACAGTAGACGTTTAAGATCCACGCGGGTCAAATGTCCGTGTGTGAGTAGGTTTATATGTATATGTCGCACCCCCCGCCCCTCTATCAATTCAAACACGACGAAACTGAATTAAACCTAATTTAGTACAAAGGTAGCACAAGCAGAGGGCACGTCAGTGTCATATTTATATCACCATCATCAAAACAGAAACAAAATAGTGGCCAACCAAATGTATCAAAGCTTAAATCAAATTACGACTAAACTAATCATTGAATCTCTATCAAATTTTAAATAAAAAAAAGTCCTCTCGGCATGCCGGAAAGCGGAGGTAGATTTCACCGGGCAAACTTGGGGATAGGCAAAAATTGGCTGAACATGCAGGTTTTCGTAGAAGGATCAGGACCTCATTTATTGCGAGAAAGTATTTTATAATTGGAGCTTAATTAACTTTGTTTTTCGTCATTTTATGCATATTTTAAACATTTTATTGTCTTATGGGGACGGTAACCTTCTTGTCATTTGGGGTCCATTTTTAGCCTTCTTTCGATTTTTGCAAAAATTGTGTGTCTGTCTGTGTGTGTGTGTGTGTGTGTGTGTGTGTGTGTGTGTGTGAGTCTGTGTGTGTGTGAGTGTGTGTACTCCGAATGTCTGCCCCCCCCCCCTATCAATTCGAACATGGTGAAACCGAATTGAACGAAATTTGGTACAGAGTTAGCACTGGCAAAGGGCACCTCAGTGTCATGTTTTATATTGCCGCCATCTTCACCGAAACTTAATGGCGGCCACTCAAATGGTCAAAACTTAATAATGTATTACGACCAAACTAATCATCGGATCTTTACCAAATTTGGTAGTAACATACCTTCATATGGGGCGCGTCTTGTGCCCAAACTACGAGGTCATCAACCGTACCATTTCAGGATGGCGGCCATGTGAATTATGCAAACTTTATAATTTATGACATGGGACCCACCAGTTCCGATTATCGAACCAAGAATCGTTTAATCTGTTCTAAACTACGTGGCCTGTTTGAAAGTAAAAGTTTATATTGTAATATTATAGTCTAGAAGTGATTTTAAAAAGCTGAGTCGACTCGGTTATTTGACAAGATGGCAGCTGATCTCTCGTTCTGACCTATATTTTATTAATTTCAGTATGTTGCATGCAATATAGCTTAGTGATAAAAATTATATGAACTTTATATGAAATCAACTCGGTTTGAAATATACTCCGGTGAAGAAATCGTTTAGTCCAAGTCATTATTTGCTATCACGTTGTATATATATATTGGTTCCTAACGCTCAACTAGTGTGTGCACGATTGGCTTAGTGGTTAGGGCGTTGGTCTTTCATCTGGCTGGCCGGGGTTCAAATTCTATCCGAGTTAACTTTTTTGCTTGATTTTTTTATATTTATTATTTCTTGAGTACTGAGACGTTATAAAATAAAGCATTATATGGTGCATTTTGAAATGGAAAATATATATTTAATTAAAACAACAGTCTCCACCGGAGTGACATCTAAGAGTAATTAGTTGAACTGTGTTATAGCAAACCACAGCTTTCTAGATGCGAGCTGCGCTCTATACCGGCCAGTTAGTGAACCCATGTCTACAGTATAACTGAAAAGTGTATTATTTTGCTGATATAGGGCACACATCCCCAAGATAAGGCGCGATTATCACGGCCATAAACGTTGGTATTCATTTATCACTTGTCTTCATAAAAGGTATGGATACAAGTCGTTAGTCGGTGGCGAATGTATTCCGAAGATCTCTTCTATAAACGAATTAATTTATGTTCCGCCCCTTGAAACGAAAATACGTTAATGATATCTATACTGTGCTGCAAGATTCTTTGATCTAATTATACTCATGTGCGCATAATTTAACTCACAACGAAGGTCACAGACTCTACAACTCAACTTACTGTAGCCTACTCGTTGCAGCTATTAAAGACATAACGAACCCTTGAATCCTAGTTCGCTTGTGTGGCGGCTTCGGTGGCGTAGTCGGTAGCATGCTGAGCTTCTATGCCCAAGATAGCGGGTTCAAACCCGGCCGAAGCCGTCGGATTTTTTAAGAGCGTTAAAATCCCTCAGTTTGCCTTCCTTAGGAGGGGAAGTAAAGCCGGCGGTCCCATGTCATAGATTTATGGCATGTTAAAGAACCTTCCACTAATTGCACCTGTGTGAAGCTAAACGCTCTTAGGTTTCTATGTTCGTTGCCAAGAACCGACTGCGGTGGTGTCTAGTAGCTAAGTTTTGAACTTGGCCTAGTAATCGTTGACGGTGGCGCTTGGCGGCAAAAGTAGGAACTATTGAAAAAATTCTAAGTTGCAGTACTTAAATTAATAAAACAGATAGCACACACTAATACAGTCATCACAATTAACACCGGTTATCAGACAGATTCTACACACACCCAAAGTACACGGGGCTACATGACCGCGTTGTCGCAGCCCCTAAACTTAAGAACCAACCAACCAGTTCGCGTGGATTTTTGTAACGAGTAACTTCAACAGGCGTAGTTTTGCAAACCTATACAGCATAATTTATCGTGTTTGAAAACACACGGAACATCTAAACAGCGTCCATTTTATGAAGATTGTTATAAAATATTGCATTTCTGTTGCTTATGAAATGCTCTCACCTTAAACGTACAAGCATTGCATTCCTACGTCACAGAAGGGTTGGATTTACGCGCCATGGCCTGTCTTTCTCGTTAGCCGTGCGCGATTACAAATTAGCTGTGTAATAGGTATATTAAATATGTTTCTCCCAGTGATAGGTTTAGAGCAACGAAGTTTAAATTATTGTAAGTAGTCGGTGTTAATATACTGAATACCTACGTTGTTTGGAGTGTTTGCTGATGAAATTGCAAAATGCTGGGGTAAATTATAAACTATGGTTTGAACGCCACTCAAATCCAGTGTGCCAATTTGCACTTCGAATTGGAAGAAATTAGGAGGTGATAAAGACAAAGAGTTATAACTATACCCATACATTTAGGAGAAAATAGGCTATATGTTTTTTCCTGAACGTCTTGTTACTACTTATCGTCACACTGTCCTCATGCAAGGTTTCGACACTGATGTGTAACTATCTAACGGTCTGTTACTTCTTCACGCTAAATTTCATCTCCCGCAGAGATTTTGGTTGGTTCCTCAGTTTAAGGGCTGCGACAACGCGGTCATGTAACCCCGTGTACTTTGGGTGAGTGTAGAATCTGTCTGATAAACGGTGTGAATTGTGATGGCTGAATTAGTCTGTAACTCAGGTAAGGACTGCACACGGTCAATTTTAAGCAGTAGTTCCTAATATTGCTACCAAATGCTACCGTCAACGACACCTAGCTGTGAACTTGTCTACTACATGCCACCGCAACTAGCAACTCTCAACGAACGTTGGAACTTCCCCTTAAAAGGAAGGCATACTGAGGGATTTTAGCGCTCTTAGAAAATCCGACGACTTCGGCCGGCTTTGAACCCGTGACCATGGGCATAGAAGTTCAGCATGCTACCAGTTACGTCACCGAAGCCGCTCCACACTTAGTCAGATGGAAATCTGAATCTGATCTCGTGCAAGTGCGTTGTCATTGCAACGTCTGATGGCTAATCCCTCATCAATTTAGTAGTGTTGTCATGGCAACCTCTGATGGCTCTTAGCATATTCTTCTAATTTCGAAATCATTTTCCTCATCCGTTGGCGTAATGGTGGGTCATATAAAAAATTCTTTCAGACAAAAGTTTTAGGTATTTATTAGGGGAATAATGTCCATTTCGTAGACTACCGTTTTGATATTGTGCCTATTAATAGTGAACCCTTTATCCTCTGATGGATAAATGATTCGATGTTAATTAATATTTCCACCAGCGTCATGAAATAGCCAGACGAAGTTGAGGAAACTTCAAGCATTTGTTGGAGACAGTGGGAACATACCTGCAGCAGTTTGACAAAAGGCTAAATACTTTAGCATTGTGAAAAGAAAGACCCTAGCAATGTTTCAGAAGGACAGGTGGTGGCTACCTCAAAATAGAAGGGACGCGTGGTGAGACACGCTTATGGTATGTGCATTGTACTATTCGCGCCTAGAAAAAATATAATGCAGTAACGTGAGTGGCTGATGAAAATACTGGACACTCCTACGAGGCCGAGGTCTGATAAAAACCGCCAAGTTATTGAAAAAGTGGAACCAATGAGAGATGAATGCTTACGAACGCGCCAAGTCTAGCTTGGGCACGCGACAGTTAGCATTAACGCGGGAGATCGGCTAGACAACATCTCTACGATCGATTCTAGGATTAATGGGCATATTCTTGACCTGAGCAATTTTACGAGTTCAGTGATATTTGTTTCATTCCTGTACCACTATTATTTTGAGATATTTTTATATAATTTCCCCCTCTATCGATACCTAGGGCCAGTTCATTTATAAGTGGCGTGAAGAGCCAAGACATTATTATACTTTTGTGCGTCGGAGGACGTAGCCTATTATATTGTGTGTGTCGGAAGACAGAGGTTACTATTATTTTTGTGCGTCTAAGGACGTAGGCACTTGTACTTTGCGTGTCATGAGGACACAGATTTTTATTAATACAAATGTGTTAAATTCAGTGTGACAGATAGTCACAGTACTATTTTGTAGGGACAGTATCATCGACAATTCGCCAACAGACTGTTCTGGGGAATTAAGTACCTAAAACGGCGAATTTAGTAAACAGATATCGAGTGTGAATTAACCTATAACTTTTTGCATCAACACGAGAGATGACATCGCTTATCTTGGAAGAAGTTTGGAACTGTCAACACTCCATCGAGATGTGGGAGACGAGCTAAGCAGCATTGTAGGGAAATGGCTGCAGATGTTCGTTGACGGTGACTGGCAGAGGATGAGTACATGAATAATATTCTTATTATCTGATAAATAAACTTATGGTATATGGGACATATTTTGTTTTGTAAATGTCTTGCTTGTGTTGATTAACGTAGTGTATTTAGTTTTGGTCTGACACACCTTTTGCATGGAAACAGCTCGCACATATTTTATCAGCCGTAAGTTCTTGTTTGTTTGTTTGTTTTAATTAACGTAGCTATGTGGACGACCGTGTTCGCATATGTTTACGTAGTGCGATTAAGAAGCGTCTCTCGGAGATATGTTGTGTTTCAGAAGTAGGACTGAATTAGTATAATCATGCAGTAGATTGGAGGGTAAATTAATCTTGTAATGTTTATTATTGATCAGATTCAGTGAGTTTATTGCCGTTGGAGCAATGTGAATTGTGGCGAGGAGCAGTCAGCTCTCTCGTAGGTTTTAATATTTTCTTAAATAGTTTGTGAGCATCTTATTCAACCGACCTGTGTGAAAAGTGTTATTTCATTCCCAGCAGTGTGTGTGTGTGTGTGTGTGTATTTTATTGGTCATTACAAGCGGGAATTTCAGCGTAGACTGATTTCTGTCAGCTTGATGCCAAGCCCATATCGTTACTCTTGCGAGGACATATGTGGCTATTTAGATTAATGTCTTACCATATGTTTATGTGGTTGAGATTTGTTGCTGTTGATTCTACGAGATAACGGTCTGTTGGTCAAGTTATTTTTACACACTGGGGCTGGACGATGACAGAGTGAGGAAGGGGGAAGCTGTTGTCACAAGGCGGGCTGAAAGGATTGCATCAAGGTCATTAACGGAGTGCTTGTTGGCTCCGTAAAGTTACTTGAAATACAGAATAAGAACTGATCAATGGTAAAAATTGTTTAAATAATTGGGAGTTGCCTACGAGTCACTATAATCTCCGAAGCGTTAGCTTAACGTGCATGTTTGTTCATATAAGGTAATCTCAGGCGTTGAGGCTTTTGTTGTTGTTGGTTTAATTCCATGTTTATGTTCCGTATTAGTGACCCGTGTAGTCACGTGCGATGCTGTCTTTTCCTTGTTTGTGTATTGAGCAATTGGCCGGGTTGGCAGCTCATTTGTCAGATGCGTCATCGCATTGAAGGAGGGTCTCGAGGGAGATTCCTGTAAATATTAGATTTTAGATTGTGTGTCAGCATTAATTTTTAAGGGTTTTATTAGTGTTGTGTCCCATATCCGTAAACGTTGATTTACGAGATGATTGTTCGTAAGCAGCGTGGCTGTTACCCGCTGTAAACGAACAGTCATCCTAGTACTCATTCCTCGTAGTTAGTCATTACGCGTACATAAAATCCAATGCAAGTTAGTGGAACTTGGATCCATTTTTTTTTATAAGGGGGGAAAGGGGGAGATCCGTCTGACTCCTCAACTTTTGATAAATATTTCTGTCATGGGAAGATTCAGGGAGGAATTTTATTATTGTTGTTGTCTATATTCATTTTATTTGCACTAATAGTCATTAAATTATGTTATTATTTTACGCCTTGTCACTTCCTTTCTTAATTATAGTTTTAATCCTATGACCCTTACCTCAGTAGAGCATGTTGTTTGGCGAACGTAAACATCACACTATGAACTGAGCGCGACCCCTTGATCAAGATTCTTGCTTATAAACACTGCAATACTAAAGGGTTCAATAGAGATATGATTAATGTTTCCCGAAAAACCCACTTTTTCCCACCCCTTTGGTCAATGGTTGGTGATATCAAAAAACTTTTCAAACATACATTTTTGGGCCTTATCCGACACATAGTATGAACTTTGAATGGATTCGATATTTCAAATATTAAAAGAGTAATAGCGATATTTCACTTTTTCGATAAAAGCCCCCCATTTTTACCCCCGTCGACCGATTGAGCCCATTAACGAAACCGACCGAGATTTTATAGGCATACATATTATGTAAAAATTTCAAAGTGATTGGTGAAAAATTACTCTAGTTATCGTGTCCACAAGAAACTGACATATATATACATAAATTATATATAAACTTTTGAACTAACGGTGATTTTGGCGTGTAGGGGATGTGAAACGCGAAGATATGTCAAAATTTTCCGAAAGTCGAAACATGGAACCCATTGGAATAGTTAGCTTTCTAATGAAATCTACCTAAAAAATTAGACCTTCATATAGTACTCGTCTGGCACCCAAACTACAAGATCATCAGCCAATTAATTTAAAAATGGCAGCCGTGTGAATCATGCAAGCAATATAATCCATTACTTTTGATCAATGAATCAATGTTCACAGTAATTAACATTCAGGTAATTCTATATAATAACCCTCTGTTGTCAACGTAGTAACAACTTGGGACTGTATTTTACATTCATCTGCCATCTTGAAATTATAATATATACAAATAAATAGCACTCAACCCTTAAGACCTACTACAACGAAAATTAGCAACAAGGTATATGTGGGCTTGTATGGCAAAAGAACAGTCTCTCCAAACGAATCGAAAGGAAAGAAAAGGAAACGAACTAAAGGAGAAATAAAAAGAGGAAAGGAAACGAAAAGAAAGGAAACGAAACCATATGAAAGGAAATAAAATGGTAGGAAAAGAAATGAAACGAGGTGAAAACAAGATGTTCAGTAAAGAATATTATAGCCTACGTTCTCCTAAATACATGGGTATTGTTATAACTTTTTCTCCTTTTCAAGGATTATGATTGAATGTTGGTTGTAGTACCTTGTTGAAATACTACGTGCTATAGGGACATTAACAAGTAGTTCCGTGAAGAACAATACAGCCTATTTTCATATATCCTACTTATGTTAATTGCCACTATCAACATACACAATTTCTGTTTGATTGCTGTAATAGATTCGTAGATATTGAGAACCGACTAAATATTTCGGATGGTCGCCATGTTGGATTTTATATATGTAGGTCCTAGAGTTATGTACTGTTACATGCAGATTATTGTGAACGTGTAGTATTCAAACTTCAATCGCATAATTAAAACACAAGAAAAAACAAGGAGATTTTAAAATTTTGCACAGCTGCCATCTTGAGGTTATGGAAACAATTGAAATAAATTAGATGCCAGTGGATTAACATTCGTATAAGGATTTACTGTACCAAGTTTCACTGCACGCGGATGATTAAATTGCGAGAAACGTCCATGTGAATATTTATAATTCGCGTCACCGCCATGTTGGATATGTGATCACCAGGTTATTTAAAGTCCTATAGGTGAACTTAAGTTCATAGCCCCTATGAACATTAAAAATGCAGTTTGATTGCTAAAATAGATTCGTAGATATTCAGTATCGTCTAAATATTTCGGATGGTCGCCATGTTGGATTGTTAAATGTATAGGCCATAGAGTCATGTACCATTAAAGGAAAATTATTGCGTAGGTTCATTATTCAAACTTTCACTTCGATCGCATGACTACATCACAAGAAATAAAAACTTAATTTTAAAATTCGCACTGCCGCCCTCTTGAGGTTATGTAAACAATTGAACTAAATTAGATACCAGTGGATTACAATGTGTATAAATATTTCCTGTAACAGGTTTCAGTGCGCTTGGAAAATTAAATCGCGAGAAAGGTCTATTTAAAATTTTCAAATTCGCTTGGCCGCCATGTTCGTTTTGTAGTTAACCGGTTTTTGAAAGTCTTATAGATGGACTTCCAGTAGTGCCCTTTATCTCCGTACAAAATTTTATGGAGATACCGCTAATAGTTTCAGAGATATAGAATGCCGGTGAAATATTTCGCACATCCGCCATCTTGTGATTATGTGAACAATTGAACGAAGTTAGATGTCGGTGCATTACAATGTATATAAACATATACTGTACCAAGTTTCATTGCGTTTGGTTGGTCAAATCGCGTGAAACGTCTATATAAAAGTCGCAAATTCGCTTGGCCTCCATGTTGGTTTTGTAGTAACCAGGTTTTCAAAAGTCACATAAGTGAACTTATAGTAGTTCCCTCTATCACATGAGAAAATGTCAGGGTAATATCGGTAATAGTTTCGGAGATATTGAATGCTGGTGAAATATTTCGCACAGCCGCCATGTTGGATTGGTGAGTCGTAACAAAATTTGAAGGGCACGGTCGAGGTCGCCGGGAATAGTGCTATGAACTTTCCGAGTTTCATTGAAATCGCTCCTGCCGTTTAGATTTTATTATAGGGGGACACACACACGAATCACACACACACGGACACAGGCACACACACACGGACAAAAAGGTGATCTCATAAGCCTATTTTTTCAAAATTGAAAATAGGCTAAAAATAAATATGAGGTGCCATTTGCTAGTGCTACCTCTGTACAAAATTTCATTCAATTAGATTTCACCTTGTTTGAATTGATATGCGGTATCGATTTGCACACATACATGGCCGCCATCAGCAAACTATTGGGCTGATGACCTTTAAGTTTAGTCAAAAGACCCTTGATATATAGATAGATGTTGTTGCAAAATCCGGTAGAGATCAAATTATTAGGATGGTCGAAATTTGATTTAAGCTTTTAACATTTGGGTGGCCGTCATTCCGTTTCCGTCAAGATGGCGGCGATATAAAACATGACACTGAGGTGCCTTTTGCTAGTGCTACCTCTGTACCAAATTTCGTTCAATTCGGTTTCACCGTGTTTGAATTGATAAGGTGAATCGATTTGCACACATACATGGCCGCCATCTGCAAATTATTGGGCGGATGACTTTGTAGTTTAGTCCAAAGACTCTCGCCATTTGAATATATGTTGTTGACAAATTTGGTAGATATCGGTGATTAGGTTAGTTGTAATTTGATTTAAGCTTTGAACATTTGGGTGGCCGCCATTCCGTTTCAGTCAAGATGGCGGCGATATAAAACATGACACTGAGCTGCTCTATGCTAGTGCTACCCATGTACGAAATTTAGTTCAATTAGGTTTCACAGTGTTTGAATTGATAGGGGGAATCGACTTCAAACATAAATGGCCGCCATCTGCAAAATGTTGGGCTGATGATCTTGTAGTTTCCTCAAAATATGCTCCCCGAACAAAGGTACTGCACCCGAAACCCGCATAGTCATAGCCTATATCCGCAATGATAGAAAAGGATTTTAGGGAGGTCGATACCCAGCCAGGTTGACCAACACTACCCTACTAGGATAATGACTAGGGAACCCTCGATGCATACCGGCCATGCAACAACACTACCGATTAGTTACACATTTACAAAGAAAATAAACTATCCTAAACACAAAATGGTAGGACGAGAATGTCGGATCTCGGGTGTGAACGGTGAAAGTTGAGACTAACATGAATTCTAGTAACTAATTCGCAGTATTATCGCATGTCGATTGCAAGAATGGAATGATGATCAGATTTATAAAAAACGAACAGGCAATCAAAAACTAGTGCCTGGGATTTATTTCCAAACAAATACAAATAATAAAAGAATAATCCCTATCACCATTAAATTAAATAAACAAATAATAATAATAATAATAACATCTTATGGCCTCGGGTGCCGGGTGCAAGCTTTGCTATTTGACACCCGGAGGGTAGCTAGCATGTCGAATTTCGTTGTTCCTTGACTAAGAAAGTCAAGGAGGTTAGATGTTAGATATCTAATCTCCTTGAACACTATAGCGCTTTCTAGTAGAGAAATTAGGAACTTTGTGTTGGCGGAAACTCTCGAGATTAATTTTGCCATTATGAACTCGGCCTACTGAATTCAAATGGATTCTTTGACATGCCAACATCGTATGACATGCGTATCGTATTTTTGCCGCCTTTCAAAAATCACTTACCACGGTCAGGGGTGAACCTGCAATCTTGGGGTTAGTAGACCGACACGCTATCCACTCACCCACCGTGGCAAGCTAATAAACAAATTAAAATTAACTGTTACACACGTCAGATAGTTCTACCATCTGTAGAATGAATGTTTCTGAACATTCTCGTTACAACAATGAAGTTATATTAAAATTCACAAAATGTTTACGTAATTGACAGTCACCCTGTGGCTATGTCATTGAAATAATCTGATTAAAATCAGCTGTTCACTCATAAAAATGAAGTTAACAGTACAAAAACCCTACATTATACACGGGCGTGCGTAAATACTATCTACTCTAATAATATTGTTATTATTTATATAAGGTTTAAATATTTACATTATCTACAGTTCTCGTGCTTCACACGGTTTAAACTATTCTATTATCACTATCAGTCGCGATCTGCAGCTTCATAGTGTCTCTGTTACATTAACAGTTCTTAGAACAATATTTTAACCAACGATCAAATTCTGAGGTACTTCTAGTGGTAAGTCATAATAAATAAGCCTGAGTATCAAACAATTAAGTTAAATACAGCTTAGAATGTCGTGTCAATAAATAAAACAATAGGATGAAGAGCGTTGCGAAACTACTTAAGGACTCTATACATATCGTGGATCATATACAAATACTCTCAGACATAAACAATTCAAACATTTAACCTTTGTGTTAGCGCTTTTTACTCATCCTGTAACAATTCGCTGCTCCACATAGCAATATATTCCTTCCTTCCACAATACGGTGAACAATACTTATCAATGGCGTCTTACTACGCTCCAAACATGACATACTTCCTTTCTTTCCTCTCTATAAACAATCTTCAAAACTCCGCACGGCATTACTTCCATAAAAAACCCATCTTGCTACACACTTGTAGAAGAATTAGTGATTTTACTAGGTAACTACGCTAGAGTATATTACCGTTCAGTATGCAATCCTAACTCTCAACTCTACTCTAAATTATTAAACCTCGTGCATCAAATTACAACAATTACATGTTCGTTCACATTAATACAATTCACAAAGTACTTCTTATTCCTTTCATTAGCGCTTTTCGTCCTCTTTGATCCATAACAAACTTGTTCTTCCACGTTACCAAACGTTAACAATGTTAATTTGTAGTTCGCTCGTCTTTTAGTTGTTAATAAAAATAAATACATATCCTCACGCTTCTGGTGTACATTTAAGTATATGAACAATTCATATTCAAGTTGTTTTTAACATACTAGACCGCAGGTAGACTAACACATCTTCTGGTCTATTCATCTCAGTTAAACAATGTTTATACTTTAATTGTTGATAAATATAGGCATCATTTGACCTCAATTGTCACTACCATAACCCTTATTATAGTGTATATTAGTAATATAAATAGTTCAAGACTATTTAGTTGTCTAATAAGTTGTATTCCGCTATTGGAATTTTATAACATTCAAATTGTTATAAATAAATATTTCAGATGTATATTAACATCAAAATGTCTGTTAAATAATATTACAGCATCTCACAATAATGGTTTACTTGATAACAATGCATTATAGACATATAAGTGTATACTTTCGCTGTTACGCATAGAAATTGTTAATAACAATTTGTCATTATTGACTCTCTTCTCTCCAAAATACAATGTAATCGAAGCCTTCTCTCCGAGATACAATATTATCGAACAATCGAATAATCGATTAATCTCATTGAGATACCAAATATATAAATAATCGAATAATCAAATCATCGAAGCATTCCTTTTATAAAACGAGTATCGTTCGAAAGTGAGGGTCATACAACGTTCCCTTCATACAAATACGAGAAACGCAAATCTAAGTTAAATATGCATGAAATAACGTTTTAAACGACACACGAAGACGTATCAAAAATTACAATGAAACTCTAAAATGTAAGCTATTAAAAACAAAGAATAAAGATAAGAATTACTACAAATGAAGTTGGTCACTCCAAAAATGGATTTCTACTATTACAGCAAAACTACAAAGACCTTGAGACGTCTTCTGCAGCCAAGGAATACCTCTATCAGCTGTTCTTGATGTTCCGTCGAAGCTGCCATCGCTCGCCGCCTCCAAGAGAAACCAGTTACAGCCAAGCACGTGTAAATCAGCTGCGAGCGACCCCAACTCACACGGGCTGCAATCACCTGGTCTGCGTCTTGGCTTGAGCTGTTAACTGTGAATCTGCCATCTTCACGGCCAGGGGCCTGGGAACTGCGTTTCTTGATTCGATTGGCTGCAAACGGTCTTCTGCTTCTTATCTCTGTCCTGCAGAGTGGTCTCGACATCGTAGATCCGCAAGTCCCGAGTTGACATCTCATCCTGGTCTTGTTGGATATCTTGCTTGTAGTGTAGAAACTCATATTGGAATACTGCAAGTTGTTGCGCAGTTTTAGCTGTGTCGATCCTTGATTTTCCAAGTCAATCTGACTTCCCAATATATGGTATAGATTAACCTCCTATCATTTTATTTAGTTCTCCATAATATTCTTTTCAGTATACGTATAATAAGCTCGTCCTCCCCGATTCAATTTCACTGTCATCATGTGGGCTGTAATGTAGATTGTGATGTATTAACGCTGAATTATACAGTTGAATTCGTTGTAGCAATATCGTAGCTTTCAATAAACAATGCTGTTAGTTATTGTTTCTTTGTGAAGAGCTGGTTATAAGCGAAGTCTCGTTCTAATGCTGTTGTACTTTTATAAACACCGGTCTCTCCAATATTAATGAGTTTCATTTCGCCGGCTCCTCTTCTGAACTTCCTCGGCGATCCCTAGGTCGTTCGATAGTACAACGGTGCTTGTCGACCGGGCTTATGTTGCCTGCAATAACTGCTTCTTTTCTGTGCGCGTGCGTCAACGCGTCCACTCATGTCCAGTCGCTGTGAGAGAGTGACGCCATGCTTCTCCTCTCCGTGGCGCGTGTCACTGCTAGCCTAGCTCAGCAAGGCTCACACACATGTATATTAATAGAAATATACTCATATTTGCTCTATTATTCAATAATTTATATTTCTTTTTAACCAAATACATTTTATATTGCAATCTACACCTGTAGCTGTGCTTATTTCGCTTTATATTTGCCAAATTTATATAAAAGGGATTCCCACAAAAATTATGTGCTTTTATTTGATTGGCTCTTAAAATATTCTGAAAAAGGCTCCTGGATCTAGCCTCTTATCCACGGGTCGTGTGCATCGCTTTGTTATGATCGCCTTGCTAACCAAAACTGGTTTTCTAGTGCCAAACATGAAGCTTTGTACAATTTCCAGCTTCTAATGTTCGAACTCTTCCTTAGTTAAAATCTCATTCACCAGAATATTTCCAAATAATAAATTCCTCAAAATGCTTCAAAATTCTCCAAACTACTTTCATTATGCATCATTTGCATTTCATAATACATATATAATTATTAAATTCTTTTAATTTCAAATTTCCAATTTTTCCTTCCAATGGTGCACAAGTCGTTCGAACCTCGGCTCGGTCAAAGGTCCTAAGCTGGGCTGAATTCGAGTTCAGTACGTTGTTGAAAAATTTGGTAGAGATCAGATTATTAGGTTGGTCGTAATTTGATTTAAGCTCTTAACAGTTTGGTGGCCGCCATTCCGTTTCCGTCAATATGGCGGTGATGTAAAACATGACACTGAGGTGCCCTTTGTTAGTGCTACCTCTGTACCACATTTTGTTCAATTCGGTTTCATCGTGTTTGAATTGATAGGGGAATCGATTTGTACACATACATGGCCGCCATCTGCAAACAATTGGGCTTGTAGTTTAGTCAAAAGATTTCTCATACATAAAGGTATAATGTTGCAAAATTTGTTAGAGATCAAATGTTTAGGTTGGTTGTAATTTGATTTAAGCTTTAAACATTTGGGTGGCCGCCATTACGTCTTCGTCAAAAAGGCGGCGATATAAAACATGACAATGAGGTGTTCTTTGCTGGTTCTACCTCTGTACCAAATTTCGTTCCATTCGGTTTCCCCGTGTTTGAATTGATAGGGGGGGGGGGAAGGGGGGACAGACATTCAGAGTACACACACACTCATACACACACACACCCACACACAGACAGACACACAATTTTTGGCCCTGTGTAGAACTCATTAGTCTACTTTCATTTTTTGCAAAAATCAAAAGTAGGCTAAAACGGAAGGAAACGAAACGAAGCGAATCGAAAGGAAACTAAGGGAAACGAAGCGAAAGGAAAGGTAAAGAAATGAAACGAAAGGAAATGAACGGGAAAGAATGGAAAGGAAACGGTAGGAAACGAAACAAAACGAAACGAAGAGAAAGGAAAGCAAACGAAATAAATCTTGTAAATAAGGACTACTGAAATCTCGTGTGTTACTAACTATATATGATCATCAGCAGTGCTTCTTCATACTGTATATTATTCCTGAATATAACTTTTGCTCGGGAAGCTTTACATTCCCTCATATATACTACATGAATCATTAATATTTTAATGGCCTCTTAACTGAGGTTTTATTTAAAAAATAGAGTTACACAAGGCACTTCTTCTCTTCATAAGACATAAAAAATTACTGGATGTATCCTTCTCTTTTCTTCCTCTTTGAGACTCTAATGTTATATCTGATCCATTACTCATCCCCAAGTTAGTATCCTCCCACTTGAGCCTTTTAAGATTCCCTTTCAGACATTTCCTGCCCAGTAATTCCTCTCTTATCTGCACTTTAAATCTTCCGTTATGTGTACTTCCGCCATTCCTTGAACCCGAGCGAATCCTTTATGATGTCCCATTGGGTATTGTAATCACAGAAACAAGATTAAAGCACAAAGATCCTGTGTAATAAGTGTGGAAAGCCATATGCTTTGTGTACTCAGGATGGTAAGACACGCAGATTTTATATTGTAAAAGAGACTGATTGTCAGTCTGAAAGACTGGACTTCATATCATTTTAAATGCTATCAGCCGAGTACCAAGAAGGCAGTGCGAGAACAGAGTTTCAAGATTCTATTTTATTTCTTCACAGCCTTCTTGAAACTCTGTTCTCGCACTGCCTTCTTAGTACTCGGCTGCTACATCGTACTATGATGTCACACACCTCAGTGCATTCTAGGTACATTTCATCCCGTCACCGTAACGTAACGCCAGACCTCAGCGTAACGACGAAGTCGACAAGATCAATTAAAATGATTTTAAAAAAAAATTAGACTTACGGTATCTACACTGGCCAAGTGTCCGTGTGTCTGTGTATGTGTGTTAGTGTTTGTGTATGTGTCATGGCTGGTCCCCCTATCCATTCAAATACGAAAAAAAAATTGAATTGAACTTCAATGTCAAGTTTCATATCACCGCCATCTCAACGAAAACATAATGTCGGCCATCTATGTATTCAAAGCTCAAATCGAATTACGGCTTAAAACCAAACCTTCTTGTAAGAAGCGTCCGAGGCCTAATAGGTCATCGGCCGAATAATTACAAGATGACGGCCATGTGCATCATAATTGAGTCGTCCAGTTGCAAAACTCGTTTAATCCACTTGTGAATAAGGATCATGTCGTAACATTATTTATTTTATATTTTATTTTAATTTACTTTATTTTATTTTGTTTTGCTTGATTTTATTTCGTTTTATTTTGTTTCAAATTGTTGTGTTTCTTTTGTATTGTTTCATTTTATTTTGTTTCTGTTTTATTTTGTTTTGTTTATTTTGTTTTATTTTGATTTTGTTTTGTTTATTTTATTTTATTTTATTATGTTCTGTTTTATTTTGATTTTCCAGAAAACAAACACAATACCAAAAACAAAAAACACGACGAAAAAGCAAAATTCAAAAACAAAAGCAAAAGCAGAAAGCAAAAAACAAGAAACACAAAGCAAAAAGCAAAATTCAAAAAAGCAAAAGCAGAAAGCAAACACAAAACCAAAACGCAGAAAAAAAGCAAAAAGTAAAATTCAAAAGCAAAAGCACAAAGCAAACACAAAACAAAAAACAATAGCAAAAAGGAAAAAAGTAGAAAACAACAAACACAAAAGAAACGTGAGGCTAAGTCCAGAGAAACGTTTCTCATGAAAATGATTCTTATTCACAAGTGGATTAAACGAGTTTTGCAACTGGACGACTCAATTCATAACTTATAATCCGATGAATCAATGGCCACAGTACTTGGCATTCGCATAGTCCCAGGCGGCTTCGGTGGCGTAGTTGGTAGCATGCTGAGCTTCTATTCCCAAGACCGCGGGGTCAAACCTGGACGAAGTCGTCGGAATTTTTTAAAGCGTTATAAATCTCTCAGTATACCTTCCTTCGGAGGGGAAGTAAAGCCGGCGGGCCGATGTCATAAATTTATGGCATGTAAAAGAACCTTCCATTAACTACAATTGTCTGAAGCTAAATTTATAGGTTGGATTTGATCAAAGCTCTTTATGTTCCAACGTTCGCTGCCAGGTCCCGGTTGCGGTGGCATCTAGTAGGCAAGTTCACATATAGGTGTCGTTGTCGGTAGCATTATTAGTAGCACAAGTAGGAACTACTTCAAATTGATCGTCTGCAGTCTTTACCTGCATTACAGATAACACATACTAATACAGCCATCACAATTAACACTGGTTATCAGACAAATTCTAAACACACCCAAAGTACACAGGGCTACATGACCGCGTTGTCGCAGCCCCTAAACTGAGGAATTAACCAACGCATAGTCCCATATAAAGGCCCTCTGTTGACAAAGAGATAACTACGGTATATGAGAGTATACGGTACATTACGTGCAGCCGCCATCTTGAAATGGTAATATATAAAAATAAATAACTCTGAACACTTATGAGCTACAGTAACGAAAATTAGTGACAAGATAGGACCGTATATGTAGCCCTACATGGCTAAGGCACGAGAATGGAGACCATACATTCAAGATCATTCATTAATTGACCCTCATCACAACGCACAGGTGGTCGACGGACATCAATTTGAAAGACCTGCGCTATGCCTTCTTAAAGGAAACAAATTATTATTATTATTATTATTATTATTATTATTATTATTATTATTATTATTATTATTATTATTATTATTATTATTATTATTACCATAGCGTATAGAAGAGAAAGTGACGCGACTTGTGGAGTTTGTATGGTCCAGCCGCTAGGCAGCTCTAGCGTCGGCTAGCGCTGAGTGCGGACGGTATCAATAGCCTACCAGCAGTTGAATATGGTCGAATGTTACGTTTCAGTTATCAGCTTCCACTACGATGTATTAGACAAGATGACCCAAATATAAAATTCCCCACACTGAGTACATTAATTTAATTATGAAACATTATTTTACGTCATACAGTATGTTCATAATAAGGAAATAAAACATTCTGGCGGGGATCAAAATCTAACTGAATGTGTAAAAATCATAAGCTACAGACCATTCACAACTGGAAAAAATACAGTACATATAATATAATATAAAATAAAAACAAGATGTTCAGTAAAGAACATATAGCCTACTTTCTCCTAAATGTATGAGTATAGTTATAACTCGTTGTTATTATCAAAGAGTATAATAGAACTATTCTTTGTTGAAGACCTTAGAAACGATTTACCTCTACCAAACGCCACAACCTAGATTAAAACTGCTACCATCATTGAAGAAAGAAAGATAAGAAGTATATCAAGAATGTTATGGATCTGGAGATATAATCGACCGGACTGGCTGCGGGGCTCAGCGGTAACGTTCTCGCTTGCTGGGCCCTAGGTTGCAGGTTCGTATCCTGGCGCAGGCAGCTGGCATTTGAGGGTGCACAAATGCGAGGGAGCCGTGTCAGTACATTTACTGGCACGTTAAAGATCCCCTTCGGGCCAAAATTCCGGCACCCTGGTGTCTCTAAAAGCAGCAGTAGTTAAAAGGGATGTAAAACCAATAACATTATTATTATTATTATTATTATTACATATACGACCTGCCGTGGGCAACATCCAACTTGAAGTTGAGGCATGTCTTTACACGTCTGATTGTGCATGGCTTTCACAACCCTAATTGAATTCAAATAACATTTTCAAGTAACGCAAAATTGGCTGTTACAAACCCTTTAAAATAAAAAGTAGAAATGTATCGTAGTATCATCTTGTCATTCTTCAAATTCGATGCGCATAGAATGCCAATGGTGTAGTAATCAATGGAGCCCCACGTAGACTAGTCGTGACATCTAGTGGTGAAATATCGAACAATATAATCCTAACAGAGCGAGTGCATTCTAGCGGCCAGAAGAAGAAACTTTTCAATAAAATCTGGAAGTTAATCTAGTTACCTTTTTGGCAGCTAGATGTCTCGAGTAAATCTGCTGGCGAATTATGTTTTAATTAAATATATATTTTACACCATAATATGCACAATATAACGCTTAATTTTAAAACATCTGAGTCATTACAAAACAATAAACATATAACATTTCAAGCAAAAAACCTAGCTCTGATCGGGTTTGAACCATAGGCATTTGAGCGATAGGCTAACGCTCTACCACTGAGCTAATTGTGTCAACGAATATCGTTCTATATAAAATGACTTACATAGAACTTGTTAGCAAATAATGATTTATACTAAACGATTTCATCACTGGAGTATATTATTTATATATAAAGCATTTCATACAAAGTTTATTTATTTTGTATCAGTACGCTATATTGCATGCAATACTCAAATTAGTGAAATATAAGTCAGGCACAAGATATCCGCTGCCATCTTGTCTTATTACTGAATCAGCTCAGCTTTTTAAAATCACGTCTGCACTATAGTATTACAAAATAAACTTTTAATTTCGAACGTGCCTCTTCCTTTAGAACAGTTAAAACGATTCTCGGCTCGATAATCGGAACTGGTGGGTCCCATGATACGGATTATAAAGTTTGCATAATTCGCACGGCCGCCATCCTGAAATGGTATGGCGGACGACCTTGTAGTTTGGTCACAAGACGCATCCTATACGAAGGTATGTTGTTACCAAATTTGGTAGAGATCGGATGATTTGGTTAGTCGTTATTTGATTTTACGTTTTGAACGTTTGAGTGGCCGCCATTCAGTTTTAGTAAAGATGGCGGCGATATAAAACATGACACTGAGGTGTCCTTTGCTAGTGCTACCTTTGTACCAAATTTCGTTCAATTCGCATTCACCGTGTTCGAATAATTGATAGGGGGGGACAGACATTCTGAGTACACACACTCACACACACACAGACACACACACACACACACAGACTCACACACACATACACACACACACACACACACACACAGACTCACACACACACATACACATACACACACACAGACAGACACACTTTTTCGCCCTGTGTTGATCTCATAAGTCTACTTTCATTTTTTGTAAAAATCGAAAGTAGGCTAATAGACTCACCCATGTAACTTCTAGCTGTCAGTTGTTCGAAACTTTGCAAAGCTTACGGGACGATTTTGCAGACTTAGCAAATGACTGTTATTTCCTAATTTCGTACGAAATATAAAGCGACACTTCATGAACTGAAAAACGAGTTTTCCAATAAGGTCCAGTTTATGTTCCAAAATAAATCCTAAATCACAGGGCCCTAAAACAATCTCATCAATGCTGTCCAAACACTCATAAAATATATAACCCCACAAATTTGAGTGGGTAGAGTAATAGATTTTAATACTAAGGATAGGTTTATGCCATGGACACGTCCCCTGAGTTCGCAATTCTTTTCAACGACTACTTCGACCTGTAAATGAATGTTGAAGACACTGTCGGATGGGTGGGTTAGGTAAGTAAGGGTATTTATTGAGCCAAAGTCCTTTTGTCAGTGAAAGTTGCAGCTGTTGTGTCTGACAGCCTTTTACTTTGAAGGGTTGTTGCACACTTCACACAGCTGATTCCTTTTTTTAGTTGATTGACAATGCACCCTGCTAGACAGTAAACCAAGCGTTGTTTCGGAATTTTGTCTTCATAAGGAAGGGGAAGATAATTCTCCTAGTCCGTTATCACCACTTAGTCTCTAATTTTGTTTGTCTGTCAGACAACTTAACAGATTTGTGTTGTTCCTCGGTTTGCTTCACACATAATCGCATTTGATTAACGAATGACGTGAGAGGTGTTTCTAACTTAGGTTCGCAGTTCCCGGACAGAGATATAGCCACATTAATTGGAACATACCCACACTGTAACATATGCAAATGCAGAAAATCTACAATTGATGGGTGATCGTCACAATTTTTGGACCTTAAAATTCCGAATAGACGTTCCAAGGGGTCTTGATTGAATTTTACCTGTCAACACTTCGCACCATACCTAAAGCATTTGGACCATAAATGTTGAGCGACTTCTAAGGTACTCTTTATCGTGACTCTAAGAGATTCGATTGTCATATTTGAGGCAAAATTTCTGAGCTAATGGTTTCATAAGTGTCTTTAAATTAATGCCTTGTGCGAAGGGGCATCTTTGTAGAGTGCGTTTGTTGGTATTCTGGAGTTAAGCGCATCTGCTAGATTGTTCATGTTTCTCGAGAATAATTCTGTATTCTAACTGCCGCTAAAAATGTCGGGGTAAGTTTGCAGGAAGAACTACATGGCATTCGCGGTCGCATTGCTGAATAATTGGAAAGAGAGTCTCACGTTCGTTCTTTGGAAAGACGTAAGGTTTATCTGTGTGGAAGTCAATTTTGGACAAGCTTTAAGGCCTGTGAATGCGGGTAACGTGTCCATGGCATAAACCTGTCTGTAGTAATTAAAATCTCTTACTTGATTTTTGTACAGGAACTTACTTTTATCGTGGAAATA
Organism: Meconema thalassinum; assembly: GCA_946902985.2. Lineage (NCBI taxonomy): Eukaryota > Metazoa > Arthropoda > Insecta > Orthoptera > Tettigoniidae > Meconema > Meconema thalassinum. The sequence continues at coordinate 592,064,937 of OX336390.1, forward strand.
GCTTCTTGATAGAATACACTTGTCAGCACCAAGAAATACGGACTAAATACGGCAGCATTTCTGTGTTTCAAACTCGCGAGCGCTTATTAGAAAGTGACTCCAGTCAGCAACAGTCAACCGCTGCGCAGTGTGTCGGCGGGTGCAGCAACTACTCATACTAAAGATAGGGCAGATTCGGGAGTCGGCACACTTTCTCTTCTATACGCTATGTTATTACTATTATGCTAGTGAAACTATTTTAAAAACTACTAATTCTGCTGAAATAGATAAATACTTAAAACAAAAAGAAGAAGAATAGAAACACGCCTAATAAACAATACAAAGTTAATGGCAAATGGAGAATAGCTTCAAATAACACAGTCCACATGGAAATTGAACCAGTATTGAGCACAATTAGAAAGATACGCATCTCATATTTAGCCTATGTTCGATTTGTGTAAAAAATGAAAGTAGACTTATGAGATCAACACGGGCCAAATATCCGTGTGTATGTCTGTCTGTGTGTACGGTATGACGGTCCCCTCCTATCAATTGAAACACGACGAAACCGAATTGAACCAAATTTGTTACAGAGTAGTACTAGCAAAGGACATGTCAATGTCACGTTTTACATTGCCGCCATCGTAACCAAAGCAATATGGCGGCAACTCAAACGTTCAACGCTCAAATCAAATTATGGCTAAACTAATCGTTGGATCTCTACCAAATTGTGGAAAGATATACGTTTCTATGGGAAGCGTCCGGCGCCCAAACTACAAGGTCATCAGCTAAATAATTTTAAGATGGCAGCAATGTGAATATCGAAAATATTATTATCCATAACTTATGATCCAATGAATAAATGTTCATAGTATTTGGCATTCAGTATAAGAACCCTCTATTGTCAATATGCTAACAACTGTATGCTACACGCGCATGCCAACTTGAAATTATAAAATGTGATAATAAATAACTCTCAACACTTAAGAGGACCGTATATGTGGTCTTGAGTGGTCAAGGAAACAGAACCGACTGTTCATATATTCAAGTTGGCGTCTGTGCGCAATATTGAAACATTAAAATTGACAACTCTGCATTAAATTGGGCAATTATGACGAATCTTGCCAAGAGGTTGGTATGATACTACAGGTCTCAGATGCGTTTGTCAGAAGATTATCTCACCGAATATAGCTCACAGTGACCATCTTGAAAATTCAAAATAAATTAATGACTTTGGGTATCCTAGAGCTATAATAATTAAGTTTAGTAATACAATAGAACCTTATAGTCCCTTCGTATGCCCAAAGCTAATGATCAGTGACTCCATAGATTCAAGATGGTGGCTAGGCGTACTATTAAAGTATACATATCAGTAACTCAGGATGTTATTGCACACATAAGGCAAATCTTAGTAGAAGAGTAGTGATATATAAAAGGCGTCAGTACCGTTAGCGATACATTTATAACACTGAATATAGGACGCAGCAGCCATCCTGAAGTTTCAAAATTTAAAATGCCATAACATTCTATGTTATAGATCTACAAATACGAAAATTAGTGGCATGGTAGAAACCTTTATGAAGTTTCGAATGTTTAATGGAAAATAACAGCGACTTACAAATTTTAAGATGGTGGCCAGGCTTAGTATTAAAACCCAGAAGAAAATAATTCGGAATGTAATTGCACAATTTAAATGAAACTTAGTGAGATGGAAGTACCATATAGGAAATAATCCATAAGAATAACACACTGAATACAACGCGAGGCAGCTATTTAGAAAATATAGAATATGAATATGAATAACTCAAGGAATTTTTAAGATACAAAAACGAAAAACAGCAATAATGTAGAACCTTGTAAGTGTCTTCCTATGACCAAGCCAAAAGAAAAGAGACTCTACATGTTCATGATCGCAACTGGGCGTATTCTTAAAACTTGAAAAATAATAGCACAATTACCGCTAAATTTATTGAGTGAGGTGTTCCATACAGAAGACCTCGCTACTACAGTATGACACTGAATTTAGAGCACAGCGGCCCATCTCATAATTATAAAATGTACAAACTAAGAGTCTAGTTAGTTAGTTAGTTATTGTTGTTTTAAGGGGTGAAACTACGATGTCATATGCCCCTAAACTAAGAGTCTATATTCTGTAGTTTAGAGATACAATATCTCCAATTAGCATTAATGTAGAAACATATAATGGGCTTTGTATACCAAAGGCAAAAATTATACCCCAGCCATATATTCAAGATGGTGGCTGAGCGTACTATTAAAACTTCAAAAACAATAACTCAGGATCCAATTGCTCAATTAACTCGAAACTCTGTAAGAAGAGAAAAACAGATAAGATACCTCGCTTGCAGTAATCATATGACTGTCAAACTACATATAGTACGTAGCTGCCATCTTGAACACTTAAAGCATTGATATCGACAGTCCATTATATTATATGTAAAATGACAAAACGCAGCAAATATTTAGTCTCACAGAAATGGCATTTCCTGCAGAAGGTGCAAGATAAACGATTCCATACATTCAAGATGGTGGATGGGCGTACTTTTCTAATGTTGCAATCAATTCTTCTGGATGAAATAGGCGTAATTACAATGAAAATTAGTAAACCAGGTGTCTTATGTAGGATACAACATGTAACACTCATCACAAGAACATTCAAGTATACGACTTGATAAGCACAGGGAGGTGATACTATACCAATATATTTAGGAGAAAGTAGGCTGTATGTTCTCAAATGAACATATTGTTTGGGCATCTTCTTCGAACATGGCAAACTATACTTACAATTAGTAGAAGAAGTAGTTCCGTGAAGAACTAAAGCCTATGCTCATATATCCTACTTATGTTAATTGCCACTATCAACATACAAAATTTCAGTTTGATTGCTGCAATAGATATGTAGATATTGAGAACCGACTATGGTCGACATGTTGGATTTTTATATATGATTGTCTCAGAGTTATGTAGACTACTGTTACATGATGATTATTTTGTATGAGTAGTATTCAAACTTCAATTGCATGATTAGGACACAAGAAGTAAAAACGAGATTTTGAAATTTCGCACAGCTGCCATCTTGTGGTTATGGAAACAATTGAAAAAGTTAGATGCCAGTGGATTAACATTTGTATAAAGATTTACTGTACCAAGTTTCACTGCACTCGGATGGTTAAATTGCGAGAAACAGCCATGTGAATATTTATACTTCGCTTCGCCGCCATGTTGGATTTGTAATCACCAGGTTATTGAAAGTCCTATAGATGAACTTATGTTCAAAGCCCCTATGAACATACAAAAATTCAGTTTGATTGTTGTAATAGATTCGAATATATTGAGAACCGTCTAAATATTTTGGATGGTCGCCATGATGGATTGTTTTATGTATAGGCCATAGAGTCATGCACCATTAAAGGAAAATTATTGCGTAGGTCCATTATTCAAACTTTCACTTCGATCGCATGGTTACCACACAAGAAATAAAAGCTTAATTTTAACATTCGCACAGCCGCCATCTTAAGGTTATGTTAACAATTGAACTAAAATAGGTACCCGTGCATTACAATGTGTATAAACATTTGCTGCACCAAGTTTCATTGCGTTTGGATCATTCAATCGCGAGAAAAGTCTATTTAAAACTTTCAACATGGCCGCCATGTTCGTTTTGTAGTTAACCAGTTTCTGAAAGTCTCATAGATGAACTTCTAGTAGTACCCTTTATCTCCGTACAACATTTCAGGGTGATACCGGTAATAGTTTCAGAGATATTAAATGCCAGTGGAATATTTCGCACAGCCGTCATCTTGTGGTTATGTAAACAATTGAACGAAGTTAGATGTCGGTGCATTACAATGTGTATAAACATATACTGTACCAAATTTCATTGCGTTTGGTTGGTTAAATCGCAAGAAACGTCTATTTAAATGTCGAAATTTCGCTTGGCCGCCAAGTTGGCTTTAAAGTTAACAGGTTTTCAAAAGTCACATAGGTGAACTTCTAATAGTTCCTTTTATCACCGTACAAAATTCCAGGATGATATGTGTAATAGTTTTGGAGATATTGAATGCTGGTAAAAAAATTCGCACAGTCGCCATGTTGGATTGGTGAGACGTAACAAAATTTGACGGGCACGGTCGGGGTCGTCCGAAATAGTGCTATGAACTTACCAAGTTTGATAGAAATCGCTCCAGCCGTTTGGATTTTATTATGGACGCACACACACACACGAATCACACACGCACACACAGACAGACACACGGACAAAAGGTGATCTCATTAGCCTATTTTTTTCATAAATGAAAATTGGCTAAACATTATGGAAAAGCAGGATTAAATGGATTACGGAAATAAAGGATGATATCAAAGAACTCCAAATAACATTGGACGATCTCAAGATTTAAAACAAGAAGTTCCGTGACGTACTAAAGAGCCTACTTTTCTTTTAAATGTAAGATTCATGGCAATGATTAATCTATATGGATCTATCTAGAATAATGACGTAATTAAGTTGGTAATATCGAAATGCCTAATTAGTTCGTAATACTGTATACCTGGCATAATATAGCCTAATAGAGCACTACAGTAGCCAGCCCTGGTGACAATATATTCTTAGTTCCATCTCTTAGGGTACAGAATACAAAATTTGGTTGAAGTCCATTGGATAGCATGGACGTTACATGCAGTTAAACATTGGATCTAACAGCGCACGTAAAATCATGTTGGCAACATTGTCATGCATGTATTGGTCAGAATTAATCTGAAATAATATGATCAATTGTTGTGCCAATTTTGAATGAAATCCATTAGTTAGTATAGAAGTTACAAGCATTTTAAAATTGGACCTATCAGCAGGCTTAGAATCAAGTTGGCAGAACTGACGTATATTAGTAACTCCAAATTAATCTAGAATGCCAGGTACTATACGTGTGCAAAGTTTAGAGCTATTGGCTTGCATACTTTCTGATGTATTGATATTAGGGGTAACAAAAATAGAGAAAGCATTTATTAACTGTTGGCAGCCCTGGTTGCTCTTAAGAATACGCATAGTCATATCTGTTATGGTTCACTTAGCACATATGAAATGTGGTTGAAATCCAAATGATAGTATAGAAGTTACATGTATTTAAAGTTGGACCTCTCAGCAGGCTTAGAATCATGTTGGTAACACTGACGTATATAAGTCAATCCAAATTAATATAGAATCTCATGTACTATACGTGTGCATAGTTTAAAGCTGTCGGCTTGCATACTTTCTCATATATTGTTATTTGGTTAAAAGAAATTGAGAGCATTTATTAACAGTTGGCAGCCCTGGTGGCTCTTAAGAATACGCTCAGTTATATATATTTATGTACACATAGCGTATAGGGAATTTAGTTGAATTCCAATTGGTAGTATTGTGCCCGTTTGGGTCAGGATCCAAATGACCACATGTTGAAAAAATACCTAAATCAGATAAGCACGAGAAAATCTATCTCGGGGTCTATCTAGGCAAATAATTAGGTCTATCCGGCATCCCTGATTTCGTTAATTCTCAAGTAGGTAAGGAGTGAAATTATTTTTGGAAACACACTTTCTTAAAATATCTCAATTTATTGATAATTAAAATTAAGCCTCCGTGGCTTAGGCGGCAGCACGCCGGCCTCTCACCGCTGGATCCGTGGTTCAAATCCCGGTCACTCCATGTGAGATCTGTGCTGGACAAAACGGAGGCAGACAGGTTTTTCTCCGGGTACTTCGGTTTTCCCTGTCAAAATTTCATTCCAGCAACACTCTCCACTATCATTTCATTTCATCTGTCATTCATTTAATCATTGCCCCAGAGGAGTGCGTCAGGCCTCGGCAGCCGGCACAGTCCATATCCTCGCCGCTAGATGGGGGCTTCATTCATTCCATTCCTGACCCGGTCGGAGACTGGAAGCAGGCTGTGGATTTTCATTTATTGATAATTAAAATTGACTTTGACTGGCAAAAAATTTCAAAACACAAACAAACAACACAATCATTTAAAAAAATCAACCTTCCTATCACCTTCGCAGAAATTGATAATCAGAAATCAATGTCCATCTGATATCCAAATTAAAAAAAAACATTTTTTTACATATTTACACTACATAATCACTTTCATTAAAGAGTCCGAGTGATTCATCCTACTTACATATCTCGTTGCACATTACGAAGATTCGTCGTTCGTTGATGACATTCGACGAAAATATTTATACACTTTTCATTTTTTCCTCTTTTCAAAAAAAAACAATACATTTACTTTTTTCTTCTTTTTTTTTTGAAATATTATTCTGTTGATTCATTGCTAACTCTGTCTTATGAACCCCATATTAAGATTCGGCTTAACAAAGTCGGATGTTAATACGGTCATTATTTTCAAAAACTTCGTTTCAACAATAAACAAAATTTATGAAATTTTCATCAAATTGAAAATTAAATTATATCTCATTTATCTATAAGTCTCTTTGTTCCAAATGAACAATGTTCAAAAATAGGAATTTCATCATTTGAAATTTATTATTCATAATTGACATTTATTTGTTATTAACAACACAATTGTTGCAATTTATTCTCAGTTGACTGAGTTTCTTGCCACAACATCTTCTCACTTAGAAAATCTGTGCAATGTTTCACAAAAATTTAAAGTATAAAATTCTCCGTTTTTTATTACGGTATTATTATTATTATTTCAATAATTCTCTTAGAATTTTATTTATAACAGGGTTTCATTTTTTATCGGGTGAATATTAACTGCTCATATCAACAGAAAAATATTTTTATCAATACTCAAAGCACAAAATATAAATATTTAATTACTTATCTTGTTAATCTTTGCATTTTCCAACTATTTTTTATTTATTTTTTCTCTTAGGTCAGGTTCCTCAAAATATAAACTCATACTGTTCAAATATTTAGGCATCAGGTTTGGAAAATTGAAGTTGATTCAGACAAAATTTTATTTTTGAAACTGACAGATTTAGTGGGATTAGACTAGAAATACGGGGCGGTCTAATAATGCCTTACCCTTCTTTTACAATTCAGAGCCCATATGCTCTTCATAAACATTCACATGACACACACGCATATCCCTGTGTGCGCAAGACAATGGGACTCAAAGCCCTCATGGACGGCCCATCTGGCCCCCTCGCCAAACTTAAGAGTTGACAATTATATTCACACACTAAACAATTATATTTGACTTCATCTACGAGGCACGTCCAGAAAGTAAGCTCCGTTTGGTAATTAAATTAAATTGTGTACAGATACAGAAAAAATATTTATTGCACAACATTCTACACCTCTTAAACTACTTTTCCACATAACTGCCGAACTTTTGCAGGCATTTGTCATAGCGTGGCACAAGTTTTTGGATACCTCTTCATAGAAGTTTGCCGCCGACCCGTAAACGAGAGTGAAGACTCCCCTTAAGATATCCTACTGTTTGGTCACTACTGTTAGGCAAATTGCGTGCTTACCAGGAGAACTGCGTATGTTTAGGAGTTCTCCTGACCACATACGCAATTTGCCTAACAGTGATGGCCAAACAGTAGGATATCTTAAGGGGGGTCTTCACTCTCGTTTACGGGTCGGCGGCAAACTTCTATGAAGAGGTATCCAAAAACTTGTGTCACGCTATGACAAATGCCTGCAAAAGTTCGGCAGTTATGTGGAAAAGTAGTTTAAGAGGTGTAGAATGTTGTGCAATAAATATTTTTTCTGTATCTGTACACAATTTAATTTAATTACCAAACGGAGCTTACTTTCTGGACGTGCCTCGTATTATATTTTTTTTATCCACCAAACACTTTTATATATTTTTCTCTTTGTAATATCTGCGTTTTCCCAAATTTTATTTTTATAAGAAAAGATGTATTTATTATGGTCAACATATCCTGGCCTTCCCTTTTACATAAATTCTGCCCTAGATTTATACATATAAGTACCTGCCTTATTGTTTTCTTTTGATATTCGTTTATTGTTTTTTTCTTGGAAAATTTTACTGAGCTCAAAATTGATTATATTTCACCTTCATTTACCAACTCATTCTACCTGTTTATAAATTTCCACTTATATTTCACAATAAACAAAAGTTATCGCATTTAAAACCTTCAATTTAAATAAATTCCTTCACAAGTTATTATTATTATCAATGGAATAATGGCAAAAAAATTGTTTATTTAATAATGCTTTCCTATTACTTCATAAGGATTACTAATGCCCTGTCTCACTCCTAAACAATTATCTAAATCCTTGTCGCGTATTATCTATAACACTTTATTATTATTATTATTATTATTATTATTATTATTAATGTAGTATTATTTAATGGGGTAATCATTTAACTTTATTTAGTTTTAGTAAATGGTGCTATTACCAAATTATCTTGTACAACGTTAAACAGTGTTTCAATCAATAACATTATGAAATTATTTTATTCACATTTGATATTATTATTATCTTTGTTTTAATTTTATGTTTATTTATTTTTATAAAATTAAATTATTTAAATAATCCAAGATATAACTTAAATCTCTCATAAGAATTTACTAAGATTCTTCCTATCCTTTCGAAAATTTTTATATCTTTCATGTTGCAGAAAACATGAACATGACTGTAGTCTTGACGAAATAGAAAATAAGGCAAAATAAATTGTCAGACTTTCATGGCGCTCCATTTGCCATCCTGGACAAATATGATAATTAAAACAAGTAGTTCCGTGAAGAACTATACAGCCTATTTTCATATATCCTACTTATGTTATTTGCCACTATCAACATACACAATTTCTGTTTGATTGCTGTAATAGATTCGTAGATATTAAGAACCGACTAAATATTTCGGATGGTCGCCATGTTGGATTTTATATATGTAGGTCCTAGAGTTATGTACTGTTACATGCAGATTATTGTGAACGTGTAGTATTCATACTTCAATCGCATAATTAGGACACAAGAAAAAACAAGGAGATTTTAAAATTTTTCACAGCTGCCATCTTGAGGTTATGGAAACAATTGAAATAAATTAGATGCCAGTGGATTAACATTCGTATAAGGATTTACTGTACCAAGTTTCACTGCACGCGGATGGTTAAATTGCGAGAAACGACCATGTGAATATTTATAATTCGCGTCACCGCCATGTTGGATTTGTGATCACCAGGTTATTTAAAGTCATATTATACCCTTCCGCGTTCTTCTAGGATGCCGACTCTCACTCGGGTGGTGCTCTGTACGGGGTGGCTCTAATTTATACTAAACATCCTAGGAATATTGTCACAGGATCACAGGTGGCTTATCTTAAAATCAGTAGGTCAGAGAACTCCTAATATAAAATAATTTATTTCACAAAAACATCATCTCCCTTTTCTCCCAACCACAGACAAATAAAATAAAATCAACTCCCTTAAATTACTGAAAAACAACAATATCAAAAAAATGCAAAATAATGTTTCACACTGGCTGAAACCAGGAATAGAAAATAGTCTATTTTACTGCAGTCCACTGCTTCAAGTCCAAGAGTTATTGTCAACAGACTTAATTCAAATAACTATGGCTTAAATAAACCAGCCATTCTATCACAATAATATTGCGCACTCATTTTTTATAACTTGCAAAACTTGTTCTTTGGGAAATCGGACAGGTCTATTCGTACAATCATCATCTTTCCTCACAAGAGTCAGATTACGAAGGCAATAGGTTTATTCTAGGTTACGGGCAGGTGTGTTTGTATAACTTTAAAGCAATTACTTCACTCAGAGCTATAACTCCGTTAATTATGGTAAAATAAACAAGTCAACATACATGAAGCATCAAATAAATACTTCGGCTGCCGGTGCGCCGTGATTACTAATAAACAACAACATCATAATGAATGCACTCCAAAAATAATGACAAATATAACCCATCGCTTCCTGAAGCGGCACACTAAAGAAACCCCGGGGAGTTGGACTGTCTCCCTTCATATAATACAATGCCAACTCGACCTTGTGACAGACGTGCTTTCACCAGGCTAACCGGCAGGCCAGCACAACCTTCTTGACTGCTTTGAGAATTCAGACGGCTAACCAATTTTTACCTGCTTCTTAAGACTCCCTTTTACCTGCCTTGGGCTCGAGCAATTCAACCTCTTTCCGACGGAGCTAAAGTGGGCTCTCATCAGCTAATGAATTCAATCATATTACTTACCATTTATATATCGTCGAAGAATGCGGGAATACCCCCTCCGCTATTATTTCACTCACCATTATATCATCGAAGAACGCGGGAATACCACATCCGCTTTATTTCTGCTCGACCCAAGATCGACTCTTAGCCTCATCTGAATATATCTCATACTACCCTGTAGCCATTCATGTCTTACCACTTGTACCTTCGCGTGATAATCACTTACCATTTTCATTACTCTCATAATTTCATTGTCACTTACCGGTCTTGTCACACTATCGAGTGGTCTTCCCCATTTAGCTTTAACAATTACATCGTGCATAAGCACTATCAAACAAATATTCCCTTGACTGTGCATTCACAAAAATAAATGACATCCCAAAAAACAAAACCATATTTAAAATAACACTTTGATGCTCATATACTTATTACATTATGAAACACACAAAATTCTTATTACTGATAAACACACAAATCTACACAACATGCCCAGTACGCCTAAAATATCTATTTTTATCATAACTGCTTATGATCGAGATAGACTTATCCGATCCCAATAATGGGAAACATTATGACCCTCATGCCCCATACAATATTTACTTATCTCTCATAATTCCTGATGCGGTTCTGGTCCATGATATCAGTCTTCTTCAATAGTTGATTCATCTTGATGGGAGGAGAATTTACACACGGTTTTTCTCAAAATTTCACCAAAAACAAAGGTCCACTGTGAATTATTACCATTAACACAATGCACGGTTCTCGTACATGAAGCTCCTATCTCATATGGCTATCATTACAACTGCGTCATACTGTTATGATATGCACTGTTCTACTTTGCACTCGCGAATACTTAGCGATGTTCAATTTCGGAGGTATGCTAGCTCCTACTTATAACTTGTAACAATGTTAATTATTCCTATGCCTCAACGCAGGCTCTCGCGTCCACAGCGTATATTAAGACTTATAAAACTTGTAAAATGTTAATTTCTGAACGCTCAGGGCACGAGCTTTCGCCTTTGACGATGCCCCAAAGTATACTTATAGAACTTGTAAAAATCACCGTATTGTCCGAAGGCTCGCGGCACGGGCTACCGCCGCTGATGTTGCCCCAGAGTAGACTAACTTCGCTGTGTTTCAATCCATTATTTATACGATTTCTCTTAAAGGGACGTGGAGTAGGGGGTTCTCAGAATTTAGTTCCAAAATAATACGCACATGAATATGTGAACTAGCTCCTTAGAACGTCCTCATTCCCAATGTCTCAATGACTCCTTCATATTCAAAATTCGATCGTAGGATCGTTAGATAATGAGCTCCGTAATTTGCTTCATTGTCCCTCAATTTCGGCGGGATTTGATCGCGTCTAGCGTCTCTCACTGCCATTGGTCGTTTCAAATCCACCCCCTGATTTCATTTTAATTCTGGCAAAAATCACAGAATAATCCGATTTAAATTTTGATGATATTTCTGAGAGGCTGGGATCATCCTCTATACGATGGTATAACTCCTGTCTCTGTATCCTAATTGCTGCTCCAATTCCTTTAAAATGGGCGGGGTTTATTTGGTAGGTAATCGTTGAGTTTTCTGCATTTGCCCGCGCAGTTGAACGACCTTCGCGCGTTGTCTGGCACATTTGGTGTCCAGATGTGGATTTTCTCTTTCCTGCCACCTTTGTTCGCGCTGGGAGAAAGCTCCTTCAAGTCACGTACGAACCGTCCTTTTGTCCTTCTAGTTTCACAAGCAACTTCCATTCTCACATCAGCTTTGAGACATGACTTAAATTTTGTTGGAATAATATGTGGACTTTATGCTATCAGATATGCATAAAGGTCACATTACCCTTCTGCCAAGAAAAAAAATCGATATGGAACGTATGATTTTTTTTCAATCTCGATCCGCCTCACGGATGCTGCAAGGTTCCGTCGTCACTCCTTATTGTTTATTTGGTTCGCCACTGCTGTCGTGTGCAGGGATTCCCTTGGTACGATTCTTGTCTCCCTCTCCACATTCTTGCTAAGATTAGTGTCTCCGCTGTCTGGCGCAGGTAGCTAGCTATTGTCCGCCTGTCTCGCCCAGTTTACTTGCTTCACGGTCTTTCACTGTAAACACCGGGTCTGTTTATGATCGACTACTTCCTCGTTCCACGTGCATTTGGCTCATCTTTATTCAATTTCCATAATGTTGACACCCGCGGTGTTCCGTGGTTGATCAAACGGTTCCCTTTTGTAATATAATTTGAGGTTTGAGCAATTTACAACTGATGTGTTTCCACTGTTTACGTCCTGTATCTTATATGCATTATTCCCCAAATGTCTTATGATCCTATACGGTCCTACGTATGGGAAACACCATTTATGAAATACTTTGTTTGCTGGATCCGAGATAGGTGGCCTCTTCAACAAAACTAGTTCATTGACGTTCAATTCCCTGTGAAAGCGTTTTCCTTTCAATCTTCTCAGCCTCCTGTCAGCCTGTTCCCTCATGTAGGTGACCGTCCGTTCGACTCTCAGCTGTGGTGCTGGTTGCGGATCTCTTGGGCAATCTAGTACTGTTGTCCAAGATCTCGGTGGTTGCTGGTTCAAGTGTAACGTGTACGGTACTTGTCCAGTTGACTCATGACGTGTCATATTGATGCAAATCTCAATATTTTTCAATGTATCGGCCCAACGGTGGTGTTCTGTAGGAATGAACATCCGAATGTGCTTCGAGACCTCACGGATGACTCTCTCGCTTGGATTTCCTTGTGGATGGCGTATGCTAGATAGTACATGCTTGATGTCTAGCTCATTCAATCCGCGCTTAAATTCTGCTGATGTGTAATAACTTCCGTGATCAGAAAGAATAAACTCAGGCTTTCCCATTATAGGTATAACTCGATTCTTGATGCGGCTCAGGACCTGTTTCGAAGTTGTTTTCTGGATAGCACATAGAACAACAAATTTAGAAAAGACGTCTACACATACAAGGACATGTCGCACTCCTCTACGTCCTTTTGGCAATGGACCAAGACAGTCCGTAGCAATGAGCTCTAACGGTTTCTATGGCAATATTGGCTTTGGGTATTGTCTCATGAGGAAGTTATTGGGTTTTGCGCGCTGGCAAATATCACATGTCTTCAGGACATCGCGTATAGTAATCCTCATCCGTGGCCAAGTGAAAGCTTCACCTATTGTTGCTTGCGTCTTGTCTAACCCTATGTGACCAAGTGTGTAATGAGTATGCCACACTAATTTCCTCTGTAACGAAGCTGGTAACAATATCCGTAACTTGACATGATCCTCATCTATAAATTTATGGAGCATATTATTGAAGTGTGAATAACTTCTCGCTTGAGCTTCAATTTCTCGATATGCTGGGGTATCAGGTGTTATCTCTCTCTTGAGGAATTTAATCATCTGCATCATCCATGGCTCCTTTTCTTGTTCCTGCGGTAACCTCCTCAGTTCTCGTAAGAAATCTCGATCTTCATTTGTCAGCTCAATGTGCTGCACTAACATTTCCTCCTGTTGTGCCTCTTCTTCTGGATTTCGGCTCAAAATATCCGGGATTACATTCAATTTTCCTGATATGTGCTCAATTTGTATATTAAACTGCTGCATATAAATGGCCCATCTGTTGATACGTTCACTCACCATGGTAGTCTTAAATAAGAAGGTCAGCGCCTTGTGATCAGTGCGGATTGTTATGGAAAAACCATAGATAATACGACGCCATTGCTATAGCGCGTATATGATCGCCAAATGCTCCAGCTCTGAGATGGTATAACTTTTCTCATGTTTTCTTAATTTCCTGCTGATGAATGCTAGGTATGAGCGGTTTGCTGTTCTCTCTGCGTCTTCTTGGAAAAGCATTGCTCCAATGCCCACTAAAGATGCATCTGCTTGAATTATAAACCCCTTCGAAAAATCTGGGTAGCTCAGTTTGATGTTATTTGACAATAATTCCTTCGTAGCTATGAATGACCTCTCACACTCTTCGTTCCAAAACCAACGGTTGTTCTTTTTTAGCATCTCTTGTAATGGTGCTACTACTTCGGTGTATCCTGGACAGTTTTCACGAAAGAAGTTGGTGGCTCCCAAGAACATCCTTATGTGTTTGACTCTGGTCGGTCGAGGAAAATTTTTAATGGCTTCGATTTTCACTGGATTGGGCCTGATCCCTTCTCCATCAACAATGTGTCCTAAATATAAAATTTCGTGCTGAAAAAAGTGTGATTTTTTTAGATTGATCTTGAAATTTGCCCTTTCTAGGTTCTCTAACAACTTGCTTAAATTTTGCATGTGTTCCTCATTGCTCTCTGATGCTAGTAAGATATCGTCGACATATCTGACAGTCATGTCTTTCACTTCTTCTGTTAAGTTTCGATCCAATGTTTGGATTAATGCAGATCCGGCTGTCTTAACTCCAAATGGTAAGCGACACCAGGTGAAACTCTGATTGTCGAATAGAAATCCAGTTAACAGCTGTGATTTCTCTTCTAACTCGATGTGCCAATAGCTATTCGAAAGGTCGACAGACGAATATATTTTCTTCTTATGGAACTTCTTGAGTACATCTTTAATTAGTGGCGCCCGGTGGGTTTCATCTATTAATCTGGAATTGAGGGTGCGAGCATCGAGACACAACCTCACTGAACCATTTGGCTTCGCCACCGCTAATATGGCGTTCAAATATGGGGTTGGAGCTTTCTTAATTATGCCCCCTTTAAGCATCTCACCTATAATTTTCCTAACTGCTGCACGCTGCTTTTCTGCAATTGGGTAGAGTCGGCTCTTAAATGGTGTCCAGTCATCTACCTGCATAGCGTACTTGAAATATAAAATTTTTCCCGGTAGCGTATTAAATGCTGCTGAGTGGTTACAAAGCATTTGTGCCAAGCAATTTCTTTCATCATCATTCAGCTTTGCCTCTCTTAATTTTTCTTTCAAAAGTGCCTCAAAACTGTTTTTGTTGCCATCTTCTTCTACTGCCATGGACCACATTTCATCTTCCAATTCTTGCTTTCCCTCCAGGAGTCCTGTGTTCGAGTCCTCTTCATCTGCTTGACTTTCTTCTTCTTCTTCTTCCTCAGGAATGGCCTCCAGCTTCCAGATGTCAGCTTCTCTATCTAAGCCGTGGTTATTCATGTTCAGTCCTACTGCTGATAATCCTTCCATATTTCTGAATTTAATTGCGTTGTTGCGCAGGTCAATCACTGCTTGGTGCTCATATAGGAAATCCGCCCCCAGAATCAAATTTACATTCATCTTGTTCATTACCATGAATACATGTGAGAAAGTGTGTCCTAATATTTCTAGATCCAGTTGTACCTGAAATTTGCATACAGCTGATTTTTCGGGAATGACTCCTCGAATTTTGACCTGTGGCACTGGAATCGTAGGTATTCTCTGTTTCTCGCTTAGAGCTTTAATTAATGCCTCTGATACTAGACATAGCTGTGCCCCTGTATCCACTAATCCTTTTACTCTTAGTCCTTCTATCCTCGTAATGATGACTGGTAATCTCCTCTAACAATGCTGTTCCGGTTGAATAATTTCACGTGTAAAATCCTCAGGAGTTGCGACCCATTCCTCGATGTTCGCTATCAACCATTGTGTCTTATCTGGCGTGAAATTTAGCCTATCTCGTTCACCCTCTAATACGTTTTTTTTAAATTATAGCCCCCGTGTTCCTTTTCTCATTCTGGCTTTCGCGGTGCTGCTGCATTAATTCACTCTCTGCTCCAGTGATTTCCATATCTGGGTTCTCGCGATTCTCCATTGTCCTTCGCCAGCGATCCTTCTCCGTCTCTTGGTCGCGATGCAACTCATCTAGGTATCGTTGTGATGCCTCATGCCTGCTTTGTAATTCCCGTCGACTGTCTTCCGGATATCCTCGGTTCTCCTCTCGTCTTCGGTTCCACGTTCTATTATCTCTCCTATCATATCTGCGATGATGATATGGACCTTCGCGACCACGCCCTCTCCATTCATCTCTCCTGTACTGTTGTGGCTGCCAGTTCCTCTCGTTCCTTGGCTCATATCTCCTCTGCTCCTCTTTCGGCGAGTCTGGCCTTCCGTTATTATTCCCGCTTCTATGGCTAACGTTCGTGTTGGTGCTTTGCTCTCTAGTTTTAACTAGCTCGGCTTGGTGTACTAGCGCTGCGCTGTCACTCGCTCTGACGTGTCTATTTTGATTATTTAGTGACGTCTCGTCCAACTGACGTAACACCTCCTCTGCTTGCAGTGCGCTCGAGACGTTTGCCGCAATTAAAAACTGTTGTACTGGCAATGGAAGCTGCTTTCCAATCGTCATCACCAGTTCTGACTCCGGTGGTAAAATATCCATATCCTTCAGTGTAAGTAGCTGAGCCGAAAAATATTCTGAGTAGCGTGTCGGTTGCGACGCGTGGTACTTCCTACTATATAATTCCATCCTTAAATTATGTTGTATAGACATGCTCCAGTAACGACGTAAAAATGCCTGCTTGAAGGTATCCATGTCCTCAAAGGTGTAGCGAAAGCTTCTGAACCACGTCAGGACGTTATCCGCCAGTAGTTTCTCTGTTATTCTGAGTTTCTTATTCTCAGGAATATTATTGTCTGTAAGGTAGTGTTCCAAATCTTTTAGAAAAGCTTTCGGTGTTTGTGAACCATCATTGTTAAATTTTCGTGGGCGATCCTCCTGCATCCTAATTATTTGAACATACTGTGTAGTTGAGTTATTGTTATTATTATCGCCAGTCGGCTGTTGAGGTGTTGAGGCCAGTCCCCTAAATGTTTGAAACCCTTCATTATTTTCGCTACCTGCGGTCGCACGGCCCGGACTAAGTTCATTCATTCTCTCTACCTGGGTCTGGCTTGTGTTGAAGTGATTAGCCACACTGCTCGTTTCTTTACCGCCGCTGTGAGCTTTCAGTTCCAGAAGCATTTCCTGTTGTTGTAGAGACTGTATCTCGGTCTTAATGATCTTCCTTTCTTGTATCTCCATTTTTCCCAGTAACTGCAGTTCGACCTCCTTTATTCTCCTTTGGTTTTCTTCCATCTGTTCTATAAGTTTCTTTCTATCCTCCTTCCCGTCAATTCCAATTTGTTGGCATGTCTTGTTTATTTCCAGTCTTATTGCCTCATATCTATTTTCCTCTTTTCTCTTTCCCTCTTTCTTCTCGCTTTCCAGCTGATCGAGCCTGCCTCCTATCATTTCATTGCTTTCCCGAATCCTCTCTTTAAGTGCATCATTCTCGTTTTCCTGAATGCTCCATCGTTTTGCTGATGTCAAAGCTGCCTTGTCTATTTCCGTTCTAATCTCTATCATCTCTCCTTCCAGGCTGTGCAATTGTTTTGCCGTAGACTTAACCTCGTTATCTACTCCTTTTATGGTAGCTTGAATTGCTAATTGTTCTGTCTTTATCCCTTCTGTGTTAGCGTTACATATTTCTTCTAGCTGTATGAGTTTCGCTGCCGTCTTTTCTTCACTGAACGCTATTGATTGCCTTAAGTTCGTCTCCATCTGACCTAACTGTGTGGTAGTCTCAAGCGTGATTTTAGCTATTTGCTCTGCTAATTTATCTGTCAGTTCCTCTTTTAACGCTTCCTTATTCAGCCTACCCTGTTCTACAATTTGTTCCATTAACTGTGTGTTAGTAACTGTATTTTGTTCCGCGAGTAGTGCATTATTTGTCTTAGTGTGTTCCGCTATCTGCTCCGCTATACGTGCATTGTTTAATTCGTTCTGCTCCGCTATACGTGCATTGTTTAATTCGTTCTGCTCCGCTATACGTGCATTGTCTAATTTACTCTGTTCTGCAATTTGTTCCGCAATACGTGCATTGTTTAGTTCACTCTGTTCTGCAATTTGTTCCGCAATACGTGCATTGTTTAATTCACTCTGTTCTGCAATTTGTTCCGCAATACGTGCATTGTTTAATTCACTCTGTTCCCTGCATTCCCTCTTAAAGTGTTCGAACTGTTCCATCGTTCTAGCCACTGAATTCTCGATAATAAGTCGAATCTTTTCCACCGATGCCATATCACACAATATAATACTTATTTGAGAAGACTGGGGCATGGAGTCTCATGTTCCCATCTTCTGCAATCATAAAATGAGTCGCTTATTCCCAATTTACGTTAATCCCCTTAATGACTTTAATATGCTTGAAGAGCTGCCTATCTGATGTTTGCTTTTGTGAATAAACTTTCAGTTTACCCTTCTGCATTAATTTTAACTTCCCAGTTCTGTCAATAAAGTACTGACATCACTCTTACGGTTCACGCCGTCCTACAACATACATTTGGAGTTTGCTACTAATTATTCAAATATAAGGGCGCCACGAAAACGCTGCTTCTACCTAACTTATGCAAAATAAACTCAGCATTTTCGATTACTTACTTTAAACAAACTCCTGGCTTTACTTTCCCCTGAATTACTTGTTAATTTGGCCACACCGTTCGGCGCCATTAAATACCACTTATGGTTTGGCTCGTAAGACATCGCAGCAACCATCCAAGGACTCGGTCGTACTGTCGAATGCCCCACTTGGACCTCGCCATTAAATATATATATAGGGGAATGCTCTACATCTGTTTATATGACCTCAAGGCGGCATATAGACTTCAGTAGGCTCCGGCTAGCTACTCTCTGACACTTTCCATCACTGTGATCCACTAATTAATAAAAGAAAACTAATATGGACATGAATAACTGCATCATTATCACCAATCCTTATATACCCTTCCGCGTTCTTCTAGGATGCCGACTCTCACTCGGGTGGTGCTCTGTTCGGGGTGGCTCTAATTTACACTAAACATCCTAGGAATATTGTCACAGGATCACAGGTGGCTTATCTTAAAATCAGTAGGTCAGAGAACTCCTAATATAAAATAATTTATTTCACAAAAACATCATCTCCCTTTTCTCCCAACCACAGACAAATAAAATAAAATCAACTCCCTTAAATTACTGAAAAACAACAATATCAAAAAAAATGCAAAATAATGTTTCACACTGGCTGAAACCAGGAATAGAAAATAGTCTGTTTTACTGCAGTCCACTGCTTCAAGTCCAAGAGTTATTGTCAACAGACTTACCGGTAATTCAAATAACTATGGCTTAAATAAACCAGCCATTCTATCACAATAATATTGCGCACTCATTTTTTATAACTTGCAAAACCATATTTAAAATAACACTTTGATGCTCATATACTTATTACATTATGAAACACACAAAATTCTTATTACTGATAAACACACAAATCTACACAACATGCCCGGTACGCCTAAAATATCTATTTTTATCATAACTGCTTATGATCGAGATAGACTTATCCGATCCCAATAATGGGAAACATTATGACCCTCATGCCCCATACAATATTTACTTATCTCTCATATTTCCTGATGCGGTTCTGGTCCATGATATCAGTCTTCTTCAATAGTTGATTCATCTTGATGGGAGGAGAATTTACACGCGGTTTTTCTCAAAATTTCACCAAAAACAAAGGTCCACTGTGAGTTATTACCATTAACACAATGCACGATTCTCGTACATGAAGCTCCTATCTCATATGGCTATCATTACAACTGCGTCATACTGTAATGATATGCACTGTTCTACTTTGCACTCGCGAATACTTAGCGATGTTCAATTTCGGAGGTATGCTAGCTCCTACTTATAACTTGTAACAATGTTAATTATTCCTATGCCTCAACGCAGGCGCTCGCGTCCACAGCGTATATTGAGACTTATAAAACTTGTAAAATGTTAATTTCTGAACGCTCAGGGCACGAGCTTTCGCCTTTGACGATGCCCCAAAGTATACTTATAGAACTTGTAAAAATCACCGTATTGTCCGAAGGCTCGCGGCACGGGCTACCGCCGCTGATGTTGCCCCAGAGTAGACTAACTTCGCTGTGTTTCAATCCATTATTTATACGGTTTCTCTTAAAGGGACGTGGAGTAGGGGGTTCTCAGAATTTATTTCCAAAATAATACGCACATGAATATGTGAACTAGCTCCTTAGAACGTCCTCATTCCCAATGTCTCAATGACTCCTTCATATTCAAAATTCGATCGTAGGATCGTTAGATAATGAGCTACATAATTTGCTTCATTGTCCCTCAATTTCGGCGGGATTTGATCGCGTCTAGCGTCTCTCACTGCCATTGGTCGTTTCAAATCCACCCCCTGATTTCATTTTAATTCTGGCAAAAATCACAGAATAATCCGATTTAAATTTTGATGATATTTCTGAGAGGCTGGGATCATCCTCTATACGATGGTATAACTCCTGTCTCTGTATCCTAATTGCTGCTCCAATTCCTTTAAAATGGGCGGGGTTTATTTGGTAGGTAATCGTTGAGTTTTCTGCATTTGCCCGCGCAGTTGAACGACCTTCGCTCGTTGTCTGGCACATTTGGTGTCCAGATGTGGATTTTATCTTTCCTGCCACCTTTGTTCGCGCTGGGAGAAAGCTCCTTCAAGTCACGTACGAACCGTCCTTTTGTCCTTCTAGTTTCACAAGCAACTTCCATTCTCACATCAGCATTGAGACATGACTTAAATTTTGTTGGAATAATATGTGGACTTTATGCTATCAGATATGCATAAAGGTCACAATATAGGTGAACTTAAGTTCATAGCCCCTATGAACATTAAAAAATGCAGTTTGATTGCTAAAATAGATTCGTAGATATTCAGTATCGTCTAAATATTTCGGATGGTCGCCATGTTGGATTGTTAAATGTATAGGCAATAGAGTCATGTACCATTAAAGGAAAATTATTGCGTAGGTTCATTATTCAAACTTTCACTTCGATCGCATGACTACATCACAAGAAATAAAAACTTAATTTTAAAATTCGCACTGCCGCCATCTTGAAGTTATGTAACCAATTGAACTAAATTAGATACCAGTGGATAACAATGTGTATAAATATTTCCTGTACCAGGTTTCAGGACGCCTGGAACATTAAATCGCGAGAAAGGTCTATTTAAAATTTTCAAATTCGCTTGGCCGCCATGTGCGTTTTGTAGTTAACCGGTTTTTGAAAGTCTTATAGATGGACTTCCAGTAGTGCCCTTTATCTCCGTACAAAATTTTAGGGAGATCCAGCTAATAGTTTCAGAGATATAGAATGCCGGTGAAATATTTCGCACATCCGCCATCTTGTGATTATGTAAACAATTGAACGAAGTTAGATGTCGGTGCATTACAATGTCTATAAACATATACTGTACCAAGTTTCATTGCGTTTGGTTGGTCAAATCGCGAGAAACGTCTATTTAAATGTCGCAAATTCGCTTGGCCTCCACGTTGGTTTTGTAGTAACCAGGTTTTCAAAAGTCACATAAGTGAACTTACAGTAGTTCCCTCTATCACCATAGAAAATGTCAGGGTAATATCGGTAATAGTTTCGGAGATATTGAATGCTGGTGAAATATTTCGCACAGCCGCCTTGTTGGATAGGTGAGTCGTAACAAAATTTGAAGGCCACGGTCGAGGTCGCCGGGAATAGTGCTATGAACTTTCCGAGTTTCATTGAAATCGCTCCTGCCGTTTAGATTTTATTAGGGGGGGACACACACACGAATCACACACACACACGCACACACACACGGACAAAAGGTGATCTCATAAGCCTATTTTTTCAAAATTGAAAATAGGCTAATAAACGGTGGTGTTGATTTCTTAAAATGACTGAGTAAAAAGGATTCTCAAAATGCTCTACTAAGCTAGTTGATAGTACATGAAATAGCTCTTACTTCATTCTTGCTGTGCTGGCGATGCGAGTCCTTCAGTAAACGCTATACCCTTCGCGTCTCCCATGGTCATCTGCAATCCATTTCAACTTCGTTGGTCCCACGTCACACATATCCTTAATTCGTTTAACGGTGCATGTCAATTATAATGATCGCTCGTTTAAAACAAACACTCCCGTATTCTTCAACACAAGGTAACATATTGAACTGTAGCAATAGTTCCAAATGAATGTGTTACTCTTGCAATTTCGTTTCTCGGAACAAGTCCCACGTTTGAAAATACTGTTCTGATCGTCTGCTCGCTTAGGAACACCTATTAGTAGTTGAGACTGAACCTCAAGTTCACAGTCTGTCCTGTCTAAAGTTGGAAGTGCCTTGTACAGTTTCACAAATAGAAACAACAAATTATTGTAGGCGACTTCGGTGAATGGTTTATCAAATAACCATCACTTGTAAAGTACTTGTAAGAATATCTGACTATAGAGCCCTCTAATATTCCAAGTCCGTTGTTGAAAATTTCTATCACTTTGAACATAGCCCCAGCCCACATGGCCTACGTGGTGGCAAAGTTCCTTCGGCGTGTAGTATGACGTAGTATTCACTGTTATGAAGCGTAGCGGCGAGTTCCTCCCAAGCAGTTGCTTGCTAGGAATGACTTGACTGTCTTGAAAACCTGGCTCTTTATATAGGTCAGCCAGCAATCCTTCTCGAAAGTTCCATTTCCAGATCTCGGCTCCTGGTGTACGGATTCTTCTGCTCAATAGCTTAAAATTCTTCTCTTTTCTGTGCCAGAAAACTGTGCTACTTTTTAAATCGCTAATCCGTTTCCTTGAGTAAAATTTATAAAAGTTTCAACTCATGACGTAGGCAAGCTTCCACGTCATGCCTCCGCGTCACTCACTCCTGTGTCTATATGCTTCCCTCGACACTCTATCCTCCGAGCGCGTTATTCAAACATCATCAGTTTTGTTGTCTCTCTGGACTAGCGTTCGTTCGTTACCATCAGCTAGTCATTATGTCACGGACGTTTGCACGATCCGGGGACAGTATAGAAGTGATATGCATTTAAAAATTGACCTATAAGTAGGCTTAGAATCATTTTGGCAACACTGCCATGTATGGCCTCTTGGAAATTAAACTGAAATATTATTATCTATACGTGTGCCAATTTTGAAAAGGTTCCCATTCATACGTTCCAAGATATCCAACATGGAGCTCCAATTTCAATTGCGATTTTTCAGCAGTTGGTAGCACTCATATCATTTTCAAATACGGCATTGAGATGATATTCATGTATAGATCTTTACTCCTACCAAATTTTGTTTCCATTGCTGCAGTCATTTAGGAGTTGATTTGCGGGGGGGATGCACACAGCCAGACAGACGGACAGGTCAGACAGACAGACAGACACATATTTGTCCTGATCGATCTCATAAGTCTACTTTTTCCACATTTTTGCAAAATGTGAAAAGTAGGCTAAACATTATGATAGGCCTACTACACGACGCACATGTGAGAGACTCCAAACCAAAATAAATAAATAAATAAATAAATAAATAAAAGGGCAAATCAAGGGCGTTCTCCACTGAAGAAAGGATGTTGATGTCTGAGAGGATGAGAAAATATTGGAAGCATAGAAAAGCAAAATTGTCATTGTATAATTGATTGTAATGGCTTCATGTTAGTCATAAAATATGAAATAAATTATTATTATTTTATTATTAGGTTGTATGAACACCAGGAGGACATCATCACGTCTTTAAGGAAAATACGCCTGACCTTTCGTGGACACTTGGCACGTTTGGATTCTGAACGACTCACCAACACGATATTCACAGTGACAGGAAGAGGCAAGGGTTCTAAGAACAAATGGATTGCGTCAGTTAAGTCAGATTTGGAACAACTACAGATCCCACTGGAACAAACTCGTGACCGTCTGATGTTCCGTCAGGTCATCCGACAGGGCGTTTTCCCAACGTCCCTTACAAGTAAGAAGACTACAGGAGCTAAGTGGACAGAAGAAAGATGACTGACTCATAGTCAGAAAATGAGGGACTATTGGAATAATAATAATAATAATAATAATAAGAAAGCAACAACTTTACCGAAGAGTAGATACGAGTCCCGTGATCCTAAGTAGGCCTAAACGATAAAGAAATAAATTATTATTATTAGTAGCAGTAGTAGTAGTGGTAGCAGTAGTAATTTTATTATTAGTAGTAGTTGTGACGGTCCCAAGGTCACAAGGAACCCACGATTTCGAGACATACAATTCTAAATACAATCGTGTATATACCTAGTAGTTTTATTTGATGCTTTTATTTGATATGTAATTATTTATTCGAGTAGATATTCCATTGTTCTTTATTCTTATTTAATTTGATTAGCTTTAAGATGATACTTTATATAGCGGAATCCAAGTCAGTTCTAGTGTTGTATAATGATATTTAGTTAGCCTGCTGGAAATGGGCAAATATGTGAAGCAACTTCATGTGTCTTGTAGGGACAAGCATATTGGGCTATTCCGAGCGACGAGGATAATCTCGGGTGTGTTGACCTGATGACTCGTGGGGCTAGTCCAGCCTGGGAAGTCTGAAAAAAATTGTCCGGTAGGAGGAGACGAGTAACGATTTTAATTGGTTGTAATTGGCTAAGGCCAGATTTGTCGTGTGTTCTGGACACGGTAGTCAGTGGGTGTGAAGAGGGGATGATGACATTATTATTCGAGCGGGCGGGCTCTGAGGCACTCGATTTTGGAACTCTTAGGAGTTAACTTCTACCTTACGATTTGGGAGAAGTCAGTTTATTATTTGGGACTTAGAGAAGTCAACTTGTATTATGGGTGCCAGGTGTTCGGTCACTGGTGATCAGGGGGACTTGTGATAGAAAGACATATGATTATTTTTTTTAGCGTATGGCTTTTAGTGCCGGGAGTGTCCGAGGACATGTTCGGCTCGCCAGTTTTGTAGCTGCTTCGAGACGGACACCCAATGGGTGAGCTACAAGTACCGTTGGGGAGGGAATTTGGAAGGTAAGGTCGAGGAGTTGGAAGGTAGCGGCTGTGGCCTATAGTTAGGGACCAACCCCGGCATTTGCCTGGAAGGAAGATGGGAAACCACAGAAGACCATCTTCAAGGGTGCTGGCGGGGGGATTCGAACCTCCTCGCCTCCCGGATGTGAGCGACTGCCAACAGTCATGCCGTAACGACCACGGCTAACGCACCCGGTAGACCTATGATACGATATTGTGACGGACCTGAGCTGGAAATCTTGCCTAAGTGGAACAACTCTCACGGGAATACCAGTCTTCGAATATTTCGACATTGAATCGCTAAAGCAGCACTGTGGGTCTGATCACATAGTTCGGGGAATCAAGTATTATGTTGTTGTCGGCGTGCCAGCTAGTTTACGCTTGAACGTACTGTAATTTAAAGTGCGAAGCGGATTCAGTAACAGAGAAGCTGTTACCGAGATCCCATACCAACATTCACGGGAAAATATCCATTATTCGTGCGATAAAGTAAATCCGGCTACTATAAGACATGCAATTTATTTTCAAGTTAGGCTGCAAGTGAAATCAGCTAGTATCAATGTGCAAAAGTAATAGGCCTAATTCTAACCCCAGAATTAGTAGTAGCCTAAATAGTCATCAGCTTCCACATCTCATCAACTGTGACTACAAATAACTTCATCTTCACCAAGGGTCCAGGAGTGTATCATTATTGTGTTGGCATGCAAATATGATAGGGAATGAATAGGTTAGTCTGTACACGACGAAGGACCCTGCCAAGTGCGATATAATATATACTGTATATATTTCAGAATACAGTTATGTTCTTACCTGATAGCAGTTTAAAATTTTCAGTAGTGTAGCTGAGTGTGAATGCTCATTGCTGTTATTGACTTCGTTACGGTGTCCAGCCCCCACGAACCCCGAAAAGTATATCAAATTTTTGAAATTGTTAATAGTAGAGCATTTATATCAACTAGTAGCAGCCCAAGTGGGTAGTACAGTTACATATTAGTACTGGTAGACTAATAGTAGCAGCAAAAGATACATATGGTTAGTACAGAAGGCACTCCGCAATTTGAAGAATATTACAAACAAGAAAATGCATCCAGCGCGCTCCACAAAATGAAAAGTTTTAAGTCGCAAGACTGGTAAAATATAACTGATTATTTTCTTCTTTTATTAGAGAAGTCAATGAGCTGTTAGCATTGATCTCATTACGGCAGTGTCGTCTTTCTCCACCTAATGAAGTCTTACGGCCAAACAAACAGAAATACGAACAAACGCAGTTGAGAGGCTGGTGGGAGAGAGGGATGGGGGTGAGTGAAGCAGGGGTGAAGGAGAGGTAATCGAACACAAAGTAGAGAAAGAATTAAAGTTGCACCAATCTCAGTTAGATACACTGTTGAGCACGTTGTAAAATCTCTCATTTGTGGCAGCATTTTGAGGGAAGAGAAAAATCTACACCATTAAAAGTAGTACATGTTCAATACAGTGAATGAGAACAAAAATTAAATCTCTCCACACGTTATTATTTCATATAAGTTTAATTTTCTGAGCTATATGGATGTGAAAACAGATCGTAGAAAATAATATGCAAATTTCTTGCATACAATTCCTACTCCATTTGACTGAGGTAACAGAATCACCATTGATATTTATTCTGTTGTTGTTTCATTCGAGGGGCTTGAACATCGTGGTCATTTGGCCCCGTGCAGTTAGGTATGTTTATGTAGAATCAATTTTTATAACCTGTGCTTTGAGGTGTCTGTGATTGTATTTGTAATTCAGATGAGGATTGAGCAGGAAGAGGCCGTGGCCATACGTTAGGAAACATCCAGGCATTTGGCTGGACTAAAAGTGGGAAACCACTTCCAGGATGGCTGAGGCGGAAATCAAACCGACCACTTCTCAGTTTTATTTCACGAGGCTCAGTAAACCTCGTTCCAGCTCTTAGACTAGAATTAAATTTCTTGGCAGAACCAGGACAGCCAAGAATGCAAGCCGCTACACCACGAGGTGGCCTAATTACGAGTTCTGACTGGAATTTCTATTGTAATATCGTATACTCACCGATATGCAAGTTTTCTCTAGTCCTACTTGGTCTTGATATGCGATGCCTGCAGTCCTGCCAACACCGCTGTATTGAGTAGAACTTAGACAACAATGCCAAACTCTTCGGAGTAGGTGGATCGAGATGTCAGCCCTGAATTAAAACCCTTCAGCGACGGCTCCAGTGGAAACCGGTCTGATTCCTGGATTTCTCAGTTTATTTTCCTAGGTCTTTTATGTATTCATTAATGGGTTAAAATATACTGATGAGAGTATGTTCACGGCCTCTTAAAGGGTCTGCTTTACCGGCCACGGTGGCCGAGGGCTTTAACGTGCAACCTTGTGCCTCGCTGCCATTGGAGGAGCGTGGGTTCAAATCCCATTCCAGCCGTCCTGGAAATGGTTTTCATGGTTTCCCATTTTCACCTCCAGGCGATTGCTTGGGCGGTTCTTCCTAATTCCTTCCAAAATCTCTTCGCTGACCCGTCCTGAAAATAAAATAAATGCCCATTGGCTGCATTAGTACAATTATAAAGGGTCTGCTTTCCAGTCTGCACAAGAACGGTCACGATAGCACCACCCTAACACGACTTACAGTGGTGATGCGAAACCATATTTAATTACCGGTAATGTAAAATGCGAAGGTCTGGAAGAGCTCAGGCCACGCATCGAAGATAACCGCAAAAATAACACTTACATGCACTCGTTCCTTTGAAAGGATACTTTTGACGGTTACAATCATATAAATAAAACGTAGGTTCACAACATCTCAAACAAAGGTTTACAAGGCTAGAAGGTAGCACACACGTAACGTTATACCAATCGAAAATGTGCGATTTGAGACGCAAACCACAGTTAAAATATAATTTTAAAGAAATGTAATTGAAATTAAAACACGGAACTCACCGTTCCGGCATCTGGTTATTGTTGTTGTCTTTGTTGTTGGTGTTGTTGTTGTTGTTGTTGTTGTTGTTTGAGTCTTCAGTCTTTTGACTGGTTTGATGAAGCTTTCCAAGCAACCCTCTCCAGAGCTAATCGTTTCACCTCTACATAGCTAGCACACCTTACAGTACATCCGAGACAATCCGTTTGACATATTCTAACCTTGGTCTACCCCTACAGTTCTTGCACTCGACCCGTTCTTCAATAACTAAGTTTGCTATTCCTGGGTTTCTTAGTATGTGTCCTACCAACTTATCTCTTTTCTTCATTAGCAGTCGCCAGAAACATCTCTCTTTGCCTACATATCTTAATACTTCTTCTAACTACCCATCTGATCTCCATCATTCTCCTGTAACACCACATTTCAAACGCTTCTATTCTCATTTTTTCTGCTGCGCCAACAGATCAAGTTTCACTTCCATAGAGCGCCACGCACCAGATAAAGGCTCTCAAAAATGACATTCTAATTCCTACATCTATATTTGATGTCAACTGATTTCTTTTCCGTAGAAATACTTTCCTTACCTGAGCCAACCTACTTTTTATATCCTCTGCTTCGCCCATCACTTGTTATTTTGCTTCCTACCTAACACCTGATATCATGTCCCATTCTGTCACCGATATATTCATGTCTCTTTATTATTAGAAGTATGCTCGTTTCTCAATCTGGCACAAAAGATTGATATTGGTCTACGTATCCCCAACCCAACTCGTGAGACAGTGATCCTAATTGACATTTTGTACACTGACATCCAGTGATATTAGGCATTTGAGTGCATTACTAAATGCCGTTCAAGTGACGTAAGAAAGTTGATTATATTGGAATACCATGATTTTATAGGAAACGAATCTCCTTTCTTGAGAAAATCAAACTGGAAATGACAGGATTTCCACAGATGCAAGTCAGATGCACAGTACAAGACTCTGTAAGTAACGAATAGCGTTGCCGAATCAAATTCCATTGCAGAAGGGGACAAGGATAACATCTCACTACCAGTTTAAAGAACTTTGTTTCATCAGCATTGCAGCGTAACGGAAGTTTCGTAATGTAGATTTCTTCTCGTTGTTGGATCTTAACGAAGCTGGTGAAGCATGGCCGCCGCGCACATTTATTGATTCATTCCGTAAGGGTAGAGGAAGAGTAATTACTGATCGGTAGAAGACAGGCAGCAAAAAGTCAGAATAAAATGAATAAGACGTGAAACCTGATGGAGAATCATTCATTAAAGATTCCAAGAAATTAAATAAGATTAATTAGAGAAGCCGAGCACCGCGCAGTAAGGTCCTGAGGGTGGATGAAGTTGTAGGGAGAAGGGAGCTAACAGAGCAATAAAAGGTCTGTGGGAAAACGAGGTAATAGAATATTTTAAAATTGGTCTACATTGTTCTAAATATGAATAAATAAAACGCATAGGTGTAGCTGAGTGGTCTAAGACAGTGGCTCTCAAAGTAGGAGTGCATCCTGCCAGGTGATGGCACAGAGAGTAAAAGAGGGAGACAGGGGCTTTGATAGAAATATTTACATTCCATAAGATTAATATTGTAGCTTTCAGTCGATGACACAAAAATCATTGCAATCACCCTACTGGAATATTTGAAAAATAATCCGAAATAAATTACATATGATTAAGATTATATGTATTGTTGGGAACTAACAATCGAAATGTTTTTTAAGCGTTGTGAGCAACAACTGAAAGTAAATTGCATATTTTTAGAAAAGCAGATAACAACTTCATAAGAAAGCACTAAAAGCAGTCTTAGAGGTACCGTTTCATATATATTATTTCAGTAGTGTAGATCCCTCCTGCGTCGCTCACAAGCGACCGATCGTGACAAATGAGCATTAAATGAAAGAGCAGTGACGAATTGCACTCTAAGTTCATAAATATCTATAATTTCTTTAAAAAATGACTTAAAAATGTACGAAAAGTGCGATTTGCAGATACTGTTGCTTTAGGAAAATACGCTCCATAATTGTGGTCCACTTCACATTTTGGCCTCTGTGACGCCTGTTTCATGTCATTTTAACATTCTGAGGTCTTTCCTTTATCATTTTGCATGGATTTCAGAAACAGTATATCAAGGGAATGAGCACTCAAATCGTATAGTTTCATAAATATCGAATAACCGGTGAGTGTTATGATGATCCAATTTTCAGTGATTGCCTTCTTAAGTTAGGGAACGTGGAACTTGGAATTCTAACTGAAATGTGAATAGTGTTCTATGATCATTTGGTTGAAATAAAAACATAACAACCTTTCTCCTTAAGTCTCTCATTATAAACCAATTGGGGAAAGTGTGGTTTATAAACATGCGAGATTTCTCACCAAGTCACCATATATCATTGATGAGAAATTACTTCTCCACACAGTTGAGTGACTACTGTTCCAGCCCTGAAGTCAGTTATAACATCCTTGACTAAACAGAAACCTCCTATGATACGAGGCAAGCGTGCAAACCCTATTCCACATGACCACTCTTCTTTTCAGCAACTTCGTAATATGACGGAAGTCAGAAATACAGATGTTTAGTAATGTTCACTTTTTCTACCTATGCTGTTATATTAAATCTAAATTTAGCCTGTATTTTTAACTTAGTGCAGATACCGCCACCAGTAAAGAGAGATGTTTGAAATCTGTACCACAGAAGAAACTCGAGAAACCCCGTGAATACATGAGGAGGGAGATGAAAACAAGGAGAAGACACACCTGCTCCCTTCTTTGACGCCGAATCCCGTTCATAATACAGCCATGTGGTAAGCGCACAGTAAAAACGTATTAGTACAAAAACTCTTCACAGAAATGCATCTTTCTATGGAGATAAATAGTTCCAAAATGGAATTAGACACTCGTGATGTAGCTGCTAGCTTGCTCTGCCAAAAAATTAAATTCTGATATGAGGGCAGCAACAGGGTACACTCAGCCTCGTGAGGAAAAAATGAGAAGAGGTGGGATTGATTCCCACCTTAGCCATCTTGGAAGTGGTTTTCCGTGGTTTCCCACTGATACTCCATGCTAATACCGGGATGTATTTCCACGTCATTCTAGAAGCCGTGGCAACAGTGCCTCTCGACTTCAATATCTGCCTTGGTCGGAGTGTGACCGCATTGGTGCACGTGGCTAAACCCACCTGTGTGGGGAGCAGAGGATCCGGGTTTGAACCCCAATTGTGGTCACATTTTCAAGTCTTATTCAACTGATATGACTACTTCAAAGAGAGCCATGTCCAAAAGTGAATTTTATGATTCAATAATAATTATCGTGCTAAATATGTATACATTAAATAAGCACCGAATATTGTCTTCGTCCTGATCGAGACTAAATAGCGATGTGTGAACCGACAGAGTAAAGCATCTTTAAATGCGTATGCCTACTCTTGGTGAGCTCCTCCTCGGATATAATTTTACATACCCTTAAGTAAGGTAGATGGTCATGTAAGGTTTAATTAGGAATTGTATTGTTTTATAGGATATTCTAATAGGACAACTGTAATCGCAAGTGCCGATGTACATAAACAGTATTTTAAACAAATCAACATGAGAAATGGTTGCGCAGTACCAAGTCTGCTCAAAGCAGGAGGAAATATTTTGTCTTTAGGCAAGTTCGTACCCGGTTGACTATTGTACCTTTATATTTATTTATTTTCTTCGGGGATATATGACCTCGGTGTTCTAACCCCCAATAGAACAACTTTCACTATCACTTTCATTTCTTTATTGTTGTTGTTGTTTGAGTCATCAGTATTTTTAGTGGATTGATGCGTCTCCCTGTCCTCAACTAATCGTTTCTTCTCAATATAGTTACCACATTCTACATCCGAGGCAATCTGTTTTACATATTCTAACCTTCGCCTACCCCCACAGTTCTTATCCTCGACTCTTCCTTCCATAATAAAGTTTGCTATTCCTGGGTGTCTTATATATGTCCTACCAACCTATCTCTTCTCCTCATTATCAGTTGCCAGAAACATATCTCCTCACCCACACGCCGTATTACCTCTTCATTTGTTACTTTATCTACACATCTGATTTTCATCATTCTCCTGTAACACCACATTTCAAACGCTTCTATTCTCTGCTGCGCCAAGAGTCCAAGTTGTACTTCGATAGAACACCACGCTCCAGACAAAGGCTTTCAAAAATGACCTAATACCTCAATCTATATTTGATGTCAGCAGATTTATTTTCTCTAGAAATGCTTTCCTTGCCAGAGCCAACCTACTTTATATATTTAGTTTTAGGAACTAGCGCCGACATATTGTGATTCATTTAATAATAATATTAGTTCAACTTCCCTTTTAGCTTCTGCTTCTTTGACGAACCCAGGGTGCCAGGATTTGATCTTGAATCGAGGTTGTCTCATTTCACGCTTAATTGGCATCGGATTGAGCAGGAATCCAACCCATTATGTTGAGCTATGAAGGTCAACACTCAACCATTAAGTGTGTAGATTTTGTATTCAATAATCTCTAAATATGTCCGCTACAACAGCGATTCTCAAACTGTGGTACGCGTAACCCCGCGAGTACGCACCCTTCTTCCAGGGTGTACGGGAACGATTCTTATTGAGACATTGACAAAATGACAAAATAACCAAACGTTTCGATCAGTTTTCGAGGTGTACAATATGAGCTTTCTTCTTTCGTTGTCTGAGGAACATAGTAATATATAACGCAGCATAGGCTTCAGTAGTGCTGTATATCTCTTACACTACCACAGGTTTACCATCGGCTTTGCTGCATTGGGGGATTCTCCATTTTTACCTTAATATGTGACTTTGTGATTCATTCTCATCAATGAAAGTTGACGATTATTTCTGATTTCAAAAAATCAACCATGATAGACCTACGTTTATGACTGTTAATGTTGCGACATTCATTCTTGTTCGACTTAAATAACAAACACAACAATGTAATATGTAGCATTATTGTATACTATCTCACTCGAAAATCAAAACAGTCTATTTATTTAATTTTGGAGGTAAGAGAGTGCATGTTAATACCTTATTCATTATTTTTTAAACCTTTTTAAAAGGTTTGATTGAAACTGTTCTTCTAGTTATTGTTATTTTCAGGAGCGGAACTACAAGTTCATCCGCCCCGATTGAAACTGTAATCATAAATCTTTATTTAAACTGATTTTAACAATACTAAAACCCATTATGTTAACTACAACATTTGGGTTATTTAAATTTATTATTTATGTTCAACGATGTCGAAATGTAAATATTATCTGTCAGAAACTGTAGGCCTACTATAATGAGGCTTATTATTGTACTAGTTTCCATTATGATACAGTTTCTCCCATCAATCAGAGCTAGCTTGCCACGGTGTGTGAGTGGATAGCGCGTCGGTCTACTAACCCCAAGATTGCAGGTTCGCACCTGGATGTGGTAAGTGATTTTTGAAAGGCGGCAAAAATACGACACGCATGTCATACGATGTTGGCATGTCTAAGAACCCATTTGAATTCAGTAGGCCGTGTTCATAATGGCAAAATTAATCTCGGGAGTTTCCGCCAACACAAAGTTCCTCATTTCTCTACTAGAAGGCGCTATAGTGTTCAAGGAGCTTAGATATCTAACCTCCTTGACTTTCTTAGTGATTCAAGGAACAACGAAATTCCAAATGCAAGCTACCCTCTGGGTGTCAAATTACAAAGCTTGCACCCGGCACACGAGGCCATATGATATTATTATTAATATTATTATTATTATTATTATTATTATCAATCAGAGCTCAAGATTTTCATTGTGAAACAGTTGTGTGAGCAGTTAGGTACTTGATAGCTTCACACATGCACACAAATTCCAACATGTCGGACATGAATTACATGATTTGAAAGTTGACAATCCACTCAACCATTGCAGTTACAATGCCAAACACTAAGACAGAATCAGCACGAACCTTTACGGTAACAGGAGAATACTATGAAATATGCAAGAAATTTAGGAATCTACGTCCAGAAGTTTGAAATACACCATCCTTCTACCCTATATAGCCTAAATTACCGACATGGAAAGTGTGCACCGTCCCTAATGTTTGCATAAACAAACTGGGGAATATGGCAAAGCACCTGCACCTTAATATCCGCAACTCCAATTTCTACACAGAGCATTGCATTCGAACGATTTCACCGACAATTTTAGTGAATGCTGGTGTTGATATAAACAGATCACAACGTCATGAAGGTAGCAAGCATATGAAATTAGATTCACGGTGATCAATAACCCAGCTCTCTTTAGTAAAGAGATTTCTTGTGCGAAACGTTTCTGCTAGATGTCATGACTGTTCTATTTGGACTCCATTGATTTGCCTTCCATTGACATTCTATACGCATCGAATTTGAAGAATAACTAATACGATTCATTTTAACTTTAAAGCGTTTGTAACAGCCTATTGTGTGTTATTTGACCGAAATAACAAATTTATCCCACATAGTACTTGTGCGCTATCTGTTGGTGCTAGTTCAGGATAAACAATGTTTCAAAGCTTTGGAATTTGCTATTGGGTAGAGAGCAAATGGTGAGCCCACATAATTTAGGCCAGTCATCTAAAACATTCCAGGTCGCAAAAAATTGCAAGGTTCTGATCTATTGGGATGTTGTTAGGATAGATACCAACCGTGTAAAACCAAGTTTGCAACTTCGACAGACCTGTGCTAACTTCGTGGTGCTCGAAAAAAACTCGAAAATGTCAGACATTTTTCAGTTTGTGGCTCACAACTTCTAAAACATGCATTCTACGGCAAAGTAACCCACGACACTATTAAGTCACTAAGTCACAATTTAAGCGCAACCCCAGCTCTGTATGAAATATAGATCCCGAAATACAACACTTCAAAAATGTGCCATTTTATGTTCCAAAAAGTTAGACATTTGAAGTTAACTTGTCTTTCGAACAAAATATCGTCATAAATACTCATTCTACGAGGAAAGTCATAAGAAATAAAGTTGTAAAGCAGTTATTTGTCTTTAATTTAAGGATAAGAAAAACGCTGTAAAACCAATAGTTATCTTATTAGCAGGAAAAAACAAACAAATTAGAAAACAGGATTTTTCAGAAAGTTAGCCTGACGAATTGTAGGACTTTTTTAAAGGATAAGAAAGACATAAATCAGTGGAAAACTGTTTATCATGCAAACTGAAACTGAATATAATTAATAATATTGTGTAATTTCTTATCAATATTGAAGTCACGGTGGTGAAGTAATGGTGGGACCTCAGCTAACACCTGCGACGGAAACATGCAACACGTCAATTACCTACTACTATTTATTAATAAACTAGCAGAACTACCCGCTCTTAGAACGGTCTTCGGTATTAAAAAACAGACGTTATCAATTGAGCTACTGTTGCAATGGTTAGGGGCTTGTTATTCCTTCATGTGTTTATCAGAGCGAAGTTAGTATTCTGGGAATATCACACACACTGTTAATTTAAGGGCCTTAAAATGTGGTTTTCGGAGACTCTTTATAGACTCCCGAATTTTGTGTCTCACGTTGAGAAACGCAACATATGCTTTGGTCGTCCTTCTAGGACAGGCTGTTCCAGGCGAGCAGCTCGTCAGTGACCAGTCGATTACTCGCCGCCTTGCGTGAGTAAACCTGCAACATGCAATACAGCTCTGCCGTGGGGGCTGCCGTCACTGCGCGGTGAATACATCAAGACTGGCAGGAAGCGCATGCACTTGTGTTATGACCTACGCCCAGTGACGTATTGGCTATCACCCCCAGTCCCTCCCCAGCCGTGCTCTGAGCATCACTGCTGAGTACTCGCGTGTACGCATACTCAAACTCGTGGATTTGGAACAGCCTGTTCTAGGATATTTTTTATATTTTGCCTATTTTAGCATGTATTTTGAAAAGTTTCTTTCTATACCAATCCTTCTATGGGAAGTACGTGAAGAGTTTTATAAATGATTGGTGTATTGACTATCATGGATACCTAATTTTACGATGCTCCAAACATTCGAACACGAGTTATAGGCGTACATAAAGATACACAGAAAGGCCGAAAATCCCTAAGTATGCCTTACTTCGGAGGGGAAGTAAAGCCGGCGGTCCCATGTCATAGATTTATGGCATGTAATAGAACCTTCCACTAACTACAATTGTGTGAAGCTAAATTTGTAGGTTAGATTTGATTAACGGTCTATTAGTTCCAAAGTTTGCCGGTTGCGGTGGCATCTAGTAGCCAAGTCACAGCTAGGTGTCGTTGACGGTTGCATTTGGTAGCAAAAGTAGGAACTACTGTGCCCGTTTAGACCGGAGTCCGCATGACCACATATGCATTTTACCAATAATCAGTCAGCACGAGAGTCAAAATATCCCGGAGCGCCAGATGGGATAAAGCAAATCGCAAAAACGGCATCAAATTAAAAAAATGCTTTGCTGATTTTTGGCTCAATGCAACAATAAGGATAGAAGGAGATTCAATTGGGAGTAACACATCCTGTAAAATTATCTCAGTTTATTTTGAAGTTAAAATCTGACTGCAAAGATGCTCAAAGCAGCATCATCCACGTGTGGCGATCCACACTCTTATTTACACACAATATACAGAAATTTTCCAAACACATTTGACAATCTTTTTGGAAACACAAGTCCGATTAATAGTCCTGTAGACTGTGTTCCAAAATTATTAATATTTAATTCCAGTTCAAAGTTAATTGTCTCTACTGGAAATATCGTAGATCACTGTTTGAATATTTACATGATATTAACACTCGTAGAATAAATGTTCATAGAATTTTAAACTTTCACTTAGTTTTCCAGTTTCAAAAATACATCGTCGAAAAATATTATCATCATTGAAGCAACACAAATTATTTACACAAATTAATAACATCTGAAAAGTATTTGACCTTGAGCATAGCATCGAAGAACTGTGCGAAGCACAACAACAATTAATTGTTCTTCTGACATTAAACATTCGAGAAGTGACTCGATTATGAACTTCAAGTTCCTAACAAAATATATGATTTCTGAATCATCAACTTGATCAATAAATGGTTGAACCATTCAACTATTCAATTATCCACTTGGAATCATTATTAAAAAAATATTTATATTTATGGCCATTTTTAGCAACTTTCACAACTTGCAATTCTTCGACAGAATGCGGAAATTAGAATTGTAGTTTCATAATGAATTCATTTAGTTCATGGCACTAGGATTGAAAATATCCTTCAAATTATTCGTGGTTAAAGAATTATTTTTAATTGGCAGTGGCCCATTCTATTATTTGTGTAAGAACACAATATTACAACAACAACGGCAAAGGTCTTCCTCTGAAGAAGAATAAACTACTATCATGACAAATCCGGGTTCTAGCAAAATCAAAGTCTAAATGGAATTCGTAAACAAGGTTGAAATAAGAACTGATGGTTTTAAAGAAATAACCTTCGGGTCATTCATACGACGAAATGTGTAGTTCCAATACTCCTTCTATAAACCTGAGCCATCGAACCTGCTATTTGATTGATGCTCGAAAAAACCTCTTCATTCCTGCGACTTAAACATGCGCACCTGGGAATGGCATTTCAACTACTCCACACACATAAATTTTCTTCCCAAAATTTATACAATAAATCAAGCCTCTGCTTGTTATCAACACTGGAAGATTAATAAACTTACAAGTTTATTTTATTTTACCATTCAGTTCAACCCGTGAATTTACCATACTTATGAAAATCTTTATTTCACTTTCGAGTGTATTTACGTCATGATTTTATATAAATACAAAAATATCCTATTTGATACAAATATCATTTGCTTCCCGTTTCATGCCTCTCCGTGTTATCTGAAAAATATACTTTGCTCATTGCAAATATCAACTGTTCAACCAGAACTGAAATGTTGGTTGAATGCGGGCTTGCGCTAACCACTCTCCTTCGGAAAATCTCCTGTTCCAGACTAGAAATGATTAAACTACTTCATAGGCTCTCTCTCAATACATATGATTATTAGAAAATATAATATCCAAGAATTATTTAGAAAAAATTATAAAAATTATTATTATTATTATTATTAGTGGATTATTATTATTATTATTATTAGTTATATATTTAATTATGTTTAATTATCATCTCATTATGTGAGAATCCACATGTTCGAACCTTCGAATATGGAAAAAATATCCATTCCTCAACAAAAATAAATTATTAACTTTTACAGTTACATCGGCTGATTACCGTGATTTCCCAAAAATATGAAATATTCAAATAAATGCTCGAAATGCTCGGTCATCGATCCTAAACTGTTCTGAGTGCTGAAAATACTCAGAATAACTCTAACAAGTCTTGCGTAAATCATTGCAAGATTTAAATACGACGAAAAAAAATGTGTTGGTCATCTGCAGAAAAAATAGTTTGTTCCAATTAGCTAGGCATAATATAATTCAAATGTGGCTTACATTTCTTGATGGTCTTGAAGCGTAGTAAACCTGGTCTGTACCAGATTTATCCATAGACATGCCCTATCGGACAAGCATGTATAATCCTTGTATCGGCCGCCATTATATACCCAAAATTCGTCTAGTCAGACATAGTGGTAGTATCTCTTGACGTTTGAATTAACTGTTGTTCCATTTTAATATGAGCTTCTATCAAAGCCATAACAGTTTGTTTAAATAGGGTCAGATCTAAGTGATCTCTTCTTAGATATGTCAGTTGTAACATAACTCACGGTAATCTTATCAGTACAAGAAAAACACTGACAGTCTAAGCAATTAACGGCTGTTCTGAAGATCGTTCCCTGGGCATGGTTTATTATATCACCATCTACCATGCGCTAGGCAACTTGTAGTTTCCCTTGCGTAGACTAATGAACGCCACCGTTATAGACTAGTCTTCAGTGTACTGACAGATCGAAGTGGTTAACTAGTTACAAATATGAAAAACTGACTGAATGGATTTAAACATCCAAGTATTAAGTTATTACTGGACTGTGACAAAATACTATTTTCTAGACAAAGTCTAGCATATGTCCTTGTAGAAATATAAATATTTCCACCAATGTCTGTAGAAAAATCAATCACCTCAGTGATTCTCCTCGCCGTAAACTTACTAAGTTCCAACTCGTAGCGCAGCACTTTCCGTGACTATCACGACTTGAAAAGAACTTCTGCGTAGATCCGGCAACCATGTGCCTTGGCTCAGCGTCGTAGCAACTTGCTTGGCAAATGCTTGTGTAGAAATGAGCTGACCATGCCTCGGCCAGCTGGCTTTTATTCAAAACTGCCAGGGTCACGCGTCATCACGTTGTAATCTAGAAATCCTCATATCTCTTGAATCCCTGGTCCGATTTACTTGATACTAATTGCATTCTCTTTCATTTGGCCGTGCCAGTAATTTGATCCCAGTCTCAAGTCTCTACTCCATAGTTAACTATTTAATCAATAAATAGCCTCGACCTCTGCTATTACTCGCTACGTCACTTGACATCCAAGTATCAGTAAATTATTTCCAAATGCTTCAAGAAGCAATGTAGCGCGATATTCAAATATCTGAACTTTCAAAAGCGGCTACAGCCTTTCCCTTGATATCTAGGTGTCTGAAACTTGGAATACCCATTCCTAGAGTTGGGCACACTACTGGAAATTGATCGTCCGCAGTCCTTACCTGAAATACAGATAACACACATTAATACAGCCATCACAATTAATACCGGTTAGCAGACAGATTCTACACACACGAGGCTACGTGAACGCGTTGTTGCAGCTTCTAAACTGAGGAACCAACCAACCAAACTACAACATATCAGCCAGAAGTCCGAATATGGATATATCAACCACACAGTTTCAAACAAAATCATCCTTACGATGAACCCGTTTGTCGAAAAAAAAAAGTTAGAAACAGCTCAATCTAAATTCACCTAACGTGTACTTCCTGACGTGAAAATAAATTTGAAAACATCGTAGACGAAACGCAATACACCTCACATAAAGACTGACCATCACCGTTGTGTAAAGTCCCCATCCACAGGAAGACACCTTAAACAAATTATAAAGGCTTGTGGTGCTTGGATATTCAGTTTTTTTTAGCCTCCAATAGCCCAAATTCCTAATAGCCCCAAAAAATACTATTTCAATTGAGTATTTTTTGAAAATAATGTTGAGTTTGGAGATATAATTCTGTACCATATATCACACGTGTAAATCACGTGAAAAAATTATAGGGTACCCCTTGACACCCTTATGCGAAATGATGAATTTTACAGTCTAAGTTGGTTCCGTGATAACCTTATAGTCATTTGCAAACTTTCACAGAAATGTAATAAGTGGAGTGGCATTGATTTTTACAGAAATAGATGGAACGTTGGATGTCTTCTCTTGAGAACCTGTTGTCATGGTTGCCGGCTTGCATTCCTTCATAAGTTTATTAAATTAAATTAGTTTTCTGGGAATATCTCAGAAACTGTTGGCTTTAGAGCCTTAAAATGTAGTTTTCGGGAACCCTCCAGTTTTGTTTCCACCACCGAGGGGATAATAATGAGCTTTGTCTCGTCGTTGTATGCCAAAATATAATAATAATAATAATAATAATAAATATAATAATAATGATAATAATATTATAAATACAATATAGGGATAGGGATATGGAAGACCTTCCGTACTGTGCCCAACTCTAGGAATGGGTATTCCAAGTTTCAGACACCTAGATATCAAGGGAAAGTCTGTAGCCGCTTTTGAAGGTTCAGATATTTGAATATCGCGCTACATTGCTTCGAGAAGCATTTAGAAGAATTTTACCCATAGTTGGATGTCAAGTGACGTAGCGAGTAATAGCAGAGGTGGAGGCTATTTATTGATTAAATAGTTAACTATGGAGTAGAGACTTGAGACTGGGATCAGATTACTGGCACGGCCAAATGAAAGAGAATGCAATTAGTATCAAGTAAATCGGACCAGGGATTCAAGAGATATGAGGATTTCTAGATATCAGGCGATGACGCGTGACCCTGACCGTTTTGAATAAAAGCCAGCTGGAGGAGGCATGGTTAGCTCATTCTAACACAAGCACTTGGCAAGCAAGTTGCGTCTACGCTGAGCCAAGGCACATGGTTGCCGTATCTACGCAGAAGTTCTTTTCAAATCGTGATAGTCACGAGAAGTGCTGCGCAAACGAGTTGGAACTTAGTAAGTTTCTGGTGAGGAGAATCACTGAGGTGATTGATTTCTACAGACATTGGTGGAAATATTTATATTTCTAAAAGGACATATGCTAGACTTTGTCTAGAAAATAGTATTTTGTCACAGTCCAGTAGTAACTTAATACTTGGATGTTTAAATCCATTTCAAGTCAGTTTTCATTTTTGTAACTAGTTAACCACTTCGATCTGTCAGTACATTGAAGACTAGTCTATAACGGTGGCGTTCATTAGTCTACGCAAGGGAAACTGCAGGTTGCTTAGCGCATGGCAGATGGTGATATTAATAAACCATGCCCAGGGAACGATCTTCAGAACAGCCGTTAATTGCTTAGACTGTCAATGTTTTTCTTGTACTGATGAGATTACAGTGAGTTATGTTACAACTGACATATTTAAGAAGAGATCGCTTAGATCTGACCCTATTTCAACAAACTGTTATGGCTTTGATAGAAGCTCATATTAAAATGAAACCACAGTTTATTCAAACGTCGAAAGATACTACCACTATGTCTGACTAGACGATTTGTGGGTCTACAATGGCGGCCGATACAAGGATTATACGTGCTTGTCCGATAGGGCATGTCTATGGATAAATCTGGTATAGACCAGGTTTACTACACTTCAAGACCATCAAGAAATGTAAGCCACATTTGAATTATATTATGCCTAGCTAATTGGAACAAACTATTATTTTTCTGCAGATGACCAACACATTTTTTTCGTCGTATTTAAAGCTTGCAATGATTTACGCAAGACTTATTAGAGTTATTCTGAGCATTTTCAGCACTCAGAACAGTTTAGGATCGATGACCGAGCATTTCGAAGATTTATTTGAATTTTTCATATTTTAAGGAAACCACGGAAAACCCCGATGTAACTGTAAAAGTTAAATTTATTTTTGTTGAGGAATGGATATTTTTTCCATATTCGAAGGTTCGAACATGTGGATTCTCACATAATGAGATGATAATTAAACACATTTAAAATGATATAAATAATAATAATAATAATAATAATCCACTAATAATAATAATAATAATTTTCATAATTTTTCTAAATAATTCTTGGATATTATATTTTCTAATAATCATATGTATTGAGAAAGAGCCTATGAAGTAGTTTAAACATTTCTAGTTTGGAACAGGAGATTTTCCGAAGGAGAGTGGTTAGCGCAAGCCCGTCATTCAACCAACATTTCAGTTCTGGTTGAACAGTTGATATTTGCATTGAGCAAAGTATATTTTTCATATAACACGGAGAGGCATGAAACGGGAAGCAATTGATATTTGTATCAAATAGGATATTTTTGTATTTATATAAAATCATGACGTAAATACACTTCGAAAGTGAAATAAAGATTTTCATAAGTATGGTAAATTCACGGGTTGAACTGAATGGTAAAATAAAATAAACTTGTAAGTTTATTAATCTTCCAATGTTGATAACAAGCAGAGGCTTGATTTATTGTATAAATTTTGGGAAGAAAATTTGTGTGTGGAGTAGTTGAAATGCCATTCCCAGGTGCGCATGTTAAGTCGCAGGAATGAAGGTTTTTTCGAGCATCAATCAAATAGCAGGTTCGATGGCTCAGGTTTATAGTAGGAGAATTGGAGCCACATATTTCGTCGTATGAATAACCCGAAGGTTATTTCTTTGAAACCATCAGTTCTTATTTCAACCTTGTTTGCAAATTCCATTTAGACTTTGATTTTGCTAGAACCCGGATTTGTCATGATAGTAGTTTATTCTTCTTCAGAGGAAGACCTTTGCCGTTGTTGTTGTAATATTGTGTTCTTACACAAATAATAGAATGGGCCACTGCCAATTAAAAATAATTCTTTAACCACGAATAATTTGAAGGATATTTTCAATCCTAGTGCCATGAGCTAAATGAATTCATTATAAAACTACAATTCTTATTTCCGCATTCTGTCGAAGAATTGCAAGTTGTGAAAATTGCTAGAAATGGCCATGAATATAAATATTTTTATAATATTGTTCCCAAGTGGAAAATCTAATAGTTGAATGGTTCAACCATTTATAGATCAAGTTGATGATTCAGAAATCATGTATTTTGTTTGGAACTTGAAGTTCATAATCGAGTCACTTCTCGAATGTTTAATGTCAGAAGAACAATTAATTGTTGTTGTGCTTCGCACAGTTCTTCGATGCTATGCTCAAGGTCAAATACTTTTCAGCTGTTATTAATATGTATAAATAATTTGTGTTGCTACGATGATAATAATATTTTCGACGATATATTTTTGAAACTGGAAAAACAAGTGAAAGTTTAAGAAATTCTATAAACATTTATTCTACGAGTGTTAATATCATGTAAATAGTCAAACAGTG
This sequence comes from Meconema thalassinum, assembly GCA_946902985.2. NCBI lineage: Eukaryota > Metazoa > Arthropoda > Insecta > Orthoptera > Tettigoniidae > Meconema > Meconema thalassinum. The sequence continues at coordinate 592,108,349 of OX336390.1, forward strand.
ATCTACGTTATTTCCAGTATGGACAATTAATTTTGAACTGGAATTAAATATTAATAATTTTGGAACACAGTCCACAGGACTATTAATCGGACTTGTGTTTCCAAAAAGATTGTCAAATGTGTTTGGAAGATTTCTGTATATTGTGTGTAAATAAGTGTGTGGATCGCCACACGTGGATGATGCTGCTTTGAGCATTCTTGCAGTCAGATTTTAACTTTAAAATAAACTGAGATAATTTTACCAGATGTGTTTCTCCCAATTAAATCTCCTTCTATCCTTATTGTTGCATTGAGCCAAAAATCAGCAAAGCATTTTTTTAATTTGATGTCGTTTTTGCGATTTGCTTTAACCCATCTGGCGCTCCGGGATATTTTGACTCTCGTGCTGACTGATTATTGGTAAAATGCATATGTGGTCGTGCGGACTCCGGTCAAAACGGGCACATAAAATAAGATAGAGAGAGAAATGGCTTCGAACGTGGGTCCCGATTTAGACATGGTCAATCGCATGCCGATTTGAAATTGTGATAATTTTTATAGAAATATTTTGGGAGTTGAGAGATGTCTGGTTTGGATGAATAAATTAGTAGGAAACCCAATTAGTGGGAAAAATTAAAAATTTAACTGGTTAATAATTAGAATGGGTTTGATTATTTTTGATAATGGCCTAACCATTAGGGCGTCAAGTAAATTCAGTAGTAAACGTTCGATGACTGGACATACACATTATTAGAATCCAGGTGGAGGATATTTGAGGACTTGCATATTTTTCTTGTGATATTGTGGTAAATGTAATTCGTAAAAGTAGAGAATTTTGTTTTTCCATCACGTCGACATTAGGACAAATCTCATTTTATTATAGTGTTCCAATTAGCTATTCATATTTCTTGTTCTAGTTATAAGCTTGTGTTTGCCACTGTTGTATACCCCTAAGTTTTGAATAATAATCGAAATTATGGAAGAAATGATGAGGATGATGAGGAGTTTGGAGGAGAGTTCAAAAGAGGCTGGACTGCGTGTAGCAGCCATTATGAAAGAAAATACTGAGGCTTTGGAAAAGAAACTTAAAGAAAATTCCGATTTGTTAGAGAGCAGGTTAAAAGATAACTTAAAGGAAAATTTAAATAGTAAATTTAATTCAATGGAAAGTAAATTTAAAGAGAATTCTGAAATTTTGAAAATGACACTTGAGAGTAAAATGAATAAATTATGCGATAAAACACATGAGCTCGAAACTTCATTAGCTACTAACGCTAGTTTAATGGACGAAAAATTTCGCGATGCCGATCTTCGATCCCAAAGCTTAGCTGATAGGATAGAACATGGTCTTAGGAAAGTTGGTGAAGACATGGTCAACCTGGAAGTCAGAGTGAAGAAGGAGAGTAACGAGATGGGAATTCTAGTTGTTCAACGTTTAACGGAACAATTCAAAGAACTTGTCATGGGAGAAATAAGAGAAGGTGTGATTAGTGAGTTGCAAACTGAAATCAAGACCACAGTTGTCAATGAAATTAAAGACACACTCAAGCTGGAGAACCAAGAGGGAATCAAGGAGATTAGGGAATCTTTGTCATCCCATATTGAGGTAATTGCCAAAGATATCCAAGCAACTCAGAAGTACATATCAGATATGACAGGGTCATTGAAAAGTCATGAGGCTGTTATGAACCAGATATCCACTGATGTTAAGGAAAATTGTAAAGAAACTGAAGCAATTAAGAAAATGGCAGAAGAAAACCAGAAGGAACTTGAGGCTATGAAAACTCAAATCAAGGATGAGAAACAGTCTGATCATCTGTTGAAAATGCCAAATTTAAGGGGAAAGAAACAAATACAGATAAATCTAGGAGGAGCTAGAGAGACTGAAAGGCAGGATGAGGTCAGGACAGTATTTCAATCCAACCCCATAACTGCATTTAAGAATATAGAAGATAAGCCTTCTAAATTTTCAGGGCGAGATTCTGTAACACCCGTGGAATTTTTGAGAGAAGCAGGTGATTACCTGAAAGATTCTAAGATCCCTAAAGAAAGACAGATCCGAGTGATAGGGAAGTTCTTGGAAGGTCCTGCACTTCTGTGGTTCAGAGCATTTAGATCCACTCTAACCACTTTTGAGGAGTTTTCTCGTGGGCTATTGAAGAAGTTTTGGTCCCCAGAAACCCAACAGCAAGTTAGAGCAGAGTTATATTCGAAGAGATTCTCGACGTCACAACCTACTCGATACTCTACGTACTTTTCTGGACAGCTGTCTAAACTTCAACATTTAGATCCGCCGATGCCAGATAACGAGTTGATTACTGCATTGATACGTCAATTTCCAGCAGACGTCCAGAGGACTTTGATCTCTGCTGATATCTACAATATGGAACAATTTGATGAAGTATTACAGAAGCTGGATCATACAATCGCACAATTCTTCCATCAGAAGGGAGCAAAGAATAACAACGCTGTGTATGCTGTTATGGCTGATAGTTATTCTCAGACACCTCGAGAGATTCGAGAGGAGCGAGAAGAGAAATCGCCGAGGGAAGATCCAAATAAGAGAGGATGGAACCAGTACAGTAACAGATACAGTTACAAGCCATATGCGAGACCGGATGGTGGTAATCGATACAATACTCGATGGAGAAGACCACGAGATAGTCAAGGAAGGTACCAGGAAAGAAGATGTTATGGTAGAAACAACTATAATAACAGAGGGAATGTAGATACTCGTCAGTCCAATGAAGAGTTTAACAAGGAGACAAGGAAAAATTTGGAAGCAAGACACCAAGATAACTTGCAATTTTTGGAGCAGAGGCCCAATGATCCAGGTCCATCGGGAACACAACAATCCCGGGGGAATGGTAATGAAAAAAAAACTTCGAATTCACAGTAGAAGATAGAATTTTGAATACTTTCACTTCCAGAATTATTAAATGGCAAGCAGAGGATTATGATTTAATTCAACAGAATGACGAACGAAAAGAAATGGGTACAAGAATTAGAATGCCAATCATATCATGCGAAGTATTTGGTATGCCTGTCGATACTTTGATCGATACTGGGGCTATGCTTTGTCTGGTGAATGAGAAGCTTTATATTCTGTGGAAGCTCAAGGAGAATTTAGAGGAAATTCCAGTATCAGGAATTGAGATCCAAGGAATAATACCAAATAAAATATCTCTGTGTAAAACACAATTATACTTATGTATTACGATTGGAGGACATGATTTCCGACATGTATTTGTTGTAATGAAGGACATGGCTTTTGACATGATATTGGGAGCAGATTTCATTCAGAAATATCAAGCAGTGATAGATATGAAGACAGAGACGATTAGATTCAAGAATACCGAAGAGATTAACTTCGAGGGAAAAGAAGAGGAAGACATCGAGGGAGATGCTCAATGGTCTCTGATTTTTCATGAAGCTGAAGGAAGAGAAGTCTACACTGAGAAGGAGTCCCCAGAGCTAGGGAAGATTTTGGAAGAGTATCACGATATTTTTGACATTAAGCCTGGTGAAATTGAAGATTTTGAATATTGTGGAGGTAAACAATAATGGAAGCTATGAAGTAGCTAATACACGAACTGGTAACATCGTGGGAACTTATAATGCATCGAATTTGAAGATATATTATTCAAGAACCAGATGATTTAATGTGTAGATAGGAAAAATAAAAATTTTTCAATTTTTATTTTTTGCTAGGTGTGGGGTGGATGTGCCCAACTCTAGGAATGGGTATTCCAAGTTTCAGACACCTAGATATCAAGGGAAAGGCTGTAGCCGCTTTTGAAAGTTCAGATATTTGAATATCGCGCTACATTGCTTCGAGAAGCATTTAGAAGAATTTTACCGATAGTTGGATGTCAAGTGACGTAGCGAGTAATAGCAGAGGTGGAGGCTATTTATTGATTAAATAGTTAACTATGGAGTAGAGACTTGAGGCTGGGATCAGATTACTGGCACGGCCAAATGAAAGAGAATGCAATTAGTATCAAGTAAATCGGACCAGGGATTCAAGAGATATGAGGATTTCTAGATATCAGGCGATGACGCGTGACCCTGACCGTTTTGAATAAAAGCCAGCTGGAGGAGGCATGGTTAGCTCATTCTAACACAAGCACTTGGCAAGCAAGTTGCGTCTACGCTGAGCCAAGGCACATGGTTGCCGTATCTACGCAGAAGTTCTTTTCAAATCGTGATAGTCACGAAAAGTGCTGCGCAAACGAGTTGGAACTTAGTAAGTTTCTGGTGAGGAGAATCACTGAGGTGATTGATTTCTACAGACATTGGTGGAAATATTTATATTTCTAAAAGGACATATGCTAGACTTTGTCTAGAAAATAGTATTTTGTCACAGTCCAGTAGTAACTTAATACTTGGATGTTTAAATCCATTTCAAGTCAGTTTTCATTTTTGTAACTAGTTAACCACTTCGATCTGTCAGTACATTGAAGACTAGTCTATAACGGTGGCGTTCATTAGTCTACGCAAGGGAAACTGCAGGTTGCTTAGCGCATGGCAGATGGTGATATTAATAAACCATGCCCCGGGAACGATCTTCAGAACAGCCGTTAATTGCTTAGACTGTCAATGTTTTTCTTGTACTGATGAGATTACAGTGAGTTATGTTACAACTGACATATTTAAGAAGAGATCGCTTAGATCTGACCCTATTTCAACAAACTGTTATGGCTTTGATAGAAGCTCATATTAAAATGGAACCACAGTTTATTCAAACGTCGAAAGATACTACCACTATGTCTGACTAGACGATTTGTGGGTCTACAATGGCGGCCGATACAAGGATTATACGTGCTTGTCCGATAGGGCATGTCTATGGATAAATCTGGTATAGACCAGGTTTACTACACTTCAAGACCATCAAGAAATGTAAGCCACATTTGAATTATATTATGCCTAGCTAATTGGAACAAACAATTATTTTTCTGCAGATGACCAACACATTTCTTTCGTCGTATTTAAAGCTTGCAATGATTTACGCAAGACTTATTAGAGTTATTCTGAGCATTTTCAGCACTCAGAACAGTTTAGGATCGATGACCGAGCATTTCGAAGATTTATTTGAATTTTTCATATTTTAAGGAAACCACGGAAAACCCCGATGTAACTGTAAAAGTTAAATTTATTTTTGTTGAGGAATGGATATTTTTTCCATATTCGAAGGTTCGAACATGTGGATTCTCACATAATGAGATGATAATTAAACACATTTAAAATTATATAAATAATAATAATAATAATAATAATAATAATAATCCACTAATAATAATAATAATAATTTTCATAATTTTTCTAAATAATTCTTGGATATTATATTTTCTAATAATCATATGTATTGAGAAAGAGCCTATGAAGTAGTTTAAACATTTCTAGTTAGGAACAGGAGATTTTCCGAAGGAGAGTGGTTAGCGCAAGCCCGCATTCAACCAACATTTCAGTTCTGGTTGAACAGTTGATATTTGCATTGAGCAAAGTATATTTTTCATATAACACGGAGAGGCATGAAACGGGAAGCAATTGATATTTGTATCAAATAGGATATTTTTGTATTTATATAAAATCATGACGTAAATACACTTCGAAAGTGAAATAAAGATTTTCATAAGTATGGTAAATTCACGGGTTGAACTGAATGGTAAAATAAAATAAACTTGTAAGTTTATTAATCTTCCAATGTTGATAACAAGCAGAGGCTTGATTTATTGTATAAATTTTGGGAAGAAAATTTGTGTGTGGAGTAGTTGAAATGCCATTCCCAGGTGCGCATGTTAAGTCGCAGGAATGAAGGTTTTTTCGAGCATCAATAAAATAGCAGGTTCGATGGCTCAGGTTTATAGTAGGAGTATTGGAGCCACACATTTCGTCGTATGAATAACCCGAAGGTTATTTCTTTGAAACCATCAGTTCTTATTTCAACCTTGTTTGCAAATTCCATTTAGACTTTGATTTTGCTAGAACCCGGATTTGTCATGATAGTAGTTTATTCTTCTTCAGAGGAAGACCTTTGCCGTTGTTGTTGTAATATTGTGTTCTTACACAAATAATAGAATGGGCCACTGCCAATTAAAAATAATTCTTTAACCACGAATAATTTGAAGGATATTTTCAATCCTAGTGCCATGAGCTAAATGAATTCATTATAAAACTACAATTCTTATTTCCGCATTCTGTCGAAGAATTGCAAGTTGTGAAAATTGCTAGAAATGGCCATGAATATAAATATTTTTATAATATTGTTCCCAAGTGGAAAATCTAATAGTTGAATGGTTCAACCATTTATTGATCAAGTTGATGTTTCAGAAATCATGTATTTTGTTTGGAACTTGAAGTTCATAATCGAGTCACTTCTCGAATGTTTAATGTCAGAAGAACAATTAATTGTTGTTGTGCTTCGCACAGTTCTTCGATGCTATGCTCAAGGTCAAATACTTTTCAGCTGTTATTAATATGTATAAATAATTTGTGTTGCTACGATGATAATAATATTTTCGACGATATATTTTTGAAACTGGAAAAACAAGTGAAAGTTTAAGAAATTCTATAAACATTTATTCTACGAGTGTTAATATCATGTAAATTGTCAAACAGTGATCTATGTTATTTCCAGTATGGACAATTAATTTTGAACTGGAATTAAATATTAATAATTTTGGAACACAGTCCACAGGACTATTAATCGGACTTGTGTTTCCAAAAAGATTGTCAAATGTGTTTGGAAGATTTCTGTATATTGTGTGTAAATAAGTGTGTGGATCGCCACACGTGGATGCTGCTGCTTTGAGCATTCTTGCAGTCAGATTTTAACTTTAAAATAAACTGAGATAATTTTACCAGATGTGTTTCTCCCAATTAAATCTCCTTCTATCCTTATTGTTGCATTGAGCCAAAAATCAGCAAAGCATTTTTTTAATTTGATGTCGTTTTTGCGATTTGCTTTAACCCATCTGGCGCTCCGGGATATTTTGACTCTCGTGCTGACTGATTATTGGTAAAATGCATATGTGGTCGTGCGGACTCCGGTCTAAACGGGCACAGTACCACACCTGCACCTGAAAATCGCGTGACAAAATTCTAGTGTACCCCGTGACCCCGTTAAGCGCATTATAGCCTACGTATTGATGAATTTTACAGCTTAATTTGGTTCCGTGATAACCTTATAGCCGTTTGCAAACTTCACAGTAATGTAATAAATGGAATTGCATTGCGTCTTACAGAAATAGATGATCCTCTGAGAGTTTGTTGCCATGGTTACCAGCTTGCATTCTTTCATTAGATTATTAAATGAAATTAGTTTTCTGGGAATATCTCAAAAACTGTTGGTTTTAGGGCCTTAAAATGTGGTTTCTCACATCGTGGGGTTGAAAATAAGCTTTGTCTCGTCCTTCTACGCCTATTTCAGCATGTATTTTAAGGGGGTAGGCCCCCTTTTATGAGAGACACGGAGATGAGTTACATCAATGATTAGTCTGGCGCTTCTGATGGATATCTGTATCAAATTTTACATTGATCCACCCAGCCGTTTTCACGTTATAAAGACTCGAAGTTGTCCACAAACAGACAAACAAACAGACAGACAAAAATTTCATTTTTGGGCTCATCCGTCATAAAACAGTCTGAAACGCGCAAATAACGCAAATTTCCGTGGAAATTCAGAAAAAACAGACAAACTTTCATTTTTATATATAGAGAGATTACAACAAAAGGACTTAGTCATATATAGGGTAGGAGAATTAAAGCAGTTCTTCCTCCGAAAAAATTTACAGAAAGCAGAGCATTTCACCCCTGCTCTCCGGCAGGAGCATCGCCCTCTTGTCAATGTGATGTTCCGTCGTGGTACACGAGATGTCCAAAAGATCTCAAGCCCCTCACATATATTAAGCATTCAGTCCAACGGGCGAGATCACTAATGGAGATCCTTGGCCATGTGTTAGGCCCCCTTGACTTTTCATCGATCTCATCGTTCTATCGTCAAGTCTGTCCAAAGACCCGACCAAAATTTGTAGGATCGACGAATGGTGAAGTCTCCTCCTGTGAATAAACTAAATTCCCTCGGATCCATTTTCTGTCGCAGATCGTTCATGTCCTGCACATAGAGACGCGCACTCTTTGCATACAGGAAGTGTCCTGCCGAATGGAAGAAGGGATGCATGCTCTTTATGGTCTCGAGTTGGGGGTCCCAATCTCCCATCCTCTCATCTTGGATGAATTGTTTCATTAGTGTAGTCATTTTGCAGTATTGTAACCAAAGCTTTGATGCGTTTTTAGCCTATTTTCATTTTATATAAAAAAAAGGCTTATGAGATCACCTTTTGTCCGTCTGTCTGTCTGTCTGTCTGTGGGTGCGTGTGTGTGTGTGTGTCCGATAATAAATTCTAAACGGCTGGAGCAATTTCAATGAAACTCAGTAAGATCATAGCACTATTCTGGTCGACCCCGACCGTGCACTTCAAATTTTGTTGTGTCTCACCAATCCAACATGGCGGCTGTGCGAAATATTTCACCAGCATTCAGTATCTCCGAAACTGTTACCGATATCGCCCTGAACTCTTGTACGGTGATAAATGAAACTACTAGACGTTCGCCTATGAGACTTACAAAACCTGGTAACTACAAAACCAACATGGCGTCCAAGCGAAGTTGAGACTTTTAACTAGACTTTTCTCGCGATTCAACCATCCAAACGTAATGAAACATGGTACAGCAAATGTTTATATACATTGTAATGCACTGGCGTCTAATTTAGTTCAATTATTTACATAACCTCAAAATGGCGGCTGTGCGAAATATTACACATTTTAATAGACTTTTCTCGTGATTTGACCATCTTAGAGCAGTGAAATGTGGTACAGAAAATGATTATACAGATTGTAATGCACTGGCATCTAATTTAGTTCAATTGTTTACATAACCTTAAGATGGCGACAATGCCAAATTTTAAAATTAAGTTTTTAGTTATTGTGTCGTAATCATGCGATCGAAGTGAAAGTTTAAATAATGAAGCAACGCGATAATTTTCCTTTAATGGTACAGACCTCTATGGACTATACATATAACAATCCAAAATGGCTAGCATCCGAAATACTCTGACGGTTCTCAATATCTACGAATCTTTTACAGCAATCAAACTGATTTTCTTTATGTTCATAGAAGCTATGAACATAAGTTCACCTATATGACTTTCAGTAACTGGGTGAGCACACATCCAACATGGCGGCGACGCGAAGTATAAATATTAAAATGGACGTTTCTCGCGATTTAACCATCCGAGTGCAGTGAAACTTTGCACGTTAAATGCTTATACTAATGTTAATCCGCTGGAATCGAATTTATTTCAATTGTTTTCACAACCACAAGATGGCAGCTGTGCGAAATTTTAAAATCTGGTTTTTACTTCTTGTGTCCTAATCATGCGATTGAAGTCTGAATACCACACGTACACAATAATCTTCATGTAATAGTACATGAATAAAAATCCAACCTGGCGACCATCTGAAATATTTAGACGGTTCTCAATATCTACGAATCTATCGCAACAATCAAACTGAAATTTTGTATGTTGATAGAGGTAATTAACATGAGTAGGATGTATGGAAATAGGCTGTATAGTTCTTCATGGAACCACTTGTTTTTATCCAGTTGATCCATCGCAGTGCTGAATTTGGTAGACATGAGCTGATCAGTTTCATTTTCTGCATCATTTAGTAATACACGTCTTTCGCCTAATAGGAGGATTTCAATTTCCAGATGTTCCTCCTCAGTGAACTCTATTTGGTTGTTCACAATCAAGCAGACCAAAAGCGTAATTTGTGAGCATGTCAGCTCTCACCGCCCGTGAATACGCGTGCCCATTTAGCATTTTGGCCACACTGTTCTCAGCTTAAATTGTAGTGAGGGGTTCCTTTATTCCACTACCAACCATGATGGCGACAATATCCCCATAAACGACATTAACAGGTGGAACCCCGCCAGCCTCCCCTCCACATTGTTGAGCTGAGGATGCTCGCAGTTCTCTACGATATCTTACTAATTACTATATAACTACCCTCAAAATTATTATATACCTATTCTCGAAATTCGAAACTCGACACTTCGGCTCGATTAACGCTTTACATAGCTGCTCTGACAGTAGCAATAATTATCACAAAAACAGATTAGATTAGAAACGCTTTATTGCAATCAACATAACATAAATAAAAGTGCAGTGAGTTTTACTCAAAGAGTAGGTATTACATTGACTGCAATGGGCGGCATTATCGCTAAGAGCGATTTATTCAATAGACAACTGTGCAATATTGATAACAATTTACAGTAGAAGCTCTATTTCTTGAAAAAATCCGATTTCCTTATTAGCCTATTTTCAATTTTGAAAAAAATAGGCTTATGAGATCACCTTTTGTCCGTGTGTGTGTGTGCGTGTGTGTGTGTGTGTGTGTGTGTGTGTGTGAGGTGTCTGTGCCCCCCCCCCCCGCTAATAAAATCTAAACGGCCGGAGCGATTTCAATGAAACTCGGTAAGTTCATAGCACTATTCCCGGCGACCCCGACCGTGCCCTTCAAATTTTGTTACGTCTCACCAATCCAACATGGCGGCTGTGCGAAATATTTCACTAGCATTCAATATCTCCGAAACTATTCCCGATATCACCCTGTAATTCTTTACGGTGATAAAGGGAACTATTAGAAGTTCACCCATGTGACTTTTGAAAAACTGGTAACTACAAAACCAACAAGGCGGCCACGCGAATTCGTGACATTTAAATGGACGTTTCTCGCGATTTAACCAACCAAACGCAATAAAACGTGGTACAGTATATGTTTATACACATTGTAATGCACCAACATCTAACTTCGTTCAATTGTTTACATAACCACAAGATGGCGGATTTGCGAAGTATTTCACCGACATGCCATATCTCTGAAACTATTAGCGGTATCACGCTGAAATTTTGTACGGAGATAAAGGGCACTACTGGAAGTTCTTTAATAAGACTTTCAAAAACCGGTTAACTACAAAACGAACATGGCGACCAAGCGAATTTGAAAATTTTCAATAGACTTTTCTCGCGATTTAATGTTCCAAACGCAATGAAATCTGGTACAGGAAATGTTTATACACATTGTAATGCACTGGAGTCCAATTTAGTTCAATCGTTTAGATAACCTCAAAATGGCGGCTGTGCGAAATATTTGGCTGACATTCTATATCTCCGAAACTATTACAGATATCAACCTGAAATTTGGTACAGTGATAAAGGGTACTGATTCAAATTTATCTATGTAACTTTCTTAAACCTGTATAGTAAAAAACGAACATGGCGGCCAAGCGAATTTGAAACATTTTAATAGACTTTTCTCGTGATTTATCTCTCTGAGCGCAGTGAAATGTTGTACAGTAAATGATTTTACATATTGTAATGCACTGGCATCTAATTTAGTTCAATTGTTTACATAACCTCAAGATGGCGGCTGTGTGAAATTTTAAAATTAAGTTTTTATTTCTTGTGTCGTAATCATGCGATCGAAGTGAAAGTTTAAATAATGAACCTAGGCAATAATTGTCCTTGAATGGTACAAAATCAATGGCCTATACATATAACAATCCAAAATGGCGATCATCCGAAATATTTAGACCGTTCTGAATATCTATTAATCATTTAAAGCAATCAAACTGATTTTTTATGTTCATAGAGGCTATGAACATATGTTCACCTATAGGACTCTCAGAAACCTGGTGAGCACAAATCCAACATGGCGGCGACGCGAAGTATAAATATTTAAATGGACGTTTCTCGCGAATTAACTATCCGAGTGCAGTGAAACGTTGCACGTTAAATGCTTATACAAATGTTAATCCTAAGGCATCTAATTTATTTCAATTGTTTGCACAATCACAAGATGGCAGCTGTGCGAAATTTTAAAATCTCGTTTTTACTTCTGTTCTAATCATGCGATTGAAGTTTGAATACCACACGTACACAATAATCTTAATGTAACAGTACAAAAATAAAAATCCAACTTGGCGACCATCTGAAATATTTAGACGGTTCTCAATATCTACGGATCTATCACAACCTTCAAACTGAAATTTTTATGTTGATAGAGGCAATTAACATGACTAGGATATATGAAAATAGGCTGTATAGTTCTTCACGGAACTACTTGTTTTTATTTACTTGATAACATGAGAAATTGGTTCTAATGCGTTTTTGTATGCTTAAATTAAAGCTAAATAACAGCTCTACAACTTATATCCCACAAGTATCCTCGTAGAAGGAGTATTTTAGACGGTATTTTGTTCGAAAGACTACCTTACTACACATTTCTAACTTTCTGAAGAAAAAAAGGCCCATTTTTTGAAGTGTTGTATCTCGGGATCTATATGACATACAGAGCTGGCTGGGGTTACGCTCAAATTATGACTAATTGTGTCTTCTTTAATAGCGTCCTGGATGGCTTTGCCGTAGAATGCATAGTTTATTGCCAATATAGGCTCGTTGCATAATGTATTGTCAATAAGCCTATTACTATTATTTGTTATGTCAGTAACTTTCAACCTTAATTTAAAAGAAATATAGTGGGGGGGGAGGTACAATAGAAAACTAGTCATGACTTAGGGTCACAATTTCAAAACGTTTGAGAATCCCTGTCCTACAACTTAATCTATCATTCTGCAGTCTTGCCACATTTAAGCCGGTCTGCGCTCTCTGTGAAGTACAACTCCGCAGAGTCTGCATGCTTAACTATTCCATAAGCTATAAAAGTGTTGTCAGACAACTTGACGTACCATTAGTCACACACCCGAAACCGTCTCGCGATCTATTTAATGCTCAAGTGGAAGAAAGAAACGCTCCATCCCACACAGCTACTTGTGAAGTGACGTACAGTATTTTGACAAGCAGAACGGAGAAGATCATGTTCAGCGTCTCTTAGAAATACTGCACTTTGGTTTCAATTCATCTTACTCTCTGAGCTCCCATTGCTACCAAAGAGTGAAAGACATCCCATGACACACACTGCTGGACAAACACAATACAGGGTGTGACTGGGAAGTTACCTCAAACATAAGAATTGAAAGGAGACCGCCATCTAGACTCGAAAGGGAGTCCCCTGCATTCTGATCGGATGTGGTAAACTCCTTGCACAACGAAAAGATTGTATGCCTTCGAGAGCTTGGCAGTGATGTTTTGTATATGATGTTAATTGTTTAAGAGAGGGTTCTTTACTGCGATCTAGTTCTAGTTCCCAACCTCTTCTGGTTTCGTGATCCAGATGATCAATAACATGATTAGACAATATTACTTCTTCAAAAGGGATGCTTGTAAATTGCTGGAGAATGTTCAAATAAATTGTCTGAGAGCGTTGGCAGTTTCATTTTTAACTATAGCAATATTTAAGATTTCCCTAGCATGATTTGCTGCTATGAGTTTTTGTTTGGAAATCGGTTACACGAGTACCCAAGCTACACTGTTGTTGGTTTCAGTAATTGTAAGATTTTGAATGACTGCCCTTCCTGGACCTTGAACTGCTCCTAGTAAGTAATGCAACTTCTGAATGGGTGCTAAATTTGAATTTTCATGAACTAACAGTTTGGTCAATCTTCATATTTACAATTGAATGTGAATAATTTTATTGCTGGTAGCCTACTACCCGACCAGCGAATTGTTGCCGGTGGCGGAAATCGGAACTAATGCGCTCCGCCCAGCCACACGCCTGCGATGGACGTTATTTGTGTGCCTGATTCATGCTGGGCCGTGCGCTGTGCGGCGTGTTCTCATTGTAGCCTATGACTGTGCATGAGTCCCCCCTCCCCCTTGCCCCACAAGCCGCTCGCTGCAGCCATAACGAGGCGAGGTGACGTAATGTATACACAACAGCTGCGCTCTCCTTCTAGCGGTAACAATTCCCTGGTAGGGTAGTAAGTGATATTATGTTTTCATGAGAAGAAACTGCTTGAGTCCAAGCTCTGTGCACTTGCGGGGTGGTGATGTGGGAGGCAGGAAGAGAAAAACCTGTCAACAGCCCGCTGTGTTATCTGAAATTACTGTATATTCCAATATTGACAAAATAGGGCCGTTGCCTAAACCAGTGTGGTGTTGCAAATGAGTGAGTGACCGGCCAATGTAATTGGTTCTGTTACTACGCACGGACCAGGAACCCCCCACATCTCTCCTCATAGTCCACGATCCAAATTCCTCTCAGGTTCACAGAGTTTGGACTCGAGCAGTACCTACCACACTACTTGAATTTTCACCATGTTCAGACGATAACAATCCCTATATTTTAGCCTTCTAATTGTATACAGTGTCATCCACGTCATCTCTATCAGTTGTATGATCTACTTTTCTGTCTTCAACTTCAATTTTTGTTTCAATTAAATCATAATATGTATCCTCTAAATGTTACATATCTGGCCTTAATGTCTGCTATGTTTTGTGACGGATCTCAATTTTCTACTCAGGTTTTAATTCTTGAGACTAGTTCACTGCCTGAGTAATTTATTGGTTTGTTCGTCATCCATTGTTTAACACTGACTCACACAAATTAATTAAAGGGAAATTATTGAAAAGAATCTGACCTCAGTATGAAGTGACATGAAATGGGCCATGTCTGTCCAAATCCTTATCGACAGAGTTTATTGTGATAGCGGCTTCGGTGGCGTAGTTGATAGCATGCTGAACTGCTGTGCTCAAGGTAGCGGGTTCAAACCCGGCCGAAGTCGTCGGATTTCTTTAAGAGCGTTAAAATTCATTCAGTATGCCTTCCTTCGGAGGGGAAGTAAAGCCGGCGGTCCCATGTCATAGATTTATGTCATGTAAAAGATCCTTCCACAGACTTAACTTGTGTGAAGCTAAATTGTTAGGTTAGATTTCGTCGGAACGCTCTATCAAAGTTCCAACGTTCACCACTAGGTTTCATTGATATCTGGTAGCAAAAGTTGGAACTACTTGAAATTTAACGGAACTTGTAGCTCACCCTAAGGGTGTCCGCTGGAAGAAGCTACAGACTCAGGCGATCCGAACATGTCCTCGGACACTCCCGGCACTAAAATCCATACGATAAATAATAATAATAATAATAATAATAAATAAATAAATACATAAATTGTGATAGTAAAAGATATCTTAAGTCAATAAAATGTAATATATGGGTACACTGTACCGGTTTATGTTATACTATAACCTTCTTCAGCAGATACGATATGAATGAAGTTGCAATATTACATGTAAAGGATCTGATGATGATCGCTTGACGATCGAAACTGGTCATCCAAGAGCACTTATTAATCACATGTATTTTTCTTTTTCAGGATTAGGGAGTAATCCATCACAATTGGGTACAATAGTGTTGACCAACTGAAAAACATCAAACTTCGTTTACTATGGCAACACTGGAAATGGCTTCAAACACCATTTGGGTAGATTATTGGCTGAGGAATAACCTAACCACCAAGGGAAGATGATAAAGAAAAGGAGGTGGGCTTCGGACTGGAGAGAAAGGAGAGAGAAATAGGAGGAGAGTCCCACAAAAATTATAAATTTAACTTTAAATGCACTCAAAGGCGGTTGCCACTGCTAATCCGCTTTCTGATACCTAAAGTGGGTAAGGACCTGGTCGAAGCTGACGGAAAACGCAGCTAGGACTTGGGCGGTTTGCAAGAGAATGGCTTTAGTGTATTCCCTCTCAAGCTTATGCCTACTATGGGGAAGGGTGATGGTCTGGCAAGACAGAGAGTAATAGGCCTATTGTATGTCTGTTCAAAGGAGTTCGTTTTTGGACCAAAAATTCGAGGAATGCCAATAATTGGAATTGATTTTGATATTTCCAGTTTTCGAAGTTGTAGAGTTACTACAAAGCGTCCAAGCGTTTCCAAGAAGTATGGTAATAAAGGAATTATACGTTTGGGAATAATTTTGGTGAGTGCACCAATAGTTGCATTTGGAAATAGCTAAGCTTTTACCCAGCAAAGAGCCGACTAAAAGTTTAGGCAAAGAAAAACACTTATCTTTTGGAAAACCAACCATAAGTTTTTGGAGAGGATCTCCACAAGCAGGAAGCTGGCGTAGCGAGCTGTACTTGCCTCACTGGCCAGTTAGAATTAGCTATTAAAGCTAAGAGAGACTTTACCACGATCACCACTAAGAGTTCTTGCTCAAATGCAACGAGTGGTGAAAACCCTATCACGAGATTTATTTGCATTAACGAGGGCATGAACCTAGGAAGAGTCAGGGAAGACAGGATCTTGCCTAACCGTTGTATTAGAGAAATGATGAGTCAAAAAGGAAAGTTTGAATTTATTTAACAATGCAAAAAAGTCTAATAAATTTGACAAGTATATAGTTTCAATTTTTGTTAACAATTTGGGGTCGCAGACCTCCTAACATTTAAAGTTTGCTCCAGGCAATTAACAATTCTTTAGGTTTCAAACCTTTATATGTACTAAAATCTTTGTAAGATTTAAAAAAGACAAATGAAGTGATTAACGTTTAGACATTAAATCGAGTGCAAGGAATGTACTTTAAGAAATTTCCAAGTACCTATCTTAGAAAAAGTTACAACATCGAGAATAACAAAAAAGGAAAGCAGGTAGAATGGGAGAGAAGTTCCTATAACTTCTTATATTTTCGCTGAATTACTTTTATAATAGTTATACAAATTAGGACAGGTCACTTACTGTGAAACCTGAAGAGAAAGTCAAAAGGAAGGTTCTAGACTTCCTATGGTTAAGTAGGAATCACGAGACGAATAGGGCAAGTTTCCCTTTCGTGAGACCTAGAAATAACTCACTAATGAGTTGAAAGAATTGTATTCCCTAATTAGAAGGGAGAAACAATGTAAGTGTAAAACGTGTGCTAGACACGTATTTATGCAGAAGTTAATTAATGTTATATAAGAAAAAGGGGAGGGCACTTCTATAGAGTGACACCTCATTGGAAAAAGACTTAAAGTAATAACTTTATTATTATGGTTTGTTAGTAAAGGGTTTAGGAAAGATCAATTGGGATTGAGGATAAATGTTCATGGCCTTATTTATGGTAATCGGACGATCGCGACGCGGTAGAAATGTTGAACAAGCACTAGTTTTCATTATAGTCTGTTGGATGGATGAAAAATTCACTGTAGTAACACAAAAGTTTATGGCAAAGAAAGTTATTGCAATTGTGAAAAAAAAAACTGGTTGCACTAGGTAGGCGAGAGTCGATTGCTTGAGAAAGTTATAGATTGTCATTAAGTACACCAGAGAAAATCCAAACGGAGGAAGAAAAGTTAGCTATTGAGCGTTAAATAATAAGGAAGATCCTTTAGTTTGAGAAAATATTCACACATATGAGTGGAAAATACATGACGTCGTGACTGGTAGATTCTGGAAGGTTCCAGAGCAATCTTGACTAAAGAATGGGGCCAAAGTTATTCCAGCGGTGGAACGAGCAAAATATTTTATAGACAGCGGGTATTCGATAATATCCCATGTTGTGAGAAGATTTCTCATTTAATTAGCTTAAGAAAAGCTACTTTCTATTAAGGTTGGCTTAGACAGCCAAAAGCCCAACATTGTAAATCCCGCGAAGGATGATATTTCCCCAAAATATGGTAATCTCACACTGCCTATAAAATGATAGTTAAAGCATGTAGAATTAAAACCGATGAAGATGAGGTTAAAACCTGAAGTCTGTACTTATCTTTGCTGCATGGCGAAGGTGAAGTTCCCTTTGACGATTAAAGTTCCAACATGGCGTGAAATCTAAAGAACCCCTCTTTAGTTCAGGAGGCTGGCTCTAGTTGGGCCTTGACTGAGTCGACGGTCGACGTACAAGTGAGACCCACTCAGCGAAACGCCGAGGGACCAGGAAAGGGAAAAGAGTGGGGGTATGAGACAAAAGGAATACATATAAGCATAACCAACATAAAAAATTAAATGTTTTTCTTGATGAATGGTCTTCAAAGAGTTGATAGCAGACGATACTAGCGCAGAATGGTGAGTGAAAAAGTAGACGAAGTTCTCTTGATCACAGAGATGATAGCTGGCGATGGTGATGAGTTCTGGTGGCGAGATGGAAAAGGAAGTCCTCTTGTACAGGGAAGAATTGAGGAACTTCACAGATTCGCTGCTAGATGACGCTAGGTGAGTCATGGAAGATACATATCTAGAACAGACTCACAAATGACATAAGAGACATGACCACCAAAGAGAAACTAGGAGATCACTGTTGGTGTTTGAGAAAAAGGAAGAAATGAACAAGCAAAGAGTATTAAAAATATACTCTATCATACCGTGTATTCCAAGAATACACCACCATTATCACTGATACAACTGGGGATGGTGACAGGCAATTCACCCAGGCGACGGCCATCATGGGTCTAATTAAGGAAGGGATTTTGGAAGGAAATCGGCCGTGGAACTGTTGACAAGAAATTTCCCGGTATATACTGAACCCATCTGCAATTGGTTCAAGCATCGAATCCATATTTTATATGCAAAAAAGAGAGGAAATAATGCAGTCTGTAGAATGTATTGGAAAGATTTTAAGAAGGTGGGCTGTTATAATGTGATGCAAGAAAGGGTGACTACTAGTCATGCGGGAATGAGATCACGCTTGACGCATCTATAGGAGCTGGCGCATAGTTATTAATAGAACTAGAAAAAATTTCCACGACGAGTGAGGGAGAAGGAGTTTCGGAAATAGACCTTACTCAGCTATAAAACGGCAACCTTGCAACGACGCAAGAAGAGAAATAATTAAAATTAAGCCATTTGCAAGCATTTAATTAATGAAATGAACACATCATTGTTGATCATTCTGGAATAGAGATTTTTGTATGGGGAAAAATTTTATAATATTTACACAGGAAAGAATTGCATACGCGGCATTACGTCGATAGTTATTCCCCAGAGATGGGAGAGAGGAAAAATAAACCTCACCACCCACATATCTGAGGAGCCAAATTATTTGATATCTTGGAATTGTGTGATCGATTTTCATGATCAAAGAAACCTTTTTAAGTTTAGAACAAGAGCTTTCAAGAGATATATCGTTCAAAATTATACGACAATTATTTCAGAAGTTAGTGCTGGAGAAGAAGCGGACTTGATCTTTTTGCCGCAGATTTGGATATAAACCCTGGATGTGCCAGGAAGAGCATGCAGGCTTTACCAGACCGTGAGAGGTCGTGTTATGCTGTATCACAGACGAGCACCCCATACGTGAGTGGCCGTTCAGTATCGTCATTAGTATCGCCGTGTGAAGACACATCATAATCCTGTTATAAGAGTAATATCATCAAGCTTCAGACTTTATAAAGTTCACCAGTACAGTCAATGTTTAGGCTGTGGACTTAAGAAATTACCGGCGATAGGTACTCGAATATAATAGTTCAGTTAAAGAACCGACGCATCATAAGGTTTCGAAGTACCCAAGGACAGTGAAATACACAGTTCTATCTACGTTAAGTAAACAGATCAGGGTAGAACGAAATAGTAACGCCTAGTGTTCCTGAATTGAGGGAGCTAGAGCGAAGTACGATAAAATTTAGGAATCGAGGTTCCAGGCTTTGTCTAGGTGGGCAAATGAACAGTCAAACATTGGGGAGTACTCCAATAAGCCACGAATCAAAGTAACAGAAGATAATACAAGGAAATTACTAGGTCACCGATATACAAGTTCGAGCGATCAAAATAGTAATACATCAGGGACAGACTTTTATTAGACGAACAAGTTAGCGTCTAGCAAGATACGACATCGTACAGTAAATTTAAAGAAGCCGATAGTCAAACCCAGAATTAGAAGATCAGCCGTTCCAGTGAGGTTAGTTCGATCGAGACTTTCAATCATCTCATCAGAGTAGGAAGCCGACGTGCATATAGTGCAACCCTTGAAAACGGGGAAAATAAAGAAATCACGTTTGTAAGGCGAATAATTAACGCCAGAGTGATACAAATTTAATGTAATTTAAATATAGTGAAATTTTGAGTGTAATATATTTTTAGTGAAATTGTACTGTGTTTAAGTGAAAACGAAAACAAAATGGTATTCCTTATATTCAAAGTGATTAGGGTATTTATTTTATGTGCCGTTAGGAAAGTGTTATTGAGTGTGAATCTAACCATGAAAATGGCTTAAGAAGAAATTGGTGGGTGAAAATGTTCCATCGTTGGAGAATTCGGTCTGTGACCGCACAGTCGTGTGAGTATCAATTTCATTATTATGTGTTTTGGGAAGATTTGCGTATAATCCTCATGAGTGAGAGTAGGGATGTTTGATAACAGGTGAAAGAAAGATTGCGCGATCTGAACAATTAATTTGATGGAAATATAATAAATATGTGAAGTATTAATGAATCCCTTGTGGAAAATATTCAGTGGAATATCAGTTTAATGGTAAATGATGTAACTATGGTAAAGCAAGCGTAATAACACTAATAATTAGATAAATGAATTATGTGATGAATTTTATATTGAAAGTAGCAGGTTTAGGAGCTCCTTTAGATGAATTAATAAATGTTATGAATACAGGTTCTTTATGGCATAAATGATTATTGTTAATGGAGGCTAAGTAATCTATATTTTGAGTCGTAGATCAAAATTCGATTTGAATTTATTTGGTTCTTTGAAAGGCAACTTGGCTAATTTATGTATGAGCGCCATGTCATCCAGTTGAAGTAATTTGTCACGCTAGGAATGCGTTGAAATGCTCGGTAAAAGTAATTGTGAAGGACAGTTAATCGCGGTAATGAGCTGTTGTAAGTCCTCAAAGTTGTGATATTGATCACGAGGCATTGTATGTTGTATGTCGAAAAGAGTGCAATTTATGTTGTATTATGAGCGCTGGTTAAGGGCTAGGCCTTCCTTAAGTCGCTAATGTTGTAAGTCCTCAAAAGTTGGGATGTTGCTCCCGAGGCATTTTAAAGGATAGAACTCAGAGTCGTCCGTGTTGAAGCCCCTTAATTGGTTGTTTTATTGAATTTTCTTACCCGCTAATGAGGACACTTCATAATTATACATTACCGAAGCTAAATGAATAGGTCTGTAGAAACCTAATAGTTGTCTTGTGGTTAATTTGTATCGTAAGCCTTGCCATTCAGAGAAATGCATTTGAAACAGCTGTGTTTAAAGCTGAATAACCAGTCCCTTTTGTAGGCGAGACGGTAGTTTCTCCCTCCCTCCATGCAATAAATCAAGCCAAGTAGTTAAGACAGACCCTTACCCTCTTTTAGTGTGGTAGGCTAGGAACGGGCTGTCTGAGTCACAGTACACGGAAGTGTTTAAGATTATTTTAACGACCCGGTATTCGAACCGAGGTCCCTTTACATTCATTATTATCGCTTGCAGAGTTCAGATCGTTGCTTTCTTAAGATATAATTGTCTTGAAGACAAGATGATAAATCCCTAAATTTATTATTTAATGTTTCTGTGATTCACGAGTTTTTATGGAGACATTAAGATTCCGGGAGTAATCTTAAGTTTGACTTGCTCAGTAGTTTTCTATAGCTCGGGAATACGCAGATTTTTCCAATCACGGTAGTGAGTTGGTAGCTTGAGAGAGAGTGATGGTAACAGATGAACATTGTGAGAGCCCAAAATTAATTAATGGTTAGCCATACTTTGATATTATGATTAAAACCAGATATACTCATGTAAATATTAATAGACGTGTATTTAATGGTTAACACAGTGTATGTAAACTTTAACCGAGCCATTTGGAGCTCGTTATTTTAAAGAATTTGAATTGACACCATATGGGAGTGAAACTTAGTTTTGGTTTTGTTGGTTTTTGGAAAACCAGTAATCATTATTTGTATTTGTTTAATTTGAATTCCATGTTCAACTTTGGACAAGTGTGAAGTGTAGTGTCAGTATTTTTATTTGTTTAATTGTTGTAGCGCCATTTTTTGGATAATTAAATGTTTTGATAGTAGGATTTGATTTTGTTTATTTTTGGAAGTGTATCCTATGCTTAATCCAAAGTGTGTAAATCACAGAGTGGGAGAACAAACCATGAACCCCGATACTCCCGATTGAGCATTGCTGGCAAACTGTGATTTGCATATTTCATTGTTGAAACGGGCACATGGGGGCATAGAAGTAATGTGCTTGGATTAATGCTTTTAGGAACACTTAAGACTGTCATATCATATAAAGATAAAATAGTGATAGAATTAGCTACAAAATATAAAATTAACTGACCGCATTGGGACTCTGGAGACTCACACCGAGCAGCCCTAAATCACCCCCTACATACAATTTTCTTGGCGCCCAGTACGTAGGGATGAGTTTTCCTAGGGAAAACCCGAGTTTTTCTTGAAAAATCAAAATTTTCATTTTTTGAAAAATATGGTTTTCCAAAATTTTCGAATTTTAAGAAAATCACTTCCATAAAGGTGTTGATATTGTAATGAGTATTATACCAGACGGGTACGGTTTAGTAAACACCCATACTGAGGTTGAATTTGGGAAATTGGGACATAAGAGTTCGGGGTACCGTCTCTCATGCATGAACCGATGATGGGACAGAGTAGCCGACTATATTCTCTAAGATAGTAATATGTCATTGAGTGAGGAAATGCAGAGGCTCTTGGACGCCATGAAGGTGGACAGTAGTGAAAAGTTGGAGGCCATGAAGGCGGACAGTAGTGAAAAGTTGGAGGCCATGAAAAATAGATTCGAAACTATAGACAAGAAATTGGACCTCCAACAGAATGAAAATAAGAAGGACTTAGAATCCATAAATAAGAATTTAGAATCTATCAAAGCCGACAGTATAAACATGAATAAGGTACTGAAGGCTGAGATAGATATTATAAAGTCAGAGAATTCGGATAATTTTGCAGCACAATCCAAGGATTTGAAACATAAAGTAGGAAGTCTGGAAAATAAAAATGAAAATAGATTATTTTCATTTCAGGAGAAAATGATAGCTGATAATTCTCTGAAAAGTCAAGCCATGGAAAACGAATTAAGGGCCATGGAGACTAAAATTCAAAGTAATATAAATAAGAAAATAGAAGAGACAATGCATACAAAATTTCAAGGTTTTGACACTGAGTTTGGGAATAAGTTAAATGAGTTTAAAGGGGGAATCGCAAGTAAAATCAGAGAGGAAAACGAGGCACTTCAGGCAGGATTGCAATCCCAAATAAATACCTTAAAGGAAAGTACTGTAACATCCCAAACTGAATGTCGAGAACATTTTGAAAGTTTAAAGGGTAAATTTGGTTCTATGGAAACTCAATTAAATAATATGCAGGAAAGATGTAAGGAGAATGTAGACGAGTGTAAAAAGGAACTTGTAACCCAGACCCAAGGGGTGCAGAAAGAGTAAAAAAATCAGATAGAATCTAACATGAATCGTTGTCAAACATCCCGGGATGAGAGAAAAAAGTAGTCTCAATGAGCTAGGAAAAAGATTCGTAGGGGTCGAGGAAAAAGTAGGAGAACTCGAGAAGGAAGTCGGGATAGTTAAAGAAGACATTAAAGATATGAAAAGACAAAATCAAGCCGATGCGAACAGCATGAAAAACCAATTTGATCATTTACCGGGCAGGTAGATGAGAGCTGGAAGACGCACGAGAAAGGAATAAATGAGAGATTAAATGCCTACGAAACGAATCTCCAGGGAGAAAGAGAGGAACGAGATGAAGAACATAAGGAGAATACTCAGAAGATAGACGAAATAAGTAAGCGTATAAATGGGGTTCAGAAACCATAGAAACATTAAAGAGACAAGTAGGAAAAACAAATACTGAAGTAGACCAAGTTAAAGTCGACTTAACGGTATTGTATAAAAATCAAGGGAAAACTGAGGACAAGCTTAAGGAAATTAAGGGAGATATTGTCAAGGGACAAAAAGAAATGGAGAAAAATTAAGCGAGATTCAGGAAGACTTAGATACCAGAGGTGATGTCAAGCCAGAAATTATAGAAAATCTGGTCATGATCATCAAGAAAGAGGTAGAGGAACAATTAGCTGAAATAAGGGATAGTTTCAGGGAAGAGAAATATCAAATCAAACAAGAAGTTGAAAGCAGTAAGAAGAAACAGGAAAGATTTGAGAATGAAATTGGCTCACGGTTGGAAAGGACTGAACACACGAACAGTCAAATGGAGGTTCAACTCATGTCTCAAGAAGAGAGTGCCAGAAGAGAAAGAAAACTAGAATTTGAATGTCAGGATGAATTCCCGAAGGCAGGATGGGTAGATCCCCATGAACGAGGCACTAATCAAGATAGGGACTTAGGAGGGGAGAGCCCTTATAAGAACCCAGGATATCCGATGGCGATGTCAACCCCTTATATGAATCAAACAAATGGACAAATAATTAATATTATCAAGTCAAATGAGGATAGACCGGTTAAATTTACGGGTAATAATATGTCAATTACTCCTAAATACTGGCTGAAAGAGGTAGCAGAATACTTAAATGAAATGAAAGTTCCTCAGGATCGGAGACTGAGAGCAATTGAGAAGCTGTTGGCAGGTGATTGTCTCGCCTGGTTCAGGAGTTTTAGATATACGTTTGACACGGTGAAAAGTTTTAGAGAAGCTTTTCTGAAACGATATTGGGCAGCAGATGTACAAGAAAATCTGAGGCTAGATCTGTACTCTAGGAAATATAGTACGAATACCCCCACTAAATACTCAGAATTTTTCACCGCTCAGCTGTGTAAATTCCGTGAACTTGATATCGCCCCAGCTGAAAACGACCTGTGTGCCGCCATTGCAAGACAACTTCCATATGAGATACAAAGGTTGTTAATCTCATCCAAAGCCAGAAGTGCTGTGGAAGTGGAGAGCGTATTACGCCAGCTGGTTATGACGACTTCACACGTTACTCCCAGACATCAAAGACATACTGAGCAAGTACATATGGCCAGTAGTCAAGAGGACAGGGAGAAACCATCGACAAGAAATCAGTCAACTAGTACAGACACTCAAGGACTGGGTCGAGAATACGGACATCAGGAGCCTAGGGGAATACAGCCGTACCACAGAGGAGGATATCGAGGAAGAAATCCCAGAAATACAGGTTATAGGCAACAAGAAAACTGACCGTATAATAATAATCAAAGGCAGGACAACAGAAAGTGATGGGAAAATTATCCCAGAAGGAAAGTGTGGCCTGAAGACAGAAGCGATGAATATCGGGCTGAAATTGAAGAAAGATATCAGGAAAGTCTTCGTTATATGAATGAACGAACAGACGAACCTGAGACGCGAAGGAGTCCGTTGGAGTGAGGCAATGAAGAACCGAAAATCACCCGACCGACTGGATGGAGCTCAAAGTTTGGAGTTACAAGCCCAGTTGAAGAATGAGGGAAAAGGAAGCCTTCAAGATAAAAAACACCAAAATTAAATCATCAAAAGTGGAAACATACCAGGAGCTGGGAGTAGGTTGAGATTGTAAATTGGATAGCGAGGCCAGATGAGCTAATTAAAGGGGATGTGGAAGGAATCCCACGTATTAGAAGAGAATTACCTATCATAATGTTAAGGATAGAAAGATTACTGGTCAGAGCATTAATAGATACTGGATCAACTATAAGTTTGATAACGCAAAGCCTAATAAATGAATTAGAAACAAGAGGTCGTGTATTAAAAATTCCCACATCATGCGTGAAGATTAAGGGAATTATTCCTGAAAAATCTTTGACATGAAAATTTCAGGTGTACATTGACTTGATCATGGGTAACACTGAAATTTCACAATGCTTTTTCTGGTAAATCAATTACCATACAATATTATATTGGGTATTAATTTTATCCGTGAGAACAAGGTCATAATAGACCTAGCACAAAATTGCATTAGGATTCAAAGGGAGGATGTGGATGAGCAAAACATTATTTTACATGAACAAGATGCAAAACTAGAAGAAAAGGTTTGGCGTGTGGAAGAAATGACCGAGGAAGGTTGTAGGGACATAGAAAAGGTATTTGAAGTCCTAAAAATAGAACTTGAAGATAGTATGGAACCGAGTTTGAGACCAACCTGTCAGGGAAAATAGAGGAAGCTAAAGTTACCCTCAAAAACAAGGAAAATTTAAAGGAATTGCTATTAAATTACAGGGACGTATTTGATTCCAAGCCAGGAAAGATCCATAAATATAATACGCATTTCAAATAAATGATTGGGCACCGTTTAGACAGAAACCATACCCGGTTGCAGAAAAACATTACACACAAACAAAGAAAACACTGCAGGAGATGAGTGATGCAGGTGTAATAGAAAAGATGGCGACACCATATGTTAGTCCATTAGTAATTGTGAGTAAACCGGATGGCTCAGTAAGGGTGTGTTTGGATGCCAGGAATTTGAATGCTAAGATTATACCAGAACATGATTCGGCACCACCCGTAAAAGAAATACTGAGGAAATTTAAAGGCAAGAAGATTTTCACAAATATTGACATGACTTCTTCATATCATCATCTCGAACTTGAAGAGAAAAACAGTCTTTTAACTGGATTTCAGTTCGATCAACAAACGTATTGCTTCAAGAGATGTCCATTTGGCTTGAAGACAGCGGGATCAGCACTAATAAGAGCACTTGATCGCAACCTGTCAGAGGAAGTAAAGGATTG
Source organism: Meconema thalassinum (assembly GCA_946902985.2). Lineage (NCBI taxonomy): Eukaryota > Metazoa > Arthropoda > Insecta > Orthoptera > Tettigoniidae > Meconema > Meconema thalassinum. The sequence goes on from OX336390.1 coordinate 592,134,926, forward strand.
CACTATCCTTTATGTGGATGACATCTTGCCTACCTCGGAAAATGTAGAGGAACACTTGAAAAATTTAAAGAAATTATTGGAAGATTTGAGAAGGGCTAACTTCAAGATTAACTTGAAGAAATCGAACTTTTGTCAAAGACAAGTTACGTTTTTGGGGCACGTGATTGATAAAGATGGTGTCAAACCAAATCCATGCAAATTAGAATCGATAAGAAATTTTCCCAGGCCTTTGAAAGTGAAAAGCGTTCGCCAGTTTTTGGGATTGAATGGATTTTTCTCAGGACATTGTCCATCCTACACCAAAACTGTTGCACCACTGCAGGACCTTCTGAAGAAGGGTGGTAAGTGGAAATGGACGGAGGAAACGGAGAAAGCATTTATAGAGGCCAAGGAAATGCTCTTAAATTACGTGAAGCTAGGATATCCTGATTTTAATCAGAGATTTATAATACAGACGGATGCATCCCAGATCGGAATAGGGGCGATGCTGTATCAGGAAGACCCGGATAACCCTGAGAGGAAAAATTATCTAGCTTTCACGAGTCGAAGACTGAAACCAAACGAGAAAAATTATACAATCAGCGAGATCGAGCTGTTAGCGATATTGCATGCGTTGAAATTTTGGCGAAAGATTGTATATGGGTTTCCAGTCACATTAAGAACAGATAATAAAGCCTTAACCTTTTTGATGAAGACGGATTTATCCAGTCAAAGTTTGATGCGTTGGGCTTTATATATACAGCAGTTCGATGTAAACATAGAGTATTGCCCAGGGAAAGAAAATGTAGTTCCAGATTATTTAAGTAGACAGCCAGAGTCCACAGAAGAGGAAGTAATGGCTATTGATTTAGAAGACAGAGATCAGCGTACTTTGGATGAATTAAGAAGCATTGGTCAACGACAACGTGAAGATCCATGGATGAACATGCTCATATCTTTCTTAGAAGGGAGTTTCATAAGGGGAACACCTGCGTATACTGAAGCTAATAAGATAGCTCAAGATTATACTTTCTTTAATGGATTATTATATAAGTTTTCGGACTCTGACCATACTCGATTGAGGATCGTTATACCTGCTATTTTGCAGAGGAAAATGGTATGGTTAGCCCATAGATCGTTTGGACACATGGGAGTCGACAAAACAGTCTCGATGCTGAAAGAAGCATTTGTATGGCCGAGACTGAGAGAAACTGTAACGGATACGCTAAAGACATGTGACATATGTCAAAGGGTTAAGCCAAATGTGTTTTTGATGAGACAAAAGCCAATACCACTGTTGTCCGAGAGACCAGGTCAAATTATTTCTATTGACAACTTCGGACCTTTGCCAAAGGCCAGGAGGGGAAAAATACATATAATGGAGGCTATGGATGTCTTCACAAAAATGGTTGTTCTTGCTCCCATACAGAAGACTAGTACCAAACAGGTTTTAAAATGACTCAAAGAAAAAGTGATACCTATTCTGGTAAACCAGAGAATTTGTTATCGGATCACGGTAGTTGTTTTTCAAGTATAGAATTTAGACAGGAATTAGAGAGACTTGGAATACGTCAGATCCTGTAAAGCATTCGCCATTCTGAGGCAAATCCTGTAGAAAGAGTTATGAGGGAAACGGCCAAGTATCGTAGGATATATTGTGCCGAGGAAAATTGGAAATGGATAGGCATCCTCAACATCATCGAATTTTGCATAAATAATACGATACACGAATCTACGGGAGAGATATCAATAACTTTACATCGGAATGAGCAAGCAGAGATACCTTGGAGTCTGGTCATTCCTAGGCCAACAGACGCTCAGCCTGGAAGAGATGTACGAATTAGGAGAACCTTTGAGCATCTAAAAGCTCAAGCCGATAGAAGACAAAGGAGAAGCAGGCACAAAAGGTATCATCGACCACTACTAGCAGGAGAAATGGTGTTAGTGAAAAGACCAGCCATTTCGGATCCAGGGAACCGGGTGTACAAGAAATTCCAGAAAATGTACCACGGCCCGTATAGAATAATAAGGGATTTAAGGAATAATGCCTATAGAATTCGGCACTGTGAAACGAATCACGAAGTGACTATGAATTCAGCTAACCTGAAAGTATATTACCCTCCCGAAGACTTCGATGAAGCAAATGAACAAGCCCTGGTTATTGAACGAATTAGAAATGATGAATCCACTTTTGATACAAATAGGAGTGAGTTAGAACAAGAAAATAGAGATCAACCATTCAATTGAGAATGTGAACTAGAACAAACTTATTTGGAGCTAAAAGAGATAATTGAATTAATTGAAGAAGAAAATTTCAATAAAAGGAAGAAATGGAATTAAAGAAAGAAAAGGAAAGGAGAGAATCTTAAAGAACTTAGGAATTGGAAGTGTAGAAGAAAGAAATTTTGGAAAAATGCCATCTCGATACGAGATGAAGAAAAATGGAAAAAAAAACAGAGAAAGATACGGGTAGGAATCGACCTCACACGTAATGAAAGATGAAATTCTGTAGACTTTGAGTCCAGAAAACAGAAAAGGAATAACGGGGTAGGGCAAGACCGCACCCGTGGAGCCTTAAGGTGATGTAAATAAGTTAGTGGTTGGAAGAGAAGAAAGGAGACAGACAGGCAGAACGCCAGTCCCATGAAATAAAGAGAGAGAAAAAGTAGCCCGTCTGACACAGTTTTGGAGTGCACGCCAGACTGTGAGAAGGCAGAGAAATACTCGAACGAGACAAGCGATTTATGACCTTATGTGTGGACGTCCACTAAAAGGGAATGAATGAAGGGGACCCTGTTGAGACCACAACACGCCAGAGATAGGAAGAGCTTGTAAAAAGAAAACCAGAAGGTACTGCGAAGTGTTATGATGGCTTCGACTCTGAAAGAATAAGATTTTCTATGAAAAAACACTTAAATAAATTTCCTCAAAAATTCGAAAATTTATTTACCTTAGTGGGGGAGAATTTAACCCATCTGAAATTGGTTCAAGCGTCGAATCCATACTTTATATGCAAAAGAAGAGAGGAAATAATGCAGTCTGCGGAATGTATTGGAAAGATTTTAAGAAGGTGGGCGATTATAATGTGATGCAAGAACGGGTGACTACTAGTCATGCTGGCATGAGATCACGCTTGACGCATCGATAGGAGCTGGCGCATAGTAATTAATAGAACTAGAAAAACTTTCCACGACGAGTGAGGGAGAAGGAGTTTCGGAAATAGACCTTACTCAGCTATAAAACAGCAACCTTGCAATGACGCAAGAAGAGAAATAATTAAAATTAAGCCATTTGCAAGCATTTAATTAATGAAATGAACACATCATTGTTGATCATTCTGGAATAGAGATTTTTGTGTGGGGAAAAAGTTAATAATATTTGCACAGGAAGGAATTGCATACGCAGCAATATGTCGATAGTTATTCCCCGAGCCCAGAGATGGGAGAGAGGGAAAAATAAACCTCACCACCCACATATCTGAGGAGCCAAATTATTTTATATCTTGGAATTGTGTGATCGATTTTCATGATCAAAGAAACCATTTTACGTTTGGAACAAGAGCTTTCAAGAGATATATTTTTCAAAATTATACGACAATTACTTCAGAAGTTAGTGCTGGAGAAGAAGCGGACTTGATATTTTTGCCGCAGATTTGGATATAAACCCTGGATGTGCCCGGAAGAGCATGCAGTCTTTACCAGACCGTGAGAGGTCGTGTTACGCTGTATCGCAGACGAGCACCCCATATGGGAGTGGCCGTTCAGTATCGTCATTAGTATCGTCGTGTGAAAACTCATCAGAATCCTGTTATAGGAGTAATATCATCAAGCTTCAGACTTTATAAAGTTCACCAGTACAGTCAAAGTTTAGGCTGTGGACTTAAGAAATTACCGGCGATAGGTACTCGAATATAATAGTTCAGTTAAAGAACCGACGCATCATAAGGTTTCGAAGTACCCAAGGACAGTGAAATATACAGTTCTATCTACGTTAAGTAACCAGATTAGGGTAGAACGAAATAGTAACGCCTAGTGTTCCTGAATTGAGGGGGCTAGAGCGAAGTACGATAAAATTTAGGAATCGAGGTTCCAGGCTTTGTCTAGGTGGGCAAATGAACAGTCAAACATTGGGGAGTACTCCAATAAGCCACGAATCAAAGTAACAGAAAATAATACAAGGAAATTACTAGGTCACCGATATACAAGTTCGAGCGATCAAAATAGTAATACATCAGGGACAGACTTTTATTAGACGAACAAGTTAGCGTCTAGCAAGATACGACATCGTGCAGTAAAGTTAAAGAAGCCGATAGTCAAACCCAGAATTAGAAGATAAGCCGTTCCAGTGAGGTTAGTTCGATCGAGACTATCAATCATCTCATCAGAGTAGGAAGCCGACGTGCATATAGTGCAACCCTTGAAAACGGGAAAAATAAAGAAATCACGTTTGTAAGGCGAATAATTAACGCCAGAGTGATACAAATTTAATGTAATTTAAATATAGTGAAATTTTGAGTGTAATATATTTTTAGTGAAATTGTACTATGTTTAAGTGAAAACGAATATAAAGTGGTATTCCTTATATTCAAAGTGATTAGGGTATTTATTTTATGTGCCGTTAGGAAAGTGTTATTGAGTGTGAATCTAACCATGAAAATGGCTTAAGAAGAAATTGGTGGGTGAAAATGTTCCATCGTTGGAGAATTCGGTCTGTGACCGCACAGTCGTGTGAGTATCAATTTCATTATTATGTGTTTTGGGAAGATTTGCGTATAATCCTCATGAGTGAGAGTAGGGATGTTTGATAACAGGTGAAAGAAAGATTGCGCGATCTGAACAATTAATTTGATGGAAATATATAATAAATATGTGAAGTATTAATGAATCCCTTGTGGAAAATATTCAGTGGAATATCAGTTTAATGGTAAATGATATTACTATGGTAAAGCAAGCGTAATAATACTAATAATTAGATAAATGAATTATGTGATGAATTTTATATTGAAAGTAGCAGCTTTAGGAGCTCCTTTAGATGAATTAATAAATGCTGTGAATACATGTTCTTTATGGCATAAATGATTATTGTTAATGGAGGCTAAGTAATATATATTTTGAGACGTAGATCATAATTCGATTTGAATTTATTTGGTTCTTTGAAAGGCAACTTGGCTAATTTATGTATGAGTGCCATGTCGCGCAGTTGAAGTAATTTGTCACGCTAGGAATGCGTTGAAATGCTCGGTAAAAGTAATTGTGAGGGACAGTTAGTCGCGGTAATGAGCTGTTGTAAGTCCTCAAAGTTGTGATATTGATCACGAGGCATTGTATGTTGTATGTCGAAAAGGGTGCAATTTATGTTGTATTATGAGCGCTGGTTAAGGGCTAGGCCTTCCTTAAGTCGCTAATGTTGTAAGTCCTCAAAAGTTGGGATGTTGCTCCCGAGGCATTTTAAAGGATAGAACTCAGGGTCGTCCGTGTTGAAGCCCCTTAATTGGTTGTTTTATTGAATTTTCTTACCCGCTAATGAGGACACTTCATAATTATACATAACCGAAGCTAAATGAATAGGTCTGTAGAAACCTAATAGTTGTCTTGTGGTTAATTTGTATCGTAAGCCTTGCCATTCAGAGAAATGCATTTGAAACAGCTGTGTTTAAAGCTGAATAACCAGTCCCTTTTGTAGGCGAGACGGTAGTTTCTCCCTCCCTCCATGCAATAAATCAAGCCAAGTAGTTAAGACAGACCCTTACCCTCTTATAGTGTGGCAGGCTAGGAACGGGCTGTCTGAGTCACAGTACACGGAAGTGTTTAAGATTATTTTAACGACCCGGTATTCGAACCGAGGTCCCTTTACATTCATTATTATCACTTGCTGAGTTCAGATCGTTGCTTTCTTAAGATATAATTGTCTTGAAGACAAGATGATAAATCCCTAAATTTATTATTTAATGATTCAGTGATTCACGAGTCTTTATGGAGACATTAAGATTCCGGGAGTAATCTTAAGTTTGACTTGCTCAGTAGTTTTCTATAGCTCGGGAATACGCAGATTTTTCCAATCACGGTATTGAGTTGGTAGCTTGAGAGAGAGGGATGGTAACAGAATAACATTGTGAGAGCCCAAAATTAATTAATGGTTAGCCATACATTGATATTATGATTAAAACCAGATATACTCATGTAAATATTAATAGACGTGTATTTAATGGTTAACACAGTGTATGTAAACTTTACCGAGCCATTTGGAGCTCGTTATTTTAAAGAATTTGAATTGACACTATATGGGAGTGAAACTTAGTTGAAGTTTTGTTGGTTTTTGGAAAACCAGTAATCATTACTTGTAATTGTTTAATTTGAATTCCTTGTTCATCTTTGGACAAGTGTGAAGTGTAGTGTCAGTATTTTTATTTGTTTAATTGTTGTTTTGATAGTAGGATTTGATTTTGTTTATTTTTGGAAGTGTATCCTATGCTTAATCCAAAGTGTGCAAGTCACAGAATAGGAGAACAAACCATGAACCCCGATACTCCCGATTGAGCTTTGCTGGCAAACTGTGATTAGGATATGTCATTGTTCAAATGGGCACAATTACCTGGTGGTGAAATTGGGGAACCACGAAAGGCATTGTCAGATCGATTGAGGTGCGATTTGAACACACACTCTCCCGATGCCAGCGAGGCAAATGCCAGTGCGTTAGCGCTCTTAGCTACCGTGACCGGTCACTGTATATTATTAGGAAATGCCCGCAATATTAAGACTTTTTTTTTTGCATTCATGAGTCCTGAGTAATTACGTGAAATGTGGCTGTTAATATTGGCTAGCGAAATATTATATCTTGGATCAATTTGGCCAGTTACAGATCCGTGGAGAGCGATCGTGGGCTCTGGAACTAAGAATAGGCCTATCTCCGTATTTGAGCACCACCAGTGCCATCACACAAAATGTTCTCCTTTTCTCAAAATTAAAACGTTCAATAAAATATTGCTGGGTGAAATGAATATAGGCTTTAGAAATTTTCTCATTCGTCTTAATTGTTTTAAATTGTGTTTTCTGATTTTTTTTGATTTGTAGCATCTTTCCACTCGGTTGCTGGATATTTTTGTGGGAGTGATTTTGAAAAATTGGTCAGAAGTGGATCGGAACGATCTGGCCGGCAGTGGTGGATCGAACGGAAGTGTGCCCGCTGTCATTGGTGGATCGAACGGAAGTGTGCGTCTTACACAACAATGACATTACGAACAATGAGGAATGTATATGACATACAGTACCCGACAAGGTTCCTAAGATGCCGACTCCAGCTCGGGGTAATTGTCTGTTCGGTGTGGCTCTAACTTAACTTAAACACCCTAGGGATATCATCAAGGATCACAGGAGGCTTAACTTAAAATCAGTATGTCAGAGAACTCCTAATATAAAATAATTTATTCAAAAAATAGCATCTCCCACTTACTCCCATCCACAGACAATAAAACAACAAAAATGTACTCCCTTAAATTATTCTGAACACAAGCTAAGATTCTAACCAAACAAATCAAATTGTAAAAGATAAATGATAATCACACTGGCTGAAACCAGGAAAAGAAAAGACTCTAATTCACTGCAGTCCACTGCTTCAAGCTCAAAAATAAAATGTCAACAGACTTAATTTATCAAACTATGGTCTGAATAGTCCAGCCATTCTGTCAAAATGCGCACTCATGTTTACAATTACAAAATTGGTTTTTGGGGTTCGGACAGGCTCTCTCGTACAATCATCATTCTTTCTCACAAGAGTCCGAGGATGAAGGCAATAGGCTTATTCTAGGCCACAGGCATGTGTGCATGTTCTAACTTATAAAACAATTAACTCACTCATAGCTATAACTCTGCTAATTAAGGTAAACCAAACATACAAAATACATGAAGCATCAAATAAACACACCTCGGTGGCCTGTGCCCCGTGAATTTTAATAAACAAACAACTATAATGAATGCACTCAAAATGATATTGATATTACATGACATCACTTCCAGAAGCAGTAATAAAAGAAACAAGCCCTGGGAAGTTCGACTACTTTCTCTCAACAAAAGAAAACAACCATTCAAAGTGGTTTCCCGACCTTGTGACAGACACCCTCACACCACAACAAACCAGCTGGGTGAGCAACGACTTTCGCGACTCCCTCAGAATTCAGACGGCTGACCACAATCTTTATACCTGCTTTTCCGTATGACCTCCTTGGGCTAGAACTGTACAGTTACCTTTCCGACGGAGCTAAAGTGCAATCTCATCAGACAATGAATTCAATCATTTCATTTACCAATTACATCATCGTAGATTCGCGGGAATTACGCCTCCGCCATTAATTCACTTACCATTTATATCATCGTAGAACACGGGAATACCACCTCCGTCTTTAATTTCAGCTCAACCAAGGATCAACTCTCAACCTTTTCTAAATATTATATTGTCATCCAGCCATTCCATCTTACCTTCCTTTACCTTGGTGTGGTCATCAATACCTTACTTACGGTTCCTAAATGCTGTGTCACCACTGGTCTTGTCACAATGTCAAGCTATATCCCCCATGCTAGCTTTTACGTTATGGTCGTGCGTAAGCACAATCAACCCAATTATTCCCTTAAATGTGCATTCAGCAAAGTTACTGAAACCTTCCAACAAAACAAAATTAAACAAGATTTGATGCTCATATACGAATCCTATCTTATAAAAAACACACAAATAATCATAAATGACAAATATACACCAATTTACATAAAACATGCCTGCTGTGCCCAAAATACCTATTTTATCATAATTACTTATGATCGAGATAAACTTATCCGACTCCCATGAGGGGATGCGCTATGGCAAACATGCCCCATACAATATCTACTTATCTCGTATACATCATGATGGTGATGATCTGGTCCTTGATATCAGCCTTCTGGATCAATTGGTTCATCTTGCAAGGAGGAGAATTTTACACACGGTTTCCAAAAAAGTTCACCAAAGCAAAGGTCCACTGTGAATCATTATTATTATTACAATGCACGGTTCTCGCGTGTGGAGCTCCTAATTCCTAAAGCTATCATCAACTTACTCAATTCAGCCGATAGTTCATAGCTTCTATCTCAATGACTTTGATGCTAATAGCACGAGTGGCTATCCCTACCATACAACTGTTTTGCACTGTCAACGGTATGCACTTTCGCGATACTTGTTTCGATCCGCACTCGCGAATACTTAACGATATTCAAATGTCCCAAGATAGAACTGTTTATGCTTATAATTTTTTTTTAATTTCCGAATGCGACGAGTTTGGGCTCGCGCCTCTGCGGTGCTCAAAGTAGAACTGATTTCATTGCGTGTCCAGCTATTATTTATATGATTTGTCGAAGAAGTATCCGGAGTGGGGAGCTTTTATAATTTTATTCTATAATAACACTCGCATGAATATGCAAAGTAGATCATTCGCACGTCCTCATTTTCAATGTCTCCTGGCTGCTTTTAATCCAAAATTCAATCGCTGGATTCTTAGATAATGAGCTCCGTAATTTCCTTCATTGTTCCTTAATTTCGGCGGGATATTGGCGCGTCTCGCGTCCCTCGCTGCTATTGGTAGTTTCAAATCCGCCCCCTAATGTCGTTTTACTTCTGGCAAAAATCACAGAATGACTCAATTTAAATTTTGAAAATACTTCTGAGAGGCTGGGATTGTCCCCTATACGATGGTGTAATTCCTGTTTCTGCATTTTAATTACTGCTCCAATTTTTCTCAAATGGGCGGGGTTTATCTAGTAAGTGATCGTTGAAATTTTCGTACCTACCCGCTTGGTTGAATGACCGTTTCGCGTTGTCTAAGTCCATGTGGTTACCAGATGCTCGCCGTTCTCCTCCTTCCTCTATTGTCCGCGCTCGGTGAAAGTTGTAGAACAAGCACGTACGGGTCCCTCCTTTGTTATCCTCTAGTCTTCAAGCAATGTCTTTCTCACATCAGTTTTAAAACATGAATGAAATCTTGTTGAAATAAATATGTAAAATTTATGCAATCACAGATGCATAAAGGTTACAATACTGAACGGTAAACGCTCATGCGAATCCTGGTATCTATGAAATTGAGGAGATATCGCTGACCCAATGGTAGATTTCCGACGAAGGACTCAGCATTTGCTCTTTGTTATTCTTGTATTTATATCAGTGTCATTCGGTACTGTCTTTGACCGTCTTAGTAGAGCAAACGTGTATGTCAGCGCCGGATTATTATTATTATTATTAGCGTATGGCAAGGAAATTATATACATAATATATACAATATATACACAATAACAAAAAAAACATTGATTCACGTCAGGCATTAGAGTTATCCATTATAGGTGAATGTCCAACTTTTGAACCCACTGCAGTGCCTCCGCTGTTGGTGATACAAAGTCTTCCAATCTACCTGGATAAGCCCGTAGTTGAGACTCGCTTAAAATGTGGGGAATGGTCTGGCGAGAGGCTCCACAATCACATTCTGGAGAAGGTACAAAGTTCCACTTATAGAGTGAATCCCTGCACCTTCCATGACCTGTCCTGATCCTGTTCAGTCTGGACCAAGTTGCACGCGGTAGTTGGAATCCGTTAGCAATTTTTTCACCTCTAAAGATGTTATGTAGGGGCAAGTCAGTGGAGTTATTCCAGCGGCCTTTCCATTCCTCCAAAGCATCGAAGTTGGTGGATGTCTTCAGAGCTGCATCACAAAGAGGTGGATGTCGTGATTTCAATCTTTGGAGACTAAGAGCTGGTATGTCGCCTAGAACAGGTAGCAGAGAATTCTTGCAGATCTTGTTGTACTCTCGAACAAGAGCACTGGATCTTCGTAAGTCAGGTGGCATTATACCAGACAATAGTGGGAGCCAGTGGACTGGAGTTGGTCTGATGGTGCCAGATATAAGACGCATGCTGGTATTCAATTGTGGGTCAATATACTTCGTATACGGGCTATTAAGCCACACTGGAGCACAGTAGTCGGCAGTAGAGAAACCCAGTGCTAAGGCTGAAGAGCGCAGGATGTTCGCAGCAGATCCCCAAGTAGTACCAGTTAGCTTCTGAATAATATTGTTTCGGGTTTTCAGTTTCTTCGACAAGTTCAAAAGATGTTGCTTGAAGGATAAAGTCCGATCCAAGGTAACACCAAGATATTTCGGAAACCTATTGTGATTAAGTACTCTATTGGAAAAGGTAATATTTAGTTTGAAGTTAGCAAGCCGGTTACTCAAATGGAAGCAAGAGACCTCTGTCTTGGCTGCACTGGGTCTGAGTCTCCAGTTCCTGAAATATTCTGTCAGGGTGGATAAGTCCTTAATCAAAATGTCTTCAGTTTTCTCAATGATCTTGTGTTGTGTGGCCAGGGTCAAGTCATCAGCATAGCAGAACTTTCTGTATATTGTTTCTGGAAGATCAGAGATGTATAGATTAAACAGTAGTGGCGACAAAACTGATCCCTGGGGCAAACCATTATGCAGTTTTCTCACTGAGCTTTTCTTTTCACCTAAACAGACCTGAAATTTTCTGTCACTGAGCATGTTGTTGATAAGCTGTGCAATTGTTCTGCAGGGTATAGCTCTGAGTAATTTATAAATCAATCCTTCCTTCCATACGGTATCAAAGGCAGCAGTGAGATCCACAAAGATAGCAGATATTTTAAGCTTTTGCTGGAATCCGGCCTCAATGTAAGATGTTAATGAAAGTACTTGATCACAGCAGTTTCGGTTAGGTCTGAAGCCTGCCTGATCCACAGGAATGAGTTCTAAAATGGTTGACCCAATTCTGTTGTAGATAAGCCTTTCAAAGAGTTTGTAGCAACAGCTAAGGAGGGCTATGGGTCTGTAACTTTCAGGTATATTTGCAGGTTTTCCAGGCTTCAATATGGAAATGATTTTAGCTTTCTTGAAGTCGGGTGGGATTTGTCCAGTCTGGAGAATATCTGTGAAGAACTGTGCCATCCATCTCTGTGCATTGTTTCCCATATGTATGAGGAATTCTGGATGAATTCCATCGAAACCAGGTGCCTTGCCAGGTTTTAGTTCTTTGAGAGCCTCTTGAACATCAAAGGCTGTAAAGGGACGTGAATAGCTAGACATGCGAGGTGTTGATGATTTCAGAGCACGAAGCTGCTATCTAACATACTTCGTATGCTTCTTGTCAGATGGAGCTCGGGAAGTTGTTACAATATGGGAAGCTATTTGGTCTGGTGTCACCTGAGGTTGACTCTTTACTACTGGTGTACCTCCTCCTAGCCTTCTAAGAAGACCCCAGGCTTTTCTGCTAGAATGAGTGAAATCTAAGCTTTCGACTATTTCAACCCATCTTTGTCTTCGGCAGTCATCCAAGCTAGCCAGAAGTTTGTCAGCCGTTTCTGCATCTTTGTTTTGTTCGAAATTCTTAAACAATTCCTCACTCTCGGTATTCCAGCCAGGAATATATTCTTTCCGATAGCCCCTGGGCATACATTTCTTAGCAGTAGATATAACTGCGCCAACAAGACGTTGATAGCTTTGGTGATTTGGGGGAATCCAACGAATGCATTTATCAAGCTCCACAGAGAATGCAGACCAATCGGCTTTCTGGAAATTCCACCGGGGACGTGGCGTTGATCGTATAATGGGAACTGTGATACCAAATTCGAGTATTACTGGTCTATGCTGGCTATGAGGGAAATCTCCCATCACTTTGCGTGTAGTGTGTAATGGATTTCCATTTATATTGGAGCTGACAAAGCATAAATCTGGATTCGAATCTCTACCCCATGCAGCTGACCGAAAAGTTCCTTGATCTTTAGCGTCAAATACTAGATGGAGGTTGTTACTTTCTCACCAGTCCATTAATTTAAGTCCACAATCATCTGTTTTAGAATACTTCCAGAGTTCATGATGACTATTGAAATCCCCCACATAAATTGCAGGATGTTCTGCAGTTGGTACAACATATTGAGGCCATAAAATGCACGGTGGCTTGTAGATGTTGGCGATTGAGACATTATTCAGTCGAATGACAACCTGATGAACGTTTTCTTCTGTGCTTTGAGATAGTAGCTCAGCTTCTTTGATGTTATTACGGACATATGTGGCCACTCCATATGATTCATGGTAAGTTGCTCCTAGTGCCGTGTACCCAGCAATACGACCTCTAGTACGGAGTTGTTCTTCATTAGCAGCATGCGTCTCTTGAAGGACAACAACATCTATGTTGTTCTCTCTGAGCATTTTTGAGAGATAATCACACTTTGCTCTACTGATGCTTTCTATATTGAGTTGGAAAATGCGAATAGTGGGACCAATGTTTCTTGTTAAAGAGCTCTGAGAAGAGCTGTTTCCAAATGGTGTATTTGACATAATTTGATAGCCAGGAGATCCTATTGCCGTTGCTCGCTTAGCACCATCCGGGGGACACGTGCAGGGCAATGAGAAGCGGAATATCCCAGGTATTAAAAGCTTTCATAGTATTCCTACAGAACTGTTGATATCAGTATTTGTTGGTAAGTTCCCATTACATTCTCCTTTATACCTTTGCTGTGGAATGCTTCGAGCATACAATAGGATAGAGAGTGCGCCCGCTATGGTTCTACCGGCCGACCGTGGTGTAATGTTTTAAAAATTAAATAGATATCTCTAAGAAGATATAATCCGGGAGGGCGCCATTTCATAGGTTATACACTATGAAAAATATTTTAATATGCTGCACGAGAATACTCTTATCCCCAGACGTGACGTGTCTCCGACACCAACCAGGACACTACAGTAAACAAGGTAGATTAATATACGCAGTAACATAACCACAATTCATCGTAATGCCACTTACTATTTTGTAGTACCAAGGGATGTAAATATAAATTGTATCAATAGTGCCGTCACAACAAGATACAATTTCCAGTTTCATACCATCATTAAAATACTTATTTTATTCTGGTCTCCCTTCTTAGAACAACTTATTTTAGAAACTATCGTCATATAACCATTGCGATGCAATAAAGAAGACAGAATGATTCAATCTATAACTTCCTTCACGTTTATCTTTCATATGATGTGTTTAATACAATAGCTTTCATCAACGCCAATAACCTCTAAACTCCCTTCTTTTTTGTTTAACTCTCATTGTCTCTCTCTATCTCTGGAATTTTTTAGAGTAAGCACTCCTATTCTACCAGTTCAACTTACAACCACACAAGCGCTCCAACCTGCGCTAACCATTTCGCTTCCAAAAACTAGCAATCTAGTTCAACCTTTCACCACAATCGCAAAGAATGTGAAGCTAACCAAATACAGATATACGATTTCAGTAAATGTAACATTTCAGTGGGGCCAAAATAAAATCAGCTGATGTTGGGCAAAACAAAGTTGTCTCCCACTCGTCACAAATTGTTTAACATGTCTAAATGTTCAGACTATATCAAACTATAATAAATGTGTTAATGAAGCCTAATGAGTAGTACCAGACAGCAAAATATCCAGAATCTCTTATATAAAAACAAGTGTCCTGACTGACTGACTGATTCAATGACTCACTGACTCATCATCGCCCAGCAAAAACTATTAAAGTTAGAAACAAGAAATTTTGGGGATATGTTCGTGGTAAGTCGAAAACGCGCACTAAGGAAGGATTTTTGGATATTCAGGTTCTAAAGGGGTGTTAAGGGGGTAGACCTGCATTTCATTGAATAACAATATATCCCGATTGGTTTCATTGGGAGATGTGATACTCGGCATATACACTCATCCTTAAAAATAAGAAGACACATGTCTGAGGGTTTTTCGATGTGGTGTATATTATGAGGTGAAATGGGTGAAAAGTAGGGGTTGAAGGATTCCTAATGGAGCGTGTATCTCTTGAACGACATAGGCGAGGAGTTTGAAACTCAGCGGGAAAAAATCAGCTTAAAAAATAAGTAAATAGGTGTTTGACCGTTTTTTCATAAATCCAATATAAGGGGCCCATAGGGAGGGGTGAAATTCTGGGGAAAAAAAAACAGGAAAAAAGTGTCCTAACTGATTGACTGACAGACTCACTCATCAAACTCAGGGGGAAAAATCTGCTTAAAAATAAGTAAAATGGTGTTCGACAGTTTTTGTTTTTCATAAACACAATTTAAGGGGTTCATGGGGAGGGCTAAATTCTGAAAAAAGGAAATTGAGAGAAAAAGTCCTGACTCACTCACCATGGCCCAGCCAAAATTATTGAAGTTAGACACATGACATTTTGGGGAATATGATCATTGTATGTCAAAACCGTCCACTAAGGGAGGATTTTCGGATATTCAGGGGGTCTTAAGGGGGTTAAACCTGCATTTCATTGAATAACAATAATTCCCGATTGGTTTCATTGGGGGATGTGATACTCGGCATATAAACACATCATTAACAAGTAGTTCCGTGAAGAACAATACAGCCTATTTTCATATATCCTACTTATGTTAATTGCCACTATCAACATACACAATTTCGGTTTGATTGCTGTAATAGATTCGTAGATATTGAGAACCGACTAAATATTTCGGATGGTCGCCATGTTGGATTTTATATATGTAGGTCCTAGAGTTATGTACTGTTACATGCAGATTATTGTGAACGTGTAGTATTCAAACTTCAATCGCATAATTAGGACACAAGAAAAAACAAGGAGATTTAAAAAAAATTCACAGCTGCCATCTTGAGGTTTTGGAAACAATTGAAATAAATTAGATGCCAGTGGATTAACATTCGGATAAAGATTTACTG
Organism: Meconema thalassinum; assembly: GCA_946902985.2. NCBI lineage: Eukaryota > Metazoa > Arthropoda > Insecta > Orthoptera > Tettigoniidae > Meconema > Meconema thalassinum. Next base: position 592,150,639 of record OX336390.1, read on the forward strand.
TACCATGTTTCACTGCACGCGGATGGTTAAATTACGAGAAACGTCCATGTGAATATTTATAATTCGCGTCACCGCCATGTTGGATTTGTGATCACCAGGTTATTTAAAGTCCTATAGGTGAACTTAGCCCCTATGAACTTTAAAAAATTGCTAAAATAGATTCGTAGATATTCAGTATCGTCTAAATATTTCGGATGGTCGCCATGTTGGATTGTTAAATGTATAGGCCATAGAGTCATGTACCATTAAAGGAAAATTATTGCGTAGGTTCATTATTCAAACTTTCACTTCGATCGCATGACTACTTCACAAGAAATAAAAACTTCATTTTAAAATTCGCACTGCCGCCATCTTGTGATTATGTAAACAATTGAACGAAGTTAGATGTCGTTGCATTACAATGCATATGAACATATACTGTACCAAGTTTGGTTGGTCAAATCGCGAGAAACGTCTATTTAAAAGTCGCAAATTCGCTTGGCCGCCATGTTGGTTTTGTAGTTACCAGGTTTTCAAAGGTCACATAAGTGAACTTATAGTAGTTCCCTCTATCACCATAGAAAATGTCGGAGTAATATCGGTAATAGTTTCGGAGATATTGAATGCTGGTGAAATACTTCGCACAGCCGCCATGTTGGATTGGTGAGTCGTAACAAAATTTGATGAGCACGGTCGAGGTCGCCGGGAATAGTGCTATGAACTATGCTATTAGGGGACACACACACACGAATCACACACACACGCACACACACACGGACAAAAGGTGATCTCATAAGCCTATTTTTTCAACATTGAATATATGTGTCTGAGGGTTTTTCGATGTGGTGTATATTATGAGGTTATTTATTTATCGTATGGCTTTTCGCGTCGTGAGTGTCCGAGGACATGTTCGGCTCGCCTGAGTCTGTAGCTGCTTCCAGCGGATACCCTAAAGGGTGAGCTACAAGTTCCGTTCAATTTCAAGTAGTTCCAACTTTCGCCACCAGATATCAATGATACTTAGTGGCAAACGTTGGAACTTTGATAGAGCGTTCTGACGAAATCTAACCTAACAAATTTTGCTTTACACAAGTTTAGTCTGTGAAAGGATCTTTTACATGCCATAAATCTACGACATGGGACCACGGGCTTTACTTCCCCTCCGAAGGAAGGCATACTGAAGGATTTTTATCGCTCTTAAAAAATCCGATGACTTCGGCCGGGTTTGAACCCGCTATCTTGGGAACAGAAGATCAGCATGCTACCGACTACGCCACCGAAGCCGCTATATTATGAGGTGAAAGGGGTGAAAAGGATTCCTAACGGAGCGTGTATCTCTTAAACGACATGGGCGAGGAGTTTGAAACTCAGTGGCAAAAAAAAAAGATTAAAAGATAAGTAAATAGATATTCGATCGTTTTTTCCCCATAAATTCAATTTAAGGGGCCCATGGGGAGGGGTGAAATTCTGGGGTGGACCGGATAGAAAGCGTCCTAACTGATTGACTGACTCACTCACTCTTCAAACTCAGGGAGAGAAAACTGCTTAAAAATAAGTAAACAAGTGTTCGACAATTTATTTTTCATTAATCAAATTTAAGGGGTTCATGGTGAGGGGTCAAATTCTGTAAAAGAAAAAAAAAATGAAAGAAAATGTCCTGACTCACTCACTCATCATCGTCCAGCCAAAATTATTGAAGTTAGAAACATGCCTTTTTGGGATATGTTCGTTGTATGTCAAAACCGTACACTAAGGGAGGATTTTCGGATATTCAGGTTCTAAAGGTGTCTTAAGGGGGTTAAACCTGCATTTTATTGAATAACAATATCTCACGAGTGGTTTCATTTGTGAATGTGATACTCGGCATATAAACTAATCATTAAAAACAAGAAGTTCCGTGACGAACTAAAGAGCCTACTTTTCTTAAAATTTAAGAATCATGCCAATGATTAATCTATATTATGGATCTATCTAGAATGATGACAAAATTAAGTTGGTAATATCGAAATTTCTAATTACTTCGAAATACTGTATACCTGGCATAACGTTGCCTTATAGAGAACTACAGTTGGCAGCCCTGGTGACTGAATATATTCTTAGTTCCATCTCTTAAGGTACCGAATAGAAAATGTGGTTGAAGTCCAATGGATAGCATGGAGGTTACATGCAGTTAAACATTGGATCTAACAGCGCGCGTAAAATCATGTTGGCAACAATGACATACATGTATTGGTCAGAAATAATCTGAAATAATATGATCTATTGTTGTGTCAATTTTGAATGAAATCCATTAGTTAGTATAGAAGTTACATGCATTTTAAAATTGGACCTATCAGCAGGCTTAGAATCATGTTGGCAGCACTGGCGTAGGCCTATATTAGTTACTCCAAATTAATCTAGAATGCCAGGTACTATACGTGTGCAAAGTTTAGAGCTATTGGCTTGCATACTTTCTGATATATTGATATTAGGGTAACAAAAATAGAGACAGTATTTATTAACAGTTGGCAGCCCTGGTTACTCTTAAGAATCGGCATAGTCATATCTGTTATGATACACATAGCACACACAAAATTAGGTTGAAATCCAATTGATAGTATAGAAGTTACATGTATTTTAAGGTGGACCTCTCAGTAGGCTTAGAATCATGTTGGTAGCACTGACGTATATAACTTACTCCAAATTAATATTGAATGTCAGGTACTATACGTGTGCATAGTTTAAAGCTGTCGGTTTGCATACTTTCTGATATATGGGTATTTGGATTTAAAAAATTGAGAGCATTTATTAACAGTTGGCAGCCCTGGTGGCTCTTAAGAATAGGCTCAGTAATATATGTTTATGTACACATAGCACATACGAAATTTGGTTGAAATCCAATTGATAGTGTAGAAGTTATATGCATTTAAAATTTGGACCTATCAGCAGGCTGATACTCATTTTGGCAACACTGACATGTATGGCCTCCTGGAAATTAAACTGCAATATTATTATCTATATGTGTGCCAATTTTGAAATAGCTCCAATTCATACCTTCCAAGATATCCAACATGGAGCTCAAATTACAAATTGCGATTTTTCAGCAGTTGGTAGCACTGACATCATTTTCAAATATGGACGTGAGATATTCAGGTATAGATCCTTACTCCTACCAAATTTTGTTTCGATTGCTGCAGCCGTTTAGGAGTTGATAGGGGGGGACACACACACAGCCAGACCGACAGACAGAAGGAAAGACAGACAGACACACATTTGCCCGATCTCATAAGTCTACTTTTTCCTCATTTTTGCAAAATGTGAAAAGTAGGCTAATAAGCAGACATGTGTCAAAGGGTTTTTCGATGTGGTGTAACTTATAAGGTGAAAGGGGTGAAAAGTAGGGGTTGAAGGATTCCTAACGGAGCGTGTATCTCTTAAACGACATACGCGAGAAGTTTGAAACACAGCGAAAAAAAAACAGCTTAAAAATAAGTCAATCGGTGTTCGAGCGTTTATTCATAAATTCAATTTTAGGGGCCAATGGGGTGGGGTGAAATTCTAGAAAAACAAGAAGTTCCGTGACGAACTAAAGAGCCTACTTTTCATGCCAATGATTATTCTACAGTGTACGAACCTATCTAGAATAATGACGACATTAAATTGATAATATCGAAATGTCTAATTAGTTCGAAATATTCCTGGTATAATGTAGCCTAATAGAGCACTACAGTTGGCAGCCCTAGTGACTGAATATATCCTTAGTTCCATCTCTTAAGGTACAGAATACAAAATTTGGTTGAAGTCCAATGGACGTTACATGCAGTTAGACATTGGATCTATCAGCACGCGTAAAAGCATGTTGGCAACAATGTCATGCGTGTGCTGGTCAGAAATAATCGGAAATATTATATCTTGTTGTGCCAATTTTGGATGAAATCCATTTGTTGGTATAGAAGTTACATGTATTTTAAAATTGGACCTATCAGCAAGCATAGAATCATGTTGGCAGCAATGACATATTAATTACTCCAAATTAATCTAGAGTGTCAGGTGCTATACGTGTGCAAAGTATAGAGCTGTTGGCTTGCATACTTTCTGATATATTGATATTAGGGTAAAAAATATAGACAGCATTTATTAACAGTTGGCAGCCCTGATTGCTCTTAAGAATACTTAAAGTCATATTAGTTATGTTACACATAGCACATACGAAATATGGTTGAAATCCAAATGATAGTATAGAAGTTACATGTAATTAAAAATTGTTCCTATCAGCAGTCTTAGAATCATGTTGGTAGAACTGAAGTATATATGTAACTCCAAATTAATCTAAAATGTCAGGCACTATACGTGTGCATTGTTTAAAGCTGTCGGCTTGCATACTTTCAGATATATTGGTATTTGGATGAAGAAAATAGAGAGAGCAATTATTAACAGTTGGCAGCCCTGGAGGCTCTTAAGAATACACTCAGTCATATTTGATTATGTACACATATTACATACAAAATTTGGTTGAAATCCAATTAATAGCGTAGACGTTTTATGCATTTAAAATTGGACTTATCAGAAGGCTTAAAATTATGTTGGCAACACTGTCATTTATGGCCTCCTGGAAATTAAACTAATATAGTATTATCTACATGTGTACCAATTTTGGAATAGCTCCCATGCATAACTTCCAAGATATCCAACATGGAGCTCAAACTTCTAGTGCGTTTTTTCAGCAGTTGGTAGCACTGAAAACATTTTCAAATATGGATGTGAGATAATCCGGTATACATCTTTACTCACACTAAATTTGGTTTCGATTGCTGCAGCCGTTTAGGAGTTGATAGGGGGACACACACACACAGCCAGACAGACAGACAGACAGAAGGACAGACAGACAGACAGACAGACATTTTCCCGGATCGATCTCATAAGTCTACTTTTTACTCATTTTTGCAAAATGTGAAAAGTAGGCTAAAAAAGGAGAGAAAGTGTCCTGACTGACTGACTAACTCACTCACTCATCAAACTCAGGGAAAAAAGACAGCTTAAATATAAATTAATAGGTGTTCGAGCGTTTCTTCATGAATCCAATTTATGGGGCACAAGGGGAGGGCGTAAAATTCTGGTAAAAATAATTGAAAGAAAATGACCTGACTGACTCACTCACTCATCATCGCCCAGCGGAAACTATTGAAGTAGGAAACATTAAATTTTGGGAATATTTTCGTTCTATGTCGCAAACGCCAACTAATGAAGGATTTTTGTTTATTCGGGTTCTTAAGAGGTGTTAAGGGGGTAAAAGTGCATTTCATTGATTAACAATATCTCATGAGTTGTTTCTTTGAGGATGTGATATTCGACATATAAACTAAATATTAAAACAAGAAGTTCCGTGACGAACTAAAGAGCCTACTTTTCATGCCAATGAATATTCTACAGTATATGAACCTATCTAGAATAATGACGAAATTAAGTTGCTACTATCGAAATTTCTAATTAGTTCGAAATACTGTATACCTGGCATAATATAGCCTAATAGAGCACTACAGTTGGCAGCCATGATGACTGAATATATTCTTAGTTCCATCTCTTAAGGTACAGAATACAAAATTTGGTTGAAGTCCAATGAATAGCATGGACGTTACATGCAGTTAAACATTGGATCTAACAGCGCGCGTAAAATCATGTTGGCAACAATGTCAGAAATAATCTGAAATAATATGATCTATTGTTGTGCCAATTTTGAATGAAATCCATTAGTTAGTATAGAAGTTACATGCATTTTAAAATTGACCTATCGGCAGGCTTAGAATCATGTTGGCAGCACTGACGTATATTAGTTACTGCAAATTCATATAGAATACCAGGTACTATACGTGTGCAAAGTTTAGAGCTATTGGCTTGCATACTTTCTGATATATTGATATTAGGGTAACAAAAATAGGGACAGCACATATTAACAGTTGGCAGCCCTGGTTGCTCTTAATAATACGCATCGTCATATCTGTTATGGTACACATAGCACATACGAAATTTCGTTGAAATCCAAATGATAGTATGGAAGTTACATGTATTTAAAGTTGGAACTATCAGCAGGCATGGAATCATGTTGGTAGCACTGACGTATATACGTTACTTGAAATTAATATAGAATGTCAGGTACTATACGTGTGCATAGTTTAAAGCTGTCGGCTTGCATACTTTCTGATATATTGGCATTTGGATAAAATAAATTAGGAGCATTTATTAACAGTTGGCAGCCCTGGTGGGTCTTAAGAATACGCTCAGTCATATCTGGTTATATACACATACAACATACGAAATTTGGTTGAATTCCAATTGAAAGTGTAGAAGTTATATGCATTTAAAAATTGGACCTATCAGCAGGCTTATAACCATTTTGGCAACACTGCCATGTATGGTCTCCTGGAAATTAAACTGCAATATTATTATCTATACGTGTGCCAATTTTGAAATAGCTCCCATTCATACCTTCCAAGATATTCAACATGGAGCTCAAATTTGAATTGCGGTTTCTTAGCAGTTGGTAGCACTGACATCAGGTATAGATCTTTACTCGTACCAAATTTTGTTTCGATTGCTCCAGCCGTTTAGGAGTTGATATGGGACACACACACACAGCCAGACAGACAGACAGACAGACAGACAGACAGACAGAAGGACAGACAGACAGACACACATTTGCCCGATCTAATAAGTCTACTTTTTCCTCATTTTTGCAAAATGTGAAAAGTAGGCTAAAAAATAAGCAGACATAATTATGTCCAAGGGTTTATCGGTGTGGTGTATATTATAAGGTGAAAGGGGTGAAAATTGGGGGTTGAAGGATTCTTAACGGAGCATGTATCTCTTAAACGACATAGGCGAGAAGTTTGAAATTCAGCGAAAAAGAACAGCTTAAAATATATGTAAATAGGTGTTCGACTGTTTATTCATAAATCCAATTTAAGGGGCCTTTGGAGAGGGATGAAATTCTGGGGGGAAAATACAGGAAAGAAAGTGTTCTAACTGATTAACTCACTCACTCCTCAAACTCAGGGGGGAAGAACAGCTTAAAAATAAGTAAATAGGTGTTCGACCGGTTTTTTTTTTTCATAAATCCAATTTAAGGGGTTCATGAGAGTGGTGAAATTCTGAAAAATAAATGAAAGAAAATGTCCTGACCTACTCACCCACTCATCATCGCCCAGCCGAAATTATTGAAGTTAGAAACATGACATTTTGGGGTTATGTTCGTTGTATGTCGAAAACGTCCACTAAGGAAGGATTTTTGGATATTCGCTCATAATCCCCCAGGCAAACATATTGCAGTTAGAAACTTGAAATTTTGGGGATATGTTCGTTGTATGTCGAAAACGGCCACAAAGGATGGATTTTTGGATATTCATGTTCTGAAGGGGTGTAAAGGGGGTTAAAATTGCATTTCATTGATTAACAATATCTCACGAGTTGTTTGATTTGGGGATGTGATATTCGGTATATAAATTAATCAGTAAAGATAAGCAGACATATGTCTAAGGGTTTATCGATATGATGTATATTATGAGGTGAAAGGGGTGAAAATTGAGGGTTGAAAAATTCTGAACGGAGCGTGTATCTCATAAACGACATAAGCGAGAAGTTTGAAATTTAACGGATAAAATCCGCTTGAAAATAAGTAAATAGGTGTTGCACCGTTTTTTTTTCATAAATCGCATTTAACGGGTTCATGGGGAGGGGTGAAATTCTCAAAAATAAATGAAAGAAAATGTCTTGACTGACTCACTCACTCACCATCGCCCAGCCAAAACCATTGAATTTACAAACATGACATTTTGTGGATATGTTTGTTGTATGTCGAAAACGTCCACCAAGGAAAGATTTTTGGATATTCAGGTTCTAAAGGGGTGTTAAGGGGATAAACGTGCATTTTATTGAATAGCAATATCTCACGAGTGGTTTCATTTGGGGATGTGATACTTGGCATATAAAATAATCATTAAAAATAAGCTGACACGTGTCTAATGGTTTTTCGATGTGGTGTATATTATGAGTGAAAGGGGTGAAAAGTGGGGGTTGAAGGATTCCTAACGGAGTGTGCATCTCTTAAACGACATAGGCGAGGAGTTTGAAACTCAGAGGAAAACAATCAGCTTAATAAAAATATAAAAAAATAATTAAATAAATAGGTGTTCGACCGTTTTTTCATAAATCCAATTTCAGGGGCCCATCGGGAGGGGTGAAATTCTGGAAGAAAAACGTCCACTAAGGTAGGATTTTTGGATATTCACTCTAATCGACCAACCAAAGCTATTAATGTTAGAAGAATGATATTTTGGGGATAAGTTTATTGTGTGTCGAAAACGTCTACTAAGGAGGGATTTTCGAATACTCAGGTTCTAAAGGGGTGTTAACGGGGTTAAACCTGCATTTCATTGAATAACAATATGACACGGCTATGACGCAAGCGACGCCGCGGGTACCTGCTAGTTACATATATTTCCATGCTTAGAATATATTCTACCAATAATATGACGAATTAATTGACTTCACATATATTTCATCTCAATTTCATAGTAGGGTAACATGTCAGATGTTACACATCATATGAGACTACTGTAAGGCTCGTATCTTTTTAGCCTACTTTCGATTTTTGCAAAAAATGAAAGTAGACTTATGAGAACAACACAGGGCGAAAAAAGTGTGTCTGTCTGTGTGTGTGTATGTGTGTGTGTGAGTCTGTGTGTGTGTCTGTGTGTGTGTGAGTGTGTGTACTCTGAATGTGTGTCCCCCACTATCAATTCGAACACGGTGAATGCGAATTGAACGAAATTTGGTACGAAGGTAGCACTAGCAAAGGACACCTCAGTGTCATATTTTATATCGCCGCCATCTTGACGAAAACGTAATGGCGGCCACACAAATGTTCAAAGCTTAAATCAAATTACGACTAACCTAATCATCCGATCTCTACCAAATTTTGCAACAACATACCTTTATGGGGGGAGCATCCTTTGACCAAGCCAATAGGCCATAAGCGTAATAGTTTGCGGATGGCGGCCATCTTTGTGTGAAAATCGATTCCCCCTATTAATTCGAACACGGTGCAACCGAATGGAACGAAATTTGGTACAGAGGTAGTACTAACAAAAGGCACCTCAGTGTCATGTTTTATATCGCCGTCATCTTGACGGAAACGTAATGGCGGCCACACAAATGTTCAAAGCTTAAATCAAATTACGACTAACCTAATCATCCGATCTCTACCAAATTTTGCAACAACATACCTTTATAGGGGGAGCATCCTTTGACCAAACTAATAGGTCATCAGCGTAATAGTTTGCGGATGGCGGCCATCTTTGTGTGAAAATCGATTCCCCCTATTAATTCAAACACGGTGCAACCGAATGGAACGAAATTGGGTACAGAGGTAGTACTAACGAAAGGCACCTCAGTGTCATGTTTTATATCGCCGCCATCTTGACGGAAACGTAATGGCGGCCACATAAATGTTCAAAGCTTAAATCAAATTACGATTAACCTAATCATCCGATCTCTACCAAATTTTGCAACAACATACCTTTTTAGAGGAAGCATACTTTGACCAAATGACTAGGTCATTAGCCTAATAGTTTGCAGATGGCGGCCATCTTTGTGTGAAAATCAATTCCCCCTATTAATTCAAACACGGTGAAACTGAATGGAACGCAATTTGGTACAGAGGTAGCACTAGCAAAGGGCATCCCAGTGTCATGTTTCATATCACCGCCATATTGACAGAAACGTAATGGCGGCCACACAAATGTTCAAAGTTTAAGTTAAATTACGACTAACATAACCATCCGATCTCTACCAAACTTTGCAACAACATTTCTTTATGGAGGGAGCATGCTTTGACCAATCTAATAGGTTATTAGCCTAATAGTTTGCGGCAGGCGGCTATCTTTATGTCAAAATTGATTCCCCCTATTAATTCGAACACGGTGGAACAGAATGGAACGAAATTTGGTACAGAGGTAGCACTAGCAAAGGGCACCTCAGTGTCATGTTTTATATCGCCGCCATCTTGACTGAAACGTAATGGCGGCCACACGAATGTTCAAAGCTTAAATCAAATTACGATTAACCTAATCATCCGATCTCTACCAAATTTTGCAACTACATACCTTTATGGAGGGAGCATCCTGTGACCAATCTAATAGGCCATTATCCTAATAGTTTGCGGATGGCGGCCATCTTTGTGTGAAAATCGATTCCCCCTATTAATTCAAACACGGTGAAACAGAATGGAACGAAATTTGGTACAGAGATAGCACTAGCAAAGGGCATCTCAGTGTCATGATTTATATCGCCGCCATATTGACAGAAACGTAATGGCGGCCACACAAATGTTTAAAGCTTAAATCAAATTACGACTAACATAACCATCCGATCTCTACCAAACTTTGCAACAATATACCTTTATGGAGGGATCATCCTGTGACCAATCTAATATGCCATTAGCCTAATAGTTTGCGGATGGCGGCCATCTTTATGTCAAAATTGATTCCCCCTATTAATTCGAACACGGTGGAACCGAATGAACGAAATTTGGTACAGAGGTAGCACTAGCAAAGGGCACCTCAGTGTCATGTTTTATATCGCCGCCATCTTGACGGAAACGTAATGGCGGCCACACAAATGTTCAAAGCTTAAATCAAATTACGATTCGCCTAATCATCCGATCTCTAGCAAATTTAGCAACAACATACCTTTATGGAGGGAGCATCCTTCGACCAAACTAATAGGTCATCAGCCTGATATTTTGCGGATGGCGGCCATCTTTGTGTGAAAATCGATTCCCCTTATCAATTCGAACACGGTGAAACCGAATGGAACGACATTTGGTACAGAGGTAGCGCTAGCAAAGGGCACCTCAGTGTCATGTTTTATATCACCGCTATCTTGACGGAAACGTAATCGTGGCCACCCAAATGTTAACAGCTAAAATGTAATTACGACCAACCTAATAATCTAGTCTCTACCAAATTTTGCAACACCATATCTTTGTGTGGGAATCATATTCAGACCAAACTGCAAGAACATCAGCCCAATAGTTTGCAGATGGTGGCCAAGTATGTGTGCAAATCGATTCCCCCTATCAATTCAAACACGGTGAAACCGAATTGAACGAAATTTGGTACAGAGGTAGCACTAGCAAGGGGCACCTCATATTCATGTTTAATATCCCTATAGCACGTTGTATTTCATCAAGCTACTACAACCAAAATTCGATCATACTCCTTGAAAAGGACAAAGAGTTATAACAATACCCATGCATTTAGGAGAAATTAGGCTATATGTTCTTTAATGAACATCTTGTTTTTAAATATGTTGCCTCCATTTTTACATTATCTTCGGCATTGAAATTGAGTAAGACAATGTGCGTTTTAGATGTGTCAATAGTTGAAGCCGTGCGTGGATATCCGCCAAATTTTTCGCCATGCGGATATAGTTTGCATAACTGTGCGGATAGCGGGTAAGCTCCGGATAATGTTTGAAGTAAATTTGTGGATAGTTTTTGAATACAATCCGAACTTGTTGAATATCATTACTGGGACCCGGATGTTTATGACATATCGTATTTTTGCGTTATGTTTTTTCCATAACAAATGTAAGATAATGATTTAAGCTAAACTCATTCAAATTATATCATTAAGCATAATTAACACTGCGAACTTAAAAGGGATGCAATTCTGGCTGTATAACATTCATTTTAAACATAACATATGACTTACATAGCCCAGAGGAACGACTTTCACCTCAAATATGTTGCTTTAATACTTTATCCTTTTTCGAATTAAACATATTATTATAATGCCAGTAGATTCGGATAATAAACGTGCGGATGTGGGACGGATGCGGATAACGTTTTGTTTCTCATTGCAGGGCTCTATCTACAGTTGTGCATACTGTTATTAAAATTTTATTTAAGTATTCCTTATATATAACAGCCTAACAAAGATCCAATCGTCTTACCTGTTTGATATTTCCAATAGAAAATACATTGCTTTTTTCCAATATCAGTTTAGCTTTACCAGGAGAAGCATTCGATGGGGACCAAGGACAGGGGCGGTCCCAAGGGGGGGGGGGCAGGAATTGCATTTCAATAAATTGTGTAAATTATTATATTTATTTTCAGAAGAAACTGAATAATTAAACTTAATGGACTAAAATAAATTATCTCCTCGGTTCCCTTCAACTATTATTGGCCACAGAGTTCCTGCCCCGTTTACCCCTTCGTCGAGGCAGACCTGAGTTAACTTACTCAGATAATAAAGTGTTTTAGATAAAGTTATTGTGGCCGGCATGATCTGGCTTTTTTTACGATGCTCGTTCACCTGACAGCTAAAGTCTGAACTAGACAATTTTACTGTAATTGAGATGGATATAAATGAATCTCGAGTATATTTTCTAAGGATGTGCGATAGTGACATTTTAGATTCAAGATGATTCGAGACGAGATTTGATCAAATCTTGATATTCGAGCGAGATTGGTCGAGGTTTTGGAAAATCGCTTGAGATGCATACAAATGGGTTTATTCATTTTAAAAATCTTAAAGAAATATTCATAAAGAAAACTTCACTTTCTTGAAAACAGCCATTGACATTAGCCATGTGTCCTTACTTCTCTATAGAATGGAACCTCGCAGAGGCCGCGTGTCGAGAAAGCACTGGCACTAGCAGTAGCGTAGCGCCCAACTAGTTTGGCAAATTTACACTCACATATTTAATATTCATCATTACTTACACGAATTACAGAGTAGTTGCTGGAAGCACTGTCTTTCATTTTCCAAACACACGTTACACCGATGTAGGAAGGCTTGGCACACTCGCTGTAATTCATCATCACTGATATTTCGAATCAGTACTGTTATTTCGTTCTCGAGAGTTACGGAGTACGCGGATTGTTTCTATATAGGCCTACCTGTTGTTTGAGGATCCACCACAAGTAAAAATCGCGTGAAACTTACGAACACATTTATTGCAAGACTTCTTCTTGAGAAGATAAGTTTCCACTAGAAAAATTCATTGTTTTGTTCTATACTGAACCTAGTTCACGGGATACGAGATAGGCTACAGTACTTCACCACAAGTCTTACTTATCTCAAATAAGGTATCTTGCCAGCTGCGTATGTAAGCAATGCTATGACAGCCTCCGGTGCTTCCGGACACACTGTTTTGCTATCGGCACATGTTAGTTATCTGGCCGTAAACCATCGCGATCCGACCGCCGCGCGGCCCCGGCGAAATTCAATACTCTAGAGAAGGACCTCACTGTATAAGGTGTTCTATTATGAAAGCACAACAAACAATAAATTAAAGAATACAATTAAATAAAGAAAACTGATTTCTCTAAACAAAGTTTAAAGTAGCATATCCTCCTCTTTAGGCGTGACGACCCGTTTTCGGGTCATGCCTCCCCAGTTGCTCTCCTCAAACTTGTCGATCTCGCGCTGCAACTCTCCAATTCCGGATCTTGAGGATATGTGTTGAGTCCTGATGTACACCATCTTCCCATCTGTTACGCGGCCTTCCCACTGGCCTTCCTCCTCCAAAGTCTCCTAGGAATACCTTCTTTGGGATTCTATGTTCCTCCATCCTAATTAGATGACCTGCCCATTTAAGTCTCATAAATCGAATAGCATGCGACAGGGGTGCCTCCCCATACAGGGAATATAGTTCATAATTTTATATAATTCTCCATTCCCCTTGTACACATATGGGTCCATAAATTCTCCTCATGATTTTCCTTTCGAAGGGGCCGATCATCTCTACAGCTTTCTTTGGTAGGGTCCATGTTTCACTTCCATACATCACTATACCACGAATGAGAGTTTTGTATAGCATAACTTTAAGGTTTCGGTTTATATCTCTACTTCTGAACAGAGGTAATACTGCAAAGTTGCTCTATTGGCGGCTTGAATCCTCGCCTGTATTTCTACCATTTCCTCATTCCTCCTCAAGATATTTGAACTCATTCACCACTTCCACTTTAGATCCTTCAGGGACAAATTGATCATCTGTATACTGCCTTCTCCGAGCCTGCACCATTACTTTCGTCTTTTGTTCATTAATCTCAAGTCCAATCTCCTTGCCTTCTCTACTCAATCCTTCAAATGCTTCTTTAACTGTCCTTGTTGTCCTTCCCATCAGATTAATATCATCAGCATTTGAGCCGTTTTGTATAACAATGTTCCACAGGTGTCCACCCTTAACTTTCTAATCACTGATTCTAGTGCCAAGTTAAATGGGATTGGTGCTAAACCATCTCCTTGCTTCAATCCCTGGTTCACTTTGAAGAAGCTGCCAACTTCAGACTGAATTTTCACTCCGGCCATCGTATTCCTCACGGTTAGTTCCATCAGTCGCACCAACTTTTCTGGTATCTTAAATTCCCTTAATATTTCCATCAATTTATCCCAATCGATACAGTCATATTATGCTTGTTGAAAATCAATGAACAACTGTACCACGTCTATGCCCCGTTCCCAACACTTCTCCAATACTTGTTTCACAGTAAATATCTGATCAATAGTGGACCTTCCCTTCCTGGACCCGCCTGGTATTCTCCTAAAATCTCTTCCAGCAGGGGTTCTAGTCTCTTCTTCAGAATAGAGGTAAACAGCTTATATACTGTACATAACAATGTAATCCCCCTATAATTGCTACTCACCAACTTATCTCCTTTCTTGTGTATTGGGCATATAATGCTATAATTGCTACTCACCAACTTATCTCCTTTCTTGTGTATTGGGCATATAATGCCTTTACGCCAATCTTCAGGCATTTTCTTCTGTTTTCCACACACTCACGATTAAATCGTGTATAGCTTCTTGTAGTGTAGTTCCTCCGTATTTCCACAACTCAGCGGGAATCCATCATTACCTGGTGCTTTATTATTTTTTAATTGCTGTATTGCTCTTGCATAGACGGTTCTAAAGTAGCATATATTCATATTAATTAAGTAAAATGTATTATACACTACCAACCAGCCCCGGTTTCGCCCGGTATCTTCAACGGTTTACCCTGCGTAAGCTTAAAAGGCGCACGGACGGCAGGTTTTTATTCGGCTCGATTCACTGAAATCATTACTGCACGTCTTCCTTTGGCCATAAATGAATGTTTTTCTGCAGAATCTTTCCTCGAGAAATCCTTTACAGAATGGTGAAAACCGCTTCAAAATCCAATTCAGTACATCCGTTACATCCAATAATGGAGGTCTATGTTTTGTACTATGTAGAGATTATGTTGGCAAGTTTCTCGGTGATAACATTACTTCTAAAAATATGAAGTTAAATCTCCCTTCAAAATGGTACTACTTCATGAGGTATTTCTTGTTTTCAGCTATGAAAACATAGTCTTCCACAACCATTGGCTGGTGGAAGTCCTTCACAGAGCTACGGCACAACTCAGAACTCATTCAACCTTTAGAACGATCTCGCAACAATACAATACGACATTGACCACCACACACTACCGAATTCGTAAGAAAAAATGACTAAAAATCAATTCGTTTGGTGAAAACTTGGATATAAAAAAAGTCAATTTCAAGGGGAAAAAATGTTGGGAATTTAAGAAGGTTGGGAAAAGTCTCGATCGAAAGTCGATATTACGGCAATATTTTGGTCTATATTTAGAATCGCCGGCCCCGTGGTGTTGGGGTAGCGCGCCTGCCTCTCACCCGGAGGCCCCGGGCTCGATCCCTTGCTCCGTCAGGGATTTTAAAACTGACGTGAGGGTTGGAACGGGGTGCACTCAGCCTCGTGAGGACAATTGAGTAGCTGTTTGACAGTGAGACAGCGCCCCGATCACGAATACCAAGATTAACGGCCGAGGGGACCCGACGCGCTGATCACGCGTCACCCCAATATCTGCAGGCCAAATGGCTGGGCAGCGGTCGCTTGGTCGGCCTTAGCCCGTCATGGGCTGGATAGTGCCAGGGGTTGACTTTTTTGTTTGTTTGTTGTTGATATTTAGAATCTCGTCTCGATGTCGAATATTGATACATCGCACAGCCCAATATTCAAAGGGCATATTTTCAAGCGTAAGAGTTGATAATGATACTGCTGTTGGAACTCGAACCTGCCAGGTGGATCAACCCATTACACCATGACAGGAGTATATTACTCTCGGCCCTAGTCGGTTTTTAACACCACAAAGTGGATCCAGTCGACTACAGTAAAAGCGATCTTGTCGATGGTATTTCCATGCCTAGCTATCAATGTTAGCATGGTGAAGGATTGTTTCCGGTCAAAAGCATTTCGCTGGCAGTGGTTCCCTTTCCGCCATGCGTCACTGCCCTGGTTCCAGCAAGGCTAATCACTCGAGTCAAGCTTTAGCGACTGCTGTCACTCAAGTATTGCCAGACTGCTAATGGGAGAACATAAGTTGGCTGGTCGCCCAGTATCTGCAGCTGCCTATGGAACTTGCGTGCTGCTGCTTCCTAGGCTTGTGCTTTATGAAATGAATTGAGACACAAACCTTTTTTCCGTGTAGATCTCATGTCTACTCTCATTTTTAGCCTATTTTCAATTTAAAACAAGATGTTCAGTAAAGAACATATAGCCTACTTTCTCCTAAATGCATGGGTATTGTTATAACTCTTTGTCCTTTTCAAGGAGTATAATTGAATGTTGGTTGTAGTAGCTTGTTGAAATACAACTTGCTATAGGGATATTAAACATGAATATGAGGTGCCCTTTGCTAGTGCTACCTCTGTAAAAAAAAATCATTCAATTCGGTTTCACAGTGTTTGAATTGATCTGGGGAATGGATTTGCACACATACATGGCCGCTATTTGCAAACTATTGGGCTGATGACCTTGTAGTCAGTCATAAGATGCTTTCCACAAAAAGGCATGTTGTTGCAAAATCCGGTAGAGATCAAATTATTAGGATGGTCGAAATTTGATTTAAGCTTTTAACATTTGGGTGGCCGTCATTCCGTTTCCGTCAAGATGGCGGCGATATAAAACATGACCCTGAGGTGCATTTTGCTAGTGCTACCTCTGTACCAAATTTCGTTCAATTTGGTTTCACCGTGTTTGAATTGATAGGGGGAATCGATTTGCACACATACTTGGCCACCATCTGCAAACTATTGGGCTGATGATCTAGCAGTTTGGTCAGAATATGCTTCCCACATACAGATTTGTTGTTGCAAAATTTGGTAGAGATTAGATTATTAGGTTGGTCGTAATTACATTTTAGCCTTTAACATTTGGGTGGCCGCGATTACGTTTCCGTCAAGATGGCGGTGATATAAAACATGACACTGAGGTGGCCTTTTCTAGTGCTACCTCTGTACCAAATTTCGTTCCATTCGGTTTCACCGTGTTCGAATTAATAGGGGGAATCGATTTTCACACAAAGATGGCCGCCATCCGCAAAATATTAGGCTAATGACCTATTAGTTTGGTCAAAGGATGCTCCCTCCATAATGGTATGTTGATGCAAAATTTGGTAGAGATCGGATGATTAGGTTAATCGTAATTTGATTTAAGCTTTTAATATTTGTGTGGCCGCCATTACGTTTCCGTCAAGATGGCGGCGATATAAAACATGAAACTGAGGTGCCCTTTGCTAGTGCTACCTTGTACCAAATTTCATTCCATTCGGTTTCACCGTGTTCGAATTAATAGGGGTAATCGATTTTGACACAAAGATGGCCGCCATCCGCAAACTATTAGGCTAATGACCTATTAGATTTGTCAAAGGATGCTTCCTCCATAAATGTATGTTGTTGCAAAATTTGGTAGAGATCGGATAATTAGGTTAGTCGTAATTTGATTTAAGCTTTGAATATTTGTGTGGCCGCCATTACGTTTCCGTCAAGATGGCGGTGATATAAAACATGACACTGAGGTGCCCTTTGCTAGTGCTACCTCTGTACCAAACTTCATTCCATTCGGTTTCACCGTGTTCGAATTAATAGGGGTAATCGATTTTGACACAAAGATGGCCGCCATCCGCAAACTATTAGGCTAATGACCTATTAGATTTGTCAAAGGATGCCCCCTTCATAAAGGTATGTTGTTGCAAAATTTGGTAGAGATCGGATGATTAGGTTAGTCGTAATTTGATTTAAGCTTTGAACATTTGTGTGGCCGCCATTACGTTTCCGTCAAGATGGCGGCGATATAAAACATGACACTGAGGTGTCCTTTGCTAGTGCTACCTTTGTACCAAATTTCGTTCAATTTGCGCTCACCGTGTTCGAATTGATAGGGGGGGGACAGACATTCAGAGTCCACACACTCACACACACACACACACACAGACTCACACACATACACACACACAGACAGACACTCTTTTTTTCGCCCTGTAGTGATCTCATAAGTCTACTTTCATTTTTTGCAAAAATCGAAAGTAGGCTAAAAAATAGGCTTATGAGGTCACCTTTTGTTCGTGTGTGTGTGCGTATGTGTGTGTGTGATACGTCTGTGTGTCCCCCTCTAATAAAATCTAAACGGCTGGAGAGATTTCAATGAAACTCTGTAAGTTCATAGCTCTATTCCGGGCGATCCCGACCGAGCCCTTCAAATTTTGTTAGAGGGCGTGGTGGCTCAGCGGTCTAGCTGTATGCCTCTCACCAAGGCGGTCCGGGTTCGATTCCCGGTCGATGCAAGTGAGATTTTCGAAGTGAAATGCCATGTCCTGTGGTTCGGATTCCACGTAAAAAAGAGGTCCCGTGGCTCATGATCTCGAGATTACGGTCACGTTAAACTACAAGCTTCCTTCCTTCCTTCAAATTTTGTTACGTCTCACCAATCCAACATGGCGGCTAAGCGAAATATTTCACCAGCATTCAATATCTCCGAAACTCTCACCGATATCACCCTGGAATTTTGTATGGTGATAAAGTAAACTACTAGAAATTCACTTACGTGACCTTTGAAAACCTGGTAACTACAAAACCAACATGGCGGCCAAGCGAAGTTGCGACTTTTAAATGGACGTTTCTCGCGATTTAACCAACCAAACGCAATGAAACTTGGCACAGTATATGTTTATATACATTGTAATAAACCGACATCTAACTTCGTTCAATTGTTTACATAACCTCAAAATGGCGGCTGTGCGAAATAATTCACAGGCATTCAATATCTCCGAAACTATTTATGATATCAACCTGAAATTTAGTACGGTGATAAAGAGCACTGCTACAAGTTTTTCTACGTAACATTCAAAAACCTGTAAACTACGAAACGAACATGGCGGCCAAGCGAAGTTGACACATTCTAATACATTTTTCTCGTGATTTATTCATATGAGCGCAATGAAATGTTTTACAGTTAATGATTATACATATTGTCATTCACTGGCATCTAATTTAGTTCAATTGTTTACATAAACTGAAGATGGCGGCTGTGCGAAATTTTAAAATTAAGTTTTTATTCTTGTGTCGTAATCATGCGATCGAAGTGAAAGTTTGAATAATGAAGCTACGCAATAATTTTCCTTTAAAGGTACATAACTCTATGGCCTATACATATAACAATCCAAAATGGCGAGCATCCGAAATATTTTGACGGTTCTCAATATCGAAGAATCTTTTCCAGCAATCAAACTGATTTTTAGCCTACTTTTCACATTTTGCAAAAATGAGGAAAATGTAGACCTATGAGATCGGGCAAATGTGTGTCTGTCTGTCTGTCCTTCTGTCTGTCTGTCTGTCTGTCTGTCTGTCTGTCCTTCTGTCTCTCTGTCTGGCTGGCTGTGTGTGTGTGTCCCCCTATCAACTCCTAAACGGCTGGAGCAATCGAAACAAAATTTCGTAGGAGTAAAGATCAATACCTGAATATCTCACGGCCATATTTGGAAATGATGTCAGTGCTACCAACTGCTGAAAAATCGCAATTGAAATTTGAGCTCCATGTTGGATATCTTGGAAGGTATGAATGGGAGCTATTTCCAAACTGGCACACGTATAGATAATAATATTGCAGTTTAATTTCCAGGAGGCCATACATGGCAGTGTTGCCAAAATGATTATAAGGCTGCTGATAGGTCCAATTTTTAAATGCATGTAACTTCTACACTATCAATTGGAATTAAACCAAATTTCGTATGTGCTATGTGTACATAAACAGGTATGACAGCGTATTCCTAAGGGCCTCCAGGGCTGCCAACTGTAAATAAATGCTCTCAATTTTTTAAATCCAAATACCCATATATCAGAAAGTATGCAAGCCGACAGCTTTAAACTATGCACACGTATAGTACCTGGCATTCTATATTAATTTGGAGTAACTTATATACGTCAGTGCTACCAACATGATTCTAAGCCTGCTGAGAGGTCCAACTTTAAATACATGTAACTTCTATACTATCATTTGGATTTCAACCAAATTTCGTGTGTGCTATGTGTACCATAACAGATATGACTATGACGATTCTTAAGAGTAACCAGGGCTGCCAACTGTTAATAAATGCTGTCTCTATTTTTGTTACCCTAATATCAATATATCAGAAAGTATGCAAGCCATTAGCTCTAAACTTTGCACACGTATAGTACCTGGCATTCTAGATTAATTTGGAGTAACTAATATAGGCCTACGCCAGTGCTGCCAACATGATTCTAAGCCTGCTGATAGGTCCAATTTTTAAATACATGTAACTTCTATACTAACTAATGGATTTCATTCAAAATTGACACAACAATAGATCATATTATTTCAGATTATTTCTGACCAATACATGTATGTCATTGTTGCCAACATGATTTTACGTGCGCTGTTAGATCCAATGTTTAACTGCAAGTAACGTCCATGCTATCCATTGGACTTCAACCAATTTTTGAATTCTGTACCTTAAGAGATGGAACTAACAATATATTCAGTCACCAGGGCTGCCAACTGTAGTTCTCTATTAGGCTACATTATGCCAGGTATACAGTATTTCGAACTAGTTAGAAACTTCGCTATTACCAACTTAATTTCGTCATTTTTCTAGATCCATATAGATTAAACATTGGCTTGAATATTAAATTTTAAGAAAAGTAGGCTCTTTAGTTCGTCACGGAACTTCTTGTTTAATGTTCATTGAGGCTATGAACATAAGTTCACATATATGACTTTCAGTAACCTGGTGAGCACAAATCCAACAAGGCGGCGACGCGAAGTATAAATATTTAAATGGACTTTTTTCGCGATTTAACCATCTGAGTGCAGTGAAACTTTGCACGTTAATGCTTATACAAATGTTAATCTACTGGTATCTAATTTATTTCAATTTTTTTTCATAACCACAAGATGGCAGCTGTGCGAAATTTTAAAATCTTGTTTTTACTTCTTGTGTCCTAATCATGCGATAGAAGTCTGAAAACCACACGTACACAATAATCTTCATGTAATAGTACATAAATAAAAATCCAACCTGGCTACCATCTGCAATATTTAGTCGGTTCTCAGTATCTACGAATCTAACATAGCAATCAAACTGAAATTTTGTATGTTGATAGAGGCAATTGATATGAGTAGGATATATGAAAATAGGCTGTATAGTTCTTCACGGAACTACTTTTTTTTTTTTCAAAATAGAAAGTAGGCTGAAATTCGACACATAAAAAATATTTTTTTTATTGTTGTACATAAGTGTAATACACCTTAGGTACATACCAGCGAAACCTAAAACATCATTAAGTAAACTGGATTTGATAATGTTCACCTGGCGAAAGAAATATATCCTTAATTTCGAGAAGTGTCAAAAGGGTATAATTAATACATGTTTACTAGATTGCGAAGGCTGAACTAAAAATTACAATTAATATTCAGCAATTATAGAATACTTATATTTTGGGTATAAATCTGACAAAATAACATAAATAAACAAAGACGATGAAGAAGGCAAATCTTGTAGTTTTCAAGACAAACAGCTATCACTGATGTTTTAATGTGGGTTAATTAAAGCACTTTAAGGCCAGAAACTCGACTTAGACACTCGCCTTGAATAAGTTCCTCTCCAGGGATTAAACGAAGATTTCAATAAATATAGGGTAGCGGCGCCAACTTCATGTGGGGGAAAGTACGAGGATAGTATAGGCATCAGGAGAAGTGAGCTAACACCACTTTCACAATGTGGGCACTAAAGGAAGCGAGAATGCCGGGAGAAAATTGCATTCAAAGCAGATAACTTAACGTGAAGACAGTATAGTCCTAAGTAACCTAATATTAAGGGAGAATGCACTTAGCGTTATCCAGGCGTAAAATAAATGGAAGAACTTAACAAGCAAACTCTTGAGAAGGTAATTAAAGGACCTTAATTTAAGGGAATCGTAAAAGTTGAATAAATAGCGTTATTTCAACCCCTCTCCTGCAGAAACTTAAGTTAAACATGGCGCATTCTCCTCCCCTAAAGATGTGCAGTATTTATTCCTCTACTCAGATCCTGAAAACGGATCGTTATGTATAGGGTAGTCAAAAAGCCCTACCACTGTTTAACATACCCATCGATCTATTCATTCAACCCATACTTGTATGTTATCGGTGCTGGTTTCAATGGGTAAGTTTAACATACCAGCAGGTTATTAAAACAAGCTCTTCCGTTAAAAAATTAAACAGCCCACTCTGCATGACTATCAGGAATTAATATTACCGTACAAACTCGTTCACTGCAACGTTCTAAGCCAAATATTTCAGTCTAAAAGTCAGCTTTAATAGCAGAGAAGTTTCGGGTTTAATCCATACTATGTCCGATGCATTTATTGGTGTTTAAATGCAACAGCATCTTGTTCATATATATTCATCGTGATGTTAACGAACCTTCCGTGAGCAAAATCGGTCATCATGCCATCTGTAAATTCTGCAGCTCTTAAATAAAACGTTAAATGGTGATGTTAACAATAAATTACAAAGAAATGGTTAATATTTTTAGTCAGGCAGGATACACCTCGTGTATCAACACTGATGATTAATTACATATAGCTCCATTTGAGATTTATAAAAGTACCCTTGACATTTCAATTATACAGGGTCTTTCATATAAAATGAGAGCGCCAAGCGGCGGCTTTGTTAACCGCTGCTGCGGTCACCTTGGCCGAGCTTGTGGCGCGCCAAGGCCCCCTGCTTTAAGCGTGTGTACAATCCTATATGATGCAGCGGCCTTGCTAGCGTGTGTACAATGCTGAAATCTTACTTTAGTTAGTTAGTTAGTTAGTTAGTTATTGTTGATGATTTATTTGGAGACCGTTCAAGATTCTCGCCAATTTTATCTAGCTCATCCTCTGTTAAAACTGTTCGCGTGCGGGCATGTTTTTTTTAGAGCACTGAGCCAGTAGTGTGAAACTTATTTGCAATTACGTGAATCTGTGCTAGTGAAGGTGGCACTTCATCAGGAAATTGCTGAACAAATGCATCGCGTACCCGCCGAGCCGACTCGTAATTAAAATAAGTTTTACATAAAACAAGATGTTCAGTAAAGAACATATAGCCTACTTTCTCCTAAATGTATGAGTATAGTTATAACTCGTTATTATCAAAGAGTATAATAGAACTATTCTTTGTTGAAGACCTTAGAAACGATTTACCTCTACCAAACGCCACAACCTAGATAAAAACTGCTACCATCATTGAAGAAAGAAAGATAAGAAGTATATCAAGAATGTTATGGATCTGGAGACATAATCGACCGGACTGGCGGCGTGGCTCGGCGGTAACGTTCTCGCTTGCTGGTCCCTAGGTTGCAGGTTCGTATCCTGGCGCAGTCAGCTGGCATTTGAGGGTGCACAAATGCGAGGGAGCCGTGTCAGTACATTTACTGGCACGTTAAAGATCCCCTTCGGGCCAAAATTCCGGCACCCCGGTGTCTCTAAAAGCAGCAGTAGTTAAAAGGGATGTAAAACCAATAACATTATTATTATTATTATTATTATTATTATTATTATTATTATTATTGTTGTTGTTTTAATGTGCTAAACGGTTCCAGGCTAGTGTTCAGAAGTAAAGGGGGAGTTTTAATCGGTAGTCTGCTACTCAGCAGCAGGAGCCCGACACTCTGTGCGTAAATGCATTTCTTCCCCTAAAAAAAATAAAAAAATAAAATAAAAAAAATAAAAAATATTATTATTATTATTATTATTATTATTATTATTATTATTATTATTATTACATATACGACCTGCCGTGGGCAACATCCAACTTTGAGTTGAGGCATGTCTTTACACGTCTGGTTGTGCAGGGCTTTCACAACCCTTATTGAAAAAAAAAGGAAGGAAGATTGTAGTTTTACGTGGCCGTGAATCTTGTGATTATGAGCCACGGGACCTCCTTTTTACGTGGAATCCGAACCACAGGACATGGCATTTCACTTCAAAAATCTCACATGCATTGACCGGGAATCGAAAACCCTAATTGAATTAACAAATCTTTCCATGACCCTACAGAGACGTGTGTATACAAACTATGTGGATATTTTCGATTGCTATTTGCCTGAAATAAAAGTAGTAATTAATACCTGAACTAACACCAACGGCTTAAACTCAGTTACTATGTGAAATCGTTTTGTTCTTTACTTCAAATAACATTTTCAAGTAACGCAAAATAGGCTGTTACAAACCCTTTAAAATAAAAAGTAAAAATGTATCGTAATATCATCTTGTCATTCTTCAAATTCGATGCGCATAGAATGCCAATGGTATATTAATCAATGGAGCCCCACGTAGACTAGTCGTGACTTCTAGTGGTGAAATATCGAACAATATAATCCTAACAGAGCGAGTGCATTCTAGCGGCCAGAAGAAGAAACTTTTCAATAAAATCTGGAAGTTAATAAGTATGTCGGCGTTTGGCAGCTAGATGTCTCGAGTAAATCTGCTGGCGAATTATGTTTTAATTAAATATATATTTTACACCATAATATGCACAATATAACGCTTAATTTTAAAACATCTGAGTCATTACAAAACAATAAACATATAACATTTCAAGCAAAAAATCTAGTTCTGATCGGGTTTGAACCATAGGCATTTGAGCGATAGGCTAACGCTCTACCACTGAGCTAATTGTGTCAACGAATATCGTTTTATATAAAATGACTTACATAAAACTTGTTAGCAAATAATGATTTATACTAAACGATTTCATCACTGGAGTATATTATTTATATATAAAGCATTTCATACAAAGTTTATTTATTTTGTATCAGTACGCTATATTGCATTCAATACTCAAATTAGTGAAATATAAGTCAGGCACAAGATATCCGCTGCCATCTTGTCTTATTACTGAATCAGCTCAGCTTTTTAAAATCACGTCTGCACTATAGTATTACAAATTAAACTTTTAATTTCGAACGTGCCTCTTCCTTTAGAACAGTTAAAACGATTCTCGGCTCGATAATCGGAACTGGTGGGTCCCATGATATGGATTATAAAGTTTGCATAATTCGCACGGCCGCCATCCTGAAATGGTATGGCGGACGAGCTTGTAGTTTGGTCACAAGACGCATCCTATACGAAGGTATGTTGTTACCAAATTTGGTAGAGATCGGATGATTTGGTTAGTCGTTATTTGATTTTACGTTTTGGACGTTTGAGTGGCCGCCATTCAGTTTTAGTAAAGATGGCGGCGATATAAAACATGACACTGAGGTGTCCTTTGCTAGTGCTACCTTTGTACCAAATTTCGTTCAATTCGCATTCACCGCGTTCGAATTGATAGGGGGGGACAGACATTCAGAGTACACACACTCACACACACACAGACACACACACCAGACTCACACACACACATACACGCACACACACAGACTCACACACACACATACACACACACAGACAGACACACTTTTTTCGCCCTGTGTTGATCTCATAAGTCTACTTTCATTTTTTGCAAAAATCGAAAGTAGGCTAAAAATACGATGTTGCAATGATAACTGTCTCACCATGTTACCACTTGAGGTTTACACTGGCTACTGAGCACCTGCATGATTATTGCAAGGTCAAGTTCGGTAATGTCAATCTGTTATTTTTATACAGTCCACCGGAACTTATAAAAAAAAACAGCCATCTTATGTACTATGAGCGCGCTTTCAATACTATAGGGGTTTCGGTTTCATCAACAATAACTAACTAACTAAAGTAAGATTTCAGCATTGTACACACGCTAGCAAGGCCGCTGCATCATATAGGATTGTACACACGCTTAAAGCAGGGGGCCTTGGCGTGCCACAGGCTCGGCCAAGGTGACCGCAGCTACGGTTAACAAAGCCGCCGCTTGGCGCTCTTATTATATATGAAAGACCCTGTACATTATTGCACTGTTGCGCAGTGGAAGGTATTTTATAGAATTTGTCTGATTACCTGTGTAATTGTGATATCTGTAGTAGTATGTGTATTTGTAATTCAGGTGACGATTGGGAAGGAGGCGGCCGTGACCTTGAGTTATGAACCATCCTTGCATTTCGTTGGCGTAGAAACCATGAAAACCACTTCCAGGATGTCTCTAGTGTGAATCGATTCAACTTCTTCTCAGTTTTTCCTCACGAGGCTGAGTGGACCCCGTTCCAGCCCTCAGACAAGAAGTCAATCTTGGCAGTGCCGGAAATCGAACCCGGACCTCCCGGGTGACCTCTAACAAGGTTATACGACTGATCACGACTGTTAACCAGGGATGAACCTATCTCGAGGAGAGTCACACCGCAGATTTAACGGACTCCTATTTATATTATTGAAAGAGTTGCTTACTACTTCTTCCGATGACTGTTAAAATAATATCAATCATTATTATTGTATATATATTTCTCTGTGAAACAGATAGTGTCAGTCTTTTTATTCGATGAACCCGGGTTCGAATCCCGGTTCTTGAAGGGTGGAAAAGTTTAGGGCTCTCCTAGTCGTCCGAAGTAGGCTCTTTCAAGATTGTTCCTGTTAATTTGGTGATTACACGGAAGAATGAATGCAATATTAGACACAGGTCGTCCAAATGAGTTTTGGTTTCACTTCTAGGTGCCAGAACGCCTACATTCGAGAATAGATCACCGAAATGGCTCAAATTCAACAAAGCTACTCGGTGCAACTGACGCAATCAGAAAATTATTATTATTATTATTATTATTATTATTATTATTATTATTATTATTATTATTATCTGCCCCTTAAACTACAATAACAAAGTAACTAATTAATTAAGTTTTATAATAATAATAATAATGAAAATTATTTTTGTTTTTCCCATTTTCACCAACTGACAAATGCCGTGACGCATCTTTTCAATAGGTCCACGGCTCTTCCAAATTCCTTTCCCTGACTGTTTCTGAAAATACGGCTATTGGCTGCATTAATAAAACTATTATTATTATTATTATTATTATTATTATTATAATTTAAGCGGAAATTACCCTTCAGGAGAGCGATTAAACTTGATAACATGTCATATGGAGGTGTGTCTCCTCCGCTCCTCCCAAAATCTCTTTATTCTCGCGGAATGCTCCCTGTTCCTCTCATCCGTCAAATTTTACCCAGGTTGATCTTGGTTCAAACTTATCATTCGCAATTTTCGTCTGGCACTCAGTTTGGTCTTCGAAATTTTCTATACTGATTACTTGTAAGTCTCTCTGTACCTCTTAAAGACATTCTGTGCTGCATTTACATGATACTAAGTAGTTTCTTTGGCAATCTGGAGATGGCCATATGTGGATGAGTAAGTCTCTCTGCACCTCTCTAAGCCATTCTGTGCCGCATTTATATGATACCAAGTAGTTTCTTTGGCAATCTGGAGGTGGCCATCCTGTGGATGTGAGTGTAAAATTTGGATCTGCGTTTTCTAATTTCGTCTGTTATCGTATTGGTCTTTTTTTTATGGAGTTCTGTACTAGGTCTTTTCATCCAAATGCCGTTTCATTAGATCTTCCGTATATCTTCCGGAGAATATTTCGCTCCTGCTATCCCAGTTCCCTAATCTTATTATTATTATTATTATTATTATTCCTTCCTTACGGCCAACTAAGGACCACGTCATGTCAACTGTTTTTTCAGCATTTTAATGTTAGCCCAGTACTAGTTCATTCGCAATCGATGTTGCACCTTTCTCTCTGTCGTCCACGCCTTCCCGGTTTTTAGCTTCGGCTTAAGTTGAAAACTCCGATGTTTCTGAAGTGTATCCCTAAGTGGGCCACGCTCCTTGATATCTTCACGTGTGATCCCAGTCTCCAACAGATCTTTACTTCAATGAACCAGGCCCCCTTTGTCTTTTTCTCACGGAGAAAAGCAAAAATTCTGTTGGATAGCCGTGTTGATTTCATTCGGGTTATATGTACATATTATTATTATTATTATTGTTCATTCAATTTCGCTAATCGGCCAACTAGGGACCACGATAAGCCTCATTTTACATTCTGATTCCTGCACGTTGTGCCCCTACATGGGTACTTGGAATAGAATCCAGTACTGAAATAAACGTCAGCGATCCAAGAGCATAATATTTGATAACGGCCCGGACATTGCAAAATATTGGTCCAACGTTGTTTATTGAAATATTTGTCTTTTGGATAGTACCTTTTTTATTTATTGTTTAATATATGTTTCCTGGCACGAGTAAATAAATAATAAATTATAAATAAATTAGACATCAATTCAGAGACGAGTTTTTATCCGACGAACCATTGTTTATGAGGTATATAACTTACATACTGTATCCAATGCAGGTCTTGTTGCATTTCATCATTCGATATATCACGACACAGGGGAAGGACAGACTGTGTGGGTCTTGTAAACTGTGAAAGCGCGAAGACGAGGTTTGCGTGATTGCATGGGGCTGTCACCCCCCAAGTCACTCACTGCTCACGTCTTGAGACCAGGGGAGAAGCAATCTTTAGGACAGTCACACCGCAGATATATACAACGTCTTATTTTTCGAGAGAGTCACGTTAGTAGCCTCGCCCCGTAGCGTAGCCGGGCTCGTTTAATAGTGCACCACGGCCGCAAGGGCAGCTGCAGCAAGTCCGGAGATCGCAGGTTCGAATCCCAGCGCTACAGCAGCTATCCTAAATGTCGCTTTTCTTAGGTGTTTTCAATACTCCCTCCTGACAATTGCCGGGATTGTACCTTAGTTCAAGTCCCGGGGCATCTACCTCATCCCTGTCCCTAGTACAGTTACACACACTACTACAATCGCCACAGGAATAATAGTTATCAGAAAAGTTCAACACACACACCCAACTACACGGCGCTGGTGACCAAGATGCCCCAAGACCCTCAAATGAATTAGCAAGACCACCATATTGCAGATACATTTTTGAGCAACCCATACATGACAGTCTGGTAAACTACATGTAAGCAGCTTTGATGGCGTAGTTGGTAGCATGCTGAGTTTCTATGCCCAAGATCGCGGGTTCAAATCCAGCCGAAGTCGTTGGATTTTTAATGGCGTTAAAAATCCCTCAGTATGCCTTCTTTCGGAGGGGAAGTAAAGCCGGCGGGTCCATGTCATAGATTTATGGCATGTAAAAGAACGTTTCACCAACTATTCTGTGAAGCTAAATTTGTAGGTTAGATTTGATAAACGCTCTATTATTTCCAGCGTCCGTCGCCAGATGCTGGTAGCGGTGGCATATAGCAGCCAAGTTCACAGCTAGGTGTCGTTGACGGTATGAACTACTTGAAATTGATCGTCTTCAGTCCTTACCTGAATTACAGATAACAAACACTAATACAGCCATCACAATTAACTCCGGTTATCAGACAGATTCTTCACACACCCAAAGTACACAGGGGCTACTTGACCACGTTGTCGCAGCGTCTAAACTGAGGAACCAACCAACCAAACCACATGTAAATTCCATTTTAACAAATGGGTTTCGACCTTGTGTAATGCATGCCTCAAAAGATATAGCCGTGCATTTCATTATCAGGGATATCACCTGGCTATTAGTAAGCTCAAGATATTTGAACCCAGGAGTCAATACTTAAGAATATGTGCATGGATCCAACTTTAAAGTTGGTACTGAACCCTTCATCCTCTGATGGATAAATGATTCGATGTTTTATTTCTACAATTAATTAATATTTCCACCAGCGTCATGAAATAGCCAGACGAAGATGAGGAAACTTCAAGTATTTGTTGGAGACAGTTGGGACATACCTGCAGCAGTTTGACAAAAGGCTAAATACTTTAAGATTGTGAAAAGAAAGACCCTAGCAATGTTTCAGAAGGACAGGTGGTGGCTACCTCAAAATAGAAGGACGCGTGGTGAGACACGCTTATGCTATGTTCATTGTAATATTCGCGCCTAGAAAAAATATAATGCAGTAACGTGAGTGGCTGATGTTAATACTGGACACTCCTACGAGGCCGAGGTCTGATAAAAACCGCGAAGTTATTGAAAAAGTGGAGCCAATGAGAGATGAATGCTTACGAACGCACCAAGTCTAGTTTGGGCACGCGATATCTAGCATTAACGCGGGAGATCGGCTAGACAACATCTCTACGATCGATTCTAGGATTAATGGGCATATTCTTGACCTGCGCAATTTTACGAGTTCAGTGATATTTGTTTCATTCCTGTACCACTATTATTTTGAGAAATTTTTATATAATTTCCCCCTCTATCGATACCTAGGGCCACTTCATTTATAAGTGGCGTGAAGAGCCAAGACATTGTTATTGCATTGTGTGTGTCGGAGGACACAGGTTGCTTTTACATTTGGTGTGTCAAGGACACAGGTTGATTACATTTTGTGTGTCGGAAGACACAGGTTATTACTGTACTTTGCGTGTCATGAGGACACAGATTTTTATTAATGTGTTAAATTCAGTGATAGATAGTCACAGTACTATTTTGTATGGACAGTATGATCGAAAATTCGCCAACAGACTGTTCTGGGGAAATAAGTACCTGAAACGGCGAATTTAGTAGTCAGATATCGAGTGTGTAATAATCTATAACTTTTTACATCAGCACGAGAGATGACATCGCTTATCCTGGAAGAAGTTTGGAACTGTCAACACTCTGTCGAGACGTTTGAGACGAGCTAAGCAGCATTTAAATAGGGATATGGCTGCAGATGTTCTTTGACGGTGACTGGCCGAGGAAGAGTACTGAATAATATTCTTATTATCTGACAAATTAACTTATGGTATATGGGACATATTTTGCTTGTAAATATCTTGCTTGTGTTGATTAACGTAGTGTATTTAGTTTTGGTCTGACACACCTTTTGCATGGAAACAGCTCGCACATATTTTATCAGTCGCAAGTTCTTGTTTGTTTGTTTTCACTAACGTGGCTATATGGACGACCGTGTTCGCATATGTTTACGTAGTGCGATTAAGAAGCGTCTCTCGGAGATATATTGTGTTTCAGAAGTAGGACTGAATTAGTATAATCATGCAGTAGATTGGAGGGTAAATTAATCTTGTAATGTTTATTATTGATCAGACTCAGTGAGTTTATTGCCGTTGGAGCAATGCGTGTTGTGGCGGGGAGCAGTCAGCTCTCTCGTAGATGTTAATATTTTTTTAAATAGATTGTGAGGATCTGATTCAGCCGACCTGTGTGAAATATGTTATGTCATTCCCAGCATGTGTGTGTGTGTGTGTGTATTTTATTGGTCATTACAAGCGGGAATTTCAGCGTAGACTGATTTCTGTCAGCTTGGTGCCAAGTCCATATGGTTACCTTGCGAGGACATATGTGGCTATTTCGATTAAGGTCTTACCATATGTTTATGTGGTTGAGATTTGTTGCTGTTGATTCTACGAGATAACCGGGCAGCTGGTCAGGTTATTTTTACACACTGGAGCTGGACGATGACGAGAGTGAGGAAAGGGGAAGTTGTTTCACAAGGCGGGCTGAAAAGGATTACATCGAGGTCATTAGTGGTGAACCCTTGCAAAGAAGCATATGAGACTCAGATTCGGGGCGTAACAGGTCATATTCGTAAGTTGCTGTCAGGGCGCTTCATTAACTTGCAGGGTAACATATAACAAAATAACGTGCAGGAAAGAGTGAAGCCAGGGTTAAAACAACTGAATTTAATAACAAATCACCATATTTACATAAACAATTAACAACAAAAAAACTCCCACTTGACTCCCGCTTAATAAAAATGCCAAAAACTTAGGCGATATCTCTGGAGAGATTAATTACCTGGGCCAAGTGTCCTTAAATAAAGATACAAAAGAGACCATATAAGTGCGTACGCCGTTCTACATGCACCACGATGTGTACTTTGAATGCGTGATTCGTTATCATCCAGAATGACCCTTCAAACAACGAATCCGCATTTCCTAGAGCTAGACCGACACAAGGGAACACAACTACAATACATAAGTTAAATCGACACTTCCTAAATCTACTATAAACAAACACAAAATTTCCGTGTGAAATTGGACTTAAATTGCCGTAGCAACATTTACTGCCTAAAAACTTAGGACTTCTCACACAAATCAACCCAAGTACATTAACACGTGACCAATAGAAAAATACTCAAATGACCGCTGTCAAAATTTACAAATACTCTACCACTACACCACACGGGTGTGACAAACAAAATTACATGAAATCGAGTCATCAACAAAGCAATAGGCAAACAGCCAACATTTACGTTAATCACAATATTCTTATCCATACAAGGTACAACAATCCGTTACACACATGGCGAACTCCCCAATTAATTATGGCTTAAAAATTAGCCATCACAATGAACAGGTTTGCTACATGAAAGCTTACAGGGTTCAGTCGGACAAATAGGACTGCCTATCAAAATAAGTCACAGGCAAAACGGGCGGTTTGTGGAACTCTGCATGTCTGTCAACCCACGTGTCAATAACCTCGACCTCCCAGGACATGGGGTCGAACCTCGAAGAAATGTGCCCCAAAGCACAATAATACGTGTGTGTCAGAAAAACATATGGACAAGAATCAGCAGTCTCCCAAGAGCACTCTGTCTTTCCATCTAAAAAATACAACAGCAGCAAAAAATATATAAGGGCGGTAGGACAACTACCCCCTCCTCACGTAGAATCAACACACACAAGACACATCAACACACACTGAATCACACGTATGGGTTGTGACAGACCCTGAAATAAAAGACACAAATAATATCCACATGCTGGCGCCATCGTTCTATGCCGTGACTAGTCACCTGAAAAGGACTCAAGAAAAATCTATCAAAATTAGAACGAAGGTGTTCTATAATTACTTTTAAGTTGGTGCACTCGGCTACCCTAACATGAATAATAACCTGTTCAGCAAAATGTTTTACAATCATTTCCTCCCATTCCTATTTCAAAACATTGACGTTAATAAAGCACCATTTATCGAATGTAACGGGTTCCGCAATGCAAGGATAAAAATCACGCACGCACGCCGCGTACATTACATATGACTCAAGAAAAAAAATCAAAATATCAACAAACACTTTGGCCACGCGCCAACGGACATTTAAACATATAGTGTCGGTACAAGAAAAACAGCTAAAACAAGAAAGAAAAACATGACTATTTACAAAGTTCCCCGGCCAAATCTAACTACATAATTGAAATAATCCAATTTTAGTACATCACCGCTTCTGCATGTAGGACTAAGGACATCCTTCTCAACCCATTGCCCTATGGACAATTTAGCACTCCATAGTAGTCGTCTGCGTTGATTTCTTGAAGCTCATCCCAACTTCAAACCACGTGCTGATCATCTTGGTCTCGACTCCTTGGCAGAAAAGTTCAATGTTAAATATTTGCCTATCTATAATCGCTTGCAGGCTACTCAGTTCACCCACAATTGTCCTACTGCGATTAATAGCGAAGACTGGCCCTAATTATATCGCACATACGCACTATAAAAACACATACAATACACACAATTTATACATAAAATATACATCTCGAGTCCGCGCCACTGGCTCGTTAACAAGTTCAAAATCCTGGCTGCACCAGCAGTCGCTATCTCGTCTGGTATTTCCGTCCCGTCTTGGACTTCGGTTCTGGTAAGCGCTAATTAGGGTGATACGATACTTCCCCCTTAAAGTTGAACTCGTCGTCTTTAAAAGAATGTTACAGTTTATCACGCGCTGGCGTGAAATATTTAGATCACACAACTTAGTTGATTTTAGAACAAAATGTATTATAGCTTTTAAAATTCGATACTGCAAACGCTGCGACTTTAGCTTCCCAGAGCTCAGAAAATAAAATTAGCTTCACTGATTTTAGAGCGTAAAAATCACACTTCAAACTGGCGTGGAGTATGCCTCTGAAGGCTCCACAAGATTAGTACTTAGATAAATTCGAGCGTCAAAATCACACTACAAACTGGCGTGGAGTATGCCTCTGAAGGCTCCACAAGAAAGTACTTAGATAAATTCGAGCGTCAAAATCACACTACAAACTGGCGTGGAGTATGCCTCTGAAGGCTCCACGAGAATAGTACTCAGATAAATTCGAGCGTCAAAATCACACTTCAAACTGGCGTGGAGTATGCCTCTGAAGGCTCCACAAGATAAGTACTCAGATAAATTCGAGCGTCAAAATCACACTTCAAACTGGCGTGGAGTATGCCTCTAAAGGCTCCACAAGAATAGTCTTCGAGTGGCGTCAGGCCAAACTATTTATGAGAAACTGACACGGGCGGTGGAGTGGGGCGGAGTCGGATAAAAACTTCCAGAGTTTATGTCTCACAAAGATGGGGCTAGTGTCATTCTTCTCCAAATAAATCCAACGTCTCAAATTACTCGAGCGGAGATTAATCCGTTCGGCGGTTCCTTAGATACACACTTCCGCGCGCTTTTTACTACTGACGCCGTCCACCTCGTGGTCACGGCTTGGTCTCTTGCGATTGGCTGATTCAATCGTATGTTCGTTGAGAGGACCTCGTGATTCTTCCTTTATGTCTCCAATTTTGGTACAGTAGTTGCACAATTTGGCCTTGAACTCGACTAATTCTGGCCGTCCCCAGGAATAGCTACCAACTCAGCTTCTGTTGCAATCGTTACGAAATGCTGGCCTCCCTAATATCCAAGTCGACTTCCTTATGTGCTGCCTGGGCCGTAGTAATAATAATAATAAATATGAATACTTATTTATCGAAGATCAATAAGGGTTCAGTGGAGAGTGTTGGCTCCGTAAAATTACTTGAAATACAGAATAAGAACTGATCAATGGTAAAAATTGTTAAATAAATGGGAGTTGCCTACGAATCACTATAATCTCCGAAGCGTTAGCTTAACGTGCATTTTTGTTCATATAAAGTAATCTCAGCCGGTCAGGCTTTTGTTGTTGTTGGTTTCATGCCATGTTTATGTTCCGTATTAGTGACCCGTGCAGTCACGTGCGATGCTGTCTTTTCCTTGTTTGTGTATTGAGCAATTGGCCGTTGTTGGCAGCTTATTTTTCAGATGCGTCATCGCATTGAAGGAGGGTCTCGAGGGAGATTCCTGTAAATAGTAGATTTTAGATTGTGTGTCAGCATTAGTTTTTAAGGGTTTTTATTAGTGTCATGTCCCATATCCGTAAACGTTGATTTACGAGATGATTGTTCGCAAGCATCGTGGCTGTTAACTCGCTGTAAACGAACAGTCATTCAAGTACTCATCCCTCGTAGTTAGTCATTACGCATACATAAAATCCAATGCAAGTTAGTGGAACTTGGATCCACATTTTTTTTATAAGGGGGAGAACCGTCTGACTCCTCAACTTTTGATAAATATTTCTGTCATGGGAAGATTCAGGGAGGAATTTTATTATTGTTGTTGTCTATATTCATTTTATTTGCACTAATAGTCATTAAATTATGTTATTATTTTACGCTTTGTCACTTCCTTTCTTAATTATAGTTTTAATCCTATGACCCGTACCTCAGTAGAGCATGTTGTTTGGCGAACGTAAACATCACACTATGAACTGAGCGCGACCCCTTGATCAAGATTCTTGCATATAAACACTGCAATACTAAAGGGTTCATAGGAGGTAAACTGGCGCGGCCAAGCGTGGAGCGGTTCACTGTGGTGTAACGGCAGAGAAATTGCACATGTCAATGTAAGCGTAGTTGGGATTACAAACTGACGCAACAATTAAGGTGTATTTTTGTTGCTCGTTCGCTGCTGGAACACATTTAGTTGGCGTATTTGAGTAAAACTGACAGGCCACAAGTGGAGGCAGATAAGACAGTATTTTAATCACCGGAAAGTGATATTTTATTAAAAGTAATTGAGGCGAAGAGGATACCGTCAACTGTGTGAAATATAAATTAAAATCAGGAGATTGCAATGTAAAATACGGTTCACGTTTTTTGTCTATTGAATTAAAGTAAAACTAATATACGTGATATCTGGCGCCCAATGATTAAAGTTAAAACTAGATTTGTTTAGAAAGTCAAACTCATGAAAATGTTAGGAGGCTGGTAGCCTAAAATGACAATTAATACTTTGTTAATTAGTCAGTGTTAATATCAGATCAGGATAACAATTTAATGACTAAATATGTGTTTGGGTTTAAATTAAATTGAGTAAAATTAGAACCACTCAGAGATGCAATCGACTAGTGGGATTAAATGTAAATTATAAATGAGCTGAGTAGGGTAAAGAAATTAAATGTGCATTGGGATTGTATGTGTGTGTCAGGGGACATTGCTTTATGCCATTTCCCTAATGTCTCATATAAAGTGTATAACATGGCAACAGTAGAACAGATTCAAGAAATCATTGTGAGTGCGGCTAGGAGGACACAGAAATTGTTGGACACTAAACTATCTGAACAGAGTGAACAATTAAATAATAGTATGTTAGAACAAAGTGAGTCTATAAACAAATTGTCTGAGCAGAGTGAATCACTAAAAACGAAACTATCAGAACAAAGTGAAGCATTAAACGCGAAATTATCCGAACAAAGTGAATCACTAAACAATACTATGTTAGAACAAAGTGAGTTTATAAACAAATTGTCTGAGCAGAGTGAATCACTAAAAACTAAACTATCCGAACAAAGTGAATCACTAAACACAAAATTATCCGAACAAAGTGAATCATTGCGGACACAATTAAATAACAGTAGGATTGAACAAAATGAATATCAGGCGGAACAAGCTAAATTACTAAAAATGAAATCAATGACACTATAAATTTGCAGTTAGAGGCGCAGAATGTTAAAAACACGAACCAATTAGCTTCGTTAACCGCAGAGATGAAGGATCACACTAATCAACAGATGGTATTGCTGGCCCTAGATGTTAGTAAAAACAATGAAAAACAATTAGATCAGATTAAGAAAATGGAAAGTATTTTTGATCAAAAACTTAGCATTCTGGATGAAACGGTGTTAGCTAAATTAGAGCAAATTGAACTAGCATGCACTATGAGTACGAGCGAGGTCAAGATAGCTCAGGATAAGTTAGAAGGACGATTTAAGGAAATGGAAAAAAGCGGCAAGGTCATTCAGCATCAATTATCATGTAGACGAAAATATATCCGGCATAATTAAAGATATGGATCGTCTCGAAATAAAATCAGCGGAGCAATGGATAAGCCTAGAAGCGGATCAGGATGAATTAAAGAATACCATGGAAGAATGGAAAAGCCAGATAGAAAGCAATCAGGATGACACTAAAAGCCAGATTGAGGAGAAAGTAAGCACAATTAAGGAGCAAATAAGAAAAGATTGGCGGAAAATGAATATCGATTCTAAAGAGGAAAGATCAACCATCCTTAAGACAGTAGGCGAAAATCTTACTCGTATTCAAGCATTAGAGCAAGAAATTAAGAGTAAACTTAAAGAACAAACAGACAGGATCATTAAAGCTGAACTGAGGTCGATAGAACAATCCTCGATATTTAAAACGGGAACAATGAAAGACAAGCAGGACGACTCAAATAGCCCAGAAGGTATGAGCACAGCAGGTAGTCAAACTCAGACAGAGAGCCCATTAACGACAAACACGGAGGGGTTTCGCAAGAATATTGAAAGGAGTTCCACGCCACAGGACGGTCATCAGCCCACACAACTTATCCAAGTAATTCGCTCGAACGATTATAAACCGCAGAAGTACACGGAGAATTCAGGGGTGACACCTAAAGCCTTTATTAAAGAAATTGAAGATCATTACAATTAAACTGGGGTACCTGAAGCACGTAGGTTAAGAATGATGGAAAGATTTTTATCAGGAAATGTCCTTACATGGTTTTTAAGCTTCAAATATACATTTGGAACTATGGCAGACTTCAAAATCGCGTTTCTGCGCAAGTACTGGTCGCCAGCATTACAACAGAGTTTAAGAATGGAACTTTACTCTAGGAAATACCAAACTACCCAGCAAACGAAAACTCAGATTTTTTAGCATGCAAATGCTAAAATTTCGCGACCTTGATTACCCTTTAAATGAAGCGGATCTGGTGATGACTATAGCGCGGCAATTACCAGTCAACGTGCAACAAGTACTAGTCGCAGCGAACGTTAGTACGGCCTTACATGCAGAACAGATATTACGCCAGATAGATGAGACTACATCCCATAGTCATTATAGAGGAGGAAAACAACAGGAGTTGGTAAATACGACAGAGGTCATAAAACCTAAACAGGCGAACACTAAAACGCAGGGTACAAATACAAGCACATCCACACCTAGGCGGAACCAGGAAGAGGTAGAAAACAGACCGTACCAGCGTAACGAGAATAACTACAACAATAGGTCATATCAAGGCAACAATAGATATCAACAGAGAGGGTATCAACAATGGCGTGAAAATCGAAGAAATGAGAGGCCTTATGGAAGATACGGTGA
The DNA here is from genome assembly GCA_946902985.2 of Meconema thalassinum. Classification (NCBI taxonomy): domain Eukaryota; kingdom Metazoa; phylum Arthropoda; class Insecta; order Orthoptera; family Tettigoniidae; genus Meconema; species Meconema thalassinum. The sequence goes on from OX336390.1 coordinate 592,189,339, forward strand.
TTACAATGGGAATCAAAGATGGAAAGGAAGGAGAGATCAAAATCAAGGAGAGGCACGTAATTATCGAAATGACTGGGATGATAGGCACGCTCAATCACAAAATTACCTAGAGGAATTACACGCTAGTCAAGGTGGAGAGCAAGGACGATGGGAGAGAGCCATTGGTAACATGAAGAATCCAGACACACATACTGAGGAAGCTGGAAGTCTACTGAGACAAGAGGAATGTCAAGGGCGTGGGCGACAAAATGATGACGGGAGTCGCACCGGAGCTAAAAAAAAATCTAAATTTGGATAAAGGAGATAGTCTACAAACGCAACAGTCGGAAGTTGAAGATGGATGGATAGTAGCGAACATACAAGAATGGATTGCTTTGCCAGAAGATTGCCTGGAGGAGACGGTGAAACCACGGAACGATGAAATTAGGCAGTTACCCATTATTTACGCGAGGATTGGTGGAATTAATATAAGATGTTTATTGGATACGGGGTCGCAGATCAGTCTGGTATCGGAGGCCTTGGTTTGAGAGTTGGGACGGAGTCAGAATATTCTTGTGATTCCCGTACCACAACTCAAAGTGAGGGGTGTTATTCCTGAACGCACCGTCGCTTGTAAACGTCAGGCATACTTAGAGCTGAACATATTGGAACACACTTTTGGGCAAACATTCATTATCATGGCAAAGATGAATTTCAATATAATTCTTGGTGCAAATTTCATTTGTGACTATCAAGCAGTGATAGATTTGCACATGAATACAGTCAGTTTTAGAGAGTATGATCAACTGAAGAACGTGGGATTGCATATGGATGAAATCACTACCGGAAGAGATGTAAATTCTTGGGCATTGGAAGCAATATCGGAAGAGACGGAAGAGGAGATACGAAAGGCAGAAGATAACATCATAGAAGGAGCTGTTGTGGAACTAGATGAGGAGAGTGAATCCCAGGAGATATGGTCTTTATTAACAGAAGGAGATGACAGTGATGCACAATTTGAAGAGTTACTACAGGAGCGGCTCAATGACATTCAACTTGGGGGTGAACATAGAAAACAATTGGAAGAAATTTTAAGGAAGCACAAAGCAGTATTTGATACAGTACCTGGGAAAATATTAAATTTCAAATATTCAATGCAAGTCGAGGATTGGTCACCTTTCGAAAGTAGATTGTATCCAATTCCGGAAAAATATCGTTGTCAAGTCAAGGTCATTATAGATGAGATGTTACAAGCTGGAGTGATAACGAAGACACCTACACCTTATCTAAATGCGATTTTGGCAGTCACAAAACCAAATGGATCTATTAGACTTTGTTTAGATGCCAGAAATCTCAACATGAGACTCATTTTTCCTGAGTATGACAGAGCGCCAATTATCAGAGACGTACTAAAAGGCTTTAAGAACAAGAGCATTTATTCATCAGTTGACCTGACGAGTTCGTTTCACCATATTGAATTGGATGAGAAGTCACAGCTTCTAACTGGCTTCTTATTCGATAACCAAACGTTTTCTTCGTCCGAATGCCCTTCGGTGTCAAAACAGCGGGCTGTGCTTTAATCCAAGCCCTGGACTGGAATCTAACCGAGGAAGTTAAGGAGATGACGGTGCGCTACATTGATGACATTCTGCTGGCATCCGACAACATTGAAATTCACATGGAAAATTTAGATAAAGTATTAGGCAACCTTAATGCATCAAATTTCAAAGTAAACCTGAAGAAATCGCATTTCTTCAAGAGCGAGATCTTATATTTGGGTCACATAATTGACAAGGAGGGAGTGAAGCCAAACCCAGCTAAGATCGAAGTGATAAAGAATTTCCCTACACCAACGAGAGTCAAGCACATTCGGGCTTTCTTAGGCGTAACGGGATTCTTTAAAGAAAACTGTCCAGGTTACACGGAGACTGTAGCTCCAATGCAGGAAATGCTAAAAAAGAATAATAAATGGTTGTGGAATGCGGAATGTGAGAAGGCGTTCCAAGCAACAAAACAGCTACTGGAAAACTGCATTAAGTTAGGATATCCAGATTTCAAGCACAAATTTATAATCTAAGCGGATGCTTCACTAATTGGTATAGGTGCTATGCTCTACCAAGAAGATCCAGCTAACCTGCAACATAAAACATATTTGGCATTTGTCAGCCGAAAATTGCGTAAGCACGAGCGCAATTATACTGTAACGGAACTAGAGCTGTTGGCCATCCTTCATGCGCTACAACAATGGATACGAATAATTTATGGCTACCCCATTGTTGTCAGGACTGATCACAAGGCACTAACATTCTTGTTTAAGACGTCGATGGCAAGCGAACGTGTGACACGTTGGTCTATATATATTCAGCAGTTTAGCATTGAGATTGAACATTGCCCAGGGAAGATGAACGTGATTCCGGATGCACTCAGCAGGAACCCAGAGCCTGATGATGAAGAAACAGCGATGGTACAACACTTGGAGTTAACACCGAAGGACCGGGAATTCTTGGAGGAGTTAAGTGAGATACAGCGAGAACAGGAAGCGGAACCATGGATGATGCTATTAATCCAAAACTTCAGAAAGCAACTACCTACAGGAACACCTGTATTTCGAGAAGCGAAAGCCAAAGAAGGAAGATATGTTTATGTTCCGCATACTAGTACCTGCATCTTTACAGCGAGGATTGACATGGCATACTCACGAAAGTTACGGACACGTCGGAGTAGATAAGTGCGAAGCGACAATAGGAGAGACATTTACATGGCCACGTATGAGAACAACTATATGTGACGTCATTACGGCTTGTGATCCTTGTCAGAGGACAAAGCCCAATAACTATTTAATGAGGCAGTATCCTAGACCAATGCTACCTCAGAAACCATGCGAGCTACTGGCCCTAGACTGTTTCGGTCCAATCCCGAAAGGTAGACGAGGTTGCCGTCACTTGCTAGTGTGCATTGATGTGTTTTCTAAGTTTGTCGTATTATGCCCCATTCAGAAAACTACATCAAAACAAGTACTCAGTCGTATTCGAAATAGAGTTATTCCAATCCTTGGAAAACCAGAATTTATATTGTCAGACCATGGCAGCTATTTTACAAGCGCCGAATTCTAGAAAGGTATGGAGGACATGGGTATAAAACACGTTTTAAGCAGTATCCGACATGCCCAAGCTAATCCAAGTGAGAGAGCAATAAAATGTGTAACATCATACTTGAGAATCTTCATTCCCAAAGAACATCATAAATGGGTGGATAAAATTAAGGATGTAGAGGCATGTATGAATTCTACCAGGCACGAGTCAACAGGACAGATCCCTATGGTCTTACACAAAAACGAGTATCCAGTGAGAACGTGGAAAAGCATCATAAACTGCCCACAAGATCCCATGATAGCACCTGACCTGCGAATAGAGAGAACGAGAGCCTACATGAGAAAACAAGCAGATCGCAGATTACGGCGATTGAGAAATAAGAGATTTCACCGTGATCTAGAAATCAACCAGCTCGTTTTGGTGAAACGACCCGCTACATCGGATCCAGAGAAGAAGATCTTCAGCAAATTCTGTGAAAAGTTCATAGACCCTATTCTATTGTAAGAAACCTAGGAAATAATGCATACAGAGTGAAAGAGTTAAGCACAGGAACAATGTCGGTCTACAATGCAGCCAACTTAAAAAAGTATCGAAGAAGCGAACCATGGGAGCGCCGAAATAATGGTGCAGTTTAAATATATGGACGTCCTATATCAACCAAGTGGACGGGGGGCAGTTGAGTACGGCGCGTGAAGAAGGAAGTGGAGATGGTGTTGACAAACATTAACGAGACAGGCAGAGTGTCGCCTAAGGCGTCAGCGCGTCACGAAAGCAGTTGAGAGAGTGTGGTCCAAGCAGGAAATGAAACGAGTAAATGCCATTCAAGACAGGAGCGGCTAGACCAAGTATAGAAAAGGGGTGATTCTGAAATAAAAACAAATTGGCCTACGGAAGTCTTTTAAAAATTATCGACTTTATCCTAAGTTCGAAATTTTGTGAGTGGAGGAGTTGTGAACCCTTTATCCTCTGATGGATAAATGATTCGATGTTTTATTTCTACAATTAATTAATATTTCCACCAGCGTCATGAAATAGCCAGACGAAGATGAGGAAACTTCAAGTATTTGTTGGAGACAGTTGGGACATACCTGCAGCAGTTTGACAAAAGGCTAAATACTTTAAGATTGTGAAAAGAAAGACCCTAGCAATGTTTCAGAAGGACAGGTGGTGGCTACCTCAAAATAGAAGGACGCGTGGTGAGACACGCTTATGCTATGTTCATTGTAATATTCGCGCCTAGAAAAAATATAATGCAGTAACGTGAGTGGCTGATGTTAATACTGGACACTCCTACGAGGCCGAGGTCTGATAAAAACCGCGAAGTTATTGAAAAAGTGGAGCCAATGAGAGATGAATGCTTACGAACGCGCCAAGTCTAACTTGGGCACGCCATAGCTAGCTTTTACGCCTGAGATCGGCTAGACAACATCTCTACGATCGATTCTAGGATTAATGGGCATATTCTTGACCTGCGCAATTTTACGAGTTCAGTGATATTTGTTTCATTCCTGTACCACTATTATTTTGAGAAATTTTTATATAATTTCCCCCTCTATCGATACCTAGGGCCACTTCATTTATAAGTGGCGTGAAGAGCCAAGACATTGTTATTACATTGTGTGTGTCGGAGGACACAGGTTGCTTTTACATTTGGTGTGTCGAGGACACAGGTTGATTACATTTTGTGTGTCGGAAGACACAGGTTATTACTGTACTTTGCGTGTCATGAGGACACAGATTTTTATAAATGTGTTAAATTCAGTGATAGATAGTCACAGTACTATTTTGTAGGGACAGTATCATCGAAAATTCGTCAACAGACTGTTCTGGGGAAATTAGTACCTGAAACGGCGAATTTAGTAGTCAGATATCGAGTGTGTAATAATCTATAACTTTTTACATCAGCACGAGAGATGACATCGCTTATCCTGGAAGAAGTTTGGAACTGTCAACACTCCGTCGAGATGTTTGAGACGAGCTAAGCAGCATTTAAATAGGGAGATGGCTGCAGATGTTCTTTGACGGTGACTGGCCAAGGATGAGTACTGAATAATATTCTTATTATGTGACAAATTAACTTATGGTATATGGGACATATTTTGTTTGTAAATATCTTGCTTGTGTTGATTAACGTAGTGTATTTAGTTTTGGTCTGACACACCTTTTGCATGGAAACAGCTCGCACATATTTTATCAGTCGCAAGTTCTTGTTTGTTTGTTTTAACTAACGTGGCTATATGGACGACCGTGTTCGCATATGTTTACGTAGTGCGATTAAGAAGCGTCTCTCGGAGATATATTGTGTTTCAGAAGTAGGACTGAATTAGTATAATCATGAAGTAGATTGGAGGGTAAATTAATCTTGTAATGTTTATTATTGACCAGATTCAGTGAGTTTATTGCCGTTGGAGCAATGCGTGTTGTGGCGGGGAGCAGTCAGCTCTCTCGTAGATGTTAATATTTTTTTTTAAATAGATTGTGAGGATCTGATTCAGCCGACCTGTGTGAAATATGTTATGTCATTCCCAGCAGTGTGTGTGTGTGTGTGTATTTTATTGGTCATTACAAGCGGGAATTTCAGCGTAGACTGATTTCTGTCAGCTTGGTGCCAAGTCCATATGGTTACCTTGCGAGGACATATGTGGCTATTTCGATTAAGGTCTTACCATATGTTTATGTGGTTGAGATTTGTTGCTGTTGATTCTACGAGATAACCGGGCAGCTGGTCAGGTTATTCTTACACACTGGAGCTGGACGATGACGAGAGTGAGGAAAGGGGAAGTTGTTTCACAAGGCGGGCTGAAAAGGATTACATCGAGGTCATTAGTGGAGAGTGTTGGCTCCGTAAAATTACTTGAAATACAGAATAAGAACTGATCAATGGTAAAAATTGTTAAATAAATGGGAGTTGCCTACGAATCACTATAATCTCCGAAGCGTTAGCTTAACGTGCATTTTTGTTCATATAAAGTAATCTCAGCCGGTCAGGCTTTTGTTGTTGTTGGTTTCATGCCATGTTTATGTTCCGTATTAGTGACCCGTGCAGTCACGTGCGATGCTGTCTTTTCCTTGTTTGTGTATTGAGCAATTGGCCGTTGTTGGCAGCTTATTTGTCAGATGCGTCATCACATTGAAGGAGGGTCTCGAGGGAGATTCCTGTAAATAGTAGATTTTAGATTGTGTGTCAGCATTAGTTTTTAAGGGTTTTTATTAGTGTCATGTCCCATATCCGTAAACGTTGATTTACGAGATGATTGTTCGTAAGCATCGTGGCTGTTAACCCGCTGTAAACGAACAGTCATCCAAGTACTCATCCCTCTTAGTTAGTCATTACGCATACATAAAATCCAATGCCAGTTAGTGGAACTTGGATCCACATTTTTTTATAAGGGGGAGATCCGTCTGACTCCTCAACTTTTGATAAATATTTCTGTCATGGGAAGATTCAGGGAGGAATTTTATTATTGTTGTTGTCTATATTCATTTTATTTGCACTAATAGTCATTAAATTATGTTATTATTTTACGCTTTGTCACTTCCTTTCTTAATTATAGTTTTAATCCTATGACCCTTACCTCAGTAGAGCATGTTGTTTGGCGAACGTAAACATCACACTATGAACTGAGCGCGACCCCTTGATCAAGATTCTTGCATATAAACACTGCAATACTAAAGGGTTCAGTACACTGTTAGTCCAAGATGTCTAAGTTATATTTAGAGTAAATCGTTAATGTTAATGTTACCATCCACGGTTATAGAATCAGAATTAAGAGTACCTTACATAACTACTATGCTAATACACAAATTTCAACAATTCTTTTATATACAACATATACCGCAATAAGTATGACTAAGCATATTACCAGACGAAAAACGAATGTTTGGTGCTTTTCAGTCGGTCAACACGATTGTACCCAAATCAGATGAGGTATTTCCTAACCCTGAAAAATATTTGCATGAGATTAATAAATACATTTGGATGACCAGTTTCGATCGTCAAGTGATCATCATCAGATCCATTACACTCAGGCTGCATAAAATGTTTATGTCTGAAAGTATGGGTGAAAATATTTACAATAGGTACACTTATTTAGTTGCGGTAGGCCTATTAGTTGAGATAGTTCAACTCGTCAATACTTGCTATTTATAGTCTATGTGATGTTTTGTTAAAATAATGAAAGTGGTGATTGACCTCCAAACTTGCTTGTTTAGAGGGAATATGTGATTGTAATTAAATGGACAATGCAAGTTGTATTGTACAGGTTACTTATCTGATTGAATCTTGCCTGTCCTGGCGAGAGCAGTTGTCCTCATCACTAACTACACTCAACTGGGGGAGGAATGTGGGACAGTGTCCCTTATTTACTTGGGTACTTCCCCTCTCCCATACCAAAGTTTCTGTGTTCGTCGTACAAATGTGACTGTATGTTGCCAAGTCTAGTCTCCCTAATAATAACATATTACCAGAGTCACCAGAGTTTCCAGCTGTTAAATGTATACTCTCTTGAGCTAAAGGCTCAATATCTCATAACCTAAACATGAAGCCAATTTCAAACTTGATACAGTATTAGGCCAAGGTATCTTGACATATTTACTGTAAATTGTTGATGTTAGGGTACCAACGTAATTCTAAATACGCCTATATGTTCAGTGTTTAACCGCTTTACTAAATAATGAATTTGTACTACATTTTCATGTACAATGAATGCGTTAGAAGGTATGTATCAGAGTCACCAGGCTTAACAACTATCAAAAATGCTCTCAGGACGATTGAACCTTGGGCTACGCAAAATGTGGCTCACTATTATTCCGAAATTATTTAGAGAGTTTTAGAATAAAGTGTTTATGGTAATGTTACCAACATATTTCTAAGCATGTTTACAAGTTCAATGATTAACTACATGTAGCTGCCATTTATCATTCTGTGAACATTACAACCCCAGACTAGATATCATGGACTCTGTTTTTACAAACACTTTGCTATTTTACTCACTATTATGGCTTAATATTGCACATGCATTTTGAGTATCACGTACTATATATGTCAGTGTTACCAAAATAACTCTACAGACAGCTCCATGATTAATTGCATGTAACTAAACATTTAATGTATTTCTACATTTCTTTTATATACGGTGTATGCGATAAAAGATATGAACGTGCACATTTTCAGAGACAGCAGTCCTTTCAACTACCAAATAATTAGGAACCGGATTCTTATGTTTTTAACTATATTTGTCCTTACTCCTAAATATAAAAATACTCGACTACTTTCCGAATCACACTCGAAAGAGCCATATTCATGAATTTTGTAGCACCTAAAAATACCTAAATGATATGCGAGTACCTAAAAATATCTAATTGCAGTTTTGTTCCATTTATTGCAGTATATTTGAAATTTAAGTCAATAATTTTTAAATGTAACCATGAAGTTAGTGTTTATTCCTAGCTCTAGTTGAGAGATCTCCTCCCTGTCAGAAAATTCTAATATTTTCAGCACTTTTCATCCCATGTCTTATTTTGTGGTTATTTACTGTCAGAAAAGTGGGGAAAAATCTCTTATTATTTCCAAGAATCCTATATTCCAAATAAACAAAGTTAATTAAGCGGACTAGAGTGTAAAAATCACCTCTGACATCCTTAGCTTTACTGAATTTGAGCAATTAACATATTAGAGGAGAGCAAATATTGCCTAAAAGTGTGAAAGTCTCGGTGATAATTTGAAGACGTGTCATTGTGTAAAATATTTACACTCTCGTTGCAAACAGATTTTCTACTATTAATTAGTTAATTTTAAGCTTTCTGCAGTTTATGTCAAATTTTGCTACACTTTAAACATAAGAACCTATTTAAAAACCTATTCTACCTATTAGAAACCTACAAAACCCTATTTTATGTTTTTAAAAGCAAAATTGACAATTTTAAAAACCTAACAAGTAGTTCGGTGAAGAACTAAAGCCTATTTTCATATATCCTACTTATGTTAATTTCCTCTAAATACAAAAATACTTGAATACGTTTCTGAATCACACTCGAAAGAGCCATTTATGAATTTTTAGTACCTAAAAAACTCAAATGATATGCGAGTACCTAAAAATTCCTAATTACTTTTTATTTCCAAAAATCCTATATCTCTACTAAGTAGAAAACAAAGTCCCCAATTCTAGAATATTACGGGTAAACTCGAGAACCACTGATGCGGTTTTCGCCATTCTGTAAAGGATATCTCGAGGATGATGTCTGTAGAAAATAATTTATTTATGATCAAAGGAAGACGAGCAGTAACGATTTCAGTGGAAAAGTCGAAAAAAAAAAACTGGCGTCCGAGCGCTTTGTAAGCTTACGCTGGACAAACCGTTAAACATATCTAAATACTATGAGTGTAAGAATTGTTCAGCATGAAAAGTTCTACAAAAAAGGCCTGGAGAGCATATGTCTATCTTCAATACATCGCCCACTATAAGTGTTTTTACGTTTTACTTTCCTCCAACCATGTCTATTCAACTACTGAGGCGACAGTTTACGAACTAGCTAAGGGCGAGTGAACCTATTGCCCGAGATACAGCCAGCAGCAAACCGTTGAGTCGTGTTGAGTGAAGACTTCTGAGAAGGGTGGTTGTGTTTGGAGTTTCCCTGTAAGTGCAACTCGGGTGTTCTTCATTTCACCTGTGAAACACAGTCAAGTTAAGATTGGATGGAAGGGGGATTTGAGTTTCATTCACTTCTCCATTCCCTGGAAGTGCAACTCTCATTTCACCTGTGAACTTTTCGTTCCGCAAAATTCACAGTCAATTTAAGATTGGACGGAAGGGGGATTATATTATATTAAATTATACTGATTGGCGTATAATCTCTACTTAGTATAAAACAAAGTCCCCGATTCTTGGATGTCACGGGTGATCTTGAGAACCACTGAATGGATTTTGATGCGGTTTTCACCATTCTGTAAAAGATATCTCGAGGAAGGAAATTATTTATTTATGACCAAAGGAAGTCAAGCACTAACGATTTCAGTGAAAAGGTCTTTAAAAAACTGGCGTCCGTGCGCTTTTTAAGCTTACGCTGGGCAAAGCATTAAAAATATCTATATACTATGAGTGTAAGGATTGTTCAGCATGAAATGCTCTACAAAAAGCCCGGGAGAGCATATCTCTATCTTCAATAGATCGCCTACTATATGTGTTTTTACGTTATCATTTCTTCCAACAATCTCCATTCAGTTACTGAGGCGACAGTTTACGGGATAGTTTAAGACCGCGTTGTCGCAGCCCCTAAACTAAGGAACCAACCAAGACTCTCCATATCTCAGGATTCATGCAAGAAATCAATTCCAAATAATCTGTAGTACTCTATTTGTTGTCAAACATTCAGATAAATTCTGTGTAAATCAGAAATTCTATATGAGCCTACCAACCTGATCCCGTAGAATAAGTTAATCTTCTAAATTGACGAATCATTGTTTTTAATTTCAAATTTCATTAATTTCTATATTTTTTATTATATTTCAGTTATTTACAGAACTACTAGTTTATTGCTATTATTTGTGGATACACGGAAACTTTTCCTGGTACTAGATTCCCTGACAAACGCTACCATTCGTGTTGTGTGGCGAGATGCGCGAGATTTTCTGCTATTGCGTACCATTCGTCAGCAGAAGAGAAACCCACTAAAAATGCAGCGGGGAGTGTATCATTCCACTCCCTTCCCCGTGCCCTCGCAAAACAATGGCAATCTACGTACATTGACATTAATCAAGGTAAGGGAGACCTGCTCCTGCCAGAGGGGAAGTGCTGGAATTGGCTGCGTTTCCCCAGAAAAAATAAAAAAATCTAAAACAAGGCATTCCATCGTTTACCAAGCTTCGCTGAAATCCGAAACTCTAGTGGAAGAAGTAACTCCTGCTCAGATAGTCCTCGGACAGTTAAATCTACACAATAATTAGACCTTAAATTTAAAGACAAACGCAGTTTGGATGAATATTCATATTAATGTTCAAAAACTCATTTTGGCATCTTAAAAGATTATTTCCCCTACAAGTTAACAAACATTAGAATTATAATTCATTCATTCATTCATGTGTTTTTCTATCTATGACCTCACCGTTCCTCTCCAATAACTAACTTCAATAACTAACTAACTATCTCAAGGGCGTGGTGGTGTAGTGGTCAAGTTGCTTGCCTCTCACCAAGCTGGACCGGGTTCGATTTCCTGTCAAAGCATTTGAGATTTTCGAAGTGTAATTCCTGTGGTTCGGATTCCACGTAAATAGGAGGTCTCGTAACCGATGGTCACAATATTAGCGCCACGTAAACCTAAATCTTCCTTCCTTAAAAAAAAAGCATTATCTATCCAAAGGGATAAGATTGTTAAAACTGGCAAAGTACGCATATCAATAGTAAAAGTAAACATTACGAATATTCTACTTACTTATTCAGTGCCTTCAGAAACGATTGGCAATACAGTATAATCAAATCGTGACTTGTGGTATTAAGACTATTGTCTTTAGTTCTGTGAAATCTAAGGAAAACTCTTAATAACCGGAATTCAATCGGGCTCGTGGTTTTGCTTCGTTACAAACTTTCCTGTATAGTGTTGAGTGATTCTCACTGGATTAATGATACAAATTATGTGATCTTATATTTAATTCGTCAGGTTATTTGTACGGGCTGTGTATTCAGGTATAGAAGCCCACGAAATCTTCAGGTGACTAGTTGTCATGTGGAGTTAAATGGAGGTACTAGGTAGAAACTTATCATATCACAAGGAGGGTTTAGATAGAACATGCTAGTAATCTTATGGTTTCCGGGATTCCTTAGCAACCCCCCACCTAAAGTACATAATTAGCTTCAGAAAGTTTTCCCGGAAGTTTCATCTTCTCATAACTTCCCATTCAAATCACGAGGGGAGTTCCTGGAGTAAGTAACGGTAGTGCTGCCACTATACCATGGCTTGCTACTTTTGCGTGGTTCTCTTCAATGAGGCTAATTGGTCATGTCACGTTAATATCTGTTAATCGATCTCCCAACTGCCTTTGGTTAAAAATAAACAGTTTACTCCAATATACAAGCCAGTATGCTGTATTCACCGAGGCCCACATTTTAACCGCGTGTGTGGATCTTGCTGACTTAACGAAGAAACCTTGGTTTGCAGATGACACTCAAACTTATATCAGCCGATGACGTGGTGGCTGCTGATCTCGTCATTCGCTTAATAAGTGAGAGTGGGTTAGGACCAGCAATCTAAATTTACTAGTGAATATTGACTCATAGACTTGCTCTCTTTTGAAATTCTGATTTTTGTTATTCCGTAATTTGGTTTATTGTTTATTGTTATGATTATTAGTATTATTTTTAGGTAGTTTCTTATTTAGGCTTCCGCCTCTCAATTTTAATTTATTCTAAATGTGTATGATATAATCCGTTTTAAGAAAGGCAGATGACCTCATAGTTCTGTCCCATAAAACAACCATAACTAAGTGTTAACATTAATTTATATGCTCTTACTCGTCAAAGTCCAGCTAAAAAGGGACAGATGGCCTCGCTGTTCCACCCCTCAACATTTTATAGGGCAGGCTATTTTGTTGATATAATTTGTTTTTATTTAATTTTTATTTTAACTCAAATTTTTAATTTAGTTAATACTAGCAGAAGTACCCGTTCTTCGAACGGTGTTCGTTGTGAACACCAGACATTATCAGTTGAGCTACTGTTGCAATGGTTAGCGGTTTGTCATTCCTTCAAGTTTATCTGAACGAAGTTAGTTTACTGGGAATATCATACACACTGTTAATTTAAGGCCCTTAAAATGTAGTTTTCGGAGTCCCTTTATAGATTCCCGAATTTTGTGTCTCCCATTGAGAAGCGCAACATATGCTTTGGTCGTCCTTCTAGGATAATTTTTATATTTCGCCTATTTTAGCATATATTGAGATGTTTTTCTCTATATCCACCCTTCTACTGTATGAAAGGTACGGTGAAGAGTTTTATAAATGATTGGTGTATTGACTCTCATGGTTACCATACCTAATTTTACGATGCACCAAGCATCCGAACACGAGGTATAGGCGTACATAAAGATACACAGAAAGACAGACAGGCAATTCTATTGTCTACAACATATCACCCAGATATCCAAATATGGGTATATCTACCACACAGTATCAAATAAAATCATCCTTACGATGAACCCGTATGTCGACAAAAAAAAAAGTTAAAATGTGCTCTCAGACTAAATTCACCTAACGTGTACTTCCTGACGTGAAATACAATTGAAAGCCTTGTAGACGAAATGCAATACACGTTACATAAAAACTGACCCTCTACGTTGTGCTAGGTGCTCATACACAGGAAGACCCCTTTCATAAATTATAAAGGCTTGTGGTACATGAAAATTCAGGTTCTTTAGCCTCAAATTGCACAAATTCCTAAAAGCCGCAAAAATGCTGGTTCAATTCAGGAATGTTTGAAAATAATGTTTCTGTTTGGAGATATAATAGACCTTCTGTACTATATGTCGAACGTGAAAATTGCATGAAAATATTCTAGGGTATCCCTTCACCCCCTTAATTGCATTGATGAATTATACGGTCTACGTTAGTTCCGTGATAACCTTATAGCCATTTGCATACTTTCACAGAAATGTAATAAATGGAGTGACATTGCTTCTTACAGAAATAGATGGAAAGTTGTATGCCACCCCTTGAGATAATGTTCTCATGGTTACCGATTTGCATTAGTTCATTAGTTTGTTAATTTAAATTAAATTAGTTTTCTGGGAATATTTCAGAAACTGTTGGATTTAGAGCCTTATAATGAAGTTTTCGAGGATCCTTTAGGGCCCCCGAGTTTTGTTGCTGGCACCGAGGGGATTTGTCTCGTCGTTGTACGCCATAATATAATACTAATAATACTATAATATAGGGAGAAATTATAACACCTATTTTTATTTTATTTTTAATTCAGCCAATGGCCATGTACTTTTCTTTTCAGGACGGGTCAGGGAAGGGATATTATCAGAGAAATAAGCATTCACATCACGCATGAGCAAAATGGAAATGGCCTACCATTTAACTAAGGGCATCTATAAGAAAAGGTCAATATCCTTCAACGCAAAACTAAAACATTACTGCAGTGTCATCCGTCCGGAGGTCTTGCATGCTTCTGATTGCCTCGCGATGAACAAAAAAGGCTTGGTCGAGAAACTGGAGGCCAAAGAAAGGAAAATTTTGAGAAAGATATTGGGTTCCATCAAAGACAATGGGGAATACAGAAGACGGCATAACCATGACCTATATACTCATGTGGAGAAGATAAGCAACGTCATCCGGAAGAGAAGGTTACCATTTTTTGGACATGTGAAACGAATGAGCCCAGCGAGACTGACCAACCGCAACATAACTTCCTTTCAGGAGAGGAAAACAAAATGGGCCTGGTGCATTGAACTGGATAAAGATCTGAAAGAAGTGGGGATTACACCAACAGATATTCAGGAGCGCGCCCCACTCAAAGGGAAACTTCAAGCTTGTAAAGGTTTCCAAGAAAAACCGAAGCTGAAAACGGGAAAGATTTGAACCCAGGAACGGAAGGAAGTCCACCGAGAACGAATGCGGGCGTACAGGGCAAACATCAAAGCCAGTAGGAGACGGTTGGAATGACGCGGTCCATAGATGGCCTATACGAAATGAATGAATAATATGAGTATAGGAATATAATAGACCTGCCGTACCACACCCGCAGGTGTAAATCGCGTGAAAATATTCTAGAGTACTCCTTGATCCCCTTAAGCGCATTATACGTATTGATGAATTTTACGGCTTAATTTGGTTCCGTGATAACCTTCTAGCCGTTTGCAAACTTTCACACTAATGTAATTAATGGAATTGCATTGCGTCTTACAGCAATAGATGGACCTCTGAGAATCCGTTGGCATGGTTACTGGCTTGCATTCGTTCAGTAGTTTATTAAAGTAAATTAGTTTTCTGGGAATATCTCAGAAACGGTTGGTCTTCGGTCCTTAAAATGTGGTTTTCGGGGAGCCGGGTTTTGTCGCTCACATTGAGGGGATGAAAATGAGTTTTGTCTCGTCCTTCTACGCCTATTTCAGCATATATTTTAAGGGGGTAGGCCCCCTTTTATGAGAGGTACGGAGAAGAGTTACATCAATGATTAGTGTCGTGCCTCTGATGGATATCTGTACCAAATTTTACGTTGATACACCCAGCCGTTCTCGAGTTATAAGGGAACAAATTGTCCACCGACAAACAAACAAACAAACAAACAAACAGACAGGCAGACAAAAAATTATATTCGCGCGCATCCATCATAAAACAGTCTGAAACGTGTTAAATACTCAAATTTCCGCAGAAATTCAGAGAAAAACACACAAATTTTCATTTTTATATATAGAGATATATACTGCACCGCTCGGTGTTGACCGTGTTTTATTGCTCAGATTCTGGTTTTACTCGCTAACCGTTGGAGATATACGAAAAGTGATAAGGACCTTTCGGATAGAAAATTAAATGTTAAAGCTCATGTATACCATCAAAAGTTCGCTATTTCTTAGCGTTCTCTTTTTATTTGAAAAGGAAATATGTAATTTTGAAACCAAAGGGTGTAGTGACGTCACAAATGTCGGTTTTACTCGCTAACTGTTGGAGATACACGAAAAGTGATAAGGACCCTTCGGATAGGACATTAAATGTCAAAGCTCGTATGTCCCATCAAAAGTTTGCTATTTCCTACCGTTCTCTTTTTATTTGATATGGAAGTATGAAATTTTGAAACCAAAGGGTCTAATGACGTCACTAAAATGGTCGCCATTTTGTAATTGTGCAAAATTTCGAAATCAAAAGTATCCTATATGTAAACCTGGTGAATCAGCTACATCCATGCAAAATTTCATTTAAATCGGACCAGTGGTTCTTGAGTTATTGAGTAACAGACAGACAGACACACACCATCTCATTTTTAGCCTATTTTCAATTTTGAAAAAATAGGCTTATGAGATCACCTTTTGTCCGTGTGTGTGTGTGTGTGTGTGTGTGTGTGTGTGTGTGTGTGTGTGTGTGTGTGTGTGTGTGTGTGTGTGTGTGTGTGTGAGGTGTGTGTGTGTGTCCCCCTAATAAAATCTAAACGACTGGAGCGATTTCAATGAAACTCGGTAAGTTCATAGCACTATTCCCGGCAACCTCGACCGTGCCCTTCAAATCTTGTTACGTCTCACTAGCATTCAATATCTCCGAAACTATTACCGATATCGCCCTGAAATTGTGTACGGTGATAAAGGGCACTACTAGAAGTTCACCTATGAGACTTTCAAAAACCTGGTGACTACAAAACCAACATGGCTGCAAAGCGAAGTTGAGACTTTTAAATAGACTCTTCTCGCGATTTAAATATCCAAACGTAATGAAACTTGGTACAGCAAATATTTATACACATTGCAATGCACTGGAGTCTAATTTAGTTCAATTGTTTACATAACCTCAAAATGGCGGCTGTGCGAAATATTTCACTGACATTCTATATCTCCGAAACTATTACAGATATCACCCTGCAATTTCGTACGGTGATAAAGGGTACTGATACAAGTTTACCTATGTATACTTCATAAACCTGTTAAGTACAAAACGAACATGGCGGCCAAGCGAATTTGAAATATTTTAATAGACTTTTCTCGTGAGTTAACTCTCTGAGCGCAGTGAAATGTGGTACAGTAAATGATTTTGCAGATTGTAATGCACTGCCATCTAATTTAATTCAATTGTTTACTTAACCTCAAGATGGCGGTTGTGCGAACTTTTAAAATTAAGTTTTTATTTCTTGTGTCGTAATCATGCGATCGAAGTGAAAGTTTGAATAATGAACCTAGGCAATAATTGTCCTTGAATGGTACATAACTCTATGGCCTATACATATAACAATCCTAATTGGCGAGGTTCCGAAATATTTAGATGGTTCTCAATATCTATGAATCTTTTACAGCAACCAAACTGAAATGTTTTATGTTCATAGAGACTATGATTATATGTTCACCTATAGGACTTTCAGTAACCTGGTGAGCACAATTCCAACATGGTGGCGACGCGATGTATAAATATTTAAATGGACGTTTCTCGCGAATTAACTATCCGAGTGCCATGAAACGTTGCACGTTAAATGCCTATACAAATGTTGATCCACTGGCATATAATTTATTTCGATTTTTTGCATAATCACAAGATGGTTGCTGTGCGTAATTTTAAAATCTCGTTTTGACTTCTTGTGTTCTAATCATGCGATTGAAGTTTGAATACCACACGTACACAATAATAGTACAAAAATAAAAATCCAACCTGCCGACCATCTGAAATATTTAGACGGTTCTCAATATCTACGAATCTGTTACAGCAATTAAATTGAAATTTTGTATTTTGATAGAGGCAATTAACATGAGCAGGATATATGAAAATAGGCTGTATAGTTCTTCACGCAACTACTTGTTATATATTAGTATGATAATTTTCATTTGGATTTTAATTACTAAAAGCCACACGCTAAATTAAATATATATATTATTTTTATATTTTTATTTTATAAATTATGAACTTAATTCTATTTTCTAATTAAATGTTATTATTTTTCATTTTAATTTCTGGATTTTTTAAAATATTTTAAAAGTATATAATTTAGTTAAAATGTTTACAGTAGTTGGGAGTGTGTTGAATTTGTGATATTACTGTGATGAGTGATGACTCTAGTAGTGTGTGTAACTGTATTAGGGACAGGGATGAAGTAGGTGCCCCTCCACTTGATGTAAGGTACTGTCCCGGCATTTTCCTGGAGGGAATGTGCAAAACCCTGGGGGAAAGCCACTGTCAGTGCCGGTATTCGAATTTGTGATCTTCGGACTCGCTTCACCTGCCCTCGCAGGTGCACGATTTAACGAACATGGTTACCCCGTGGGACCTCATATACTGTAGTTAGTAGTGCGCGCAAAAGGAATTATTTGGAAATTGGAAGGTTCTAAATATCTCTCTTACATTTACTATACTTGGACCTTCTGCTTTCACCCATTTGGTTTGTCTGGCTGCGTGGCTCAGGGGTAACGTTCTCGCTTGCTGAGCCCAAGGTTGCAGGTTCGAAACCTGGCGCAGTCAGCTGGCATTTGAGGGTGCGCAAATGCGAGGGAGCCGTGTCAGTAGATTTACTGGCACGTTAAAGATCCCCTTCGGGGCAAAATTCCGGCACCCCGGCGTCTCTAAAAGCCAGTGTAGTTAAAAGGGACGTAAAACCAATAACATTATTATCACCCATTTGGAAGGTTGAAAGGACACTAACTTATCACAAGACCAACGTTCACGTAAAACTACAAACTTCCTTCCTTTTACACTAAGTGAGAATATTCTGATTTTGGCCTAAAAGAGCTTTGCAAAAGATATTTCTAGTTGTTTCTTTTTAGGGGCTTGGACCTTGTGGTATTTAACCCCCGTATGCTTTGGGTGTGTGTACAATTTGTCAGGTAACCAGTGATGAAGTGGTGTCTGTACATTCAGTTAAGAACCACACCCACATTTGGCTGGAGTAGAAGTGGGAAAACAACTTCAGCAGTGCTGAGGTGGGAATCGAACCCACCTCTTCTCTTCTCATAGGGCTGAGTGTATCTCGTTCCAAATCTAAGATCAGAATTTAATCCCATGACAGAGCCGTGAATCTTGTCCAGGACCTTTTGGGACCGGAGTCTCACTACGTACCCCGAGACCGGAGAAGGTGATCGAGATATTATGATTTATTTTTCTACTCAAGGTGTTTGAATCTCTCTAACTCTCTCTCTCTTTTGAGGATGGGGGGATAATAATATTAAATTAATAATAATAATTCTATTAATGCAGCCAATGGTCATTAATTTTATTTTCTGGACGAGTCAGGGAAGGGATTTTGGAAGTAAATTGGTCGTGGACCTATTGAAAGGAACCGTCCCGGGATTTGCCCGGTGGTGAAAATGGGAAACCACGAAAACCATTTTCAGGATGACCGAGGTGGAATTCAAACCCACGCTTTGCTTTGCACGAGGTAGCTCCTCAGTACTCTCGGCCATCGCTGCCGGAACAATAATAATAATAATAATGTTATTGGTCTTTCCGTCCTTTTTAAATACTGTGGCTTTTGCAGACGCCGCGCCAGGGTGCCAGCATTCTGCCCCGAAGAGGATCTTTAAAGTGCCAGTAAATCTACTGACACGGCTCCCTCGTATTTGCGCACCCTCAACTGCCAACAGACTGTGCCAGGATTCAATCCTGCAACCTTGGGCACAGAAGGTAAGAACGTCGCCACGTTGCACATAACCAAATAACCCTGTGCAAGAATAATTTGTTTGAAGAAACAGTCTGGAGAAAGGTAAATCACACTACTCATGCAGGTGAAGGAAAAACTAAGTTACAGTACTCACATACACTTAGTAAATTCCGACTTAGAAAGTCTTGACAACTAAGCTCAACAACATTTTTGGAACGATTCACATTGGACTATTTTCTCAACATTGGCTGGTAAATAAATAAATTCTGAAAAGGAAGTCCTGTATATATTTCCATATTGACAGTTTGTTATTTTGTGACGTAGTTTGGAGAATTTACTGATCGGTGACAGACTATTGAGTGACATACCTAAATCGTATTTTATTGTCAACTTTTTACAAAGTTATATGCTATCGCATTTTGCTCTCGAGTCTATATGATTTGCTGCCAAGGCAATCAAGATGATTGACAGCTGTAAATTCCCTATTATGTGTCCATCCATCCGCTGCAACAGTGGACGACGATTGATGGCCGAATTATATCTAGTATGAGGCACTGAACCGTTCTGACGGTGAGGTAAAGTGCTTCTCTAATGGAGTAAGTTCTATCAATCCAGCCCTATACAAGTACAGTATCTCCATTGAGGTCCACAGTTAACTTACAGTATATCTTACCTCTGCTTCGTATAAACAACTCTATGAAATGCAAAGTGTAGAAGAGGTAGATTCCAAAACGCAACATTATAGAAATTTTGGAAGCCGTTTATCAGTGTTGCTTTCGCAATCTAGTGTTCTTTCGTCTTCATCCGCTCAACACGTTAATGAGCCCTATTAAACTGTGCGAGGGATATCACTCACACCTATTAACCTGGAACAAATTACATGGATTAATTACTGTATGTGCTTCTTATACCGTTCCCGAAAAGAGACATGTTGGAAAACAGGTTTCTTTCATAAGGCGAACATAATCAGATCTTGTTTACATGAAGTCTTTTTTTTTCTTTCTGAAGGTTTAGCGGATATGTACTGTATATAAGACTTATGTACATGAAAATTAAAGTGGAAAACTACGGAAAACTACTTCTAGGATTGCTGAGCTGGAAATCGAACCTAGCTCTTCTCAGTTCTACCTCACGAGGCTGAGATTACCCTGTTGTAACCCTCAGATGCGTATGAAAATTCTTGACAGAGCCGGAAATCAAACCCGTGACATTTGGGATCGGAGTGTCAATACGTATCGAGAGACCACATTAGGTGGTACTGACAGGACCACGCCATAACATCTAAACTACCAGCTGTAACTTACGGGGTGGTTGTTTTGATGCTGACTAATCGGCAGAGGTAGCTGCTAGGGCTAGGCAAACGGTCATTGACGAAAATGTCCGTAAGCAGCCAAGGTTAGCCACTGTCGACATCACCATGCAATGGGTCGAGTTTGCTGTTATACCTATTTTTAGCGTATGGTGTTGTTCAGTTAAACGGAACAGAGCCAGGAAGGATTTCATTGAAAGATTTGCCTACCATGCATCTCCTCTCAATTGTCCTCAAGAGGCTTACCAGCCTCATGGTAGGATTAAAATTTATGACATAGCCGGGAATTGAACCCAGCCCACCTTCGTGGAAATCTACAGTGCGTTCGCAAAGTCCCTCCGCAGTGGCGTCTTAGGACTATAGAGGAAATACTGGTGTGAGGTCAATAATAATAATAATAATAATAATAATAATAATAGTAATAATAATAATAAGAGCCTGGACGGAAGAACAGCGAACAGGCCAGCGAACGCATGAAGGAGTATTGGGTGCAGAGAAAACTTCGCACCAAGAAAAATAAATGAAGTTGTAGCGTGATCCTAAGTGGTCCATTGACGTGTTAAAGGAATAATAATAATACGACGTGTTAGGTTGGGAGCACATTCATGTCGCTGTATACGCAAAGTCTCACCGCAGCGGTTGGCATAAACATGCACTTGTTCCGTGTTCACCTACAACTGGAGTTATACGGTGGAGAATACTGGATTATTACTGCCGACAGTGAGTGTCTGTGCGTGACAGTGTTGACGCTGTAAGTTGTGTTCTTGTCGAGTTTTTGTGTAAGCTGAGTCTAGTGGGAATGCTTACTACTGATGAGCGTGTGTTTTTAGTGGGAGAGATTTTCCGTGCTGGTGGAAAATTTACGGAGCATAGTGTGATAGTGGGGAGACCGTCTATATAATTGCATTACTTAATTTAATGTAATTGTTTGCCTTGTAACAACATAACATGAATATACTGCCAACCTAACACGTCCCGCAAGGCGAGACACGCGCTGCGGAGAGACTTTGCGGACACATTGTATTTGCCATTGACAATAACAGTGTGGTGTCGGAACCCAGTCGGAACCTAACTGGTCCTAAAACCAAAGCTTGCGACGTTTCTTCTTTTGTTAGACCACTAGTAGTGTAATCCTTGAGTGCATAAGCCTTTTCTGTACAGATTTGCATAATCTCGGCCTGGGAGGACTATAGAGGAAATACTGGTGCGAGGTCAATAATAATAATAGTAATAATAATAATAATAATAAGAGCCTGGACGGAAGAACAGCGTAAACAGGCCAGCGAACGCATGAAGGAGTATTGGATGCAGAGAAACCTTCGCACCCAGAAAAATAAATGAAGTTGTAGCGTGATCCTAAGTGGACCATTCGCGTGTAAAAGAAATAATAATAATAATACGAATGAAATGTGAATATTTCACTACGTTCGTTTAGGTTCTAAAATGGAAATTTAACGACATCGAAATGAGGAAATAATTGAATCAAATGCGAATATATATTACGCAAGTGTGATTTTTAAAACACCATCACACTGCACGAAAATATGACATCGTCACACGAAGTCGTCACTAAATTAACAAACGATGGTTTTTGCCAAGTTTTCTGTCAACATCCACACATCATGTATCATAAAATGAATAAATAACTGAATTATTTTAAACCATGAGACGGAAAGGCCCGGCATGTAAATGTGTGGTAAATTACGATAAAGCTACATTGTTGCTCAACTATAAGCAATAATGATTGATTGGTTCTATTACTGCTTTTCACCTGAACTGTGAGATTAATATTGGGAATTTCAAACTAGAAGTGCACAGCAAATCATCGACTGGAAATCATCAATTTAATTAACTTCCAGCCACGTTAGCTTAACCTTCATAGTGCTACCGACAAAACGGTTTGTCGCTACGCGCGCACCCTATTAGTTTCACACTTAAGCTCTTTGAGACGATGTCATTTGAAAGTAGACTTAGCTGCTCTTTTGTGATAGTCCATAATACCATTTACTAATCGATATGGTGATGCGAATTACGCTATTCATTTGCTCAAAGGGATAGACAATTTTGATTTAAATTTGACTTCTGTGCGCTGTAACGGCTGACAACAGACCTCATAAGTGTTCGATTCTAAACATTTACAGTACCCAGGAGGGGGCATAGGGGATATGTCTCCCCTTAAAGTCTGATTCGTCACCCCTAGTGAAAGATCGTTTAACCTGTCATTATACTGTATAAGACAGTCGTAACCTACGTCCAGTTCAACTATCCCCCCAGAAGTTGTTTTGCGGGTGTCCATCTGAAGAAAACTTATTTCAGTACATGTGTGTAAAATGAAACCTGTAAAAGGGGATATATTTTAAATCGATTTAGGGCCTTGATGTAGAATGGCACTAAGTTGTGTGAAAATAACTCAACACAGGGGTGTTTATTAATCTGGAAACACATAGCAGTTAAACAGGTTAATTGGCGGCCAAACTGATCTGGTTAGGGTGCCACACACAATCACCGCATCCGGGTACAGACGATCTATATATTGTTCAAGGTTCTATGACCACTGGTATGAAAACCAACACATACATTAACACATCGAACTTCAATATAGATATCAACGCGGCATTTTCTCAGTAAAAGACCATCAGCTTCATCCATACAACATATACAATTTTCATCGAAGCAAAGAATAAATACAATGGATTTACAAACCATGCACTCTTCAGCAAAGAGCTTTATTTCATCTTAATGAAAAACTATCTCAAGAAAAACTTTCTTCGGCTTTTCCCTATTAATTGTGGTCACCGGAGCCAACCAGGCTCATTTTGGTTTTGGCCGAGGATTTAATGCCGGATGCCCTTCCTGACGCCACGTAAATTTTCAGTTGAAAATTACACCCCCCCCCCCCCCCTGTGTTGTTGTTACAGATCTGTTTATGAATATTTTTTATGATTTATTTTATCAAAGAAAAGGAAAACCCAAGTTAAATATTGATCCAATAACTTTGCTCGTAGGCCTAATTCAAATAGTTTAGATATATTTTGGATATCTATTTCTGAAGAGGGCCACAGTGTGACTGAAACTGGCATAATGTTTTAAATTTTCATTATTTATTGAATAAATTGAATAAATTTAATAAATACTAATGGTAGTTTACTTCAGATTATAACGTCAAATGGGAAATCTCGAATATGATTAACTTTATATCATTAGGTTCTATGAGCCTACTAAGAAAAATAATTTGGCTCTATTCACCTTTACCGTAATAATTTGTTCACCTGTGTACTGTATTTGTTTTATACAAATGTAACAGAAAAGTAACAATCATTCTGTTAGTATAACTGTAACGCCATTATTTGTCCCACAAAGTAACTTTAACTCTAACTTGGTTACTATTTTTTAAAGTAACCGTGACAAAAACTTAGTTATTTCTAAAAAGATAACTTTCCCAATCGCGATTTCAACAGATCAGGTGTTACCAATTAACGCCGAAAAATTTAGTTTTTATTATTATGTCAAAAGGAAACATTGTACACTGCCCCGCCCAGACGAAGCTGTTTATCAGCAGCCTTGATGCATTCCCTGGACTCTCCTCCCATTGTCTCCTCTCCTGAGATTGATTTCTCTAGGTTCGTCTTCTTCCTTCCTTGCAGCAAATTATCTGTCCGTTCACTCCCCTCCTCCTTGGAGACAAGGTAGACGCACAAAGGCCTGGTGGGAGTGCAGGGTCTTCAAAGTCGACATGGCCAATAAACCGGGTAGCAACCTCCTTCCACATCATTGGCGCATGCATGTGGCGCCCAAAAGCTTTTGTAATACTAGAAGACATTTTTATCCTATTTTCATTTATGAAAAAAAAAAGAAGACTTATGAGATCACCTTTCTTCCGCGCGTGTGTGTGTATGTGTGTACCTAATAAAATCTAAACGGCGGCAGCGATTTCAATGAAACTCGGTAAGTACATACTACTACCTCGTCTGACCTTGTACATGCATTTCAAATTTGAATACGTTTCACCGATCCAACATGGCGGCCGCGCAAAATTTTTCACTGGCATTCTATATCTCCGTAACAGTAAAAGATATCACCCTGAAAGTTTGTACGGTGATAAAAAGTACTACTAAATGTTTATCTATGTGACTTTCAAAAACCTGTTAAGCACAACACCAACATGGCAGCCAAGCGAATTTGAAACATTTAAATAGACCTTTCTTGCGATTTAACCATCCCAGCGCAGTGAAACTTGGTACAGAATATGGTTATACACATTTAAGGCACTGACATCTAATTTAGTTCAATTGTTAACATAATCTCAAGATGGTGGCACTGCCAAATTTTAAAATTAAGTTGTTTTTCTTGCGTCCTAATCATGCGATCAAAGTGAACGTTTGAATAATGAACCTACCTAATTATCTTCTTCTAATGGTTCATTACTCAATGGCCTACATATATAACAATACAACATGGCGACCATCCGAAATATTTAGGCGGTTCTCAATATCTCCGAATCTGTTATGCCAATCAAACTGAAATTTTGTATGTTGATAGGGGATATTAACATGAGTTTACCTATGGAGCATTCAATAACCTGGTGAGCACAAAACCAACATGGTGGTGACACGAAATTTAAATATTTAAATGGATTTTTTCTCGCGACTTTTAATCCAAGCGCTGTGAAACTTGGCACGGTATATCTTCATACAAGCATTAATATACTGACGTCTACTTTAGGTCCTAATGGAATTTTATGAGAAGTTAAAAATGGAAGTTTTTTAAATCTCGTTTTTATTTCTCATGTCCTGTCAGACCAGTAGAATATATGAAAATATGCTATTTAGTTCTTTACAGAACTACGTGTTCAATGTTACCTAATATATTTATTAATAGAATCAGTCAACACGAGTGTATCTAATTAGCAATTGGTTACTTGGGTTAATCATATGAACAAGCACTTATGGATCTCCGGAATGTCCTATATTGCCCACACAAATTTCCAAGATTATATTTAGCATCTTCTCAGAAACTATATGCAGGAATTTACAGATTTTCTTTAGGGATGTTCTTCAAGACTCTTTCCTTACTGTAACACAGGCTTTTTGAATGTAAATATACGTTTGAATTTTCATGGATCTTTTTAAAATTACATAATCTTAACAACCCTTTGTTGAACATTTTGAAAAATACATACATACAAGGAGGAACTATAGCTAAATATTTCAGCTTTTTTATGTCGAAAAGTTTGGAATATAAGGGAAATGTTATACATAGAAAAACATTTTAACAAGCAATTAGTATCACAAATGTTTGCTGTTTTTAGAGCATACCATTCATTACCATAGAAATTCTCTTCTTCCATTTGAAGCACTAGCATCCAGTTGATAGAGAAATACTTAGTTAAATTTGCTTTTTCTTGTATTTATTTTAAAATTTTGGGCCTAATTCTGTGAGTGTGATCTCTCCTACCCATATAATCTGAATGATGCATTCTGTTTTGTAATTAAGATATTTTGAAATTGAAAATCAATTATTCTTATAGAAAATTTTTTGGTAGTTTTTTGGCTATAATCTTTTTAGTTTTTATTTCTATAACTATTTAAATATGACCATCGAGGTTGATCATTGGGAATATATACTTTTCATCGAATGAATTCTACCGATAAAAAATACAACTTTGAGAAGAATAAACTTTAAAGTTCAGCATACACACATTGGTGTTGATGCTTGTAACCAAAACAGACTATATACCTATCTGCAGCTTCTATAACATTTTCTGACTAGCATTTTTGGCTGTCGCCGCGGAGGTTCGATTCTTACCTCAGCCATCCTGCAAGAGGTTTTGGTTTCCCACTTCTATTCCAGGTAAATGCAGGGATGGTACCTAACCTAAGGCCACGACTGCTTCGTACACAAAGCCTACCTCAATTACGAATAGGCCTACACACACTGGTACAGAAATCACAGTGACAAATTCTACACACCCACCTAAGTACAAGCCCCTAAAATAATCAACAACGACAACATTTTCTGACATTCAGGGAATCCTGGCCGAGAGCGTTCAGATTATACCACTTTGTTCTGGGTTTTAGGGCCATTAGCAAGCCTTAGCGTGCCTATAAACGCATTTGGCTCTGCATATAGCCTACACCAGACTCTTCCTTCAGACAGAAGACGAAACAAGACAGTGTTCTAGCACTGGAGGTAGACCACAGTACAGTATATGCTGACACCTTGTGTCACTCACACCCCCACATATTCATACGCTACACAGAAATGCACTTCCGCATTCACACCCAACAGGTAAACTTGCTGTACAGAGGAGAGCGCCAAGCACCTTAAAGGCGCTGAACGTCTGTCTCAGTGCATACCACTCACCCTACCAATGGTTCATTCATACTATCGGAATGAGAGCAACTGAGAAGTTGTAAAATTGAAAAGGCATTTCGTTCAAAGGTCACAATAATTCAATTTGCAGATTGTAACGATGAATAATAATAATAATAATAATAATAATAATAATAATAATAATCCGCCTCAAGGAGGACGTAGAGCTGAGTGGAATAGTGGATCGCCCTCTAGATATGGAGGGTAGCTGCGTCATAAACAGGGTAACCTGACGAATAAGCAGTCCCGGACCATTGCCAACAGGATGTGGTGGATCTGTGGATGGCCCCACAGTCTCTATAAAATGCCACATATATCCAAAGACAGCAATGTGACAAGGCGAGTCAGTGCCGCCATAAGCACTAACCAACAGCGTCTGTACTCCATGTTAGGGGCGGCTGTGAAAGGTGTCTGTACCCCATGTTAGGGGCGGCCTAAATGAAATCCTGGCAATAGGTATAAAATGCAACCCATTGATAATGGAGAAAAGGTTAAAGAATAATGAGCCTCGGAAAAGGACGCTACCCGAGGTGCGTCGGGGCACGTTTGGAGCTGGTGCTGAACGTGACAGCAGGCGAACCACCAGTGGCATGATGCCGAACAGGCGGGCACATGTTGGGTCACCCGAAATTTCTACAGCCGACAACGCAGATAGGAGAACCCAACAGCCGTCGTCTCCCCCTGTCGAAAGTGTTTCAAACATTCAACTGACCTCTAAGGCAGGCAAACTGAGGCAGCGCTTAAAATGGACTGATGAGATGAACAAATTCATAATACGCTCCTATTTTATTGTTCCAAACTTACAGAGAGACCTCACAACATATAGGAAAGATATGCACAAGTTGTTTGTGGAGATATGCTTTTATTACAGAACAAAGAATTGCAGACCAAAGACGTGTAATAGTGAGGAATAATAGACTTCCTGTAATAATGATTCAAATTCTTTAAGAGGAAGCAGCAAAAATTCTAGCTTCAGAATCCAACAATGAAAGCAGACCCACATTATTCATTCAAGATGTTCAGGAAGTTACCTGCAGAAATGACACAGGGGAAGAGGGAATTATTGAACCAAATATCCCTACTAATATCTCGAGTTCTGATGAAACAAGTTGTATTGAACATGTGTTTAAAGAGGCAATATATTATTTAAGGGCCTTAAAGTAGACTATCGACCAAAGCTACCCAAACTCCTAGAAACAGCGAAGAGTGTAATGTCAGTAATTGAGGTCCGTATTGACTAACTATATATTAGAAAGAAAATAAAGGGATTCTGCCTTTTCAATACTGATATTGAACCTACTCACAGGTACATGTTTCGAAGGTAAAACTCCTTCTTCCTCAGCCTGTATATATTTTTTATATTGAACCTACTCACAGGTACGTACAGGCTGAGGAAGAAGGAGTTTTACCTTCGAAACATGTACCTGTGAGTAGGTTCAATATAAGTATTGAAAAGGCAGAATCCCTTTATTTTATTTCTAATATAAGTAAAGCTCTTGTCAGTATGACAGATAACATCATAAAACAGTATGTGGAAACATCCGATAATCTAGAAGAAACGAACTCTCTTGTATATTGCGCAGCAGTAACTGCGATAAGGCTGAACAACCAGAAACTAATACCTTTGTCTGGAAGCTCTCGTAGCAAAGGTGCAGATGCAGAATACATTCCACCCTGGCAGCGTCGATTAGAGAATGACATCAAGGAACTGAGGAAAACCAAAGGCCAACTAACAGCATATTTAAACAATAAAACTAAACCCAAAACCAACCGAAAGTTGAGGAATATATTCAGAAAAATCAACAGCCACATAGAGGAATATGATCACACAGAAAAAATCAAGGAATACATTGACAACCAAAATCTTAAATTACGAGCAAATGCAGCAAGACTCAGGAGGTACGAAGAATCACGTGCGAGGAAAACACAAAACAAACTTTTCTCCAACATTGAAGGTCAGTTCTTCAGAATGATCAAACGAAACAAACAATCCATGACGAAGGCAGAATCTCCTAGCACGCAAGAAACGGAAGATTTTTGGACTGCGAAATCAACGCACAATGAAAATGCAAATTGGATCAACGAAGAACGAAATATCAATAATGTATATGAAGAAATGGATTTTGATACCATTGAAGAACGGCATGTATTTGATTCTATAAGGAGAAGTCAGAATTGGAAAGCGCCGGGCACAGATAAAATTCCCAATTATTGGTACAAACATTTCATGTGCGTGTACCAGAGGATAGCCCAGCAATTTACTTACCTCATCCATCATCCTGAGGAATATCCTGATTTCCCTACTGCTGGAATTACATATCTTATCTCAACAGAAAGTGGAAATACTAAATACCCATCAAACTACAGACCTATCACCTGTCTCCAAACACTTTACAAACTATTTACGTCTATAATTGCGGACGAAATATACATGTATATCGACAAACATAACATTTTGGCTGAGGAACAGAAAGGATGCAAGAAGCTGTCGCAAGGATGCAAAGAACAGATAGTTATTGATTCTGTGATAACACAACAGGCGATACATAATCAAAGGAATCTATATACGGCATACATAGATTACCAGAAAGCATTTGATTCAGTCCCGCATTCATGGCTGAAAGAAATCCTCCATCTGTATAAGATTAACCCTGCTATAATTCACTTCCTGGAGGTCACGATGGATAATTGGAAAACAGTACTTTATACTAAGACAATGAATGAGTCACATCTGAAACATTAAAAATTGAGCGTGGTATCTATCAAGGAGACTCGCTAAGCCCATTATGGTTTTTCTTAGCCATCAATCCTCTCTCTAAAATTCTAAAATACACCGGTTTCGGATTTGACATCAAATAATACAACATATTCATCAGATGTCCGAATGACGCTGGGAGTGAAGAACTGCAAACTTTTGACAATTGAAAGATTAACGAACTTCTGAACCACATGAGCTCCACAAAGGATCTCTAATTGAAGAAATGACTGAAATAGATACCTACAAATATCTGGGATTTGCTCAAAATACTACTTTGGATCATAAAAGTATCAAAGATGAACTCATTGGCAAGTATACCACAAGACTACATCAAGTGCTGCGAACCAATCTCTGTGCAACGAACAAAATTAAAGCTATCAATACATACGCTATACCTACTCTAGTATATTCATTTGGGATTCTGAAATGGTCAGCAACAGAAATAGAAAGTATGCACAGAAAAACAAGGACCCTTCTCACTACTTACAGTTTACATAATCCAAACGCCTGCATAGAAAGGGTCACTCTTCCACGAAAGATGGGAGGTCGAGGAGTACTGTATTTACAAATTTTGCTCCAGAACCAAATTAAAACCCTTAGAAGATATTCATATCAAAGAAAGGAAAACAGCATTCTCCATAAAGCCATTGTACTTGCTGATAAGCACACTGTATTGAACCTTCGTACAAACTCTGATGTTCATATCAGCCAGCAACTACACTTATATGAAAAAGAAAAGGCATGGGTAGAAAAGACCCTCCTTGGAAAATACTACAGCAACCTAACCCAACAGAGTATTTATAAAAACGCATCGTGTATGTGGTTACAAAGTGGTCGACAGTTTGGAGAAACAGAGCGGTTCGTAATTGCCATCCAAGATCAAGTCATTGCTACAAAAAAAATTATAAGATATACATCATAAAAAATACCAGTGTAATTTCAGACAAATGCAGGTGATGCGCCAATCATCTCGAGACCATTGACCATGTCACTGCAGGCTGCCCAATACTAGCATCAGTTGAATATACAAGACGGCACAATCAGGTTGCAGGCATAATAATTCATCAAGTACTCGCACAGAAATATAAACCAACTGAGGAGTATATCCCTTACTACAATTATCATCAACCATCCCTCCTCAAAAATGAATTGTGTAAAATATATTGGGACACTGGTATTGTGACAGACAAAACAATAGGTCACAATTGACCAGACATCATAATAGTAAATAAGGTTGATGTAACTACATTTTAATAGACATAGCAGTCCCTACCGACACCAATATCGAACGGAAACACAATGAAAAAATCACCAAGTATAGACAACTTGCAGAGGAAGTCAAGAGGATATGGAAGATGAACTGCGTCCGGATAGTTCCAGTAATCTTGTCAGTCAACGGCCTCATACCTCACACACTCCACAAGAGTCTGAAGGAATTGGATCTTCGACCGACCATATACAGGAGTATGCAGCATTCTGTCCTATTGTCCACATGCAATATTCTGCGATCCTTCCTGGCTAGTGAATGAGTGATAATGAACTCTATATTTGGTATATATACATGATATGTATGTATTATAGTTTGTATTATAGTTTTTATGTATTGTTGTAAAGCACTTGGTTTAACCCGTGCTTTAGAGTAACCCATGTTTGTAATGGTGAATTGAATAAATAATAATAATAATAGAATACATCTCAGAATCCATGGAAAGGAGGTTGTCATTTCTTGGACACTTGTACAGAATGGACAAAACCAGAATAACGAAAAATATATTCGACTACCTATGGAACTAGAAGACAACTACGGCATGGATTAAGGAAGTTCATAATCTAGAAAGGTCGAACATTCAAAAGTTCAGATGTTATATAGCGATACATTTTGGACCTTTATTCAAAATTTGGATGGTCTCCAAAACAAAAGAACTGCGAAGACTGGAAAATTCCGCTCGGCTACCTTTGAAAATTAACAGCTGATGAACTTATCACTTGGGCTTCTGACCAGTTTTGTCAAGAACATGAATATAAAGTAAAAGAATTTCACAAAATATACTTAAGGCCGGTTGTTATTAATCCATTGAATTAAGATGGTGTTTCAAGCCACTGAGAGCTACGAGGTCCAGCCTATAAGATCGTTAGTGGTGTTCCCAAAGATCATCATGGTTGTATGTGTGAGCTGTGCAAATATGTGATAGATATCACTTAAAAGTTCTCCACAAGAAAGAATTATAATTATGATAATGTTATTCGTTTTACGTCCCACTTAACTACTGCGGCTTTTAGAGACGCCGGGGTGCCGGAATTTTGCCCCGAGAGTGATCTTTAACATGCTAGAAAATCTGTTGACTCATCTCCCTCGCGTTTGTGCACCCGCAAATACCAGCTGACTGCACCAAGATTCGATCCTGCAACCTTGGGCACACCAGGCGAGAACGTTACCGCTGAGCCACGCAGCCGGTCAAAGCTCCACAAGAAAGAGATGTAATTAACAGTGGCATAGTCTGTACCATGCTGAACTGCTGTGTCCAAGATAGCGGGTACAAACCCGGCTAAAGTCGTCGGATTCTTTAAGAGCGTTAAAATCCCTCAGTATGCCTTCCTTTCGGAGGGGAAATAAAACAGAAAAGTCTATTCCAGCAAACCTTTCTATTTAAAATTAATTCAAGAAGGCTTTCTCGAGACGAAGGACATTTCTTAATTCCAATGCCATTTGCTCCAAAATGGTAAAACGTTGTTAAAGTACGATGTTTGAACAAGAGTTCTTTTACCTGCATTGTAAGTAAAAGTATATTTCTTTTGCATCTTTCTTTTCCTTTCCATATGATGAAAATAGTCTACATAAAATCCGCTACAATATAATCATGAGACCAAACCAGTTTCTAATGTGAACCGTTAATAGTAGTACAGTACAGCCGGAATGGTTTTGTTCCAAAAACTGTGCTATGGTCGGCTTTTTGTAAATTATTAGAAAAGCACAAAAAAAGCTTAACTCTAAATTTTAGAATAATTTGCACGATCATTTTGTCGGAAAACTAAAAAAAAAACATTGAAAAGCGTTTTTCTCTGAATCGACGTATTTTAAAGAAATGTTTTTTAAACAAAAAATGTAGAGGACATTGTCATCTACAATTCGTCTCATTGAGGTCATGTCATACGTTTTGAAATGCAGAAGCTATGTGCGCCAAAGTTTCCAAAAAAGTGTTCTTTTCACGTTTTGTCCTAGAAAAAATAGTTTTTTCACAAAAGAGTGAATCAGAAATTTGTTCCTCTTAAAATTTTCTGCAACATTTATTAAAAAGTTTGTTTCCTCCGACTAACCGTTCCAAAGTTATAGTGCAGCAAATGCAACGCTGCGTAGTCAAGGCTACTATTGTTACTGCGGAGAGAGCGGTGGGCATAATTTAGACAGGGACCGGTGTCGGACAGCTGCCTAAGGTTAGGTCAAACAGGACGCGGGCTGTGTTTGTTAATTAGCTCAAACAATCATATCTATTTCAATCGCAACGTATCAATCATAACTGTAAACAAATTAACATTTGTGCCATCTGAATAGTACAATTTTCACACTTCGGCAGACTATAACTTTGGAACGGTAAGGCGGAGGAAAAAATGTTTCAATAAATGTTGTAGACATTGAGAGGAACAAATTTCTTATTCGCCCTTTTGTGAACAAAACACTTTATCTAGGACAAAAAGTGAAAAAACACTTTTTTGGAAACTTTGGCGCCACCTAACTTCTGCATTTCAAAACGTATGACATGACCTCAATGAGACGAATTGTAGGTGACAATGTCCTCTACATTTTTTGTTCAAAAAACTTTTCTTTAAACTACGTCGATTCAGAGAAAAACGTTTTGAAATGTTTTTTTGAGTTTTCCGACAAAATGATCGTGCAAATTATTCTAAAATTCAGAGTTAAGCATTTTTTGTGCTTTTCTAACGATTTACAAAAAGCCAACCATAGCGCAGTTTTTGGAACAAAAGGTTTTTTTTCTCTGCAGCTGTCCTGTACTATAGGGAGAACGTTTTGTTTATTGCCAACAGAATAAGATTGCAGTCGGAGTGAACGTTAGCTGTTATTTCGATCTAGGGTGAGTTACTAACTTCTGGGAAGGACATCTTCTGTTCTGTCTGGCTTGTTATAATTTTTCTTTGTTCTGCTGGCCGTCCTGCATGTCACGAAGTTAAGTTGGGCATCTTGCCACGTGGCACCCTCCTGTCTTGAGGGTAAGAGGGGTCGCAAGGAGGGTAGTTAAGGCAGCAAGCAGCAATGATAGCTGGAGGGTGAGTTGAGGAAGCAGAAACTTGTGCACGTAGCTGCTCCGCACTTGTGTTGGACGTTTATTTACTATTCCTCTCCCTTTCCTTCCTGGTGTCTAGGGGCTTAATTGCGGCCACTAGTATAGCATAACGTGTCCAAACCAGACTATGAGGCAAACTGTCTATCCCAGAGGGTTAAGATAATAGTCCTGCCACACTTCATGATAACCAGAGTCTCCGGAGACCATTTAATACAGACACATTAAACTGACGACACTGCGGATGATTGTAATAGTTGACGACATTGTTTGGTCGTTATGACAGCTTATATTTCACTTCCTGCTCAAATGAAATGAGCTGAGGCGTCTCTTAATCGATGAGTATGATAATGAGATTGTTTCTGTAGAGGTGCTTACATCGCATAGCTTATTAGAACAATAGGGAAATTTCTCTCCAAATTCAACTCCGACCACTAGAGCACGCGCTGTCATAACGTTGGTTGGTTGGCTGGTACCTTAGTTTAGGGGCTGCGACAACGCGGTCATGTAGCCCCGTGTACTTTGGGTGTGTGTAGAATCTGTCTGATAACCAGTGTTAATTGTGATGACTGTATTAGTGTGTGTATCTGGTTTTTTTTTATTCAAGTAAGGGCTGCAACTTTGATTTTTTCAGATAGTTCCTAC
This sequence comes from Meconema thalassinum, assembly GCA_946902985.2. Lineage (NCBI taxonomy): Eukaryota > Metazoa > Arthropoda > Insecta > Orthoptera > Tettigoniidae > Meconema > Meconema thalassinum. The sequence continues at coordinate 592,224,063 of OX336390.1, forward strand.
TTTTGCCACCAAACGCCACCGTCAACGACTACTAGGCCAAGTTCAGAACTTAGCTACTAGACGCCACCACAGTCGGCTCTTGGCAACGAACGTAGGAACCTAAGAGCGTTGTTTACATTCTTAACCTATGCAATTTAGTTTCACACAGGTGTAATTAGTGGAAAGTTCTTTAACGTGCCATAAATCTATGACATGGGACCGCCGGCTTTACTTCCCCTCCGAAGGAAGGCATACTGAGGGATTTTTAACGCTCTTAAAAATCCGACGGCTTCGGCCGGGTTTGAACCCCCTATCTTGGGCATAGAAGCTCAGCATGCTACCGACTACGCCACCGAAGCCGCCCTGTCATAACGTTCAGCGAAGGGTTTCGGCTATCATCATTCAACAATATCATTCTTTCTATTTCGCGGCGGCTTCAGTGGCGTAGTAGGTAGAATGCTGAGCCTCTATGCCCATGGTCGCCGGTTCAAACCCGGATTATTTAAGAGCGAAAAAAATCCCTCAGTATACCTTCCTTCAGAGGGGAAGTAAATCCGGCGGTCCTATGTCATCGATTTATGGCATGAAAAGGAATCTTCCACTAACCACACTTGTGTGAAGCCAAAATTTGTAGGTTAGAATTGGTAACGCTATATTAGTTCCAACGTTCGTCGCCAGGTGCTGACTGCGATGGCATCTAGCAGCCAAGTCTGCAAGCTAGGTGTCGTGGACGGTAGCATTTGGTAGCATCAGTAGGAAGTACTAGAACTTATCGTCTGCAGTCCTTACTTGTATTAAAACAGATAACACACAATCAGATTCTACACACACACCCAAAGTACACGGGGCTACATGGCCGGGTTGTCACAGCCCTTAAACTAAGGAACCAACCAACCAACTTTCAATTTCGCTCTTCTATGCTGGTGGGTGTAACGCTCATAATGACAGCAAAGTTACACCGCCGATCGTAGATGGGGTATTACAAGGCACCCTGGAACATATTTACTCTCGAGATCGGGAAGCGTGAAATACATGAAATCGTACAGTAAAATAAAAGGTGTATGAGTAAGCGGAAAAGAATGAATTAGTTACATTATTTTAATGCATCAAGCAGGCTAAGTGTATTAATGTATTTGCACTACTGTATGTTGTGAATGCGCATTCTTGTAATTTATTAGTCTAGCAAAACGCTAAAATTGTCTGATGGCCTTTCTGCGTGACGTTCACCAGGATATCAGCTGGCAGCAAGTATGTTACGTGTTATCTTGTTTATGCCTCACAAATTAGTTGTTTACACACAAAACCAGTGCAGTATGTCATGTACCATCTTTTGATTTCATGATTTACGCACAGTATTAAGCTTGCAGGTTGTATTTCCGAATGTGACGTAGCTGTTATATCGAAATATGTACGATTTAAATATTAATAAACATCATTTCATAGTATTGACAAGGCTGGTTATACAGAGCGTTCGCAAAGTCTCTCCGCAGTGGCGAGCTACGCGGGTCTCGCCTTGTGGGACGTATTACTTTGGCAGAACATTATGTAGCCTTATACGCAAAGTCTCACCGTAGTAGTTGGCACAATCATGCACTTGTTCCGTGATGATCTTCAACTGGAGTGATAGGGTGGGGAATACCGGTTCATTATTGCCGACAGTGAGTGCCTGTGCGTTTTCCTTGTAACAACATATTTAACATGAATGTACTGCCAACCCTACACGTCCCGCAAGGTGTGACACGCGCAGGGGCGAGACTTTGTGGACACACTGTATAATACAGTGCATATATTTTGATTTCTTCGATTCAGAACGATTTCGATATGCAATTAAAAACCCGTCTGAATCACCAAACATCCCAAAAAAACTAAGAAAAGTAGAATAAAAAAGTTTAAATGGACAAGCTAAAATTAGCAATTTTGAAGTCCAGAATCTACTAGCCCAATCGGCCCAATTATTCACACGTGTAGGCTACATTCAACTACAGACGAGCACTCCAACTGGACGAGGGTTTTACAACGCATGTGCCTGATACCGATGACCGAGGTTTCCCGAGTGAAGCATCAAGATCATCCAAAACATTGTATACATGTTGTGATGTTATCGATTCTCGATGTTCGTTTGTCCTTTTGTAACAGTCTTCTTCTCGACAATGCATGACAATAATGCATAAGGGGAACATGGCTTCCTGCTTCCTATGTAATGGTTGTACAGAGCTATGATGTGCAATAAACCCTGATTTGACACTGAAGTGAGATTTATTGACTTACGGTACGTTGAGAACCTGTAGATACGCGGGTATCGTAAATAATATACCAGTAATATACCGTAACGTAACATTGTGGCGACCGTGACAGGATAGGCGTGCATGTTCTGATGATATTGTGCCTCGAAGGGAGTCGTTCATAGCATCATGGAAGCGGGCTTGGAACGTTCATTGAAGTTAATGAAGGTCATTCTTGCAGCGTTTACTGGACAATTGAACGTTCTGCGAAGTGAGATCTAGAATGTAGACCAAGAGGAGAAAGGTTCAAGTTTCGTTCTCCCTGCTAAAATAGAAGAATGAAGAGTCGCTTTCATTAGACGGCAAGATCCTAAGTTTCAAAATAGACCTCGGGCAAGAGGATTTGGAGGATGAGTGCCGCATTGCCGACGAATATCAACGACAGTTCCTTGACGTCGAGGTAAGTGTAAGTGAAATGTTAACCTCCTCAACGAACTTACTTGATGCAGCGAGTACTACCAGTGATAGTGCTGATAAGACAAGTAGACGAAAGTTCAACCTTCCGAAGTTGGAACTTCGAAAATTTGACGCCGAGGTTCGACAGAGACCCAGATATTGTACCAGAAGAGAAATTTCAGTATTTAGTGAGAGGTTTGCGTGCCAGAGACGTAGTAGATAGTTTTCCACCTACAGGTGAAAAGTATTGCAAAGCAATAGAAAGTTTGAAAAGCAGATTTAGCTGGGACGATTTGCTTGAAGTCTATATTAGAGAGCTGTTGACATTAGTGTTGAAGAATGCTTCTTCTGTTAGTGATTCCAGCTCATTGTGTAGTTTATATGATAGTTTGGAATCCCAAATAAGGTCATTGGAAACACTAGGTGTTACCTCTGACAAGTGTGCTGCTATGTTATTATACCCTCTAGTTGAGTCCTGTTTACCTGAGGAACTTCTCAGGGCTTGGCAAAGAAGCCCAAATTTTGCAACTACAGGGGATTCCAAAAACAGGTTAGAAAACAATGCAATTTCTCAAGCTGGAAGTAGTATAAGAAGAAAGGATCAGGTTGGCTGTGGCAGGTTTTGGTATTAAAGATGATTGTAATACTCAGACTACACTAACATGCCGTAAGCCTTCAACAGCCACTGCTGCCGAGTTATTGAGTACAAGTGGTGTAGAGGATAGGAAATACAATTGTATTTTTTTGTAATGGATGACACGATGGTTCCAATTGTTTTAAGGCTCAGAACTTTCCTGAAAAACAAAATGTGTTAAAAGATAAGGGTGGCTGCTTTCGGTGCTTCAAAAGGTGTCATTGTTCAAATAAATGCAAAATAACTGTGAGATGCCTTGTTTGTGGTAAGAATCACAATGTCTTAATGTGCCCTGATATGCCAAGTAATAGAAAGAAAGGTGATTCTAAAATTAATTCAGACCGCGACCAAGAAAAGGCTGAGCAGAAAGCAACCTCCATTAGTAGCATCACACATCACCATGTTCTGCTACAGACCCTAATTGTTAACATCAAAGGTATTAGGTCTTACATCTTTGTACGAGAATTAATTGATTCAGGCTCTCATAGGTCATATATCCAAAAAGAAATTGTGGACAAATTAGGATATAAACCACTTAGGGGAGAAACAATTAAACATGGCCTTTTTGGTGGTGTAAAAACTAATTTGAAGCAACATCTGAGTTACAATCTAGAGTTACAAAGCTTAGATGGTAAATTTCAATATAATTTGGAAACACTTGATCAAACAATCATCTGTGATGGTATTCCTTCTGTCGAGAAAGGACCTTGGTTAGGGGAACTTGGAGAGGGGAATATTTCTCTAACAGATGTAGGAGGAGGGGATGGACAGGTAGACTTGCTAATTGGGGCAGATGCAGCTGGTAAGTTATTGACAGGGAAACTGAAGTTATTAGATACAGGCTTAGTAGCTACTGAAACTAAACTAGGATGGACTCTGATGGGAAAGGTTCCATATCAGGCTTCGAGTAACTTGGCAGTGGAGGTTACCTCACTACTTATTAATGATTTTAGTTACCTGTGGAGATTATATGTCATTGGTATATCAGACTCAGCCACTCAGAAGTCCAAAGAAGAAGTAGATCTGGAGATTGGATTGAATTTTCAGACGTGTATTGTCAGAAATGATCATGGGCGGTACAAGGTGTCCCTATTGTGGACGGAGGACCACTTACCTCTTCAAAGTAACAGGGATTTGGCACTTAAGAGACTAGAGTCCACAAGCCGAAAATTACATGAACGCATTTTGTTCAGTCGATACGATGCAGTTTTGACCGAATGGGAACAATTGGGGATAATTGAAAAGGTACCACCTCAGGCACTGGATGATTATGGGCACTAGTTACCTCATCGAGCAGTCGTTAAGGAGAACAGCACTACAAGAGTGCGCCAGTATTTGATGCTTCTCACAGAGAGAGGAGCTTACCCTCTCTGAACCAGAGTTTATTCCTTCCATATTACTCAAATTTCGAAGAGGAGAGTTTGGGGTAACAGCGGATATAGAAAAATCCTTCCTGTAAATAAGTATTCGACACGAGGACAGAGTCATTGTTCGTTTCCTCTGGTGGTATAAGGATGACAGGGCGAAGGTTAGAGTGTTTCGGCATCGGCGCATGGTTTTCGGGTTGAAATGTAGCCCTTTCAACTTGGGTGCAGTTCTTGACTCTCATGTCAGTCAAGCCATGCTTAGTTCATTTTATGACAATGAGGTTATGCTTGAACTGAAGCGAAGCCTCTATGTTGATAATGTGGTAACTAGTACTGAATCTGTATCTGAATTAAATCAATTTATCAGTGAGGCTGGTAAGGTAATGGACGACGGTAAATTCAATTTAAGGGGATGGCAGTCCAACCACAATAGCCTTGCCTGGCCTAGAAAGGTTGTGGTATTAGGTTTGCTGTGGGATACAGTTTCAGATGCATTGTCATTGAAGTTAGAGTGGCTTGATAATTTTGTGCTAGGTGAGGTGACTAAAATAACAGTACTTTCAGTAGCCCAGAAGATCTTTGACCCTATATGGATAGCCATCAAGTTGATACAGCAACTAGAATGGAATTTTTGTAATCCTACTGTACCCGTAAATTCGGGAAGTTGCCTGTCGGAATATCCATAGCCCAGCTGGATTGCCTCTTTCTAACAGCACCGGCTAATTACTTCATTAGAAATCGCTCCAACAAGGTCTTCGGGAATTTACATACAGCAGCTGCAAGGATATTGTGGATAACAACAAAAAGTACCGGGCTCACTTGATCACCTACCTTTTTCTTCTCTCGGGGTTCTCGTATGGGACTCAGCTTCGCCTGGAAAGGGGATCCACAATACCTTGTTCCTTATATTTAAAATGAATCACTATCAAACGATCAAGAACAACGAATTGTGTAAATTTATTTAAACATAAGTAAATATATCTAACATTAAACATTAAATAACAACAAACAATACTAATAAAATAATCCATACATTCATACTCGCTCCTCATCCACTACACATATACTACTGCGTTTACTGAACTGTAAATTAAAAGCACAAAAATTATGAAATAAAAGCAACATTTCCTGCCTCGACAGCATTTCTTTCAGAGGTTACTACGGCTGCCACCCGTCTCGTAATGCACCTGCATACTCTGTTTCATTGATACAAATGACAACCAAGTTTCGCGCCGTGAAATTATTTCCATTTGCAAGGCTGTGGCCTGTCACCAAGCTGCACGTTATACAATTGACTAGCCTTGAGTCCTAACTGTACACATATCCTCTCATATTTGCTTGTATGTACGCTGTTTGGCGTGCGTCTAGTGGCCTCGTTTAAAATGTACATTCTGGTTTTATAAAAATGCATGTTACTCATACAATTCTCTAACAATTTCTCTAAAAATTTAACACTATCTTCCTTTCAAACTCCGAGTCGTTCTAGAACCGACCAGGTTGTTCAATCATTCTTAACAACTGGCAATCATCCATTCTAAAAACATTAACTCGAAAAGTACACTATAATACAAAAACTTTCTACTAATTAATCGTTATAAAACTATTTAACTGATTAAATAATCATGAAAAATATTTACAGGTAATCTGATCGTTATGGCAAACGATATCTAACGCTATCAACATGTTATCTGCGAGAATCTCAGTTCTCTTTCCAAATACAATTTGTAGTTAAATATATACAATATTTACTCAATATAAAGTTTTCTTAACACTCATCAGTGTTCAAAATACTGCACCCACAATGTCTTAGATAGGTTTTTATACAATATCGGTCAAATACATTCAACCAGCAAAGGTCAACTGCACGTTTCTATACAACTCCGTGATTTAATAAGGATTTAATAAAGGTATAAATGGCATAAGTTGACAACCTTTCCCTAATTGTTTTCCGCTCATACCCTCGTGTCATCTCAGTTAAAACGTTACTTCATATGTACTGGACTCTTATATACAATGAATCCTTTACGATCCATGCCATGTTCTCATGAAGAGTACTATACTTCATTAACTTCCCTTAAAATGCGGAACACCATCGCATGAGCTCAGACATAGCTCTTCAACACCTCACATAACACTGTATATGGTATAAAAATATCCTCGACTATGCTAAACAATAACAATTGCAGATTAATTATTATTAACATTTCTTCTGTGGGAATATCCTTCAATTGATGGCATAATCATCAGCGTCGTCACACTCGACTACTGATCTACAAAAATACAACCTTCAGTTCTTCAAAGAAAACTTTCATAAATAACAGACGACTTTAGACCGTCGTGTATGACCTCACTGAGTTTACTTCACAAAAAAGATAATTAATTGTTAACTCATCTGTCACAAATACACGTAATAAAATACTAATTCTGTTTCATCATATTTGTCAAGCTTTAAATTGCACGTCATTGCAATATCAAGTCTACATGATGACGTGATATTACACATATAGTCTATAAATATCCACACATGGTATTTATAATGTCAAATAGAATTCAATTTTGACCGGGATAAACTAGCTTTGAATTCCTAGTCAAAGATCTTCTATAAAGAGATATTTCCTATAACAATTAATTAATTAAAGCTTTCTGCTTTTTCAAATAAAGTAAGGATTGTCAGTTTCGCAATGTCTTTCCATTCTGCACGAAGAATGTCTATGAGTTCATGACATCAGTCATATCAAACGGCTCGTTCTTGCTGGATCGTCGTAAAGTTTATATACAATAATGATATAACGATATCATTCGAAGTTTCTTCTGGTCTTGAAGTTGATACAATAAAATGCCCAAAATTAAATTATTGAAAAGAATTTAATTTGCATCCATGACACAATGTCTGAATCCTTGGTTCAAATAGAAATTAAAATTCGATAGTCAAAATGACTAGTCTTACATAAGGAAATCTGATTCCTCAAACAAAATCTGAATGTCAGTTCAACAACTGATCCGTAGCATAAGAATTGAAAAATAGATGAATGACTATCATCTCAAATGGTCTTGAAGCATAAAAATCTTGATACACATATGAAGTGTAAGTTTACATCGAAACACTGAAATACATAAAATATGGAGTAAGGACGTCGGCTCAGAATGTCACTAATCAAGCTCAAATAAATAACACTACTACCTTATTAGCCTACTTTCGATTTTTGCAAAAAATGAAAGTAGACTTATGAGATCAACACAGGGCGAAAAAAGTGTGTCTGTCTGTGTGTGTGTATGTGTGTGTGTGAGTCTGTGTGTGTGTATGTGTGTGTGTGAGTCTGTGTGTGTGTGTGTGAGTGTGTGTACTCTGAATGTCTGTCCCCCCCTATCAATTCGAACACGGTGAATGCGAATTGAACGAAATTTGGTACAAAGGTAGCACTAGCAAAGGACACCTCAGTGTCATGTTTTATATCGCCGCCATCTTTACTAAAACTGAATGGCGGCCACTCAAACGTTCAAAACGTAAAATCAAATAACGACTAACCAAATCATCCGATTGCCTAGATGTTAGGCCCCTTAAAACAACAATTATCATCATCATCAATCTCTACCAAATTTGGTAACAACATACCTTCGTATAGGATGCGTCTTGTGACCAAACTACAAGGTCGTCCGCCATACCATTTCAGGATGGCGGCCGTGCGAATTATGCAAACTTTATAATCCATATCATGGGACCCACCAGTTCCGATTATCGAGCCGAGAATCGTTTTAACTGTTCTAAAGGAAGAGGCACGTACGAAATTAAAAGTTTATTTTGTAATACTATAGTGCAGACGTGATTTTAAAAAGCTCAGCTGATTCATTAATAAGACAAGATGGCAGCGGATATCTTGTGCCTGACTTATATTTCACTAATTTGAGTATTGAATGCAATATAGCGTACTGATAAAAAATAAATAAACTTTGTATGAAATGCTTTATATATAAATAATATACTCCAGTGATGAAATCGTTTAGTATAAATCATTATTTGCTAACAAGTTCTATGTAAGTCATTTTAAATAGAACGATATTCGTTGACACAATTAGCTCAGTGGTAGAGCGATAGCCTGTCGCTCAGATTCCTATGGTTCAAACCCGATCAGACCTAGTTTTTTTGCTTGAAATGTTATATGTTTATTGTTTTGTAATGACTCAGATGTTTTAAAATTAAGCGTTATATTGTGCAAATTATGGTGTAAAATATATATTTAATTAAAACATAATTCGCCAGCAGATTTACTCGAGACATCTAGCTGCCAAAAAGGTAACTTCCAGATTTTATTGAAAAGTTTCTTCTTCTGGCCGCTAGAATGCACTCGCTCTGTTAGGATTATATTGTTCGATATTTCACCACTAGATGTCCCGACTAGTCTACGTGGGGATCCATTGATTACTATACCATTATCATTCTATGCGCATCGAATTTGAAGAATGACAAGTTGATACTACGATACATTTTAACTTTTTATTTTAAAGGGTTTGTAACAGCCTATTTTGCGTTACTTGAAAATGTTATTAAGCGTTATATTGTCCACATTATGGTGTAAAATATATATTTAATTAAAACATAATTCGCCAGCAGATTTACTCGAGACATCTAGCTGCCAAAAAGGTAACTTCCAGATTTTATTGAAAAGTTTCTTATTCTGGCCGCTAGAATGCACTCGCTCTGTTAGGATTATATTATCGAAAATATCCACATAGTTTGTATACACACGTCTCTGTAGGGTCATGGAAAGATTTGTTAATTCAATTAGGGTTGTGAAAGCCATGCACAACCAGACGTGTAAAGACATGCCTCAACTCAAAGTTGGATGTTGCCCACGGCAGGTCGTAATAATAATAATAATAATGTTATTGGTTTTACATCCCTTTTAACTACTGCTGCTTTTAGAGACACCGGGGTGCCGGAATTTTGGCCCGAAGGGGATCTTTAACGTGCCAGTAAATGTACTGACACGGCTCCCTCGCATTTGTGCACCCTCAAATGCCAGCTGACTGCGCCAGGATACGAACCTGCAACCTAGGGCCCAGCAAGCGAGAACGTTACCGCTGAGCCACGCCGCCAGTCCGGTCGATTATGTCTCCAGATCCATAACATTCTTGATATACTTCTTATCTTTCTTTCTTTCTTTCTTCAATGATGGTAGCAGTTTTTATCTAGGTCGTGGCGTTTGGTAGAGGTAAATCGTTTCTAAGGTCTTCAACAAAGAATAGTTCTATTATACTCTTTGATAATAACAACGAGTTATAACTATACTCATACATTTAGGAGAAAGTAGGCTATATGTTCTTTACTGAACATCTTGTTTTTGACGACATCGTGAAGATCTGGGTAAGTATTTGCAAAATACTTAGGTATTTCCTCAGCTCAACATACAGAGATGGACCTCCATTCCAAACATCGGACCAGCGACCTCGGATATGAGAAAACGTTCCCTCTCCGGTAATCACCAACCTCCGTCTGGAATCGAACGACATCCTTCTGGAATATTCTTCTGGGTTGCCGGGACTTTCCCTGGCATATTGACAATCTTCTTCTGTAGAATCTTCATTCTCCGTCGCAAATATATATCAGCATCATCGTTGAGTAATTGTTTTATAGAAATATTCATGTAGGTGGTGAATGAATTATTTCTATAGCTAATCGTTGTTCAATTAGTGTTCGTAAACTGACGAAAATGTACAAGATGTAACGTACACCACGTCTGTATTCGGAAATACATTGTCTAACGAAGCTCCATTGTTGTATCTCAGTTCTGGATTAAATATGTCCCTGGCGCACGACTTCTTAGTTCGACATATAAAACATGTTAATAATGTTGAATGATACTAGTCGATAAACATTTACAGCCATAATAATAATGTTTGTTTGCTGTGCCAATCTAAAAGTTCTCCACTGCTGTAGACTCGGACTATGTTCGCTATCTTCGCGTTCCAACAAAAGTGTTTTTGAGCTTCAACGTCCGTCACATTTGTAAAACTGTCTTTACAAGCTTATATCTTCGAAATGGTTCGAATTATGACGCTCAAATTTTGATATAATATAGTATTCGAACTGTACTATGTATTAATTCATTCGGCCGAAGTATAATCTCAAATATAAATGAGATATCCTACTATCAAGACTCCTTTCAACTTCGCCTAATTTCGAGCACGGGGACCTCCACTCTTCAAACCTGCTAACGTATCGTCTCCACGAGTCGTCTATCACCGCACTCGGACTAAGGCTTTGGGATCTCAGTTAACCCAAGAAGCTCTTCCTCTCTCTTCAACATCTGTAGGATTAAGAACACCGATGCCTGGGTCTCCCTCCCCAAGTCGAAAATTTGGCGGCCATATCAGTCTCCCACCATAATTTTAGCGCGCACATTAACAATGCTTATTACTGCGTAGTACAACCTTTCTGCGGCTTTTAAAATATCAGACATATTTTCTTTTAATATTCTTTACATTGCCAATTAAGAAAATCTCCTTCTAATGGCCTAAATGCATAATTTCATCAAATTATATCGTTGAAGTTAATCCCGTCTTCAATAAGACCTCTTCTCATTGGCTCTGGGCTGATATCCACTAGCATAATTTATAACAATATTTATTATATTTTATAGCTAATTCACTGTTGCTATGTCCATTTCAACCTTCTAGAAACTTCTGTTGCGCAACATATCACGTGATTGGAATCTCCTCACTGCCTCGAGCTTGTAACACGACTGACTTGTGTCACACTTCCAGGATTTATATTTGCATGTAAAATTTTATCATGGACTCGGTAAATACGCTCATTTAATTCCCAAATAATTCAATTTTCGGGGGCAGTACCAAGGCCTATTCCTTCTTAAAAGGTTGAAAGTCCCACGTTGGCTCCATTTTATTACAAACAACTCAGGTGTAAGTGTACATACCTTCTGTGATGCCAGTGGGCTAGCTTATGCTGCCACGGTATTCATAAGACTGGTGGTCAATTGTTCAGTTAAGATATGTCTTCTGGCAGCCAAGGCAAGGGTAGCTCCCATTAAGGCAATAACCATACCCCGACTGGAGTTATTTGCTGCACTGATTGGAGCCAGGTTATGTAAGTCTGTGCTGGATTCACTTGATGTGAAAGATTCTGACTTGCATTTCTGGACAGACTCTACCACAGTATTGACTTGGATCCAGAAGCAAGACAACTGGACTGCATGTGTATACAACCGGGTAGAAGAAATTCGCAGTCTGACTCAGCCCTGATTGTGGAAGCACGTGCCTGGTCATCAAAACCCTGCGGGTCTTGCGTCAAGAGGATGCCAGGCAGATAAATTACTGACACTGAAACGGTGGGAGGGACCAGACTGGCTTAAAAGACCTGTACAGAGTAGCCCTTTGGTGAGTTATTAGTAGATGAACAGCCTGATCACCCAAGAACTAAATGAATCATCACACTCAGTGAGTTATCTTGTGAAGGAGTCATTGACCTGTTCCTGGTGCAACAATCTTAAGGATAAGCACAATGCACAGTGTAAATACTATGTTCTTAGTTGGTACTGTCGACATTTCTCGAGCTATGATAAGATGATTCGAATGATTGGATGGATGAAGAGAATCATTCATAATTCCCAGAAGACAAAGTCAATGAGAAGAACTGGAGAATAATCATGTGAAGAAATTTCCTTGGCTGAAAAATTAGTAATCAGACCTGAACAAGAGGAAACTTTCATTTCAGAGAATGACAGATGTTTGAGTAGCCTAAAGGAATTCAAGGATGAAGAAGGCATTCTTAGGTTTAGGACAAAACTAGTCAACAGGCAAGATAAGAAGTATTTTTGTGCACCGGTCATTCTGCCTTCCTCTCATCGTGTATCGATTAATTATGAATGAGCACAAAAATAATTCACATGTGGGGATTCAGACACTGCTTAATATTTTGAGGGAACGGTAACCGATCTTGAAAGCCAGGAAAACCGTCTGAAAATTGTTATCAAGGTGTGTAAATAGTTTAAGGCAAGTAGGACATAATTTGACGACCCCCCCCCCCCTCCGCAGCACCTGTGCCAAAAACCGAATCAAAGATGCAGCCGTATTTGAAGAGGTTGACATTGACCTGGCCGGAAAGGTGCTGCCAAAGCCTGGACTGCCTTATTTACTTGTGCTGTTTATAGGGCAGTACATCTCACTGTCTTCAGAAAACTTTCTGCAGGGCCTTAAACGATTTATTGCTCGCCGTGGGAGACCAGCGATAATTTACTCGGATAATGGTAGAAATTTCATAGCAGCTTCAAATGAGCTCAAATCAGTTGACTGGGATCATATTGTTCGGTACAGTAGCATTAGGAAAATTGAATGGAAGTTTATTCCCCCTGCAGCTCCATGGTGGGGTGGATTTTGGGAAAGGTTGATTGGAGTTATGAAGCAGAAACTACGAAAGGTTCTGGGTAAAGCTCTGCTTTCCTACGAAGAAATGAGCACTGTTCTCTGCGACACAGAAACTTGTAAATTCTAGACCATAAACCTATATTTCAGAGACTGACGGAGAACTACGTCCTTTATCACCTGCATTGTTATCACACGATGTCTCGGAAACTCAAGTATCAGATTGTGATTTCATTGAGGAAGTTTCCCTCAACAGGAGGCTGCAGTATCGGCAGAAGATAAGGACAGATCTCCGCAAAATATTTAGGTCAGAGTATTTAGGACTTCTAATTCAGAAGTGCCAAGTAAAAGGAAACAAAAGTGAAATAAAATTAGAGGACATAGTCCTAATGGGGAGTGACAATGCGAAACACATAGACTGGCCATTGGGACGGGTTGTTGAGATTTTGCCTGGTATGGATAATGTTACTCGCCTTGTGCGACTACAGACGACAACGTCTACCTTACTTAGACCTATAAAAAGGGTTTACCCTTTAGATGTATCTGCTGGATGGGTGGAAGAGGTAAAAGGCCTTGATAGGTTTGCCGAAGCATCAGGTACTTCCTCGAGAGAAGGTGTACCGAGGAGCACCAGGAGTGGAAGGCAAATTAAAGTGCCTGAAAAATTGAATTTGTGATGAGATGTTATGTACAAAATGTTTGTTAATTTTGCTATATTTTATGTATTGAACCCATGTACCATGGCCTCAAAGGGAGTCGAATCCATGTATTTTGAGAAAAGAATGAAAGAATCATACAGTCTCTAAGGGAACGGAGAGAGATTTCAAGCCAGGATTATAGCCTAACATTGTGCAAGCGCTAGGGCCAGGTGTTCCTTAGATGAGCTCATGCCTCTTGACATTTATAAGGAGCCAGTCATGGATATTATTAGAACGAGTGGAAAGTTTGGACTGTAAGACGAAGAAGCTTGACTCGGAAATTGCTCTTACGTTGCAGGAAAATGGCAACCCCACTGCTGAGTCAGAACAGGAATAATTAAATTTAACCCGTTTACGAGTATAAAAATAAGTAAACAGATACAGTACGGTGAATCATTTTGGATTAGAGATGTTTGTGTAAAGAAAAACCTTGTAAAAATTGCACAGGAGAAAACTGCAAACGCAAGTATACGTCATTGGGGATTCGCCGGGACCCAAGGAGTGGGAGAATTAAAAATGAACAGCACCACCCACACAGTTGAGGACGAAGAATTAATTAATATCTCGGAAATGCACGATCGATTTCCATGCACAGGAAGATTATTTTACGTTTGGAAGACGAGCTTTCTGGAGATATGATTTTTATAATTGTGCGACAATTAGTTCAAAAGTTGGTCACGAAAAGGACTAGGATTTTATCTTTTTGTGACTGAAAGGTATAAAACTCCTGGCCTCACCAAGCCAATCAAGCAGTCTACGAGCATTCCGTGAGCGAAAGTGCTGCACCACATCGTATACGCAGTATTCAAGAGCCCGTGAGGGGAACGTAACGCTGTATCAGACATCGAAGGCAGTTAACCAGTACTCCTTGAGGGGAGAAACGCTGTATTACACCGCATAATTAATATATCCGATCGCCACGGGCGTCGAAGTATCAGTAACTTGCGTGCCTCCGGAAGGAGTTGCAAAGAAGAAGTATTAAAGTATCGCCGTGTTAAAAAATTAGGAAAATCCTAGTTACAGGATTTAGGTCCGACAGGGCAAAAGTTACCGTAAAAGTTCCAAAAATACAGTCAAAGCAGGCTGCGAACTTAGGATTCAGGCGATAGGTCTTTCAGTAAACGACCAAAAGTATCATAACGTACGGAAGTACCGGAACAGCGAGATAAACAGTTTATAAATTTTAAAGAACCCGAACAGGGAAAAACAGAGTAAGGTTCGCAACGTATTTCAGACAATTAGAAGTGCGAGAGCCAAATAAACAAAGAAGAACGGAAACTATAGACATTGTTTTCAAGAAAGGAGACGAACTATTCTAAAGCACTAAGACTCGAGAAGTATTAGTTGCTAAACAATCCATAGGTCACCGATAGGTTATCGAGGGGACCTCGATCAGAACAGACTTTTGCTAGGATCGATAAATCAGATCTAAAAGGGGAGCCGTTCCAGCTAGAGAAATAGCCGATCATCAGGAACAGGATTCGAAGAATTGTTATTCCAGGGAATAAGTAGATGATTCGAGACTTTCGTATTCTGCAGGATAGGAAGCCGACATTGAATAAATTTCCCCCTTGGAGACGGGAGATTAAGAGGTCACGTGTGATAGGCTAAAAAGACGGCCTAGTGATCAAAAGTTGTGAAGTGTAAATATATCAAAAGTGTGTGTTAAAAGTAATATATTTTTTAGTGTTTTATTGTGTGTTCAAACGGATACACCAGTGTATTAAAATGTTGTCAGTGTTAAATGTAGTGAATATGTGTCAAGAAATTTCTGTACATGAGATGAGTTTGTACAATATGGAGTAGGTCAAGAAGGTGGGCCAAAATGTCACATCAAACGAGAATAAAGGTCAGAAAACGACCTTAGACATGTGAGTAAAGATTTTCATTATATTTTGGTGTCGGGAAAAATTTTGTGTACAATTCCACCGGAGTTTTGAGTAAAAGGGATGTTTTTAAAAAAATAATAACTAAATAAGAACGCGATCTGAACGAAAATAAAGTTTTAAGAAATAATAAATAATTATGTGAAATAATAAATCCTGTAGAGGAAATGCATGGAATAAAATGTCAGTGTATTTAATGAATGTTATAAAAACAAGCGTAATAATAATAATTAAAACAAAGATATTTACATAAAGGTAAATTTGAATTATATGAAAGAAATAGCTTTTTGAGCTTTTGTAAGGAATGTAATCATAATAATAACAAGGTAAAGAAATCTAAATAAAGATTAAACTGAATGATATAAAAATATAGAGCGTTGAAGCCTTAACAAATGTATAAGACATGATGTGAATGCATGTTCTTAAAAATGGAGCGATTTATTGTCAACGGAAAGGATTAATATAAGAATTGGGATATGTATCAATTGTTACTATGAAATTTATCAGTTCTTTGGAAGACATTCGGCCGTAAAGTAATGTGTAGCGTAATGGAACGCAATTAAATAAAAAGTCACGCTAGGAACGCGTAAAAGTTAAAGTACTTGGTAAGTTACTTATGGAGGGTAGTTGATTGCAGTGAATTGAGATATGTTGTAAGTCCTCTAAATTGTGACGTGGATCACGAGGCCATGTGTGTATTATTTAAAAGGGAGCTAATGTATGGTATTATTGAGCGTATGTCATGTATGCCACGGCCGACTTTAAATCGCATCTTGTATAAGTCCTCCAAATGTGGAAATGGTTCCCGAGGCATGTTAAGAGATTCGAACATAGAATCCTCTTGTTGTTAAAGCCCCTAATTATTCGTCGTAGAATGTGTATTATTCTTCCCAATCAATGAGGACCCTCTCATAATTAATAAATGCCAAGGTTACGAAAGTGGTTTATGAGCCAAAGAATATTGTTGAATGAAAATAAGTGAAGTAAAAGCCAGGTCTCTCCACAGAACTGAGAATAATGTGAAGGTTTGTTTTAAAGCATTGAAGAGAGCTGCCACCGTAGGTTAGGCAGAGAGCCGCTTTCCTTGTCATAAATCACGCTCGAGTATAATGGCCTGACCCTCATAGAGCGAGGGTGGGTAAAAACCGTCTTGTAAGAAATGTTAAATACACTGTGAATGTTTAAAGTTGTTAATGACCCGGGCGTTGAACCGAGGTCCTTGTATATTGATATTATCGCTTGCCAGTTCAGATCGTAGTTTTATTATGTGATAATGGTCTTATAAGACACATGAATTAAATAAAATCCCTATGGTAATATTGTATGGAAAATAAGGAATCCACGAGTTTTATGAAGATAACTAGGTTTCGGGAGTGATCATAGTTTTTGACTTTGTCAAGTAATCTTTATAACTCTGGAGTACACAAATAAGTTTCCCGATCACCGTAGTGAATTTGAAAGTTTGAGAGAGATAGTAAATCCTGAGAATATGTGAAATGCCCAAATATTGAAGTGAATAATTAACATGTAATTTAAAATGTAATTATATATTTTTTTTGATGATAAGAAAGATAAAAATAGTTCTTGAGGTGTACAAAAGTATGACACCATTATTATGGATAAGTATCGAGCCAGAGAAGCTCGTAGTTATGGAACTTTAAGATAAGTACTTTATGGAAGTGAAAATAATCGTGAATTGTTGGTTTTAAAGAAAACCATGTGTTTTATTCTAATATTTGTTTTATTTTTATGCTATTCCTTGTTCACTTTGGACAAGTAGAATGATATTGGTCAGTAGTTTATTTGTTTTATTGTTTGTAGCGCCATAATTTTGATTAATTAAATATGTAAAAATAGGAGTTGATTTTGTTGTTATTTTTGCAAGTGTATCCTCTATTTAATCCAAAATATGTAAGTCACAGAGTGGGAGAACTTACCGCAGCCCCGAAAATCCCGAATTGAGCAATGCTGGCATACTGTGATTTGCATATTTCTTGCTAAAAGGGCACAGGGGGTGGATAGAAGTACTGTGCTTGGATTAATGATTAGAGGAACACTAAAGACGGTCAATTCATGTAAAAGTAAAGTAGTGATAGGAGTAGCTACAACGTATAATGTTAACTGACCGTAAGGGTCCCTGGAAACTCACACCGAGCAGCCCTGGAATATAAACAACCCCCTACCAGACATTTCATGGCGCCCAGTACGCAGGGATGAGTTTTCCTAGGGAAAACCCGAGTTTTCTCGAAAAATCAAAATTTCCATTTTCTTTGAAAAAAAATGTTTTTTCGAAATTTTGAATTTTAAATACTTCCATAAAGGTCTTTGAGTTTGAAGAAGAGTATCAAAAGGGTACGGTGTAGTAAACACCCGTACCAAAGTAAATTTTTAAAGAAATTGGGACACAATGGTTCAGATTACTATCTCTCAAGCATGTATTAGCGATGTGGCATGGGTAGCCCACTATATTCTAATAAGATGGCATTGAGTGAGGAGATGCAACGGCTCTTGGAGGCCATAAACAGTAAGTTGGATAGCCAACAGAGTGAAAATAACCAAAGATTAGGATCTATAAATGAGAGTTTGGGGTCACTAAAAACAAATAGTGATAACCTAGGAACTAAATTAGAAGCTATCGAAGTTAAAAGTGATAACATGGGGACTAAATTAGAAGCTATCGAGGCCGACGGTATAAAAATGAATAAAGAACTGAAGGCTGAGATAGAAAAGATGAAAACAGAAAATGGGGATAACATTAAACAACAGTTGGAAGTGATAAAAAATGAGACGTTAGAGTCTATGAAAGCCGACAGTAAAGCAAATAACAAAGGACTGAAGGCTGAAATAGTAGAGACCATAAATACTAAATTTCAAAGTTTTGACGAGGGGTTGGAGACTAAGTTAAATGAGTCAAAAAGGGAATGCCGAGAAAATTTTAAAATTTTAGAGGATAATTTTGGTACTATAGAAACTAAATTAAATAGCATGGAAAAAGCATGTAAAGAAAATGTAGAGGAATGTGAAAAGAAACTTGTAACCCAGATCCAAGGTGTGCAGAAAAAATTAGAAGCTCAGATAAAATCTAACAACGATATCTGTAAAACCTCCCGGGATGAGATAAAACAAAGTGTGAATGAGCTAGGAACCCGATTTGGAAAGGTTGAGGAGAAAGTAGGGACCCTCGAGAATAAAATCGGTGTAGTTCAGACCGAAGTAACTGAGATGAAAAATCAAAATCAAAAGGATGCGTGGGATATGAAAATTCAATTTGAGCTGTTTACTAGGCAGGTAGATGATAACTTAAAGAAGTATGAGGGTGAAATAAATCGAAGATTAGGTATATACGAGGGGCATCTCCAGAGTGAAAGAAAACAACGAGAGGACGAAAATAAGGAAAGTACCCATAAGATAGATGAAATAAGTGAGGGTATTAATGATGTTCAGGAAACCATCGGAACATTAAAGGTCCAAGTAGGGAAAACTCATAATGAAGTAAATCAGGTGCAAGATGAAATGATGAGATTATTTAAGAGCCAAGGGAAAGCTGAAGAAAGGCTTGACGGAATTAAAATAGATATGGTCAAAGGACAAAGAGAAATGGAGAAAAAGATAAAGGAAATACGAGAAGACCTAGATACCAGAGGTGACGTTAAACCAGAAATTATAACAGAACAGGTCATGGTCATCACGAAAGAGGTAGAAGAACACTTAAATGAAATCAGGAATAGCTTCAGGAACGACAAAAACCAACTCAAACAAGAACTGGAAACCAGTAAGAAAAATCAGGAAAGAATTCAAAATGAATTAGGATCCCGGTTGGAGAGGACTGAACATAAGAACAGTCAAATGGAAATCCAACTCATGGCTAATGAAGAAAGTGCCCGAAGGGAAAGGAAGTTAGAATTTGAGAATCAGGAGGAGTTTCCAAAGACAGGATGGGTAGATTCCCGTGAACAAGGCACAGATACCGATAGGGACTTAGGAGGGGAGAGCCCTTATAAGAACCCAGGATATCCGATGGCGATGTCAACCCCATACATGAACCAGACAAATGGTCAGATAATAAACATTATCAAATCGAATGAGGACAGACCAGTAAAGTTTACGGGTAATAACATGTCAATTACTCCAAAATACTGGCTAAAGGAAGTCGCAGAGTACTTAAACGAAATGAAGGTTCCTCAGGATCGGAGACTGAGAGCTATTGAGAAGCTGTTGGCAGGTGATTGTCTCACCTGGTTCAGAAGCTTTAGGTACACCTTTGATACGGTGGAAGGCTTTAGAGAAGCCTTTTTAAAACGATATTGGGCAGCAGACGTCCAGGAGAATTTGAGGCTAGATCTGTACTCGAGGAAGTACAGCACAAATGCACCAACTAAGTACTTGGAATATTTTACCGCTCAGCTGTGTAAATTCCGCGAACTTGACATTGCTCCAGCTGAGAACGACCTGTGTGCCGCCATTGCAAGACAACTTCCATATGAGATTCAGAGGCTGTTAATCTCATCCAAAGCCAGAAGTGCTGTGGAAGTGGAGAGCGTACTACGTCAATTAGACATGACGACGTCACACGTAACTCCTAGGCACCAAAGACAGACTGAACAGGTACACATGGCCAGCAGTCAGGAAACCAGCGAAAAACCATCGACCAGGAATCAGTCCACCAGCACTGATACTCAAGGACTAGGTCGTGAGTATGGGCATCAAGAGCCTAGAGGAATACAGCCATACCACGGAGGAGGATATCGAGGAAGTAATCCTAGGAATACGGGTTATAGGCAACAAGAGAGCCGACCCTATAACAATAACCATCAGAGGCAAGAAAACAGAAAGAAATGGGAGTATTATCCCAGAAGGAACGTAAGTCCAGAGGATAGGGATGATGAATATCGGGCCGAAATAGAGGAAAGATATCAGGAAAGTCTTCGTTACATGAACGAACGACCAGATGAACCTGAAAGACAAAAAGTCCGTTGGAGTGAGGCAATCAAGAACCGGAAATCACCCGACCGGCTAGATGGAGCTCAAAGCTTGGAACTACAAGCTCAGTTAAAGAATGAGGGGAAAGGAAGCCCTCAGGATAAAAAAAACTCCAAATTTAAATCGTCAAAAGTGGAAACATACCAGGAGCTGGGAGGAGGTAGAAATTGTGAATTGGATAGCAAGACCAGATGAGCTAATTAATGAGGATGTGGAAGGAATCCCACCTATCAAAAGAGAATTACCCATAATTATGCTAAGGATAGAAGGATTACTGGTCAGGGCATTGAGTGATACCGGATCCACAATAAGTTTAATTACGCAAACCCTTCTGAATGAATTGGAAACAAGAGGCCGCGTATTAAAAATCCCCACATCAAGTGTAAAGATTAAGGGAATTATCCTCGAAAAATCTTTAACATGCAAATTTCAGGTATACATTGAACTGATCATGGATAACACTGAAATTTCGCAATGCTTTTTGCTGGTAAATCAATTACCGTATAATGTCATATTAGGTATTGATTTTATCCGCGAGAACAAGGTCATCATAGACCTAGCGCAAAATTGCATTAGAATTCAAAGAGGGGATGTGGATGAGCAAAACTTTAACCTACAGGAACAGGAGGCGAAAATAGGAGAACAGGTATGGCACGTGGAAGAAGTAACGGAAGAAGGTTATAAGGACATAGAAAGGATATTTGAAGTCCTCAACATAGAACTCGAAGATAATTTGGAAACTGAGTTCGAGACCAACCTGTCAGGAAAAGTAAAGGAGGCTAAAGTTAACCTCGAAAACAAGGAACAATTAAAGGAATTATTATTGAATTTTAGAGACGTATTTGATTCCAAGCCAGGGAAGATTGAAAATTTTAAATATGCGTTCCAAGTCAATGATTGGGCACCGTTCAGACAAAAACCATACCCGGTTGCGGAAAAACATTACCCACAAACTAAGAAAACACTGCAGGAGATGATGAATGCAGGTGTTATAGAAAAGATGGCGACACCATATGTTAGTCCATTAGTGATTGTGAGTAAACCGGATGGCTCAGTGAGGGTGTGTCTAGATGCCAGAAATTTAAATGCAAAAATCATACCAGAAAATGATTCGGCACCACCCATAAAAGAAATACTGAGGAAGTTCAAAGGCAAGAAGATTTTCACAAATATTGACATGACTTCTTCGTATCATCATCTCGAACTGGAAGAGAAAACCAGCTTGTTGACTGGATTTCAGTTCGACCAACAAACATATTGTTTTAGGAGATGTCCGTTTGGATTGAAGACCGCGGGATCTGCCTTAATAAGAGCGCTTGATCGAAACTTGTCAGAGGAAGTGAAAGATTGCACTATCCGTTATGTGGATGATATTTTGCTTACCTCAGAGAACATTGAGGAACATTTAGAAAAATTGAAGAAATTATTGGAAGACTTAAGAAGGGCAAATTTTAAAATCAATTTAAAGAAGTCAAATTTTTGTCAAAGACAAGTAACATTTTTAGGGCATGTGATTGATAAGGATGGTGTTAAACCAAATCCATGCAAATTGGAATCGATAAGGGATTTTCCAAGGCCTTTGAAGGTGAAGAACGTTCGCCAGTTTTTGGGATTGATTGGTTTCTTCTCAGGACATTGTCCATCATACACAAAAACTGTTGCACCACTACAGGACCTTCTGAAGAAGGGGGGCAAGTGGAAATGGACGGAGGAAACAGAAAAAGCATTCGTGGAGGCCAAGGAAATGCTCTTAAACTATGTGAAGCTAGGATATCCTGATTTTAATCAGAAATTTATAATTCAAACAGATGCATCCCAGATTGGAATAGGGGCAATGCTATATCAGGAAAACCCGGATAACCCTGATAAGAAAAATTATCTAGCTTTCACAAGTCGGAGACTGAAACCACACGAGAAAAATTATACGATCAGCGAAATCGAGCTGTTAGCGATATTGCACGCGCTGCAATATTGGCGAAAGATCGTATATGGGTTTCAGGTCATTCTAAGAACGGATCATAAAGCCTTAACCTTTTTGATGAAGACTGATCTATCCAGTCAAAGGTTGATGCGTTGGGCTTTATATATTCAACAGTTTGATGTAAAGATAGAATACTGCCCAGGAAAAGAAAATATAGTTCCAGACTATTTAAGTAGACAGCCAGAGTCCACAGAAGAGGAAGTAATGGCTATTGATTTGGAAGACAGGGATCAGCGTACTCTAAATGAGTTAAGAAGCATTGGTCAACGGCAACGTGAGGATCCATGGATGAACATGCTCATATCTTTCCTTGAGGGAAGTTTGATAAGGGGAACACCAGCGTACACGGAAGCTAATAAGATAGCTCAAGATTACACATTTTATAATGGATTACAATATAAGTTTGTGGACTCTGACCATACACGATTAAGGATTGTTGTACCTGCAATTTTGCAGAGGAAAATAGTATGGTTAGCCCATAGATCGTTCGGACATATGGGAGTCGACAAAACAGTCTCGATGCTGAAAGAAGCATTTGTATGGCCGAGACTGAGAGAAACTGTAAGGGACACGCTAAAGACATGTGATCTATGTCAAAGGATCAAACCAAATGCATTTCTGATGAGACAAAAGCCTATACCATTGTTGCCCGAAAGGCCAGGTCAAATCATATCCATTGATAACTTCGGACCTTTGCCAAAGGCAAGAAGAGGAAATCGACACATAATGGTAGCTATGGATGTCTTCACTAAAATGGTTGTCCTTGCTCCCATACAGAAGACTAGTACCAAACAGGTGTTAAAACGACTTAAAGAAAAAGTGATACCGATTCTGGGAAAACCTGAGAATTTGTTGTCGGATCACGGTAGTTGTTTCACCAGTGTAGAGTTCAGACAAGAATTAGAAAGACTTGGAATACGTCAGATTTTGTCAAGTATTCGCCATCCTGAGGTAAATCCTGTAGAAAGAGTGATGAGGGAGACGGCCAAGTATTGTAGAATATACTGTGCCGAAGAAATTTGGAAGTGGATAGATATCTTGGATATTATCGAATTTTGTATAAACAACACAATCCATGAATCTACGGGAGAGATACCAATAACGTTACATCGGAATGAGCAACCAGAGAGACCTTGGAGTCTGGTAATTCCTAGGCCAGCAGACGCTCAGCCTGGAAGAAATGTACGTATAAGAAGAGCCTTTGAGCATCTAAAAGCTCAAGCCGACAGGAGACAAAGAATAAATAGGCACAAGAGGTATCACCGGCCACTATTAGCAGGGGAAATGGTGTTAGTAAAAAGACCCGCCATTTCCGATCCAGGGAACCGCGTGTACAAAAAGTTCCAGAAAATGTACCACGGACCGTATCAAATAATAAGGGATTTGAGAAATAATGCCTATAGAATTCGGCACTGTGAAACGAATCATGAAGTGACCATGAATTCAGCAAATTTAAAAGTGTATTACCCTCCCGAAGACTTTGACGAAGCCAATGAACAAGCCCTGGTTATGGAACAATTTAGAGATGAAGAATCCACTTTTGATAGGAACGAGAATGAGATAGAAAAAGGAAACAGAGCTCAAACATTCGAGTGCGAATGCGAATTGGAGAAATTATATTGGGAAATAAAAGAAATAATTGATTTTATTGAAGAAGAAAATTTCAATTTAAGGAAGGAGAATGATGAAATAAAGGAACGGGTAGGGATAGACCACACCCGTAAAGAAGAATGAGGTTTTGGAAACTTGAAGTCCAGACAAATAAAAAGGAGAAAGAAAGGGTAGGGACAGAGCGTACCCAACCGACACAATTACCGGATATGACTTAAAAAGATGAAAGAAATCAAATTATCGTGGGATTTTTAAGGAAGAAAAATCAGAAAGTACGGATAACGTTATGATGGCTTCGACAGTTAAAAAGGAAAAATAAGATTTTTTTTTTGATAATTAAAATAAATTTCCTCAAAATTTTTCGAAAATTTATTTACCTAAGGAGGGGAGAGATGAACCCATGTACCATGGCCTCAAAGGGAGTCGAATCCATGTATTTTGAGAAAAGAATGAAAGAATCATACAGTCTCTAAGGGAACGGAGAGAGATTTCAAGCCAGGATTATAGCCTAACATTGTGCAAGCGCTAGGGCCAGGTGTTCCTTAGATGAGCTCATGCCTCTTGACATTTATAAGGAACCAGTCATGGATATTATTAGAACGAGTGGAAAGTTTGGACTGTAAGACGAAGAAGCTTGACTCGGAAATTGCTCTTACGTTGCAGGAAAATGGCAACCCCGCTGCTGAGTCAGAACAGGAATAATTAAATTTAACCCGTTTACGAGTATAAAAATAAGTAAACAGATACAGTACGGTGAATCATTTTGGATTAGAGATGTTTGTGTAAAGAAAAACCTTGTAAAAATTGCACAGGAGAAAACTGCAAACGCAAGTATACGTCATTGGGGATTCACCGGGACCCAAGGAGTGGGAGAATTAAAAATGAACAGCACCACCCACACAGTTGAGGACGAAGAATTAATTAATATCTTTGAAATGCACGATCGATTTCCATGCACAGGAAGATTATTTTACGTTTGGAAGACGAGCTTTCTGCATATATGATTTTTATAATTGTGCGACAATTAGTTCAAAAGTTGGTCACGAAAAGGACTAGGATTTTATCTTTTTATGACTGAAAGGTATAAAACTCCTGGCCTCACCAAGCCAATCATGCAGTCTACGAGCATTCCGTGAGCGAAAGTGCTGCACCACATCGTATACGCAGTATTCAAGAGCCCGTGAGGGGAACGTAACGCTGTATCAGACATCGAAAGCAGTTAACCAGTACTCCTAGAGGGGAGAAACGCTGTATTACACCGCATAATTAATATATCCGATAGCCACGGGCGTCGAAGTATCAGTAACTTGCGTGCCTCCGGAAGGAGTTGCAAAGAAGAAGTATTAAAGTATCGCCGTGTTAAAAAAATTAGGAAAATCCTAGTTACAGGATTTAGGTCCGACAGGGCAAAAGTTACCGTAAAAGTTCCAAAAATACAGTCAAAACAGGCTGCGAACTTAGGATTCAGGCGATAGGTCTTTCAGTAAACGACCAAAAGTATCATAACGTACGGAAGTACCGGAACAGCGAGATAAACAGTTTATAAATTTTAAAGAACCCGAACAGGGAAAAACAGAGTAAGGTTCGCAACGTATTTCAGACAATTAGAAGTGCGAGAGCCAAATAAACAAAGAAGAACGGAAACTATAGACATTGTTTTCAAGAAAGGAGACGAACTATTCTAAAGCACTAAGACTCGAGAAGTATTAGTTGCTAAACAATCCATAGGTCACCGATAGGTTATCGAGGGGACCTCGATCAGAACAGACTTTTGCTAGGATCGATAAATCAGATCTAAAAGGGGAGCCGTTCCAGCTAGAGAAATAGCCGATCATCAGGAACAGGATTCGAAGAATTGTTATTCCAGGGAATAAGTAGATGATTCGAGACTTTCGTATTCTGCAGGATAGGAAGCCGACATTGAATAAATTTCCCCCTTGGAGACGGGAGATTAAGAGGTCACGTGTGATAGGCTAAAAAGACGGCCTAGTGATCAAAAGTTGTGAAGTGTAAATATATCAAAAGTGTGTGTTAAAAGTAATATATTTTTTAGTGTTTTATTGTGTGTTCAAACGGATACACCAGTGTATTAAAATGTTGTCAGTGTTAAATGTAGTGAATATGTGTCAAGAAATTTCTGTACATGAGATGAGTTTGTACAATATGGAGTAGGTCAAGAAGGTGGGCCAAAATGTCACATCAAACGAGAATAAAGGTCAGAAAACGACCTTAGACATGTGAGTAAAGATTTTCATTATATTTTGGTGTCGGGAAAAATTTTGTGTACAATTCCACCGGAGTTTTGAGTAAAAGGGATGTTTTTAAATAAATAATAACTAAATAAGAACGCGATCTGAACGAAAATAAAGTTTTAAGAAATAATAAATAATTATGTGAAATAATAAATCCTGTAGAGGAAATGCATGGAATAAAATGTCAGTGTATTTAATGAATGTTATAAAAGCAAGCGTAATAATAATAATTATAACAAAGATATTTACATAAAGGTAAATTTGAATTATATGAAAGAAATAGCTTTTTGAGCTTTTGTAAGGAATGTAATCATAATAATAACAAGGTAAAGAAATCTAAATAAAGATTAAACTGAATGATATAAAAATATACAGCGTTGAAGCATTAACAAATGTATAAGACATGATGTGAATGCATGTTCTTAAAAATGGAGCGATTTATTGTCAACGGAAAGGATTAATATAAGAATTGGGATATGTATCAATTGTTACTATGAAATTTATCAGTTCTTTGGAAGACATTCGGCCGTAAAGTAATGTGTAGCGTAATGGAACGCAATTAAATAAAAAGTCACGCTAGGAACGCGTAAAAGTTAAAGTACTTGGTAAGTTACTTATGGAGGGTAGTTGATTGCAGTGAATTGAGATATGTTGTAAGTCCTCTAAATTGTGACGTGGATCACGAGGCCATGTGTGTATTATTTAAAAGGGAGCTAATGTATGGTATTATTGAGCGTATGTCATGTAGGCCACGGCCGACTTTAAATCGCGTCTTGTATAAGTCCTCCAAATGTGGAAATGGTTCCCGAGGCATGTTAAGAGATTCGAACATAGAATCCTCTTGTTGTTAAAGCCCCTAATTATTCGTCGTAGAATGTGTATTATTCTTCCCAATCAATGAGGACCCTCTCTTAATTAATAAATGCCAAGGTTACGAAAGTGGTTTATGAGCCAAAGAATATTGTTGAATGAAAATAAGTGAAGTAAAAGCCAGGTCTCTCCACAGAACTGAGAATAATGTGAAGGTTTGTTTTAAAGCATTGAAGAGAGCTGCCACCGTAGGTTAGGCAGAGAGCCGCTTTCCTTGTCATAAATCACGCTCGAGTATAATGGCCTGACCCTCATAGAGCGAGGGTGGGTAAAAACCGTCTTGTAAGAAATGTTAAATACACCGTGAATGTTTAAAGTTGTTAATGACCCGGGCGTTGAACCGAGGTCCTTGTAGATTGATATTATCGCTTGCCAGTTCAGATCGTAGTTTTCTTATGTGATAATGGTCTTATAAGACAAATGAATTAAATAAAATCCCTATGGTAATATTGTATGGAAAATAAGGAATCCACGAGTTTTGTGAAGATAACTAGGTTTCGGGAGTGATCATAGTTTTTGACTTTGTCAAGTAATCTTTATAACTCTGGAGTACACAAATAAGTTTCCCGATCACCGTAGTGAATTTGAAAGTTTGAGAGAGATGGTAAATCCTGAGAATATGTGAAATGCCCAAATATTGAAGTGAATAATTAACATGTAATTTAAAATGTAATTATATATTTGTTTTGATGATAAGAAAGATAAAAATAGTTTTTGAGGTGTACAAAAGCATGACACCATTATTATGGAAAAGTATCGAGCCAGAGAAGCTCGTAGTTATGGAACTTTAAGATAAGTACTTTATGGAAGTGAAAATAATCGTGAATTGTTGGTTTTAAAGAAAACCATGTGTTTTATTCTAATATTTGTTTTATTTTTATGCTATTCCTTGTTCACTTTGGACAAGTAGAATGATATTGGTCAGTAGTTTATTTGTTTTATTGTTTGTAGCGCCATAATTTTGATTAATTAAATATGTAAAAATAGGAGTTGATTTTGTTGTTATTTTTGCTAGTGTATCCTCTATTTAATCCAAAATATGTAAGTCACAGAGTGGGAGAACTTACCGCAGCCCCGAAAATCCCGAATTGAGCAATGCTGGCATACTGTGATTTGCATATTTCTTGCTAAAAGGGCACAGTATATATGTGTGATTGCTCAGGGTATTGTAAAATGTTTGTTAATTTTGTTTTAATTTTTGTACCTTTTGATTTGTCCACCACCAAATCAAGGTGGGAGGATGTGATGTTATCGATTCTCGATGTTCATTTGTCCTTTTGTAACAGTCTTCTTCTCGACAATGCATGACAGTAAGGCATAAGGGGAACATGGCTTCCTGCTTCCTATGCAATGGTTGTACAGCGCTATGATGTGCAATAAACCCTGATTTGAGACTAAAGTGAGATTTATTCACTTACGGTACGTTGAGAACCTGTAGATACGCGGGTAGTGTAAATAATATACCGTAACGTAACACATGTATTGATTCATATATCAAGATATTTCATTTAAAAGCTACTTGAAGCCCTCCCATTGCGTTCACATCAAAGGGGTCAATTGACTTTGTGAACTAGTAATAACTGAACTCAATTAGTAGAAGTGCCAATCTCACGTCAGATGTGTATTTTTCATCACATTCTGATTTAGAGCCTGTAGTGCACTCAACATACGGTAATTATTCATTCATTCATTCAATGCTTCAATCATGTTCATTTACAGACCACTTTCTTCTTTTAATTGCCTGCTTTAATAGCTTCAAGAGACTTATCACGATTTTTTTAAATGGGCATTTCCTCCCCAAAGGGACATATCAATACTAAACTCTCACTGATACATGACTGATGCTTCATTTAGTGTAGTTCAAATTGAACCACATTTGTATGGTGCAGTGATATGCTTAAATTGTCATGGACAATATTTTTCATGTTTCCAACTGTATCTCATTTCAGTATGAAAACTTCAAACTTCTCGTTAAGTATTTCCACTTATAAAATAATTAATTGAGTGTTCGTATTACACGAGAAACCCACCAGTGTAGCTGTGCGCATTATGTCACGTTCCGCGACTGGCCTGTGCAAATTTTAAGGACGCAATTTTCGAAGTCGACTTTTGTGTGTTTCCCCATCAGAGGCCTGGTTCAGATCTTTCCAATATATTCATGTAGGTGGCCTATACGTTGTGATGAGGGTCAAAATGATGAAGACAACCAAAGCAACTAACAGTACGATATTGAATTCCCACGACCCGGTCGAGAATCGAACCTGGGGCCCTTCCAATCAAAGATCTCACTTCGCCAAGAATATAGACCATTATATAGTGATATAACTCACTTTTATAATCTATACTAATATATAAAAAATGCAATGGTGTGTGTCTGTGTGTATGTGTATTACTCCATCATCCAAGAACCACTGGTCCGATTTACATGAAGTTTTACATGGAAGTAGCTGAATTACCTGATTAACATATAGGCTACTTTTTATTTCGATACTTTGCACTATTTAATGATGGCGACCATTTTAGTGACGTCACTACACCCTTTGGTTTCAAACTTTCATATTTTCATTTCAAATAAAAAGAGAACGGTTAGAAATAGCAATCTTTTAATGGCATGCTTGCGGTTTAAAATTTAATTTTCTATCCGATAGGTCCTTATCATTTTTCGTATTTCTCCAACGGTTAGCGAGTAAAACCCAAATTTGTGATATAAAACACGGCCAACGCCGAGCGCTGTATTGTAGTTAGACAAAATGTCCCATCCTACTCCCCCTCCGCGCAGCACCTCGTCTTTCCCCTGTTTTAACTGTCACATTCACATTTTAATTTATTTATGACCCGTAGCAAAGAACGGGTACTTCAGGTAGTAAAATATAAAATTGTCGGTCTAATATTGATTAATTTGTCTGGTTATTACTGTACGGCCATTACCCTATTTCATGCCAAAATATCTCCAGTCATAACACACGGTGTTGTACTAATATGTGAAAGACTAATCCGAACGGACCTTACCAATCTTGAGAAAATCAAATCTAGATTTTTGAAGGGAGCTCTTGGAGTAGCGAGAACGACCAAGTCCAGACTGGTGTATGAACTGGCAAGAGAACCGTTCTACATAGAGGACCTGAAACTCAAGCTGCTCCTACCACACACCAAGCAAGTATCTCAATTAATAGAGCTAAGGAAACAAAAAACAAAAGAAACAAGATGTTCAGTAAAGAACATATAGCCTACTTTCTCCTAAATGCATGGGTATTGTTATAACTCTTCGTCCTTTTCAAGGAGTATAATTGAATGTTGGTTGTAGTAGCTTGTTGAATTACAACGTGTTATACGGATATTAAACATGAAAATGAGGTGCCCTTCGTTAGTGCTACCTCTGTACAAAATTGCATTGAATTTGGTTTCACCGTGTTTCAATTGATAAGGTGAATCGATTTGCACACATACATGGCCACTATCTGCAAACTATTGGGCTGATGACCTTGTATTTCAGTCAAATGATCCTTCCCACAAAAACGTATGTTGTTGCAAAATTTGGTAGAGATCAAATAATTAGGTTGGTCGTAATTTGATTTAAGCTTTTAATATTTTGGTGGCCGCCATTACGTGTCCGTCAAGATGGCGGCGATATAAAACATGACCTTGTGGTGCCTTTTGCTAGTGCTACCTCTGTACCAAATTTTGTTCAATTTGGTTTCCCAGTGTTTGAGTTGATACGGGGAATCGATTTGCACACATACATGGCCGCTATCTGCAAACTATTAGGCTGACGATGTTGCCGTTTGGTCAAAAGATGCTCACCACAAAAAGGTATGTTGGTGAAAAATTTAATAGAGATCAGATGATAAGGTTGTTCGTAATTTATTTAAGCATTTAACATTTGGGTGACCGCCATTACGTGTCCGTCAAGATGGCGGCGATATTAAACATGAACCTGAGGTGCCCTTTGCTAGTGCAACCGCTGTACCAAATTTCGTGCAAATCGGTTTCACCGTGTTTGAATAAATAGGGGAAATCGATTTGCACACATACATGGCCGCCATCCGCAAATTATTGGGCTGATGACCTTGTCGTTTCGTCAAAAGATGCTTAACATATAAAGGTATGTTGGTGAAAAATTTAGTAGAGATCAGATGATTAGCTTGGTCGTAATTTGATTTAAGCTTTTAACATTTGGGTGGCCGCCATAACGTTTTCGTCAAGATCGCGGCGATATAAAACATGACACTGAGGTGCCCTTTGCTAGTGCTACCTCCGTACCAAATTTCGTTCAATTCGGTTTCACCGTGTTTGAATAGATAGGGGGAATCGATTTGCACACACACATGGCCATCATCCACAAATTATTGGGTTGATGACCTTGTAGTTTGGTCAAAAGATTCTTCATACATAAAGGTATAATGTTGCAAAAATTGGTATAGATCAGATGATTAGGTTTGTGGTAATTTGATTGAGGCTTTTAACATTTGGGTGGCCGCCATTACGTTTCCGAAAAATGGCGGCGATATAAAACATGACACTGAGGTGTCCTTTGCTAGTGCTATCTCTGTACCAAATTTTGTTTAATTCACTGCGATCGGTGCTAACCAGACTTTCAGTGCACGGCTATCATCACAAGATATAGAAATGTAGAAATGTAGAAATAGATATAGAAATGACAATTTCACGAACCAAACAACGCATGAGTATGCGTACTATGCAACGAACATTGTGAAAAATACCACCTAACTAAATGTCATAAGAGGATTAATTAAATTATCGACTATAGCAAAGACTAGATATGGGGCTACATGACCGCGTTGTCGCAGCCCCTAAACTTAAGAACCAACCAACCAAAGACTAGATCTAAATGTATCAAACATTGTACGTAGAATATAAGTCTTTATGTATGCACATTTGTGCGCATTTTATGCAATAAAAATTTTCAGAGTGACAGTGCAGATGTACTTAGTGGAAATATTCACATATGTTCTATTGTTCCATTTCAACTGTAACTCCTATTCCTTGGCCGTTTGGATGCAGTAAAACTTACATAATACTGTATTCTATTGTAGTTTTAGGTCTAACAGATTAAGTACAGGGTCTTTCATATAAAATAAGAGCGCCAAGCGGCGGCTTTGTTAACCGCGGCTGCGGTCACCTTGGCCGAGCTTTTGGCGCGCCAAGGCCCCCTGCTTTAAGCGTGTGTACAATCCTATATGATGCAGCGGCCTTGCTAGCGTGTGTACAATGCTGAGATCTTACTTTAGTTAGTTAGTTACTTATTGTTGATGAAACCGAAACCCCTACGTGTGCTAATTTTGTGAGTGATTTATTCGGAGACCGTTCAAGATTCTCGCCAATGTCATCTACCTCATCCTCTGTTAAAACTGTTCGTGTGCGGGCATGTTTTTATTGAGCATCGAGCCAGTAGTGTCAAACTAATTTGCAATTACGTGAATCTGTGCTAGTGAAGGTGGCACTTCATCAGGAAATTGCTGAACAAATGCATCACGTACCCGCCGAGCCGACTCGTTCTTAAAATAAGTTTTACATAAAAAAATCGATGTTGCAATGATAACTGTCTCACCATGTTACCACTTGAGGTTTAGACTGGCGACTGAGCAACTGCACGCTTATTGCAAGGCAAGTTTGGTAATGTCAATCTGTTATTTTTATACAGTCCATCGGAACTTGGAAAAAAAAAAACCAGCCATCGTATGTACTATGCGCGCGCTTTCGATACTATAGGGGTTTCGGTTTCATCAACAATAACTAACTAAAGTAAGATTTCAGCATTGTACACACGCTAGCAAGGCCGCTGCATCATACAGGTTGTACACACGCTTAAAGCAGGGGGCCTTGGCGCGCCAAAAGCTTGGCCAAGGTGACCGCAGCTACGGTTAACAAAGCCGCCGCATGGCGCTCTTTATTTTATATGAAAGACCCTGTATAGCACAGCTACATCTTTATAGATTAGTTTTGGGGGAGGAAGACTGTTTTTGTTGTTGGGAGAGTAATTTCTAAGTTTTGTAACATTAAATTAAATAGTGCTCTTTACGGGTTCTTTTAATGCTTTAATACAGTAATTTATCAGTAACTAGCGGACCCGTGCGAGAACTCTCGCGTAATGGGTTGTGTGCGTCCCATGTGTACCGACCACCCGCGTGGCCCTAGTGATCTGCGGGTTTTACGCGGCACAGTTCTTCCAGGGGCTATCGTCTTGTTTATCTGTTTAAAAGCAGTTTATAAACAAATAAATATATTTTCGTTGACTTTTCAAGAAATGCAAAAGTTTTCCTGTACTATTGAGACGATTTGGAAGATTTTGGAACAAACCGCACCTTCTAACTCCCTCTGCTTTAGGAGCTTGAGTTTAGTGAAACATACACCTTAGCGTAGGCATATCTCTACTTAGAATAAAACAAAGTCCCCGATTCATGGATGTCACGGGTAATCTCGAGAACCTCTGGGTGGATTTTGATGCGGTTTTCACCATTCCGTAAAGGATATCTTGAGGATGATTTCTGTAGAAAATAATTTATTTATGATCAAAGCAAGCCGAGCAGTAACGATTTCAGTGGAAAAGTCGAATAAATAACTGGCGTCCGACCGCTTTGTTAGCTCACGCTGGGCAAACCGTTAAAAATATCTAAATACTATGGGTGTAAGAACTGTTCAGCATGAAACGTTCTACAAAAAAGTCCGCGAGAGCATATCTCTATCATCAATACATCGCCCACTATAAGTATTTTTACGTTTTCACTTCTTCCAACCATGTCTGTTCAATACTGAGGCGACAGTTTACGAGCTAGCTAAGGGCGAGTCTATCACCCCTGTTACAGCCTAACTAGCGGGCGAACCTATTACACCAGATAGAGCCAGCATCAAAACCGTCGAATCGTGTTGAGTTAAGACTTCAGAGAAGGGTAGTTGTGCTTGGAGTTTCCCTGGAAATGCAACTCGGCTTTTCTTCATTTCGCCTGTGAACTTTTCGTTCCGTAAAATTCACAGTCAAGTTAAGATTGAACGGAAGGAGGATTTGTGTTTCATGCACCTCGTCATTCCCCTGGAAGTAAAACTCGGCTTTTCTCCATTTCGTCTGTGAACTTTTCGTTCCGCAAAATACACAGAAGATAGACGGAAGGGGGATTTGTGTTTCATGCACCTCGCCATCCTTAAATTACGTCTGACAAGAATTCGCTATAATTTTGTGATTTTAAGCCATCATGCCAAGATGAAAAGCGCTTATCACGTAACAATGATACAGAGCAACAAATAATTTCTGGATTGTCACAAGAGAAAGAAAGACTTCGTCCTCGCCTCCTTCAAACCGATGCTCAGGAAGAACACCGTCTGAACCACGATCAGAAACAAGCTTATGACATCAACATATCTAGCGTAACTAAGAAGAAAGGTAAGATATTTTTTTCTCGATGCCCCTGTAGGCACAGGCAAAACGTTCTTGATTAATTTGTTGCTCGCCAAAGTGACACCTGGTGGTAATATTGCTCTTGCCGGTGCATAATCTGTAATTGCAGCCACTCTTTTGGAAGGGGGAAGAACAGCACATGCAACATTTAAACTTCTTTGAAAGTCAGCAGTAATGATGGAAGCTTGTGTAATATTTCAAAACAAAGCAACACTGCCAGTTTAATCCAAAATTGTTCTTTAGTTGTATGGGATGAGGCTACAGTGTCGCACAAAACGTCCGTTGAAGCTATAGACAGGACCTTGCGTGATGTAAGGAATCGGAACACACCTATGGGTGGCTGCACAGTTTTGTTCGCCGGAGATTTTCGTCAAATCTTACCAGTTGTTACCAGAGGAACGAGAGCCGACGAAGTGAACGCTTCATTAAAGAGATCTTACATCTGGCCGGATAACAAAATTGACACTCAAAACTAAAATGAGAGTACTCTCATCTTCAGAAGATAATAGTCTGATTGCTAATTTGTTACGTAGAGTCGGAAATGGAGATTTACCGGTCATTGACTGGAAAATTACCCTCAGTCACGATTTCTGTGTTTCAGTAAGCAGCATTCAAGAATTGATTGATAGCGTTTTTACTCAAATCCATGACCTATCTAACAAGTCTCGTGCATGGTTTAAAGAAAGAGCAATATTATTGCCGACAAACGAACAAGTTGTGAAAATTAATGAATTGGTGTTCTCCAAATTCACTGCCCAGGCTCAAGTATATTACTCAGGAGACACAGCAGTCGATAGTGAAGAAGCTGTTCATTATCCTACATAATTCCTAAATTCTTTAATCCTTCTGGCTTGCCACCACACATGCTTATTTTAAAAGTGGGAGTGCCTATTATATTGCTTCGTAATTTACACCCACCAAAGTTATGTAATGGAAACTTTGAAAAACTGTTTCATTGAAGCAACTATCTTAACTAGCTGTAGTACAGGAAAAACTGTCTTAGTACCCAGAATCACTATGATTACTTCAGATTTGCCTTATCATTTAAAACGATTACGATTCCCAGGAAGGGTTTGCTTTGGCATGACTATAAACAAAGCACAGGGTCAGACACTTAACGTGACTGGAGTTGATCTCAGTGGAGAAAGCTTTTCTCATGGACATCTTTACGTGGCTCTATAGCGTGTTACATTAAACCGAAATCCTTTCGTGTTCACTGCTGGAGGGAAAGCGACTAATGTCGTATACAAGGAAATCTTATAAGACCTCGGTTAAAAGTAGCCTATCGCCTTGCATTCATAACTGTTTCCGGGCGAAGCCGGAGCGCGTTGCTAGTTTTATATATATAGATAATTATCACTAGGGCTCGGATCGATATGCTCGATAAAATCTCTAGATATGCTCGAAAACCATGTGTTTTATGCTCGATAGGTATGCTCGAAAAAACCTTTATAAACCCATTATATGCTCAATACCCCCATTATATCCGGTTAAATATGCAGAATATGCTCGAAAAACACCGTTAAAAACTATAGAAAGGAAAGTGAAATGAAAAAACCAATAACATACCTTCAAATACGCGCTTTATTTTCATATTGTATGTATGATACACTGCAATATACTCGCATTCAAGTTTTACAAGTATATATAAGAGAAGTGCTCTTATAGAAGATACAGTTTAAATGTTCATTTATAAAATGTTCAGAATTAGGCGAGTCAATGAAGTAGATCTGCATTGGTCTGTACAACAAGAATTTTTACTATGTTTTCAATTTTGAATTATTTTCTTAAATCAGTCAATAAAAGTTTCAATGACGAGAACGACCTCACAAAAGGGAAAAGCCTGCGGTTCTATTATTCGTACCAGATAGGCTTTTCAATAATTATTTCTGTTTTCGAACCTTAAGGATTGTCAGGGCCCAAATTCGGGGGAGAATTCGAAGAAAAACAAACTATTTGGACCAAAACCACAAGAATATGCATTTATATGCTTCTATTCTGAAAACCGCTGTTTTATGCATTTATATGCTCGATAAATTTCAATTCTGTTGGTCCCAGAGAGGTGAAAATACCACCGAAAGGCTTCTTTCAATGTGTACTATTCAGGGAAAAAATATGCAAATATGCTCGAATCCGAGCCCTAATTATCACGCTTCCAATGTTTTCTGACGGGTTTTCTGGAATTTGGTTTTGGAGGGCAGAGACTGTCTGTGGGTGGTACTCTATGTCTGGTAGTGTTTTGTAGAGTTATTTATCATGCATATTTGGATCTGATGATGTTCGCTTGACGTGCGAATCATGCCATCCCTTAGTTATCTTATTCTTCGATTGTCCGTAGATATATATATATTATAAATCTTAATCACATGTTATTTATTTCAAGTTTTCTTTTACATATTCCATTAATTGGAATTATCTTGTGTAGACCTATTAAAAATACAATATTAATTGTCTGGTTATTTCTTTGTCTCTCTGTCCGCAAACAGTTTCCAATTGGCAGAAATGCAAAATAAAATATATTTGAAATGATATTGGTTATTCCAGAAAGAAGGGGTCAAAAATATCTAGTGAGGCACAATCTTTTGAATTACTTGCTGTTGTTAATTCATTTTAGACGCTTGAAACATCTATCCAAACACAAAATGGAAAAACTGTAGTTTCTTTGGTGTTATTACAATTTTCAATATGATTGTATCAACATGCAAACAATAATGTGCAATTATATTTCACTTTTGGAATGGGGCAGAGGAGATCGAATGCTTAGCATTCTTGGCTGTCACCGCGGAGGCCCGTTTTCGATTCCCGGCTCTGCCAAGAAATTTAGTTTACGCCTGAGGGCTGGAGCGTAGTACACTCAGACTTGTGAGGCAACACTGAGAAGAGTTGGGTTCTATTCCTACCTCAGATATTCTGGAAGAGGTTTTCCGTGGTTTCCCTCTTCTTCTCCTGGAAAATGGGATGGGATGATACCTAACTTAAGGCCCTGGCCGCATCCTACCTTAAATCCTACCTCAATTACAAATAGACTACACACACTAGTACAGACATCACAGCGCCAAAATTAACGAGATCCAAGACGGGTTAAAATAATTTTCCATGATCTAACATTATGTAAGATATCGTTATCAAAGCCCAATAGAAGAAAATTTACAAGTAACAAGCTGTACCCAGCATGCATTCAATGCCAATCAAAGAAAGTGTTGGCGTTGTAATTTTCTTTCTTGAAGTGCTTTTGTATGCACAATATTATATTTATTTCCGTTACCTGCCTCTAAACTATCGTGAAATGGATTTACTAATCTTGAAACCTTCGTGGTAGCATGCACAATAACACACCAAAGTTCCCTCGCAATCAGATGAATGGTATATAACGCATAAGTGAATTTGTTTAAATGATTCGTGCGCTGTCACTCATTTGTTGAATCTACTTGTGCACTACCAACTGTGAAATGGATTTACTTAGTTAGAAAGCTTCACGCAAGTGTACAGAACAACTCAACAAAGTTTCATCGCAATCGATAAATAGTACATGAACGCATACGGGATATTGTTGAAACGCTTCACGCGTCGTCACTCATTTGTTACATCTACTCGTGCGCTACCAATATTGTAAAATGGATTTACTAAGTTGAAGACCTTCCCTGGCGTGTACACAACAACTCATCAAAGTTTCTTCGCAATCGGATGAATGGCATATGAACGCATACGGGATTTTGTTTAAACGTTTCGGGTGCCGTCACTCATTTGTTGAATCTACATATGCGCTATCTATTGTAAATAGATTTACTAACTCTGAAACATTCCCTGGAGTGTACTCAATGATTCACCAAAGTTTCATCGCAATCGGATGAATAGTATATGAACGCATATGGTACTTTGTTGAAACGATTCGCGTGCCGTCGCTCATTTGTTGAATCTACTCGTTCGCTACCTATTGTAAAATGGATTTATTAAGCCAGAAACCTTCCTTAGGGTGTACGCAACATATCACCCAAGTTTCATCGCTATCGGACGAATGGTATTTGAACGCATACGGGACTTTGTTGAAACGCTTCGCTCGTCGATGCACATTTGTTGGATCTACTCGTGCGCTACCTATTGTAAAATGGATTTACTGAGCCAGAAACCTTCCCTGAAGTGCACTCAACATCTCACCCAAGTTTCAACGCAATCGGATGAATGGCATATGAACGCATACGGGACTTTGTTGAAATGCTCCAACGTGCAGAGACAAACAGAAGACTTCGACATCACCGCCACCTATAGCACATAACATAACTTTCCGCCACGGAAAGGTATGCTGGTAGTTGCACAGGTTGCAACCAGGTGGCTCTAATGTGCTGAGACAAACAGTCCATGGACTTCAGCTTTCACTAAGGCCAGCGGTTTCCATGACAACTATTTTCGACTGTATATTGTGGTTCAAAAATTGTGTTTAAATTGTGGTTCTAAAATTGTGTTCATTCCACCTACCGAGTCAAATTGTGAATCTAAACCATACAGAGACCCACTCTAATATACACAAAAAATGTCATCAAAATCCGTCCAGCCATGTAATATGCCTTTGTTTTCTGAATTCTTCGATCTGGTTTGACCATGGTGATAAAGGGACAATCAGTTGTCTCAAACCCTCGGCATTTTTAAGTTTCACTCGACATAATAGTCCCAAAGATATATTATAAATTGTAATTTACTAACTTAAGGCATTTGTTCATAGGGGAGGTCATATAATCCAATAGTGTAGCCTCACTCAAGAAACATTCTAATGAAGGCAAATTTTCCTCTCACTAGTAATTATTATTATTATTAAGGCTGTATAAGTTGATCGTTTACTCTTCGGGTGAGAAATAAAGAGGGCCATAAGTCACCTACCTGCATATAACCTATTATAATTAGTCTAAATGATAATGAACTATGTACCTTGTGAAACCAAGAAACCAGTATGAGTGTTGAGGCAACAAATCAGTAATTTGGTATTAGTGACAAAGACAATCAACACACATTCCGCCACATGTTATGTTCTTATTGTGTTCACATCAAAGGGATCGATTGAATATGTGAACTAGTAATAACTGCCATGAACATGAACGTGTGACTGTGTTAATTTCCTTAATGAAAATCCAGGTTCACAAACATAAGTTGTCGTGAGTAATGAAAACACATTTGCAACAAAAGTACGTAACTCGGTGACTTATTGTATCTGTTCTGCTACGTTGAACCCATTCCATGCCCTTCGATTATATATCTCTGCCTATCGCATTTCAAAAGCTAGCGTTTGCTGTAATAAATGGACATCCTGTGATGGTCCCAATTTGTGACCAGAATGAAATAATTTTGTATATTTTATGATTATTATTATTATTATTATTATCAATATTTTTTAAGTTTACATTTTACCTTTTATTAGTTATTATGTTAACTAATATGTTTATATCTATTATTATGCGGTAATGTAGAATATTATGGCAATTGAAAGGACTTGGAGCGATACACATTATATTTGAAATAAGTTAGACGCTTGACTGAATATTATTTCTGAAGAAAATTCGAACAAGAGAAGAAGAGGGTGTTCACGGAAAGCCGGCTTATATACCGCTTCTTGGAAATAACATAAATAGACACTTATGTCTTTCACATCAAGTATTCTACCAGTATACAAATCATACTAAGAATGGATTCTAGGAAGACTTGCCACTAACAATGCTGGGCCGATGAATGAGTCCTTTGAAACTTTATACAAAAGGTGGGCTGGACCTCCCGAGAAATGCTACAATGAAGTATTGTCATTGTTGATATGTGAAAGGCGTGCAAATTGCCTAGTGACTTCAGTGGGGGTGGGAACGTGCCTTACCTGGGAACGTTATATATATGACGGCCGCCCAACTGAAAGGGATTATTATTATTGAATGGCTGGCAGGAGACTGATTGGAGCTGGACGTACAGGCAGAAGACTGTAACTTGTAGCGAGATGGAGTTGGAAATTAACATTCATCTGTAACGCAGTGCTAAACTAAGGAAGGAAGGAAGGAAGATTGTAGTTTTACGTGACTGTGAATCTTGTGATT
Organism: Meconema thalassinum; assembly: GCA_946902985.2. NCBI lineage: Eukaryota > Metazoa > Arthropoda > Insecta > Orthoptera > Tettigoniidae > Meconema > Meconema thalassinum. The sequence goes on from OX336390.1 coordinate 592,264,851, forward strand.
ATGAGCCACGGGACCTCCTTTTTACGTGGAATCCGAACCACAGGACATGGAATTTCACTTCGAAAATCTCACATGCATTGACCGGGAATCGAACCCAGACCGCCTTGGTGAGAGGCATACATCTAGACCGCTGAGCCACCACGCCCCCAGTGCTAAACTAGACAGTTGACTATTAAGTATGTGAATTTGATAAGATCTTCTGTCTCATCAAACTGGGACATGGTTGTGTACAAGGCTATTGTCACAGGGATGATTTATGGAATTTATTCCATCATCCACATATAAATTTATTACTTTGAGGAAGATCAGGGCCATCATGAACTCTTCACGCAACCATCCAACTACAATGATCTTCAATGCGGTGAGCGATTTAAACAGTTATACTCCAGTCAAATCAGAAGGCTATCATGCTTATTAAATTCAATATATTCTATTCAATAAACTCAGTATACTCCAATTTCCAATCAAGGCCCATAATACAAGTAAATTCAGTAGATTCTTTCATTTAAATTTATTATTATTATTATTATCTTTAGTATTTTATTCTTTTTGCACTTGTTGTTTTTATATATTAAATTCATTTTTAAATTCAAATGTTGGACTGGTTTCCTTTAGTAGCTAGAAATTACTATAAGGCAACACCATACTCCTGAACTAATTATCGTAAGGTTAGATTACGTAAATTTCACTACGGCTGGAGATAGGAATTTCGATGCTCTACCTCTGTTTAACCGAGGTTTAATATATTATTTTGATCATGATATATAAATGGTCTGGCGCCCTTGGCTACATATAATACTACACATTATGTACTTTTTAGTGAAGCTGACAACAATACAGAATACACTATTAGAATAATACACAATTAAATGTTTCATTTTGATCACCCAAAAGTGGGCGACTATTTAAAAAATTAACTTTTTTTATTAACATTTTTTTTATTAACATTAACCATATTAATAACGCCCAACTAGTGAGGCAAGTTTAAGTCCCATAAACCATTACAATCCTACCACTCCAATCACTAGAGAATAACCTACGATATGCCTCGTCCATTTTGGCTACCTTCAATAGGGATTGCGGGAAGAGTTTCAAGTCTGACAAACATCGAAAAAGCCTCAGATTGTTTGAGATTTTAACGTTCTTCTGGTTTTTCAAACCCGTATCTTACGTTATAAAAGACAAACTTTACTGACGCTATTGAAGAATGGAACAATAAATTGAATACCAATTTCAGTTGTAATAGAAGGATAATGCTCTATGTTAGACTGGGAAGCTATCCATTGTACTGTGCCAGTATTTTGCTTTATAAAGATAATTATTTGATTTAAGTTTTGAACGATTATAATGAGTTCAGGATATTTACTACACTATATGGATCACAATATCGTAATATACTGCGTATCAGAGTCATTAAATTCGTGGTCTGACCGCATGGTGTCTTGTGGTGCACTACAGTTTACGCTACAGGATGGTGCTATGTGAGCATTTTTCTCGCCCAAACAAGAGGTGTCAGTAAACGTACAGGCGTTGATGTGAAGGGACGTTCAATGAGCGCAACAGAACTTGAGAAGGTCACAGCTTGAGCAACGGGTAAGCGTAAAGGTCTTCCAAAAATTAGGCAAATCCACTAGTGAAACGTTTCAGATGATGTAACAAGTGTACGGTGACGATGCATTGGGTCGCTATGCTGTGTTTAAGTGGCACAGACGTCTTGGACAGGTGAGAGACAGTTTGGAGGAAGATGAGCGTACTGGTTGGCCACAAACGGTGCGTACCAACTTCTCCCAATCGATAAATGACCTTGCAGCAACACTAGGGATCAGCCATGGTACTGTACCCGTAATCCACGTGGTCTTGCCTGTTGAAATCCGTTGGAAAAGCTGGATCGTAGATTCTAGAAGTTCCCGGCTGAAATAACCCCTAAAAGCCTACCAACTAGGATCAACCAGGGATCAGGATACGTCGATATTAAAGAATACGGTACGAAGGTATCAGTGGTGTATATAAATATTATGAAACGAAGCTCTAAAAGAACTCGAACAAGAGACTCTAAAATAAAACGAAAGTATCTCGGGCGTTAAGTTTAAGCAAACTCAAGGAAAAACCACCCACTGGTCCTCCTAACGCACTCCCTTTTCTAATAGAAAACACCAGTCGTTCTAAGATTTTTTTAAAATTAAATTCAGTTTATTAACTGGCAAATGGTGTATGTCTGTCAACTAGACACAAAAATAAAGAAAAGCTTCTTTAGATCAAATGACGAAAATAGTTTTAAATAAACGCCTATAATAAGGCCCCATCTTACTGCTCTAAATCGCAGTGTTTAAATATCTCATCCATTGAACAAATTACAAGAAAAATACAATATTAAATCATGCACTGATGCTATACCCTTATTAAAAATTTATACATATCTTACATTTTATATACAGGTTATATCCTAAGTTAGGATTTTGTTATAATCGCTGCCCATTTCCACTTAATTTTACAAATATATCTCAAGGTTATAATTCTCTTAATTTGTTGCATTCAACAATCAATTAAGATAATCGAATAGTGTTGCAAGTTATGAAATAGTTTATTAACTATCTAAATGCTTCAATGAATGCAGTATATTTTTGCTAAAATCACTGAAATATCAAATGTATTATATTGCATGAATTAATTAAAGTTATTCGAGAAGTGGCTGTGTCACTTAAATATGTGTGTCATGATATAAGCAATTCATCTCCGGCAAATCTTAATAGGCAAGAATAAAAACGTAGGGTTACTTGAATTAAAACTATCATTTAAGAGAAACATTCGTGATTCCAATTCACGTTTACTACAACTTCCTATCCAAATTGGTGATAGCTCAAAAGCTAATTTCACTCTTACAAAACGAAATGACTACGTTAATGTCTTCACAAAAGACTACGAGTACATTACACAATATTAAGGTTGACCATCCAATGATGTCAAATATTCGCTTCATTAGCACAATAAATTCGTATGCATTAAATTGCGATACAACAATTCAGCTTTCCAAAGCTGTCAAGCATTTTTCCCAAACGTACTTAAACTTAAAACCTTTCAAAAATTACTCTGAAAATATCATGCCTTATCGTAGACGAATATAGAAGTGTCACAGAGTACCTCTTTTCCAACTTCACTAAACAAGATGCAACAATTTATTAGATAAATTGTATTATCTACTTCCATAAATTATCGTCATTTAAGTCTACGACAAGTTCTGTTATACTTGTTTGAACTGTTAAATTAGTTCACTATTCCAATATATATATATATAATTATTTCCATAATAACTTATATATGAAAAAAAAATGGTAGATAGACACTAGTAAAATAGTCGGTTCAGTTCCGCCTATCCAAACTCGAAAAATGGCTCAACTACTCAGAAGAAAACACGTGAGACTTACACCATGGAAAGGAGTCTATTATCATATCAATAGATACACGCAAACCATTAAATCAAACGATGATCTAGCCAAGAGCCTACCAAAAACGAGTCAAAATAACACAAGCTGAAGACTGAACGAACTAAAGTTTCAGTTAAAAAGAAAATCTCTAATCAAAAAGAAATATGAAAGTAGGCTACAAATGCCTTGATAATCAATTCACAATTGTTCTCGCTGGACGATTTCTATAATTCCATACCCATGGAAAATAATGATGAAAATGAACTATCATTTCTAAAAGAAGGAATTTCTACTAGAATGTCATAAGTCCAAACGAAGAGTATCACTGAAGTATTTTTGGAATAATTCAAGTGCACGTGTGTGTGGCCATCTTCTTCCTAACTGCTATTCTTATACAAAGATATCGTCGTCTTGGTCCTAATTATGCTGCAGATATCTTCCCAACAAAATTCAATGCTTGGTTTTATTTCCAAAATTTTCAAAAAATAAACAACAAGTAATGCTCTATATAGCATTACGATTACTGTTAACTACACAATAAATTACACTCTCCGACAGAAATGATAAAAGGAACCAAATCTAGTCTTCGAATGAATTTCATACTATTTAATAAAATATTGGTGAAAAGTATCGAACTAAAAGTGACAAAGTCTACTGTCTACAAGAAAGAAAAGTTTCCAGCTACCTTGGACGATGTTCTGGTTGAGATTGAAGAAAGTAAAGGAATATACATTCCCTTCAGGAACTGAACCCTCATCCCTGAGTAGTCCATGGCTGGAGCTGTAGGTCGTCGAACCAACTTCCTCCTAACTCGAAAAACCACTGTCTACGAAACGGAGTTCCTATATATTACTTGTACAAGGCTCCCTCGACGTTATCAGTAAAGTAGTTTCGTTCATTTGGAGTTGTTTCTTCATTCTCCGGTACTTCAAAACCACTGGATTGGAACGAACGCTCCCCATCGTTTCTTTTTCTTCATTGTAGTATTAATAAGGTTGTCACTCCAAATGATCAATCCTGCCTCTGCATTACATTCCTGTACGATCTGCTTAGCCCAACATTGCTGCAGCAGCTATATTCTCACAATAAAGTCCATTCGTATTGTTCTTGATAATACTAATGCTTTCCTGCATTTCAACCATATATGTAGTAGATTTCCTCATCGGGAAGTTTGTACTGACAAGTCCATGCAATAACTAAGCTCACTCGCGTATATCTACTCTCTGGGTTATATCAAACACGCCAGAAATACGAACAACCGCATATTGCTATGTAGCAATCCGCCCGTTCGCTCCGCGCCGCGAGTAGAGTACACTCGTATCACTGCGTGATTAACGAAACTTTCTTACTAAGGCGATAGCATGTTCACTGCGTGTGTCACAAAACTCAAGTGTGTGTCATATCAGAACTGCTCGTAGATGCTCCAGCTGGCAGTCTACCCATGATGCATCTCTCCTGTATCGAGATTGACAATCGAACTCTGTCGATTATCATTTTATATGTGCATCAGACAGTTGCAGGAATAAGTTAGTGAGCATGTCCTGTCCACGTGATCAAGAGCATGGCGGGATTGCCTATCTATCTCCTCAGTGAAAGATGAGTGTATAGCTCCTCCAGCCTGCAGCCAAATTAATGCCAATCAATAATATCAAAATACGTCTCGCTGTCGTATCATGGTTCAAGTATTCAGCTAAATACTGGCTCAGTACCTACCACTAAATTCTGTCTAATATTCTGAGCATATCGCGTGTGACCCAGCACAGTGTGCCACGCATTCTGACGCAAGACCAACGTGACAAACGCATGTCCATTTGGGGTGAACTGATCAGTAGTGCTGATGATGCTAGGACGTATTTCAACCGGATCCTGTCGAACTTTGGTAGTTTCCTCACGATCCGCGACTGAAGCGACAAACGGCCACCTGTAAATCTCCATCATTGCTACGACGGGGAAAAATCCGATAAGACAGGTCAAAAGGCAAGGTAATGCTTGAACTGTTTTTCGACTCATTGAGCATTGTTCACATGGAAATCATCTTTCATGGAGCAACTGTCAAAAAGACTCACTACAAAGAGATCTTTCGCTGTCCACGCGATTCAATTCAACGTAAGCATCCTGATCTTTAACGTAGGAAGAACAGGTTATTGCCTGTCACATTGCTCTGTGCTTGTCCAATAGGAACTCGCAAGACAACGGTCACCATTTTTCCACATCCTCCGTACTCACCTGATTTCGCACCTTGGAATTTCTTTCTCTTCCCCAGATTGAAAGCAAAGCTGCGTGAGCGCAGATTTAATTCAGCCGTGGAGATCATTACTGTCACAAGAGAAATCGTATGGAACCGTCCTGCCTAAATCTTTTAGCGATGTTTTCACAGCTATACGAACGTTGGCAGACGTTCATAGTGGCCGACGGCGACTATTTTGTGGAATCATGTGATTCTATGTAAGTGTACGCCGTGTTGTACAGCAACATGCAAGACTAACTGTTTCACCTGGCAGCCTATGCTCCAGGCGCCAGTCCACGAAAATAATGTCTCCACTATGAACATGACAAAAAATAAATTCTGTTATTAATACATTGTTCCTAATGCACATAGTTATGTGGCTACATTTATGATGCTGGCAAGTGTTTTCGTTTTTGTTCTTATCGTGTGTGTTTTTGTTTGTTTGTTTGTTTGTTTTTGTTTTTACATAATGATATTGGTGTGAAGATCTCATATGAGACATTCTGTTTTTATTGACCAATTTTGTTGACAAAGTATCCAGCCTTTTGTTGTTCGTTGGCAAGTAGTTGTGTTCGGAAAATTCATGCGTAGCAAGCTTGCCCAACACGTCGAGTGTCAGCCCCACGTTCTTCAATGAAAACAGTCCCGCGGATGGGACGTCCCGCAAGGGGGTGAAGTTTGGTGTTGTACACAAGGAAGGGAAGGTTGTGATGGGCCAGTGGCGAGCATTGCAACGCCCTGGGAGATCAATAGTCGAGGAGGCAGCCTGCAGGTTTATTGCCCAACACTGGAGGGGACGACCTGAGGGGGAGATTCACCGGTAGAGATGGCTGCAATACGGGAAATGAGGAAGTGCATTCCCTTCGCATGTTTCTACTGGACGGAACACAAACACTTGAGAGAAGAGCTCGCATCCTGCAGTGGTCCAGCAGCCGCCTTGGTCCACCAACAAGTGCTTGAGCAGACAGTCACCATTGGACGTGCAATGTTCACTACATGCACAGTTTCCCTTATTAGCGTGGGTGCCCGCAGGATATTTTTCAGAGAGGTGGGGGGGGGGATAATACTTTTAATTTCTTTACCTACTTGAAAAAAAAAAATCCACAGCCTGCTTCCTGTCTCCGAGCGGGTCAGGAATGGAATGAATGAAGCCCCCATCTAGCGGCGAGGATATGAACGGTGCCGGCTGCCGAGGCCTGACGCACTCCTCTGGGGCAATGATTAAATGAATGACAGATGAAATGAAATGATAGTGGAGAGTGTTGCTGGAATGAAATTTTGACAGGGAAAACCGGAGTACCCGGAGAAAAACCTGTCTGCCTCCGTTCTATCCAGCACAGATCTCACATGGAGTGACCGGGATTTGAACCACGGACCCAGCGGTGAGAGGCCGGCGTGCTGCCGCCTAAGCCACGGAGGCTTGCAATTTCTTTACCTACTTAATAAATAATAATAACCCCTGGCACCACAACCCATGAAGGGCCTAGGTCTACCAAGCGACCGCTGCCCAGCCATTTGGCCTGCAGATATTGGGGTGACGCGGGGTCAGTGCGTCAGGTCCCCTGCACCGTTAATCTTGGTTTTCGTAACCGGGGTGCTGCCTCGCTGTCAGACAGGTACGCAATTGTTCTCACGAGGCCGAGTGCACCCCGTTCCAGCCCTCGAGTCAGTTTCTAAGATCCCTGACGGAGCCGGGTATCGAACCCGGGACCTCCGGGTGAGAGGCAGGTGCGCTACCCCAACACCTCGAGGCCGGCTCTTACCTACCTAATACTAGGTGATATTGAGACGTACCCCTTCCACAATTTTCGTTTCATTTCTTACTTGCTTCGTGAGATTCATTCTTTGACTGCTCTTAAACCGCTAGCTACATTATGGCAAGACTGGGAGGAATATTTTGTTTTTAAATCAGAGTTTTTGTCAATGGAACTTCGCCTTTCTTCTTTTGTGATTCATTATGTTCAGCTCATAGAAACAGGAATAAATAGTGGTATGATCATGTATCAACAAAAAATAAATATCAGGCAATTCATTAAAATGGTAACGTTACTCCAGTTCTCCGATTTAGTAAACAGCTGGATATATTATCAGATAACCCAAATTATTGAGTAGAATTAAACTATGGAAATACCTCTGCATCTGAATAAGCCTAATAATTCCAATAGCTCTGTTTCGAAATACAGGGTTTTCTGTGGTTTCCCACTTCTACTCCAGGCAAATGCCAGGATGGTTCGTAACTTAAGGCCACGGCCACCTCCTTTTCAATCCTCACCGGAATTACATATACACACACACTAATACCGCCATCACAATAGCACATGTTTCAACACAAATTCCTCTCACACACAGTCCCAAAATGCATGGAGCTCTATGCCTGCGATATCTCGCAACCGCTAAAATAAGCAACAACAACAATTATAATACGATAAATCCGCTGATTACGAAACTGAATTGATCCTAAAGAAAAATCAGTAAATTTTCAAGATTTCACCATGTCATTTGCAGGGTTTCGCCTAGGTGCATCTTGAGCCAGCAGGTATTTATTCGGACTTTTCACGAAGCTTTGTCAGTTTTTAGGTTACTTCTCTCACAAAGAATGAGTTAAAAGCAGGATTATAACTAGAAACCGGATTTTTGAAAAGCATAGGCTATGCGCATATGCAAATGCATATTTTGAGGGTACCTATATTGGATATTTTGCACATCCTGAACATAACAGCATATTTTAGCATATACAGACGAAATTAAGTATAATTCAAAACATCTTGAACAAAATAGGAGTCGCCAGCGTGTTGGACATCGCTTGTAAGCAGCTATCTGAGCAACAGATTAATAACTAATATTTTATGCAAGCATGCTGCCTGGCTATTTCAAGAAGGGAATGGGGAGGGACATTCCTTTCACCATCTGGACAGTATCCCTTGCAAGCAACTTTCTGAGAAACAGATAACGAGATGACAGAACTCGCACTTTACGCAATGCCGCCTGGCTATTTGAAGAAGGGAATAGGGTGGGACATTCCTTTCACCATCTGGACAGCCAGTAGCCCGGGGTTAGATTTGTGAGGAGTATCTTTAGTTAATGCTTAGTCTGGATATCCTTAACTCAAAATGCAGCAGAAAGCATTTATTAAAACAGTGGGTGTCAGGTAATAGTGATTATTCAACTGATGTCTAGGGATCGGGCATTTATGAACTGAAAACGATTAAAATAAACGTAATTTGTCTCCTGAAAACATTGAAAAACTTACAATTATCAATTGTGATGCTTTATTTTGCAGTGAATGATGCTTGTATAAAGTGAGTGAATAAGATTGGCTTATTGTTAAGTGCATATTTTTCAATTTATTAATGGCAAAATTAATCTCGGGAGTTTCCACCAACACAAAGTTCCTCATTTCTCTACTAGAAAGCGCTACAGTGTTCAAGGAGCTTACATATCTAACCTCCTTGACTTTCATAGTGCTTCAAAGAACAACGAAATTCGACAAGCAAGCTACCCTCAGGGTGTCAAATAACAAAGCTTGCACCCGGCACCCGAGGTCATACGATCTTATTATTAATTTATTAATGCATATTTTCCACATTTTATTTATTTATTTATTTATTTATTTGCTCGAATAGCACTATTACAGAGCACGTAAACTCAATACTTCAAATCTTGCCACATGTCTTTCTTCTCTCTGCCCACATTCGCTTCATCCTCTCTGATCTCTGCTTTCGGAGCTGTTCAATGTTCCGTGGCTGCTTTCGTTGTCTTTCTTGTTCCTCCCTGAAGATCACTTTTTGAATTTTGTCCCGAAATAAGTTCCTATTACATGTATCTGTAATGTCAATGTCGGCTTCCTTAAGATCTTTTAATGTCTGTGTAAACCACGCTGGTTGAACTTTTAAGTTTAAAGTTTTATTAAAAATTTGTTTTGTTAGCCTGACATTATTCATTCCATTTAAATGACCAAAAAAAGACATTCGTCGTTTGCGCATTCCACATTTTAGTGCATAATTGCATTCACATTTTAATCGTTTTCAGTGCATAAATGTCTGGTCCCTAATAAATTATAACATCAATCGTCCATCTTTTTGAATTGATCCTGTTAACCATTTGGCAATCAATTGTCCTCTTTCTTTCTTGTTGATAAATTAATTCTAGGAGTGATTTCTACCTGATAGAACAGGGCCCAATCAAACAGTGTTTACTTCTAGTTTGATTATAACATCATTTAACTCATCCTCGTTAGCGCAGACACGTGTGAAGCTGCGATATCTGAGTGTGTTATTAATGACATTCCAGGTGAGAAATTAATTTCAACCAATTTGTCACTGTCCTAGGACCTTGCTGTAATTTCTAACTTCGATCGACAGGTCCCTGCGTTTATTAATGGAGAGTTCCCTTCCGTTGTGCCAGCCAATCAATGGATCGACAGCATTACAATAACCAAAGGACGCAATTTTAAGCACACAAAACCCGTCGTTCACACATGGCGAAGACTGGGCGGATGGCCGTCGGTATATTTCACAACAGAGACTGACATACGTTACTCAACAAGGGAAAAAACAACCTCTCGTTTACATTTCCAATTTATATTGAAATGTACTGTATGAGGATGAAAAAGCATTTTTGTCCTGGTCATTTACATACTTCAATATTTATCCCTAGAATCGATGGGCTATGTTGAACGTTCTCGCCAAAGAAGATAATGCTTGAAAATAGAATTCGCGTCGCATTTTCTAGGCAAAGGTTTAAGAGAAGTGGTGAGAGAGATAGACGATCTGACAGTCTATTGAGTTATGTGGCTGTGTAGTGTCCCAGAGCCAGTACTCGCTATTCATGAGACCATGCATTCGATTTCCGGTTTAAGACGAGCTATTTGCGTTATTCAATCTTCTGCTTTATAGAAGGTTTCATTATTACTCTGTGTGCTCTTTCAAAAATAATTATTTCCATTCCTTCTATCTTCTATCTCTTTCTTTCTTTATTTATTTATTTCTTATGCAGACGTAGTGCATTCTTAGCTGTCACCGTGGAGGCCTGCTGGCCGAAGCTGGGGTGATAGGCTCGCTCCGAAGATAGTAATTTAAATTTCCACTGAATGGATATTGTTGGAAGAAATTAAAACGTAAAACACACGAACAGTGGGTGATGTATTAAAGATAGAGATATGCTGTCGCGGACTTTCCTACTCAGTTCTCTCTCACGAGGCTGAGTGTACCCCGATCCATCATTCAGACCAGAATTAAATTTCTTGGCAGAGCCGGAAATTGAATACGGGCCTCCACGGTGACAGCTAAGAATGTACTACGCCTGCATAAGAAAGAAAGATTGAAAGAAAGAAAGAAAGAAAGAAAGAAAGAAAGGATAGAAGATAGAAGGAATGAAAACTCAGCAATTTTCCTAGGGTTGCATTTTTCTAGAAAAATTGCTGAGTTTTAATTCACTGGCCGTGATGCCAATACTTTTTCAAAAATTCAGCATTATTAAATAAATCTACCTTTCAAAATGTATATTTTAACTCAAAGCAGTTCAAAACCCAAGATAAATTTACATTACTGTACCTTTAGCAACTATCCTACCAATTTACAACACTATCTGATAATAATTTCACCACAAGGAGCATTTTATACACAGCACAACATTGAAAATGATCTATGCGAGAAAGAGGCAAGTTAATATTTACTCACTCATAGCTGCCCTCCTCCATAAGTTTCCCCTCCACATCTCCTCGCTTTTTCATCCTCACACATTTTCTGCCATTTTACTTGTCTTCTAGTCATTTTCTCCTGATCAAGGCCCCTCGTCTGTATTATATTTCAAATGTTTAAATGTCTTTCGGGCTCATATTGAATGGCCTGTACAAGCATAACATTAGTCGGAATGACTAAAATAAAATAATTTTCTGAGGGAGGAAGAATTAAGCTATTTCTTTATGAATAAATTAAAAACAGAGGAGACTGAAGTTTAATGGGCATCTCATGAGAATGGATGAGAATCGAATAACGAAAGGAATCTTTAATTATATCACCAAGTTAAGGTGACTACAATGTTGGTAGAAGAAACGAGAAAATACATCTGGAATAGAGCTGTGTTTCGAGCTGAAATTCATAACTTCAAGGAGTTCAAGGAAAGACCCAGTATAACGACCAAGGGCACCTGGTCAGAGGAAAGGAGGAAAACCACTGCGAAAGGATGAAGAAATCTGGGTGAAAAAAAAGGAACTAACCAGCAAATCATTTGTTTCCCGTGGTCCACAATAGGCCTAATTCGAAGAAAGAAAGAAAGAAAGAAAGAAAGAAAGAGAGAAGAAAGAAAGAAAGAAAGAAAGAAGAAGAAATTGATAAAAGCAGTTTTTGTTTCAAAATCGGAAAAATTCTGTCATACCTCCCCTTAAGCTTTTGAATTCAGGAGCGAAGTTTTGGAACTGAAAAATGAAGATGGACTAAGTCTCAACTCGTTGATGAAATAAATTGAAACCAATCCAAAGTCCCATTTATATTATTAGATAGCAGAGCACTCGCAATCTACTGCTGGCCCCAGCCCTCGCTTATCTCGCTCTCGCCAGTGTTTACGCCCAAAGTCGACCGGAAATTATCTTATAAAACCACTCGCAAGCAATATTGTAAATAGCCTGGGGCTACCTTTACGAATAGGAAGTGGACTGCTACCCTCTGATCAACTTCCGGTGGATGATGTAGCCTCATACTGGACATAGGCTAGAATATATTTAATCTCCAGCACATTACTGGTTTTCGTACCCTGTGGCGACGTAGCTATGGGTGTTAAATCGTGTACAGCGACTGCAATGGTGAGCCGCAGCAAGCTCAGAGATTGGTGGTATGAGTTCCAGCGCTGAGAGTGGCCACCCTGAGTGTTGATTTCTCCGCTTTTTCCACACATGCTTCAGAGAAATGCTTGGATCGTTCTTAATTTCAAGTTTGTGAGTAACTATCTTCCTCAACCGCTTACCCTAATAATAGCCTAATTATACAGTGCGCCCGGGAATGATCTCTGCAGTGCCTACAAGCTGTTGCGAGAGATTACGTCACCAGTTACGTAGGCAGCACGGCTGTCGCTTGTATCATAACAAACAAACAGTAAACTTTATACTCACCACAGCCATTCATAACTAGGGCTCGGATTTTTAGGTAAATAAATATTGTTTTATGTAAATACATATTTTAAGATTTTTTCTTAAATACATAATTTCCTGCTTTTCACTTATTAGCACATAAAAAGACATAATATTTACATTTTTAAAAATCAGTATACTAGTTGTTGTGTGTTACTTCAACGGGGAAGAAACTGTGAGCTATCTAATCTTCATGCAGAGCGAATGTGTTATTCTTAACTTGTCGTTCCGTGCCCACTCACTGTGGAAGCCGGGGATTTCATTATCCACAGTCATATTGCACCACGTGCTAAACCTCCCCCTCCCCCAGCTACCTGGAACCAGTGTCACTCACATGCAGTTCATTTCTGGCACTATGAAGTGTTAGGCAGTTCTACGATGCCTAAAGTAAAAACAACTACAAGTTATCGTCTGTTGCAGAATTTAAAGATAATTTCACTTCTGATGGGGGCTTTCTGTTCTGCCAACCATGTGCGAAAGCAATCAAGGCTGAACAGCGATCTCAAGTTACACAACACCTAAAGGGCAAGAAACATATTGCCGCAGTTTCGCGCCTTCAGAAGAAGTGATTGGCGATAATCGTCGGTCATTTGTGATGGACAACCTGAAGATGTATCTCGTTGTGTATTGTAATGCTTCAGTAGTCAATGAGGCATAGCATAAATTGCATTCGTGAGTGCTGCATATTGTTCATATTCACATTAATAAACTGAATTATAATTAAATATTTTTACTTTTATGTCACATATTTTAGCTAATTTTAATACATAAAAAATAAATATTTTCTCGATATTTAGCACCTAAAAATCCGAACCCTATTCATAACTGATGCTTGAAGTGCTGATGATAAACATGCTGGCTTATTGCAATACACACTGACGAATTCGACAGCCCACAGCCCACACATGTGGCCTTCACCCTACCAAGAACACTGTGCTGCCAACTAAACTCACATACACTGCTACATTCACCACAGTAACATTGGTTATCAGAAAATACAACACTCAGTCAAGCGCACGGAACTGATAGTCAAAACGTCCTTAGCCAATAAAATTTACTAAGGCAACTATTGAATCTATAGCAGAATGGGTGGGCTGCGACTTACAAGAGCACCTCGCGAGTCTCAACAGCCTAATTTTGATAACTCTTTTACAGATCGCAGACTACAGAGGAAATAAATGTTGATAGAAGATTGTAATGTAGGCCTACCTCAGTGCGGGCATATAACTTACTGTAGTTGAGCACCACGTGTTTTGGGGGAGTTTAAATTCCAGGGATTTCACCTTCTCTAATGAAAATACAACCGCAGATGCCAGTTTTGTGTTCTGGCCGGTATGAGTGCCAAATTCATGAAGATCGGTGTCTGCCAATTGTTACTTCTTTCCACGTCAGCTAATGGGAAGTTTCCAACAACGTCAGAGAAAAGGTACCTCGTTCTGGAGTTAGTTTAACGTACAGCGAATGGGCCGATGTAGCTATGCGTTAAATTGTACAGTATCACGTTGTGCGGTCCACGGTTACAATCATAAAATCCACATGAAGATATTCCAGAAGCCAAACTTAAACTGTGAGTAATATTGTGGCAGGTCACGTACTACTGCGTGAAAATAGAACAATATCACTGTTATACTGTAAAATTGTAGTTTGTATTATCTGTCACCCTTAATAAGAAGAAGAAGATATTTAATCTGAACATCCACGTAATAAAATTTTGCTCCTTTCAGTGAAATCTGAGTGTGGCCTTTATGTTTATGAAGTAATGAATGAAATCCATTACGTCTGCTATCAAAATAAATGTCGGAAATCTTCTTCGATGGAGGAGGAGGGAGTGCTTTGTTCCACTAGTTTCATTAGATGTTTCTCAGGAGTTTAATGAGTACCTTGAAAATAGTACATTATGAGGCTATCCGTCACTAGACATGGAGCTTATTAGGTCTTATATTGGCGACAAGGGAGATGCGCATAATACCACAGCTAAACTGGCCTTTAACCATACATGAAATCCTACGTTGAAAGAAGGAAGGAACATTGTAGTTTTACGTGACCATGAATCTTATGATTATGAGCCACGGGACCTCCTTTTTAAGTGGAATATGAACCACAGGACATGACATTTCACTTCGAAAATCTCATAAGCATTGACCGGGAATACTACCCAGTTCTTGATGACAGGCCAACAGCTTGACCACGGCACCACCACGCCCTAACACGTTGAAAGAATGTCCACCCCTTTGCATCCTCGGGGCTGAATGACCACGATGTCCAAGCCCCTCAAGTTTTTTTTTTTTTTTTTTTTTTTTTCGTGTGACCTCCTGAGAGGCCGAGTGCAGGTCTTTCTAGTCGACGCCCGTGGGCGACCTGCGTGTCGGGATGAGAGATGGAATGGATGAAGATGAAAGAAACTGGGCAAGGATGTGGAAGGAATCGGCCGTGGCCTGTCAGAAGGTACCGTCCCAGCATTTGCCTGGAGTTGAAAATGGGAAACCACGGAAAACCACTTCAAGGACGGCCGACGGTGGGGCTCGAACCCACGCGTCTACCGAGTCAGCAGAGAGCTTGGCCCCATGACCTAACGCTGCGCTTTTAGCGAGCATAGCCACTGCTGTCGGTGCCCCTCAAGTGAATCAACATCAAACCTTTACATCCTTCTTGCTCATCAGGATCTCCTTTAAGGCAAAGGAACTAATGGTAATCGAATTTTGTTCACTCCAGACACAACTAACAATGAGTATGAAATCAAATTATCAGTGAAATACTCTCAGAATGACCACCAGAGTTTGCAATGGCCTCACTGGAACCACTCTATTCTTTCCTCCAAATCCTTCCATGATACGTTAGAACACGATAATAAGAACTGAGGTAGGTAATTGCAAGGTCTAACAAATAAATTTGCTCAAAATAATACCATACTTTTTAAATAAGCTAATTCCCCAGTAAGTATTTTCATAATATAATGAGTTATTATAATTTTCAAATATCTTAATACCGTATCTAATATATAAAAGTGAAAGTCTGTATGTATGTATGTATGTGGGTTGGTTCCGTATACAAATCTACACCGTTCCACCAATCTCAACCATATTTTGAATACACATAGTTTAGGACCCAGAAGGAACCGCTGGCTACATGAATTTTCGATAGACTTTCTCATTCTTCTGATTTCGGTCCTTTTGTACTCGAGCAAAGGCTAATATAAAGTCATAAAATATACTCATGAAGGAATGGCAAGGCAGATCATTTCCATGGCAACATACGTAGCTCAAGTCGAGACACGGCCGACTGGATGCGAGTTGTGCTCTGCACTACCGGTATAGAAAATGAGGATCTTTACTTGAAATCCCGTTAGCTACTCAACTGCTCACACAGCACTGTCAACCAAGTACAGCATAACACAGTCTTGACGCTATCTACTAGATATTTGTCAAATACCACTCACTCACTCACTCACTGACTCACTCATTCATTCATCACGAAATCTCAGAAACCACCGAACGTATTGGAATGAAATTTGGTATGCAGCTTCCACAAGGGCCGCAAACTCCCACTAAGAAAGGATTTTTTGATATGCAGGTTCTAAAGGGGTGTTAAGGGGGTAGACCTGCATTTCATTGAATAGCAATATCTCCCGACTGGTTTCATTGGGGATGTGATACTCGGCATATAAACTCATCATTAAAAATAAGAAGACACGTGTCTGAGGGTTTTTCGATGTGGTGTATAGTATGAGGTGAAATGGGTGAAAAGTGGGGGTTGAAGATTTCTAACGGAGCGTGTACCTCTTAAACGACATAGGCGAGGAGTTTGAAACTCAACGGAAAATATCAGCATAAAAAATAAGTAAATATGTGTTTGATCGTTTTTTTTTCATAAATCCAATTTAAGGGGCCCATGGGGAGGGGGAAATTCTGGGAGGGGGAACAGGAAAGAATGTGTCCTAACTGATTGAGCGACTGACTCATTCATCAAACTCGGGGGGAAAAACTGCTTTAATGTAGGTAAATAGTTGTTCGACAGTTTTTTTTTTTCATAAATCAAATTTAAGGGGTTCATGGGAAGGGGTGAAATTCTGAAAAAAGAAAATTGAAAGAAAATGTCCTGACTGACTCACTCATCTTCGCCCAGCCAAAATTATTGAAGTTAGAAACATGACAGTTAGGGGATATGTTCTTTGTATGTCAAAACCGTCTACTAAGGGAGGATTTTCGGATATTCAGGTTCTAAAGTGGACTTAAGGAGGTTAAACCTGCATTTCATTGAATAAAAATATCTCCCGATAGGTTTCATTGGGGGATGTGATACACGGCATATAAACTCATCATTGAAAAGTAAGAAGACACGTGACGACTGAGGGGTTTCCGATGTGGTGTATATGGTGAGGTGAAAGGGGTGAAAAGTGGGGATTGAAAGATTCCTAATGGAGCGTGTATCTCTTAAACGACATAGGCGAGGAGTTTGAAACTCAACGGAAAAAATCAGCATAAAAATATGTAAATATGTGATTGACCGTTTTTTCATAAATCCAATTTAAGGGGCCCATGGGGAGGGCTGAAATTCTGAAAAAAAAACAGGAAATAAAGTGTCCCAACTGATTGACTGACTGACTCACTCATCAAACTCAGGGAGAAAAAATGCTTTAAAGTAAGTAAATAGCTTTTCGACAGTTTTTTTATCAATCAAATTGAAGGGGTTCATCGGGAGGGGTGAAATTCTGAAGAAAAAAATTTGAAAGAAAATGTCCTGACTCATTCACCCACTCATCATCGCCCAGCCAAAAATATTGAAGTTGGAAACATGGCATTTCGGGGATATGTTCGTTGTATGTCAAAACCGTACACTAAGGGAGGATTTTTGGATATTCAGGTTCTAAAGGGGTCTTAAGGGGGTTAAACCTGCATTCAATGAATAACAATATCTCACGAGTGTTTTCATTTGTGGATGTGATACTCGGCATATAAACTAATCATTAAAAATAAGCAGACATGTGTCTAAGAGTTTTTCGATGTGGTGTATTATTATTAGGTGAAAGAGGTGAAAAGTGGGGGTTGAAGGATTCCTAACGGAGCGTGTAGGCCTATCTTAAACGACATAGGCGAGAAATTTGAAACTCAGCGAAAAAAAATCAGCTTAAAAAGTAAGTAAATCGGTGTTCGACCGTTTTTTCATAAATTAATTTAAGGGGCCAATGGAGTGGGGTGAAATTCTGGGGGGAAAAAGGATAGAAAGTGTCCTAACTGACTGACTAACTCACTAACTCATCAAACTCAGGGGAAAAAGACAGCTTAAAAATAAGTTAATAGGTGTTCAAGCGTTTTTTCATCAATCCAATTTAAGGGGCCCATGGGGAGGGGTGAAATTCTGGTAAAAATAATTGAAAGAAAATGTCCTGTCTGACTCACTCACTCATCACGCCCTGCAAAAACTATTAAAGTTGGAAACATGAAATTTTGGGAATATGTTCGCTGTATGTCGAAAACGTCAACTAATGAATGATTTTTGTTTATTCGGGTTTTAAAGAGGTGTTAAGGGGGGTAAACGTGCATTTCACTGAATAACGTTATCTCATGAGTTGTTTCTTTGGGGATGTGATATTCGGTATATAAACTAATCATTAATAATAATCAGACATATGTCTAAGCGTTTATCGATATGGTGTATATTATGAGGTGAAAGGGGTGAAAATTGGGGTTTGGGGGATTCTTAACGGAGCGTGTATCTCTGAAACGACATAGGCGAGAAGTTTGAAATTTGGAGGGAAAAAACAGCTTAAAATATAAGTAAATAGGTGTTTGACCGTTTTCTTCATAAATCCAATTGGATCCCTTGGAGAGGGGTGAAATTCTGGGTGGGGAAAAAATGAAAGAAAGTGTCCTAACTGATTGACTCACTTACTCACTCATCAAACTAAGGGGGAAAACAGGTTTAAATAAGTAAATAGGTGTTCGACCGTTTGTTTCATAAATCCAATTTAAGGGGTTCATGGAGAGGGGTGATATTATCAAAAATAAATGAAAGAAAATGTCCTGACTGACTCACTCACTCATCATCGCCCAGCCAAATTTATTGAAGTTAGAAACATGAAATTTTGGGTATATGTTCGTTGTATGTCGAAAACGTCCACTAAGGAAAGAGTTTTGGATATTCAGGTCCTAAAGAGGTGTTAAGGGGGTAAACGTTCATTTCATTGAATGACAATATCTCACGAGTGGTTTCATTTGGGGATGTGATACTTGGCATATATACTAATCATTAAAAATAAGCTGACACATGCCTAATGGTTTTTCGATGTAGTGTATATTATGAGGTGAAAGGGATGAAAAGTGGGGGTTGAAATATTCCTAACGGAGCGTGTATCTCTTAAACGACATAGGCGAGGAGTTTGAAACTCGGAGGAAAGCAATCAGCTTAAAAATAAATAAATAAATAAATAAATAAATAAATAAAATAAATAGGTGTTCGACCGTTTTTTCATAAATCCAATTTAAGGGGCCTATGGGGAGGGGTGAAATTCTGGAAGAAAAACGTCCACTAAGGAAGGATTTTTGGATGTTCTCTCTCATCGACCAACCAAAACTATTAAAGTTAGAAGAATGATATTTTGGGGATATGTTTGTTGTGAGTCGAAAACGTCTACTAAGGAGGGATTTTTGGATATTCAGGTTCTAAAGGGGTGTTAACGGGGTTAAACCTGCATTTCATTGATTAACAATATGGCACGACTATGACGCGAGCGAAGCGAGGCTAAAAATGAGATGGTGTGTTTCTGTGTATTACTCAATCAAGCAAGTACCACTGGTCCGAGTTACATGAATTTTACATAGAAGTAGCTGATTTACCTGGTTAACATATAGGTTACTTTTGATTTCAATACTTTGCAATATTTAAAGATGGCGATCATTTTAGTGACGTCACTACATCCTTTAGTATCAAACTTTCATATTTCCTTTTCAAATAAAAAGAGAACGCTAAGAAATAGCAAACTTTTGATGGCATATACGAGGTTTAAAATTACATTTTCTATCCGAAAGGTATCTCCAACGGTTAGAGAGTAAAACCTAAATTTGTGCTATAAAACACGGTCAACGCCGAGCTGTGTAGTTGGACAAAATGTTCCATCCTTAATCTCCCTCTGCGCAGCACCTCGCCTATCCCCTGTTTTAACTGTCACCTTCACATTTTAATTTATTTATGACGCGTAGCGACGCACGGGTACTTCAGCTAGTACGTAAATAAAATTGTGTGTTTTCTCCTCATACATGTACCGAGAATATACAAAGTGATATTCCACGTCAAAATCATATTCACACATAATAAAATATATATTGTTACGTGCCACCCCCCTAGTGGCACTTTTGTTAACTGGATTACGGTGGGTAGGAAGCACAACACCAATTACTGCTTTAAAGAAATAATTAACTTTATTGCGGCCAGAAAATTACACTACTCATCAGCAAACACATGCAATTGGAACCTTACTCCAGTTTCCTCAAGTCTCTTCCTTGAGCGCTCTTCGCCCTTTCACTTGTCAACAAACCACAGAATTTAAACCGTCTTAATGAGTCCGGTGGCCTTGACAGACGCTACCTGCACCTCTTCCTCGTGTACACCAACCACAGTTACTTACGGTAATCCGCTACCCGCTGTTTCGCTGTCCACAAGCTGGGGAAACAATGTCACTGGATTTCGTAACTCGCACGGCACTTCGTCACCACACTTCTGTCGCACTCGCTCATAAAACACAACAACAACCCCTGCTTGACAGGTCGCACTTATATAGCAGGCCGGTGACTCTATAAATGCTTCTAGATCCATCCAAGGTTCACGGCTTCTCGAGGTTTCCATCGCTGATCCAGTCACGAATATTCTGGACTATCCCTTTGTCCTAGTAGCCCTGTTGCATAAGGCGCACGCAATACAGGAGGCAGGGCACAGCCCAGCCCTGGGGCAGTTGTGACTCATGCGGCGAGCGATGACACAAACTCACAGCCGTAACAATATGTTCATCCATCCTTCAAATGTTAAATAACACATTATATTGTACCCGATACCTAGTTTAGGCTATCGGCTACGCCAGCAGACATTAAGCCGTAGTTGAGGTTTTGGGAAGAGTTAGGAAAAGAGAGCGCACCGACCTAGTCAAGAAGAATGTCAAGATGACGTAGGAGGTCTAGGATCAAGGAGGCACTGACATCTGTAAGAAGATGGAATTATTGATAGAGATGTGAAGCTTTATTGAGATATGTATGGAATATGGTAATTAAACATCTTAGAAGAGGATATATAACATGCATTATATGTGGAAATAATTTTAAGGAAGTCAAATAACCCTTAAGTTATTTTATAACGGAATAGCCGAGATGATGTGGGTTCGAGACTATGATCGTGACGCGAGAGCACTGTGGTGGGGGACTACACCACGTGTCTGCGCCAGGCAGATAAGAGTGAAGACAGTGCCAGCACATTCAGTGGAGCTCTGTCAGTCGAGCAAGTAGGGTCGAGCTCTGTAGCGCAAGCCAGACGCACGGTGAAGGTCACGTAGCGTACCGAAACTGTCACGGTAGAGTGTAGGCGACAGTTTCAGCATCGCCGAGCAGCGAACGCCAAGCAGGTCATTGATCCAGGCGGACTTGCCGAGGAAGCAATCACAGACGGCCGGGATATGTTAGAACAGCACTGCAAGTAGTTGGAGACTTTATTACAAGCTACATTTCAACGCAGTTTGAACACAGTTCTTATGAATAACTTTACGACTATGCTTTTCCATAACGCATTCAAAGTTACTTTAACAATTTCAAGCAAGCGGAATGTCGTAAGCATATGCACTGATGAACATTAGATCGTGCATTAATGAAATTTATTCCTTATGCAGTTTCATGAATTACCAAATACAGACAACTACAGGGTGTTTCGTAAACTTGGACACTCTCAAGTAAAATTTTATTTTACGAAAGTGAAACTTAGCAGTTATTAGAGATTGGTCTTTCAATACTCAAACTGAACATTTAATGGAACAGTGGCGTAACTTAGAAGAGGAGTAGGGGGTCCGCTGTTTCCATGAACTTTTTCGAGAGGAGTTGGACAATATCCGCTATGGGTAATCCGAAGTTCAACATGTCAGAGTAGACGCAGATAGAGACAAGATGGCACCGCAGAACGATGGATTCGATTCCTGACGAGAGGAGGTCCACCAGCTGATTCACTTGGGATTTCGAATGCAATCGTCATTTCATGGATGGAATGATATTCACGCCGATCTTTCGAGAAATTCATTATGTAGGGAAAATCGACGATCTTGGAAATTTAATTACAGCTGATTTTGAAAAGGTACTGTAAGAGTCATAACTACCTGATACGATTATTTTCATGAATACTGGGCACACATGTATATTTTTCTAATAGGAGTGATACGATTATAAAGACATGATTTGACTTTATATACTTCGAATTTGCTAGAATATGGAGTGACCATATGATATGGCAGGCATCATTATACGAAATTCTCACCATTGGTTGGCTTTATTAAGCAGATGTTTGGTCTTTTAGACATTTTTCCAGCTAGGATATTTTTCATGAATAGTTTTTTTTGTGTAACGAGTATTTCGAACTCGTGATCTGCAATTGATTATCTAAAATTACTTCGTCAGTTCATTGCATATTAGCGAGTGTGTATTATTCATCAGTAGGGATTTTTTCCATTGGATTGTTTGGAGATATTAAGAAGTTATTCACTTTAGTGAATGAACATCGCTTTTATATGACAACTAGAAACTTGTTGATTCCTATCTGGTACATTCACTCATACAGTCTACGAGATGGGGTCTTTCGTATTTATACGATTGTATGTTGGTACTCATCTTACCCATCGTTCAGGGCACTATCATCCAAGTCGACGGGGCGAGGTCTTTCGTATTTATACGACTGTACGGTGGTTACACATCTTACTCGCCATTGAGGGACTCATTTTTATCATCCGAGTGTACACGAGATTGTAAGTGAATCAAACAAGGAACTAATAGTCACATATCAGTCGAAATTTTGTTAAATACAATAACGATAAATGTCAGCAGGATTACGTTTAGTAATTCTTGTGTGCCAATCCAATATTTTGTTGCTATACTCTTTTGAGAGTAATTTCAGTTTAACAGCTGTTATAGCTGATGCTTTGATGATTTTTATAATTGTGTTTGATACCTTTGAGAAGGATTTAAAGCAATTGAATCTTATAAGATTAATCATTAATGGTCAGATTTATTTTAAGGCAGATCAGTATTGCAGATTTTGATATGAGATTATAGCACATTGGTGTTTTTCTGTGATGTGAGTTATGAAAATTGTAAGAGAATTTATGCTATTTGAAAGCAGATCTTAAATTACTGAAGTAATATTTTTCCAATTGTTTAAGAAGTTGTCTAGATGTGATCAGATTAATTACAGTTAGTGGAGATTGTGTGCGTTGATAATTTGAAGCCAGTTATATATTTTTTGTAGATCATGCAACATGGTTAAGTGGAGTTTGTGGTAGGCATTTTGTGGAAATTGCCATGTGATAGTTGCAACGTTGATAATGTATTTTGAAGCAGACATGAGGTCGTCGTACCCAGTCTAGCGTAATTGTTGAGATTCATGCTGTATGTGCTGAATATTTATGGAGCTTTGAGGAATAATTGTTGTATTCAAATGTGATATTTGAAGTATTGAGGAAATGTAATGTCGTTGTGGATAGTTTGATCCAACGTGATGTCGTGGAGGCAATAATATTTTTTGGCATGAAAATTAAATACGAGATATAACTTGGAAGTGATAAAACTGTAAGACAACGTTCTATAAACCTTATTAAACAATTTGTTAGGAAATTAAACAAATAAATGAAGTTGATAATACAAGATTTTCTGAAAATAATAATTAATGAAATAATAATCTGAGATTTAAGCATATTAACGATCTGACCTAATGAAATAAAAATCAGAATGACTAGATGAAATAATGAAAATCTAAATAACCAGATGATTGAAATTTAAATAATTTGATAAATTAAATTTTGAAATGAATCAATGAATTAAATAAATGGATGAATTAAAGATTGGAGAGATAAACTGATTTAAATAAATTAATAGACGATTGTAATGACGATGAATAACTGAATTAGAAGGTGATAATTAACTAAAGAAGCTGATGATTAATGAATTTATATGGAATTAAATAAATTTAATTGAGAGATAATTTGAAGGAATTGCAACTTGAGTTGAAAATTTAAATGATGTAATGGTGATGAATTAATGATTCTGACAGGAATATGTAGAATTTTGAAGTGAGAATTAATGTGAGAAATATTTAATTTTGATGATGACGATAACGATGACCAATGAGCCATGAATTTTCTGTAATTCACAGATAAGTAATTATGAATGACAATGTAAATAGTGTAAATTAATTATTCAATGTTTAGGAGCATTTGACTAACATGTTTAACATTTAAATTATGCCATGCAAGCCATAAAATACTCGATGTTTAATATATGTGATTATAATATGTGTATGTTTAGACAGATTAATAACTTTTTTAAATCCACATTGATGATGTTAAATTAAAGAGAAATTAGGTCTCAGGTGTCACAAATGTCAGTGACGAAAGACATAGTGCTACAGTGATCCTGAGAACCCAAGAGAACTTTAGAGATTTTTCTGTTCTATGTGGATAAAAATAACTTTGGATTAGAAAAGAGATGGTTCGATTTTGGACAATGACAACTTAACTTTGGCATTCGACCATACTCTCAGGTAGGAGTTATATTTAAAATGTATGTCTGACTATCAAAGTGAAATAAATTTGTCTTTATCTTAGTTGTGATCTGATGATGGTGTGATGTTCCTTTTTCTTTCCTTGTCTTGAGTAAGGCTTATCCGGTAAGGAAGTGGTTTGCTAGGAATTCAGTTGATGGCGCCCATTTATATTTGCATTATTTCTATTAAACTTAAGCCCGTAACGGCCCTAGAGATACTTTGTCTCGTGATACCCACTGCTTTTTCGAGAACTCAGCTGAATTTCCGACACATTCCTTATTTGACTAGAGGTTCATTTAACTCCGCTCTGTCCTGGAACTCCAGGAATGCGATGTTATAGCAGATGGGTCATCGCATCCCCAGGACGAACGGGTACAATATGTATGTTTAGTGTCAACTTTCCCATTTCTCTCTCTCTCTTTCATTCTATATTGCAAGTCTCTATCTCATTTTAATCATATCTGTATGTTCGATCATGGCGAAATGTAAACATTATAGAGCAACTCCAATCCTACTTCACTCCAAGTTGCTTTGTAGAATTTCTTTTCACATTAATTAATCAAAATTTGTAACAGATCTGATTTTACTATCATTAAATATTTTAGACAGAAAACATTTTTAGGAATATTATTGAATTTCACCTTCTTTATTATATGCTTAATTTTTACTTGTTGAATCATTTCTCTCGACAGCAGTAAGAAAATCATTGTTTCATTTCTAACATGTAATTTCATTGACTTGCAATTTCAAACTAGATTCCATTTTAAAACATTCATTATACATTGCTAATGAAGGTCATAATGTGACCAAAACCAGTTGATTAGAACAATAATAATAATTATTATTATTGATTTGAGGTATGCTATCAGTAGGGAATGGATTCTTAGGTTTTTAAAATAGTCATTTTAGATTTTCCAAGACATAAAATAGCTTTTATTTAGGTTTTTAAATAAATAGAATGGGTTTGTAAATATGATTTTATGTTCAAAGTGTAGCAAAAGCTGACATAAATTCCGCAAAGCTTAAAATTAATGCCTAATTGTTAGTAGACAATCTGATTGCATTGAGAGTGTAGATACTTTACATAATGACACGTCATCAAATTATCACCGAGAACTTGACACGTTTATGCAATATTTGCTCCCCTTAAATATGTTAATCGAATTCAATAAAGCCAAGGATGTCAAAGGTGATTTTCATACTCTAGTATGTTTAATTAATTTTGTTTATTTAGAATATAAGATTCTTGGAAATAATAAAGAGGATTATTCTCACATTCATGACGGTAAATAACAAAACAATATAAGCTGAAAAGTGCTGAAAATATTTGAATTTTCAGGCTTGTAGGATTTCTCCTAATCAACTAGAGCTAGGAATCAACACTATCTTCAGATTTACTTTTAAAAATTATGGTCTAAACATACTACAATAAATGGAACAAAACTGCAATTAGGTATTCTTTGGTACTCGCATATCATACAGATTTTATTTTTAGGTACTAATAATTCATGAATATGCCTCTTTTGAGTATGATTCGGAAAAGTATTTAAGTATTTTTGTATTTAGAAGTGGCTCAGCGGTAACGTTCTCTCTTGCTGTGCCCAAGGTTACAGGATGAAATCCTGACGCAGTCAGCTGGCATTTGAGGGTATGCAAACGCGAGGGAGTGTGTCAGTAGATTTACTGGCACGTTAAAGGTCCCCTTCGGGGTGAAATTCCGTTATCCCGGCGTCTCTAAGAGCCGCAACAGTTAAAAGGGACGTAAAACCAATAAAATTATTATATATTTAGAAGTAAAGAAAAATAGGCAAACCAAAGAATCCGTCCATACTTATCAGTAGGGCTCGGATTTTTAGGTGCTAAAAATCGGGAAAATATTTATTTTTATGTAATAAAAAATACCTGAAGTATGTGCCGGAAAATTAAAAATACCGTATGTAATTATAATTTATTTTATTAATGTGAATATAAACAATATGCAGTACTCACGAATGCAATGCCTCACTGACATGATACACAACGTGATACATCTTCAGGTTGTCCATCACAAATGACCAACGATTATCGCGAAGCACTTCTTCTGAAGGCGCGAAACTGCGGCAATATCTTTCTTGTCCTCGAGGTGTGGTGTAACTTGAGATCGCTGTTCAGCTTTCATTGCTTTCCCACATGATTGGCAGAACAGAACGCCCCCATCAGAAGTAAAATTATCCTTAAATTATGCAATATACTGCTGCAGACGAAAAAAAATTGTATTTGCTTTTACTTTAGGCATCGTAGCACTGCCTTACACTTCACAGTACCAGAAATGAACTGCATGTGAGTGACACTTGTTCCAGGTATCTTTAGCACGTGGTGCAATATGGCTATGGACGAGGAAATCCCCGCCTTCAACAGTGAGCGGGACGGGGCGACACAATAAAAAGAACACAGCTGCAAGCTGACATACGCTCTACATGAAAATTAGATAGCTCACAGGTTCTTCCCCATTCAAGTAACACAGAACATGCAATAAACTGAAAGATGTAGCATACTGATTTTAAAAAATGTAAATATTATGTCTTTTTATGTGCTAATAAGTGAAAAGCAGGAATTTATGTAATTATAGAACAAATGTTTAAAATATGAATTTACATGAACAACTAAATATCCGAGCCCAACTTACCAGTATCTCTCAATGAATACAATGTCAGATTTAAAAACAACCTTACTCCTTGACGTACCACAAAATAAATTAAATACATTTATATTAATGGAGAGAGCCAAATGTCTTTAAGTAGTAATATGGAAGTTTCTAAACTCTGTTTTATCCAACAGCTATATCCCTGGGGTAGAAAACTTAAAGCCGAGATGATTTAATTTTAGAAATTCCACCCTTACTTTCATCCCCTCTGATGACAAGTTCCAATCCGCTGCCGCTCATCCTCGCTGCTTAGGAAACATTCCCATGATGCGGCGCCCTTTACTCTTCAAACCATGTTAGCGTGCGTGTCTATGGTATGCGTTACATATGATCTAGGGAGGCAAATAGAAAGATCAAGCACGAAGTTTTCCTCGGAATTATACTTACTACGCAGTTTGGGAGCGGTATTACTTGAAATATGATTATCCAGGTTAGGAAGCACCTAAAGACGTCAGAAACTTATGGTAAAAAGTGCGCGGTTTAGCGGAAAAAGTGCTTTTGTTACACCATTTAAACATTGAATTGTTAGACGCAGTCTGTAGTATTTACCTGAATTACAGACAACACACACTAATACAGCCATCACAATTAATACCGGTTATCAGACAGATTCTACACACACGCAAAGTATACGGGGCTACATGGTCGCATTGTCGCAGCCCCTAAACTGAGGAACCAACTAACCAACCATTCTTTTAGGTTAGGGTGTATAAATATTTGTACTCCCTGCCTAATATAATGGCCACACTCGTGTTGACCGACCAATAACAAATTCTGCTAATAGATTTTAAGTTAGGTCTTTTATTTTTCATCTATTAAATACGTATTGACCGACTGAAAAGTCATCAATTAATTGACTGTATCTACACATTAAGAATCAGTCAATAGATTCACGGGAGAAGAAGAACCTTACGGTAACAAGCGGCATATTGCCTGTAATGAGATTATTAAATCTGAGTTGGATGGTAAGGAATCTTCAACTTTTAGCCAGAAATTTAATTTGAGAATTATGATGACAACGTTTTAGAGCCGTCTCATTTAACACTTACCTCTTGAAGTAACGGTTCCCATTCATTTAGACGCTTTATGTTACGGTATGTAATTAGAGACACTGCACGACCCTCCACTCTTCCCCTTGGAGGCTTAATGAACCGAGAACTGCAATTCACGGGTGAGTGTTTATGTTACCTTTCATGACAATATTTCAACGGATTTACTTCACCCAGCAACCGACCGAGGTAGCTACGCTCGCTAAGGGGAAAGGCCATTTGACCAGAATCCATCTCGTAGTGTAGCGGCTAGCATTCTTGGGAGTCGCTCCGGAGAACAGGGCTCGATTTCCGGCTTTTTAAAGAAATGTAATCCTGATCTGGATGCTTGAACGGGGATCACTCAGCCTCCTGAGACAAAACTGAGAACATGTGGGTTCGATTCCCTCCTCAGATATTCTGGAAGTGACTTTCCGCGGTTTTCCACTTCTATTCCAGGCTAATGCCGGGATGGTTCCCCCGTTAAGGCTGCGGCCGCAGATACTCCTTCTCAATCCTCACCTGGATTACAAATACACACACTACTACTGCAGACATCACAATAGCACAGGTTATCACACACATTCTAGACACACCCAAGTTCACGAGGCTAAATGACCATGATGTCCATGCCCCTCAAATGAAACAACAACATAGGGACAAACTATCTGCTAACGAGTGGGTTCGACCCCCCACCGTCCTTGAAATGATTTTCTGAAGTTTTCCCATATTCAACTCCAGGCAAATGCCGAGATGGTGCCATTTAATAGGCAGTTACATTCTTCTTCATTTCATATCTCATTTATTCCTCCGATAAGACTTGTGTCACATAGGGCATCTGACCGTAAAAACTATCCATCACACAGACAAATCATATCCCCTACCAGTGTTGCCAACTAAGGTAAAAAATCGCCAACTATTAGACAAAATGTATCGACTTCTATGTTACCAATAAAGAAAATAGGGCGGCTTCGGTGGCGTAGTTGGTAGCATGCTGAGCTTCTATGTCCAAGATAGCGGGTTCAAACCCGGCCGAAGCCGTCGGATTTTTAAGAGCGTTAAAAATCCCTCAGTATGCCTTCCTTCGGAGAGAAAGTAGAGCCGGCGGTCCCATGTCATAGATTTATGGCATGTTAAAGAACCTTCCACTAATTGCACCTGTGTGAAGCTAAATTGGATAGGTTAAGAATGTAAACAACTCTCTTAGGTTTCTACGTTCGTTGCCAAGAGCCGACTGCGGTGGCGTCTAGTAGCTAAGTTCTGAACTTGACCTAGTAATCGTTGACGGTGGCGCTTGGCGGCAAAAGTAGGAACTATTTGAAAAATTCTAAGTTGCAGTACTTAAATTAAAAAACAGATAACACACACTAATACAGTCATCACAATTAACACCGGTTATCAGACAGATTCTACACACACCCAAAGTAGACGGGGCTACATGACCGCGTTGTCGCAGCCCCCAAACTTAAGAACCAACCAACCAACCAACCAACCAACCAACCAACCAAAGAAAATAGGCCGATAATTTTTTGCCTTTAACGGGAGTCTTTAATAGTCACTAAGTCCATATCTAAACAATGCTAAATTTTAAATATTTTGTCACCAAAATTTTGGAAAAGTCGCTAGATGTAGTGACAAAGTTACTAAAATGGCAGCACTGAACCCAACCTCTTAAAAACGGGATTAATAAGGGCAGACGTATATCGCAAGTTACTGCAGTAAGTCACGCTCTACATTATTTCAATGTAATGCATAGTATTTGATGATGATACATGTTTACTGATGTCAGTTGCCACCCTAGGTGAGATTTTTGGCGTTTCTTTTTACCCTGCTTTTCACATTTTTATAAATTGATGAAAATAAAACTCAGGAAATCGATGTGGGGCGATGTGTGTGCTCCTCACTCTATCCAGACTGATGCCAGTATGGAACCTTAATTCAAGTCCCGGAACACATGCTCCAATCAGCCAAATAAATACATTTACTCAAGTACAGCAGTTACTACAGTACATAAGCGCAGGTTATAGGCCTACATCACACACTAAGTACAAGAATGATCAAGTTGTCGCAAACCCCGAACTGAAATAACGTTATCTGAGGAAGGTATGTTTACCGGCTGTTAGCTCTGCACTTCCCCCACCCACTCCCCCAGTATACTAGCATAAAATATTTGCCACGCTGAGCGTGTCTGTGTCTGATTGAGAGAACCTACTGTCACGCTCGTCAATGTTCTCAGATAGGGAAGCATTCGGCACGCTTCCCACACCACTCTACACCCTTCTCCTACCGCTCACAAGGTCATGTGTACTGCTACGCGTCCGTATCTGTTCCTTTGCGTTGAGTTTTTGTAGTGCTGTAGAGGTGTATTTAACTTGGGTTAAGGGGCAGATGACCTCGCTGTTGTACCCATATTAACCACAATAACTAAATTCGTCTACGATTGGGTGGGTGCCCTTGATTTTTAGCCTACTTTTCACATTTTGCAAAAATAAGGAAAAAGTAGACTTATGAGATCGGGCAAATGTGTGTCTGTCTGTCTGTCTGTCTGTCCTTCTGTCTGTCTGTCTGTCTGTCTGTCTGTCTGTCTGTCTGTCTGTGTGTGTGTCCTCCCCCCCTATCAACTCCTAAACGGCTGGAGCAATCGAAACAAAATTTGGTAGGAGTAAAGATCTATACCTGAATATCTCACGGCCATATTTGAAAATGATGTCAGTGCTACCAAATGCTAAAAAATCGCAATTCAAATTTGAGCTCCATGTTAGATATCTTGGAAGGTATGAATGGGAGCTATTTCAAAATTGGCACACGTATAGATAATAATATTGCAGTTTAATTTCCAGGAGACCATACATGGCAGTGTTGCCAAAATGATTCTAAGCCTGCTGATAGGTTCAATTTTTAAATGCATATAACTTCTACACTATCAATTGGAATTCAACCAAATTTCGTATGTTGTATGTGAACATAGCCAGATTTGACTGAGCGTATTCTTAAGACCCACCAGGGCTGCCAACTGTTAATAAATGCTCCTAATTTATTTTATGCAAATACCAATATATCAGAAAGTATGCAAGCCGACAGCTTTAAACTATGCACACGTATAGTACCTGGCATTATATATTAATATCGAGTAACTTATATACGTCAGTGCTACCATCATGATTCTAGGCCTGCTGATAGGTCCAAATTTAAATACATGTAACTTCCATACTATCATTTGGATTTCAACCAAATTTCGTATGTGCTATGTGTACCATTACAGATATGACTATGCGTATTCTTAATAGCAACCAGGGCTGCCAACTGTTAATATGTGCTGTTCCTATTTTTGTTACCCTAATATCAATATATCAGAAAGTATGCAAGCCAATAGCTCTAAACTTTGCACACGTATAGTACCTGGCATTCTAGATGAATTTGCAGTAACTAATATACGTCAGTGCTCCCAACATGATTCTAAGCCTGCCGATAGGTCAATTTTATAATGCATGTAACTTCTATACTAACTAATGGATTTCATTCAAAATTGGCACAACAATAGATCATATTATTTCAGATTATTTCTGATCAATACATGCATGACATTGTTGCCAACATGATTTTACGCGCGCTGTTAGATCCAATGTTTAACTGCATGTAACGTCCATGCTATTCATTGGACTTCAACCAAATTTTGTATTCTGTACCTTAAGAGATGGAACTAAGAATATATTCAGTCATCAGGGCTGCCAACTGTAGTGCTCGATTAGGCTATATTATGCCAGGTATACAGTATTTCGAACTAATTAGAAATTTCGATATTAGCAACTTAATTTCGTCATTATTCTAGATAGGTTCATATACTGTAGAATATTCATTGGCATGAAAAGTAGGCTCTTTAGTTCGTCACGGAACTTCTTGTTAAATAAAGCGGCATTGTGTTTACAAACCACATTCAGGATGGCTAGTATAGTGCCGGATTAGAATCTCAGATCTCCAGTTATGAATTCGTGAAAGACAGAGATTCATTGCTATTTTTAGCCTACATTTCAAATTTTGCAAAAATGACGAAAAATTAGACTTATGAGATCGATCCGGGCAAATTTCTGTCTGTCTGTCTGTCTGCAGTCTGTCCTTCTGTCTATCTGTCTGTCTGGCTGTGTGTGTGTGTCCCCCTATCAACTCCTAAACGGCTGCAGCAATCGAATCCAAATTTAGTATGAGTTAAGATCTATACCTGAATATCTCAAGCCCATATTTGAAGATTATGTCAGTGCTACCAACTGCTGAAAAACCGCAATTGAAATTTGAGCTCCATGTTGGATATATTGGAAGTTATACATGGGAGCTATTTCAAAATTGGCATACGTATAGATAATAATATTTCAGTTTAATTTCCAGGAGGCCATGCATGGCAATGTTGCCAAAATTATTCTAAGCTTGCTGATATGTCCAATTTTTAAATGCATATAACTTCTATGCTATCAATTCGATTTCAACCTAATTTTGAATGTAATATGTATACATAAACAGATATGACTGAGCGTATTTTTAAGAGCCACCAGGGTTGCCAACTGTCAATAAATGCTCTCTCTATTCTTTGATTTAAATACCAATATATCAGAAAGTATGCAAGCCGACAGCTTTAAATTATGCACACGTATAGTACCTGACATTCTAGATTAATTAGGAGAAACTAATATACGTCAGTGCTGCCAACATGACTCTAAGCCTGCTGATAGGTCCAATTTTAAAATACATGTAACTTCTATACTAACAAATGGATTTCATCCAAAATTGGCACGACAAGAGATCATAATATTTCAGATTATTTCTGACCAACGCATGCATGACATTGTTGCCAACATGATTTTACGCGCGCTGATAGATCCAATGTCTAACTGTATGTAACGTCCATGCTATCCATTGGACTTCAACCAAATATTGTATTCTGTACCCTAAGAGATGGACCTAACAATATATTCAGTCACCAGACCTGCTTACTGTAATGCTCTATTAGGCTACAGGTGTATTTCGAACTAATTAGAAATGTCAATATTACCACCTTAATTTCGCTATTTTCCTAGATAGGTCTTTATAGATTGGCATGAATCTTAAATTTAAGAAAAGTAGGCTCTTTAGTTCGTCACGGAACTTCTTGTTTTTTATTTTTATTAATGCAGCCAATGGCCATGCACTTTTTTCTTTTCAGGACGGGTCAGGGAAGGGATATTGGAAGGAAATCGGCCGTGGACCTATTGGAAGTAACCGTCCCGGCATTCGCCAGGTGGTTAAAATGGGAAACCACGAAAACCATTCTCAGGACAGCCGAGGTGGGATTCGAACCCACGCTCTCCTGATGTCAGCAAGTTAATCAATTAATAAATAAGTTGAAATTACCACACAATTAGGAAAGAAACTTAAAAGTAAAACGCTATCAAACATTCTTACTATCCTTAAGCCAGTTATATATTTAGCGAGTTCTTCCCTCAGTGTATTGCTGTAATAATGTTATTGGTTTTACGTTCCTTTTAACTACTGCGGCTTTTAGAGGCTCCAGGGTGCCGGAATTTCGCCCCGAAGGGTATCTTTAACGTGCCAATAAATCTACTGAAACGGCTCCCACGCATTTGTACACCTTCAAATGCCAACTGACTGCGCCAGGATTCGATCCTGCAACTTGTGGCACGACGGACTAGAATGTTACCGCCTCACAACGCAGCCAGTTCCTTAGTGTATTGGGGTGGCATGCGAGGTGTTTCTAGGAGGGAAAGCTCAGGCGGCACAGTGCGCTGGTCTGGCGCCGAGGGATGTGGAAATTGCGAGATCTAATTGTAATCCAATATTAGGGGAGGAAGGATCTACAACATGCAAGGAATCAGTAGCTACTACAGTAAGTCTCAAAATTATCTGCAACATGAGTAAGAAGGCACGGTGTGTCTTTAACTAGAACGTTATACTTACGTCAATATGATCTAATTTTTAAGAATTAATGGATAACTTCAATGTTACGGAAAACAATCATTTCATTCTTTTTCAGCTTGAAAAAGCCTTTGAAAAATGTCTTGCCATTTAAATTAATTTCGTAAATATTTATTACAAAAATGAAAAACCTCCAGAAATTAAGTGCCCATAGTTAACAAATGTTTCGTAAATAACAGGCATACCTATTTTCTTGTGTTCCATCAGCCATGTTTGTATTAATATACCTCCTGAATAATTAAACACACCTTCGCAGTGTGTATTTCAAAATATAAGTTATTGTATCGTAACTCGACTCGACTCTGTCTCCCACAAGTCCAACCCCTCCTCCACGTGGTGGGAGACGGGCAACGGCATGAAGTAGGGGATTGCCTGTAGGGGTGAAGTACAGTGGGGACTTTGTGTGCCCCGGGACCGCTACGGTAGCTGTGAAGGCTCTATGGGAACCCTGAAAAGTGACGGCTGACGGGGCTCTGGTGAAGCTACGATAGGCCTAGCAAGCCAGTAGTGGATATCATATTTGCTTTCAAACCAGGAACAGGCCTAGGAAAGGACGGATGCAAGCGACGACGACCCGGATATGCTAATGGACTACGAGTTGGGACATTAAACATACAGACACTGACAGGAAAAGTGGAGGAGATTGTAGATGTGATGGAGAGAAGAAAACTGGATGTACTGGGCTTGGCAGAAACAAGATGGAAAGGAAAAGGTCGCAGAGAACTGAGGAAAGGGTACCGGTTGTACTGGAGTGGGAACAGTGAAGGAAGGAGCAGCGGAGTAGGAGTAGTTGTGAGAGATGCAATGAAGGAAGAGGTAAAGGGAATAAGTGACAGGATCATGAAGATCAGAGTAACTGTAAAGGGAAGAAGCCTGGAGATAGCCCAGGTATATGCCCCGCAAGTTGGATGTACAGCTCAAGAGAAGGAAGACTTTGAGGAGGAGCTACAATAGCAGTTGAATGAGCAGAGCATCATTGTCATGGGAGATTTGAATGCGCATGTAGGAAGTGAAAGGCAAGGATATGAAAATGTATTGGGAGCAGAAGGATGGGGTAGCAGGAATGAAGAAGGGAGAAAGTTGCTGGATTTTTTCAAGAGAAACGGTTTAGTGGTAGGCAACTCCTGGTTTCGGAAGAAAGAAAGCCACAAGGTAACGTGGTACAGCAGTGATTTAACAAAGAAATCTTTGGTAGATTACATGCTGTACGACTGGGAAATTAAGAGAAGTGTCAGAGATATAAAGGTAATACCATCAGAGGCCTTAGATAGCGACCACAGAATACTTGTAATGAACCTGGGAGTTGTTAAGGATAGCAAGAGGACAGAGTACCAGGAAAGGAGAATCAAAGTATGGAAACTCAAGGAAAAGGAAGTCAAAGAAGAATTCCAGAAGATAATAAGGGAAAGGATGCCAACAGACGATCCTAAAACGGGGAAAGAGGAATGGAAGCAATTTAAAAACACAATGGTGGAAGCTGCAGTGGCAGTATGTGGAAGAACAAGCAACAGAAAGCGGTGTAAAGAGACACCATGGTGGAATGAGAGAGTAAAAGAAGCTGTGGGAAGGAAGAACAAGGCTTTCAGAATGTGGTTCCAGGAAAGAACTGATCTGACAAGGGAAGATTATAAGATAAAGAAGAAAGAAGCAAACAAGATTGCCGCAGAGGAGAGGAAGAAGTGGATGGTAAAGTGGACAGAGATGATGGAGGAAGACAGCAGAGGAAATAAGAAAGTAATTTATGGGATGGTCAAAAGTAAGAGAAGAGGTCTGCGAGAGGATGTGGTAATGATGGACAAAAACGGAAATGAGGTACACAACAAAGAGGCACTCAAGACAGTGTGGAAAGAGTACTTTCAGGATTTGCTGAATCCAAATGGTCATAGGGAGGAAGACAATGTATTGGAAGACGGAGAAGATAACACAGGAATGGAATAGGACCTGACTTGGAGAGAAATGGAAACGGCTATAGACAAGATGAAAGGAGGAAAGGCACCAGGTGTGGATGAAGTGAGTGTTGAAATGGTGAAGGCAGCAGGGGAGGCTGGGATACAGTGGCTGTACCGTGTCATGAGGGTGATATGGAAGGAGAAAAAGACCCCAGAAGATTGGAAGAAAGAATTAATTGTCCCAATATATAAGAAAGGAAGCAGAAAGGAGTGCAGAAATTACAGGGGAGTCACACTCATACCTCACTGTGCCAAGATATATGAAAAGATATTAGAAAGTAGAATACGAGCCAAAGTGGAGAGAAAATTGAGAGAGGAGCAGTATGGATTCAAACCTGGGAGATCAACAGTGGATCTCATATTTTTAGTGAGACAGCTCCAGGAACACCACTACGAATTTGGAGAGGATCTGCTGATGGCCTTCCTGGACATCGAAAAGGCCTATGATAGTGTGTGTAGGGAGAAGGTTTGGAAAGCAATGGAAAACATGGGAGTGGAAAAAGAGACTGTAGGCAGAGTGAAGGAGATGTATTGTGGAAGTGTGAGTTGTGTGAAAGTTGGAGGGGAAGGAACAGACTGGTTCAGACAAATGAGTGGCCTGAAACAGGGTAGTGCGCTGTCACCCCTTCTCTTTATTGTGGTTATGGACGAGGTAATGACACGGATAGCAGGAAAGATAGGAAAAGATAAGAT
Organism: Meconema thalassinum; assembly: GCA_946902985.2. Classification (NCBI taxonomy): domain Eukaryota; kingdom Metazoa; phylum Arthropoda; class Insecta; order Orthoptera; family Tettigoniidae; genus Meconema; species Meconema thalassinum. The sequence goes on from OX336390.1 coordinate 592,301,715, forward strand.
GAAAGCAATGGTGTTTGCAGATGATCTCATGGTCTGGGGAAACAAGGAGGAGGAAATTCAGGAGCAACTGAAGGCTTGGGAAGAAACAGTGGGAGAGTACGGATGGAAGTTCAACTTCAGTAAATGTGAGATCCTGTTAACGACCAGGAAAAAGGACAGACCAATGAGTGGGATAACACTTGGAGGTGGACAGCTGAAGAAGGTGGAAAGTCTCAAGTACTTGGGAAGTATAGTGGAGGAAAATGGGAGAAATGACAAAGAGATTACGGAACGTGGCAGACAGGCAGAAGCATTTCTGAGAAGCATTAGGAGCTTAGTGTGGAATAAATATGTCCCACAAAAAAGCAAGGAAGTGTTATACAGAAGCTACTATATCCCGATACTGACCTATGCTTCAGAAACGTGGACAATGAAGAAAAGAGATATAAGCAGAATACAGGCAGGCGAAATGAAGTTCCTGCGAAGTAGGATCGGAGTAACAAGAAGAGACAGGGTGAGGAATGAAAAGGTCAGGGAAATGGTGAAAGAGGAGCCCTTGCGAGGTAGGATTGAGACATCAAGACTGTCGTGGTATGGACACTTAAAGAGAATGGATGAGAAGAAGATTCCCAAGAGGATACATGAGATGCAGATGCAGAAGAAACGACCAAGGGGAAGACCAAGAGATAGATGGCTGAAAGGAGTGTAGGAATGTGTCAAGAAGAGAGGCAAGGACTGGACCAGAGTGACAGCGGAAAGGTGGTGGGAAGAAAGAACTAAGTGGCGAGGCTTATGTTCCAAACAGACCCAGCCTGGGGCTGGAACAAGATGATGATGATGAACTCGACTCTCTCAGGTAGACACCTAAGCGTAATGTATGAACTATTGGAGAATATTACGGTATACGCTGATGAGCCATTAAATGTCCCGTGAACATTAATCACCTAGAGCAGCATTTCCCAAACTGTGGTACGTGTACCACTGGTGGTACGCTCGTACTGCTGCAGAGGTACGCGGTGATGTTAAAAAAAATATTAGATACGTTACGAAAAATATAAAATTAAAAAAAATATAAAAACATTGATATGTTGCCGGAGGACTTTAAGGCGAAAGATAAGGAGCAGTTTTATGAATTAAATTGTGATTCACAACTAAAGCAAACTTTTTCAAAAATGGCTCTTGTGAACTTTTGGGTTGTTTATCTCAAGAATAAATACCGGAATAGGCTCCTTACAGTGGAAAACGATCTTCCTTTGAGACTCAGCAATCTTCAACCAGAAATTCCTAAGATGGCTTCTAATCTTCAAGCTCACCCTTCACATTGAAGTTGTTAGTTGAACTTTGGTTTTTATGTTTGATTATTACGAGTTTTTTATTATTATTATTATTTGTACAGCGTCATTTCTGAATGTTTGAATTGAATACGGTACTTAATGTAATAAATAATAAAACAACTGGACACACTTTTATTATTTGAACTCTAACTCCAACATTCTAACTCTAATAAACACAATTTACAGATGGGGGTTATAGTTACTATATCGCCAAACCATTAGGTGGTACGCGAGAGATACTCATCTCTTAAAGTGGTACACACACAAAAATGTTTGGGAAACACTGAGATAGAGCACCGAGTTACAAGTGCACGCTGGTAGCATGGAATATATAGGACAAACATTAAGGTTTGCTGTTGGTAGTGTCTCCAGCTTGATAAAAGTTGCCGATCTCTCAGAGTTTGATACAGGTCAAATTGTCATGGCACGTAGCTTTTGTGCCAGCATCTCTGAAAAGGCATGTCATTGTTTTCGATTATCGTGCAACACTGGACAAACGTAGTCCGGCTGTGTGTTGATAGCGGCTCATTGGTGCCAGTGGCTGCGTAACCTGGGAATGACTGTGAGGTCACAGTTCTTGAAGTCGCCACAGCTACAACACAGTGGTGACCTAGTAAATGTTTCACAGCATACGGTTCAGTGAATAATGCAACGAATAGGATTGCAGAATCGACGATCTGTTGACTACACTCCACCGAAAGCAACGAAAGAAATGGGTACGCAATCATCGGTACTGGGCTGTGGAAAATCGGAAAAAGGTCATCTGGTCCAATTGATCCAGATTTCTGGTTCATCACATCTTCGAGCGGGCGCATGTACACCGATTTAATGAGAGATTGTTGTACGTGGACCGTTTGTCAGAGGAGGTGGTGTGGACACATCGATTTTTGCGTGGGACACTCTGAGACTCATTGCTCCATTACATCAGTCGGCAAGTGTCTAATATCTGGACATTATTGGGAACCAAGTTCAGCTCATAATAATGGTGATCTCTGCTGATGACGGACTACTTCAAAAAGGCGATGTTCAAGGAACATGATGATAAATTTTCTTTAGCGCCCTGGCCCCCAATAGTACGGATTTGAACCCAACTGAACATTTGTGGATCAGCGTACAGAAGTGGGTTTTTAGCTACATCACCACTGCCCCGAAGTGCGCGCGACCTGAAGGAATTGCTAATGCACATTTGGTGTCATATAGGTCTATTGCCACTTCCCTTCCACCGTCTCCTGGTATCCATGCCCCACTAACTAGACGAGATGCAGGGACTTAAACGAGAACAGGACACCATAATGCAATGGCTCATCAATATATTTAATATGTACCTTATGTTCAACTTGAAGAAGATTTTACACTAGAAAATCTAAAATGCGGACATATTGATGTCACATTCTAAACCATGTTTCTCGTCAGACAGCAGTTTTGTGCCCTCTTTGAACATGAAGGTGTCATTGCCGAACTAAATCCCCTCCACTCTCCTTTGAGGCATTCTCCCTTCTTCCGCTGAAACCCCTACCACGAACATGCCAGTCTGTGGAACCAAATTGAATTTTGCTAACAAATTCGATGTCTGCCTGCTTCTTTGGGCATTCCCCTGCACTCCCCTTCTATTTATCTCCCCGGGAATCATTTTCCAGTCTGCAGATTTCAAGGAAGTGTCAGCGAACAATGAGGACTGCAACAGTGGAGGGGAGACGGTATCAACAGTCGGAACAGTGACACATGAGACGATCAGATACAAACGTTGCAATTCTATAAAATGTTAGCCCTGGAGGTCCGGGTTCAATTCACCGTTCTTCCAAGAAATTGAATTCCGTTCTGAAGACTAAAACAGTGTACACTCAGCCTCGTAAGGCAAAACTGAGAAGAGGCGGGTTTGATTCCTAACTCAACTGTTCTAGATATGGTTTTCGGTGGTTCCTCATTTCTACTCCAGGAAAATGCCGGGATTTGCCCTAACCTAGGCCACGGCCGCCTCCAACCCAATCCTAGCCCCAAAGTACACTCAGTAGCAAAAGTCATGGAAGACACGGAATATGATGTTAATAACAGGTTGCTCTTCCACGAGCCCTCATAACGGCGGCAATACGGTGAGGCATTGACTCGACAAGAAATGGATTACTGACTCCCGAAATTTAACTGGGCGGTGATCTGACTCACAGTAGCCCTTCTATCACCCCGAATGGTTCTGCTAAGGCGACGTGTTGTCCGTTCATCAAACACCTGTGGTCGTCCCGTGTGGCGGTTCACGCGGATGGTAACATTAACTCTGTGACATTCAAGATCCACCCTCGACACTGTTGACCTCGCAAACCCGAATTCGAGTGTAATCTCCGAAATTCTATGACCCATGCTTCGTGCGCCGATGATCATCGCACGTTCAAAGTCGTTTAACTCGCGACGTGTTGCACACTTCACTACACTCGTGTCTGTGACAGACTGCTCTGCTCCGCAACGCTCAGGAGTCATACACGGCACATTTTCTCATGGGACTGTCCTACCCGTGACTTTTGGCCACTCGATGTATGGATACTGCACCCTTCAATAAAGCATGGTTTTGTCGAGAGTCGTCTACGGGGTCGTGTTCAGTCCTGACTGCGTTACACAGCAAAGTTCGCTTAAAACAACATGCTCTAATGAATAGAAAGGTTCATGACAGAGGCTATACTAGAAATAAAATGAATAACAAGTAGAATAAAAGAAATTTAATGACTGAAAAGGTATGTGCATAATAATAATAATAAATAAAAACAAATCCTCCCTGACTTTCACCCTTCTTAATAAATAATAATAATAACACTGAGCGGTAGGAACTCGCTCGTCACAACAAGACAATGTGAATGAAGCTTCACATAAATGATAAAATCATAACATAAGCATTTGAGCGGTAAGAACTCACTCGTCAACATAAGGATACACGTCCATTATTTTCTGGTCAAGAAGTTATATAATGTGTGGTGTACTGTTCGTTAATAAGAAATTGAGTATTGATGCGAGTCCGTTTACAACTGAGACATTCATGTTGCTTACGGAGTGCATCTTTTAAATCACACTACGGCTATGGAACCCACCCTTAATTAATACTCTAAAACTACTACTGACACATGCAAGATCTAATAATATTAACAGAATGAAGAATCTCCCTGAGATCCTAGCTGGTGCTAGAGCACCCGGAATAAAAAGAGCATGCCAGAAATAGGCCCTAAAAGCTCTCATAAAACTTGGGAACATAGCTTCGCGCACACTAACTTGACACGGGTCAAGGACGCGTCAAAATAAACACACCAAAAATTGAACCAACAACAACAAAATACAAGCCTAACGGCTGAAAAACTATGTTTACATTTATATGAAACGCCAGACAAACACGAATTTCGGTGGCTACCTTACAATTATGGACAGCTCCCATTTAATCAATCAATACTCATTATAACCGGTCAGGTTTTGTGAATTTAAACAACATCTTAAATTGCAGTACAGGAAGCAAGCCTGTTCTTAATGACGAGACACGTTATCTGATTGAGCGCTCCCCTATTTGTATGAGTCACGCTGCCACAAATACCTCTCTCAGTCTGGCAAGCTAGGTGCAGATTTCCCACTGGAAACGACAACAGATCTCGCCAATCCCCTTGGATGACGAGAAACACAAATATATACCACAAGTCCAGCCTCGCGAGGACATGAAGAGGGTTGACGTGGAGCAAGTCAGAATAATCGCCATGATATATTCTCGCTAGCACATCATAAAAATCACATTACGCACCCATAGCTTGGACTGGCACTCATACACACACACTGGGTCGGCTCAAAACAGATCAACGATACTGCGTCCATTGACACATTAACAAAAATACACAACAAAAACTCGGGTGCAAAGTGCCATCCCGTTCAAATCTGCTGGAAAGCAACTATCAAAATAATCCTGATCCGTCATAAATTTCTACTCACAAATAATCTTTTACCCTCCAAATTCTATTTTTAATCTCAAAATTAATTCAGTTCCATTTTTATTGTAAGGCAGACCTCCTAATAATAATGCTTGACCGCGATTTACGCAAGTGAACGCGAGCATCGGCTGCGCGTTCCCGCGTAAAGTTAAACCAAATACAATCACAAAATATATAAATTACGCAACGCTCGGCTTGTCCCATATTCAATGTGTCAGTAAAACAAAAACTAATAATCTACATAACCAAGCAAGCAAACAAATATTTACAAAAGGTATCCCATAACACCGTAGCTGATTTAATAAATAAAATAAATTTATTTGGTACTCAATCCTTTAAACAGCGCCAGGAATACGTCTGCAGCCATCTCCTTTAAGATGTTTATCTGGTCATTGACATCTTCAGGCAAATGTCCTGCTGGTTCCCAGATCCATTCTCGTTCTTAGACTTCATCACGTGCTGAATTAAATAAAGTTTTGTCAGATACACACACGATATAAGTCCTACTATATTCACCTATCAAGTACTATATTCCTTGACAGTCTATTTGGTGAATTACTTCGATGAACTGGTCCTACTGATAGTGCTGGGACTATAAATAAATCACTGAAGTTACACTTATAAATTTACGACACTGTTCCATGTTCACAAACATGAAAATATGCAGAGTATGAATCTTACATCCACAGACGTACAGAAATAAGTAATGTGTGTTACGTCCTCAGACGCACAGAAATAAGTAATGAGTAATTGAACGTTACGCCCTCAGACGTACAAAATAAGTGGTCATCCTCGAAGCATCTAGGATCCTTATAAATGAAACTGACAAGGGTAGGTGTGGAAGGGAATATATTAAAAAATATTCCATGATAACTATCAGACTAGCATGCGATCGGTATCATTGAGTTCGTAGCAGTGTGGAGGTTACGATTATGCTGTAGCCGGCTTGAATCGATCGTGGAATTAATCTGTAGATAACTCCCGCGTTAATTTACCAGTGCGCGTTCCCAAGCCGAGTTCCCGCTAAGACAAGGCGTCTTGATATTATTGGCCCAGACTCTTGTATGTCTTTGCGCGCTTTTACATATATTCCAGCAGTAGGGAGTGGTTAACATGATGATAGACCAATTGCTTCGTAGCATTCGATTTCTTCCTTGGCGCCAATCTTCCTAGCAACAAGCCATAGTGTGCGTGCCCACGCCAACATTCGCGCTAAAAGTTGCACCTGTCCTGTGTCCCAAGAATATAAACGCATCCTCCTAAAATACCACAGGAGCTTAAACCATTGTGTCCTCTCGGCCACTGATTTCTCAATATATCCCAACACCGTCTGGCTCTCATATCTGTTGTCTGTAGAAATGTATCAAAAGAGGATGAATAATTATTAGAATCCTTTATACAGCCTGTGGATAAAGGGTTCACAACCCCCCTGCATGGAAAAAATCGAACATAACAAATAGTCGATTTTTATACAAATACATAACATCTGTAATCCATTTCTGCCAATCCTAGAGAAATCTCCCTCTCATCAGTCCAGTCTAGCCGCCACTGTCGTTGGAGTCACAACACTTGCTCGTGTTTACATCCAGCTTCCTCATTCATTCAGACATTCCGCAAACCAGCCTGCTTGACTGATCGCCTGAGGCTAGTATCTCCCCTTTCCAATGTCCTTATCGCTCTCGCTCGCTCTCTCGCTGTCGTCACCGTCAGAGCTCATTAGTGTCTGACCACAGCAGACTGTTCTCTACTCTCTCGTTCCACTGACGTACTCACTGACCCACGTATAGTTGGATGTGCAAAAAGGACGTCCATATATTCAATTTGCAGCATTATTTCTGCGTTCCCACGGTTCGCTAGTAAAATACAATCTAAAATTCACCGCGTTGTAGACAGACATTGTACCTGTACTCAATTCTTTCACTCTGTATGCGTTGTTACCAAGATTCCGTACAATACAGAAGGGGCCTCTCCATTTCTCCGTGCTGCCATCTTCTTCTTCTCCACCGTTCTGCTACCATCCTCTTCTTCTCCTTGCTGTCGGCTTCTTCTAGTATTGACTCGTTTTTCGTATCGCACCGGTGTTTCTCCTCCCTACCGGGCTACGTTCTCTCGTACTCCGTACTGGCAAGCTTCGTTCGTCTTCCTGGCTGGCTGGTATATTTTCTTCCTCTCCAATCTCTTCTTTAAAGGTGTCAGGATTCGACCTCCTATTAATTGCACGTTTCCAATGTCCTTGTTCGTCCCCTCCATTAGCGTGTAACTCTTCCAGGTAGCGCTGCGAATCGGCGTGCCTGTCATTCCAATCATTTCTATAATTCTGATAGTCCCCCTGGTTCTGATATCTTCTTTCACGCCACTGTCGATTATCATTATTGTTATTTTCATAACGTCTGTAGGGTCCCTCATTTCTCCTATTATTTCTCCATTGTTGGTATCCCCGCTGCTGATACCTATTGTTGCCCTGGGTCTGTCTATCATTGTTATTTTCATGACGCTGGTGTGACCTATTTTCGTCACCCTCCTGACCTCGTCTTGGTGTTGTTGACACACTTGTATTTGTGGCCTGCGACCTGGTGTGTATTTGAGCGGGTTTAACCACCTCCGTTGTGTTTACAAGTTCCAGCTGTCGTCCCCCTCTTTGCTGCAAGTGAGATGTTGTCTCGTTAATCTGACGTAAGATTTGTTCGGCTCGAACCACTGTGTCCACGTTTGCTGCTACTAAAACCTGCTGAACATTTACTGGCAACTGCCGTGCAATCGTCATAACCAGATCCGATTCTTCAAAAGGGTGATCCAGATCCCGAAATTTTAACAATTGTAGCGAAAAGAAATCTGAATATTTTGTCTGCTGAGTCGACTGATATTTTCTGGAATAAAGTTCCATTGTGAGATTTTGTTGTAGAGAAGCCGACCAGTACTTTTTAAGGAACGCAATCTTGAAGTCATCTATCCCTCCGAAAGTGTACTTGAAGCTAAGAACCACGTAAGTACATTTCCCGAAAGAAATCGTTCCATCAGTCTTAAACGACGCGCGGGCGGTATATTATTATCATTAAAATAGTGATACATCTCTTTAAGATACGCCTTCGTTGTGACACCAGAATTTTCTGTGAATTTGTTAGGTTTAAATTCATTTGATCGAATTACTTGTATGACTTGAGGGTGCTGATAGCCATGTTGAGGGGTAGAAGTTCCTGCAACGTTGTTGTGAAATCCTTCTGTGTTAGTCGTTAATGGGCTGCCTGTCAGTCCGTGGCCACTTTCCGCGCTAATTTCCCCCTGGCTCGTTGTGTCAACTTCCTTATCTTTAGTGTGCTCTGTCTGAAATAACGTGTTCTGTCCTAATGAGCGCAACTCTGCCTTTACGATTCTGTCCGACTGTTCTTTCATTTTATTCTTGATTTCTTCCTCAAGTGCTTTAATGCGCGTATGATTATCACCGACGGTCTTTATGATTGTTAACCGTTCTTCTTTAGATTCGCTGCTCATCTTACGCCAATCCTTTCTGATGCTATCTTTAATCGCTCCCAGCTTTTCTTCCAACTGCTGTTTCGTGTCCTCCTGATTCGCTTCTATCTTCTCAAGCCTGTCTTCTAGACGTTGATTATTCTCATCTATCGTACTCTTTATGTTATCCTGGTCCGATTCTAGGTTTTGCCATCGCTCTGCTGATTGTATTTCTAATTTATCCATGTCCTTTATTAAGCCCGTAATGCTTTCATTTACTGCTGACAATTGTCCCTGGATAAATGTAGAATCCTCCTCCATTTTATCAAATCGCTTTTCAAGACCATCCTGTGCCGTTTTAACCTCACTGTTATTTAGCGTGCATGCTAATTCTATCTGAGCTAGTTTTGCTAATACAATTTCGTCCAAATCATTTAATTTACGGTTGAATGTGTCCTCTAATTTTTGTATCTGACCTAGCTGTTTGTCATTATTCTTACTTACACCAAGCGCGAATTGAACCATCTGATGTGTAGTGTATTCTTTCATCTCTGCAGATAATGTGGCTAACTGACTCGTATTTCTATTTTCTTGCGCGTCTAATTGTTTGTTTATATTTTCATTTACTTGCGCTTGTAATGATTCACTCTGTTCAGCTAGTTGTGTTTTTAACTCGCCTGACTGTTCGTTTAATTTAATGTCTAATTTTTCGCTTTGTTCCTCTAATTGTGATTTTATAGTGTCATTCATTTGAGTCTGGAATGGCTCATTCTGTTCAGATAATTGTGATTTTATAGTGTCATTCATTTGAGCCTGGAATGACTCATTCTGTTCAGATAATTGTGATTTTATAGTGTCATTCATTTGAGCCTGGAATGACTCACTCTGTTCAGATAATTTACTGTCTAATCTTTCACTTTGTTCTCTTAATAGCTTCTGGGTTCGTGCCGTAGCACTTTCAATAATCGCCTGGATCTCGGCGACCGTCGCCATTATCACACACAAAAATATATCACTGAGAAAACAGGATGATGGCATGCAAACGTCTCCCTGACACACACATATATAATTCTTGACATACATTTACTTCATTTGACCACATTCAGTTCATTTAATCTTATTCCCTTTTACTCCCGCAAATCAATCATCACTGAATGGTTCTAACTTTACTTAACAAATTTTTAACCCCGCACATATTCAGTCATAAATTACTATCCAGATCTGATGTTAACACTGACCAATTAACAAAGTATTAATTGTCATTTATGGCTACCAGCCTCCTAACATATTCATGAGTTTGACTTTCTAAACAAATCTAATTTTATATTTAATCAATGGGCGCCCGATTTCACGTACATTACTTTACTAATTACATCAATAAACAAAATGTGAATCGTATTTTAACTCGCAAACTCGTGATTCTACTGTATATTCCATTTTCTTGGCGGTATTTCTCTTCGCCGTATTTACGTTAACAAAATATCACTTCCGGTGATCTCAAACAGTCAAAAACAGCGAAACCACATGTAGGGTAACAGCTTGTTTATGATTCGCTAGAAAAGCCCAAAACAACGGAACGCTCCACGGTATGACACCAGCTTATCTATGCTGTCTATCCCCCGTGTTCTAGCAGTTAACTAGCAACGAACTAGCCCCACTTGGCGCGCCAGCTTGTCTTTGCACCCTTCAATAAAGCATGGTTTTGTCGAGAGTCGTCTACGGGGTCGTGTTCAGTCCTGACTGCATTACGCAGCAAAGTTCGCTTAAAACAACATGCTCTAATGAATAGAAAGGTTCATGACAGAGGCTATACTAGAAATAAAATGTATAACAAGTAGAATAAGAGAAATTTAATGACTGAAAAGGTATGTGCATAATAATAATAATAAATAAAAACAAATCCTTCCTGACTTTCACCCTTCTTAATAAATAATAATAATAACACTGAGCGGTAGGATCTCGCTCGTCACAACAAGACAATGTGAATGAAGCTTCACATAAATCATAAAATCATAACATAAGCATTTGAGCGGTAAGAACTCACTCGTCAACATAAGGATACACGTCCATTATTTTCTGGTCAAGAAGTTATATAATGTGTGGTGTACTGTTCGTTAATAAGAAATTGAGTATTGATGCGAGTCCGTTTACAACTGAGACATTCATGTTGCTTACGGAGTGCATCTTTTAAATCACACTACGGCTATGGGACCCACCCTTAATTAATACTCTAAAACTACTACTGACACATGCAAGATCTAATAATATTAACAGAATGAAGTATCTCCCTGAGATCCTAGCTGGTGCTAGAGCACCCGGAATAAAAAGAGCATGCCAGAAATAGGCCCAAAAAGCTCTCATCAAACTTGGGAACATAGCTTCGCGCACCCTAACTTGACACGGGTCAAGGACGCGTCAAAATAAACACACCAAACATTGAACCAACAACAACAAAATACAAGCCTAACGGCTGAAAAACTATGTTTACATTTATATGAAACGCCAGACAAACACGAATTTCGGTGGCTACCTTACAATTATGGACAGCTCCCATTTAATCAATCAATACTCATTATAACCGATCAGGTTTTGTGAATTTAAACAACATCTTAAATTGCAGTACAGGAAGCAAGCCTGTTCTTAATGACGAGACACGTTATCTGATTGAGCGCTCCCCTACTTGTATGAGTCACACTGCCACAAATACCTCTCTCAGTCTGGCAAGCTAGGTGCAGATTTCCCACTGGAAACGACAACAGATCTCGCCAATCCCCTTGGATGACGAGAAACACAAATATATACCACAAGTCCAGCCTCGCGAGGACATGAAGAGGGTTGACGTGGAGCAAGTCAGAATAATCGCCATGATATATTCTCGCTAGCACATCATAGAAATCACATTACCCACCCATAGCTTGGACTGGCACTCATACACACACACTGGGTCGGCTCAAAACAGATCAACGATACTGCGTCCATTGACACATTAACAAAAATACACAACAAAAACTCGGGTGCAAAGTGCCATCCCGTTCAAATCTGCTGGAAAGCAACTATCAAAATAATCCTGATCCGTCATAAATTTCTACTCACAAATAATCTTTTACCCTCCAAATTCTATTTTTAATCTCAAAATTAATTCAGTTCCATTTTTATTGTAAGGCAGACCTCCTAATAATAATGCTTGACCGCGATTTACGCAAGTGAACGCGAGCATCGGCTGCGCGTTCCCGCGTAAAGTTAAACCAAATACAATCACAAAATATATAAATTACGCAACGCTCGGCTTGTCCCATATTCAATGTGTCAGTAAAACAAAAACTAATAATCTACATAACCAAGCAAGCAAACAAATATTTACAAAAGGTATCCCATAACACCGTAGCTGATTTAATAAATAAAATAAATTTATTTGGTACTCAATCCTTTAAACAGCGCCAGGAATACGTCTGCAGCCATCTCCTTTAAGATGTTTATCTGGTCATTGACATCTTCAGGCAAATGTCCTGCTGGTTCCCAGATCCATTCTCGTTCTTAGACTTCATCACGTGCTGAATTAAATAAAGTTTTGTCAGATACACACACGATATAAGTCCTACTATATTCACCTATCAAGTACTATATTCCTTGACAGTCTATTTGGTGAATTACTTCGATGAACTGGTCCTACTGATAGTGCTGGGACTATAAATAAATCACTGAAGTTACACTTATAAATTTACGACACTGTTCCATGTTCACAAACATGAAAATATGCAGAGTATGAATCTTACATCCACAGACGTACAGAAATAAGTAATGTGTGTTACGTCCTCAGACGCACAGAAATAAGTAATGAGTAATTGAACGTTACGCCCTCAGACGTACAAAATAAGTGGTCATCCTCGAAGCATCTAGGATCCTTATAAATGAAACTGACAAGGGTAGGTGTGGAAGGGAATATATTAAAAAATATTCCATGATAACTATCAGACTAGCATGCGATCGGTATCATTGAGTTCGTAGCAGTGTAGAGGTTACGATTATGCTGTAGCCGGCTTGAATCGATCGTGGAATTAATCTGTAGATAACTCCCGCGTTAATTTACCAGTGCGCGTTCCCAAGCCGAGTTCCCGCTAAGACAAGGCGTCTTGATATTATTGGCCCAGACTCTTGTATGTCTTTGCGCGCTTTTACATATATTCCAGCAGTAGGGAGTGGTTAACATGATGATAGACCAATTGCTTCGTAGCATTCGATTTCTTCCTTGGCGCCAATCTTCCTAGCAACAAGCCATAGTGTGCGTGCCCACGCCAACATTCGCGCTAAAAGTTGCACCTGTCCTATGTCCCAAGAATATAAACGCATCCTCCTAAAATACCACAGGAGCTTAAACCATTGTGTCCTCTCGGCCACTGATTTCTCAATATATCCCAACACCGTCTGGCTCTCATATCTGTTGTCTGTAGAAATGTATCAAAAGAGGATGAATAATTATTAGAATCCTTTATACAGCCTGTGGATAAAGGGTTCACAACCCCCCTGCATGGAAAAAATCGAACATAACAAATAGTCGATTTTTATACAAATACATAACATCTGTAATCCATTTCTGCCAATCCTAGAGAAATCTCCCTCTCATCAGTCCAGTCTAGCCGCCACTGTCGTTGGAGTCACAACACTTGCTCGTGTTTACATCCAGCTTCCTCATTCATTCAGACATTCCGCAAACCAGCCTGCTTGACTGATCGCCTGAGGCTAGTATCTCCCCTTTCCAATGTCCTTATCGCTCTCGCTCGCTCTCTCGCTGTCGTCACCGTCAGAGCTCATTAGTGTCTGACCACAGCAGACTGTTCTCTACTCTCTCGTTCCACTGACGTACTCACTGACCCACGTATAGTTGGATGTGCAAAAAGGACGTCCATATATTCAATTTGCAGCATTATTTCTGCGTTCCCACGGTTCGCTAGTAAAATACAATCTTAAATTCACCGCGTTGTAGACAGACATTGTACCTGTACTCAATTCTTTCACTCTGTATGCGTTGTTACCAAGATTCCGTACAATACAGAAGGGGCCTCTCCATTTCTCCGTGCTGCCATCTTCTTCTTCTCCACCGTTCTGCTACCATCCTCTTCTTCTCCTTGCTGTCGGCTTCTTCTAGTATTGACTCGTTTTTCGTATCGCACCGGTGTTTCTCCTCCCTACCGGGCTACGTTCTCTCGTACTCCGTACTGGCAAGCTTCGTTCGTCTTCCTGGCTGGCTGGTATATTTTCTTCCTCTCCAATCTCTTCTTTAAAGGTGTCAGGATTCGACCTCCTATTAATTGCACGTTTCCAATGTCCTTGTTCGTCCCCTCCATTAGCGTGTAACTCTTCCAGGTAGCGCTGCGAATCGGCGTGCCTGTCATTCCAATCATTTCTATAATTCTGATAGTCCCCCTGGTTCTGATATCTTCTTTCACGCCACTGTCGATTATCATTATTGTTATTTTCATAACGTCTGTAGGGTCCCTCATTTCTCCTATTATTTCTCCATTGTTGGTATCCCCGCTGCTGATACCTATTGTTGCCCTGGGTCTGTCTATCATTGTTATTTTCATGACGCTGGTGTGACCTATTTTCGTCACCCTCCTGACCTCGTCTTGGTGTTGTTGACACACTTGTATTTGTGGCCTGCGACCTGGTGTGTATTTGAGCGGGTTTAACCACCTCCGTTGTGTTTACAAGTTCCAGCTGTCGTCCCCCTCTTTGCTGCAAGTGAGATGTTGTCTCGTTAATCTGACGTAAGATTTGTTCGGCTCGAACCACTGTGTCCACGTTTGCTGCTACTAAAACCTGCTGAACATTTACTGGCAACTGCCGTGCAATCGTCATAACCAGATCCGATTCTTCAAAAGGGTGATCCAGATCCCGAAATTTTAACAATTGTAGCGAAAAGAAATCTGAATATTTTGTCTGCTGAGTCGACTGATATTTTCTGGAATAAAGTTCCATTGTGAGATTTTGTTGTAGAGAAGCCGACCAGTACTTTTTAAGGAACGCAATCTTGAAGTCATCTATCCCTCCGAAAGTGTACTTGAAGCTCAAGAACCACGTAAGTACATTTCCCGAAAGAAATCGTTCCATCAGTCTTAAACGACGCGCGGGCGGTATATTATTATCATTAAAATAGTGATACATCTCTTTAAGATACGCCTTCGTTGTGACACCAGAATTTTCTGTGAATTTGTTAGGTTTAAATTCATTTGATCGAATTACTTGTATGACTTGAGGGTGCTGATAGCCATGTTGAGGGGTAGAAGTTCCTGCAACGTTGTTGTGAAATCCTTCTGTGTTAGTCGTTAATGGGCTGCCTGTCAGTCCGTGGCCACTTTCCGCGCTAATTGCCCCCTGGCTCGTTGTGTCAACTTCCTTATCTTTAGTGTGCTCTGTCTGAAATAACGTGTTCTGTCCTAATGAGCGCAACTCTGCCTTTACGATTCTGTCCGACTGTTCTTTCATTTTATTCTTGATTTCTTCCTCAAGTGCTTTAATGCGCGTATGATTATCACCGACGGTCTTTATGATTGTTAACCGTTCTTCTTTAGATTCGCTGCTCATCTTACGCCAATCCTTTCTGATGCTATCTTTAATCGCTCCCAGCTTTTCTTCCAACTGCTGTTTCGTGTCCTCCTGATTCGCTTCTATCTTCTCAAGCCTGTCTTCTAGACGTTGATTATTCTCATCTATCGTACTCTTTATGTTATCCTGGTCCGATTCTAGGTTTTGCCATCGCTCTGCTGATTGTATTTCTAATTTATCCATGTCCTTTATTAAGCCCGTAATGCTTTCATTTACTGCTGACAATTGTCCCTGGATAAATGTAGAATCCTCCTCCATTTTATCAAATCGCTTTTCAAGACCATCCTGTGCCGTTTTAACCTCACTGTTATTTAGCGTGCATGCTAATTCTATCTGAGCTAGTTTTGCTAATACAATTTCGTCCAAATCATTTAATTTACGGTTGAATGTGTCCTCTAATTTTTGTATCTGACCTAGCTGTTTGTCATTATTCTTACTTACACCAAGCGCGAATTGAACCATCTGATGTGTAGTGTATTCTTTCATCTCTGCAGATAATGTGGCTAACTGACTCGTATTTCTATTTTCTTGCGCGTCTAATTGTTTGTTTATATTTTCATTTACTTGCGCTTGTAATGATTCACTCTGTTCAGCTAGTTGTGTTTTTAACTCGCCTGACTGTTCGTTTAATTTAATGTCTAATTTTTCGCTTTGTTCCTCTAATTGTGATTTTATAGTGTCATTCATTTGAGTCTGGAATGGCTCATTCTGTTCAGATAATGTGATTTTATAGTGTCATTCATTTGAGCCTGGAATGACTCATTCTGTTCAGATAATTGTGATTTTATAGTGTCATTCATTTGAGCCTGGAATGACTCACTCTGTTCAGATAATTTACTGTCTAATCTTTCACTTTGTTCTCTTAATAGCTTCTGGGTTCGTGCCGTAGCACTTTCAATAATCGCCTGGATCTCGGCGACCGTCGCCATTATCACACACAAAAATATATCACTGAGAAAACAGGATGATGGCATGCAAACGTCTCCCTGACACACACATATATAATTCTTGACATACATTTACTTCATTTGACCACATTCAGTTCATTTAATCTTATTCCCTTTTACTCCCGCAAATCAATCATCACTGAATGGTTCTAACTTTACTTAACAAATTTTTAACCCCGCACATATTCAGTCATAAATTACTATCCAGATCTGATGTTAACACTGACCAATTAACAAAGTATTAATTGTCATTTATGGCTACCAGCCTCCTAACATATTCATGAGTTTGACTTTCTAAACAAATCTAATTTTATATTTAATCAATGGGCGCCCGATTTCACGTACATTACTTTACTAATTACATCAATAAACAAAATGTGAATCGTATTTTAACTCGCAAACTCGTGATTCTACTGTATATTCCATTTTCTTGGCGGTATTTCTCTTCGCCGTATTTACGTTAACAAAATATCACTTCCGGTGATCTCAAACAGTCAAAAACAGCGAAACCACATGTAGGGTAACAGCTTGTTTATGATTCGCTAGAAAAGCCCAAAACAACGGAACGCTCCACGGTATGACACCAGCTTATCTATGCTGTCTATCCCCCGTGTTCTAGCAGTTAACTAGCAACGAACTAGCCCCACTTGGCGCGCCAGCTTGTCTTTGCACCCTTCAATAAAGCATGGTTTTGTCGAGAGTCGTTTACGGGGTCGTGTTCAGTCCTGACTGCATTACGCAGCAAAGTTCGCTTAAAACAACATGCTCTAATGAATAGAAAGGTTCATGACAGAGGCTATACTAGAAATAAAATGTATAACAAGTAGAATAAGAGAAATTTAATGACTGAAAAGGTATGTGCATAATAATAATAATAAATAAAAACAAATCCTTCCTGACTTTCACCCTTCTTAATAAATAATAATAATAACACTGAGCGGTAGGATCTCGCTCGTCACAACAAGACAATGTGAATGAAGCTTCACATAAATCATAAAATCATAACATAAGCATTTGAGCGGTAAGAACTCACTCGTCAACATAAGGATACACGTCCATTATTTTCTGGTCAAGAAGTTATATAATGTGTGGTGTACTGTTCGTTAATAAGAAATTGAGTATTGATGCGAGTCCGTTTACAACTGAGACATTCATGTTGCTTACGGAGTGCATCTTTTAAATCACACTACGGCTATGGGACCCACCCTTAATTAATACTCTAAAACTACTACTGACACATGCAAGATCTAATAATATTAACAGAATGAAGTATCTCCCTGAGATCCTAGCTGGTGCCAGAGCACACGGAATAAAAAGAGCATGCCAGAAATAGGCCCAAAAAGCTCTCATCAAACTTGGGAACATAGCTTCGCGCACCCTAACTTGACACGGGTCAAGGACGCGTCAAAATAAACACACCAAACATTGAACCAACAACAACAAAATACAAGCCTAACGGCTGAAAAACTATGTTTACATTTATATGAAACGCCAGACAAACACGAATTTCGGTGGCTACCTTACAATTATGGACAGCTCCCATTTAATCAATCAATACTCATTATAACCGATCAGGTTTTGTGAATTTAAACAACATCTTAAATTGCAGTACAGGAAGCAAGCCTGTTCTTAATGACGAGACACGTTATCTGATTGAGCGCTCCCCTACTTGTATGAGTCACACTGCCACAAATACCTCTCTCAGTCTGGCAAGCTAGGTGCAGATTTCCCACTGGAAACGACAACAGATCTCGCCAATCCCCTTGGATGACGAGAAACACAAATATATACCACAAGTCCAGCCTCGCGAGGACATGAAGAGGGTTGACGTGGAGCAAGTCAGAATAATCGCCATGATATATTCTCGCTAGCACATCATAGAAATCACATTACCCACCCATAGCTTGGACTGGCTCTCATACACACACACTGGGTCGGCTCAAAACAGATCAACGATACTGCGTCCATTGACACATTAACAAAAATACACAACAAAAACTCGGGTGCAAAGTGCCATCCCGTTCAAATCTGCTGGAAAGCAACTATCAAAATAATCCTGATCCGTCATAAATTTCTACTCACAAATAATCTTTTACCCTCCAAATTCTATTTTTAATCTCAAAATTAATTCAGTTCCATTTTTATTGTAAGGCAGACCTCCTAATAATAATGCTTGACCGCGATTTACGCAAGTGAACGCGAGCATCGGCTGCGCGTTCCCGCGTAAAGTTAAACCAAATACAATCACAAAATATATAAATTACGCAACGCTCGGCTTGTCCCATATTCAATGTGTCAGTAAAACAAAAACTAATAATCTACATAACCAAGCAAGCAAACAAATATTTACAAAAGGTATCCCATAACACCGTAGCTGATTTAATAAATAAAATAAATTTATTTGGTACTCAATCCTTTAAACAGCGCCAGGAATACGTCTGCAGCCATCTCCTTTAAGATGTTTATCTGGTCATTGACATCTTCAGGCAAATGTCCTGCTGGTTCCCAGATCCATTCTCGTTCTTAGACTTCATCACGTGCTGAATTAAATAAAGTTTTGTCAGATACACACACGATATAAGTCCTACTATATTCACCTATCAAGTACTATATTCCTTGACAGTCTATTTGGTGAATTACTTCGATGAACTGGTCCTACTGATAGTGCTGGGACTATAAATAAATCACTGAAGTTACACTTATAAATTTACGACACTGTTCCATGTTCACAAACATGAAAATATGCAGAGTATGAATCTTACATCCACAGACGTACAGAAATAAGTAATGTGTGTTACGTCCTCAGACGCACAGAAATAAGTAATGAGTAATTGAACGTTACGCCCTCAGACGTACAAAATAAGTGGTCATCCTCGAAGCATCTAGGATCCTTATAAATGAAACTGACAAGGGTAGGTGTGGAAGGGAATATATTAAAAAATATTCCATGATAACTATCAGACTAGCATGCGATCGGTATCATTGAGTTCGTAGCAGTGTGGAGGTTACGATTATGCTGTAGCCGGCTTGAATCGATCGTGGAATTAATCTGTAGATAACTCCCGCGTTAATTTACCAGTGCGCGTTCCCAAGCCGAGTTCCCGCTAAGACAAGGCGTCTTGATATTATTGGCCCAGACTCTTGTATGTCTTTGCGCGCTTTTACATATATTCCAGCAGTAGGGAGTGGTTAACATGATGATGGACCAATTGCTTCGTAGCATTCGATTTCTTCCTTGGCGCCAATCTTCCTAGCAACAAGCCATAGTGTGCGTGCCCACGCCAACATTCGCGCTAAAAGTTGCACCTGTCCTGTGTCCCAAGAATATAAACGCATCCTCCTAAAATACCACAGGAGCTTAAACCATTGTGTCCTCTCGGCCACTGATTTCTCAATATATCCCAACACCGTCTGGCTCTCATATCTGTTGTCTGTAGAAATGTATCAAAAGAGGATGAATAATTATTAGAATCCTTTATACAGCCTGTGGATAAAGGGTTCACAACCCCCCTGCATGGAAAAAATCGAACATAACAAATAGTCGATTTTTATACAAATACATAACATCTGTAATCCATTTCTGCCAATCCTAGAGAAATCTCCCTCTCATCAGTCCAGTCTAGCCGCCACTGTCGTTGGAGTCACAACACTTGCTCGTGTTTACATCCAGCTTCCTCATTCATTCAGACATTCCGCAAACCAGCCTGCTTGACTGATCGCCTGAGGCTAGTATCTCCCCTTTCCAATGTCCTTATCGCTCTCGCTCGCTCTCTCGCTGTCGTCACCGTCAGAGCTCATTAGTGTCTGACCACAGCAGACTGTTCTCTACTCTCTCGTTCCACTGACGTACTCACTGACCCACGTATAGTTGGATGTGCAAAAAGGACGTCCATATATTCAATTTGCAGCATTATTTCTGCGTTCCCACGGTTCGCTAGTAAAATACAATCTTAAATTCACCGCGTTGTAGACAGACATTGTACCTGTACTCAATTCTTTCACTCTGTATGCGTTGTTACCAAGATTCCGTACAATACAGAAGGGGCCTCTCCATTTCTCCGTGCTGCCATCTTCTTCTTCTCCACCGTTCTGCTACCATCCTCTTCTTCTCCTTGCTGTCGGCTTCTTCTAGTATTGACTCGTTTTTCGTATCGCACCGGTGTTTCTCCTCCCTACCGGGCTACGTTCTCTCGTACTCCGTACTGGCAAGCTTCGTTCGTCTTCCTGGCTGGCTGGTATATTTTCTTCCTCTCCAATCTCTTCTTTAAAGGTGTCAGGATTCGACCTCCTATTAATTGCACGTTTCCAATGTCCTTGTTCGTCCCCTCCATTAGCGTGTAACTCTTCCAGGTAGCGCTGCGAATCGGCGTGCCTGTCATTCCAATCATTTCTATAATTCTGATAGTCCCCCTGGTTCTGATATCTTCTTTCACGCCACTGTCGATTATCATTATTGTTATTTTCATAACGTCTGTAGGGTCCCTCATTTCTCCTATTATTTCTCCATTGTTGGTATCCCCGCTGCTGATACCTATTGTTGCCCTGGGTCTGTCTATCATTGTTATTTTCATGACGCTGGTGTGACCTATTTTCGTCACCCTCCTGACCTCGTCTTGGTGTTGTTGACACACTTGTATTTGTGGCCTGCGACCTGGTGTGTATTTGAGCGGGTTTAACCACCTCCGTTGTGTTTACAAGTTCCAGCTGTCGTCCCCCTCTTTGCTGCAAGTGAGATGTTGTCTCGTTAATCTGACGTAAGATTTGTTCGGCTCGAACCACTGTGTCCACGTTTGCTGCTACTAAAACCTGCTGAACATTTACTGGCAACTGCCGTGCAATCGTCATAACCAGATCCGATTCTTCAAAAGGGTGATCCAGATCCCGAAATTTTAACAATTGTAGCGAAAAGAAATCTGAATATTTTGTCTGCTGAGTCGACTGATATTTTCTGGAATAAAGTTCCATTGTGAGATTTTGTTGTAGAGAAGCCGACCAGTACTTTTTAAGGAACGCAATCTTGAAGTCATCTATCCCTCCGAAAGTGTACTTGAAGCTCAAGAACCACGTAAGTACATTTCCCGAAAGAAATCGTTCCATCAGTCTTAAACGACGCGCGGGCGGTATATTATTATCATTAAAATAGTGATACATCTCTTTAAGATACGCCTTCGTTGTGACACCAGAATTTTCTGTGAATTTGTTAGGTTTAAATTCATTTGATCGAATTACTTGTATGACTTGAGGGTGCTGATAGCCATGTTGAGGGGTAGAAGTTCCTGCAACGTTGTTGTGAAATCCTTCTGTGTTAGTCGTTAATGGGCTGCCTGTCAGTCCGTGGCCACTTTCCGCGCTAATTGCCCCCTGGCTCGTTGTGTCAACTTCCTTATCTTTAGTGTGCTCTGTCTGAAATAACGTGTTCTGTCCTAATGAGCGCAACTCTGCCTTTACGATTCTGTCCGACTGTTCTTTCATTTTATTCTTGATTTCTTCCTCAAGTGCTTTAATGCGCGTATGATTATCACCGACGGTCTTTATGATTGTTAACCGTTCTTCTTTAGATTCGCTGCTCATCTTACGCCAATCCTTTCTGATGCTATCTTTAATCGCTCCCAGCTTTTCTTCCAACTGCTGTTTCGTGTCCTCCTGATTCGCTTCTATCTTCTCAAGCCTGTCTTCTAGACGTTGATTATTCTCATCTATCGTACTCTTTATGTTATCCTGGTCCGATTCTAGGTTTTGCCATCGCTCTGCTGATTGTATTTCTAATTTATCCATGTCCTTTATTAAGCCCGTAATGCTTTCATTTACTGCTGACAATTGTCCCTGGATAAATGTAGAATCCTCCTCCATTTTATCAAATCGCTTTTCAAGACCATCCTGTGCCGTTTTAACCTCACTGTTATTTAGCGTGCATGCTAATTCTATCTGAGCTAGTTTTGCTAATACAATTTCGTCCAAATCATTTAATTTACGGTTGAATGTGTCCTCTAATTTTTGTATCTGACCTAGCTGTTTGTCATTATTCTTACTTACACCAAGCGCGAATTGAACCATCTGATGTGTAGTGTATTCTTTCATCTCTGCAGATAATGTGGCTAACTGACTCGTATTTCTATTTTCTTGCGCGTCTAATTGTTTGTTTATATTTTCATTTACTTGCGCTTGTAATGATTCACTCTGTTCAGCTAGTTGTGTTTTTAACTCGCCTGACTGTTCGTTTAATTTAATGTCTAATTTTTCGCTTTGTTCCTCTAATTGTGATTTTATAGTGTCATTCATTTGAGTCTGGAATGGCTCATTCTGTTCAGATAATTGTGATTTTATAGTGTCATTCATTTGAGCCTGGAATGACTCATTCTGTTCAGATAATTGTGATTTTATAGTGTCATTCATTTGAGCCTGGAATGACTCACTCTGTTCAGATAATTTACTGTCTAATCTTTCACTTTGTTCTCTTAATAGCTTCTGGGTTCGTGCCGTAGCACTTTCAATAATCGCCTGGATCTCGGCGACCGTCGCCATTATCACACACAAAAATATATCACTGAGAAAACAGGATGATGGCATGCAAACGTCTCCCTGACACACACATATATAATTCTTGACATACATTTACTTCATTTGACCACATTCAGTTCATTTAATCTTATTCCCTTTTACTCCCGCAAATCAATCATCACTGAATGGTTCTAACTTTACTTAACAAATTTTTAACCCCGCACATATTCAGTCATAAATTACTATCCAGATCTGATGTTAACACTGACCAATTAACAAAGTATTAATTGTCATTTATGGCTACCAGCCTCCTAACATATTCATGAGTTTGACTTTCTAAACAAATCTAATTTTATATTTAATCAATGGGCGCCCGATTTCACGTACATTACTTTACTAATTACATCAATAAACAAAATGTGAATCGTATTTTAACTTGCAAACTCGTGATTCTACTGTATATTCCATTTTCTTGGCGGTATTTCTCTTCGCCGTATTTACGTTAACAAAATATCACTTCCGGTGATCTCAAACAGTCAAAAACAGCGAAACCACATGTAGGGTAACAGCTTGTTTATGATTCGCTAGAAAAGCCCAAAACAACGGAACGCTCCACGGTATGACACCAGCTTATCTATGCTGTCTATCCCCCGTGTTCTAGCAGTTAACTAGCAACGAACTAGCCCCACTTGGCGCGCCAGCTTGTCTTTGCACCCTTCAATAAAGCATGGTTTTGTCGAGAGTCGTCTACGGGGTCGTTTTCAGTCCTGACTGCGTTACGCAGCAAAGTTCGCTTAAAACAACATGCTCTAATGAATAGAAAGGTTCATGACAGAGGCTATACTAGAAATAAAATGTATAACAAGTAGAATAAGAGAAATTTAATGACTGAAAAGGTATGTGCATAATAATAATAATAAATAAAAACAAATCCTTCCTGACTTTCACCCTTCTTAATAAATAATAATAATAACACTGAGCGGTAGGATCTCGCTCGTCACAACAAGACAAAGTGAATGAAGCTTCACATAAATGATAAAATCATAACATAAGCATTTGAGCGGTAAGAACTCACTCGTCAACATAAGGATACACGTCCATTATTTTCTGGTCAAGAAGTTATATAATGTGTGGTGTACTGTTCGTTAATAAGAAATTGAGTATTGATGCGAGTCCGTTTACAACTGAGACATTCATGTTGCTTACGGAGTGCATCTTTTAAATCACACTACGGCTATGGAACCCACCCTTAATTAATACTCTAAAACTACTACTGACACATGCAAGATCTAATAATATTAACAGAATGAAGAATCTCCCTGAGATCCTAGCTGGTGCCAGAGCACACGGAATAAAAAGAGCATGCCAGAAATAGGCCCAAAAAGCTCTCATCAAACTTGGGAACATAGCTTCGCGCACCCTAACTTGACACGGGTCAAGGACGCGTCAAAATAAACACACCAAACATTGAACCAACAACAACAAAATACAAGCCTAACGGCTGAAAAACTATGTTTACATTTATATGAAACGCCAGACAAACACGAATTTCGGTGGCTACCTTACAATTATGGACAGCTCCCATTTAATCAATCAATACTCATTATAACCGATCAGGTTTTGTGAATTTAAACAACATCTTAAATTGCAGTACAGGAAGCAAGCCTGTTCTTAATGACGAGACACGTTATCTGATTGAGCGCTCCCCTACTTGTATGAGTCACACTGCCACAAATACCTCTCTCAGTCTGGCAAGCTAGGTGCAGATTTCCCACTGGAAACGACAACAGATCTCGCCAATCCCCTTGGATGACGAGAAACACAAATATATACCACAAGTCCAGCCTCGCGAGGACATGAAGAGGGTTGACGTGGAGCAAGTCAGAATAATCGCCATGATATATTCTCGCTAGCACATCATAGAAATCACATTACCCACCCATAGCTTGGACTGACACTCATACACACACACTGGGTCGGCTCAAAACAGATCAACGATACTGCGTCCATTGACACATTAACAAAAATACACAACAAAAACTCGGGTGCAAAGTGCCATCCCGTTCAAATCTGCTGGAAAGCAACAATCAAAATAATCCTGATCCGTCATAAATTTCTACTCACAAATAATCTTTTACCCTCCAAATTCTATTTTTAATCTCAAAATTAATTCAGTTCCATTTTTATTGTAAGGCAGACCTCCGAATAATAATGCTTGACCGCGATTTACTCAAGCGAACGCGAGCATCGGCTGCGCGTCCCCGCGTAAAGTTAAACCAAATACAATCACAAAATATATAAATTACGCAACGTTCGGCTAGTCCCATATTTAATGTGTCAGTAAAACAAAAACTAATAATCTACATAACCAAGCAAGCAAACAAATATTTACAAAAGGTATCCCATAACACCGTAGCTGATTTAATAAATAAAATAAATTTATTTGGTACTCAATCCTTTAAACAGCGCCAGGAATACGTCTGCAGCCATCTCCTTTAAGATGTTTATCTGGTCATTGACATCTTCAGGCAAATGTCCTGCTGGTTCCCAGATCCATTCTCGTTCTTAGACGTCATCACGTGCTGAATTAAATAAAGTTTTGTCAGATACACACACGATATAATTCCTACTATACTCACCTATCAAGTACTATATTCCTTGACAGTCTATTTGGTGAATTACTTCGATGAACTGGTCCTACTGATAGTGCTGGGACTATAAATAAATTTCTGAAGTTACACTTATAAATTTACGACACTGTTCCATGTTCACAAACATGAAAATATGCAGAGTATGAAACTTACGTCCACAGACGTACAGAAATAAGTAATGTGTGTTACGTCCTCAGACGCACAGAAATAAGTAATGAGTAATTGAACGTTACGCCCTCAGACGTACAAAATAAGTGGTCATCCACGAAGCACCTTGGATCCTTATAAATGAAACTGACAAGGGTAGGTGTGGAAGGGGATATATTAAAAAATATTCCATGATAACTATCAGACTAGCATGCGATCGGTATCATTGAGTTCGTAGCAGTGTGGAGGTTACGATTATGCTGTAGCTGGCTTGAATCGATCGTGGAATTGATCTGTAGATAACTCCCGCGTTAATTTACCAGTGCGCGTTCCCAAGCCGAGTTCCCGCTAAGACAAGGCGTCTTGATATTATTGGCCCAGACTCTTGTATGTCTTTGCGCGCTTTTACATATATTCCAGCAGTAGGGAGTGGTTAACATGACGATAGACCAATTGCTTCGTAGCATTCGATTTCTTCCTTGGCGCCAATCTCCCTAGCAACAAGCCATAGTGTGCGTGCCCACGCCAACATTCGCGCTAAAAGTTGCACCTGTCCTGTGTCCCAAGAATATAAACGCATCCTCCTAAAATACCACAGGAGCTTAAACCATTGTGTCCTCTCGGCCACTGATTTCTCAATATATCCCAACACCGTCTGGCTCTCATATCTGTTGTCTGTAGAAATGTATCAAAAGGTGATGAATAATTATTAGAATCCTTTATACAGCCTGTGGATAAAGGGTTCAACATACACTAATGCAGACAAATTACAATTCCAAACACACACACTACTACAGACACCACAATAACACAGGCCATCACGATTTCCAAGCAACAACAGGAACAAATTGTTGGCCTGACGGGGTAATAGCCAAATTACGCACTCTGATAGCTACTGTCTTAAACAAAGATTGGAAATTTTATATTACCGGTAATAAAAATTATTTTTAGAGTATAGCCTCCTTAAAACGTAGCAGAGTGTGCGATCTTATTCTCTTATTCTTAGTGTTATTCTTATTCTTTTCCTTTTCCTTATTCTTTTTCTTTTCCTTTTTTTCTTTGTTTTCTTTTTCCTTCTTTTCCTTTTCCTTTTAGGTAGATTTCATTAGAAAGCTAACTATTGCAATGGGTACCATGTTTCGACTTCCGGAAAATTTCGACATATCTTCGCGTTTCACATCCCCCAGACCCCAAAACCACCGTCAGTTCAAAAGTTTATATATAATTTATGTATATATGTATCTATCTATCTATATATATATATATCAGTTTCTTGTGGACACGATAACTGCCGTAATTTTGCACCAATCACTTTGAATTTTTTACATAACATGTATCCCTATAAAATCTCGGTCGAGTTCGTTAATGGGCAAAATCGGTCGAAGGGGGTGAAAATGGGGGGCTTTTTTCGAAAAAGTGAAATTTCGCTATAACTCTCTTAATACGTGAAATATCGAATCCATTCAAAGTTCATAATATGTGTCGGATAAGTGCCAAAAATTTATGTCAAATAAGTTTTTTGATAGCACCAACCATTGACCAAAGGGGTGGAAAAAAGTGGGTTTTTCGGGAAACATTAATCATATCTCTGTTAATAGGCACAATATCAAAACCGTACAAAATGGACAACATTCCTCCAATAATTACCTAAAACTTTGGCTGAAAGAATTTTCGATATGACTCACCATTACGCCACTGAGTGAGCAAAATGATTTAAATTATAAGAAAATTCCAAGTGCCAAGAGTGGTTGCCATGACAACTTTACTTTTAATTGATACGGGTTGAGCCATCAGCAGTTGCTATGACAACGCCACTGCACGAGATCACATTCTGTTTTCATATGTCTGTGGGAAGCGACTTCGGTATCGGAACTGGTAGCATGCTGAACTTCTATGCCCAAGGTCGCGGGTTCAAACCCGGCTGAAGTCGTCGGATTTACTAAGAGCGCCAAAAAACCCTGAGTATGCTTTCCTTCGGAGGGGAAGTTCCAACGTTCGTTGCGAGTTGATGGTTCCGGTGGCATCTAGTAGCCAAGTTCACAGCTAGGTGTCGTTGATGGTAGTATTTTAAATTATGTAGCCTATTTTAGGTAGATTTCATCAGAAAGCTAACTATTGCAATGGATGCCATGTTTCGACTTCCGGAAAATTTCGACATATCTTCGCGTTTCACATCCCCCAGACCCCAAACCACCGTCAGTTCAAAAGTTTATATATATGTGTGTGTATATATATGCATATATATCAGTTTCTTGTGGACACGATAACTGCCGTAATTTTGCACCAATCACTTTAATGTTTTACATAATATGTAACCCCTTAAAAAATCGGTCGAGTTCGTTAATGGGCAAAATCGGTTAAAGGGGGTGAAAATGGGGGGGGGGCTTTTTTTTCGAAAAAGTGAAATGTCGCTATAACTCTCTTAATACGTGAAATATCGAATCAATTCAAAGTTCATAATATTTGTCGGATAAGTGCCAAAAATTTATGTCAAATAGGTTTTTTGATAGCACCAACCATTGTCCAAAGGGGTGGAAAAAAGTGTTTCCTTTTCGGGAAACATTAATCATACCTCTCTTAATAGGCACAATATCAAACCCGTACATAATGGAAAATATTCCCCTAATAATTACCTAAAACTTTGTCTTAAAGAATTTTTGATCTGACCTACCATTACGCCAAGGGATGAGAAAAATGATTTCGGAATTAAAGAACATGCCAAGTGCCATCAGAGGTTACCGTGACAACGCTTCTAAATTGATGAGGGATGAACTATCAGAGGTTGCCAAGACAACGCCATTGCACGAGATCACATTCATTTTTCCATCTGACTGTGGGAAGCGGCTAACTGGTAGCATGCTGAACTTATATGCCCAAGGTCGCTGGTTCAAAGCCGGCCAAAGTCGTCGGATTTTCTAAGAGCGCTAAAAAACCCTCAGCATGCTTTCCTTTGGAGGAGAAGTTCCAACGTTCGTTGCAAGTTGCTGGTTGCGGTGGCATCTAGTAGCCAAGTTCACAGCTAGGTGTCGTTCACGTTAGGATATGGTACAAAATTAGGAACTACTACTTAAAATTGACCGTCTGCAGACCTTACCTGAATTACAGACTAAAACAGTCATCACAATTAACACCGTTTATCAGATTCTACACACCCGGGGTTACATGACCACGTTGTCGCAGCCCCTAAACTGAGGAACCAACAAAAATCTCTGCGGGAGATAAAATCTTGCGAGAAGAAGTAACAGACTGTCAGATAGTTACACATCAGTTCCAAACCTTGCATAATGACAGTGTGATCACAAGTATAACAAGATGTTCAGTAAAGAACATATAGCCTACTTTCTCCTAAATGTATGAGTATAGTTATAACTCGTTGTTATTATCAAAGAGTATAATAGAACTATTCTTTGTTGAAGACCTTAGAAACGATTTACCTCTACCAAACGCCACAACCTAGATAAAAACTGCTACCATCATTGAAGAAAGAAAGAAAGAAAGAAAGAAAGATAAGAAGTATATCAAGAATGTTATGGATCTGGAGACATAATCGACCGGACTGGCTGCGTGGCTCAGCGGTAACGTTCTCGCTTGCTGGGCCCTAGGTTGCAGGTTCGTATCCTGGCGCAGTCAGCTGGCATTTGAGGGTGCACAAATGCGAGGGAGCCGTGTCAGTACATTTACTGGCACGTTAAAGATCCCCTTCGGGCCAAAATTCCGGCACCCCGGTGTCTCTAAAAGCAGCAGTAGTTAAAAGGGATGTAAAACCAATAACATTATTATTATTATTACGACCTGCCGTGGGCAACATCCAACTTTGAGTTGAGGCATGTCTTTACACGTCTGGTTGTGCATGGCTTTCATAACCCTAATTGAATTAACAAATCTTTCCATGACCCTACAGAGACGTGTGCATACAAACTATGTGGATATTTTCGATAATACACACATCAAAAAAAGTTTTGCATCACCTCGG
The DNA here is from genome assembly GCA_946902985.2 of Meconema thalassinum. Classification (NCBI taxonomy): domain Eukaryota; kingdom Metazoa; phylum Arthropoda; class Insecta; order Orthoptera; family Tettigoniidae; genus Meconema; species Meconema thalassinum. Next base: position 592,331,241 of record OX336390.1, read on the forward strand.
TTCCCAGATCTCCGGCATATAGACGTTGACTGTGTATATTGTATCCAAGATACAGTCCCTTTGACTGTTCATAGATGTCACTAAAACTGCTCAATGATGTAAACAACCATGCATGAGCAGGGCCTATTAGACGGAGGGGGTACGACAGCCGATCAGTTCCAGTCATTCCACCAGGACGAAGGTACGCTGCTCATGTTGTCTGTAGTTCTACCATGCCTAGAAGGTCAATACCGCAGTTCGATCGCGTCCGCATTGTTACTTTGTGTCAAGAAGGGCTCTCAACAAGGGAAGTTTCCAGGCGTCTCAGAGTGAACCAAAGCGATGTTGTTCGGACATGGAGGAGGTACAGAGATACAGGAACTGTCGATGACAGGCCTCGCTCAGGCCGCCCAAGGGCTACTACTGTAGTGGATGACCGCTACTTACGGATTGCCGCTCGGAGGAACCCTGACAGCAATGCCACCATGTTGAATAATGCGTTTCGTTCAGCCACAGGACGTCGTGTTTCAACTCAAACTGTGCGCAATAGGCTGCATGATGCGCAACTTCACTCCCGACGTCCATGGCGAGGTCCAGCTTTGCAACCCCGACACCATGCAGCGCGGTACAGATGGGCCCAACAACATGCTGAATGGACCCCACGGAATTGGCATCACGTTCTCTTCACCGATGAGTGTCGCATATGCCTTCAACCAGACAATCGTCGGAGACGTGTTTGGAGGCACCCTGGTCAGGCTGAACGTCTTAGACACACTGTCCAGCGAGTGCAGCAAGGTGGTAGTTCCCTGATGTTTTGGGGTGGCATTATGTGGGGCCGACGTACGCCACTGGTGGTCATGGAAGGCTCCGAAACGGCTTTACGATACCTGAATGACATCCTCCGACCCATAGTGCAACCATATCGGCAAAATATTGGAGAGGCATTTGTCTTCATGGACGACAATTCTCGACCTCATCGTGCACATCTTGTGAATGCGTTCCTTCAAGATAACGACATCGCTCGACTACAGTGGCCAGCATGTTCGCCAGACATGAACCCTATCGAACATGCCTGGGATATGTTGAAAAGGGCTGTTTATGGACGTCTTGACCCACCAACCACTCTGAGAGATTTACGCCGAATTGTCGTTGAGGAGTGGGACAATTTGGACCAACAGTGTCTTGATGAACTTGTGGATAGTATGCCACGACGAATACAGGCATGCATCAATGCAAGAGGACGTGCTACTGGGTATTAGAGGTAGTGGTGTGTACTGCAATCTGGACCACAAATGCTGAAAGTCTAGTTGTATGATGGTACAACATGCAATGTGTGGGTCTCATGAGCAATAAAACGAGCTGAAATGTTGTTTGTGTTGATCTCTATTCCCTTTGTATTTAAAGGTTCCGGAACTCTTGGAACCGAGGTGATGCAAAACTTTTTTTGATGTGTGTATAATCCTAACAGAGCGAGTGCATTCTAGCGGCCAGAAGAAGAAACTTTTCAATAAAATCTGGAAGTTCCCTTTTTGGCAGCTAGATGTCTCGAGTAAATCTGCTGGCGAATTATGTTTTAATTAAATATATATTTTACACCATAATGTGCACAATATAACGCTTAATAACGTTTTCAAGTAACGCAAAATAGGCTGTTACAAACCCTTTAAAATAAAAAGTTAAAATGTATCGTAGTATCATCTTGTCATTCTTCAAATTCGATGCGCATAGAATGATAATGGTATAGTAATCAATGGAGCCCCACGTAGACTAGTCGGGACATCTAGTGGTGAAATATCGAACAATATAATCCTAACAGAGCGAGTGCATTCTAGCGGCCAGAAGAAGAAACTTTTCAATAAAATCTGGAAGTTACCTTTTTGGCAGCTAGATGTCTCGAGTAAATCTGCTGGCGAATTATGTTTTAATTAAATATATATTTTACACCATAATGTGCACAATATAACGCTTAATTTCAAAACATCTGAGTCATTACAAAACAATAAACATATAACATTTCAAGCAAAAAACCTAGCTCTGATCGGGTTTGAACCATAGGCATTTGAGCGATAGGCTAATGCTCTACCACTGAGCTAATTGTGTCAACGAATATCGGTCTATTTAAAATGACTTACATAGAACTTGTTAGCAAATAATGATTTATACTAAACGATTTCATCACTGGAGTATATTATTTATATATAAAGCATTTCATACAAAGTTTATTTATTTTTTATCAGTACGCTATATTGCATGCAATACTCAAATTAGTGAAATATAAGTCAGGCACAAGATATCCGCTGCCATCTTGTCTTATTACTGAATCAGTTCAGCTTTTTAAAATCACGTCTGCACTATAGTATTACAAAATAAACTTTTAATTTCGAACGTGCCTCTTCCTTTAGAACTGTTAAAACGATTCTCGGCTCGATAATCGGAACTGGTGGGTCCCATGATATGGATTATAAAGTTTGCATAATTCGCACGGCCGCCATCCTGAAATGGTATGGCGGACGACCTTGTAGTTTGGTCACAAGACGCATCCTATACGAAGGTATGTTGTTACCAAATTTGGTAGAGATCGGATGATTTAGTTAGTCGTTATTTGATTTTACGTTTTGAACGTTTGAGTGGCCGCCATTCAGTTTTAGTAAAGATGGCGGCGATATAAAACATGACACTGAGGTGTCCTTTGCTAGTGCTACCTTTGTACCAAATTTCGTTCAATTCGCATTCACCGTGTTCGAATTGATAGGGGGGGACAGACATTCAGAGTACACACACTCACACACACACAGACACACACACACACACACACACACACACACACAGACTCACACACACACATACACACACACAGACAGACACACTTTTTTCGCCCTGTGTTGATCTCATGTCTACTTTCATTTTTTGCAAAAATCGAAAGTAGGCTAAAAATGAACCCCGAATGACAAGAAGGTTACCATCCCCATAAGACAATAAAATGATAAAAATATGCATACAAAAACGAAAAAAAGTTGATTTTTAACCTCCAAATGTAAAATACTTTCTTGCAATCAATGAGGTCTGATCCTCCTACGAAGACCTGCATATTTTGCCTATTATAGCCAATCCCCTAGTTTGCCCGGTGAAATCTACCTCCGCCTTCCGGCGTGCCGAGAGGATTTTTTTTCTTTTTTTTTGTTTTCTTTTTCTTCCTTTTCCTTTTTCTTTTTTCTTTGTTTTCTTTTTCTTTCTTTTCCTATTCCTTTTTCTTTCTTTTCCTTTTCCTTTCTTTTCCTTTTCCTTTGTTTTCTGTATCTCTAACTTTAACTTTAACTTTAACTTTAACTTTAACTTTAACTTTAACTTTAACTTTAACTTTATCTTGTACTTTAACTTTAACTTTAACTTTAACTTTATCTTTAACTTTATCTTTATCTTTAGCTTTATCTTAACTTTTTCTTTTCTTTTTCTTTTTCTTTTTTTTCTTTTTCCTTTTCTTTATCTTTTTCTTTTTCTTTTGCTTTTTCTTCTTCTTCTTCTTCTTCTTCTTATTATTATTATCCTTATCCTTATCCTTATTCTAGGGGCAGATGATCTCGTAGTTCCGCCCCTTAAAACAACAATAACTAACTTTCCTATTCTTATTCTTATCCTTAGAGTGTCTTAATGACTATACCCCTCATATCACTCTTTTCATTTTTCCCACGAACGCGTAAGAACCGTTGCCTTCGAGATATACAAGGCCGGGAAATGTGCGTTAGATTTTAAGCAAAAAAACTTTTATTTTCCGGAAGGAAGTTTTACCGGCAGATATCGCGGCTTCTCCATCTGCATGTGGCGGTAGAGGAATGATCCCTCGCAGAGTCCGTGGGTGTAGCCGAGCTTGGAGGATAAGCGATTTTAAAAAGACGTCTATTATATGCATATTCATGGTTTAATTATTTTACCTTCCTCCGTTATCCGGAAACCTACCTTTATCGGAAAAGTTTGCGAGACATGTTCGATTCCATTGAAGGCAGATTTTACTGTAACAACAATAATAATAATAATATTTTTTTTTTTTTGTGTAGCCTCCTGAGAGGCCGGGTGCAGGTCTTTCTAGTCTTTCGCCCGTGGGCGACCTGCGCGTCGGGGATGAGAGATGGAATGGATGAAGATGAATGAAACTGGGCAAGGATGTGGAAGGAAGCGGCCGTCGCATGTCAGAAGGTACTGCCCCAGCATTTGCTTGGTGTTGAAAATGGGAAACCACGGAAAACCATTTCAAGGACAGCCGACGGTGGGGCTCGAACCCACGCTTTAGCCAGCGTAGCCACTACTGTCGGTAATAATAATAATAATAATAATAATAATGCATATGAAGAGACCTAGTACATAACTCTATCAAAAGACCAATACGATAACAGATGAAATTAGGAACCGCAGAGCCAATTTTTACACTCACATCCACAGGATGGCCACCTCCAGATTGCCAAAGAAACTACTCGATATCATAACACAGAGCAAATGCGGCACAGAATGGCTTAAAGAGGCACTGAGAGACTTACAAGTAATCAGCATAGAAAATTTCAAAGACCAAACTGAGTGCCAGACGAACATCGCGAATGTTAAGTTTGAACCAACCTGGGGAAAATTGGACAGATGAGAGGACGAGAGAGCATTCCACGAGAATGAAGAGATTTAGGGAGGAGCGGAGGAGACACACCTCCAAATGACAACATGTTATCAAATTTAATCGCTCTCCTGTAGGGGAATTTTCGCTTAAATAAATAATAAATAAAATAATACTGAATCTGGTCGCCCAAACGACTGTCAAATGTGTAAACAACCTTAACCAGATGATGTCTATCGAGGATTTCATTCCAATAAGATCTTACTCTCAAGCAAGAAGCGTCATGTGCTTGTTCTCATGCAGAGCAAGACGTCTGAACGCGTGAAGAAGAACACACTTGCTGTCGGTCCCACAACGCTTCTGGAATACACTTTTCCTCCCCCCTACTGCATTATTCAGTCTGAATGGGTAACATTTACTAGAAGCAAAGAGTAGAGTAGGTAGGAAGGCAGATATTTTCAACCCTGGTATTGATTTCAGGTATCACTGGTGAGAATCTTGCTCTGTAAATCTCCGGCGCGCCAGCCTGGTCGCACATAATATTCCACGCTTTCCTCCCCCCCCCCCCCCCTCTTCAGGCAATTCTCGTCACCCCTTTTGTGTGGTTCGTGAAATATTCGTGAGATGTCACTGAGCCGGGGCAAGTTACTATTTAATCGAACACGGGGTTGACAGACAGTATGTTGAGGGGTTTTATATGGCGGATACACACTCTGTTGTCATTCAAAGTATGTAGCTCGCTTACCCCTTTTCAGCCATACCAGACCAGAAATGGGGATTGCTAACGAAACCTCTCCCTTTTCTGAATAATTCACCCATCATTGTACGTACAGTCTGGAATATGTTCGCAATGACTGCTTTTGTGATGGTATGGTGTGTCTAGCGGTTAATTTCGAGCAAGTACCTTCCCTTCATTCTATAATTTTATTTTAGTATACAACTGAATGGAGCAGGAGGTAGAGAGTGTCATCATTCTTTTTGGACACGATAAAATAAATGACATTTCCGTTTTCAAAGAGGTCGGGGATGAATATATATTTAGTGGGTGGATTTCACGACCGGATGCCTTTGCTAACGCTAACCTCATAAGAGGAGTCAATGAGAGATGAAATGACTGAAGGATATGAAACTGTGCAATGAAATGGAAGGAAGTGGTCGTGGCTTATCGAAGGTGCCGTCCCGGTATTTGCCTGGAGTTGAAAATGGGAAGCCACGGAAAAAAAATTCACGACTGCCGACGATGGGGGTCAAGCCCACCGAGTCCGCAGATAGTTAGCACCGTTGCGTGTTAGCGAGCGCTGCTACTACTGTCGGTTCTCTTTGGATACCATATATTAGAAAAACTCTTGATGACTATTCAGTCGGTCAACACGTATTCATGCCCATTTACGTTAGGCGGTAAATATAAGACACTACTTGAAAAAATTACAAGATATAAATTATTGTATGTATGTCTACCCCTTATTATTCCCGTTTTCCAACGGGGTCGGGGATGAGATGCGATGAAAGTCTTTGTGGTGGTTGTTTTTTACGGTCAGATGCCCTTCCTGACGCCAACCTCATGAGAAGAGTTAATGGTAGTTGGAATAAATGATGGTGAATGAAACTGGGCAAGAATGTGGAAGGAAGTGGCCGTGGCCTGTCAGAAGGTACGTCCCAGCATTTACCTGGAGGTGAAAAAGGGGAAACCACGGAAAAACATTTCAAGAACGGCCGACGGAGGGGGGTCTCGAACCACGTCTACCAAACTTGGCCCCGTGGCCTAGCTCTGCGCGTTCGCGAGCTTAGCGACCGCTGTCGGTTCAAGTTATGAATTATTATTTGTACAGATCTTACCATGGAGAGAAGGATTTTCAAAGATGGCATGTTTTGATCGCTAAGCGATCATCATCAGATTTGTGTTAATCAGATTAATCGTATCTACAAGCCACAACTAGCATTACCAAGCACAACTAAAAACACACAATGTCACATTGCCCAAGCCGACGGTGGGGCTCGAACCCACGAACTTGGGCACTGCAGGCGATAACGATACCGCTGTATGACGCAGCCAATCATACATCCTAGATTCATGTTAACAAAATAAGAATAATTTCGTAAAAATCTAATTTATTTGTTGTTATTCTAGTAATCTCAGGCAGACAATTCTTTCCGACTATCTGCTTGCATGTAAGTTGCATTGAATAGTGGATTTCGTCCTTCTACCATCCAGAGATGCGTACCCTAGTGTTTCTATAATTCTAGTTACACTGCTTCCATGATTAAAATCTTCGAGCACGAACCTAGCAGCTTTCCTGTGTACCATTGATGAGTCCTACCTGATATGGGTCCCAAACTGCTGAGCCGTATTCCAAGATTGGTCTCACCAGGGTCAAATATTCTAATACTTTTGCTGTGGAACTACTGCCTTTTAATACTCTCTCACTACACATGTGTACGCTTTGGACACGACACAATCAACATGAGTACTCCATTTCATTCCATTCATTTCATGGATGCCCAAGTATTTGCACGAATCTTCTTCTTCAAGTATTTCCGAGCCGATATTATATTGAAAATCATGCCTTAGCCCTCTCACTATGTATCATATCAACATTTTTCTGTCGAGATTGAAGGGAAAACCTCACTCAGAATGACCCCTTCGACGTCTGAACTTCCAGCTCCCCCTTACGTTTGTAGTGCGTGAATTCACGGCCACGGACGGCTATGCTGTGAGGTTATTTGCTTGAATCATTTTATCTACAACCTTCTGAAAGTCCTTTGTATCAGGTTACTAAACTCCAGTATCTAACTTCCGATCAATGTACTGTATATCTAGAGAGATTATGTTTGCTCCTCATTCCCACGAAACACAACAAAGAGCTTCCCATAATTTATGTTTTGTGGTAGCGGCAGGGATAGTACATAAAGTTGCTTGGAGCAACCTCAACACAACTTCTCAAAACTTGGCGTGGCCTCCTTACATCCACCCGCAGAGCTCTCCACAGAAAGAAATTAAACGTTACCATGGCAAGCATAGCCCCTCGAGGCTATTATAGGCTAAAGTGAGTTGGAGGGTTGCAAAGCACAAAGGAAAAGAAAACAAATGTAAAGTGAAACAAAACAATTTCCCTATTTTCATGTTAAAGAGATGAAATATACAGTACAAAAGGAATGGAAAATCAATAAATTTAATCTGTAATAAATTATCTTATTGTCGGCGTGTTTGAAAATCCCATAATATACATGGTGAGGACATGTATTGTCCGTCTCCAGATTAAAACGCATTGAATGACGTGAAAAGCGTAAAGTGAAGGTTGCGTGGATTAGCGAAAAATTACTTATATTAGGCTATTCACACATGTCTAGCAGACTTGTTGTTGCTTATTTTAGGGGTTGCGACATCGAGGTCATGCCGCGTGTATTTTTTGGTGTGTGTGAGAAATATGTGTGATGGCTGTACAATTGTGTGTATTTGTAAATTGGGGATAGGATTGGGAAGAAGGTGGCCGTGGTTTTAAGTTACGAACCATCATTGTCGGTTTCGGTGGCGTAGTCGGTAGCATGCTGAGCTTCTATGCCTAAGATCGCGGGTTCAAACCCGGCCGAAGTCATCGTATTTTTTAAGGATGTTAAAATCCTTCAGTATGCCTTCCTTCGGAGGGAAAGTAAATCCAGCTGTCCCATGTCATAAATTCATGGCATGTAAAAGAACCTTCCACTAATTAAACTTGTCTGAAGCTAAATTTGCTGGTTAGATTTCGTTGAAACGCTCTATAAAGTTCTAACGTTCACCACTTGGTATCAGTGACATCTGGTAGCGAAGGTAGAAACTACTTGAAAATGAACAGAACTTGTAGTTCACCCTATGGGTGTCCGCATTGAAGCAGCTACAGCCTCTGGCGAGCCGAACATGTCCTCGGACACTCCCGGCACTAAAAGTCATACGCTAAATAAATAAACAATAATTATCGTGTTGGAAGCCAGTGATGCCTTAGTAATCGAAATGTAATGTTATTTTTCAGTTGGTCAACACCATTGTACACAATTGTAAAGGGTGGTTCCCTAATCCTAAAAAAATACATTATTAATCTCATTGTTTTTCAGGATTAGGGAACCACCCTTTACAATCAGGCAAAATCGTCGTGAACATGGAGGCACTCATCCCACCGACGCACCAAGTTGAAGATCCCCGTATGGTAAAACACTCTGTGCTGCTGTGTGAAGAAGTCCTTAACGGTCTGCTGTACATCCTCGTCCGACAGGAATCGTCGACCCTTCAAGGCCTTCTTTAGGGGAGCGAATGCGTGATAATTGCGTGGGGAGAGATCATGACTATAGGGTGGCTGCTCGAGTGCCTCCTGCTAGAGTTGGTGTACCTTTGAGGGATGGGGACGTGTGTGTTATCATGAAGCAGCAGCACCCCTTATCACAATTTTCCCGGAGGTTTCGCCTTAATTGCACGCCGGCTGGCGTCTTGTGTCGAAACGAGCACGAAACTTGGCGCACCATTCCACAATGGTGGATTCGACGGACATGCTGCCCCATACACATTCGTCATTCTCCGATGGATGTCCACCGGTGTTTGTCCTTCGGCAGCCAGGAAAACAATAACAGCTCGTTGGTCCTGTTAGGACGTATTTGGTAATAACGTCGCCATAGTTCCCGTTGCCGCATTTAACACACGCACCTCGACAAGACACGACTGCCACACTAATCCCTAGCCTACGTGTCCGTGCTTATATACCTCCACTGGCTGAACCGTGTACGCGTGCCCGCGATCTGCGCCAGTCAAAGCTGCCTTAGTTTGCCGTGTTTATCGGGGTGCACATAGTTAATGACCCCGTGCATAGTACAAATTCATTTGGCAATAATTGTTGCATTATTTTATGAGTAGGTTACGGTACTAAATATTTTTATAACTAAATCACTAGTTCCGGGGTGGTTTTGCATGAAATCATTTTATCGGAGGCCAATCAGCACAACTTGCCCGGCAACAGCACAAGTAACACGTGTTCATGAGGGAAAGGGCTGCGCATGTTGTTGACGTGTTTCCTCCCTCTCCGTGAAACTTGTCTTCACTTATGACCTGTGTGTGACCTTCGTCTTGATATCATCTGGCTACATGTCTATTACGTGTTATCTTGTTTACGTTTCTCAGATTTGTTGGTGTTAACACACAAAACTACTTTGACACTTCTCTTCCTCTCATGATAGCCAAAGGTAACTGCTGATTCATCCCTTAGCGGCATTTCCTATTTTCCGGGCATACATACAGCAGTTAACTTGCAATTACGGTAATGTTGCCAATTGTGATGTATTTTTCAAACGTTTTACTCCCAAACCATCCTCCATTTTGCACGACCTTCCTGACCTGAGGAATCGTACAGGGTGGCGCACGATATAATCCCCCATTTGTTTCTACTGTTTCATTTGAGGGGCTTGGATATCGCTATTCAGCCCCTTGTACTTGGTTGTGCGTGGAATGTTTTTCTGATAACAAGGCTGCGGGGTTTTAGTACGTAAAACGTGCTATCAGATTAGTATCGCACGGAGTTGACATGACGCACGTTCTATAAACTGCCAGCCCGTCCACAACAGACAACGAACCATGCGATCTGTCCATGTATCATTCAAACTTCAATCGCTTCATAAGGTCGCAAGAAATAAAAACGAGATTTTATAATTTCACACAGCCACCTTCTTGTGGTTATGAAAACAATTGAAATTAAATTAAATTCAAGTGGATTAGAACTTGCCACATGACTGTGTTCATAGGTACACCCGAAGGTCGCAGGAGGACCTTTAACGTGCCCTATAGTACGGTGCGTTCATTGCACACGTACGAAGAACCCGAAGCCTGCTGATAACCTATGGGATTGTGATGGCTGTACTATTGTGGATTGCTAGAGGCCATTTTTTAGTGTTGCCTAGTTCTGTTAAAGAAAGTTTTCCAGTCTTTCAACACAAATTGTGTTGAACGCCTGACGTTCGAAACATGTCATCCAATTAAGCAACCCCACTTTTGTACATAAAAGCGTGCTATTTTGTAATAATAGCTTATTTCTTTCAGGTTAGGGCATGTAAATATTAATTTGCCGCCTAATGTAATGCGGCACAATTTGTGTTGACCGACTGGAAAGCTTTATTTAATGTATTATTCTGTGTATTTGTTATTTATGTGAAGATTGGGAAGGAGATGGCCAAGGCGTTACATTAGGAACCATTCATACAATTGCCTGGAGTAGAAATGGGAAACCACGGAAAACCTAAATTAAAGCCACTGCTACCTCGTACCCAATTTGTATCTTCAATTTCAAATAAACACACTAATAGAGCCGTCACTATGAGACAGGTTGTACGGTTAATTCCATTCACAACCAAGGTAACAGGGCTACGTGACCAATAGGTCAAAAATCCCCTAATTAATCAACAAATCAATGCAGTAAAAACTCATGATAATCTGTCGAACGCCTTGTGTCATTATTTTATTTATGTTGTTTGGATACATAAATTTGATGCCATTTTGATAGATTCAGTCCAAATCTCAGCTTCTTGATGATAATTATACTTCTACTTCAATGGAAAATCATTTGGTCAAAAGTCAAGCATCATGAAGAAAATTGACACATAATATTCCACCAGTCCGTTTAGTGTTATAATATGAAATTTATTTGCATTGAATTGATGGTTGAAGATATGACTCCTTTGAAAATTCACTGACTTATGCAGGCACTGTAACGTGACGCGTGGAATCCGTGATTAACGTCAAGGATGTGCAGATCAATTCACAGAACAATTTTTCTAGTCCAACAAGAAAGGACAAATCTATATACACAACGGTTTCTGAGATCCACCTCGTTTTCTAAATCGTCTTTCCTGTGCCTGGAAGCCAAACAACAGGCGGATGTGGAACGATAATCTAATGAAAAAGAAAACTTTCAAAACGACTCGAACCAACTCGGCTGATCAAATACAATATACTTTTCCTACAGAAGCTCTGGAAATATAAGCGTGATGATATTTTACTATATAGCCTATTGAGACGCAGCTTTGTAACTAATAGCTCATCTGAAGGAATACATAAACTTATTATAGTTGTTATTGTTTCTTTTTGGAGACCTGGATAATGTAGTCATTTAGCTCCATGTACTTGGGTGTGTTTAGAATTTGTCTGATAACGTGTGTTATTGTTGTTTTGTAGTACAGTGTGTGTAACTGTATTTGTAATTGAGGCTAGGATTGAGAAAGAAGCATGTGCTATTGTGATGACTGCATTAGTTTGTGTATTGAAATTCAGGAGTGGATTGGGAAGGAGGTGGCGTGGCTTTAAGTTAGGAACCGTCCAGGCATTTGCCTGGTGAAGAAGTGGGAATCCCCGGAAAACCGCTTTCAGGCTGAGGTGGAAATCGAACCCTCCTCTTCTCAGTTTTGCCTCAAGAGACTGAGTGTACCCCGTTCCTGCCCTCACACCATAATTACAATTTCGTGGTAAAGCTGGGAATCGAACCCGGACTTTTGGGGCGACAGCCAAGAATGCTAGACGCTACATATTTTAGAGTAAAGCCACCTTAAAGGAGGATATTTTTCGACGCGTCGGAGCTGAAACCGGGAAATCTGTCGAGGCTGTAACGTGTAATTTAACAGTCCAGGAATACTACAACCGGAGTAATAGAACCACCCAACGATTGATCGCTAATCAAGGACCATTTCCCTGAAAATGGCTCATGTTGCGAGCTGATGCCCATTATAACATTCTCCGCAAGGCCTGCTTAATCAATTCAAGTTACTTTATGGCATATGTGTGAGGTATTAACTCATGTAGTGAATAACAATTGGGCCCTTGTCTTCCTCCATTAGCTGCACACAGGAAATCACCGCTATTCTACTTGGTTCATTGAGAATACCATCATTGGATAGTCTCTTGCTAATTGCATTGTCCAACGAGAATCATTAGACTGTGGTATACAGTTGCAATTAACGTCATCTAGCGAACCAAGCCAAACCTTTTAACTGTCCATGTTGCCATAGAATATAATATAGTCTGTATAGATTTTCAAATTCTCAATACATTTAACGTCGGAGATTAAAATAGTTCGTAAACCATTCTCTTAATGAGTGATCATTAATCAATATTAAGCACATATAACATACAAATTGGTGACAAGGCGAACATAAACCGTCCATCATGAATGTAGAGTTGAATCTACCAAAGTGGGGATGAAACAGGAACCTAACCTTGAAAGTAGTAACGCCAAAAATAAACTTTATCGGCTTAAACAAAAGTCAAATAAAATCCACACCAATCCACATCAAGGGATAATAGGAAAATTGTGTACCAACGGTCAAGTAAGCGACCAGAACGTGATTTCTCACCAGTACTGTAAGTACAAATAATTCTGCAACACGCCAGAGAGTTAACACACACTGAGTTCTTTACTATCGGTATTCACATCTATTACAGTAAATAAATTCAAAACGGAATAATGCACCATGAAAGGATTGTCAGCATTTTAAACCATCATTTGCATTAATCAAAATTCATAGACCCAGTTCTATAAATTGATCTCTAATACCAAAGAAGGCACACTACACTGGAACATATTATAATACAGATATCGGTGCGCAGCTATGCACTTGACCGTTAAAGCTCAGCGGTAAGAGCGGGGTGTAGGGCGGTGTGGGGAACGTGTCCAATACTTCCCTACTGAGAACATTGACGCACATGACAGTAGGTTCTCACAGACACAGACACGCTCAGCGTGGCAAATGTTTTACGCTGTGGTAGTATACCGGGGGGAGCGGTATGTGCAAGTGCAGAGCTATGCGCCGGGATCTGTCAATGATGTAAAAGACTCAGTCAGCATTTTAAACCACCTTTTACATTACTCATAATTGATAGACCCAGTTCTAAGATAGCTGTAATTAGTACGTGCAAAACTCAGGTTACATGTGATCACTCTCAAATTCGGAGCTGATGTCATTTTGTAATAGGCTATATATATATATACTGTAGTTAAGTCTATTCATTCATTCATTCAGTCAGTCATTCATTCACGCATTCCTTCAAACTCAAAGTCTTAGTGGTGACAAGGTGTCGTGATCATCGTTGTTGGCCAATTTATGTAACTTCCATGGTTGTATTGTTGTAATAATAATAAATACTTTAATGCGCACAATGTGCATGAACCATCATTAATACAAAATTTTGTCGTTGTCACTGTAAATGCCTTTTTCCGAGGGGTGTCCATATATTTCTAATTTTCACAGAATTTCGTCAGAGACACCTCTCTGCACTTGCACGTCCTCACGTGGTATCTGTCGCAAGGACCCTTACAAAGCTTGCACACGCATAGTTCGTCTGGTTGGTGATAGACGTCTCTCATGCAGATCCGGTGGTGGAAACCATGGACCGCAAAGCGCGTCAAGATATGTCTCAGCTCGTAGGATCCTTGCATCCAGTCCTGTGTAGTCATAGCGTCCGTCGTATAAAATTCATGCCAAATGTCATTTCTCTTTGCTGTCATGAGACGCAAATACTCCCCAAATCCCGGTGTGTGGGGCAGAAGCATCTGTAATCTGACTTCTTCCATAAAGGGTAGTTCCCCTGTCATGACATACACAAGCCGCGAGGGCGTGAACTTGGATAGGCATAAGGCTCTTGTTGTAATAATCAATCATCTCGCACAATGGCCGTTGAGAAGAAGATATACTATTTAAATATTTCAGAGGAATTAAAGGGAGTTGTTATACACCGAGTTCATTACTATCAGTATCCACATGTATAAAAGTAAATCATTACAAAACGGAATAATTTACCATTGTACAACGGTACAACTGTAGGCCTACTGTGTTTGGCTGCTTCACGCTGCCTTCAGAACAGCTGATTAACCTACAAAAACCAATGAATCATAATTTAGTGAAGAGTAACACACGGACGTTAATAGCAGGTAACATCGAGCATTTCTATATTCATAATTCCTTGGTGTTCACTCAATTTGGTACCTTTAATGCCAGGCGGTTTCAAAGAAACTATATTAAATTGATGTGATTCGAGGTTTAAAATTATGATAATTTTGACCTGTTTATTTGAGCCAAGGCGGAAATCGGAAAAATATATATAGCTTAGGCCTACGTTGAGAATGGATGTGCTGCAGTTTGAGAAGTTGACTGTTATGTGGACTTAACAACTCGCTACGTGAGAATGCAAGTGTTCCATCTCCAAATATGAGTTTCTTGTAACATACAAAGACACATCCCGGGCAACGTCGGGTACAATAGCTAGTATATTATATTGATCACTGCATTACCGAAATGTGGGTTACTATCTGAATAGCCATTGTACAGAAACATAATACCGGCTTTGCCGACAAGTTACAATGTTTCATATTAAAGCATATCATCATTTAAATACTGATACGAAGATTTTTAACATGTGGTTTGTGTTTCAATCAGTTGACATCAGAGTTCACATGAGCGTTTACCTTTCAGTATGAAAATGTTGAGCAAAGTTACTCGGCGAGTGGATATCACTTTTATCCAGAGATTGGAAAGAGATTCTTAATAAATTATATTTGTTTTCAGCAAATATGATATAATGAATATTTTTACCCCAAAGAATGACAACTTGAAGATGATTTACTGTAAGCATATTCTTAACGGCGTGGCGCCTCCAAACCTTGAAGTAATCCGTATGTGACATACATTCCACATGGCCGGCAGTGCGTCATGTTACTAATCTCCAACACCGCGCGCTCATTGTTTCCTCTTACCACTGCCAGCTGGATCGCTGCTTTAGCAGCCAGGAGGGATGCGATCCAGCTGGGAGTGCATCTTACACACTTCCGTCCGATCCACTTCCGTCGCATTTTACCAAATCACTCCCACAATAATATCCAGCAACCGATTGGAAAGATATTACACATCAAAAATCAAAACATATGCATATAAATACATCAAAAACACTGTACGCAGGAAATGGTTGAATTTATTTTTGGGCGCATATTTAGGATAGACAACAATAGACCAAGAAAAAGATTATTCAAGATAAATAATAATAAAAAATCGAGGATAAATTGGATGGAGGAAACACCTGAATGAGACAAACATCGGAGAGAATATAATGAAATCTTCACAACCTCTGTAAATAAGCACACATTTAGGGTGAAATCTAGCAGCAGGACTGGTTCAAGATGGACAGAAGATTGTAAGAAGCAACACCGTGAGTTCATGAATAGATTTTGGGAGGATTAATAATAATCTTTCAGCAATGAAGAGCTATGCGTTATCTCTTGCATTGCATAGGAATTCATTAATTATTAATTCTTTAATAATTCACGTAATATTATAATAGGCTACTGAGAACTGTTTGAAAAAGCGAAGTGCACCGACAGTAAAGAAACGCTCGCCGTGTGGTAGTTGCCAGGCTCGAGTGGAGGGCATAGCAGAGATGCTATTCCAAGAGTTAACTCTGCTGATCGTTGTCCGCTGATTGCAACAAGGGAGGAGAGGGGTCTACGAAGACATCCGAGTGGCTCCGTCTATTGCCGATACCATTGTCTCGCAATGTAATTTGCGCGTGAGTGCAACACTCGTGGTTCGTTCTCCTGAATAGCTTATGCTCTTTTGTTCTCGTGAAGTTTTAAAATAACTTATCATAGACTCATAGACTATATATTATTTGAGTGGTATAGATCCCTCCTGCGGCTCTCACAAGTGACGGATTATGACAAATGAGCAATCATATGAAAGAGAATAGACATTAGCAGTGACGAATTGCACTATAATTTCATAAATATATATAATTTCTTTAAAATATGACTTAAAAAAATGTACGAAGTGTGCGATTTGCAAATACTGTTGCTGTAGGAAAATACGCTCCATAATTGCTGTCCACTTCACATTTTGGCCGCTGTGACGCCTCTTTCATGTCATTTTAACATTCTGAGCTAAGCTGTCAATCAATGGACTCAGCACACAAATGACATTAGCAGTGACGAATTGCATTCTACTGTAATTTCATAAATATCAATTTTTGTAAGAAGTGTGCGATTTGCAAATACTGTTGCTGTAGGAAAATGAATCATTTAGTTGAAATAAAAACATAACTACCTTTCTACTTTAGTCTCTCATTATATACTTATTGGGGAAAGTGTGGTTTATAAACTTGCGAGATTTCTCGCCCGGGTCCGCAAGTAATACATTAAATCCCGAAGTCAATGTGATGATATCTGGACTGCAACATTCATGACGAATGAGCTACATCAGTTTTACCGCGCTCGTGTGTATTGATATCATGCAATATTTTACTATAACCCACTCCTTATTGAAAGTCGTGCAATACTCATAACTAGGGCTCGGATCAATATGCTCGAAAAAATCTCCAGATATGCTCGAAAACTATGTGTTTTATGCTCGATAGATATGCTCGAAAAACCCATTATATGCTCGATAGATATGTTCCGAAAAAACATTATATGCGGTTAAATATGCAGAATATGCTCGAAAAATACCGTTGAAAACTGTAAAAAGGAAAGTGAAACGAAAAAACCAATAATCTATATATTTAAAACAGTAAGGTGATTTTTGTTACCACGAGATTGAGAGAACGACAGAACCGATTTACTTCGTAGAGCACTCTAACGAAAGCTCTTGGCCTCTAGATTTTCAGAGTGTCTCTAAAATAAACAAATATATTACGGTATATTTTTGAATTAATATAGAAAATAGCAGAATTCCGGCCCCTCACGCATGCGCATTATCCGCCTGGGGTCATGACAAAATGGCGGTGAGAAGTCCATTAAAATGTAAGTTATTTAATAAGCTTCCATGTAATTGAAAACATACATTAACCAAGCTCTGACAATAAAATATAATAACAGTATGAACGTATACGAATGTGCAACATTGATTTATTTGGATAATAAAATGGATTATTTCCTTCAGACAACGGCTTTTGAAAATAATGAATGGCTGCGTCTGCGGCTGAACGAGAGTACGCGATTATCTATGTGGTTAAGCCGAATGACTGTGGTTCCAAGGTTTACAGGTTCGATCCCAGCCCTCGCCGACACGTTCTTTTTTACCACTGAAATATTGTTTAATCATGGAGTATTAGTAAGGTTTTATGTCTGTTAAAGATACATATTTCTACATTCCCTCTCAATATGTTTTATTTCCGTTTTACCATTGCATTACAGCATGTGATCAAAAGAGCAAACTGTTGTCCTCAGTACGCCGTTTAAATATCTGCAATCAGTTCCTATAACTGACAACAGATGGCAGTACATCGCCCATATAGTACCAGTAACTGACAGCAGATGGCAGCACCATTGCATCGATATATTTAAAACACAAGACATGGCACGTTTTCACGTGGTTGGTTGGTTGGTTCTTAAGTTTAGGGGCTGCGACAACGCGGTCATGTAGCCCCGTGTACTTTGGGTGTGTGTAGAATCTGTCTGATAACCGGTGTTAATTGTGATGACTGTATTAGTGTGTGTTATCGGTTATTTTAATTTAAGTACTGCAACTTAGAAATTTTCAAATAGTTACTACTTTTGCAGCCAAGCGCCACCGTCAACGACTACTAGGCTAAGTTCACAACTCAGCTGCTAGACGCCACCGCAGTCGGCTCTTGGCAACGAACTTAGAAACCTAAGAGCGTTGTTTACAATAACCTATCCAATTTAGCTTCACACAGGTGCAATTAGTGGAAGGTTCTTTAACATGCCATAAATCTATGACATGGGACCGCCGGCTTTACTTCCCCTCCGAAGGAAGGCATACTGAGGGATTTTTAACGCTCTTAAAAAATCGACGGCTTCGGCCGGTTTTGAACCCGCTATCTTGGGCATAGAAGCTCAGCATGCTACCGACTACGCGACCGAAGCGGCTGTTTTCACGTGATGGAGAATTATAAAGGAGGGGAATATTTAAGAAGGGAAATTTTGAGGAACATTAACCGACAGTTGAATGTGTAGGCTATGTTGTTTATGTACCTTAATATTGCAATTTCTTCCCAATGCTTCGGTGGTCAAGTTATTAACGTCCTAGACTAAAAGTTATAATTATGCATCGTCGATATACTCTTAAATTATTAAAGAAAAAAGTAGTTTTCCAGGCACTCGCGCGTGTCCACAATTGCTTTCGCCATGAGAGACACTTGGCAAACATAATTCGTTTGAAGGGCTCCGATATCGTGGTCACTCAGCCCCGTGTACTTGGGTGTGTATGTGTGAAATGTTCTCTCATAACCTGTGTTATTGTGATGGCTGCATTACTGTGTGTATTTGTAATTAAGGTGGTAAATGGCAAGGAGACGGCCAAGGCCTTAAGTTAGGAACCATCCCGGTATTTGCCTTAAGTGGAAGTGGGAAACCACGGATAACCACATCCAAGATCGTCGAGGTGGGAATTAAACCTTCCTCTTCTTAGTTATACCTCAAGAGACTGAATGTGCCCCGTTTTTGCCCTCAGACCAGAATTAAATTTCTTGGCAGAGCAGGAAATGTAACCCGGGTCTCCGGGGCGATAGACAAGAATAGGTGGGCCTCCATGTGTTAATACGATTTTTGACATGCACGGGACATAGAATTCAAAAGCTGCCTCCATTAGGGTGACTGCCGAAGTGAGTATTGAGTATAGGCCTATGGTCGTTCCAGTAGTAGGCGAAGTGATTCTATGTTCCCCTGCAAAATGTACTGCCATAACCTATAACAGGTGATGGAAATTGCTTATTTAGAGCAGTTTCGTACTGTTTATAACGAAATGAAGAACGTCATTCTGAGCTGCGTTCTCAAGCTATTGCAAAAAAAATTCGCTGGCCGGAACAATTATAAGGAATTTATTTTAAGCGATCAGTCTCATCGCATTCTCCTCACCAACCAACTTGAGTATGAAAGTCTCTGGACGGTCATGTTGAACTTCATTGTATAAGACAATTGTTTAATGATTATTTGTTTAGAATACTGAGTCTAACTACGCAGTTGATTTCGGCAATGGAAGTATTATTTTTTTAAAAGTCAATTTCCCCTCTAGGTTGGTGGTTCCCGCGGACTCAGCGAGGGAACTCACCACTACCGCCTATATGGGCAGTGTCCTGGAGCTTGGAACATCTGGTCAGGATGGATACAACTGGGGAGGTGTGATCAGCACTTCGCCCAGGCGGCCTCACCTGCAAAGCGAACAGGGGCCTCATGAGGGATGGGAAGGG
This sequence comes from Meconema thalassinum, assembly GCA_946902985.2. Taxonomy (NCBI): domain Eukaryota; kingdom Metazoa; phylum Arthropoda; class Insecta; order Orthoptera; family Tettigoniidae; genus Meconema; species Meconema thalassinum. Next base: position 592,351,007 of record OX336390.1, read on the forward strand.
ATGGAAGATTGGGATGGATAGGCTAGGAATAGGGAAGGAGGCGGCCGTGGCCTTACAGTAGGTACCATCCCGGCATTTTCCCGAAGACGAAGTGGGAAACCACGGAAAACCACTTCTTGGATGGCTGAGGTGGGAATCGAACCCCCTCTACTCATTTGGACCACTCGAGGCTGAGTAGACCCCGTTCCAGTCCTCATACCACTTTTCAAATTTCGTGGCAGAGCCCGGGAATCGAACCCAGGACCTCCGGGGCGGCAGCTAACCATGCTGACCGCTACGCTACGGAGGCGACGGAAGTATTATTTGCCATTTAATATTTAGCGGCTCCGTTATTGCAGGACACTATAGTGTTATCGAATAATACGAAGCCACATTTAAAATCCAATATAAATAGGCCATTTCAGAAACAATTCCAGATATTATGCAGTACAGTGTACTGTAAGGTCTTTGACGATCAAATGTAAACATTGTTCTACATTGTATTTCTCTTGCGCAAAATCTACGCGTGGTTACTTTGGTCTTTACTGCTGTGAGGGTAAAATTGATCTGCTGGAATATAACATATTTGCCAAGCTGCAACAATGTAATGATATTAATTTAAAAGTCATTGAACTATTATCCAGTAGTTCAAACACATACATCAGCGTTAACAGATTGGACACTGAAGATGAAAGCCAGCTACTTCATTTCCCTATTATTGATTTTTTCAATTCCTTGCAATTAAGTGATTCGCCTCCACATACTCCGAACGTTTGAGCCATAGTTATGCTCCTTAGAAATCTGAACGTTTCCCAAGGACTCACATATGGTAATAAATTAATTGTAAGAAATATATAAGAAATTGCTTGGATTCGGATATATAAGGTGCAGTAATATTAGGCAGAGAGCTCAAATCCTACGACTTGATTTAAGCCCTTCCGATAAAACACTTGCAGGTACAGTACATTTTCTTTTAATAGGCAACAATGTCCTATTCGCTCGGCCTACTTTATCACAATCAATCAAGCTCAAGGAGAAACTCTTGAACGTATTGGGCTATTTACCTCATCACGTTTTAAGTCATGACCAGCAGGATAGTGAAGGTACAAAAAAGGTCCTGTATGGGATGGTAAAGAATAAGAGGCGGAAGGATCCTACGGATTATGTTAGAATGGTGAACAAAAGGGGACAAGAGATAGAAAATAAGGAAGAACTGAAGAAAATGTGGAAAGAATATTTTGAAGAACTCCTGAACCCAAATGGAAACCACGGCGACGAGGAAGAAATTGGGGAAGAGGTACAGTAGATGAACTGCAAACAGAAAAGGACTTAACATGGAAAGAAGTGGAAGATGCAGTGAGGAAGATGAAAGGAGGGAAGGCACCGGGTGTGGATGAGTTGAGTGTGGAGATGGTGAGAGCAGCAGGAGAGGTGGGGATACAATGGTTGTACCGAGTGATGAAGACAGCATGGAAGGAAAGGAAGACCCCAGAGGGCTGGAAAAAGGGAATAATTGTCCCGATCTGCAAGAAAGGTAGTAGAACAGAATGCAGAAATTATAGGGGAATAACACTGATGAGTCATTGTGCAAAGATGTTTGAGAAAGTTTTGGAAAGGAGAATTAGGACAAGGATAGAAGGAGGGATGAGGGAAGAACAACATGGCTTCAGAGCAGGAAGGTCCACAGTGGATTTGATTTTTGCTGTAAGGCAGTTACAAGAACAGCACTGTGAGTATGGAACAGATCTACTGATGGCCTTCCTGGACATTGAGAAAGCATATGACAGTGTATGCAGAAACAAAGTATGGAAGTCCCTGGAGGATAGAGGAATAAAAAAATGGACTGTAAGGAGGATAAAGGAGATGTACAAGGGAAGCGTGAGCTGTGTGAAAGTGGGAGGAGAGGGATCGGACTGGTTGGAACAGAGAAACGGCCTGAAACAAGGAAGTGCACTGTCACCGTTACTTTTCATTGTGGCGAGGGATGACATAATGACCCGAGTGGCACAAGTAATTGGGGAAGGAAAGATGAAAGCAATGGTGCTTGCAGATGATTTGATGATTTGGGGAAACAAGGAGGAGGAGGTACAGGAACAGTTGGACGTGTGGGAAGGAATAATACAAGGTTATGGGATGAAATTTAGCATAGATAAGAGTGAGATGGTGATCACAACAAGGAAGAAGGAAAGAACCACAACAGGAATAACAATTGGTGGGGAACAGCTGAAGAAAGTGGAGAGTTTCAAGTATCTGGGAAGCCTGATACAAGAGAATGGAAGAAACGATAGAGAAATAAATGAGCGGGGGAGACAGGCAGAAGCATTCCGGTGGAGTGAGAGAAGCATGTTATGGAGCAAGGATGTCCCTCAGAACAGCAAAAAGATCTTATATCGGACGTACTATGTCCCTATCCTGACGTATGCCTCGGAGACCTGGGTTATGAAAGGAAGGAAGAAGAGCAAAATACAGGCCAGTGAGATGAGGTTTTTGAGAAGCAGTATTGAAGCTAAAAATAGGGACAGAATAAGAAATGAGAGGACCAGAGAATTAATGAAGGAGGAACCATTACAGGATGGTGTAGAGAAATCTAGACTTAGATGGTATGGACATCTAAAACGAATGGAGTAGAAGAGGATACCCAGGAGGATACACGAGACGAAGTGGGAAGGAAAGAGACCAAGAGGGAGACCGAGAGACAGGTGGCTGAAGGGGGTGGAAGAAAGCGTGAAGAAGAGAGGAGAAGACTGGACAAGGATGGAGGCTGAGAGATGGTGGGAAGACAGAAGACGTTGGAGAGGCTTGTGTTCCAAACAAACCCGGCCAGTGGCTGGAAACTGTGCAAGATGATGATGACCTCATCACGTTTTCAGTCATGACCAGCAATATGTTGCAATGCTGAGAGTGCTATCTTTTGACGCCCTTAAAGTTGCAATAGTGCTAAAAAGTAATAGTACAAAGAATGTAACTTATATAAGAAGCTTCTTCAGTAAATTTGTTTTCCATTGTCCGTCATGTTTTGACGGGTTTCATCTAGTATATCTTTAATACGGGCTTTATTTTCTAATTGTGTGTATGATACACTGCGATATACTCGCATTCAAGTTTCAAGTATATAAGATAAGTTTTCTTATAAAAGTTACAGTTTAAAAGTTCATTTACAAAATGTTCAAAATTAGGCGAGTCAATGAAGTAGATCTGCATTGGTCTGTTCAACAAGAATTTTTTCTATGTTTTCAGTTTTGAATGATTTTCTTAAATCAGTCAATAAAAGTTTCAATGACGAGAACGACCTCACTAAAAGTTTAAAACCTGAGGTTTTATTATTCGCACCAGATAGGCTTTTCAATAATTATTTCTGTTTTCAAACCATAAGGATGGTCAGGGCCCGAATTCGGGGAAGAGAGGGGTGGGGGAAGGGGGGGGGGGGAGGATGGAGGAATTCGAGGGAAAACAAACTATTTTGACGAAAACCACAAGAGTATGCATTTATATGCTTCTATTCTGAATACCACGGTTTTATGAATTTAAATGCTCGATAAATTACAATTCCGTTGGTCTCAGAGAGGTCAAAATACCACCGAAAGGCTTCTTTCAGTGTGTACTATCCAGGAAAAAAAATATGCAAATATGTTGATAACAATTATTAACAACCAGCCGCCTCTGCACCTATCATTCGGAAGCCACATAATTATGTTTTATGTGCAAATTATTCCTCTTTAGTCCCTTAGATAGAGTGTACTCGAACCTATTCCCTTTTTTTTTAAATAACCACACGCCACTGACAGTAATGTAGTCTCGTTCAAATGTCATCGACCCTAGTAGAGTGTCCCAGATTTGTGTCGCTTGGACTTGACACTACAGAATTAGCTTGAGACTTGAACACACTCACGCCACCTGCTGTGAGGCACACTATGTAGATGTTCGCACCAGGCATGTGATGGATGGGTGGTAATGACATGGTGACAGCACGGGAACAAGCATGTCCAGGAACTCGAACTGAGAACCACTTGACATGGCAATAGTTGCCGCCTCACTAATTCGCGGTCTAACCACAGTGACTTGCCAAGTATTGATTCGAAATTAGCTTCATCGCGGTAACAATTCAGCCGTACAATTCCACTTGCTGTTTGAATCTTCAGTCCTAAGATTTCATCCAGGTTATTACTAAGCTAATAACTAGGGCTAAGATTTTAATGCCCTATAAAACACTGAAAAATGCACTTTAAAAAATGCAGCTATGACTAAAAATCTCCAGAATATTGCCTATAAAATTTATACAATCCCCTAAAAATTGCAAACATTTTACTCTGATATCTGGTTTCTGAATATAAATTCAAAATCACGGAGAATAAAATAGTACAGTTTAGTAAAGATCAAGTTTATTTAATGAAGTTACTGATTTTAAAAAATTGCTATTTTGAGGGTAATCTGTGGCTAAGAGTGAGGCAAGTGAAAGGGTTTATTCGGATTGGTGATTGGGTACGTTCATTTTCGGTCAATAGAAGGGAGCTTTTGTCTACTGTAGTTTCCTGTAACCTAATTCTAGTACTGTTCAGAACTTCCTCATCATCTTCCTAGCATTAATCGCGCTTTATTGCAGGGTCTGCTTTCTGCACTTTTTCTTCCATACTGATCGATTTTGAGCGTCTCTAGTTGTGGCATTCTCTAGTTGCATGTCCTCCCGCATAGTATCCAGCCAGCGCTTTCTCGGTCGCTCTCGTGGTCGTCGGCCTTCTGGATTGATGTCAAGTGCAGTTCTCGCGACTGAAGAGTGATTGTTACGCAGTACAGTACGGCTCCCCGCATTTTTTCAGGGACTGGAGCCACACCAAATGTAGCTCGAACATAAAGCAAATAACTAACTATGAAATGAAATTTGAAACCGAAAATATTCCTCTTGCAAAGATGAAACTGCCGTGTTAGCTATGCGTGCTGAGGCACAAGGTCATGGGTCCAGGTTGCTCCGGACTCAGTAGACGAATGGGTTCAACCCCTACCGTCGGCCGTTTTTACCTAAGTGCACCAAGTCAGAATATAATGCATGGTCTTCTACCCCAGCGGTGGTCTGGGCAGGGAGTTCAAATAGCTCGCTGATGAGCCTGACTTGGTGCACCTAGGCGAAACCCAGCAACAGACGGCAAAATTCCACAAGATTTGCTGAAGTTTTGTAGTAGTTGTTGCTTATTTTCGGGGCTGCGACATCGTGTTCATATAGCCCCGTGTATTTGGGTGTGTATGTGGAATTTGTGTGATTACCTGTGTTATTGTGATGGCTGCTCTAGTGTGTGTATTTGTAATTCTGATAAAGATTGAGAGGGAGGCCTCCATGGCCTTAAGTTAGAAAGAGGTAGGAAACAGCTGAAAACCACTTCCAAGATGGCTGAGATGGGAATATAACCCCAATCTTCTCAGCTTTGCCTCAAGGGGCTCAGTGTATCCCGTTCCAGCCCTCAGACCAAAATTAAGATTTCTTGGTCATCAATCAAACCCGGACCTTCGGGGCGATAGCCAAGAATATTGTAGTTGCTGATCCATTATATTTTAGTATAGCTGTACCCGGCATGCGTTGCAATGCCAATCAAAAAAAGTGTTGGCATTCTAATTTTGTTTCTTGAAGTGCTTTTGGATACACAATATTTTCTTCAATTTCCGTTAACTGACTCTAAGCTATGGTAAAATTGATTTACTAATTTATAAACATTTGTGGGAGCGTGCACAACAACTCACCGATGTTTCATCGCAATCGGATGAATGGTATATGAACGCAGATGGAACTTCGTTCAAACGCTTCACCCGCCGTCACTCATTTGTTGAATCAACTCGTGCGCTACCTATTATACAATGGATTTATTAAGTCAGAAACCTTCCCTGCAGTGTGCACAACAATTCACCCTAGTTTCATTACAATCGGATGAATGTTATACGAACGCAGATGGAACTTTGTTGAAACGATTCGCGCCCCGTCACTCATTTGTTGAAACTACTCGTGCGCTACCTATTATACAATGGAATTACTAAATTAGAAACATTTCCTGCAGTGTACACAATAACTCACTCAAGTTTCATCGAAATCGGATGAATGGTATATGAACGCATACGGGATTTTATTTATACGATTCGCGCGCCGTCATTCATTTGTTGAATCTACCCGTGCGCTACTTAATGTACAATGGATTTACTCAGTCAAAAACCTTCCCTGCAGTGTGCACAAAAACTCACCCAAGTTTCATCGCTACCGGACGAATGGTATATGAACTAGTACTTTGTTGAAACGATTCGCGTGCCGTCGCTCACTTGTTGAATCCACTCGTGCGCTGCCTATTGTAAAATAGATTTACTAAGCCAGATACCTTCTTTGGAGTGTAATCAACATCTCACTCAATTTTCATCGCTAGCGGACGAATGGTATATGAACGCATACGGGACTTTGTTGAAAGATTCGCGCGTCATCGCTCATTTATTGATTATACTCGTGCGCTACCTATTGAAAAGTGTATTTACTAAGCCAGAATCCTTCCTTAGAGTGTACTCAATATCTCACCCAAGTGTCGTCGCTGTCGGACGAATGGTATATGAGCGTATACGGGACTTTGTTGAAACGCTTCGCACGTCGTCGCTCATTTGTTGAATCTACTCGTGCGCTACCTATTGTAAAGTGGATTTACTAAGCCAGAAACCTTCCTTAGAGTGTACTCAATATGTCACCCAAGTTTCATCGCTTTTGGACGAATGGTATATGAACGCATATGGGACTTCGTTGAAACGCTTCGCGCGTCGTTACTTATTTGTTGATTCTACTCGTGTGCTACCTATTGTAAAATGGATTTACTAAGCCAGAAACCTTCAATGGAGTATACACAACATCTCACCCAACTTTCATCGCAATCGGATGAATGGTATATGAACGCATAACGGACTTTTTAAAGCGATTCGCGCATCGTCGCTCATTTGTTGAATCTACTCGTGCGCTACCTGTTGTAAAACGGTTTTACTAAGACAGAAACCTTTCCTGGAGTGTACTCATCATCTCACCCAAGTTTCATCGCAATCGGATGAATGGTATATGAACTCATAACGGACTTTGTTGAAACGCTTCGCGCGTCGTTGCACATTTGTTGATTCTACTCGTGTGCTTCCTATTGTAAAATGGATTTAATAAGGCAGAAACTGAATATCTCACCCAAGTTTCATCGCAATCGGATGAGTGGTATATGAATGCATAGGAGACATACACACACACCCACATACTATCTCGTAACATTGATTGTTTTTATATATATACTAGCTGAAGTACCCGTGCTTCGCTACGCATCATAAATAAATTAAAATGTGAAAGTGACAGTTAAAACAGGGGATAGGCGAGGTGCTGCGCAGAGGGAGATTAAGGATGGATCATTTTGTCCAACTACACCGTTCGGCGTTAACCGTGTTTTATAGCACAAATTTAGGTTTTACTCGCTAACGGTTGGAGATACCTTTCGGATAGAAAATGTAATTTTAAACCTCGTATATGCCATCAAAAGTTTGCTATTTCTTAGCTTTCACTTTTTATTTGAAATGGAAATATGAAAGTTTGAAACCAAAGGGTGTAGTGAAGTCACTAAAATGGTCGCCATATTGCAAAGTATTGAAATCAAAAGTAGCCTATATGTTAACCAGGTAAATCAGCTACTTTATGTAAAATTCATGTAAGTCGGACCAGTGGTTCTTGCGTGATTGAGTAATACACAGACACACACCATCTCATTTTTAGCCTCGCTTCGCTCGCGTCATAGTCGTGTCATATTGTTATTCAATTACATGCAGGTTTAACCCCGTTAACACCCCTTTAGAACCTGAATATCCAAAAATCCCTCCTTAGTAGACTTTTTCGACACACAACAAACATATCCCCTTCTTCTAACTTCAATAGTTTTGATTGGTCGATGAGAGTGAACATCCAAAAATCCTTCCTTAGTGGACGTTTTTCTTCCAGAATTTCACCCCTCCCCATATGCCCCTTAAATTGGATTTATGAAAGAAAACGGTCGAACACCTACTTATTTTAATTATTTATTCATTTATTTATTTTTAAGCTGATTGGAACTCGGAGTAAATCAAACTCCTCGTCTATGTCGTTTAAGAGATACACGCTCCGTTAGGAATCTTTCAACCCCCACTTTTCATCCCTTTCACCTCATAATATACACCACATCGAAAAACCATTAGACATGTGTCAGCTTATTTTAAATGATTAGTATATATGCCAAGTATCACATCCCCAAATGAAACCACTCATGAGATATTGTTATTCAATGAAATGCACGTTTACCCCTTAACACCTCATTAGAACCTGAATATCCAAAACTCTTTCCTTAGTGGACGTTTTCGACATACAACGAACTTATCCCCAAAATTTCATGTTTCTAACTTCAATAATTTTAGCTGGGCGGTGATGAGTGAGAGTCAGTCAGGACATTTTCTTTCATTAATTTTTGAGAATGTCACCCCTCCCCAATAACCCCTTAAATTGGATTTATGAAAAAAAAAAAACGGTCGAACACCTATTTGCTTATTTAAAGCTGTTTTCCCCCTGAGTTTGATGAGTGAGTAATTAAGTCAATCAGTTAGGACACTTTCTTTCCTGTTTATTCACCCCGAATTTCACTCCTCCCCATGGGCCCCTTAAATTGGATTTATGAAGAAATGGTCGAACACCTATTTACTTATTTTTATGCTGCTTTTTCCGCTGAATTTCAAACTTATCGCCTATGATGAGTAAGAGATACAGTACACGCTCCGTTAAGAATCCTTCAACCCCCAATTTTCTCCCCTTTCACCTCATAATATACACCATATCGATAAACCCTTAGACATATGTCTGCTTATTTTGAATGCTTAGTTTGTATGCCGAATATCACATCCCCAAATGAAACAACTCGTGAGATATTGTTATTCAATGAAATGCAAGTTTAACCCCCTTAACACCCCTTCAGAACATGAATATCCAAAAATCCACCCTTAGTGGACTTTTTCGACATACAACGAACATATCCCCAAAATATCAAGTTTCTAACTGCAATAGGTTTGCTGGGAGATGATGATTGAATATCCATAAATACTTCCTTAGTGGACTTCTTTCCCCAGAATTTCATCCCTCCCCATGAGCCCCTTAAATTGGATTATGAAAAAACGATCGAACACCTGTTTACTGCTTTTTCAATCTGATTTTTCTCCCTGAGATTCTTACTTTTTGCCTCTAAGAGATACTTGCTCCGTTAAGAATCCTTCAACACTCACTTTTCGCATATACACCTCATAATATACACCACATCGAAAAACCCTCAGACATGTGTTTTCTTATTCTTAATGATGAGTTTATATGCCTAGTATCCCATCCCAAAGGAAACCTATCGGGAGATATTGTTATTCAATTAAATGCAAGTCTACCCCCTTAACACCCCTTTAGAACCTGAATATCCAAAATTCCTTTCTTAGTGGACGTTTTCGACATACAACGAACATAGCCCATTAATGCCATGTTTCTAACTTCAATAATTTTGGCTGGGGGATGATGAGTGAGTGAGTAAGTCAGGACATTTTCTTTCAATTATTTTTCAGAATTTCACCCCTCTCATGAACCCCTTTAATTGGATTTATGAAACAAACAGTCGAACACCTATTTACTTCTTTTTGAGCTGTTCTTCCCCCCCCCCCCCCCCTGAGTTTGATGAGTGAGTGAGTTAGGACACTTTCTTTCCTGTTTTCTCCCCCAGAATTTCACCCCTCTCCAAGGGCCCCTTAAATTAGATTTACGAAAAAACGGTCGAACACCTATTTACTTATATTTTAAGCTGTTTTTCCCGCCGAATTTCAAACTTCTCGCCTATGTCGTTTAAGAGATACACGCTCCGTTAAGAATCCCTCAACCCCCAATTTTCACCCCTTTCACCTCGTAATATACACCACATCGATAAACCCTTAGACATATGTCTGATTCTTTTAATGATTAGCTTATATACCGAATATCACATCCCCAAAGAAACAACTTATGAGATATCGTTATTCAATGAAATGCACGTTTACCCCCTTAACACCTCTTCAAACCCCGAATAACAAAAATCATTCATTAGTTGACGTTTTCGATATACAGCGAACATATTCCCAAAATTTCATGTATCTAATTTTAATAGTTTTCGCTGAGCGTGATGAGTGAGTGAGTCAGACAGGACATTTTCTTTCAATTATTTTTACCAGAATCTCACCCCTCCCCATGGGCTCCTTAAATTGGATTGATGAAAAAACGCTTGAACACCTATTAACCTACTTTTTAAGCTGTCTTTCTACCCTGAGTTTGATGAGTGAGTGAGTTAGTCAGTCAGTTAGGACACTTTCTCTCCTTCCCCCCCCCCCCCCCCCCAGAATTTCACCCCACCCAATTGGCTACTTAAATTAATTTATGAAAAAACGGTGGAACACCGATTTACTTATTTTTTAAGCTGATTTTTTTTTCGCTGAGTTTCAAATTTCTGGCCTATGTCGTTTAGGAGATAGGCCTACTCGCTTCGTTAGGAATCCTTCAACCCCCAATTTTCACCCCTTTCACCTCGTAATAATACACCACATCGAAAAACCCTTAGACACATGTCTGCTTATTTTTAGCCTATTTTCAATTTTGAAAAAAAAATAGGCTTATGAGATCACCTTTTGTCCGTGTGTGTGTGTGCGTGTGTGTGTGTGTGTGTGTGTGTGTGTGTGTGTCCCTAATAAAATCTAAACGGCTGGAGCGATTTCGATGAAACTCGGTAAGTTCATAGAATTATTCCAGGCGACCTCGACCATGCCCTTCAAATTTTGTTACGTCTCACCAATTCAACATGGCGGCTGTGCGAAGTATTTCACTAGCATTCAATATCTCCGAAACTATTACCGTTATCGCCCTGAAATTGTGTACGGTGGTAAAGGGCACTACTAGAAGTTCACCTATCAGACTTTCAAAAACCTGGCGACTACAAAACCAACATGGTGGTCAAGCGAAGTTGAGACTTTTAAATAGACTTTTCTCGCGATTTAAGTATCCAAACGTAATGAAACTTGGTACAGCAAATGTTTATACACATTGTAATGCACTGGAGTCTAATTTAGTTCAATTGTTTTCATAACCTCAAAATGGCGGCTGTGCGAAATATTTCACTGACATTCTATATCTCCGAATCTATTACAGATATCACCCTGAAATTTTGTACGGTGATAAAGGGTACTGATACAAGTTTACCTATGTATACTTCATAAACCTGTCAAGTACAAAACGAACATGGCGACCAAGCGAATTTGAAATATTTTAATAGACTTTTCTCGTGATTTAACTCTCTGAGCGCACTGAAATGTGGTACAGTAAATGATTTTGCAGATTGTAATGCACTGCCATCTAATTTAATTCAATTGTTTACATAACCTCAAGATGGCGGCTGTGCGAAATTTTAAAATTAAGTTTTTATTTCTTGTGTCGTAATCATGCGATCGAAGTGAAAGTTTGAATCGTGAACCTAGGCAATAATTGTCCTTGAATGGTAGATAACTCTATGGCCTATACATATAACAATCCTAAATGGCGAGCTTCCGAAATATTTAACGGTTCTCAATATCTATGAATCTTTTACAGCAACCAAACTGTTTTTTTTTAATGTTCATAGATACTAAGAACTTATGTCCACCTATAGGACTTTCAGTAACCTGGTGAGCACAAATCCAACATGGCGGCGACGCGAAGTATAAATATTTAAATGGACGTTTCTCGCGAATTAACTATCCGAGTGCCGTGAAACGTTGCACGTTAAATGCTTATACAAATGTTGATCCACTGGCATCTAATTTATTTCAATTGTTTGCATAATCACAAGATGGCTGCTGTGCGTAATTTTAAAATCTCGTTTTTACTTATTGTGTTCTAATCATGCGATTGAAGTTTGAATACCACACCTACACAATAATCTTAATGTAATAGTACAAAAATAAAAATCCAACCTGGCGACCATCTGAAATATTTAGACGGTTCTCAATATCTACGAATCTGTTACAGCAATTAAACTGAAATTTTGTATGTTGATAGAGGCAATTAACACGAGCAGGATATATGAAAATAGGCTGTATAGTTCTTCACGGAACTACTTGTAAATGATTAGTTTATATGCCGAGTATCACATCCACAGATGAAACCACTCGTGAGATATTGTTATTCAATAAAATGCAGGTTTAACCCCCTTAAGACCCCTTTAGAACCTGAATATTCAAAAATCCTCCCTTAGTGTATGGTTTTGATATACAACGAACATATCCCGAAAATGACATGTTTCCAACTTCAATATTTTTGGCTGGGCGATGATGAGTGGGTGAGTGAGTCAGGACATTTTCCTTCAATTTTTTCTTCAGAATTTCACCCCTCCCGATGAACCCCTTAAATTGGGTTTATCAAAAAAACTGTCGAACACATATAAGTTATACTTATTTTTAAGCAGTTTTCCCCCTGAGTTTGAAGAGCGAGTGAGTCAATCGGTTAGGACACTTTCTTTCCTGTTTTTACTCAGAATTTCACCCCTCCCCATAGGCCCCTTAAATTGGATTTATGAAAAAACGGTCAAACACCTATTTACTTATTTTTATGCTGATTTTTTCCCGCTGAGTTTCAAACTCCTCGCCTATGTCGTTTATGAGATACAGGCTCCGTTAGGAATCTTTCAACCCCCACTTTTCACCCCTTTCACCTCATAATTTACACTACATCGAAAAACCCTCAGACTCGTGTCTTCTTATTTTTAATGGTGAGTTTATATGCCGAGTATCACATCCCCCAATGAAACTAATCGGGAGATATTGCTATTCAATGAAATGCAGGTCTACCCCCTTAACACCCCTTTAGAACCTGATTATCCAAAACTCCTTTCTTAGTGGGCGTTTGCGGCCCTTGAGTAAGCTTCATACCAAATTTCATTCCAATCCGTTGGGTGAGTTCTGAGATTTCGTGATGAATGTGTGAGTGAGTGAGTGGTATTTGACAAATATCTAGTAGATAGTGTCAAGTCTTTGTTATGCTAAACTCGGTTGACAGTGCTGTGTGAGCAGTTGAGTAACTAACGGGATTTCAAGTAAAGATCCTTATTTTCTATACCGGTAGTGCAGAGCGCAACTCGAATCCAGTCGGCCGTGTCTCGACTTGAGCTATGTTGCCATGGAAACTATCTGCCTTGCCATTCCTTCATGAGTATATTTTATGATTTGATTAGCCTGTGCTTGGGTGCAAAAGGGCCGAAATCAGAAGAATGAGAAAGACTATCGAAAATTCATGTAGCCAGCGGTTCCTTCTGGGTCCTAAACTATGTGTATGCAAAATTTGGTTGTCATTGGTGAAACGGTGTAGATTTGTATACGGAACCAACCCACCCACCCACATACACACAGACTTTCACTTTTATATATAAGATAGATTACCGGTATATCTAATCATAAAGATAAATGTATAAATTGGACTACAGCTACGGAGCAACATTTCATAAATAAGTTTTGTACCTACCGTTAAATGACAGTTTATTCAAATTTGCAGGTTAATTCATTCATCCATTCCAAAAAATGTGAAGTTTAAGAGAATTTATGGTTGTTTGTGTCAAAAGAAAATTTTCCTGGATTCAAAAATCCTTACTTGAAATCCGATCGTTGTTTGGCAATACTTACACGTGTGGAAGTGGTTTTGTTTAGCTTTGACAGCCGTCAAAAGAGAGAAACTGGAATGAAACGCTTAGACTTTCTCCGACAGACCTTTAAATGGATAAAACTTTGAGTGACTTTGTTAGATAAACAGCACCAACTTTCACATTAACTCTCCTAATTTTAAGGAGTAAGTGTGTTTAAAGTTTTATAGAAAGACTAATTAAATCCCTACTGGTGTAAGTGAAATTCAAATTGTAGTGGTGGTTTGACAAGAACTTTAGGAAAGGTGCTCGTGAGAGATAATTTGAAGGGATATGAGCGATATTGGGTAATGGTTGGAAGGAGGTGGTCATCCACACAAGAAATTACGTGCATCACCGACTGTATATAAATATTTATAATTGAAGGACATCAATAAAGCAGAGCCATTACTTGATGGGAACCCCTCATTTCCTATTACATTTGGTTTGAATTGATGCCAAATTTGTGGTGAAATTCACCGTAAAATAATGTAGTGAACTAAGAACGTGTGTGTTTAAGTCTTCAGTCTTAGAAACTGGTTTAATGCAGCTCTCTGTGTCTCCCTGATCAAGAGTATTGTTCCATCACTACATAGCTACCACACCTTGTATCCGAGGCAATCTCATTAACATAATATTCTAACCTTGGTCTACCCATAAAGTTCTTGTCTTCGATTAGTCCATTCATTAAGAAGTTTGCTATTCTTGGGTGCCTTAGTATGTGCCCTACCGATCTACCTCTTCTCTTCATTACTACTCGCCAAAAACAACATCGCTCCTCTCCCACTCATTGCAATACCGTTTCATTAGTTACTCTATCTACCCATCATTCTCCTGTAAATACATAATTAGAATTTCAAATGCTTACCGTACATTCTCTTCTTCTCTGTACGAAGAGTCCAAGATTCACTTCCATAGAGAGCCACAATCTATACAAAGGCTTTCAAAAATGACTTCCTAATAGCTAAATCTGTATTCGAAGTCAACAGATTCCTTTTCTATAGAAAAGAATTCCTCGCCTGTGCCAACCTAGTTTTTTTTTAATCCTCTTTGCTTTGTATTGATAACTATGAAGTCATTTATCAATGTTGCGTTATTGAAAATTGGTACTACAACTTTTGCTTCGTCCATCACTGCATATCTAGTTTTTTTTTAGCGTATGGCTTTTAGTGCCGGGAGTGTCCGAGGACATGTTCGGCTCGCCAGTTTTGTAGCTGCTCCGAGACGGACAGCCAATGGGTGAGCTACAAGTACTGTTGGGGAGGAATGTTGGATGGGAGGGTCGAGGAGTTGGAAGGTAGCGGCTGTGGCCTATAGTTAGGGACCAACCCCGGCATTTGCCTGGAAGGAAGATGGGAAACCACAGAAGACCATCTTCAAGGTTGCCGGAGGGATTCGAACCTCCTCGCCTCCCGGATGTGAGCGACTGCCAACAGTCATGCCGCAACGACCTCGGCTAACTCACCCGGTTGCATATCTAGTATTAACTATGCATATATGACGAAATCATCAGATTACTTTATGAATATTAACAAACATGGAGTGTCTTTAAACTTCTTATTTCGTTTCACCCTCTTTGAGGTACGTTAAATCAATTATTTCTCTGTGTGTTGTTCTTTCCTTAGTGCCCGGTTTCTCTTCATTCTTTCTGAGTATATTTTCCTCTCTTCTTCCGAGATGATGAATTTGGATTTTAGTGTTGATTTGTCTTGGGACCTTATATTTTCGTCTTTAGTAGGCTAATTATTTTCGCTTTTCGATTAATGAATTTTCTGTACTTCTTAATTCTACTAGGTCTTTTTCAGTTTCTTTAAACCATGTGGGTTTTGTTTTGCGGTTATGGATGAAATCAAAGATGTGTTTGGTTAGTCTATTAAGAGTTAATTCTGAGAAGATGACCGTAAAAATTTGTCCTCCCTTTTCGCGTACCGGTAGTGTCTGAGAGTGTTTTAATTTTCTTGTAGAGAGTCTCATTCTTGATGTCTATTATCTTATCATCCTGAAATGCTGGTCCTATAATTTTTCTACAAATTTCCCTTTCCTTTAATTCGAGTTTCTCCATCTGGCCTTTGAAACACATGTTTAGGGTTTCTGCTACGTACAGTGCTTCTGGTTTAATCACTGTCTTATAATGTTTAATTTTGGACTCCCATGAAAGAGATTTCTTGTTGTATGTATATTTGTTAGTTGGAAAACCATTTCAAGTTAGTTTTCGTGGATTCTATTGCTTTGCATTCCCCCAGCATCCCAACTAATCCATTCTCCGAGATATTTCAATTCTTTTACTATTTCAATCTCTTGTTCTTGGAATATAATACGTATCACAATTTATTTTATTAATTTAACCACGTCAGCATTCTACATCAGCAGATCCATAAAACTGATTCCGTTCTGTAGATTTGAGACTTCCTTCTATTTAAAAAGCAGTAATATAATTTACAATCGGAAATGTTGTTTACAGGACGACTCTTCCCGAGAAGGTGTTTGTTGGAGACGTGCGGGGCGAAAGGTAATCGTTTACCTGTTACCTCTGGAGTAACGTTCTATGGAATTGCTTCCAGAGCCATTACTGCACGATGTATGACGCTGTTACTGTGGTAGCGGAGAGTTAAGCTCTCTCCTCAAAACACATCACTTTAGCTGAACTAGTTTGCCGATATTGAAGACATTTGGCCTCACATAGTACAGTGAGAAGTTCACGGGAAGCAATTGCTTCAGTTGACGAGCATGTTTATCCTCCTACATTGCCATGTGAGCTGAGGCACGCTCCATCAGATGTTTGGGGAGCAACACGGTTTGGACATCCCTCAGAAGAGGATAACAATAAATTTGAGTGAGCTTTCTTAAGGTCAATGACCTTACTCTTCCACCCCTTAAAACGACAATAACAACTAACTTTCTACATGTTTCAACAACAACCCTATCCTCACCATCCACTCCTCATATATTCTGGGTTGGTAACTGCACTTATTAAGGGAACCAACCATTCCAAGCAAAATTGTAATATAATTAACTTTTCTGTAATGTAGCTGCTTAAATTATTTTATTTTAAACAACGATGTATTGTTTACTGAGAGAATCAGTTTTAAGCTATTTCATTTAAATTCCACCACCTCATAGTGTAATGGCTACCCGTCTTGACTGCCTGTCTGGGTTCGATTCCCAGCTCTTCCAAGAAATTTGAATTCTCGTGTGAGGACTGGAACGGGGTAAACTCAGATTCGTGAAGCAAAACTGAGAAGAATGGGTTTGATTGCCACCTCAGCCATCCTGGAAGTGGCTTACTGTGGCTTATGCACTTCTACTCCAGTCAAATGCTGGGATGATTCCTAACTTAAGACCACGGGAGCCTCCTTCCCAATCCTATCCTCAATATACAAATTCACAAACTAGTACAGCCATCAAAATAACACAGTTTATCACACAAATACACCGAGCTATCAACACGATGTTGCAGCCCCTAAAATAAGCAACAACAACATTTAAGTTTATAATAAGCAACAACATAATTCATGTTCAAATATAAATCAGTAATAGAGTAAATTTTTAAAACTTTAGTGTTCAACGCTTGAAAATTTTGAAATGGTTCCAGTTAGATGGTTATGGCTTGCAACTTTCGGTAGAATTTCATGGAAGAGGAAAGCTATATACGAGGAAAATGAAGTTGAGAAGAACCCTGAGTGTGATGCAAATGCTTAAAAAAAAGAAGGAAATATACCCGTAACTAATAATTATAACAACTTCCGACTTAAACGTCCTCTTTATTAGCCTACTTTCGATTTTTGCAAAAAATGAAAGTAGACTTATGAGATCAACACAGGGCGAAAAAAGTGTGTCTGTCTGTGTGTGTGTATGTGTGTGTGTGAGTCTGTGTGTGTGTGTGTATGTGTGTGTGAGTCTGTGTGTGTGTGTGTGTGTGTGTGTGTGTGTGTGAGTGTGTGTACTCTGAATGTCTGTCCCCCCCCTATCAATTCGAACACGGTGAATGCAAATTGAACGAAATTTGGTACAAAGGTAGCACTAGCAAAGGACACCTCAGTGTCATGTTTTATATCGCCGCCATCTTTACTAAAACTGAATGGCGGCCACTCAAACGTTCAAAACGTAAAATCAAATAACGACTAACCAAATCATCCGATCTCTACCAAATTTGGTAACAACATACCTTCGTATAGGATGCGTCTTGTGACCAAATTACAAGGTCGTCCGCCATACCATTTCAGGATGGCGGCCGTGCGAATTATGCAAACTTTATAATCCATATCATGGGACCCACCAGTTCCGATTATCGAGCCGAGAATCGTTTTAACTGTTCTAAAGGAAGAGGCACGTTCGAAATTAAAAGTTTATTTTGTAATACTATAGTGCAGACGTGATTTTAAAAAGCTGAACTGATTCAGTAATAAGACAAGATGGCAGCGGATATCTTGTGCCGGACTTATATTTCACTAATTTGAGTATTGCATGCAATATAGCGTACTGATAAAAAATAAATAAACTTTGTATGAAATGCTTTATATATAAATAATATACTCCAGTGATGAAATCGTTTAGTATAAATCATTATTTGCTAACAAGTTCTATGTAAGTCATTTTAAATAGAACGATATTCGTTGACGCAATTAGCTCAGTGGTAGAGCGTTAGCCTATCGCTCAAATGCCTATGGTACAAACCCGATCAGAGCTAGGTTTTTTGCTTGAAATGTTATATGTTTATTGTTTTGTAATGACTCAGATGTTTTAAAATTAAGCGTTATATTGTGCACATTATGGTGTAAAATATATATTTAATTAAAACATAATTCGCCAGCAGATTTACTCGGGACATCTAGCTGCCAAAAAGGTAACTTCCAGATTTTATTGAAAAGTTTCTTCTTCTGGCCGCTAGAATGCACTCGCTCTGTTAGGATTATATTGTTCGATATTTCACCAATAGATGTCACGACTAGTCTACGTGGAGATCCATTGATTACTATACCATTATCATTCTATGCGCATCGAATTTGAAGAATGACAAGATGATACTACGATACATTTTAACTTTTTATTTTAATGGGTTTGTAACAGCCTATTTTGCGTTACTTGAAAATGTTATTAAGCGTTATATTGTGCACATTATGGTGTAAAATATATATTTAATTAAAACATAATTCGCCAGCAGATTTACTCGAGACATCTAGCTGCCAAAAAAATAACTTCCAGATTTTATTGAAAAGTTTCTTCTTCTGGCCGCTAGAATGCACTCGCTCTGTTAGGATTATATTATCGAAAATATCCACATAGTTTGTATACACACGTCTCTGTAGGGTCATGGAAAGATTTGTTAATTCAATTAGGGTTGTGAAAGCCATGCACAACCAGACGTGTAAAGACATGCCTCAACTCAAAGTTGGATGTTGCCCACGGCAGGTCGTAATAATAATAATGTTATTGGTTTTACATCCCTTTTAACTACTGCTGATTTTAGAGACACCGGGGTGCCGGAATTTTGGCCCGAAGGGGATCTTTAACGTGCCAGTAAATGTACTGACACGGCTCCCTCGCATTTGTGCACCCTCAAATGCCAGCTGACTGCGCCAGGATACGAACCTGCAACCTAGGGCCCAGCAAGCGAGAACGTTACCGCTGAGCCACGCCGCCAGTCCGGTCGATTATGTCTCCAGATCCATAACATTCTTGATATACTTCTTATCTTTCTTTCTTCAATGATGGTAGCAGTTTTTATCTAGGTTGTGGCGTTTGGTAGAGGTAAATCGTTTCTAAGGTCTTCAACAAAGAATAGTTCTATTATACTCTTTGATAATAACAACGAGTTATAACTATACTCATACATTTAGGAGAAAGTAGGCTATATGTTCTTTACTGAACATCTTGTTTTTCTACACGTCATCCATTATCATTGAAATCATAAGTCCCAAGCTGCTAAAAATTAGGCAGCAGATTACCAATAATTCAGTACATTAACACAGCATGCAAACTTATCAAAATAATTAAAAATATGAAGAAGTTTTAATGTGTACATTAAGGCTTTCACGGCCCGGAATACGATTCATATTATCTTTATTTTTGGGATTACGCCGTGTAAAATAATAACAAGATGTTCAGTAAAGAACATATAGCCTACTTTCTCCCAAATGCATGGGTATTGTTATAAATCTTTGTCCTTTTCAAGGAGTGTAATTGAATGTTGGTTGTAGTAGCTTGTTGAAATACAACGTGTTATACGGATATTAAACATGAATAGGCTATGAGGTGCCGTTTGCTAGTGCTACCTCTGTACAAAATTTCATTCAATTCGGTTTCACCGTGTTTGAATTGATATTTGAATCGATTTGCACACATACATGGCCGCTATCTGCAAACTATTGGGCTGATGACCTTGTAGTTCAGTGAAATGATGCTTCCCACAAAAAGGTATGGTTTTGCAAAAGTTGGTAGAGATAAAATAATTAGGTTCGTCGTAATTTGATTTAAGCTTTTAACATTTGGATGGCCGCCATTACGTTTCCGTCAAGATGGCAGCGATATAAAACATGACACTGAGGTGCCCTTTGCCAGTGCTACCTCTGTACCAAATTTCGTCCAATTCGGTTTCACCGTGTTCGAATTGATAGGGGGGACCCACATTCAGAGTACACAGACTCTCTCACACACACATACTCACACACAAAGACATACACACATTTTTTCGCCCCGTGTTGATCTCATAAGTCTACTTTAATTTTTTGCAAAAATCGAAAGTATGCTAAAAATAAATGCCTATAATATGTACCGTGAGGGACCTTGCCTCCTTTTTCAATAGATATAAACGTTTTTTAAGAAAAGAGGCAAGGTCCTTCACGAAATGTATAGGCATTTTAATTTTTAATTTTTGATGTGTAACTCGCTTGCTGGATATTTTTTTGTGGGAGTGAGTTTTAAAAATGGGACGGTAGTGGATCGGACGTAAGTGTGCAAGACGTGGTACAATGTGGATTGTATATAACATACGGATTACTTCAAGGTTTGGAGGCGCCATTACAGATATTTCTGCAATAAATCATCTTCAAGTTGTCGTTCTTTGGTGTAAAAATATTCAATATATCATATTTGTTGAAAACAATATTATGATCTATTAAGAGACTGTGTTTCAATCTCTGGATAAAAGTGATGGGCATCCACTCCCCGAGTAACTTTGTTCAACACTTGCATACTGAACGGTAAGCGCTCATGCGAACTCTGGTGACAACTGACTGAAACACAAACCACAGGTTAAAAGTCGTCGTATCAGTATTTAAATGATATGCTTTAGTTTGAAACATTGTAACTAGTCGGCAAAGCCGCTATTATGTTTCTGCACAATGGCTATTCAGATATTAACCCATATTGCGGTAATATATGTAATACTAGGTGACCCGGCGAACTCTGTTCCGCCTTAGAGGCAATGAATAAGCAGATTTTTGATTTTATTAAGTTCAATTATTATTAGGATATACAAATAAAATAATTAAGTACCGTATATTAATGATTCTTTATTGTTCATGTATTTTGGTGCATAGGTTGAACTCTTCAGTAAGTACCTTGTGATACACGACATTTTTTGTTTTATTATCAGGCGCAAGAACAAACAACGCAAATGGTCTTCCGACCCGTGAACATGCCACATATAATTGACATCGGGAAAAACATGGATATTCCAGATTCAAACCACAAACTTTCAAGGATTGGCCTTGTGATTTGTTAATGGTCATGGCGAATGCAAAACTGATCGGAAAATGAAGTCTTTTAAACTCAAACGCCATATCGGTTGGGATCATCGCGATCCTCGGAATGAGAATTTCCTCACCTTCGAATTTTCTTTTGAGTATCGTCGAGTAAATCACATTGTTCATCAATTTACTTACCACCAAACGCGTACCGTTGCACAGTTTTGGTTGGTTTATGTTTCGAAGCATGATTACTACGGAGCCAACCTTTAGGCGTAAATTGTGCGGTGGTAAGCCAGGCACATCCAAGGAGTTTAAAAATTAAATTGGATAGTTGGTAGCTTTATCTTCATTTGTTACACAGTCAATAGGTTTGAATGAATGCATTGTTCTCATTCTGAATTATGGTGTTTAGGTCATCTACATCTTTATTCTTAGCCGCTAAAATTGCTCGCTCACTCAACCATTCATTATTTTTGTAATTAGTAATGATGTTTGGGAATACTTTGTTGATAAGTTCGTCTATCGATGAGACAAAGTTACAGAAATTATGAGGAAATGAAATCAATCCGCTCGATTCGTCGACAGGTACTCGACCATTACCGATAGTCAGCAATTGCTCAGAGAAATCTTCAGCAGATATATCATTAAGCAATGCAACTCTCATGTTTGTTGTCAGCTGAAGTTTCTTCACATAGCGCCATAGATTCGATGATTTGAGGCAAGCGTTTATTTCGTCGGCAACCGTTGATCTTGGAATTACTGGCAGTGTTTGGCGGAAATCGCCAGACAGTAAAATCATTGCTCCTCCAAAACATCTGGAGTCATTGCGTAGATCTTTCAATGTTCGGTTAAGTGCTTCTAATGCACGCTTATGCGCCATTGTGCATTCGTCCCAGATGATGATTTTCGATGCTGATAAAACTTTGGCCATTGCTGATTATTTTTGCAATATTACATGTTGGTTCTTCAATAGTTTGGAGATTTAACGGCAATTTTAATGCTGAATGAGCCGTACGACATCCTTCTAACAATGTGGCTGCTATTCCAGAAGAAGGAACTTCAACCGCAATGTTGGATTTCGCACGAACAGTGGCTAAAACTACTGACATGAGGAATGTTTTACCAGTTCCACCAGGGGCATCCAGGAAATGTAAACCACCGTTTCCATCATCAATTGCCTTCATTAATGTATCATAAACTTCCTTTCGTTGGGGATTCAACAGGGGTACATTCGTTTGAACTACTAAATCTAATTCCTGGTAATCATATTCACGTTCCCGTTGCAATTCTTGATTAAATGCGTCATTCATTTCACGATTTGGCACTGGCAATCCTAACGTGACTAATAAACTACCGCACATGAGGTAACACATATCTTCGATCAAGAGTAATGCCCGATTATGTATCTCCTCATTCATCTCAAGATCGTCATTTCTGGAACTGACACGGATTTGATGTAAAATATCTTCTGACATATTATCTTTTTATTTGTGCCACAGGTTAGATGGGTTCGATGGAAAACATGTCGAAATGATTATAGCAAATAATGTGCGTATCTGATTTGGAGATGCAGAGATAATGGCTTCAACGATTTTCGTATCCCAATGGGTATCGTTTTCTAGTAAATTGAGTTCTTCTCATGCAGCATGGGAATATTATACCATTAACAGTCCGTAGTGTCTCAGTCGGGAAAGATTCGATCGTCTTTGTCGCGGCATTGTTAATGATAATTCAAAGAGAATACAAATTATCCTACGTTGAGTAACTAACGGGATTTCATGTTAAGAGCCTCATTTTCTATACCGGTAGTGGAGAGCGCTACTCGCATCCAGTCTGCCGTGACTCGTCAAGAGCTACTGTTGCCTGGATGCTGTCATTTGGGTTACGTTTTATAGTGAATTTTATTCTCTTTGACGTTTTATGTCACGTCACGGGATTTAAAAAAAAGTATCCTATGTCCGTCTCCTGGTTCTAAATTACCTCCACACCAATTTTCAGCCAAACCGGTTCAGCAGTTCTTGAGTTATAAATAGTGTAACTAACACGACTTTCTTTTATATAAATATATATAGATATAGATAGATGTAATGTATGTAATATATCTCGATGTTTTTATACGGTAACTGGGCTAGCCTTTCATAGACCACTATAGGAATTCCCTTTACTGTCAAGTCTCAGGCGTATTCATAACTAATTTAAAACTCAATTCCACGCAGGAACATTATCGATAAAAAGCAAAATATTAATGGAGCATTAAAAATACTTCCATATTATTACCGGCACGTGAAAATGAGTACCTGTCTTGTAATCTCAGTTACTGTGATTGTAATGGCTGCGTGGATAGAAATTTGGTTTGCGAGTCATGAGGTCTCAGGTTCGAACCCCACTGCCGGGAATTATTTTTGCTACCGGATTATCGATTTAAACGATATCTATCAAAATATTATGCGTCATTTTAACAGAATCCAGGCCTACATGAAATTACGATTTATCTAATTTTAATTACAATAGTTTGCACCAAGCAGGAGTTGAGAAATTTGAATGTATTGAACATTATTTATATAGTTTCATTTCTCCTCTTAATTTACAGTATAATATGTGATGTTTGTTCAAACAAGTGTGATAGTAGCATATCTCCAATTCAATTTATACGTTCACCATAGTTTTTAGCCTACTTTTCACATTTTGCAAAAATGAGGAAAAAGTAGACTTATGAGATCGATCCGGGAAAATGTGTGTCTGTCTGTCTGTCTGTCATTCTGTCTGTCTGGCTGGCTGTGTGTGTGTCCCCCCCCCTATCAACTCCTAAACGGCTGCATCAATCAAAACCAAATTTAGTATGAGTAAAGATGTGCACCGGAATATCTCACGTCCATATTTAAAAATGATGTCAGTGCTACCAACTGCTGAAAAAACGCACTAGAAATTTGAGCTCCATGTTGGATATCTTGCAAGGTATACATGGGAGCTATTCCAAAATTGGCACACATGTAGATAATACTATTTCAGTTTAACTTCCAGGAGGCCATACATGACAGTGTTGCCAAAATAATTTTAAGCCTTCTGATAGGTCCAATGTTTAAATGCATATAACTTCTACACTATCAATTGGATTTCAACCAAATTTTGTATGTAATATCTGTACATAAACAGATATGACTAGGCGTATTCTTAAGAGCCACCAGGGCTGCCAACTGTTAATAATTGCTCTCTCTATTTTTTATCCAAATACCAATATATCAGAAAGTATGCAAGCCAACAGCTTTAAACTATGCACACGTATATTCTGACATTTTAGATTAATTTGGAGTAACTTATATACGTCAGTCCTACCAACATGATTATAAGCCTGCTGATAGTACCAATTTTTAAATACATGTAACTTCTATACTATCAGTTGGATTTCAACCAAATTTCGTATGTGCTATGTGTACCATAACAGATATGACTATAAGTATTGTTAAGAGCAATCAGGGCTGCCAACTGTTAATAAATGCTGTCTATATTTTTTACCCTAATATCAATATATCAGAAAGTATGCAAGCCAACAGCTCTATACTTTGCACACGTATAGCACCTGACATTCTAGATTAATTTGGAGTAATTAATACAAGGCAGTGCTGCCAACATGGTTCTAGGCCTGCTGATATGTCCAATTTTAAAATGCATGTAACTTCTATACTAACAAATGGATTTCATCCAAAATTGGCACAACAAGATATCATAATATTTCAGATTATTTCTGACCAGCACACGCATGATATTGTTGGCAACATGCTTTTACGCGTGCTGATAGATCCAGTGTCTAACTGCATGTAACGTCCATTGGTCTTAACCAAATTTTGTATTCTGTACCTAAAGAGATGGAACAAAGAATATATACAGTCACCAGGGCTGCCAACTGTAGTGCTCTATTAGGCTACATTATACCAGGTATATTTTGAACTAATTAGATATTTCGATATTACCAACTTAATTTCGTCATTATTCTAGATAGGTTCATATACTGTAAAATAATCATTGGCATGAAAAGTAGGCTGTATAGTTCTTCACGGAACTTCTTGTTTTTTATTATCGAGTTTACCCTCCAGGGTGGTGGCTTCCACGGACTCAGCGAGGGAACTCACCCCTACCGCCATTTCTCAGACAGTGTCCTAGAGCTGGGAACATCTAATCGGAATGGATACAACTGGCGAGGTGGGATTGGCACCTCGCGCAGGCGGCCTTGCCTGAAAAGCGAACAGGGGCCTCATGAGGGGAGGGTTTGGAAGGTTAGGATGGATAGGCAAGGAAGATGGAAGGAGGCAGCCGTGGCCTTACAGTAGGGACCATCCTGGCATTTTGCCCGGAGACGAAGTGGGAAACCATGGAAAACTACTTCGAGGATGGCTGAGATGGGAATCGAACCCCCTCTACTCATTTGGACCACCCGAGGCTGAGTAGACCCCGTGCCAGTTCTCATAGGCTACCACATTTCAAATTTCGTGGCAGAGCCGGGAATCGAACCCAGGACCTCCGGGGCGGCAGCTAACCACGCTGGCCGCTACGCTACGGAGGCGACGTGTTCATCATAGTACCAGTATGAAAACGGAGCGTAAATTAACATTTTAGGAATGTCCAAGCTGTGTAGTATACGAGTAGGATAACATGTCAGATGACTTCACATACATTTCATCTCAATTTCACGGTAGGATAACATGTCAGATGTTACACATCATATGCGACTATTGTAAGGCTCGTATCTTTTTTTTATTATTATTATTTCAGAAGGCAATCACAAAATTATGGACATTATTAATGAAGAATATTATTAATTATCTCAAGTTTTAGCCTTTAGACTTAAAACGTTAATTATAATTTAATGATCTTACTAAACGCCTGTAGAAGCAGTAGAAAAACAAAATAGCACTGGATATGTCTAATTTAACATTATCTATAATGGGGCACCCAAGTACTCTTAACTGATTCTGCCCTAAATTGAACTTACTTGGGTTTTAACGTACTCTGATGAATAAATATCTAAGATAATAATAAAATCTATAGATATGAAATATAACTACACAGATTTATGTCACCAGCAGCACAGCAATTCTTGATTAGGTAAATTCAACCTTGAAAATATTTCAAAGATCAGATGAGTGCTTTTGGAAAATAATATTATAGAAACTTATAATTTTCAGACAGAGTTGTAGCTGTGACTTCATTCCCTTATTATTTATATGACCTTCCAGGTCATCAAGAGTACTCGCCTGAAAAATTACGCGTTAATAATTAAGCATTTCAATGGAATGTACTCCTCTGTTTCAAATTCAAATACTTACAAAACTATTCTACGTAGTTTCCGCTATTGTTCAAGCATTTACTGTAGCATGGCATCAGTTTTTGTAACCCACCCTCATAGAACACTCCCGCCTGGGATGAAAGCCATCCTTCCAGAGTTGCTGGTGCTATTAATATGCAGAGAATGTGGAGGGCCAGCGGAGAGTTATATTAGTTCACTGATATCAGTGTGCCGATTGTTAGAATAAAGTGAACTGTGGTCAGGCTACAACGCTTGCCTTATTATGTTTACCATGTGGCGGCAGTTAATGCAATGCCAGGCTGCCGTGGACTCGATAAGTGAGTTGGTTCGAACTCCAACGTCAGATGTTCATGAAATGGTATTCCGTGGTTTCTCATTTTCAAGGCCACAGCAGCTTACTTTCAACAACAAAGTACCCTTGATTTCTTCTCTCTCGACTTACGAGGTTGGAGTAAAGCAGTGCATCTGGCCATGGAGCCTCCCAGCAAATAGAAATTCATCCCTGACCTAGTTGAAACATGAATAATGAGGGCAGACATACACTTAGGCCTAATTATTAGGTTTACTATCCATTGTATTGTAATACCGTCAGTTAAGTAAATGTAGGACCCTATTTCATTTTTAAATGCATAATATGCTATTTATGAAGACACCCACATATCCAATCCTGAGCATGTTTGGATTAGTTTGAGAACTTATTCATTTTGAAGCTGTTAAACTTTTGTCATACCTGGTGACTAACCTTTAACCCTCCGTTAGGCACGCGGCATTTTACAACGTCATTAGTCGCTCTGGGTCTGGTGGCCCCAAGCTATTGTACCATATTCTACAGTGAATTGTAGTTTTGATGGCTATATATTTACTCATATTTGGCAAATAAACAGAATAGTAACGGGAATATATTTATGTTCAACTACGGGGAAATGTAAATATTATATGCCAGAAAACAGTACTATAATGAGGCTCATTATAGTACACGTTTTCATTATGATACAGTTTCTCCACCAATCAGAGCTCAAGATTTTCTTTATGAAACAGTTTATTGACCAGCTTCGCTCATACGCTCAACTCCAACTCAAAATCCAACATGTCGGACATGAATTTGAAAGTTGACAATGTAAAGGATATCGGATCAACCATTGTTGTTACAATCCCAAACCCAAAGACAAAATCAGCACGAAGCTTTATGGTAACAAGGAGATACTATGAAATATGCAAGAAATGTATGAATCTACGTCCAGAAGATTGCAACACTCCAGCCTTCTATATAAATTACCGACATGGAAAGTGCACCGACCCATATGTTCGCATTAATAAACTGGGGAATATGGGAAAAGAAATAGCACTGTACCTTAATATCCCCAACTCCAATTTGTGTTTTCGTACGACTTCAACGATAATTTTATTGAATGCTGTTGATGTTCGGCACTAGAACGTTATGCAGGCTGTAAACATAATACTGTAACATTGCCAAGCAAAGAATTTGGTCCCTGCTTTCGAAGTTCTCTGACCCACGCATGCGCTCTGTTCAGACAGCAAATCCAGCGCAAGCACTCTGTTCACTAAAGACAACTGAAAGAATCTCGACAGATATTTATGAATATTTATGTTCGAACATAATTATAAAGTTAAAGCCTCCGTGGCTTAGGCGGCAGCACGCCGGCCTCTCACTGCTGGGTCCGTGGTTCAAATCCCGGTCACTTTGCGTGAGATCCGTGCTAGACAAAACGGAGGCAGACAGGTACTCCGGTTTTCCCTGACAAAATTTCATTCCAGCAACAATCTCCACTATCATTTCATTTCATCTGTCATTCATTTAATCATTGCCCCAGAGGAGTGCGTGAGGCCTCGGCAGCCGGCACAGTTCATATCCTCTCCGCTAGATGGGGCCTTCATTCATTCCATTCCTGACCCGGTCGGAGACTGGAAGCAGGCTGTGGATTTTCAACATAATTATAAAGTTATAATTATAGTCGAACATAAACAGCCGTATGAAACTCACCTATATGGTAATTAAGGCACTCGCGACTGCTTAATAGAGAGAAGAGATAGGTCGGAAGGACACATACTAAGACACTCAGGAATAGCAAACTTAGAGTAGTTATGGAGGGAAGGGTCGGCGACAAGAACTGTAGGGGTAGACCATGAATATGTTAAACAGATTGCCTCAGTTGCAAGGTGAGGTAGCTATGTGGAGATGAAACGATTAACTCACGACAGGGAGGCATGGAGGGCTGCATCAAATTAGTCAAAAGACTGAAGACTCAAACAACAATAACAACTTCCTGAGGCAGATGACCTCACTGTTCCTCCCCAAAAAACAACATTTATCATGAGTTAATTTCTTGGAGTCGCCTCCGTAGCGTAGCGGTCAGCATGGTTATCTGCCGCCCCGGAGGTGCTGGGTTCGATTCCCGGCTCTGCCACGAAATTTGAAAAGTGGTATGAGGACTGGAACGGGGTCTACTCAGCCTCGGGTGGTCCAAATGAGTAGAGGGGGTTCGATTCCCACCTCAGCCATCCTCGAAGTGGTTTTCCGTGGTTTCCCACTTCGTCTTCGGGCAAATGCCGGGATGGTACCTACTGTAAGGCCACGGCCGCCTCCTTCCCTCTTCCTAGCCTATCCATCCCAATCTTCCACAGGGGCCGATAACCTAGATGTTAGGCCCCATAAAACACAAATTATCATCATCATCATCACCAATCTTCCATCCCTTCCCATCCTTCATGAGGCCCCTGTTCGCTTTGCAGGTGAGGCCGCCTGGGCGAAGTGCTGATCACATCTCCCGAGTTGTATCCATCCCGACCAGATGTTCCAAGCTCCAGGACACTGCCCATAGAGGCGGTAGTGGTGAGTTCCCTCGCTGAGTCCGTGGGAACCACCAACCTAGAGGGGAAATTGACTAAATAAATAAAAATTAAAAAAATTCTTGGACGTGAAAGCCAAATATTCCAACTTTTATGACCATTTTTTGTCAAAACCGGATGAGTTAGCCGTGGTGGTTACGGCATGACTAATGGCAGTCGCTCACATCCGGGAGGCGAGGAGGTTCGAATCCCCCCGCCGGCAACCTTGAAGATGGTCTTCTGTGGTTTCCCATCTTCCTTCCAGGCAAATGCCGGGGTTGGTCCCTCACTATAGGCCACAGCCGCTACCTTCGAACTCCTCGCCCTTCCCTTCCAACTTTCCTCCCCAACGGTACTTGTAGCTCACCCATTGGGTGTCCGTCTCGAAGCAGCTACAAAACTGGCGAGCCGAACATGTCCTCGGACACTCCCGGCATTAAAAGCCATACACTAAAAAAAAAAAAAAATTGTCAAAGGCAGACCTTGTTTAACCCATGGACCAATGTAACATTTTCATCTCATTGCATGAAGTACTTGCTCGAGCTTTGTTGTGGCAGGCCAGCACTCTGAGCCATAAAGAGCCACTGTGTGAACCGTGGACTTGTAAAATTTCCCTTCCTGTTGGTTAGGTTCTTTCTTGTCACACAGCACTCCTGTGACTTGACACCATTATAACAACGCAGCATTATCTTTCTGAAGGGCTGCTTCGGTGGCGTAGTCGGTAGCATGCTGAGTTTCTATGCCAAGATAGCGGGTTCAAACCCGGCGGAAGCCGTCGGATTTTTTAAGAGCGTTAAGAATCCCTCAGTATGCCTTCCTTCGGAGGGGAAGTGAAGCCGGCGGTCCCATGTCATTGATGTATGGCATGTTAAAGAACCTTCCACTAATTGCACCTGAGTGAAGCTAATTTGGATAGGTTAGGAATGTAAACAACGCTCTTAGGTTTCTACGTTCGTTGCCAAGAGCCGACTGTGGTGGTGCATAG
Source organism: Meconema thalassinum (assembly GCA_946902985.2). Lineage (NCBI taxonomy): Eukaryota > Metazoa > Arthropoda > Insecta > Orthoptera > Tettigoniidae > Meconema > Meconema thalassinum. The sequence goes on from OX336390.1 coordinate 592,381,508, forward strand.
TAGCTAAGTTCTGGGCTTGGCCCAGTAGTCGTTGACGGTGGCTCTTGGCGGCAAAAGCAGGAACTATTTGAAAAATTCTAAGTTGCAGTACTCAAAATTAAAAAAAAAAAAAACACACACTAATACAGTCATCACAATTAACACCGGTTATCAGACAGATTCTACACACACCCAAAGTACACGGGGCTACATGACCGCGTTGTCGCAGCCCCTAAACTTAAGAACCAACCAACCAACCAACTTTCTCGAGCGTCCATAAGCGCCTGAGCATCTGAAGTGAATTGTGAGCATGATTTTAATTGCTGATTGTCAATATTATTAGATGTTGCTGTTTATTCATAATAAGGGTTTGGGACATATTGGTCTTCATCCCGTGTACTAGCGTGTGTGATGAATTTGTCCGACATAGTGCGCATTATCTTAACCCGTTTCTGCCTACCGTGCCATATATGGCACGCGTTAATTTTGGTACGGTTATCACTGGGATTGAAGAGAATTTCAAGTTTCTATTGTTGGTTGCTCTTGCTTGTTGCTTATACCGAGGGACCCAACTGGCATTATTAGACTACTTTTCACATTTTGCAACAAGTAGTTCCGTAAAGAACTATACAGCCTATTTTCATATATCCTGCTCATGTTAATTTCTTCTAACAACATACAAAATTTCAGTTTAATTGCTGTAACAGATTCGTAGATATTGAGAACCGTCTAAATATTTCAGATGGCCGCCAGGTTGGATTTTTATTTTTGTACTATTACATTAAGATTATTGTGTACGTGTGGTATTCAAACTTCAATCGCATGATTAGAACACAAGAAGTAAAAACGAGATTTTAAAATTACGCACAGCAGCCATCTTGTGATTATGCAAACAATTGAAAAAATTAGATGCCAGTGGATCAACATTTGTATAAGCATTTAACGTGCAACGTTTCACAGCACTCGGATAGTTAATTCGCGAGAATCGTCCATTTAAATATTTATACTTCACGTCGCCGCCATGTTGGATTTGTGCTCACCAGGTTAATGAAAGTCCTATAGGTGAACATATGTTCATAGTCTCTATGAACATAAAAAAAATAGTTTGGTTGCTGTAAAAGATTCATAGATATTGAGAACCGTCTAAATATTTCGGCCATAGAATTATGGACCATTCAAGGACAATTATTGCCTAGGTTCATTATTCTAACTTTCACTTCGATCGCATGATTACGACACAAGAAATAAAAACTTAATTTTAAAATTTCGCACAGCCGCCATATTGAGGTTATGTAAACAATTGATTTAAATTAGATGGCAGTGCATTACAATCTGCAAAATCATTTACTGTACCACATTTCACTGCGCTCAGAGAGTTAAATCACGAGAAAAGTCTATTAAAATATTTCAAATTCGCTTGGTCGCCATGTTCGTTTTTTACTTTACAAGTTCATGAAATATACATAGATAAACTTGTACCAGTACCCTTTATCACCGTACAAAATTTCAGGGTAATATCTGTAATAGTTTCGGAGATATAGAATATCAGTGAAATATTTCGCACAGCTGCCATTTTGAGGTTATATAAACAAATGAACTAAATTAGACTCCAGTGCATTACTATGTGTATAAACACTTGCTGTACCTACTTTCATTACGTTTGGATGGTTAAATCGTGAGAAAAGTCTATTTAAAAGTCTCAACTTCGCTTGGTCGCCATGTTCGTTTCCTACTTTACAAGTTTATGAAATATACATAGGTAAGCTTGTATCAGTACCCTTTATCACCGTACTAAATTGCAGGGTGATATCTGTAATAGTTTCGGAGATATATAATGTCAGTGAAATATTTCGCACAGCCGCAATTTTGAGGTTATGTAAACAATTGAACTAAATTAGACTCCAGTGCATTACTATGTGTATAAACACTTGCTGTACCTACTTTCATTACGTTTGGATGGTTAAATCGTGAGAAAAGTCTATTTAAAAGTCTCAACTTCGCTTGGTCGCCATGTTCGTTTTCTACTTTACAAGTTTATGAAATATACATAGGTAAACTTGTATCAGTACCCTTTATCACCGTACTAAATTGCAGGGTGATATCTGTAATAGTTTCGGAGATATAGAATGTCAGTGAAATATTTCGCACAGCCGCCATTTTCAGGTTATGTAAACAATTGAACTAAATTAGACTCCAGTGCATTACTATGTGTATAAACACTTGCTGTACCTACTTTCATTACGGTTGGATGGTTAAATCGTGAGAAAAGTCTATTTAAAGTCTCAACTTCGCTTGGTCGCCATGTTCGTTTTCTACTTTACAAGTTTATGAAATATACATAGGTAAACTTGTATCAGTACCCTTTATCACCGTACTAAATTGCAGGGTGATATCTGTAATAGTTTCGGAGATATAGAATGTCAGTGAAATATTTCGCACAGCCGCCATTTTGAAGTTATGTAAACAATTGAACTAAATTAGACTCCAGTGCATTACAATGTGTATAAACATTTGCTGTACCAAGTTTCATTACGTGTGGATAGTTAAATCGCGAGAAAAGTCTATTTAAAAGTCTCAACTTCGCTTGACCGCCATGTTGGTTTTGTAGTCACCAGGTTTTTTGAAAGTCTCATAGGTGAACTTCTAGTAGTACCCTTTATCACCGTACACAATTTCAGGGCGATATCAGTAATAGTTTCGGAGATATTGAATGCTAGTGAAATATTTCGCACAGCCGCCATTTTGCATTGGTGAGACGTAACAAAATTTGAAGGGCACGGTCGAGGTCGCCGGGAATAGTGCTATGAACATACCGAGTTTCATTGAAATCGCTCCAGCCGTTTCGATTTTATTAGGGGGACACACACACACGAATCACACACACACATGCACACACACACGGACAAAAGGTGATCTCATAAGCCTATTTTTTCAAAATTGAAAATAGGCTAAAAATGACGAAAAAGGAGACTTATGAGATCGATCCGGGAAAATGTGAGTGTGTCTGTCTGTCCGGCTGGCTGTCCTTCTGTCTGTCTGGCTGGCTGTGTGTGTGTCCCCCCTATCAACTCCTAAACGGCTGCAGCAATCGAAACCAAATTTGGTATATCTCAAGGCCATATCTGAAAATTATGTCAGTGCTACCAACTGCTGAAAAAACTAAATTGACATTTGAGCTTCACGTTGGATATCTTGAAAGGTATGCATGAGAGCTATTCCAAAATTGGTACACATATAGATAATCATATTTCAGTTTAATTTCCAGGAGGCCATACATTACAGTGTTACCAAAATGATTCTAAGCCTGCTGATAGGTTCAATTTTTAAATGTGTTTAACGTCTATACTATCAATTGGATTTGAACCAAATTTCGTATGTACTATGTGTACATAAACAGTATGACTGAACGTATTCTGAAGAGCCGCCAGGGCTGCCAACTGTTAATAAATGCTGTCTCTATTTTTCTTATCCAAATACCAATACATCAGAAAGTATGCAAGCCGACAGCTTTAAACTATGCAGGCGTACAGTACCTGATATTCTAGATTAATTTGGAGTAACTAATATACGTCAGTGCTACCAACATGATTCTATGGCTGCTGATAGAATCAATTTTTAAATACATGTAACTTCTATACTATTAAATGAATTTCATCCAAAATTGGCACAAGAATAGATCGTAATATTTCAGATTATTTCTGACCAACACATGCATGACATTGTTACCAACATTATTTGAAGCGCGCTGATAAATCCTATGTCTAACTGCATGTAATGTCCATGCTATCCATTGGACTTCACCCAAATTTTGTATGCTGTACTTTAAGAGATGGAACCAAGAATAGATTCAGTCACCAAGGCTACATTATGCCAGGTATATTTCGAACTAATTAGAAATTTCAATATTAACCAACTCAATTTCGTCATTATCCTAGATAGGTCCATAATAGAATAACCATTGGCATGAATCTTTCATTTTAAGAAAAGTAGGCTCTTTAGTTCTTCACGGAACTTTTGGTTTTTCAGCTGTGTTCATTATTGTAGCATTGCATTATTGAAGTGGGAAGTGCGCACCTTGATGAAGCGAAATGAATTCACAAAAAGTATGTAATTATTTATGAATAACATAAATCATTCTGCAAAACAATCCGCTATATCATACCAAATTAGGCAGTGGAGGTAAACAAACTACGGTTTTAAAAGTGACGCGAGCCAAGCTAGGACAATCCCACTCCTCCCAAAGTTCGGTGGCTACGCCTCCCCGGTCATGTCGCACAACTGACTGGTGTTGCGGGCCCTTCTACGTATTATTGTACCGGTATATGATTGACACAAGATTATGTCATGTATAATTGACCTGCTGTTATTTTCTTGGAGCGTGGTTTCGTGACGGTTTGGAGATAGTGGTTGGTTGGTTCCTCAGCTTAAGGGCTGCGACAACGCGGTCATGTAGCCCCGTGTACTTTGGGTGTGTGTGTAGAATCTGTCTGATAACCAGCGTTATTTGTGATGGCTGTATTAGTGCGTGTTATCTGTAATTAAGGAAACAACTGCAGACGATCAATTTCAAGTAGTTTTTACTTTTGCTACCAAATTCTACTGTCAACGACACCTAGCTGTGAACTTGGCTACTAGATACCACCGTAACCAGCACCTGGCAGTGAACGTTGGAACTGAAAGAGTGGTAACCAAATCTACCCTACAATTTTTGCTTCACACAATCGTAGTTAGTGGAAGGTTCTTTTACATGCCATACATCTGTGACATGGGCCCGCCGGCTTTACTTCCCCTTCGAAGCAAGGCATACTAAGAGATTTTTAACGCTCTTAAAAACTCCGACCACCTCGGCCGCGTTTGGGCATAGAAGCTCAGCATCGTACCAACTACTCCACGGAAGCCGCCTGGTTTGGAGATAAAATATCTATGTTGGCAGCAATGTCTCGGACGAGAGATGTTCTTCAAACAATAAATAACTGACATTTTAGAGATTAAAATAATATGATTCCGATTATAACCCGCGTTTCTGTGATGACTGTAGTAGTGTGAGAAGCTGTAATTTTTAGGGCCTAAGATTGAGATAGGAGTCCCAGGACGTATATATTTGTGTTTATAGGGAGTAAAATATGGTTTACAGTATGCTATGCGGGAGCAATGAGGTCCTTCAGGGAGTTTAACCCCCAATCTCCTTTTAGTCACCTTTGGCTACGGGACGGGGAGGTACCTAGAACTCATTTCTCTGTTTCCTCATCACTTTTAGAGCATGACTTCATTGCATACCATATAATGAAGCATAACTAACGCCGTATAGCCTACATCAAATTTTGTTAGACGTGTACATTCATCACCATTCCCTCCAAGGCTTCATGAACTCGTATATCCTTACAGAGAAAGTTCCTTCTTGGCAATGTATATTTGACACTTGGGTACATCTTACACTGATTGCTGGGGAGGGAAACTTTTTTAAAGCCATGCTCTCATACAAGACTGTTCTTTTCTGGCCTCCTATTCATCTTTATGACGTTTTAAAGTTTGGCGTTACTTTTCATGTCCAGGACGTACAACCATCAAGACACGAACAGCAGCTCACATAACTCTTGAAAACTACTTTAGCTTCATGGCCATTTCATTCCCGAGGAAATGATTTCTCTTGCCGCTTCAAAGAAATGGCGAATTTCTTTAGGCAACGGTGATGAAGTGGATGAAGAATGTACTAAAACTGGAAATGTACTCCAAGACATGAGATGAGATGGTGAAGTGGAGTAGCGAAAAGAAAAGTCAAAGGATCGTAGGAACTTGCTCTCAACTTTTCAAATTTACAGTAAAAGCGCAGAATTGTTTCAAGTAGCCATGCCAATAGTATAACGTCATCTTTGATACAAATGCTTCAAATATTAAAATACATTTATTGGGATATGATTTAAGGTTTGTTTTATGTTAACGTTTGTCCCACCTTGACTCAGGGGGCTAGACATCGGCTTTCCCCCACTGCATCCCATGTTTAAATCTCGTTCACTTCTTGTGAAATTTTTGCTGGACACAGAGGGGTGGGACATGATTTTTTCCGGTTTCCCTAGTCGATCTCATTTTAAGAAACAGCCTAAATCACTCATTTATATTATCTCCCTGGAAGAGTGTTGCAGTCTTGGTCAATCGGTGCGTTTTCATTCCTCTGTGCTTGATATGGCATCCCGGCAGTTGGTTGGGAACAGGTTAGACCCTTGGCCTAGTCGATGTAAAAAAGTTTATAAAATCAAATCAGAGTATTCAAAGAGGTAGAAGTCCATCAAAAATGTACATACAGTTCAAGAAAAACTTAGATACTATTTGATAGTTAATATCTTTGGAACGAAATGGCATACCGTTACAATTCTTGCGCGGTAGCATAGTCCATCGTTTTCCATTGTTTTCTCAACCGTTGAAGAATTTCACATGAGTGGCGCGACAATCTTAGCGCGTTTTCCATCAGATGACAGTGCAGCAATGAATGAAGTTAAGATTGTCGTTTGAGCAACGCAAGGCCGTATCGAAGTGGTAGCCTACTGGAAGTACGAAAACATGATGGAGGTACAACGGCAATAGCGTAATGTGTACGGAACTCAGCCACCAACACGTACAGCAATTTATCGTATTCGGGATAAATTTGAAGCCAACGCGACTGTACTGTTCAGGATGTGCATAAGGAAAGGTCTGGCCGACCCAAAACATCAACAAGTCCAGCTTCCAGCGCTGCTGTGTTGCAACATTATACTAGGTCACCTCACAAATCTGTGAATCAGGGTGCATGCGAATGCGGGGTAAGTCGATCAAGTGTACGACGAATTCAGAAAGCTGCAAAGTGGAAAGTGTACATTCCAAGATCGCTGCACGCTATGAACGATGACGACCCGGATCGAAGGATTGAGTACTTCGAGTGGTTTAGAGGCATTCTTCGCGAGGATGAACAGTTTTTCAGGGATGGTTATCTGGACTGACGAGGTGCAGTTCAAACTGAACGGTACTGTAAACCGCCACAACTCCGTGTACTGGGCTCCTGAAAATCCTCACGTTCACGTGGACAAACATGTTAATCTACCGGGTGTTAATATGTGGTGTGGTCTGTCATCGCGTGGTTTGATTGTCCCATTCTTCTTTGAAGGTTGCGTAACTAGTGAGGTGTATCTTCATATGCTTCAAATATCGATTTTACCTGGCATCCGAGAGGTGTTTGGATATGAATGATTTTATCTACAACAAGATGGCGGTCCGCCTCACTACTACAGAGACGTCAGAGCCTACTTGGATGAAAATCTGCCTGGACGATGGATAGGTCGGAGAAGAGCTGTTGAGTACCCACCACGGTCTCCAGACCTTACACCTCTTGACTTCTACATATGGGGGACCTTGAAAAATAAAGTTTATCAACAGAAGCCAGCTACACTGAAAGAGCTACGAGAAACTATCGAGACGTGATGTGCGACTATCACACCGGCAACTCTGACAGCCGTAGTTCGGACAGCAGTTCAGCGGTATTGATGTTGTTTGGCTGCTAATGGTGGTCACATTGAACTCATGAAATAACCTACCCCCCGTGCAAAAATTGTAACGGAATGTCATTTTGTTCCATAGATATTAACTATCAAAAAGTGTCTACATTTTTCTGGACCCCTCTGTATATATTAATGTTTTGTCTTAGTAACTGGGTATAACAATACCCTAAATCATTAATAGTATTCTACAATATAACATGTGTTATCCTGACTATGTGGGCTAGGTGGTTGTAAGGTAACGGCCCTCCTGTTTGATTCTCATGGGATCGATTCAAGAATTAAAGTTCTGGTTGAGGAATGGAACGGGATGCACACTGCTTAGCGATGCACACTTAGAATCCCACGTCAGTTATCCCACAAATAATTTCCCGTTGTTTCGCACACCATATCAAGGCTGCTATACAAAGTGACCACGAGCGTCTCATTCCCAAACAACAGTAGACCCAGTTGTAGTTACACACAGTAATACAGACAACAAAACATTATAATATCAACCATTGATAATACTAGTAAAGATAACAGTGTTAACATTTGACCTGAAATATTAAAGTGTGTCTTCGTCAGTGAAATGCAAGAAAAGATGGAGAACGCTAGGAGCAAGATCAGGACTCTACGGAGGATGTTAAAACTCCTCCCAGCGGAGCATTATAATTATAATAATTATTATACATCAGCACAACACCTGCACTGAGCATACCACGCATCTTGTTTTGTATGACAAAGGGTGGATGTAGGTGAAATTTTCACGATTGTTTATAATTTACCTTAAAAATTGTACTTTTCTTTGCTGCACTTCAATAATGCATCACAAAACTCGAAACGTTATTGCGTCACGCTCCCTATTTCGCTGTCACCAATACAGTTGAACAGGCATTCGTATATATCTTGCCACTCTGCCCGTTATTTGGAGGAAATGTTTCATGATATTTTTCGGAAGGCTGTGGGCAAAAATATTATTTCAAAAAATAATTATTTGCATGAAACATGGTCTTATCCATATTAAAACTTCTATAATAAGCTATAAATTGAAATTCTGGTGCACATTACCATTTAGAATGACACTGCAAAGTTTCATTGATTTACATGCAGTAGTGTCTGAGAAAATGCACCTTATAATTTATTAAGACTCTATGATAATTTTTAGTTAATAATACAGGGCGCCCGAGAATGTTCTCCGCAGTGGGTACGTGCAGCTGCGAGAGGTTGAGTTATAAGTTTAGTTGGCTGCACTGTGTCCTTGAAATGGGGACTCCCGCGTGTAGGCTGTCAGTGTGTATTGCGATAAGCGAGCGAGCCTGCATGTCTTCAGTGTGTATTGCAGTATGCGAGCGTTCAGATAGATTATTGGAAGAGTGCAACAGTATACAGGTGGTAATGTTTACTACTGAAGAGAGAGTTTTTTTTTGGTGGAATACGTTTTTCGCGAAGGCGATTGGTTTACAGAAAATGTAAAATTAAGATTTCAGGTGCGGTTTCCTAATTCAAAGTGTCCAAACCGTGATACCATTCGGGATTTGGTAAGTAAATTTCGTGTGACTGGCTCAGTTCACGATGTACAGGGAACAGGCAGGCCTACGCTTTTAACTGACGAAAAACATGATGAAATCTCCGATATAGTCTAATGCTGAGTAGTCCAAGTAAATAAACACGAACATTAGCTCAACGAACAGGAATCTCTAAGTCGAGAGCACATAAAGCTGTAAGAGACAAGCTTCAGTTGTTCCCTTATAAAGTTACCGTGGTTCATGAATTAAAACAAACTGACGGAAAAGAGTTATGTACTGTGAATGGTTCCAGCATCTGTTATGAATGGCTGTGGTGAGTACAAAGTTTACTGATTATTTGTTATGATGCAAGCGGCAGCTGTAGCTAGCTTTCGCAGACGCATGTAGGCGCTGCGGAGAACATTCCCGGACTCACTGTACAACCCAATATCAAGCAGCATGTGGGCCATAATAATAATTAAACTGCTCCGCCAATCAATACAAATTATATTCAAATCAGTACATGTTTCGGTCCAACAATGGGACCTTCTTCAGCAGATTAGAATTAAAACTTAAGAAACTAATTTAATAAAACAGTTGAGAACTGAAATTAAGTAAAATATATACCGATTGAAATGGAGAAACTGGAGAAAACGAATAAGAACGTTTGGATGGTTAAATCGCGAGCAAAATCTATTTAAATGCTTCAAATTCGCTTGGCCGCCATGTCCGTTTTGTACTTAACAGGCTTTTGAAAGTCACATAGGTAAACTTCTTTCAGTGCCCTTTATCTCGGTACAAAATTTGAGGGTGATATCGGTAATAGTTTCAGAGATATAGAATACTGGTGAAATATTTCGCGCAGCCGTCATGTTGGATTGGTGAGACGTAGTTAAATTTGAAGGGCACGGTCGGGGTCAGACGAAATGGTACTATGACCTTACAATGTTTCATTTTATTTGTGACACACGCACACACACACATGCACACACACACTCACACACGGACAAAAGGTGATCTCATAAAGCTATTTTTCCATAAATAATAATAACAATAATAATAATAATAATAATAATAATAATAATAATATCGTATGGCCACGGGTGGCGGGTGCAAGCTTTGTCATTTGACACCCAGAAGGTAGCTTGCATGTCGAATTTCGTTGTTCCTTGAAGCACTATGAGAGTCAAGGAGGTTAGATATCTAAGCTCCTTGAACACTATAGCGCTTTCTAGTAGAGAAATGAGGAACTCCCGAGATTAATTTTGCCATTATGAACACGGCCTACTGAATTCAAATAGTTCTTAGATATGTCAAAATCGTATGACATACGTGTCGTAATTTTTGCCGCCTTTAAAAAAAGCACTTACCACGGCCAGGAGCGAACCTTCAAGCTTGGGGTTAGTAGACGGACACGATAACCACTAACCCACCGTGGCAAAATTTTCCATAAATGAAAATAGGCAAAACATAGGGGAACTTAATTTCTGAATGGTCCTCTCTAACCTGAGAATTCAAGCACGAGTCGCTACTGCAAGATGTTGTTGTTGTTGTTGTTGTTGTTACATTTAGGTGCCTGGTCATCGTGCTCGTGAACTCGACTTGAAGATCGGTATTTCTGGTTCTCGTTTTTGCTCGAGGTCTGGAGGTTGGAGAGTGAGGTCTGAGAGGGTTAAAGGGGAGTGCAAATGGTCGTTTGAAGTAGGGTGAGCCTAAACTTCTACCAACTGACATTTATTGCGGAGGTGGTGCAGCAGTCTGGATACTTTTTGTGGAGAAAGCGCGGGGCGGCCTGGGAATGGAGTGGGGGAGGAGAAGAAACGCGAGGATTTTTACAGCTTTCTAGAAAGAGAAAAAGTAGCATTGGTAGGGATCAAGTATAAAAGGGGTTGGAAAGTGGTGGTAGTGAAATTGTTGTTGGCTGGGTGAATGGTCGAGCGAGGGAAGGATTATGCGAAAGAATCAAATGTTTTTCTTTAGATCTAGGGTTTGGAGAGTTTAAAATAGATCTTGGAAAATAAAAAAACAAGAGCCAACTGGCAAAGAGTTTTCTTAAGAGGGACTATTTTCACATCAAGACACTCTTTCTTTCTTCCCCGCACAATATATGCCGCCTGTTGTATGTTTTCTGTGCCCGAGGGCGCGAAACTTCATTGTGCTCCCATTTATTCTTTCCTTCCTGCCTTCCTCTTTTACTGCACACTGGGATTAAGTTGAGACAATGATGAATGTACACTTTCTTTAAAGCATCGTCGTAGAGGGGAAATAATGCAGTCCTCAATATGTGGTTCGCTGAACTGTAACGAGGGAAACGTAGCCTATGTCTACCGGTATGTAAGTTAAATAACAAGGGAACTCGGTCTGTTATTACTTATTGCTTGGTTCATTTATTTCCATACATTTCACGTCAAATGAAAACCACGCATTGAGATTTTAGCCTATTTTCATTATGAATATGAAAAAAATAGGCTAATGAGATTACCTTTTGTCCATGTGTGTGTGTGTGTGTATCCTAATAACATCTCAACAATTTCAATGAAACTCGGTAAGGTCATAGAATAATTTGGTTTGGCCCCAACCGTACCCTTCAAATTTTATTACGACTCACCAATCCAACATGGCGCCTGTGCGAAATATTTAACCGCCATTCTATATCTCCTAAACTATTACTGATATCACCCTGAAATTTTGTATGGTGACAAAGGGTACTACTAGAAATCCATCTATGTGACGTTAAAACATTTGTTAATTACAAAACGAGCATGGCGGCCAAGCAAATTTGAAACATTTAAATAGACTTTACTCGTGATTTAACCATCCGAGCGCAGTAAAAAATGGTACAGCAAATGTGTATACACTTTTTAATGCACTGACATCTAACTTAGTTCAATTGTTTATATAACCTCAAGATGGCGGATATGCGAAATTTTATAAATATGTTTTTATTTCTTGGGTTATAATCATGCGATCGAAGTCAACGTTTGAATAATGAACCTACGCAATAATCGTCATCTAATAGTACATAACTCTATGGCCTAGATATATAAAAATCCAACATGGCGACCATCCGAAATATTTTGACGGTTCTCTATATCTACTAATCTATGACAGCAATCAAACTGAAATTTTGTATGTTGATGAAGACTATTAACATCAGTTCACCTATGTGTCTTTCAATAACCTGGTTATCACAAATTCCAACATGGCGGTGACGTGAAATTTAAATATTTCAATGGATGTTTCTCGTGATTTAACCATACGAGTGCAGTGAAACTTGGTACGGTAAATGCTTATACAAATTTTAATCCACTGAGATCTAATTTATTTCAACAGTTGCTTCACATCCGTAGGCTTAACCTGAAAGTATGCTAAATGTAACTCCGGGGTGGTGCTAAGAAAGCAACAACTCTGGCTGCTAGACAATCCTTGTAATCTCCTAGCAAAATTACATCACTATGACTTTGTTCCATGACAAATATCCAAAGTACCTTGGAGTTACACTTGACAGAACGCTGTCATTTAAACAGCATCTAATAAAGACTTCAGCCAAACTGAGATCAAGAAGTAACATCCTACAAAAATTGTGTGGTACAACAAGGGGTTCCACTGCTTCTACCCTTCGTTCAACTGCCGTAGGTCTTGTTTACTCAGCAGCAGAATATTGCAGCCCTGTTTGGTTAAACAGTAGCCGCACGAAGCTAGTATATGTACAGCTAAACCAAACTATGCGGAATATTACTGGTACAATCAGGTCAACGCCTGTTTTCTGGCTACCTATCCGGAGCCGTATTCCATATCCTACGCTGAGAAGATATAATATCCTCCTGAGAGAATATAACAAAATCAGCAACAATTGCAAATCCATGAGGACATACCTGCCATCCAAATCAACAGACTCCGCTCCAGACATCCTGCAGTCAGAATAGCAATCAACCCTGCAGACCATAACTCAATCTTCATGAAGCCTGGGCACAATAATGGTATAATAACACTCCACCAGAGCTACATAGTTTTCTCCAAAGCAACAACAAATCATGGGAACTTGATTTGCCCCGTAGGACATGGCGTGCGTACCAACCATGGGAGATGAAGTGACCCTTTTCACAAATGGGAAGAGATCGCCTCTCCTGAGTGCACCTGCGCATACCCGCGTCAGACAATCAGACATATCGTCGAAGAGCGCCCTCAGAACTTGTTTTGTGGTAAACGATTGGACTTTTTGCATGCTACAGCAAATGCGATTGTTTATGTAAATAATATATCTGTAAATTTGTAAATCTTGTATATATTTTTCTTTGTGTTCCAAAAGTAATGTGTAAATGCCATACGATTAATAATAATAATAATAATAATAATAATAATAATAATAATAATAATAATAATAATAATAATAATAATAATATTTCTATTGTTTTCATAACCTCATGATGGTGACGGTGAGAAATTAAAAGTTCTTTTTTATTTCTTGTGACTTAATCATGTGATTGAAGTTTGAATATTAAGCCTACGCAATAATCTTCATGTAATAGTACATAATGTTATGGCCTACATATATAAAAATCCAACATGGCGACCATCCAAAATATTTAGACGTTTCTGAATATCTACGAATCTATTACAGCAATCAAACTGAAATTTTGTATGTTGAGAGAGGCAATTAACATAAGTAGGATATATGAAACTGGGCTATTTAGTTCCTGTGGAACTACTTGTTACATTTATGTTCAACCCTGACTATTACGTGTTAGAAAACTGTATCATATTGATGGTCATTATAACACTATTTTTCATTATGAAACAGTTTCTCCCACCAATCACAGCTCAAGAAACAGTTGTTTGACCAATTAGATAAGGTTAGGATCGCACCCGCGCTGAGTTCCAAGGCCTTCTAAACTGTGTTGCCTAGTGTCATAGTGGGGCAATCGAGAAGGCCATGGTCAAATACAAGGCATTCTCTGCGTCTCATGCGCTCTGTTCAGTACATAAAACTGGCGAAATCTCGACAGATATTTATGAATATTTATCTTCGAACATAAAATAGTTAAAATAATTATCGTCGAGCATAAACAGTCGTATGCAACTCGCCTGTAATGGTAATTAAGACACTCGTATGGAAATTATAAAACTCGCATAAGCTCGTTTTATAAATATACTCGTGTCTTAATTATAGCCATTATAGGGTCGTTGCATAATGTACTATTTCGGGATTGTGTGTTCCATAATATCAGATCACATATTCAACTGGTGAATGGGTAAGTTATTCTTGTTGGTGTTGTGCTTCATTTAGTGGCTTAGGACATATTGGCCAGCAGTTAGGAAGGTTTCATTGCATGTTCTATTGGGGCATGTCGTTATATGGTACACCTTTCGTTGCATAGTACACATACACATTTGTCACCCGGCCTTTGGTAAGATCTGGTTGAGCAATTCTTATGATGAAAGCCAGGAACAGCGAGGTTTGTTATTACGTTCTTTTTCTCGTTGGTCTGCTTTCTGCCCATCATGGCGTCAGTGATATAGAAGTCTAGTACGATCTGTCTCTTTGTTTTTCTACACTCTGTAGATGGCTGTAGCTGGCAATGGTATTTTCCAATATGTGGTCCTCAATGTAGAAGGTTTCACTCGCTATCTCGTATACCAATCGTGTAACTCTTAGCACATATTTTAAGAATCGCGACTTGACACTCTATATTCTTTTGGCATAGCTGATTGTAGACGATCCCGTATTATTTTTAGACCATATGTCACAAACCAATGAGATGATAGTATGGAATAGCATCAAGGCTATAGCTATAGATAGAACGGTTAGATTCCGGATCATGTGTATAGCTCTGATGGCTGTTGCTGACCTCTCTTGTATATGATGACTGAAGGAGGTTGCTGTAGTCTGGAGGGTTCTGCCCAAGTATTGGAACGAGTTTACTAGGTCTAGTGGTTTGTTGTACGAGATAAGTGTTAGCTTTACTCCTTTCCTGAATGTCACTTGGACTGCTTTTATTTTTTGATGTGTAACATCTTTCCACTCGGATGCTGGATATTTTTGTGGGAGTGATTTTGAAAAATGGGGCGGAAGTGTGTAAGATGCACTGCCAGCTGAATCGCATCCCTCCTGGCTGCTTTAGCAGCCAGGTGAGATGCAATCCAGCTGGCAGTGGTACCATGTGGAATGTATATAACATACGGATTACTTCAAGGTTTGGAGGCACCATTACAGATATTTCTACAATAAATCATCTTCAAGTTGTCGTTCTTTGATGTGAAAATATTCATTATATCATATTTGCTGAAAACAATTATGATTTATTATGAGTCTGTGATTCAATCTCTGGATAAAAGTGATGGGCATCCACTCCCGGAGTAACTTTGCTCAACAATTTCATACTGATCGGTAAACGTTCATGCGAACTCTGGTGTTAACTGATTGAAACACAAACCACATGTTAAAAGTCTTCGTATCCGTATTTAAATGATGATATGCTTATTACGAAACATTGTAACTAGTCGGCAAAGCCAGTATTATGTTTCTGCACAATGGCTATTCAGATATTAATCCACATTGCGGTAATGCAGTGATCAATGCAATATATATCGATGCTTTTATACGGGAATTGGGCTAGCCTTTCATAGACCCCTATAGGAATTCCCATTACTGTCATGTACAGTAGGCGGATTAATAACTAATTTAAAACTCAATTCCACGCAGGAACATTATCGAAAAAAAGCAAAATATTAATGGAGCATAAAAAATACTTCCATATTATTACCGGCACGTGAAAATGAGTACCTGTCTTGTACTCTAAATGTCTGTGGTTGAAATAGCTGCGTCGATAGCATCTTGGTGTGAGAATCATGAGGTCTCA
Organism: Meconema thalassinum; assembly: GCA_946902985.2. Lineage (NCBI taxonomy): Eukaryota > Metazoa > Arthropoda > Insecta > Orthoptera > Tettigoniidae > Meconema > Meconema thalassinum. The sequence continues at coordinate 592,397,357 of OX336390.1, forward strand.
GTTCGAACCCCAGTCCCTGCAATTATTTTTGCTACCAGATTATCGATTTGAACGATATCTATCATAACAGTATGCGTCATTTTAACAGAATCTACATGAAATTACGACTTATCTAATTTTAATTACAACTAGTTGAAACCCGTCAAAACATGACGGTCATTGGGAAAATATTTACGGAAGGATTTTCTTATATGCATTCTTTGTATGATTACAGAGAAAGACGACTTTGCAACATATAACTGCCCATGACTGAAAACTTGACGAGGCAAATAGTGACCTACACATTCCATAGCTTCCCCTTGAGCTTTATTGATTGTGATAAATTATGCCAAGCGATTGGAAATTGGTGGCTCTTAAAAGAAAATGGGAGTATTTTTGTGGCATATTTATATTGGATTTTTAAAGTGGCTTCGTATTTTGTCCGATTTCTTACTTTATTGCGTCAATTTGTAGTTAACATACGACCGGACAATGTTCCTTTTCGTCGAACGGGGTTTTATAGTAGTAATTCTCCCAAAATTAACGTCTTATTCGATAACACTATAGTGCCCTGCATCAATGGAGCCGCTAAATATTAAATGCCAAATAATACTCCCCTTGCAAAAACAACAGTGTGGTTAGACTCATTGTTATGTACTCTAAACAAATAAAATCAATGAAGAATTGGCTTATACAATGAAGTTCAACATGACCAGTGTATTCACCGTCCAGAGAGTTTCATACTAAGTTGGTTGCTGAGGAGAATGCGATGAGGCTGATCGCCAATAATAAAATCCTTAAAATTATCCTTGCCAGCAACAATGTTTGCAATAGTTTGCAAATGAAGCTCAGGGCGATGTTCTTCATTTTGATATAAACAGCACGAAACTTCTCGAAATAAGCAATTTCTATCGCCTGTTATAGGTTCAATCCTTTGGGTTTCTTTAACAGCAAACTATGCAGGGGAGCATAGAATCACTTCACCAATTACAGGATGAGCACAGATTCTTTGCCAGCCACCGTAAAGGAGGCAGTTTTAGAATTATAAGTCCCGTGCATGTCGAAAAACGCATTAACATAGGGAAGCCCACTATTAAGACTATATTCTTGGCCATCGCCCCAGAGATACGGATTCATTTCCCTGCTCTGCCAAGAAATTTAATTCTGGCCTGAGGACTGGAACGGGACGCACTCAGCCTCGCGAGGTAAAACTGAGGAGAGGTAGGATCGATTCCAACCTTAACTATCTTGGATGTGTTTCTCTTCGGTTTCCCACTGACGAAAACCCGGACTGATATTGTAAAACAAGCAGTAAGCCACTTTGGGTTACACGGTGTCTGGACTGCAGATGGCGTTGTTCTGATCCGTATTGGTGACACGAGGCATCGTGTGAAAACACTCCGAGAATTGGACTTTTTGAAGAAAAAGTTTCCCGCTCCTCGTACGTAAAGGACCCTCATACGTGCCAGTGTGAGGGGGCTCAACTGATCAAAGTTACAACTGTAAGCACAAACATGTAATATGGTTACTGGTGGAACTTTAACTACAGTGTCTAGCCAAAATACAAGCCGATATTATAGATTAATATTTAGAAAATAGCTTAAGTTTTAGATTTTGTAATTTTTGATATTTCTTGCTTAACAATTTTACAATAACTTTCAATTATCTTTTGCATGGATATTAGTACCAATGAGTATGATACGCATGCCTATCTTTGTGATATAGCTGATAGATTACCCAATGATTTTAAAGTAACTCACCTGAACACGCAGTCACTTAAAATGCTAGAACATTTCGCAGAATTTGAATACACATTTGTTAACTCCGGTGTTGATGTAATCGCTGTTAGTGAAACATGGTTCAATAAGTCCATTACTGATTCATCTGTAACCTTGCCAGGATATAATATCTACCGCAATGACAGACAACGTAGAGAAGGGGGTGGAGTAGCAGTGTATGTTCGACAGCACATTAAGTGCCGGGTTATCTGCAAATCCCCAAATAATGAGAATTTCAGACCTGAGTACCTATTCGTAGAGATTTGCCTGAAAGATACTAAAGTATTATTTATTTGTGTTTATAGAGCACCCAAAGTCGGTTTTATGGAACTACTATTAAATGACATGCTTTCACACATTTTTAGTTATAAATATGTAATATTAGCCGGTGATTTGAATGCCCATTTTGGGTCGGCTACATTTGAAACGAAAAACATAGTAGAAACTCTAAATACTTGCAATCTGTCGTGGCTCCCGTATCAAGATACACATCACACTGCAACCTCCTCTTCTACTCTGGATCTAATAGCATCCAACTGCAATGAGCACGTGATTGAGTTTGGCCAAACAGCTGCTTCTGGCTTCTCAGCACATGATCTCTTATACGCAGTATATACCCTGTCAACTCCAAAATATAAGCCCAGTATTCGAACTTTTCGAGACTTCAGCAGGTTTAATTATGAAAGGTTTAAGGCCGATGCCATCTCAGTTCCATGGCACACTGTTTTCGAGCAGCAAACTATAGATGAGAAGGTAGAAACATTCAACACATTTTTAATTGATTTATATGATCGCCATGCCCCAGTGCGCTCAGCTAACGTGAGGCACGCACCAGCTGCCTGGATCAACACATAAATAAAAGATCTAATAAGATCTCGAAATAGAGCCAGAAAGAAGTGCAACAGAACACAGAAACCCGAGGACATTGTATAATACAAAAGCTTACGCAACAGAACCCAGCAAGTTATTCGTAATACAAAGATACGTTACACTTATTCGCTAATTAATTCAGGTAAAAACTCTTCGGCTTTGTGGAGAGCTACAAAAACTCTCGGTGTTGGAAAATTCAGACACAAAAGCAATAACCCAACAATGAGCGCTGATGAGCTTAATAAGCATTATTTAAACGTATCAACCGTTGTAGACAGCAATAGAGTTTTGTCAACTGTTGCTAACTACAGGGAAAAATTTACTGACCGACGGGAAGAATTTCATTTTGGCTACATATATCCTCAGGACATTCATTTAGCCATATTTAGGATAACTTCAAAAGCCATAGGACCAGATCGTATATCTATTACGCTATTGAAAAGGAATATGGACCTCCTCATGCCAGTTTTATTGCATATATTTAACTATAGCCTGCAAATGGGTATTTATCCGACACAATGGAAAAAAGCCAACATCAAAGCAATACCAAAATTCACGAACGCCTTAAACTGTAGTGACTTTAGACCAATAAGTATATTGTGTGCAATTGGGAAAGCGTTAGAACGGATTGTTTTTGATCAGTTTTATGAATATATAAATTCCAACAATATCCTAAACCCGAACCAATCTGGATATAAATCAAAACATAGTACTCTGACAGCCCTTATCAAAGTCACAGACGACATTCGTCTAGCAATGGACCGGAAGGAAATAACTATATTATCTCTATTCGATTTCAGCAAAGCTTTTGACAGAGTTCACCATGAGATCCTGCTAGTTAAATTAAGAAATCTAGGCCTTTCAAAGTCAGTAACGAACTGGTTTAGGTCTTACCTAACAAGCAGATGTCAGAGAGTAGTCCTAGCAGATGACAATGTTTCAGAATGGTGTGAAGTAACAACAGGTGTGCCGCAGGGTTCGGTCCTTGGTCCACTCCTGTTCTCCGTGTATATAAATGACCTTCCATCTGTCCTTAAATTCTGTCAACATCATATGTACGCAGATGACCTTCAGCTATATCTACACGCGGAACTGAAATCCATTCATTTGAACGTAGCACTAATTAACAGTGACATTCAAAGCCTATCTCAGTACGCACTCGATCATAATCTAATACTTAACTTCGAAAAAACGCAACCGATCATCATCGGCTATACCAAATTACTCAGTTCCCTACCTGACCCAGTACCACCTTTACAGCTTGCATCCCAAACAGTTCCGTACCAGTCAGCAGTAAGAAATCTGGGAGTTATTTTTGACTCTCGATTATCGTGGCAGGATCACCCAAACATGATTCTGAAAAGGGTTGCATCGTCATTATATCAAATTAGGCGAACTTGCTTCTATTTGCCTCAAAATGTACGAAAGATACTGATACAGAGTTTGATATTACCAATATTTGACTATGGATCTATAATTTACCATGATATGGGAGAGGTCCTCAATACAAAATTGCAAAGAATGCAAAATGCTTGCTTGCGGTTTGTTCTCAATGTACCAAGAGAGTCTCATATAACTCCATTTTAGGTCCAGATTGGATGGCTTAAGTTAAAGGAACGAAGACAGTATGCCATGGCTCTGACTGTGATAAAAATTCTAAAATTCCGTCTTATATTTACTGCACACTAACTCCCATGCAATCAGTGCATAACCGTGCGAATAGACACACTGCACAAATGCTCCAGATACCTCATCACAGAACCGAAAAATGCAAAGGTTCATTCCGTATTTCAGCTAGTATTCTCTGGAATAAATATTAATTGCACCAGTATTCAGGACTTCCTATCAGAGCGATAAAACACTCCCTTCATTGTAATCTATCAGCTATACAATTATCATGTTCAAGGTGAACGGATGTATTAACAAGAACTTCTAATGTCAACTGTATGTATAGGTTAAGTTTTTTTCTTTCTTCATTTATTCTATTGTATTTAACCGCCCTCTGAATGAAGAGAGCTGCATAAAGAGGCTTTGTAGCCTCAGTGGCCTGTATAAGAGAAACAATAAATTCAAATTCAAATTCAAAATTCCACTCCAGGCAAATACCGGGATGGTTCCTTACGTAAGGCCTCGGCGTTCTCCTTCCTAATCCTCACTTTAGTTACAGATACACACATTAATACAACCATCACAATAACACAGATCGGTAACATATTTTTTTCTCTTATAGACACTCTGCAAATCTACAGGCCAAGAGCTTTTGTCAGAGTGCTTTACGAAGTCGAAACATGATGGTCAATGGTAAAATAATTACCGAAGGATTTCCTTATATACGGCATTCTTTGTACGACTACTTTTTTGCACTATTGAAACTTTAAGGGCGTCGAAAGATCGCACTCTTGACATTACAACATATAACTGGCCATGACTGAAAACTTGCTGAGGTAAATAGAGACCTACTCGTTCGAGAGTTTCCCCTTGAGCTTTATTGATTGTGATACAGAAAGCCAAGCGAATTGGAAATTCACGTCTCTTAAAAGAAAATGGAAGGGTTTTGTCGGATGGCGTTAAATCAACTCGAGGGATTAGAGCTCTCTGCCCAATTTTATCTCCACTGATTATTTCCAAATCCAAGCAATTTTCATACATATTCTTTACAAATAATCTGGTTCCGTTCAGGAGCCCTTGGGAAACGTTCAGATTTCTGAGGAGCATAACTATGGCTCCAACTTTTAGAGTAAGAATATGTGGAGGCAAACCACTTAATTCCAAGGAATTCAAGAATTCTGTAGGAAATTGAAGTAGCTGGCTTTCATCTTCAGTAATTAATCTGTTAACGCTGGTGTATGTTTTTGAACTACCGGGTATAAGTTCGATGACTTTCAAATTAATTTCATTACAGTGTTCATTATTTGGTGTTAGAATGCATACTTTCGAGAAATTGATTATATCTTTCGTAGAAATGAATGTTTCGCCGTAAATCTCAGTCACGATGTCATCATGCGCTAAAATTCTGGGTGGCAGTTCAATAACATTTGATTCCTCACCATCTACAGAGGAGTAGTCACCGTTACCAATTTGTAACAAAAATCAGAAAATTCAATTTCTTCTGGTTTCAACCGCATGTTTTTATGTAAGCAGCGTATTTTGAAGAAGGGCCAGAGAGGAGAGTATTTAATACAGTTTTGAATAATTGTTTGGCGAGAAGCGTGCGGAACAACAGGCAAAACCTGCCTAAAGTCTCCTCCAAGAACAGTAATTTTCCCACCAAATGGAATGTCATTACCCATAATATCTTTTAGAAGACGATTCACACACATTAATGAATGAATATTTGCCATTGGGGCTTCATCCCATATTATGAGCCGTGCTAATCGAATATCGTCAGCTGCTTTGGAATTTAATTTTAATCCAGACACTGAACTCTCATTTAAATTTAGAGGAATTTTGAATGCACTGTGTACTGTTCGACCGTTGGGTAGTAAAACGGCGGCTATTCCGGTCCATGCTACTGATATAACATGAAGCCCTAAACTCCAGAACTTTTGTATTAAGCATCGGTAAATAAATGTTTTTCCTGTGCCCCCAGCACCGTCAATAAAGAATGCGTTCGTGACAGTTGTGTTGTTATTTTGAAGAACGCTAGTGATTTCATTAATAATTGAAAGTTGTTCCTGGTTTGCTAAGGACATCAGGTCAGCCAAATCAAAAGGGAACACTGGCTCATTAGTAGTTTGATCGTTTGAGTGTGTGTCAGTACCAACAGGCAAGTTAAATGTTGGCAGAGAGAAACCATGCAATAGCAGAGTTTTATTAATATCTCTGAGAGATAGATGATAAGCTGTATTTTCATCTTCAGACTTTAAATAATCTTCACAGAGAGAGTTTTTGTACATGTCCCATAAGTGACTGGCATTGCAAGGTTGATGAAATATGCATATGTAGGCGAATAACTGTCTCAGTTGAAAGGGCATTTGGAAAACCGATGCTTCCATCAAACAGCGTTGCCATTCTGAATCATCGATAAGCAAACCAAGCTTAATTGCCATATCCTTATATGTTGGGCAGGTAACACCTTGGTATGTTCGGATATCCTCAAAGCTTGTGGCACCTACTATATGAAGTAAAAGTAAGCGCAGATGGTATCTCTCTGATTCAGATGGAGAAACATTGTACATCTGACCTATTACCTTTTCGAATCTAAGTCGTTTTTTACAAATGCATTTGCATTTATCCCATACAAAATGAACGGGTGTTTCAGGATAAATATATGCACTCCTAGTTGTTGGATTTTGGTTCAGCTGAAACCATGCAGTGAGTTGTGTACTTTTTAACTGCTTGTTGGTCTGGTAAATTGGCAGGTAACCGGGCAACAATGTGGGACTGTTCGTGCATGTTGTAACCAAAAATCCTGTATGCAGCCTCACTTGACCCAACATATCTAGCATTCAAATACATAGAAACTTCGACATGATGTAACATTCCATCGTTTGCCATGATTTTCAAGTTAGCGCAATCAAGCCCCCTTATAAACATATTTATGTATGTATTTGATGCTGTGTACACTTGCACAGATTTCGACGTTAATATGGGCCTGAAAATACATCAATAGATATCGATTGTATGGAACAATGAAGCGATTGTCGATTTCAACATTGGTGCCTTGTACTCGTTTAGTATATGATCTTCCATTCTGTCGCCTACGGTAATGTGGATAGCCGTTCACATTCTCTTTAGTTTCTGGCACAAAGTCTTTTGGAAAACCCTTCTTACATCTTCCATCCTTCATGCAAATTGAATTGGGATTCAGAAGGCCGCAAGGTCCATGTACAATGTGTGTCTGTACTAAGTTGTACAATGTTGTATTGGAAGGGTCTGGTATTTCTGCAGGAACTGTCATATCAATATCATAGATTTCTCGTTATTTACAACTATCTCAAAGACAAACCAGTAAGTGTATATGAGGTAAACCTCGCTTCTGGAACTCAACCGTGTATAAGAAAGTTTGTACCTCGCTAAAAATTTGCTTTTGATTTATTAAACGCAAGAGTTCCTTCACTTTCGCATGAAAAACGCGAACAACGACATCAGGTATATTGTTTGCATTTTCATAAGGTTGGAGGCTAGTAGCAACTTCAGGCCATGATGGGTTGCAAGTGAAAGTTATGAAGAGGTCTGGCTTGCCAAATTTTCTCACAATTGCCATTGCATCCTGATAATTTTGCAACATATTTCGGGGACTACCAATAAAAGTAGAAGGCAAAATAACTATGCGACCAGCTCTGAAACTTTCATTTTCAGCTCTAAAGTGTAAAGCATCAGCAAGACCAACGTAGGTATCGACACGCAATTTCGTTTGTTGATTGCGAATATATTTTAGTCTATCTCCTTCCATTCGACAATAATAGTCAACTATAAATTGTTGGGTAAGTTTACCTGCATTAAGTAAAGGGTTGAAACCTCCTGCGGGAGGACAACCTCGAATCGACAGCCTATACAAAATATATTCACGCATTGTCATATTTTGCCTAACGTTCGTCTTACGGTTCCCTCCTGTTGGCAGTGAAATATGCCACCCTGTTTCTCCGCAAGGCCAGATTAAAACGTAAGTTAATGGATCACAATGCATACTGTCAACATCAATTTCCTTTAAAAATCCCTGATTAGAAAATACGGCTCTGTGGCGGTGTGAAGCCGGAGCACCGTCAGTTGTTTCAAAAATAGCTGCAATCTCTGAGGAAGCTGGGTTATTGTAACGTCTAGGATCTTCTTGAGGTTCATGGTAAAAGCGCATGACCAAATCTAACGGTTGACGTTTTTCTCTTAAAGCCAGTTCATCTTCTTCGCATATTTTTGAATGCATTGTCTTATACAGTTGAATGTAAGAGTTATGCTCTTGCAATATATTATTTAGAATATGAAGTGTACCCTCCTTGATGCAAGAATTCGCTCGATTTGCTAGTCTGATTTGATTAGCTTCTGAGCAGTCTAATACATACAATTGGCCGTAACAACTGTCGCTTATATTTTTGGAATATATGGAAGAAATGCGATGATGTACAATTCCTGAAATTTTAAAACAATATGGACCGTGTTCAGGTGGTACGGTAACATTGGCACCAAAGGAAACGAAGGACATAGAATTGTTGTACTGCCGAATATTCTCTCTGAAGTTCCTTGAGGTATCATCATTTCCAGTGAAAAATGGTTTAAGCCTGTCAAGTATTTTATATTCCGGCAGATCAATTTTACCATTGCAACAGCAAAGGCCGAAGTAACCAAGCGTAGTTTTTTCGCAAGAGAAGAACAATGCAGAACAATGTTTACATTCGTTCGTCAAGGACCCAACGCTGTACGGCATAATATCTGGCATTGTTTCTGAAATGGCAGATTTATATTTTATATTAAAAGTGGTTTCGCCTTTTCTCCGATTTCTCATTGTTTTGCGTCTATTTGTAGTTTCCACACTTCCGGTTAATGTTATTTTTCGTCGAATGCGTCTATTACAGTAGGATTTATCCCCAAATTAATGTCGTATTCGATCACACTATAGTGTCCTGCATCAACGGAGCCGCTAAACAATAAATGACAAATAACACTTCCATTGCCATAATCTACAACGTGGTTAGTCTCATTGTTATGCACTCTAAACAAATAATCATTAAACAATTGGCTTATACCATGGAGTTCAACATGACCAGCATATTCACCGTTCAGAGTCATAAGATTTTCATACTCAAGTTGGTTGTTGAGGGGAAGGCGATAAGACTCATCGCCAATAATAAAATCCTTATAAATATTCCAGTCAGCAACAATTTTTGTAACAGTTTGCAAACGCAACTCACTATGACGTTCTTCGTTTCGATACAAACAGTACGAAACTGCTCTAAATAAGCAATTTCCGTCACCTGTTATTGGTACAATTCTTCGGATATCCATGACAGTAAATTATGAAGAGGAGCATAGAACCACTTCGCCAGTCACCTTAATAATGGAGTCAGTTTTATAATTATATTTCCTGTACGTGTCAAAAGTCGTATTTACACAGGGAAGCCCACTCTTAAAGCTGGCAATGAATTATCGAGACGAACCGGCCCAGTAATTCTGCGTAGTCACTTTCTAGTATGCCATAGTTATGGTATATAAAATGAAAGGTTTAACAATTCGTAGAAGCTGCGATATGTATTCTCGACAGAAAACGACTCACCACCAAAGACTATAACAGACCACCAAAGACTATATAACAGAAAGATCGGAAACACAATACAAATGGCGGTTCCAACATTCGACTGCAGCGGCATCTGCTACTGAAATATAGAAGTTAATTTGGAAAACAATCTAATCAAAAGTAGGCCTACATTTTGTAATACCGGTATCAGAATTTCAACGTAGGCCTAGTGTATTATTGCCGTATAACTGGTAAAGGTACAATTCATTAGTGGAATTTCATGTAACAACATTTTGGACATGCCTTGTATGTTTATAAGGCAAAGAAAGAACTGAGGAAAACAAATGAGTTACGTAGCACATGGCGCGATTTGAAGACACTCGGGTGGATTCACTGCATATATTCATCGCAATGTGTTGGATTTCGTACAATCCTTGATTCACAGTTATCCCATGTGCAAAATTATGCCAAAACTTCTGTAGCAATAAAGATAAATAGCCTACCGTTATTGCAAATGTAATCTGTCGAATGTTGGAACTTATAAAGCTTTTCAATGAAATTACCATAGCGTTTTAAATTGAGATGGGAACGTAGAATTCCTTAGTTACGGGAATGCCAAGAGTTAAATATTTTTTGACAATATAATAGCAATTGCAAGGAAGGAAAATACGGAAATAAAAAAAAATACATTCCTCTCGGCACGCCGGAAGGCGGAGGTAGATTTCACCGGGCAAACTGGGGGATAGGCTATAATAGGCAAAATATGCAGGTTTTCGTGGGAGGATCAGACCTCATTTATTGCGAGAAAGTATTTTACAATTGGAGGTTAGTTAACATTTATTCGTCTTTCTAAGCATACTTTTAACATGTTACTGTCTTATGGGGATGGTAACCTTCTTGTCATTTGGGGTTAATTTTTATACTTGTGATCACACTGTCCTTATGCAAGGTTTGGAACTAATGTGTAACTATCTAACAGTCTGTTACTTCTTCACGCAAAATTTTATCTCCCGCAGAGATGTTGGTTGGTTCCTCAGTTTAGGGGCTGCGACAAGGTGGTCATGTAACCCCGTGTACATTGGGTGTGTGTAGAATCTGTCTGATAAACGGTGTTATTTGTGATGACTGTATTAGTCTGTAATTCAGGTAAGGTCTGCAGACGGTCAATTTTAAGTAGTAGTACCTAATTTTGTACCAAATACTAACGTCAACGACACATAGCTGTGAACTTGGCTGCTAGATGCCACCGCAACCAGCAACTTGCAACGAACGTTGTAACTTCCCCTCCGAAGGAAAGCATGCTGACGGATTTTTAGCGCTCTTAGAAAATCCGGCGACTTTGTCCGGCTTTGAACCAGCACCTTGGGCATAGAAGTTCAGCATGCTACCAGTTAGCCGCTTCCCTCATAGTCAGATGGAACAAGAAGTTCCGTGACGAACTAAAGAGCCTACTTTTCTTAAAATTAAGATTCATGCCATAGATTAATCTACAGTATATGAACCTATCTAGAATAATGACGAAATTAAGTGGTTAATATCGAAATGTCTTAATTAGTTAGAAATAAGGTATACTAGGCATAATGTAGCCTAATAGAGCAATACAGTAGGCAGCTCTGGTGACTGAATATATTCTTACTTCCATCTCCTAAGGTACAGAACACAAAATGTGGTTGAAGTCCAAAGGACGTTACATGGATTTAGACATTGGATCTATTAGTACACGTAAAAGCATGTTGGCAACAATGTCATGCGAGTGCTGGTCAGAAATAATCTGAAATATTATATATTTTTGTGCCAATTTTGGATGAAATCCATTTGTTGGTATAGAAGTTACATGTATTTAAAAATTGGTCCTATCAGCAGGCTTAGAATCATGTTGGTAGAACTGACATATATAAGTAACTCCAAATTAATGTAAAATGTCGGGTAATTTACGTGTGCATAGTTTAAAGCTGTCGGCTTGCATACTTTCTGATATATTTGGATACAAAATAGAGAGCAAATATTGAGAGTTAGCAGCCCTGGTGGCTCTTAAGAATACACTCAGTCATATATGTTTATGTACACATATTACATACAAAATTTGGTTGAAATCCAATTGATAGTGTAGAAGTTATATGCATTTAAAAATTGGACTTATCAGAAGGCTTAAAATTATTTTGGCAACGCTGACATGTATGGCCACCTGGAAATTAAACTGAAATAGTATTATCTACATGTGTGCCAATTTTAGAATAGCTCCCATGTATACCTTCCAAGATATCCAACATGGAGCTCAAATTTCTAGTGCGTTTTTTTAGCAGTTGGTAGCACTGGCATCTTTTTCAAATATGGGCCTGAGATATTCCGGTATACATCTTTACTCATACTAAATTTGGTTTCGATTGCTGCAGCCGTTTAGGAGTTGATAGGGGGGGGGGACACGCACACACAGCCAGACAGATAGAAGGACAGACAGACAGACAGAAGGACAGACACATTTTCCCGGATATATCTTATAAGTCTACTTTTTCCTCATTTTTGAAAAGTGTGAAAAGTAGGCTAAACATGAATGTGATCTCGTCAATGGCGTTGTCTTGGCAACCTCTGATAGATCATCCCTTATCAATTTAAAAGCGTTGTTATGGTAACCTCTGATGGCACTTGGCATTTTTTAAAATTCCGAAATCATTTTTCTCATCCCTTGGCGTAATGGTGGGTCATATCAAAAATTCTTTCAGACAAAAGTTTTAGGTAATTATTAGGGGAATATTTTCCATTTTGTACGGTTTTTATATTGTGCCTATTAAGAGAGATATGATTAATGTTTCCCGAAAAATTCATTTTTTTCACCCCTTTGGTCAATGGTTGGTGCTATCAAAAAACTTGTTTGACATAAATTTTTGGCACTTATCCGACACTTATTATGAACTATGAATGGATTCGATATTTCACGTATTAAGAGAGTTATAGCGAAATTTCACTTTTTCGAAAAAAGCCCCCCATTTTCATCCCCTTCGACCGATTATGCCCATTAACGAACTCGACCGAGATTTTATAGGGATACATATTATGTAAAAAATTCAAAGTGATTGGTGCAAAATTACGGCAGTTATCGTGTCCACAAGGAACTGATATATATATATATATATATATATATATAGATAGATAGATAGATAGATAGATAGATAGATAGATAGATAGATATATACATAAATTATATATAAACTTTTGAACTGACGGTGGTTTGGGGGTCTGGGGGATGTGAAACGCGAAGATATGTCGAAATTTTCCGGAAGTCGAAACATGGTACCCATTGCAATAGTTAGCTTTCTAATGAAATCTACCTAAAACTTGCCGGAGGGGGGATTCGAACCCCTTACACTGGGTGATGCATAAATTAAGAGAGTACGGTGTAACCACCTGAGCTGCCGACGCACTGGCATTGACGGGCAATATTAAGTTAGTTCAACATCATGCACACTCAAAATATGATGTCAGTTTACGTTTTTCAACATTTTCTGTCTGGTAATTGCAGTGTATGTCATGAAAACGTCATAAACAATGTTCCCTTCCATTATAATTCTTATACATAACTACGAAATTAAAACGCGGTGGACTTGTAACCGCCATGACTGTCATGAGGCAAGGCGATTGTGCGCATGCGTGATCGGCAAGATTTCTGAATTTTTGTTTATTAATTTAAAAATATTCTGTAACATATTTGTTTATTTTAAAGACACTCTGCAAATCTACAAGCCAAGAGCTCTCGTTAGAATGCATTACGAAGTCAATCGGTTAAGAAGTTATCTCATTATCGATGTAACAAAAATCGCCTTAGTGTTTTAAATATATACACACATCAAAAAAAGTTTTGCATCACCTCGGTTCCCAGATCTCCGGCATATAGACGTTGACTGTGTATATTGTATCCAAGATACAGTCCCTTTGACTGTTCATAGATGTCACTAAAACTGCTCAAAGATGTAAACAACCATGCATGAGCAGGGCCTATTAGACGGAGGGGGTACGACAGCCGATCAGTTCCAGTCATTCCACCAGGACGAAGGTACGCTGCTCATGTTGTCTGTAGTTTTACCATGCCTAGAAGGTCAATACCGCAGTTCGATCGCGTCCGCATTGTTACTTTGTGTCAAGAAGGGCTCTCAACAAGGGAAGTTTCCAGGCGTCTCAGAGTGAACCAAAGCGATGTTGTTCGGACATGGAGGAGGTACAGAGATACAGGAACTGTCGATGACAGGCCTCGCTCAGGCCGCCCAAGGGCTACTACTGTAGTGGATGACCGCTACTTACGGATTGCCGCTCGGAGGAACCCTGACAGCAATGCCACCATGTTGAATAATGCGTTTCGTTCAGCCACAGGACGTCGTGTTTCAACTCAAACTGTGCGCAATAGGCTGCATGATGCGCAACTTCACTCCCGACGTCCATGGCGAGGTCCAGCTTTGCAACCCCGACACCATGCAGCGCGGTACAGATGGGCCCAACAACATGCTGAATGGACCCCACGGAATTGGCATCACGTTCTCTTCACCGATGAGTGTCGCATATGCCTTCAACCAGACAATCGTCGGAGACGTGTTTGGAGGCACCCTGGTCAGGCTGAACGTCTTAGACACACTGTCCAGCGAGTGCAGCAAGGTGGTGGTTCCCTGATGTTTTGGGGTGGCATTATGTGGGGCCGACGTACGCCACTGGTGGTCATGGAAGGCTCCGAAACGGCTTTACGATACCTGAATGACATCCTCCGACCCATAGTGCAACCATATCGGCAGAATATTGGAGAGGCATTTGTCTTCATGGACGACAATTCTCGACCTCATCGTGCACATCTTGTGAATGCGTTCCTTCAAGATAACGACATCGCTCGACTACAGTGGCCAGCATGTTCGCCAGACATGAACCCTATCGAACATGCCTGGGATATGTTGAAAAGGGCTGTTTATGGACGTCTTGACCCACCAACCACTCTGAGAGATTTACGCCGAATTGTCGTTGAGGAGTGGGACAATTTGGACCAACAGTGTCTTGATGAACTTGTGGATAGTATGCCACGGCGAATACAGGCATGCATCAATGCAAGAGGACGTGCTACTGGGTATTAGAGGTAGTGGTGTGTACTGCAATCTGGACCACAAATGCTGAAAGTCTAGCTGTATGATGGTACAACATGCAATGTGTGGGTCTCATGAGCAATAAAACGAGCTGAAATGTTGTTTGTGTTGATCTCTATTCCCTTTGTATTTAACGGTTCCGGAACTCTTGGAACCGAGGTGATGCAAAACTTTTTTTGATGTGTGTAGATAGATAGTTTGCACCAAGCAGGAGTTGGGAAATTTGATTGTATTGAACATTATTTCTAGTAGTCTATAGATAGGATAGAGACTATGGTTCCATTCCTCCTCTTAATTTACAATATAATATGTGATGTTTGTTCAAACAAGTGTGACAGTAGCATGTCTCCAGTTAAATCTATCTATACATTCATCATAGTACCAGTATGGAAACGGAGCGTAAAGTAACATTTTAAGAATGTCCAAGCTGTGAAGTATTCGAGTAGGATAACATGTCAGATGACTTCACATGCATTTCATCTCAATTTCATAGTAGGATAACATGTCAGATGTTTCACATCATATGCGACTATTGTAAGGCTCGTATCTTTTTTATTTTATTTTTATCCTACTTTTCGCATTTTGCAAAAATGAGGAAAAAGTAGAATTATGAGATCGATCCGGGAAAATGTATGTCTACCTGCCTGTCCTTCTGTCGGTCTGTCTGTCTGTCTGTCTGTCTGTCTGTCCCTCTGTCTGTCTGGCTGTGTGTGTGTGCCCTCCCCCTATCAACTCCTAAACGGCTGTAGCAATCGAACCCAAATTTGGTAGGAGTAAAGATCTCTATCTGAATACCTCAGTGCCGTATTTGAAAATGATGTCAGTGCTACCAACTGCTGAAAAATCGCAATTGAAATTTCAGCTCCATGTTGTATATCATGGAAGGTGTGCATGGGAATTATACCAAAATTGCCACACATATAGATAACAATATTTCAGTTTAATTTCCAGCGGGCCATACATGACAGTGTTGCCAAAATGATTCTCAGCCTGCTGATAGGTCCAATTTTTAAATGCATATAACTTCTACACTATAAATCGGATTTCAACCAAATTTCGTATGTACTATGTGTAGATAGAGAGATATGACTGATCGTAATCTTAAGAGCCACCAGGGCTGCCAACTGTTAATATTGTTTGTATCCAAACACCAATATATCAGAAAGTGTGCAAGTCGACAGCTTTAAACTAAGCACAGGTATAGTACCTGACATTCTAGATTAATTTGGAGTAACTAATGGACCTCAGTACTACCAACATGATTCTAAGCCTGCTGATAGGACCAATTGTAAATACATGTACCTTCTATACTATCAATTGGATATCAACCAAATTTCGTATGTGCTATGTGTACTATAACAGATATGACTATGCGTATTCTTAAGAGGAACCAGGGCTGCCAACTGTTGATAAATGCTGTCTCTAATTTTTACACTAATATTAATATATCAGAAAGTATGTAAGCCAACAGCTTTAAAATTTGCACACGTATAGTACCTGACATTCTAGATTAATTTGGAGAAACTAATATAAGTCAGTGCTGTCAACATGTCTCTAAGCCTGCTGAAGGGTCCAATTTTAAAATACATGTAACTTCTTTACAAATAAATGGATTTCATCCGAAATTGACCCAACAATAGATCATAATAGTTCAGATTATTTCTGACCAACACATGCATGACATTGTTGCCAACATGATTTTACGCGCGCTGATAGGTCACTGTCTAACTACATGCAACGTCCATGCTATCCATTGGACTTCAACCAAATTTTGCATTCCGTACCTAAGAGATGGAACTAAGAATATATTCAGTCACCAGGGCTCCCAACTGTACTGCTGTATTAGGCTACATTATGCCAGTTATATTTCGAACTAATTAGACATTTCGATATTACCAACTCAATTTCGTTATTCTAATTAGGTCCACTTAGATTAATCATTGGAATGAATCTTACATTTCGACAAAAGTAGGCTCTGCAGTTAGTCACGGAACTTCTTGATTATTAGCCATTTTTCATTTTGTCTGTCTGTTAGGTAGTCAGCCCGAAGGCTGGTTGGATCCTCAAAAAGTACCGCCGTTACGTTATGTGAGTAGATACCCACAAAAACCCAAGGCAGCGCTATTTTGAGGCGTTCTAGGCAAGAAGAGGAGTGAGGTCGTTTGCCATTGCTTTCCTCACTGAGTCAGAACAGTAGTCCTAACCCTATGAGTTGAACCTTTCACAGCATTCACAGGCACTGACTGTGCCCCGAATGCCATTACTAAGCACCACCCATACCTCAGTAGCTTCCATATAATCACAGCCATGAGTGAGACTGAGACATCGGTGAAAAGCCACCTTTTACTCTAGCATGTGCCAACTGACAAATGCAAAAGTACTGTATTCATCAAGAGATGGCGAACAGGCCAATGTTTCATTTTATGGAAATAAAATAGGCTTATGAGATCACCTTTGTTCGTGTGTGTGTGTATATGTGTGTGTGTGTGCGTATGTGTGTGTATCTGTCTGTGTGTATGAAACATTGTAACTAGTCGGCAAAGCCGGTATTACGTTTCTGCACAATGGCTATTCAGAACCCACATTGCGGTAATGCCGTGATCAATGTAATATATATCGATGCAAAACGGCTGGAGCGATTTCAATGAAACTCGGTAGGGTCATAGTACTATTACGGCCCACCCCGACCGTGCCCTTCAAATTGTATTACGTTTCACCAATCCAACATAGCGGCTGTGGGAAATATTTCACCGGCATTCCATATCTCCGAAACGATTACCGATATCACCCCGAAATTGTGTAGGGTGATAAAAAAAAGGCACTACTACACGTTGAGCTGTAGGACTATCAAAATCCTGTTAACTACAAAACCAACATGGCGGCCAAGCGAAGTTATAATTTTTAAATAGACTTTTCTCGCGATTTAACCATACAAACGCAATAAAACTTGGTTCAGCAAATTTTTGAACACATTGTAAAGCGCTGGCATATAAATTTATTTCAATTGTCTATATAACCTCAAAATGGCGCATGTGCGAAATATTTCGCCGGCATTCTATATCTCCGAAACTATTACTGATATCACCCTGAAATGTTGTACGGTGATAAGGAGTGCTACTGAAAGTTCAGCTATGAGCCTTCCAAAAACTTGTAAAATACTAAACGAACATGGCGGACAAGCAAATATGAAACACTCTAATAGACTACTTCTCGCAATTTAACCATCTGCGTGCAGTGAAATTAGGTACAGTAAATGTTTTAACACATTGTGATGCACTGACATCTAGTTTAGTTCAATTGTTCACATAACCTCAAGATGGCGGCTGTGCGCATGTTAAAATTAAGTTTTTTTTTTCTTGTGAATTATCCATGCGATCGAAGTGAACGTTTGAATAATGAACCTACACAAGGATCGTCATCTAATAGTACATAACTCTATGACCTACATATATAAAAATCCAAAATGGCGACCAACCGAAATATTTAGACGGTTCTCAATATCTAATTATTTATGATAGCTAGGGCTCGGATATTTAGGTGCTAAAAATCGGGAAAATATTTATTTTTTATGTATTAAAATACCTGAATTATGTGACAAAAAAGTAAAAATATTTAATTATAATTTACTTAATTTTCAATGTGAATATAAACAATATGCAGTACTTACTAATGCAATTTATTCTAAGGCTCACTGACTGCTGAAGCATTACAATACACAACGAGATACATCGTTAGGTTGTCCATCACAAATGACCGACGATTATCGCGAAATAGTTATTCTGAAGACGCTAAACTGCGGCAATATGTTTCTTGTCCTTGAGGTATAGTGTAACTTGAGATCGCTGTTCAGCCTTGATTGCTTTCCCACATGGTTGGCAGAACAGAACGCCCCCATCAGAAGTAAAAATATTCTGCAACAGACGATAACGTGTAGTTGTTTTTACTTTAGGAATCGTAAACTGCCTTACACTTTACAGTGCCAGAGATGAACTGCATGTGAGTATCACAGGTTCCAGTTAGCTGGAGGGGGGGGGGGGGGGGGGAGGGGGGGAGGTCTAGCACGTGGTGCAATATGGCTATGGACAAAGAAATTCCCGGCTTTCACAGTGAGTGGCACGGGGCGACAAGTTAAGAATAACACAGATGCAAGCTGACATACGCCCTGCATGAAGATTAGATAGCTCACAGGTTCTTCCCTGTTGAAGTAACACAGAATAAAAATGCAATAAACTGAAAGATCTCGCATGCCGATTTTAAAAAGATTAAATATTATGTTTTTATGTGCTAATAAGTGAAAAGCAGGAATTTATGTATTTATAGAAAAAATACTTTCATATTCATATTCATTCATTTATTTGCAATGGGGGGTGTGTCCCCCGGTGGCAAATTGTATATACATAACAAATAAATAATTATACATAACAATTCAATAACAATTATACAAGAATTAAACTGGAGTATTTACACAAATAGTCAGTCTTTTCTTAAACACACCTATATGTTTGGGAAAAGGCTCTAAGACTGCGGCAGGTAGCGAGTTCCAGTTATCAATGGCACGGTTTACAAAAGAATATTTACCATAATTTGTTCGCTGTGGTCGGCCCTTAACTTTGAAAGGATGATCGCTCCTACCCATGTAAGTGGGCTTTCCCAATCGTTTGCTAAGCTCACCCCATGCTGGTTGATTTGTATACGTGTTGTACATAGCGCAGAGTCTAGATTTCATCCTCCTAGCCTCCAGTGATTCCCACCCAAGTTTCTTTAACATACGGCTCACACTGCTCCTGGGATTAAAGTCACTGAGCACAAATCTAGCGGCCTTTCTTTGTACCATTTCCAACTCATTGATGAGCCCTACTTGATATGGATCCCAAACCGCCGAGGCATATTCCAGAATAGGTCTTACAAGTGACAAATAGCCTAATTCTTTAGCAGAGGTACTACTTCCTTTTAATACCCTCATTACAAAGTGCAGGGATTTGTAAGCTTTTGAAACTACACAT
Source organism: Meconema thalassinum (assembly GCA_946902985.2). Lineage (NCBI taxonomy): Eukaryota > Metazoa > Arthropoda > Insecta > Orthoptera > Tettigoniidae > Meconema > Meconema thalassinum. The sequence continues at coordinate 592,417,269 of OX336390.1, forward strand.
CCTACATGACTACTCCATTTCATATCATTTCTTACGTGAACGCCCAAATATTTGCAAGAATCTTCTTCTACAAGTATTTCCGAGCCAATGTTATATTGAAAATCCTGCCTTCGCACTTTCCCTATTTTTAAGAGACTACATTTTCTTGTGTTTATTTTCATTTTAGTTACAATCGCCCACTTATAGACCAAGTTCAGGTCCTCCTGAAGCACTGCATTGTCTTGTGGGTCATGTATCTTTCGATATATTACACAATCATCCGCAAACAATCGACAGTCACTGCGAATCCCATTTGGTAAGTCATTTATAAACGCCAAAAATAACAAAGTTCCGATTACGCTGCCCTGAGGGATACCCGACGTTACGGTAATTTCATCCGAGAATATGCCTTCAACTTTCACTTTCTGGGAACGACCCGTCAAAAACTCTTGGATCCTTAAAATTACTCTTCTATCAATCTTCGTCGAGCTAATTTATGGAGTAGCATGTCATGCGGAACGACATCAAATGCCTTCGCAAAATCTATAACCACGGCGTCGACTGAAACTCCATGGTCTAACGATTCGCTAATGTCTTGAAAAAGTGATAGCATCTGACTCTCGCATGAGTAACCTTTCCGAAATCCATGTTGCCTATCATTAAACCATGATAATGTTTCCCACTGTTCCCTCAAGTAGTCGCAAATGAGATGCTCCATCTGTTTACAAACGACGGACGTAAGGCTAACCGGCCTGTAGTTGCCCAATTCAAGTCTGCTCCCTCCCTTAAATATTGGGACTACCGTAGCTCTTTTCCAGTCATCTGGGATTTGCGCATTGTTTATGGACACATTAAACATCACCTCCAAGTATCGTGCCACGGCCCTACCTCCTAGTTTTAGTACTTCACTAACAATATTATCAGGACCCTTTGATACATTGAAACGTAGTTTTTGTATTAGCTTACTTAGATTACTTAAAGTATGTATTTACATAAAATAAATATTTATTTACCTAAAAAATCCGGGCCCTAATGATAACAATCAAATTGAAATGCTGTATGTTGATAGAGGCTATGAACATAAGTTCATCTATAGGACTTCAATAACCTGGTGAGCTCAAATCCAACATGGCGGTGACGCGAGATATAAATATTTAAATGGACGTTTCTCGCGATTTAACCATCCGAGTGCAGTAAAACTCAATCAATCAATCAATGTCTTAAGGCAATGCCTTGTCGATCCAACCATTGTGTTCTGTCTTCAGCTTGTCTTTTCACCTCACAGTAGGAACCGCATCCTACGTTCTGCATCAAGTAATTGCTTCCTAGGTCGACCTCGTCCTCCTTTTCTTAGACCTTTCCTTCTAGTAGATTGGTTAGAAAGGTATTATGACGCACGGTTCTCAATATCTACGAATGTATTATAGCATTCGAACTGAAATTTTGTATGTTGATAGAGGCAATTAACATAAGTAGGATATATGAAAATAGGCTGTATAGTTCTTCACGGAACTACTTGTTATTTGTTTTATATATTATTCATTTACCCATCTTTCTAGTTCTATGTGCTCTTTGCAATTCTAGTTTGTTTGTGGACCGTAATACCATGTCATCTGCGTAGAGTAAGAGTGCCGTACTGGGGGTGTCCTTCATTATGCTGGAAATGTCCGCCTTGGCGATGTTGAATAGAAGAGGGCTTAAAGGATCACCCTGCAAAACTCTGTTTGATGTGGTGACAACGTCGTCAATTTCTATGAGGTTGTATGCAAGGATGTGTTCCAGTAGGGTTGTTATCGGGCGTGATTCTTTGGTCAAGCCTTTGATCTTCTGGACAAGTAGTTCGCGATGTATCGAGTCAAATGCTTTCGTGTAATCAACAAATCATATTGGATTTTAATGTCATTGGGTTATAATATAGGCCCTACACAGATTACAGAATACCGAAAGACTGCACACATTCTATGAATTTCCTTTGAATTCCTGCTCGTTTACTTAACCTGCAAATTGTCAATTTATTGAATTATATAATTACAATATGATATAGACAGGTCGAATTAGGATATCAAATTCATACAACTCAGGAAGAGCAATCACATATGCCACTAAAAGATGCAACCTTGTGTGTGACATGCACATCATTGACTACGATTTATTTTAAATTGTATAATGGATTAGTCGAATAATACGTTCTATTTATAGGTTCTATGTACTAACAAGATGTTCAGTAAAGAACATATAGCCTACTATCTCCTAAATGCATGGGTATTGTTATAACTCTTTGTCCTTTCCAAGGATTATAATTGAATGTTGGATGCAGTAGCTTGTTGAAATAAGTGTCATACGGATATTAAACATGAATATGAGGTGCCCTTTGATAGTGCTACCTCTGTACCAAATTTCGTTAAATTCGGTTTTACCGTGTTTGAATAGATGGGGGAATCGATTGGAACACATACATGGCCGCCAGCCGCAAATTATTGGGCAAATGGCCTAGTAGTTTGGTCAAAAGATTCTTCATACATAACGGTATAATGTTACAAAATTTGGTAGAGATCAGATAAAAATGTTGGTCGTAATTTGATTTAAGCTTTGACCTTTTGGGTGGCCACCATTATGTTTCCGTCAAGATTGCGGCGATATAAAACATGACACTGAGGTGCTCTTTGCTTGTGCTACCTCTGTACCAAATTTCTTTCAATGCGGTTTCACCGTGTTTGAATAGATAGGGGGAATCAATTGGCACACATACATGGCCGCCATCCGCAAATTATTTGGCAGATGACCTCGTAGTTTGGTCAAAAGATTCTTCATACATAAAGGAATAACGTTGCAAAATTTGGTAGAGATCAGATGATTAGGTTGGTTGTAATATTATTTAAGCTTTTAACATTTGGGAGACCGCCATTACGTTTTCGTCAAGATGGAGGCGATATAAAACATGACACTGAGATACCCTTTGCTAGTGTTACCTCTGTACCATATTTCGTTCAGTTCGGATTCACCGTGTTTGAAAAGATAGGGGGAATCAATTTGCACACAAACATGGCCGCCATATGCAAATTATTGGGCAGATGACCTCGCAGTTTGGTCAAACGATTCCTCATACATAAAGGTAAAATTTACAAAATTTGGTAGAGATCAGATAAATAGGTTGGTCGTAATTTGATTTAAGCTTTGAATATTTGGGTGGCCGCCATTACCTTTCCGTCAAGATGGCAGCGATGTAAAACATCACACTGAGGTGTCCTTTGCTAGTGCTACCTCTGTACCAAATTTCGTTCAATTTGGTTTCACCGTGTTTGAAAAGATAGGGCTAATCGATTTGCACACAAATATGGCCACCATCCGCAAATTATTATGCAGATGACCTCGTAGATTGCAAACTATTGGGCTGATGACCTTGTAGTCAGTCATAAGCTGCTTTCCACAAACAGGCATGTTGTTGCAAAATCTGGTAGAGATAAAATTATTAGGATGGTCGTAATTTGATTTAAGCTTTTAACATTTGGGAGGCCGTCATTCCGTTTCCGTCAAGATGGCGGCGATATAAAGCATGACACTGAGGTACCCTTTGCTAGTGCTACCTCTGTACCAAATTTCGTTCAATTCGGTTTCACCATGTTTGAATTGATAGGGGGAATCGATTTGCACACAAACTGGCCACCATCTGCAAACTATTGGGCTGATGATCTCGCAGTATGGTCAGAATATGCTTCCCACATAAAGATATGTTGTTGCAAAATTTGGTAGAGACTAGATTATTAGGTTGGTCGTAATTACATTTTAGCTTTTAATATTTGGGTGGCCGCTATTACGTTTCCGTCCAGATGGCGGTGATATAAAACATGACACTGAGGTGACCTTTGCTAGTGCTACCTCTGTACCAAATTTCGTTCCATTCGGTTTCACCGTGTTCGAATTAATAGGGGGAATCGATTTTCACACAAAGATGGCCGCCATCCGCAAACTATTAGGCTAATGACCTATTAGTTTGGTCAAAGGATGCTCCCTCCACAAAGGTATTTTTTTTGCAAAATTTGGTAGAGATCGGATGATTAAGTTAATCGTAATTTGATTTAAGCTTTGAACATTTGTGTGGCCATCATTACGTTTCCGTCAAGATGGCGGCGATATAAAACATGACACTGAGGTTCCCTTTGCTAGTGCTACCTCTGTACCAAATTTCGTTCCATTCGGTTTCACCGTGTTCGAATTAATAGGGGGAATCGATTTTGACACAAAGATGGTCGCCATCCGCAAACTATTTGGCTAATGACCTATTAGATTGGTCAAAGGATGCTCCCTCCATAAAGGTATGTTGTTACAATATTTGGTAGATATCGGATGATTATGTTAGTCGTAATTTGATTTAAGCTTTGAACATTTGTGTGGCCGCCATTACGTTTCTAACAAGATGGCGGCGATATAAAACATGACATTGAGGTGCCATCTGCTAGTGCTACCTTTGTACCAAATTTCGTTCCATTCGGTTTCAACGTGTTTGAATTAATAGGGGGAATCGATTTTGACACAAAGATGGTCACCATCCACAAACTACTAGGCTAGGATGCTTCCTCCATAAAGGTATGTTGTTGCAAAATTTGGTGGAGATCGGATGATTAGGTTAGTCGTAATTTGATTTAAGCTTTGAACATTTGTGTGGCCGCCATTACGTTTCTAACAAGATGGCGGCGATATAAAACATGACATTGAGGTGCCATCTGCAAGTGCTACCTTTGTACCAAATTTCGTTCCATTCGGTTTCAACGTGTTTGAATTAATAGGGGGAATCGATTTTGACACAAAGATGGTCGCCATCCACAAACTACTAGGCTAGGATGCTTCCTCCATAAAGGTATGTTGTTGCAAAATTTGGTAGAGATCGGATGATTAGGTTAGTCGTAATTTGATTTAAGCTTTGAACATTTGTGTGGCCGCCATTACGTTTCCGTCAAGATGGCGGCGATATAAAACATGACACTGAGGTGTCCTTTGCTAGTGCTACCTTTGTTCCAAATTTCGTTCAATTCGCGTTCACCGTGTTTGTATTGATAGGGGGAACAGGCATTCAGAGTACACACACTCACACACACACACACAGACTCACACACACACACACACAGACAGACACACTTTTTTTCGCCCTGTGTTGATCTCATAAGTCGACTTTCATTTTTTGCAAAAATCGAAAGTTGGCTAATAGCTCATGACATACATAGCCTAGGGGAACGATTTCTTCCTCAAATCTCATTTTAAACATAGCACATGACATACTGTACATAGCCTAGGGGAACGACTTCTTCCTCAAATCTCTAATTATGTCGCTTTAGTAATTTAAACTTGATCAAATTAAAAATAGTATTGTAAAGCCAGCACATTCGTATAACAAACGTGCGGATGCGTATAACAATTGCGTGGATGCGGGGCGGATGCGGATAACAGTCGTGCGGATGCGGATAACGTTTCTTTTTCCACGCAGGGCTCTACTGATAATCTATGTTTCTGTGATGACTGTGTGTAACTGTATTAGAGACAGGGATGTGGTAGGTGCCCTGGGACCTGAAATAAGTTACTTTCCCAGCGATTAACACTTAAAGCGTGGGCGCCGTAATATTACGTTCGAAGGTAACTTTTTAAAACTGCGGTGACCGCAATATTACCTTGATCGATTTCTCGCGCTGTGTGTTGGAGACGAACATAATATTACAGCTCTAGCACTCGCGTGTGGTTGCCAGTAAGCATGAAGTTGCACATACTATCGCTAGATAGCACCACGTCACTGTTCAGCGGAAGAATATCGATCTGTCCGAACGCAAGCGATGCAAGTTCAAATAGGTCAAATTTGTTTCTTTCCTTTGTTTTTATTCTTTGTGGGCAGAATTTTCTCTCGCAAAAACGTTGAGTTTATTCTATGAATAGTATATATATATTTGGGGTTATAATTCGCATTACAGATTCTGAATCTGACGCAACCGAAGAGACAGTTCTCCCTTCTACTTCTACCAGCGCACCCGCTCGTTCCAGGACGAGAGCGCGCGCAACAGCTATTTACGGCATTTTATTTTTCATTATAATTTTTTTTCCAAGCGTGTCGGATTTTTATTAAATTTGTAGTGTAAGGGTTCGGAAAATGGAACGGACTTTTCAATTTATTTGCAACTCAAACCACATTCAGCTTGTGCCATTCTGAACATAGCCATACATTCTGGAAATCCGCCAGCACAGGGGTGAGGAGCAACATTTAAGGCATCAGCAGGGTAAGTGTTAACCCGGGGAATAACTACACTCAGGATAGTCGCTGTCAGCACCGCGATTCGAAACTGCGATCACCAGAATTGCAGCAGCTGTCCGCGCGGTTGTGGTGCATGACTTAACGAGCATGGCTACGCCAAGGAGTCATATGAAATCTAGGAACATATTTTCACCAAAGTCAATAATCCCGCGTGAAATAATCCTCCCATGAACATCATTCATTCGTTTTATTCTTCTGTCAACTCTACTTTCATCTGTCGTCTAACAACCTTTACATGTCAACTGTTAGTCTCCCCGTCTGTCTTTGGCGGAAGAGAGCGAGACCCGCTGAGGCACTCAAAGAACGTTATAAAAAGAAGTAAAAAGTGACTAAATCTTTCGTGGGCTCTTTTAATGTCTTCTATGTGACGAACACATGTGTTTCCACTTAGTCACACGGCTGCAAACGCTCATATGCGATGGTTCGTCTTGCCAACTAGTCTCGCAAAATTTGCGTCTCCAGCAGTCAAAGAACTCGTACACTTTAAACAGTGTGTAATTACAAGATTCTTATGAAGCATTCTCGTCTGTCTGGAAACACAGGAAGCTGGGGTGGTGGAGAACAATAGTCTATGTTAAGGTTCTCCCTAGCTGCACAAGGGCAGTCAGTGAGGCTTAGAATATTCTCTGTCCTGGTGAAACAGTACATAAATGTAGTAGTAGCCGTGTTATTTACGGGCTAGGGATATCAGGGTTCGTGGAGTCACTGTGGCTTTACTGTTGGATGCCCTTCCTGGCACCAACCTCAATAAAATAGGTTAAATTGAAGGGGAGGCGAAATGAATGGTGATGCAAGAAACTGGCCACCGAATTGGGGGAAGTGACTGAGGCCTATTGCAAATTTATGTTCCGATATTTGCCTGGAGTTGAATATGATCAATCATGTAAAGCCATATAAAGGGTGGCTAACAATAGGGTTGGACCTCACTGTTCTCACATAGATATAATATTAATAATTCTACCCTGAAATACTTGTAGATCCGTGTTTTTATATAATAATTAACAATTTAAATGCTGATGTTCCACCTTACCTTATTGAAAGTAATTAGAGGCGTCTCTAAAAGCCAGAGTAGTTAAAAGGGACATAAAACCGATAACATTATTATGAAAGTAATTAGAAGATAAATTAACAATTACCTGTACATGTTTCAGATCTTTATAGCTCTTCTTCAGCAGTTCATTTAACAGACTTGTTAAATAACAACTATTATATTTATAATAATAAACTAATGATAAACATTCTCACGAACTGAAATATCAAACAAATGCATAAAACAATTATTAGTGACAACAGCTAGTGCGACGGAACTTCCAAATCTAAACAATAAGAAGTTGTTTCAAATCCAATCAGTCAAGAAATACAATTAATACAATTTGTTAGAAAATTTATATAACAAATGGCTATCTTGAGAATTCATTTATTTTCAAGGTAACCAATTCATGGGCATACATTCTGTTGTTCCCAAGATAACCAATTTGTGTACAAAAACTCATTTATCCTTAACCCGCGAGGATTAGTGCTTGGGTATTTTTGATCCGAGGCTTAATTAATGCTCTCTATTTTCGTTTTGGTCAGCCCTCATTTCCTGTCGCTTACTGTACCTTCCTTCCTAGCCTTGAACTTCACTATGCAAAAGACACATGTCCATAGCTTCTTGAGCACTCAAGTTATTTCTATTTTATTTACCGTCGGGTTAGATTTACCCAAGGCGCCAGTCCTCGCGTGACAATTTTCGGCTTACGTTAGTCGGGACAATCTGTAAACAAGATATTCAGTAAAAAAAAACATATAGCCTACTTTCTCCTAAATGTCCTTCTCAAGGAGTATTAATTGAATGTTGGTTGTAGTAGCTTGTTGAAATACAACGAGCTATGCGGATATTAAACATGAATATGAGTTGCTCTTTGCTAGTGCTACCTCTGTAAAAAATTTAATTCAATTCGGTTTCACCATGTTTGAATTGATATGGGGAATCGATTTGCACACATATGTGGCAGCTATCTGCAAACTATTGGGCTGATGACCTTGTAGATCAGTCAAAAGATGCTTCCCACAAAAAAAGGTATGTTGTTGCAAAATTAGGTAGAGATCAAATGATTAGGTTGGTCGTAAATTGATTTAAGCTTTTAACATTTGGGCGGACGCCATTCCGTTTCCGTCAAGATGGTGGCGATATAAAACATGACAGTGAGGTGCCCTTTGCTAGCGCTACCTCTGTACCAACTTTCGTTTAATTCGGTTTCACTGTGTTTGAAAAGATAGGGGGAATCGATTTGCACACATACATGGCCGCCATCTGCAAACTATTGCGCTGATGACCTTGTAGTTTAATCAAAAGACGTTCGCGGTATGAGTATATGTTGTTGCAAAATTTGGTAGAGATCGGGTAATTAAGTTAGTCGTAATTTGATTTAAGCTTTGAACATTTGGGTGGCCGCCATTACGTTTCTGTCATGATGGCGGCATTATAATACATGACACTGAGGTGCCCTTTGCCATTACTACCTCTGTACCAAATTTCGTTCAATTCCGTTTCACCGTGTTTGAATAGATAGGGGGAATCGATTCGCATACATACATGGCCGCCATCCGCAAAGTATTGGGCTGATGACCTTGTGGTTTGGTCAAATGATTTTTCACACACAAAGGTATAACGTTGCAAAATTTTGTAGAGATCAGATTATAAGTTTGGTCGTAATTTGATTTAAGCTTTTAACGTCAAGATGGCGGCGGTATAAAACATGACACTGAGGTGCCTTTTGCTAGTTCTACCTCTGTACCAAATTTCGTTCAATTCGGTTGTACCGTGTTCGAATTGATTGGGGGGGGGCAAACACACCGACAGATACACAATTTTTGGCCCTGTGTAGATCTCATAAGTCTACTTTCATCGAAAGTAGGCTAAAAATAAGGGGGAAGGTCCAACTATTTCGGTGCAGCACAATATCATATCTCACGTTCTTGTTGATCCATGCTTAGCGCCTAGGGACACCGTGGTCATCAGCTCCTTTGTTAAAAATATCGAGATGACTTCTTTACCGCTACTATCAAGGCCAATTATACTGTTACGAAAATTATCGTAATTTCTCTGCATGTTAAATTAGAAAATTATAAATAAACCTGATTTTATATTGGGAATAGTTCACAGAAAGACACCAGCTGCAAAATTACTTCATTAAAATCCGTACAACTGCGACAAAAGGTTAGTGACAGACTATGGGTCAAAATGACCCGGCGCCAGTCCTCGTGTGATATTTTTCCGCGCCAGTTCTCAAGGGTTAATATTACCAATTTTTAGACACACATTCGTTTATTCTGAAGATAACCAATGTTTGGACATAAATCCATTGATTCTCAAGGAAACCAATTTTGGACAAATTCATTTATTCACAAAGTAACTACGTAATTTTGGAAATAAATTCATTTATTCTCAAGGTAACCAATTTTTAGATACAAATGTATTTGTTCTCAAGATAACCAATGATTCGATATAAATAAATCAATTCTCAAGATAACCAATTTTTTGGACATACATTCATTTATTTATTTATTTATTTATTCTCAAGATAACCAATTTTTTGACATAAATTCATTTATTCTCAAGGTAACCAATGTTTGGGCATAAATTCATTCATTCTCAAGATAACCAATGTTTGGACAAAAATTCATTTATTCTCAAGATAACCAATGTTTGATCATCAATCCATTTATTCTCAAGATAACCAATGTTTTGATATACATTCATTTATTCTCAAGATAACCACTCTTTGGACATAAATCCATTTATTCTCAAGGTAACCAATGTTTTGATATACATTCATTTATTCTATAAATTTACTACGAAATGTTATTGATTGGATGTTTATTCTGATTAAATATGAAACAAATTCCTACAATCTAGATTAGTAAGATTTATTGTACTGGCTGTTGTTGCTTATTGTTTTATGTATTAAAAATATAGTTAGAATGTTATTAGTTTTTATATTATATATTTAATACTTGATTTTTTTGATTGTTAAAACATCTGCTGAATATGGGCCTTAAATGTCGGAACCATGCACGGGTAATTGTTATTTTATCTTCCAATTACTTTCTATTATAGTGTTGATAAGGTGGAGCACCAGTGTTTTAATTGTTAATTACTCGCGCTTCCTCCAAGCCCGGAGACAGCCTTGCCTCATGGCCTTGCGACTTAACATACCGAGTTATTCAGTTGGTAATTACGCAAATGATTCAATAACAAGAAGTTCCGTGACGAACTAAAGAGCCTAATTTTCTTAAAATTTAAGATTCATGCCAATGCTTAATCTATATGGGTCTATCGAGAATAATGACGAAATTAACTTGGTAATATCGAAATTTATAATTAGTTCGAAATACTGTATACCTGGCATAATGTAGCCTAAGAGAGAACTATAGTTGGCAGCCCTGGTGACTGAATAGATTCTTAGTTGCATCTCTTAAGGTACAGAATACAAAATTTGGTTGAAGTCCAATGGATAGCATGGACGTTGCATGCAGTTAACAGCGCGAATAAAATCATGTTGGCAACAATGACATACATGTTTTGGTCAGAAATCTGAAATATGATCTATTGCTGTGTCAATTTTGAATGAAATACATTAGTTAGTTTAGAAGTTAAATGCATTTTAAAATTGGACCTATCAGCAGGCTTAGAATCATGTTGGCAGCACTGGCTTAGGCCTATATTAGTTACTCCAAATTAATCTAGAATGCCAGGTACTTTACGTGTGCAAAGTTTAGAGCTATTGGCTTGCATACTTCCTCATATATTGATATTAGGGTATCAAAAATAGAGACAGTATTTATTAACAGTTGGCAGCCCTGGTTACTCTTAAGAATCGGCATAGTCATATCTGTTATGGTACACATAGCACACACGAAATTTGGTTGAAATCCAAATGATAGTATAGAAGTTACATGTATTTAAAGTTGGACTTCTCAGCACGCTTAGAATCATGTTGGTAGCACAGACGTATATAAGTTACTCCAAATTAATATAGAATGTCAGGTACTATACGTGTGCATAGTTTAAAGCTGTCGGCTTGCATACTTTCTGATGTATGGGTATTTGGATAAAAAATATGAGAGCATTTATTAACAGTTGGCAGACCTGGTGGCTCTTAAGAATACGCAATGTCATATCTGTTTATGTACACATAGCACATACGAAATTTGGTTGAAATCCAATTGATAGTGTAGAAGTTATATGCATTTAAAATTTGGACTTATCAGCAGGCTTATAATCATTTTGGAAACACTGCCATGCATGGCCTCCTGGAAATTAAACTGCAATTTTATCATCTATACGTGTGCCAATTTTGAAATAGCTCCCATTCATACCTTCCAAGATATCCAACATGGAGCTCAAATTTCAATTGCGATTTTTCAGCAGTTGGTAGCACTGACATAATTTTCAAATATGGCCGTGAGATATTCAGGTATAGATCATTACTTCTACCAAATTTTGTTTCGATTGTTGCAGCCGTTTGGGAGTTGATAGGGGGGGGGGGGACACACACAGACAGACAGACAGACAGGCAGACAGAAGGACAGACAGACACACATTTGCCCGATCTCATAAGTCTACTTCTTCCTCATTTTTAGCCTACTTTTCACATTTTGCAAAAATGAGGAAAAAGTAGACTTATGAGATCGGGCAAATGTCTGTCTGTCCTTCTGTCTGTCTGTCTGTCTGTCCTTCTGTCTGTCTGGCTGGTGCATGATAAAGGACTTACTTCGGCCAATAGGAAGGAGCGTCACTTTCTGGAGACAATACTTTGATATTGCAATTGGCAGATCCCCTACTGCTGGTGGGAGATATAATTGCCATATTTAAGCCGGGACAGAGCTGTATGGAGAGGAAGAATATTATTATGTTTTCACTTGAAAGCACTTCAAATTCTAAACTTGGACCTCACTTGTTGAGATTCAACTACAAAATTTCATAAAGTTAAACTAGTAAACTCAGTGGAGATCTCGCTAGGATATTTCCAGCATTGCGCTGAATATCGAAGACGAGTGAAACCATTCCATTCACTCAGCTAGGCGACAGTATCTGTGCAATTAGTAGGCAGATAGCTTTATCAGGTAGGATTGGTACTGGGAACCATGGAAGACTACGCGAGATGTCTACTTCAGGAACGAGATACCTCCGCCAACATCGCCCAGGAAGATCTACAACCCGGTGAGCTCATGCATATTTGTCAATTGCAAGTCGGACGTAAAATACTAGTAACTTCAGTAATTTAAATAAATAACTTCCCCTTTGTATTTTATCCGTTTGAAAGGTCGCAAGACGTCATTCATCTCATCCTGTGTTCTTAATAAATTATTTTTTCAATCTATGACTTTCTGTCAAGATTTACCCCATGCTAGACTTCCCAGAGGTCAAAATAAATAGAATAAGGTGTTTTACAGCTAGCCTTTGTTGCCCCTCCCCCGAAAGTAAAGAATCTCAATTTAATAAACATAAATTTATCTCACAACCGTCTGTTGGAGATTGGCGCCCTATTAACCGAGCTATTTACTGCACTCATTTTATATCACGAGCTATGAAACGTTACAACATGTCACCCAAGCATGGGGCAAGCTGTGCACTAGCCACGAAACGTTACAACATGGCACTTCAACGTGGAGCTCGAAAGCTATAAAACACCTTAAAGAAATAAATAAAATTAGTAAATTGCATTAGGAAATAAAATTAATTGTTTTTTATAATAATAAAGTATACGTAAAGTGAATCATGGGAGATGAGAACGAGATGATGACGTTACGTAGTGGTAACACAGTTAAAGGTACCGAGGCAGAGGTAGTGGAGAAAGACTTAGCTAGCGGGAGTAACAATGCTCAGAGTTGCGGTGAGGTACACAAGTCGGTTGAATCACAGAATAGTATGAAGGGGGACGCGGAAGACCTAGAAAAGAGGAAAAACATAAATATAGAATCAAATACATTAGAAGAAAGGTTAATCAAGATGATGGGAGATATGCTCGCAAAACTTGATCAAAGGAGTCAGAAATTAGATCAAAGTTTTACAAAATTAAAACATGGCACAGATGAATGGAATCAGGAACTAGCCCAAAGCACCAGAGCAGCTAAATGTGAACTAGAGCAAAAGAAAATAGTATCACAGCCTATAATAAAACAGAATGTGGAATTCAACCAAAGATGGCAAGTGCTGGACAAGGAAACAAAAGAAGATAAGAGGCTAGAAATAGTCAATAGTAGTTTATGTGAGAAAGAGAAAGAGGTAGAACAGAAAAGGGAGGAATGGAATGAAGATGAGAGTAGATTAGAAATACAGAATCAGGAGGAGGAAAGATTAGCTGAAATGAGATCAGAAGTAGAGCAGAAAGTAGAAATATGTCATAGCAAATTATGTAAGCCTAATCAACAGTTATTGGAGAGAGTTGAGGAACTGGAGGAAGAGATGATAGATCAGAGAATGAGAGAGGAGAATATGTTTGAAGAACAGTTAGGAGTAGAAATATGGGAGGTAGAGAAATCAATAGGTACTCAGGATTGTAGAATCCAGGAAGTTGTTAAAGAGGAGGACAATCAGGTTAGAGAAAATGTTGAAAGTAGTATAATGGAAATAGAGCAGGACATTAGGAAAAGTCTTCCTAAAGTAGGAGTAGTTTTTAGTAACGTAAACTTAGCGGAGAGGGAGATGCGTGTGTTAACACAAAGTGAGCAGGTAGATTACAGTGAACAAGGAAAGCAGATGACGGGAGTTAAAATCGGTAGGAGTAGGACAAAGCGGAAAAGCCAGGTCACATTGCTAGATGAGATTAGAAAGAGATATAAAGATAAGGATGAAGATTATTATTTGGAATGGAGGTTAGAAGTACAGATGTTAGGTGAATCGTTAGGAGGAGAGACTAAGAGTAGCTTTACTATAGATAAATATAGTAATGAGGAAGTAGAGACTATTATTATGAGAACAGAAGAAAGAGTAACAATTAAACCAGGGAGAAAGAAAGAAATGAGAGCAATAGAACAAGGAATCTTGAACGAATAGTGGAGTGTAAAGAGAGGTCGGAGACTTAGTCGTGTAGTTAAAGTGTATTTATTTAATGTAATTAAATTAGGGAGTTATGACGAAGATATGAAAGTATATACTACAATAAGGAGGTAAAGAGTATTAATAGAGATTAAGGTCGTGGAGCATGTTAGCTCATTGTTTAAATAGAAGTGTGGGGGGCGTAGATTAAAATTTTGGTGGATTTTGAAGCCTGAATACTTGTATCAGTTCAGGGTTGAAAGAAAAAGTGAGGGAGCAGCAAATAAAAGCTTGTGCTTATAAACTAGGTAAAGACGGTGAACCGCTTATCGATAGATAATTATATACTGTATTAAAAGGTGCGTAGTCTGCAGAAGTAAGCATCCTAAGGATATCTGAGAAAGTAATAAGAGAAATGGTAAGTAACCTAATGAAAATAAGAACTGTTATGACAACCATAATTATGATGATAATAATAATAATAATGTAGAGATTCGTGAATGATTTAAGATGATGTGATACAGTGAGAATAAAATTAATGAATTGAAGTAAGTATTGATGTGCAGTAAAGAAATTTCATTTGAGAACAGCGAAGTCATCAGTGACTACAGTTGGAGATATTTAGAAGTGGTTTAGAAGAGATAGATGGTAAGGCTTGGTCTGAAATAACCAACATCTGATGGAAATAAGGAAGTATTAAATTATAGGACATCTGGTACTTGGAGATGGATGTGTGTGTATGTATGTACGTGTGTGTGTGTAAATTTCACGTAAATGACGTGACTGAGGTAGTAAGTAAGGATGCCAGCGAGTTTTAATGCCGTAGAGCAATGAGGTTTCAGGTTGGCAAGTGGCCAAATGAAGTTATGGTGGAGGAAGGTTTTGGAGAAGTAAGTATGCCAGAGGAGATTAATAACTCTGAGCAGGAGGTTTTTGTGGTGTCTACGTAAATACGTGAAGTACTCGTAGATGTTGGGAGTTTTGAGGAGGTTTTTGTGGTGTCTACGTGAATACGTGAAGTACTCGTAGATGTTGGGAGTTTTGAGGAGGTTTTTGTGGTGTCTACGTGAATACGTGAAGTACTCGGTAGATGTTGGGAGTTTTGAAGTATAAAAATAGCGAATGTATGAACACAAGGAAACAGAGTAATGAGGGAGTACACCCAAGAGATGATCCAAGTTATAGTTTCAAGATCTTAATACGCAAGTTTTGGAACTTAGCCAAATATATTGCAAGGCCAAATACCTAGTCAAACCACTTGTAAATGTTACTGATGATGAGCGATAGCGAGTTGATGGTGTGTTGTGTTGTTGTACGGCACACATAAAAGTAAAACTAATAATAATAATAATAATAATAATAATAATAATAATAATAGATGGTTGGCATAATATTTAAAAGTTATTGAAAGGAATTTGTTAAAATTCGAAGTTAATTGAGTTAAATGTAGTAGGATTGAAGAAGAGAAAGAGGTAAGTAAAATACGACTAATTCGTGAGAAATTTAAATTGAGTAGCGGTTTACCAGTAGTTTGAGAGAGAAAGCATTGAGAGCTACTGAACTCTGAAGTTATGTTAGAAGCGATGACAGTAATTAGATGAGGTGGAGAAGAATTGAGGGTGTTTTTCAAATAATTATGATTAAGATACAATGTGTGAATATGATTTAGATTTGTGAGTAAGATTGTGTAGGATGGTTATAATAATAGTGTTAGATTAACAATAATGGTAACGCATTGAGTTAATGTAAGGATATAAGGCTGGTAGGAGCGCAGGTAGTTGGTTAGATAGAGTGTACCACTATGTCGCTAAGTTGTCTAATTTTGATACCATGAAGTTTTGTTAAGAATAAATTTTCTGTAAGTAGTGACTACTGGGAAGAGTAATGTTTTGTTGAAAGATGGTGTTACACAAGGCAGAAGACATATCTTATCCTCCGACTTGTAATTGCATTTTGTAAGAGCAAACACTTTGCGTGTGTATGCGTGTGCAATTATTCGTGTAAAATTCAACCTTCTACAGTAGAAATGCTGTATGCCATAAAGAACGCCCTTCGAGTGAAATAAGTTCAGACAAATTGGATAACAGGAAACATTGAAAGAAATGACATATTAAATGTATTGTTGATCTGAAGATTTGAGTGTATTGTGTATATGTATTTAAGTGTTGTGTAATTGTTTTCAGGGGATGAATCATTCTCAAAATCGGGAATTTATTCGTCGACTCATGGGGGCGATTGTGGTGTTTGTACACCACACCCAAAACAATTGAACTAAGAGTACTATATTGATGTGCAATTGCAACGATAGTGCATGTATATATTTATTGTGTTTAAGGGTAATATAAAATCATATGCTCATTCTCATCCATTCTTGTAATCAGACGTCAACCCGAGATTTCAAACCGTAAATTTACAACCCCTCCCCCAATAAATATATTTCTTGAGCTCACTTGCGGAACTAACAACTGACAATAGATACCGCTCGACCCGTCATAAACAATTTATGAAGAGGCCGGAAGAGTGGAAAGGGAGCCGCAACCAGGAGAGACCCTCGGTAGCCAACAGGCTAATTCTAAAAGATGTCAGAACAATGGACCCTACTGCTTTTTAGAATAAATTGTTTTACGACGAGAAAACTGCAACATTGTGATTTTTAAGGAAGATACCGCTACATGACACCAATATGGAAGTGTGTCACTGGGGAGAGACCTTCACCCCAATATAGCCACTTGGTGCATGATAAGGGACTTACTTCGGCCAATAGGAAGGAGCGTCACTTTCTGGAGACAATACTTTGATATTGCAATTGGCAGATCCCCTACTGCTGGTGGGAGATATAATTGCCATATTTAAGCCGGGACAGAGCTGTATGGAGAGGAAGAATATTATTATGTTTTCACTTGAAAGCACTTCAAATTCTAAACTGGGACCTCACTTGTTGAGATTCAACTACAAAATTTCATAAAGTTAAACTAGTAAACTCAGTGGAGATCTCGCTAGGATATTTCCAGCATTGCGCTGAATATCGAAGACGAGTGAAACCATTCCATTCACTCAGCTAGGCGACAGTATCTGTGCAATTAGTAGGCAGATAGCTTTATCAGGTAGGATTGGTACTGGGAACCATGGAAGACTACGCGAGATGTCTACTTCAGGAACGAGATACCTCCGCCAACATCGCCCAGGAAGATCTACAACCCGGTGAGCTCATGCATATTTGTCAATTGCAAGTCGGACGTAAAATACTAGTAACTTCAGTAATTTAAAGAAATAACTTCCCCTTTGTATTTTATCCGTTTGAAAGGTCGCAAGACGTCATTCATCTCATCCTGTGTTCTTAATAAATTATTTTTTCAATCTATGACTTTCTGTCAAGATTTACCCCATGCTAGACTTCCCAGAGGTCAAAATAAATAGAATAAGGTGTTTTACAGCTAGCATTTGTTGCCCCTCCCCCGAAAGTAAAGAATCTCAATTTAATAAACATAAATTTATCTCACAACCGTCTGTTGGAGATTGGCGCCCTATTAACCGAGCTATTTACTGCACTCATTTTATATCACGAGCTATGAAACGTTACAACATGTCACCCAAGCATGGGGCAAGCTGTGCACTAGCCACGAAACGTTACAGTATTGCAGTTTAATTTCCAGGAGGCCATACATGGCAGTGTTGCCAAAATGATTATAAGCCTGCTGATAAGTCAAAATTTTAAATGCATATAACTTCTGCACTATCAATTGGATTTCAACCAAATATCGCATGTGCTATGTGTACATAATCGGATATGACTGAGCGTATTCTTAATAGCCACCAGGGTTGCCAACTGTTAATAAATGCTCTCAATTTTTTTTGTCCAAATCTCTCTATATATAAGAATGAAAGTTTGTCTGTTTTTCTGAATTTCTACGGAAATTTGCGTTATTTACGCGTTTCAGACTGTTTTATGACGGATGCGCGCGAAAATAAAATGTTTGTCTGTCTGTCTGTTTGTTTGTCTGTCTGTGGACAATTTTTGGTGTCCTTATAACTCAAGAACGGCTGAGTGGATCAACGTAAAATTTGCTACAGATATCCTTCAGAGGCACAGCACTAATCATTGATGTAACTCTTCTCTATACCTCTCATAAAAGGGGGCCTACCCCCTTAAAATACTTGCTGAAATAGGCGTAGAAGGGCGAGACAACGCTCATTTTCAGCCCCTCAATGTGAGAAACGAAACTCGGGGGCTCTAAAGGGACCTCGAAAACCACATTTTAAGGCCCTAAAACCAACAGTTTTTGAGATATTCCCAGAAAATTAATTTTATTTAATACAATAATGAAAGAAAGCTAGCCGGTAACCATGGCAACAGAAACTCACAGGCCCATCTATTGCTATAATACGCAATACAATTCCATTTATTACATTACTGAGATAGTTTGCAAACGGCTAGAAGGTTACAACGGAACCAAATGAAGCTGTAAAATTCATCAATATATATAATGCACTTAAGGGGGTCAAGGGATACTCTAGAATTTTTTCACGTGATTTACACGTGCTGGTGTGCTACGGAAGGTATATTATATCCCTATCCCTATATTGATATATTATTATTATTATTAATATTATTATTATTAAACTACGGAAAGGAAGACTCCAGAGGACAGGAAAAAGGGAATAATTGTCCCGATCTTCAAGAAAGTTAGTAGAACAGAATGCAGAAACTATCGGGAATAAAACTGATGAGTCATTGTGCAAAGATGTTTGAGAAAGGTTTGGAAAGGAGAATTAGGACAAGGATAGAAGGAGGGATGAGGGAAGAACAACACGGCTTCAGAACAGGAAGGTCCACAGTGGATTTGATTTTTGCTGTAAGGCAGTTACAAGAACAGCACTATGAGTATGGAACAGATCTACTGATGGCCTTTCTGGACATTGAGAAAGCATTGGTGTATTATTTGGAATACACGGTGAGATAGAGTAAGCTTTTGCTTCTCTTTGCTATAGTTCATTCCTTCCTTTTTCTCAAACACCAACAGTGATCTTCGGATTTCTCCTTATTGGTTATGTCTCTTATGTTACCTGTGAGTCTGTTCTAGAGATATATCTTCCATGACCCACCTAGCGTCATCTAGAAGCGGATCTCTGAAGTTCCTCAATTCTTCCCTGTACAAGAGGACTTCCTTATCAATCTAGCCACCAGATCTCGTCGCCATCGCCAGCTATCATCTCCGTGATCAAGAGAACTTCATCTACTTTTTCACCCTCCAGGCTGCGCTAGTGTTGACTGCTATCAACTCTTTGAAGATCATTTCATCAAGAGAAATTAACGTTTCAATGTTGGTTATTCATATATGTATTCTTTTTGTCTCCTACCCCACTCTTTTCCCTTCCCTGGTCCCTCCGTGCTTCGTTGAGCGTGTCTCACTTGTACGTCTGAAGTCGACCCAGTCAGCTAGAGCTCCACTAAAGCTCGCCTCCTCAACTCGAGAGGCAAACTTTTAAATTCTACGCCATGTTAGAATTTTAGTATCAACCGTCAAAGGGAACATCGCCTTCGCCATGAAGCAAAGCTAAGTACTACTTCTACGTTCTTCAACTTAATTTAATTGATTTTACATAGCTACATGCTTTTTAATGATAATTTTATAGGCAGTGTGAGATTTCCATATTTGGGGCAATAATCATCCTTCGCGGGATTTTCTATGTTGGGCTTTTGTCTATCTAAGCCAATCTTAGCAGGAAGCAGCATTTCTTATGCTTATTAAATGAGAGATTTTCTCACAAGGTGGGATACCATTAAATTACCCACTATCTATAAAATACTTAGCTCGTTCCACCGCTGGACTAACTTTTGCCCTATTCTTCAGTCATGATTGCTCTGGAGCCTTCCAGAATCTGCACTCTATCTACCAGTTATACTGTCATGTATTTTCCACTCACATATGGGAATACTTTTTCAAACTAAGGAATCTTCCTTATGAACTGCTAATCAATAACTAATTTTTCTTCCTCCGTTGGGATTTCTTTTCTGTGCATTCAACTATAACCTACAAGTTTCTCAAGCAATAGATTCTCGCACATCTAGTGTAACTAGTTATTTTCCATCATTGCAATATTTTTCTTTGCCATAAACTTTTTGTGCTACTACAGTGAACTTTTCAACTATATCAACAGACTATAGTGAAAACAGTGCTTGTTGAACCTTTCATCCGCGTCGCGTTCGTCCGAATACAATAAATACGGCCATGAACACTTTTCCACAATCCCATTTGATCTTTCCCAAACCCTTTACTAACAAACCAAAATAATAAAATCGTTACTTTAGGTCTTTTTCAATGAGGTGTCACTCTCAATAAGTGCCCTCCCTCTCTTGCTTTATGTACAACGAATTAATGTCTGTAAAACGTCTTGTCTAGTACACGCCTTAAATTATATTGTTTCTCCCTTCTAATTAGGGAATACAATTCTTTCAACTCATAAGTGAGTTATCTCTAGGTTTCACGAAAGGGTAACTTGCCCCATTTGTCTCGTGATCCCTACTTAAACATAGGAGTTCTAGAAACTTCCTTTCGATTTTTCTCTTCAGGTTTCACAATAAGTGACCTGCCCTATTTGTATAATTATTTAAAGTAATTCAGCATCAATACAAGAAGTTATAGAAACTTCTATTTTATTCTTCCTGTTTTTTGTTGTTGTTACTTTCAAAGTAGTTATTTGTTCATATTTCTCTTTAGAAATTCTACAATTTCAAAAACTAAAAATCTCGAAGCCGATTCAAATTATTGGCATTCTTCAAATCACCTGTTTAGAAACAAACTCCTTTGAACAGATACACAACAAATCTGTTACTCTTTGTCTTGCGAGACCATCACCCTTCCCCATAGTAGGCATATGTATGCTTGAAAGGGAATACACTAAAGCAGCTTTCTCGAGAACAGCCCAAGTTCCAGCTGCGTTTCCTGTTAGCTTTGCCCAGGTCCTTACCCACTTTAGGTATCGGAGAGCGGATTTGCAGTGGCAGCTGCCTTTGAGTATACTTAAAGTTAAAATTATAACTTCTTTTGGACTCTCTTCCTATTTGTCCATCCCTTTTCTCCAGTCCGAAACCCACTTCCTCTTCTTTATCATCTTCCCTTGGAGCTTAGGTTATTCCCAAGCTAATAATCTACTCAGAATTTGGTGCCGAAACCCGGGAGAGTCCATTTATGACATTTTCTATTTTGTCAAGGGTTATTTGACAATATTTTGCAAATCATTAATATCTTCTTTGAATTTTTCAGCTATAACTACATCGTGCAAAGCCTGTGAAGTGGAAAGAGGCCGCTCCTGACTCCTTTGGTGTGTCCCTTTCTTTCAAATTATTTGCTGCTGCCTGCCTGACAGCATTTCCAAGGTTCCACAGTTTCGTAAGTTATACTTTAATTTACCTATTTTGTCATGGCTCCTACAGAAAAGGATAAGGATGAAAAACTTACTTCTAAACGAGCATCCGATAAAGGGCAAATTACCCGATTCAGAAAATACATCAAAGAGCTAGATCCCTCAGAAGCTCAATTAGATTTGTTAAAACATCGTGTAAAGGATTTTGAACGTTCATATGAAAATTATTGTAACATCCAAACCCAAATTGAGACTTGTATGCTCAATCAAACCGAAGATCGAGTCGAAGTAGAAAACCAATAATTCGAAGGTATAGGTTCTGCTTTTAAAATAATACGCCAACTCGAAGAAGAACAGAAAAAGACGGTTCTGTTCTTGGTTCCCTTCACGAACAACAAACTTTTTCTCGCGATGGCACTCACAAGCCCAAACCAATTCTACCTAAGATTGATTTACCCCACTTCTCTGGAGACGAATCCACTTGGGATTCTTTCTATGAACTATTTTGTTCTCTTGTTCATGACAATGAAGACATTCAAGTCATCTGCAAGTTTCATTATTTGAGATCTATCCTCCGAGGTCAAGCTCTGCAGTTAGTTGAAGCACTCCCATTAAGTGCCGAAAACTACCCTATTGCCTTTAACTTGTTGAAAGTAAGATACGGTAATTCTCGGTTACGTATTCAACGCCATATGAAGGCTCTATTTAACTTACCCGCGTCACAATACAATGACGTCACTTGTTTGCGTACTCTCATTGATACTACACAACTTCACGTTAAAGCTTTGTCCCAATTGGATCAACCCACTGAACACTGGGACACTTTCTTAATACATTTAGTGGTTTCTAAAGTCGATGTTGCTACCCTCAAAGCTTGGGAGATTGAACTTTCCAGAGAAGACGATTACTCTTACGAGCATTTAGTCACCTTCATAAATGCTAGATGCCAACTCTTTACTGCTTTAGCTGATCAAAGTGAACCCTCATCCCCGAGTTCTAAATTTGAATCAATGTCTCTTAAACCTAAAAAGCGAACGCTTAGCGTCTAGTACCCAAAAACCTGGGTCCAGCTCATCAAGTCAAACACCACTGGTTACCCAACTAGGTCTAGTGAACGCCGTATTGCTAGTTCTCTCGTTTTAAACACTCAACGCGAACTCCGCAAGAGTTTAAATGAACCATTAAAGTGCATACTTTGTAAAGATTCCCACGCCTTATATCTATGTAAATCTTTTAAAGAACTGTCAGTCGACGACAGAAGAAAATTACTTTCCCAGAATAAACATTGCTTCAACTGCTTAGCAACCACGCATTCTGCTTCAAATTGCAAGTCCACCAGACTTTGCTTCCATTGTGAAAAAGCTCATCACACTTTACTACATCGTCATGATCAAGCATGGTCATCGACCGCATCTACTTCTCAGAAAAGTGACGATGCTAACTGTTCCAATGCTTCGTCTTACATCCAAAATGCCAAGTCCATACGTAGTGCCCAAGTACTATTGTCTACTGTCCAAATCGAAGTTCAGGATAATTTTGGCAACTGGGTCCGTGCACGCGGTCTTCTTGATTCAGCGGCAACTCATGATTTTGTGTCTAATTCTTTGATTAGAAAACTAGGCCTACCTGTAAACCCCACTTCTATTAATGTATCGGGCATTAACAGCTCAAAATCGTAAGCTTTACAGTTCTCAAAGCTAACCATAAGAGACATTTGTCACAGAAACAACTTTCTCAAACTGAATTGTCGCATTCTCAATAGCATAGGAGAAGACACTCCAAGTCACTCTGTGGATATTTCAGGGTTAAATATTCTCTCGCATTTAAGGCTAGCCGATCCTCTGTTCAATGTACAAAACCCCATTGACATACTCTTTAGTGCCAATGTTTTCTGGAATTGCCTTCGTAAACAGGTTCGCAATTTATCCTCAAACGTGGTTGCCAGAGACACTAATTTTGGATGGATCGTCACCGGTCAACTTCCCCATTATTCTCCCCAACCCGCATCGCAATGTTATTTCGCTAATACTGACTTGGAACAGTTCTGGAGGCTCTAAAGCGTTGACTCTCCTAACGTGACCTCTTCAGAAAACGAATTCTGTGAGCAACTTTTTCTGAACACCGCCACTCTTTCTTCTGATGGCCGGTTCATTGTTCAGATGCCAAGATTACATAATCCCCCTAAATTTGTTAACTCTCAACCCAAAGCTCGAAAAGCTCTCTTTGCTATCGAGAGCAAATTCAAGAAAGAACCTCTCGTTAAACAGCAGTACACTGATTTCATGGATGAGTATGAAAGCTTAGATCATATGGAAGTTGTTAACAAATCTGATGACGAATTGCACCCCCCAATTGAAACGGTTTTCTTAAATCATCATCTAGTGTGGAGAAACCCTCTTGTAATGGATAAAATCCGAGTTGTTTTCAATGGTTCATCACCTGACGTTAATGGCAACAGTCCTAACGATACTCTTTACTCTGGTCCTGCTATTCAGTCAGATCTATCTGCTATACTCTTAAACTTTCGATTATTTACCATAGCTGTTATAGCGGATATAAAACAGATGTACCGTCAAGTTTTAATTCAGCCTGAACAACGAGATCTCCAAAGAATCTTGTGGCGCGACGAAATCAGCAAGTCCATTAAGGTATTTCGCTTAAAGACGGTTACTTGTGGCTTAAAACCTTCCTCTTTCCTTGCTATACGATCCCTACACTTATTAGCCTCTCAAAATGGTCATTTATTTGACTCTAAAGCTTCCGAAGCACTAACTACCTCATTCTATGATGACGATTACTTGCAGTCCTTCCCCACTCTGGAGGAAGCTTCTTTCGTGCCACTAGAACTTCAGGCATTGCTAAAGAATGGAGGTTCCCACTTCATAAGTGGAATTCCAACTCCCATGAGTTTCTCGCCCAGTTTCCTAATGAAGATGTAGATCCCTCCTCTGTCGAAATTTGTGGAAACTCCGAATCCATAAAAACTCTTGGAGTTCATTGGTGCACTAGCACTGACACTCTCATCTATAAAGTTTCGCTCGCTGAAGAGCTCCCTAACACAAAAAGACAAATTCTCTCTGAAATTGCAAAAATTTTGGATCCGCTTCAATTCCTTGCCCCGGTTATTGTGATAGCCAAACTTTTCATGCAAGAGCTATGGTCGCTCAAATGTGAATGGGACGACACTGTTCCCCTTTCTTTTCTTAACAGATGGCCCTCTTTTCGAAGCAATTTGCTTGATCTTTCCCTTATTGAAATTCCCAGGAATTGAATTAACGCTCATCCTAATGCATCTTTTTTCCTTCATGTGTTCGCGGACAGTTCCGAAAAAGCTTACGGTTGCTGTGCATATTTGGTTTATCGCGGTTCCTTAAATGGATCTTCAGTTTCCAACCTTGTTTGTGCCAAATCGTAGGTGGCTCCTCTTAAAACAATCACTTTGCCTAGGCTTGAATTGTGTGCTGCACTCATGGCCGCAGAACTTGTTAAGAAATTACGGGAAGTATTAAAAGTCGAATTCTCGCAAATCTATCTCTGGAGCGATTCCATGATCACCCTTTCTTGGATCGCCAAGAACCCCGCTAATTGGCAAACTTTTGTTGCAAACAGGGTTTACCAAATTCAAACTCTTTCTTCGGGATGTCAATGGAGGCATGTGCCCAGCGCTGACAACCCTGCCGACATCACTTCTCGTGGATGTTTACCCTCTCAATTGGCAGCTTCCCAGTTGTACTGGCATGGGCCCTCGTGGTTAATAGGAGACTCTTCTTGTTGGCCTTCTAAACCTACAGCTACAAACCTCAACTTGCCTGACGCTAAAGTATCTAAATCTACTGCTTCGTGTCTTGTTTCCAACGTTTCTCATCCCTTATTGTCATGCTATTCTTCTTTTCACAAATTAATTCGAATTGTTGCCTATCTTCTCAGATGGAAATATCTTGTGGTTGACCAACCTCTTCTCCCCAAACCACACCTTACCAATCATGAATTGAATCTCGCTACCATTAAGGTTTTGCAACTAACACAGCAAGAAGCCTTTTCTTCTGAATTGTCTTTACTTTCCTCTAAAAAGGATTTTCCCAAATCCAGTCGTCTTCGTGCCTTAGCCCCGTTCCTTGATGACAATAGGTTACTCAGGGTAGGCTCTCGCTATCTTTGCTTTCTGAGGACAAAAAGCATCCTGTTATTTTGCCTTCTAAACATCACGTAACTTCCTTAATCATACGTGACTTTCATTATCGCAATCTGCATGTTGGTACTGGTTGGTACTGGTACTGGATTATAAATGGAATTCACGAAGTTTCCTCAGTAATTCACAAGTGCATTCCTTGCTTCAAAGCGAAACCTAAAGTCAATACTCAATTAATGAGCGATCTGCCCTCCTTTCGCTCTTCCCCTATACGTCCATTTGCTCTAACTGGTGTGGACTATATGGGTCCGTTCCAATATCAACGCAATTCCCCTGAAGCTAAACGCAAATTGTTTGGCAAGCTCTATGTTTCTCTCTTTGTTTGCATGGTTACTGGCGCGATCCATTTGGAACTAGTAACGAATGCCTCTACTTCTTACTTTTTATTAGCTGTTTCTCGATTCGCTGCTATTCGTGGTGTTCCTTTGGAGATGTTCTCTGATAACGCTTCCACGTTTCAAGGCGCAGCTTCCTTGTGGAAGAAAGCTCTCACATCTTCTCCTGCCATGGAACAGATTTCTAATTTTTCCTACTCAAAGGGTTTCAAATGGCGTTTTATACCTCCCTACGCTCCTCATCACGGTGGTAGGTGGGAATCCTGCGTAAAGATCACTAAACGTCACTTAAGAAAGGTTTTAGGTAATCGCATTCTGACTTATGAATAATTTAATTCGCTGTCCGTTCTGATTGAAGGTGTTAACTCTCGCCCTTTAACTCCGCTTTCCAATGACCCTGATGACCTGCTTCCACTCACACCTGGTCACTTCCTTATAGGCACTTCTCTTTCTGTCCCTCCTCCCCTTCCCAACTCTTACAGGGATTCTAATTTACCTATTGTTTGGCGTAAACTTGAAGCCCTCCGCAATTCTTTCTGTAAGAGGTGGAACTTGGAATACTTAACTTCCTTGCAACGGAGACAGAAGTGGTTTCTTTCCAATCCCGACATCAAAGTGGGGGGACTTGGTCCTGGTTAGGGATGTTTCTCCTCCCTTGGTCTGGATTTCTGGTAGAGTGACCGAGTGTTATCCTGGAAGGGATGGGAGAGTTAGGGTAGCCAAGATCTTGACCACTAACGGTCACATCATAAGACCACTGTCTTTAATTGCTCAATTACCTTTAAACTTTTAATTGTTTGTCTTGTTCTCTGTTGGTGTTTCTCTCCCAGCTTGGTGAATTCTTTGGAATACACGGTAAGATAGAGTAAGCTTTTGCTTCTCTTTGCTATAGT
Source organism: Meconema thalassinum (assembly GCA_946902985.2). Lineage (NCBI taxonomy): Eukaryota > Metazoa > Arthropoda > Insecta > Orthoptera > Tettigoniidae > Meconema > Meconema thalassinum. Next base: position 592,444,348 of record OX336390.1, read on the forward strand.
TCATTCCTTCCTGTTTCTCAAACACCAACAGTGATCTTCTGATTTCTCCTTGTTGGTTATGTCTCTTATGTTACCTGTGAGTCTGTTCTAGAGATATATCTTCCATGACCCGCCTAGCGTCATCTAGCAGCGGATCTCTGAAGTTCCTCAATTCTTCCCTGTACAAGAGGACTTCCTTATCAATCTAGCCACCAGATCTCGTCGCCATCGCCAGCTATCATCTCCGTGATCAAGAGAACTTCATCTACTTTTTCACCCTCCAGGCTGCGCTAGTGTTGACTGCTATCAACTCTTTGAAGATCATTTCATCAAGAGAAATTAACGTTTCAATGTTGGTTATTCTTATATGTATTCCTTTTGTCTCCTACCCCCACTCTTTTCCCTTCCCTGGTCCCTCCGTGCTTCGTTGAGCGTGTCTCACTTGTACGTCGGAAGTCGACCCAGTCAGTTAGAGCTCCACTAAAGCTCGCCTCCTCAACTCGAGAGGCAAACTTTTAAATTCTACGCCATGTTAGAATTTTAGTATCAACCGTCAAAGGGAACATCGCCTTCGCCATGAAGCAAAGCTAAGTACTACTTCTACGTTCTTCAACTTATTTTAATTGATTTTAAATAGCTACATGCTTTTTAATGATCATTTTATAGGCAGTGTGAGATTTCCATATTTGGGGCAATAATCATCCTTCGCGGGATTTTCTATGTTGAGCTTTTGTCTATCCAAGCCAATCTTAACAGGAAGCAGCATTTCTTATGCTTATTAAATGAGAGATTTTCTCACAACGTGGGATACCATTAAATTACCCACTATCTATAAAATACTTAGCTCGTTCCACCGCTGGACTAACTTTTGCCCTATTCTTCAGTCATGATTGCTCTGGAACCTTCCAGAATCTGCACTCTATCTACCAGTTATACTGTCATGTATTTTCCACTCACATATGGGAATACTTTTTCAAACTAAGGAATCTTCCTTATGAACTGCTAATCAATAACTAATTTTTCTTCCTCCGTTGGGATTTCTTTTCTGTGCATTCAACTATAACCTACAAGTTTCTCAAGCAATAGATTCTCGCACATCTAGTGTAACTAGTTATTTTCCATCATTGCAATAACTTTCTGTGCCATAAACTTTTTGTGCTACTACAGTGAACTTTTCAACTATATCAACAGACTATAGTGAAAACAGTGCTTATTGAACCTTTCATCCGCGTCGCGTTCGTCCGAATACAATAAATACGGCCATGAACACTTTTCCACAATCCCATTTGATCTTTCCCAAACCCTTTACTAACAAACCAAAATAATAAAATTGTTACTTTAGGTCTTTTTCAATGAGGTGTCACTCTCAATAAGTGCCCTCCCTCTCTTGCTTTATGTACAACGAATTAATGTCTGTAAAACTTCTTGTCTAGTACACACCTTAAATTATATTGTTTCTCCCTTCTAATTAGGGAATACAATTCTTTCAACTCATAAGTGAGTTATCTCAAGGTTTCACGAAAGGGTAACTTGCCCCATTTGTCTCGTGATCCCTACTTAAACATAGGAGTTCTAGAAACTTCCTTTCGATTTTTCTCTTCAGGTTTCACAATAAGTGACCTGCCCAATTTGTATAATTATTAAAAGTAATTCAGCATCAATACAAGAAGTTATAGAAACTTCTATTTTATTCTTCCTGCTTTTTGTTGTTGTTACTTTCGAAGTTGTTACTCTTTCTAAGATATTTACCTAGAAATTCTTAAAGTACACACCTTGTACTTGATTTATTGTCTAACTTTAATTACGTCAGTTATCTTTAAATTTTTCAGTTAGTTATCTTCGTCATTTCAAATTCTTACGAAGATTTTAGTACTTATAAAAGGTTTAAAACCGAAAGAATTGTTAATTGCCTGGCGCAAGCTTTAAATGCTTTCGGAGGTCTGCGACCCCAATTGTTTATAGAAATCAAAATTATATATTTGTTACAAAACTACTTCCTTTTACATTGTTAAATAAATTTAAGATTTCTTTTTGGCCTTATCATTTCTCTAACGTAACGGTTAGGCAAGATCCTGTCTTCCTTGACTCTTCCCACTTAATGCAAATAAATCTGTTGATAGGGCTTTCACCACTTGTTGCATTTGAGCAAAAACTCTTAGTTGGTAACTTAGTAAAGTCTCTCTTAGCTTTAATAGCTAATTCTAACTGGCTAGTAAGGCAAGCATAGCTCGCTACGCCAGCTTCCTGCTTGTGGAGATTCTCTCCAACACTTATGGTTGGTTTTCCAAATTATAAGTGTTTCTCATTGTCTAAACTTTTAGTCGGCGCCTCGCTGGGTAAAAGCTTAGCCATTTCCAAATGCAACTATTGGTATACTTACCAAAATTATTCCCAAAGGTATAATTGCTTTATCCCTATCCTTCTTGGAAGCATTTGGTCGCTCTTTAGAAATTCTACAATTTCAAAAACTAAAAATCTCGAAGCCGATTCAAATTATTGGCATTTTTCAAATCACCTGTTTAGAAACAAACTCCTTTGAACAGATACAGAGTAAATCTGTTACTCTTTGTCTTGCCAGACCATCACCCTTCCCCATAGTAGGCATATGTATGCTTGAGAGGGAATACAATAAATCAGCTTTCTCGAGAACAGCCCAAGTTCCAGCTGCGTTTCCCGTTAGCTTTGCCCAGATCCTTACCCTCTTTAGGTATCGGAGAGTGGATTTGCAGTGGCAGCTGCCTTTGAGTATACTTAAAGTTAAAATTATAACTTCTTTTGGACTCTCTTCCTATTTTTCCATCCTTTTTCGCCAGTCCGAAACCCACTTCCTTCTCTTTATCATCTTCCCTTGGGGGTTGGGTTATTCCCAAGGTAATAATCTACCCAAGCATATGACAGTGTATGCAGAAACAAAGTATGGAAGTCCCTGGAGGATAGAGGAGTAGAAAAATGGACTATAAGGAGGATAAAGGAGATGTACAAGGGAAGTGTGAGCTGTGTGAAAGTGGGAGGAGAGAGATCGGACTGGGTGGAACAGAGAAACGGCCTGAAACAAGGAAGTGCACTGGCACCGTTACTTTTCATTGTGGGGATGGATGACATAATAACCCGAGTGGCACAGGTAATTGGGGAAGGAAAGATGAAAGCAATGGTGTTAGCGGATGATTTGATGATTTGGGGAAACAAGGAGGAGGAGGTACAGGAACTGTTGGACGAGTGGGAAGGAATAATACAAGGATATGGGATGAAATTTAGCATAAATAAGAGTGAGATGGTGATCACAACAAGGAAGAAGGGAAGAACCACAACGGGAATAACAATTGGTGGGGAACACTGAAGAAAGTGGGGAGTTTCAAGTATCTGGGAAGCCTGATACAAGATAATGGAAGAAACGTTAGAGGAAAAATGAGCGGGGGAGACAGGCAGAAGCATTCCGGAAGAGTGTGAGAAGCATGTTATGGAGCAAGGATGTCCCTCTGAACAGAAAAAAAGATCATATATCGGACGTACTATGCCCCTATCCTGACGTATGCCTCGGAGACCTGGGCTATGAAAGGAAGGTAGAAGTGCAAAATACAGGCCAGTGAGATTAGGTTCTTGAGAAGCAGTATTGGAGCTACAAAGATGGACAGAATAATAAATGAGAGGACCAGAGAATTAATAAAGGAGAAACCATTACGGGATGGTATAGAGAAATCTAGACTTAGATGGTATGGACATGTAAAACGAATGGAGGATAAGAGGATACCCAGGAGGATTCACGAGACGAAGTGGGACGGAAAGAGACCGAGAGGAAGACCGAGAGGAAGTACGAGAGACAGGTGGCTGAAAGGGATGGAAGAAAGCGTGAATAAGAGAGGAGAAGACTGGACAGGGGTGGAGGCTGAGAGATGGTGGGAAGACAGAAGACGTTGGAGTGGCCTGTGTTCCAAACAGACCCGGCCAGTGGCTGGAAACTGTGCACGAGGATGATGATGATGATACTACGGCCTACAACGACGAGACAAAGCTCTTTTTCAGCCCCTTGTATCAGAAAAAAAACCTCGGGGTCCCTAAACAGCCGTAAAGAGTCCCCAAAAACTACATTTTAATGCTCTAAAACCAAGAGTTTCTGAGATATTCCCAGAAAACTAATTTCATTTAATAAACTAACTATGGCGCCCGTACTGCTCCGCAGCATAATACTTCAGTATTGGATTTACAGAAATACGACATTAAGTAATAGTTCATAACCTTTATTACACAATACTTCCTTCCAGACAATGTTCGCTGTGCGTCGACTCTTAGTTTTAAATGATTTTCCTCGGGATAAGGCAACATAGAACATTCCATGGCCTAAAACAGGATCAGGCAAGTAGATTCCAACTCGATGGAGCGTTTGACCCTGCACTTTGTTGATTGTAATACAAAACGCTAGTGTAATACGAAATTTCCGTCATTAGAACCAAAGATATGATTGCTACAATTAGAAAAAATATTGAAAAAATGAGATATAATATCGAATGTTCAATCATAACATTCTGAAGGATCAGCCGATTTGAATAGTTAACAGCTCAAATGAAAGGGCTTCAGTCACTGAGTGTTCATAGACTAAAACGACTTGAGTACCTAAATCAGAACCAAAGATATGATTTCTTCAAAGTTGAAAAAGATAGAAAACGTTGAAAATATCAAATAATTTAAGGAAGGCGGAAGTGAAGTGATTTGAAATACTTGATAACAAATCTATTCAAATCTGTGCATGAATACCTTTAATTTCAAAAAAGGATGGAGAAGATGGATTCCTCAGATTCAACCAATGTAAACATCTAATACCTCAAATGATAGCGCTTGATTCACTGAGTGTTCTTAGACAAAGACGACCTTCCTAACTCAATTAGAACCGAAGATATGATTACTTCAAAGTTGGAAAAAGTTGAAAAAATCAAATAATTTGAGAAAGGCGTTATTTAAGTGATTTGTAATACTTGATGACAAATCTGTGCATGAATACCTTTCATTTAAAAAAGCATGAAGAAAATCGGCCGGATAGTATGGCCGGACGGATTCGGATAAATTTTCATCAATATTTTTAATAATATAGATAGCTTCAATGTGAAAAAAAAGGTGCAAGAAATCAAATAATTTGAGGAAGGCAGAAGTTAAGTGATTTTTAATACTTTATATTAAAACCGTACATGAATAACTTTCATGTAATAGTGGTATGAAGGAAATCGACCGGATAGAATGGCCGGACGGACTCGGTTAAGTTTTCATAATTATTTCTAATATTCGCTTCGGCACTCATAACATTCCTCACAATCAACCAATGTAAATATTTAATACCGCAAAAGATAGAGCTTGATCAACTGAGTGCTCTTAGACCAAAACGAACGGTGTAACTCAATTAAAACCAAAGATATGATTGCTACAATGAGAAAAACTGTTGAATAAATGAGATGTAATATCGTATGTCCACTCATAACTTTCCTCAGAATCAGCCGATTTGAATGGTTAAGAGCTCAAATGATAGCGCTTGATTCGCTGAGTGTTCATAGACTAAAACGACCTTCGTAACTCAATTAGAACCGAATATATGATTACTTCAAAGTTGGAAAAAGTTGGAAATAGTTGAAAAAATCAAATAATTTGAGAAAGGCGTAATTTAGGTGATTTGTAATACTTGATGACAAATCTGTGCATGAATAGCTTTCATTTAAAAAAAGGATGAAGAAAATCGGCCGGATAGTATGGCCGGACGGACTCGGATAAGATTTCATCAATATTTTTAATAATATAGATGTAGGAATGTAAGCCAGTAACCATGACAACAGTGTCTCAAAAAGGCACATCCAACTTTCCATCTATTTCTGCAAGAAGTAATGCCACTCCATTTATTAAATTTCTGTGAAAGTTTGCAAATGGCTATAAGGTTATCACGGAACCAACAAAATCTGTAAAATTCATCAATGCGCTTAAGGGGGTCAATAGGCGCCCTCGATTTTTTCACAAGACTTAAACGTGCGATGTGTCGTACAGAAGGTCTATTATATCTTCAAACAGCAACATTATTTTCAAAAATTCCTGAATTGAAATAGTTTATTTTTTCTTTTCTTTTTTTTTCTTTTAGGAATTTGGGCCATTGGAGGCTAAAAAACCTGAATTTTTACGCACCACGAGCCTTTATAGTTTATTAAAGGGGTCTTCCTCTGGATGCGTACTGGACACAACAGTGAGGGTCAGTTTTTACGTGACGTGTGTTGCATTTCGTCTACGAGGTTTTCAATTTTATTTTCACGTCAGGAAGTACACGTTAGGTAAATTAGTTTCAGAGCATATTTCAACTAATCATTTATCGTTTTCGACAAACAGGTTCCAAGCCCCTATCCGTTGCAACAGTGGCTCAATTGATTACGTCTGGTTATTAATACCGACGACCGTTCGAAGAATGGGTACTTCTACTAGTACCCATATATCAGAAAGTATGCAAGCAGATAGCTTTAAACTATGCACACGTATAGTACCTGACATTCTGTATTAATTTGGGGTAACTTATATACGTCAGTGCTACCAACATGATTCTAAGCCTGCTGGGAGGTCCAACTTAAAATACATGTAACTTCTATACTATCATTTGGATTTCAACCAAATTTCGTGTGTGCTATGTGTACCATAACAGATATGACTATGCCGATTGATAAGAGTAACCAGGGCTGCCAACTGTTAATAAATACTGTCTCTATTTTTGTTACCCAAATATCAATATATCAGAAAGTATGCAAGACAATAGCTCTAAACTTTGCACACGTATAGTACCTGGCATTCTAGATGAATTTGGAGTAACTAATATAGGCCTACGCCAGTGCTGCCATCATGATTCTAAGCCTGCTGATAGGTCCAATTTTTAAATGTATGTAACTTCTATACCAACTAATGGATTTCATTCAAAATTAACACAACAATAGATCATATTATTTCAGATTATTTCTGACCAATACCTGTATGTCATTGTTGCCAACATGATTTTACGCGCGCTGTTAAATCCAATGTTTAACTGCATGTAACGTCCATGCTATCCATTGGACTTCAACCAAATTTTGTATTCTGTACCTTAAAAGATGGAACTAAGAATATATTCAGTCACCAGGGCTACCAACTGTGGTTCTCTATTAGGCTGCATTATGCCAGTATTTCGAACTAATTAGAAATGTCGATATTACCAACTTAATTTCGTCATTATTCTAGATAGCTCCATATAGATTAATCATTGACATGAATCTTAAATTTTAAGAAAAGTAGGCTCTTTAGTTCGTCACGGAACTTCTTGTTATTATAAAATGTGAAAAGTAGGCTAAAAATACTGGTAGTACATAAATGTTGTTGTTGATGTCGTTTTATTTACCAGCTTGGGACATCGAAGTATGTAGGTAAGTATGAAATCTGTCTGATAACCTGCAATGTAGTCAGTACTAGTGTGTGTACTGGGGCTAGATTAGCAAATAAGCGAATGCGAACTTAGGTTAAGTATCATTCTGGTATTTTCCTTGATGGTAAAGCACAGAGAGCACTTCTAAGGTAGCTGAGGTGGGAATCGTATCCCCCTTTCCTCAGTTATTCTCATGAGTCTGGGTCTGGGTTTCCCGTTCTATATATTAGACTAGAATAAAATGTATTGGCCGAGACCTTTGGGACAGGAGTATAAATGCGTGCCCGTAGACCTTGAAAATTAGCCTTAAAATTATTCTGGTATTACTTAAACGTGAAGAGCAAATTTTTCACCGAGCATAATTTTGTCGTAGTCATTATTTCAAATACGTTCGAAAAAGTGTTAAAAATAATATTGGTGGCAGCAATTGTGGTTTTATAGATCACAACGTCAATTTGTTTCTTAAGAGATAATTAAAATAATAGAACTCTTTCTAACCACAATGGAAACTTGTTTTACGTGACCGTTAATCATGCGATCATGAGCCATGGGACCTCGTTTTACGTGGAATCCGAACCATATGACATGGCATTTCACTTCGAAAATCTCACATGCATTGACCGGGAATCGAACCCGGTCCACCTTGGTGAGAGGCCAACAGCTCGACCGCTGCGTCACCACTATTTTCTATATTCTAACTATAGTATTTAATATTGACAATTAGGCCAGGCGACAGGTAGTTCAATAGGCCTAAGGAAATAATTAGTGGAAACATGGAAATTGCTTTAATCGCTTTATTTGGATCCAGATATTACTCTCCCAAGTTTTCCCCTCGAGCGAAGTCGGCGTTGGCCCTTCTGGCCCTGAGAATGTACCATTTTTCATTTTTTTTAATTTCTCCAAAACCATCAACTTTATCAAAAAAATACCTATTATAAAAACAAGTAGTTCCGTGGAGAACTATACAGCCTATTTTCATATATCCTACTTATGTTAATTGCCACTATCAAATACACAATTTCAGTTTGATTGCTGTAATTGATTCGTAGATATTGAGAACCGACTAAATATTTCGGATGGTCGCCATGTTGGATTTTACATATGTAGGTCCAAGATTTATGTACTGTTACATGCAGATTATTGTGTACGTGTAGTATTCAAACTTCAATCGCATAATTAGGACACAAGAAGTAACAAGGAGATTTTAAAATTTCGCACAGCTGCCATCTTGAGGTTATGGAAACAATTGAAATAAATTAGATGCCAGTGGATTACCATTCGTATAAGGATTTACTGTACCTAGTTTCACTGCACTCGGATGGTTAAATTGCGAGAAACGTCCATGTGAATATTTATACTTCGCGTCGCCACCATGTTGGATTTGTGATAACCAGGTTATTTAAAGTCATATAGGTGAACTTAAGTTCATAGCCCCTATGAACATTAAAACATTCAGTATGATTGCTATAATAGACTCGTAGATATTCTGAGCCGTCTAAATATTTCGGATGGTCGCCATGTTGGATTGTTAAATGTATAGGCCATAGAGTCATGTACTATTAAAGGAAAATTATTGCGTAGGTTCATTATTCAAAGTTTCACTTCGATCGCATGACTACATCACAATAAATAAACACTTAATTTTAAAATTCGCACAGCCGCCATCTTGAGGGTATGTAAACAATTGAACTAAATTAGATACCAGTGCATTACAATGTGTATAAATATTTCCTGTACCAGATTTCATTGCGTTTGGAACATTAAATCGCGAGAAAGGACTATTTAAAATTTTCAAATTCGCTTGGCCGCCATGTTTGTTTTGTAGTTAAACGGTTCTTGAAAGTCTTATAGATGGACTTCCAGTAGTGCCCTTTTTCTCCGTACAAAATTTCAGGGAGATACCGGTAATAGTTTCAGAGATATAGAATGCCGGTGAAATATTTCGCACATCCGCCATCTTGTGGCTATGTAAACAATTGAACGAAGTTAGATGTCGGTGCATTACAATTTATATAAACATATACTGTACCATGTTTCATTGCGTTTGGTTGGTTAAATCGCGAGAAACGTCTATTTAAAAGTCGCAACTTCGCTTGGCCGCCATGTTGGTTTTGTAGTTACCAGGTTTTCAAAGGTCACATAAGTGAACTTATAGTAGTTCCTTTTATCACCACACAAAATGTCAGGGTAATGTCGCTAATAGTTTCGGAGATATTGAATGCTGGTGAAATATTTCGCACAGCCGCCATGTTGGATTGGTGAGTCGTAACAAAATTTGAAGTGCACGGTCGGGGTCGCCCGGAATTGTACTATGACCTTACCGAGTTTCATTGAAATCGCTCCAGCCGTTTAGATTTTATTAGGGGGGGACACACACACGAATCACACACACACACGCACACACACACGGACAAAAGGTGATCTCATAAGCCTATTTTTTCAAAATTGAAAATAGGCTAATAATATAGAGTACATTTCCTACAAAAATGTGCTGTACCTTTTGTCTCTAATGTGAACCGTTACGAAGTTACGACCATTCAAAGCGGAGCCCTTTTTGATTCTTGCGGAAAAGCTATGGAAATGATATGCCATATCAAAGTTTCTACATGTTATAAATATTTGTCAGCATTCCAGGTGCACAAGCTGTTAACTTGTTACAAGTATAACAGCTTTTCAATGTAAACAGCTGTGGCAAAGTACCTACCATTAGTAGTATTATTGCGTAGTATTGGCATAAAATCACTCTTTTCCACACCACCTGGCGGTAGAGTAAATGGCGCGGTTTTTTTTAAAGTGGTGACCCCAGGAGGCCTAATCCAATATCAAAGTTAGTCGATTTTAAACAGTTTTGATGAAGGCTGGCAGTCTTGATCGTCTGCTTCAATTTCTCAGTCATCGCTTTCGTCGTCTGTATCGGTACATTTGTCCGACGTCACAAGACGCTCAAGATTAACATCGATAATGCGGACTTGAGAAAATGTGTTGGGTGGTCACCAACTCACGATCCCTTTCCTCGTGGACAACACATTGTTTCGTTAAGCACAGGAGTTGTCGGGGATGGACAAATCACTTGTCAAATGATCTATGAAATTGGAATAGCAGCACAAAAAGGCATAACCGTAGCTCCGTATCCGGTTGCGATCATTGATGAAGCGGGAATGCGTAAGACGCAAAAGTCTGTGTTCTATAAATGATTCCATAGGATATCTTCTGCACCGTGTAATTTGGCACCAAACCGATACTTTTGTCGACATCAGTGCCAAATATGCGAATTACGTTAAAAGATACTTCAAAAACAGTGTATTATTTTCGATGGGTGTCCTGACGATCGCCGGCCCCGTGGTGCTGCGGTAGCGCGCCTGCCTCTCACCCGGAGGCCCCGGGTTCGATCCCCGGCTCTGTCAGGGATTTTAAAACTGACGTGAGGGTTGGAACGGGGCGCACTCAGCCTCGTGAGGATAAGTGAGTAGCTGTCTGACAGTGAGACAGCGCCCCGATCACGAAAACCAATATTAACGGCCGAGGGGACCCGACGCGCTGATCACGCGTCACCCCAATATATGCAGGCCGAATGGCTGGGCAGCGGTCGCTTGGTCGGCCTTAGCCCGTCATGGGCTGTATAGTGCCAGGGGTTGACTTTTTTTGTTGTTGTTTATCCTGACGACCCAGCTGCTCGCTGTACCAAGTCCGCTGAACGTCTTCGACGATCGCACAAGCATGATGCTGCTAATGATTTTTAGGCTACTTTTCACATTTTGCAAAAATGAGGAAAAAGTAGAATTATGAGATCGATCCGGGCAAATGTGTGTCTATCTGTCTGTCTGTCCTTCTGTCTGCCTGTCTGGCTGTGTGTGTGTGTCCCCCTATCAACTCCAAAACGGCTGCAGCAATCGAAACCAAATTTAGTATGAGTAAAGATGATACCGGAATATCTCACGTCCATATTTGAAAATGATGTTAGTGCTACCAACTGCTGAAAAAACGCACTAGAAATTTGAGCTGCATGTTGGATATCTTGGAAGGTATGCATGGGAGCAATTCCAAAATTGGCACACATGTAGATAATACTGTTTCAGTTTAATCTCCAGGAGGCAATACATGACAGTGTTGCCAAAATAATTTTAAGCTTTCTGATAAGTCCAATTTTTAAATGCATATAACTTCTACACTATCAATTGGATTTCCACCAAATTTTGTATGTAATATGTGTACACAAGAAGATATGACTGAGCGTATTCTTAAGAGCCACCAGGGCTGCTAACTGTTAATAATTTCTCTCTATCTATTTTTTTTTTAAATTCCAAATACCAATATATCAGAAAGTATGCAAGCCGACACCTTTAAACTATGCACACCTATAGTACCTGACATTTTTGATTAATTTGGAGTAACTTATATACGTCAGTTCTACCAACATGATTATAAGCCTGCTGATATTACCAATTTTTAAATGCATGTAACTTCTATACTATCATTTGGATTTCAACCAAATTTCGTATGTGCTATCTGTAACATAACATATATAAGACTATAAGTATAGTTAAGAGCAATCTGGGCTGCCAACTGTTAATAAATGCTGTCTATATATTTTTTTACCCTAATATCAATATATCAGAATGTATGCAAGCCAACAGCTCTATACTTTGCACACGTATATCACCTGACATTCTAGATTAATTTGGAGTAATTAATATAAGTCAGTGCTGCCAACATGATTCTATGCCTGCTGATAGGTCCAATTTTAAAATACATGTAACTTCTATACTAACAAATGGATTTCATCCAAAATTGGCACAACTAGGTATCATAATATTTCAGGTTATTTCTGACCAGCACACGCATGACATTGTTGCCAACATGCTTTTACGCGTGCTGATAGATTCAGTGTCTAACTGCATGTAATGGTCATTGGAGTTCAACCAAGTTTTGTATTCTGTACCTTAAGAGATGGAACTAAGAATATATTTAGTCACCAGGGCTGCCAACTGCAGTGCTCTATTACGCTACATTATACCAGGTATTTTTCGAACTAATTAGACATTTCGATATTACCAACTTAATTTCGTCATTCTTCTAGATAGGTTCATATACTGTAGAATAATCATTGCCATGAAAAGTAGGCTCTTTAGTTCGTCACGGAACTTCTTTTTTTTTTTTTTTATGAGTCCATGACGGCAGCTATGCCACAAGCAAAATTTTTGTCTAATGACACAAACAAACCAAGATTGATCGAGTTGTGGCGCGTCAAATTCGAAAGCGAAGGAATCGAAACCAGACGAGCTCCAGAAGAAGCCGATGTGCTCATCGTTACCACCGCACTCGAGTTATCTCGGCCCGACAATTCGGTCATTATAGTGGCTGAAGATATAAATATCCTGGTCATCTTGGCGGCTCGTGTGCCACCCTCTACGAAAATGTATTTTATGGAACCCGGCAATGGTTCAACCAAACAACTACTATTTTGCACAACAAGTTCCAATCTTCCGCCGTGTGTGCAGGAAAACATCCTCTTTTTGCATGCGTTTAATGGGTGCGATACAACGTCTTCGTTTCACAGGCAGGGCAAAATGAAATTCGTAACACTGCTGAAGAGTAATGAGGAACTGCAGGCAGCTGTTAGGGTTTTCCGAGACGTGAACGCAAACCCCGATGGAATTGACAAAGTGGGCCAGTTGGTTTTGGCTAGGCTCTTTGACAACAAAACCACCGGAAATACCCTGCATGAGTTGCGGTTCCAACTGTTTGCAAAATCTCTAAGCAAACATCGATATAATCTCGCAAGCTTACCTCCCACCCAATCAGCGGTACGTGAGCACTCTTCAAGAACAAACCATCAAATCCAAACATGGTAATTAAATGATAGGCTACAAATCCACTGGATTGGGGCTGGAAAAATTCTCAATGTGGTTTGGCTCCCATATCTACGACGAGGGATCCGGCGCACAAACGCTTCTAAACGCGGTGTCCTGCAAATGTTCGAAAGGATGTAACGCAGCGTGTGGTTGCAGGAAAACGGGCCTCCGATGCTCCAGAATCTGCATGAATTGTATGGGACGGTAATGTACAAATGCTGCCGAGGAAGATGATATGGATGATTGTGACGGAGACATCGATGTTAATCTTGAGCGCCCTGTGACGTCGGACAAATGTACCGATACAGACGATGAAAGCGATGACGGAGAAATTGAGCCAGACGATCAAGACTGCCAGCCTTCATCAAAACGGTTTAAAATCGATGATTAGGCCTCCTGGGGACACTACTCTAAAAAAAAACGCGCCATTTACTCTACCGCCAGGTGGTGTGGAAAAGAGTGATTTTACGCCAATACTACGCGATAATACTACTAATGGTAGGTACTTTGCCACAGCTGTTTACATTGAAAAGCTCTTATACTTGTTACAAGTTACCAGCTTGTGCACCTGGAATGCTGACAAATATTTATAACAAGTAGAAACTTTGATATGGCATATTTCCATAGCTTTTCCGCAAGAATCAAAAACGGGCTCCGCTTTGAATGGTCGTAACTTCGTAACGGTTCACATTAGAGACAAAAGGTACAGCACATTTTTTGTAGAACATTTACTCTAGATTATTTTTAGCCTACTTTCGATTTATGCAAAAAATGAAAGTAGACTTATGAGATCAACACAGGGCGAAAAAGGGTGTGTCTGTCTGTGTGTGTGTGTGTGTCAGTCTGTTGAGTGAGTATGTGTGTGTGTGTACTCTGAATGTCTGTCCCCCCCTATCAATTCGAACACGGTGAACGCGAATTGAACGAAATTTGGTACAAAGGTAGCACTAGCAAAGGACACCTCAGTGTCATGTTTATATCGCCGCCATCTTGACGGAAACGTAATGGCGGCCACACAAATGTTCAAAGCTTAAATCAGATTACGACTAACCTAATCATCCGATCTCTACCAAATTTTGCAACAACATACCTTTATGGGGGGAACATCCTTTGACCAAACTAATAGGTCATCAGCCTAATAGTTTGCGGATGGCGGCCATCTTTGTGTGAAAATCGATTCCCCTATTAATTCGAACACGGTGAAACCGAATAGAACGAAATTTGGTACAGAGGTAGCACTAGCAAAGGGCACCTCAGTGTCATGTCCTATATCGCCACCATCTTGACGGAAACGTAATGGCGGCCACACAAATGTTCAAAGCTTAAATCAAATTACGATTAACCTAATCATCCGATCTCTACCAAATTTTTGCATCAACATACCTTTATGAAGGGAGCATCCTTCCACCAAACTAATAGGTCATTAGCCTAATATTTTGCGTATGGCGGCCAACTTTGTGTCAAAATCGATTCCCCTATTAATTCAAACACGGTGAAACCGAATGGAACGAAATTTGGTACAGAGGTAGCACTAGCAAAGGGCACCTCAGTGTCTTGTTTTATATCGCCGCCATCTTGACAGACACGTAATGGTGGCCACACTAATGTTCAAAGCTTAAATCAAATTACGACTAACATAATCATCCGATCTCTACCACATTTTGCAACAACATACCTTTATGGAGGGAGCAATCTTTGACCAATCTAATAGGTCATTAGCCCAATAGTTTGAGGATAGCGGCCATCTTTGTGTCAAAATCGATTCCCCCTATTAATTCAACCACGGTGAAACCGAATGGAACGAAATTTGGTACAGAGGTAGCACTAGCAAAGGGCACCTCAGTGTCATGTCCTATATCGCCACCATCTTGACGGAAACGTAATGGCGGCCACACAAATGTTCAAAGCTTAAATCAAATTACGATTAACCTAATCGTCCGATCTCTACCAAATTTTTGCATCAACATACCTTTATGAAGGGAGCATCCTTCCACCAAACTAATAGGTCATTAGCCTAATATTTTGCGGATGGCGGCCAACTTTGTGTGAAAATCGATTACCCCTATTAATTCGAGCACGGTGAAACCAAATGGAACGAAATTTGGTACAGAGGTAGCACTAGCAAAGGGCACCTCAGTGTCATGTTTTATATCAGCACCATCTTGACGGAAACGTAATCGCGGCCACCCAAATGTTAAAAGCTAAAATGTAATTACGACCAATCTAATAGCCTAGTCTCTACCAAATTTTTCAACAATATATCTTGATGTGGGAAGCATATTCTGACCAAACTCCAAGATCATCAGCCCAATAGTTTGCATATGGTGGCCTAGTATGTGTGCAAATCGATTCCCCCTATCAATTCAAACTTAGTGAAACCGAATTGAACGAAATTTGGTACAAAGGTAGCACTAGCAAAGGGCACCTCAGTGTCATGTTTTATATCGCCGCCATATTGACGGAAACGGAATGACGGCCAACCAAATGTTAAAAACTTAAATCAAATTACGACCATTTTAATAATTTGATCTCTACCAGATTTTGCAACAAGATGCCTTTTTGTGGAAAGCATCTTATGACTGACTACAAGGTCATCAGCCCAATAGTTTGCAAATAGCGGCCATGTATGTGTGCAAATCCATTCCCCATATCAATTCAAACACGGTGAAACCGAATTGAATGATTTTTTTTTACAGTGGTAGTACTAGCAAAGGGCACCTCATATTCATGTTTAATATCCCTATAGCACGTTGTATTTCAACAAGCTACTACAACCAACATTCAATTATACTCCTTGAAAAGGACAAAGAGTTATAACAATACCCATGCATTTAGGAGAAAGTAGGCTATATGTTCTTTACTGAACATCTTGTTATAATAGGTATTTTGTTGATAAAGTTGATGGTTCTGGAGATATTTGCATTTAAAACAAGTAGTTCCGTGAAGAATTATACAGCCTATTTTCATATATCCTACTTATGTTAACTGTCACTATGAACATACAAAATTTCAGTTTGATTGCTCTAATAGATTCGTAGATATTGAGAACCGACTAAATATTTCGGATGGTCGCCATGTTGGATTTAATATATGTAGGTCCTAGAGTTATGTTCTGTTACATGAAGATTATTGTGTACGTGTAGCATTCAAATTTCAATCGCATGATTAGGACACAAGAAGTAACAAGGAACTTTTAAAACTTCGCACAGCTTCCATCTTGTGGTTATGGAAAAAATTGAAATAAATTAGATGCCAGTGGATTAACATTCGTATAAGGATTTACTGTACCAAGTTTCATTGCACTAGGATGGTTAAATTCCGAGAATCGTCCATGTGAATATTTATACTTCGCGTCGCCACCATGTTGGATTTGTGATCACCAGGTTATTTAAAGTCCTATAGGTGAACTTAAGTCATAGCCCCGATGAACATAAAGAAATTCGGTTTCATTGCTATAATAGATTCGTAGATATTCAGAGCCGTCTAGATATTTCGGACGGTCGCCATGTAGGATTGTTAATTGTACAGGCCATAGAGTCATGTAACATTAAAGGAAAATTATTGCGTGGATTCATTATTCAAACTTTCACTTCGATCGCATGATTACGACACAAGGAATAAAAGCTTAATTTTAAAATTCGCACAGCCGCCATTTAGAGTTTATGTAAACAATTGAACAAAATTGGATACCAGTGCATCACAATGTGTATAAACATTTCCTGTACAAGATTTCATTGCGTTTGGAACATTAAATCGCGAGAAAGGTCTATTAAAATTTTTAATTCGCTTTGCCGCCATGTTGGTTTTGTAATAACCAGTTTTTGAAAGTCTTACAGATGAACTTCCAGTAGTGCCCTTTATCTCCGTACAAAATTTCAGGGTAATACCGCTAATAGTTTCAGAGATAGAGAATGCCGGTGAAATATTTTGCACATCCGCCATCTTGTGGTTATGTAAACAATTGAACGAAGTTTGATGTCGGTGCATTACAATGTGTATTAACATATACTGTACCAAGTTTTATTGCGTTTGGTTGGTTAAATCGCGAGAAACGTCTATTTAAAAGTCGCAAATTCGCGTGGCCACCATGTTGGTTTTGTAGTTACCAGATTTTCAACAGAACATAGGTGAACTTCTAGTAGTTCTCTTTATCACCGTGAAATATCCAGGGTGATATCGGGAATAGTTTCGGAGATATTGAATGCTGGTGAAGAATTTCGCACAGCCGCCATGTTGGATTGGTGAGACGTAACAAAATGTGAATGGCACGGTCGGGGTAGCCCGGACTAGTGCTATGAACTTACCGAGTTTCATTGAAATCGCTCCAGCCGTATAGAAGTTATTAGGGGACACACACACACACCTCACACTCACACACACACACACGCACACACAGACACACGGACAAAAGGTGATCTCATAAGCCTATTTTTTCAAAATTGAAAATTGGCTAAAAATGAAAATTGGTACCTTCTTAAGGCCAGAAGGGCCAACGCCGACTTCGCTCGGGGGGGGGGGGGGGGGACTTGGGAGAGAAATATCTGGGTCCAAATAAAGCGATTAAAGCAATTTCCTGCTTTCCACTAATTATTTCCTTATTGAGGCCTTTTTTTTCCGACCTGTCGCCTGGCCTAAGTATGGAACCATGAATAAGCAAGTAGATATTGGCCTTCGAACGCTGCATTCTGGGTTTGAAACGGATGGCGGATGGTTTTTCTGTGGAGAAAGTTGTTGTGTCATTTAGGAACTGTGGTGATCAGCCCCCTGTACTTGGACGTGTAAGAAATTTGTCCTTGAACGGGAAAAAAGAAAGATAAAAAGAGAATACATTTGTAAACATGTAAGCATCTTTTTGCTCTATTTTCTCCCGGTCTTCATGCCGACACGTAACGGCCCTTTATAGAACCTCCATAGATTATCAGCATGTGTAAATTTTAATGTATCCGTTAGCTACAATCTCTCACTAGATTACGTGCTGGGTCAAACGCTTGCCGCAGCAAGCCTCTTCTTCTTCTTCTTCGTCGTTTACCCTCCAGGTAGGTGGAACCCACGGACTCAGCGAGGGAACTCACCACTACCGCCTCTACGGGCAGTGTCCTAGAGCTGGGAACATCTAATCGGAGTGGATACAACTGGTGAGGTGTGATTGGCACCTCGCCCAGGCGGCCTCACCTGCAAAGCGAACAAGGGCCTCATGAGGGAAGGTAATGGATGGTCAGGATGGATAGGCAAGGAAGAGGGAAGGAGGGGCCGTGGCCTTAAAGAAGGTACCATCCCGGCATTTGCCCGAAGACGAAGTGGGAAACCACGGAAACCACTTCGAGGATGGCTGAGGTGGGAATCGAACCCCCTCTACTCATTTGGAACACCCGAGGCTGAGTAGACCCCGTTCCAGTCCTCATAACACTTTTAAAATTTCGTGGCAGAGCCGGGAATCGAACCCAGGACCTCCGGGGCGGCAGCTAACCATGCTGACCGCTACGCTACGGAGGCGACAGCAAGCCTCCTAAGCTAATTATAATTTATTGTAGAAATGTGCAGCACAATCATGGGCCCACCGCTGAATCTGAATGTGGCATTGCTAACACTTCCTTTTTCTGATAAATGTCTTGAAAATTATTGAGTGGGTATGAACCGCACGAGAAAAGACTTATGTCGAGGAAGGGTTAGTTAAGAGAATCAAAGGGATTCACCGACATAAAAGCAAGGTTGGCATTTTGGACAGCTAAAGACCCCTTCACTCTGGCTGGAAAAGAGGCCTTAAACTTTACCACCAGCCTATGACAATAGATGGAAGTCTCTAAATACGGTGAGATCAGGAGTACGCTGATCCAGGGTGAATCTGGTAAGACGGGGCTACATTAAGGAAGATAGACCGACCACGGTGGTCGAGAGCGCTAACGTGCTACCTCGTGCCATAGAGAGAGCGTGGGTTCGAATCCCAACTCGGCCATCCTGAAATGATTTTCATGGTTCCCACTTTCACCACCAGGCAAATGCCGGGAGGGTTCCTTTCGATAAATCCACGGACAATTTTCTTCCAAAATCCATTCCCTGACTCGTCCTGAAAAGAAAATAAACGTCCATTGGCTGCATTAAGAAAATTTATTATTATGAAGGAAGATAGCACCAAGTGTTTTTGTAGAGAACAGACCGTGAGACTTCAACTCCAGTATCGACTGTGACCAACATCCAAGCCTCGAAGAAAGCACTGATAGTGGTCAAGTTTTTGGCAAATGTAATATAATATTTCTAACTGTGTATGGATGTGCTATTTATTTATTTATTTATTTATTTATCGTATGGCTTTTAGTGCCGGGAGTGTCCGAGGACATGTTCGGCTCGCCTGAGCTGTAGCTGCTTCCAGCGGATACCCTAAAGGGCGAGCTACAAGTTCCGTTCAATTTCAAGTAGTTCCAACTTTCGCCACCAGATATCAATGATACCTAGTGGTGAACGTTGGAACTTTGATAGAGCGTTCTGACGAAATCTAACCTAACAAATTTTGCTTTACACAAGTTTAGTCTGTGAAAGGATCTTTAACATGCCATAAATCTATGACATGGGACCGCCGGCTTTACTTCCCCTCCGAAGGAAGGCATACTGATGGATTTTCAACGCTCTTAAAAAATTCCGACGACTTCGGCCGGGTTTGAACCCGCTATCTTGGGCACAGCAGTTCAGCATGCTACCGACTACGCCACCGAAGCCGCTTATGGATGTGCTGTATGTCTATGACACCAGAATAATGCTAATAGCCTAATAATAACTAGCGAACCCGTGGGAGAACTCTCGCATAATGGATTGTGTGCGCCCCGTGTGTTCAGACTACCCGCCCGGTCCTAGTGCTAGGCGGGCTGGACACGACACAGTTCTGGCAGGGGCTGTAGTATTGTTTATTTGATTAAAAGCACTCTATAAACAAATACATATATTTCCGTTTATTTTTCATGAAAAGAAAGATTTTTCCTGTACTATTGAGACGATTTGGCTGATTTTGGTAAAAACCAACCTAACTTCCTCTGGTTTAGGAGCTTGAGTTTTGTGAAACATACACCTTAGCGTATTATATAATAAGATAATAATGATGAAGATGATGATGATGATGATGATGATAAATTAACACCCCCAGGAGTTCATATATGTCGTAGTTTTATATGTTAACAGAAACAGTGGAACTCCATTTTTTTAACGTTGACTTGGTTTTGACTCTGTCTCCTTTAGAGAGCCACAAAGAACCGCTCGTTGGACCACGGTTTGAAGACCGCTGCCTTGAACTCTGTCTTTACCACAGCGAAGAGCCTTGCCAAGAAACTAGATAATGGACGAGTATATTGCCACTATTTCACTTCTATTGCCAAGTCATTTATAGCCTTACATGGCTTGGAAACCACCCATATAGCTTTACGCGAGCAAGACCAAACCAACAAACAGCGCGTCCTTCGGCCGGTTTTCACACGATTTATTCTTGGCAAATACAATTCATTTCGCCTTACGCTTTAAAGTGGAACATACAACGAAATTGTTGTTTGAGTATTTTGAGTGGTTTGATGCAGCCCTCCATAGACGCCTATTAATACTTTATTATTTACTGGTTTGAAACATGTTTTCAACCATGAATTGAGGTCATCTTCAGCTTGATACTAAATATATGGTGTTACTATTACAAACTTAATTAAAAAGTCCTCTCGGCACGCCGGAAGGCGGAGGTAGATTTCATCGGGCAAACTTGGGGATAGGCGAAAAGAGGCAGAATATGCAGGTTTTCGTAGAAGGATCAGACCTCATTTATTGCGAGAAAGTATTTTATAATTGGAGCTTAATTAACTTTTTTTCCCGTCATTTTATGCATATTTTAAACATTTTATTGTCTTATGGGGACGGTAACCTTCTTGTCATTTGGGGTACATTTTTAGCCTATTTTCATTTTATGGAAAAACAGGCTTATGAGATCACCTTTTGTCCGTGTGTCTGTGTGTGCGTGTGGGTGTGTGTGTGATGGTAGGTGTGTGCCCCTCCCCCCTAATAAATTCTAAACGGCTGGAGCGATTTCAATGAAACTCAGTAAGATCATAGTACTATGTCAGCCGACCCCGACCGTGCCCTTCAAATTTTATTGTGTCTCACCAATCCAACATGGCGGCTGTGTGAAATATTTCACCAGCATTCAGTATCTCCGAAACTATTACTTATATCACCCTGAAATTTTGTACGGTGACAAAGAGTACTGCTAGAAGTTCATCTATGAGACTTTCAAAAACCTGGTAACTACAAAACCAACATGGCGGCCAAGCGAATTTGAGACTAATAAATAGACTTTTCTCGCTATTTAACCATCCAAACGCAATGAAACATGGTACAGCAACTGTTTATACACATTGTAATGCACTGGCGTCTAATATAGTTCAATTTTTTACATAACCTCAAAATGGCGGCTGTGCGAAATATTTCACTGGCATTCAATATCTCCGAAACTATTTATGATATCACCCTGAAATTTTGTACGGTGATGAAGGGCGCCTCTACAGGGTTATCTATGTAACTTTCAAAAACCTGTAAAGTACAAAACAAATATGGCGGCCAAGCGAAGTTGAAACATTTTAATAGACTTTTCTTGTGATTTAACCATCTGAGCAAAGTGAAATGTGGTACAGTAAATGATTATACATATTGTAATGCAGTTGCATCTAATTTAGTTCATTTGTTTACACAACCTCAAGATGGCGGCAGTGCGAAATTTTAAAATAAAGTTTTTATTCCTTGAGTCGTAATCATGCGATCGAAGTAAAAGTTGGAATAAAGAAGCTACGCAATAATTTTCTTTTAATGGTACATACCTCTATGGCCTATACATATAACAATCCAAAATGGCGAGCATACGAAATATATTGACGGTTCTCAATATCTACGAATCTATTACAGCAATCAAACTGCGTTTTTTAATGTTTATAGAAGCTATGAACGTAAGTTTACCTATATGACTTTCTGTAACTTGGGGAGCACAAATCCAAAATGGCGGCGATGCGAATTATAAATATTAAAATGGACGTTTTTCGCGATTTAACCATCCGAGTGCTGTGATACTTTGCACGTTAAATGATTATACAAATGTTAATCCACTGGCATCTAATTTATTTCAAATGTTTTCATAACCACAAGATGGCAGCTGTGGGAAATTTTAAAATCTCGTTTTTACTTCTGGTGTCCTAATCATGCGATTGCAGTCTGAATACCACACGTACACAATGATCTTCATGTAATAGTACATAAGTAATAATCCAACCTGGCGACTATCTGAAATATTTAGACGGTTCTCAATATCTACGAATCTATCACAACAATCAAACTGAAATTTTGTATGTTGATAGAGGCAATTAACATGAGTAGGATATATGAAAATAGGCTGTATAGTTCTTCACGGAACTACTTGTTATACTTGTGGTCACCCGGTCCTTATGCAAGGTTTCGACACTGATGTGTAACTATGTAACGGTCTGTTACGTCTTCACGCAAAATTTTATCTCCCGCAGAGATTTTGGTTGGTACCTCAGTTTAGGGACTGCGACAACGCGGTCATGTAACCCCGTGTACTTTGGGTGAGTGTAGATCCTGTCTGATAAACAGTGTGAATTGTGATGGCTGTATTAGTCTACAATTCAGGTAAGAACTGCAGACGGTCAATTTCAAGCAGTAGTTCCTAATGTTGCTACCAGATACTACCGTCAACGACACCTAGCTCTGAACTTGGCTACGAGATGCCACCGCAACCAACAACTCGCAACGAACGTTGGATCACCCCTCCAAAGGAAAGCATACTGAGGGATTTATAGCGCTCTCAGAAAATCCGACGACTTCGGCCGGCTTTGAACCCGCATACTACCAGTTACGTCACCGAGGCCGCTTCTCAGTTAGTCAGATGGAAAACTGAATGTGATCGCGTGCAAGTGCGTTGTCATGGCAACGTCTGATGGCTCATCCCTCATCAATTTAGTAGTGTTGTCATGACAACCTCTGATAGCTCTTGGCATTTTCTTATAATTCCCAAATAATTTTTCTCATCCCTTGGCGTAATGGTGGGTCATATCAGAAATTCTTTCAGACAAAAGTTTTAGGTAATTATTAGTGGAATATTGTCCATTTTGTACGGTTTTGATATTGTGCCTATTAAGAGAGATATGATTAATGTTTCCCGAATAAAAACACTTTTTCCAACCCCTTTGGTCAATGGTTGGTGCTATCAAAAAACTCTTCAAACATAAATTTTTGGGCCTTATTCGACACTTGAATGGATTTGATATTTCAAATATTAAGAGAGTTATAGCGATATTTCACTTTTTCGAAAAAAGACCCCCATTTTCACCCTCGTCGACCGATTGTGCCCATTAACGAACTCGACCGAGATTTTATATGGATATATATTATGTAAAAATTCACATTGATTGGTGCAAAATTGCGGTAGTTATCGTGTCCACAAGAAAGTGATATATGTATATATATATATATATATATATATATATATACTAGCAGGTGCCCGCGGCTTCGCCCGCGATCAAGACAATGGGGACGATGTATTATTGCTGATAATTGGTATATTCTATTACAGCAATCGCGGCTATAGGTGGGTCCATTCTAATTCTGAATATTCTGATACATACAGTATATTGATATGAGCAGCAAAGTGGGAAGTTCATAAAGTTATGAAAGTCTGCAGGGTTCGATGTTACATTATGTTAACACATTTTAAAATTATGTTTTTGGTTTTGCCATCTTCTGCTGAGACATAACGATTTTGTTTTCCGCATGCTCGCTAGCACGCCAAATACATTTGCCCATGGGAAAAAATTGTTTTGTCTAAATGTACGCGTGCTATTGTTAAGTGTGTGTCATTGCGCTTTGTTAAAGAAATTGCGAATATTGTTTGAAGAGGGAACTGCACTCTTGCACACTGGAATGGCAAATCTATCGGAATATGGAATATCGCTATTATTAGGCCTATAGTTAAATATCTCTCACCTTGGCTGCTGATGTGTATTATGCAGTCTCTTCCAGTGTTACATCCCAGGGATTGAAATTCTCCAACCACCCTTTTTCCTCAAATGCCTCTCTAATTAAAATTCGTGATTGTTGTTGTTTGAGTCTTCAGATTTTTAACTGGTTTGATGCAGCACTCCATGTCTCCCTCTTCTGAGCTAATTGTTTCATCTCTATATAGCTACCACACCCTACACCCGAGGCATCTGTCTAACCCTGGTTTACCCCTACAGTTCTAGACCGCGACCCTCCCATCCATAACTAAGCTTGCTATTCCTGGGTGTCTTAATATGTGTCCTACCCTCCTATCTCTTCTCTTCATTATCAGTCACCAGAAACATCTCTCCTCTCCCACTCGTCTTAATACCTCTTCATTTGTTACCCTATCTACCCATCTGATCATCATTCTCCAGTATCACCACATTTCAAAAGCTTCAATTCTCCTCTTTCTGCTGCACCATTAGTCCATTAGTCCAACTCAGCAACATTTCTAGGTTTAAGCCGTGCCTTGGGCGGGGACCCAATGACCGTGAAAGACAAAATACCTAATTTATTGAAATAAGTTTGCCCAATTCCTCAGTAAGAGTAATTAAGAAAAAATAATAATTAACGTGACAGCCGGAAGAATACGACACATTCGACTGTAAATATGGGTTGCTGACCATGGTAAAAAACGAAAAAGAACAGATCAAAATTGGCAAAAAAAAATATTCTGTTAACAAAAAAAAATATTATAAAAAAATGAAAGCATACCGTGCAAAATAGAAAGCATCTAAACATTGTAAATTAGAGTATAGATCTTAAAGCTCGCTTACAATAACCAGCTCAAAGAGTATAAAATTAGACTCAAAAATCACGATCGTATCCGACGCAAAAAGCCACCTCTATAAATAGAATATATCTCACATTATGCGTATCAATGCGACGAGCAATGTTCGTGGTTAGAAGTGGGAACCGAACCCCGCGTTTTAAGACCCTAAAACGAACGGTTTTCGAGATATTGCCAGAAAACTATCCCCGGTCTGCGAAATTACAGCGGTTGCCATAGTAACGTTGATCTGTTTCTCTGAGGGAACACAGTTATTTGGGAATATCTCCGAAACCGTTCATTTTAGGAACTTAAAAAATGTGTTTCGGGGTCCCTACAGGACCTCCGAGTATTGTTACTCGTATCTGGCGGCTTAAAATGAGCTAAATCCGAACTTTGTACCGACTGTCCTTGCTCAGTGCCAAAGGGCCGAAGAAAGTCACTTACAAATTGAATTTTCAAAAACCGTTTCTTAGTGGGCCTCTACATACTCGGATAAACCAACATGCAAAATTTCAGCTTTCTAGGTCTAGTGGTTTGAGCCCTGCGTCGATGGGTCAATTTTGGATTGTCAATGCCAAAGGGCCGAAAAAGTCACTTACAAATTGAATTTTCAAAAACCGTTTCTTAGTGAGCCTCTACATACTCGGATCAACCAACATGCAAAATTTCAGCTTTCTAGGTCTAGTGGTTTGAGCCCTGCGGTGATGAATCAATTTTGGATTATATATAAGAGATGAGACTTTCCTAGTCGATTTGCTCGTAGAAATATGGATTATAGCTCTTTTTGCGCGTATCAATGTGAGGAGCAATGTTCGTGGTGAAGTGGGAACCGAACCCAGCGTTTTATGGCCCTAAAACGAACGGTTTTCGAGATATTGCCAGAGAACTATCCCCGGTCTGCGAAATTTCAGCGGTTGCCATAGTAACGTTGATCTGTTTCTCAGAGGGAACACAGTTATTTGGGAATATCTCCGAAACCGTTCATTTTAGGAACTTAAAAAGTGTGTTTCGGGGTCCCTACAGGACCTCCGAGTATTGTTTCTCGTATCTGGCGGCTTAAAATGAGCTAAATCCGAACTTTGTACCGACTCCCCTTGCTCAGTGCCAAAGGGCCGAAAAAAGTCACTTACAAATTGAATTTTCAAAAACCGTTTCTTAGTGGGTCTCTACATACTCGTATCAACCAGCATGCAAAATTTCAGCTTCCTAGGTCTAGTGGTTTGAGCCCTGCGTCGATGAGTCAATTTTGGATGGTCAATGCCAAAGGGCCAAAAAATTTCACTTACAAATTGAATTTTCAAAAACCGTTTCTTAGTGAGCCTCTACATACTCGGATCAAACAACATGCAACATGAGTCAATTTTGGATTATACAGGGTGTATTAGATATGATGGAAGTCCGTTACACTGGTGATAGAAGAGACTATTCTAAGCTTCCTAGGTAAAAAATTTGTCACCTATCTTGAAATTGATAATTAATCATTAAAAAGTCAATGTTTTTAGTTATTTCAGAAACTAATCAGGCAGAAAGTGGTGCGGCAGGCTGGGGTAAACGAGGCGGAGCCAGGAGAGACTGACGGTAGTTGTGGGGTCTAGGGGTGTGAAACGTGAAGATATGTCGAAATTTTCCGGAAGTCGAAACATGGTACCCATTGCAATAGTTAGCTTTCTAATGAAATCTACCTAAAACTTGTGTTCAGCAAATGTTTTTCATAGTATTCAGAGAAAATGTAATGCGAAAATGAAACTAATATGTATCATGAAGAGTTTAGTATTTTTGTAAGTCTAAGAAACACGCACGTCCTTACAAAATTTGCTTTATGTTAATTTGGCGATTCATGTACTGTATGGTCAAACTACAAGAAGGAGTCGTGAAAATAAAATAAAACTGCATGGGATGAAACTTCAT
Source organism: Meconema thalassinum (assembly GCA_946902985.2). Lineage (NCBI taxonomy): Eukaryota > Metazoa > Arthropoda > Insecta > Orthoptera > Tettigoniidae > Meconema > Meconema thalassinum. The sequence goes on from OX336390.1 coordinate 592,471,334, forward strand.
GTGTCTTTGTCTCAATTTTTACAATATATGTTTTAATGGAGAATGGAGTTCGCCGTACGGGCGCACTGATGTTGCTTGAAGGAAGGAAGGAAGGAAGGGAGGAAGGAAGGAAGGAAGGACGGAAGAAAGGAAGGAAGGAAGGGAGGAAGGAAGGAAGGACGGAAGAAAGGAAGGAAGGAAGAGAGGAAGGACGGAAGGTAGGAAGGAAGGAAGGGAGGGAGGAAGGAAGGGAGGAAGGAAGGAAGTGAACCTTTTATCCTCTGATGGATAAATGATTCGATGTTTTATTTCTTCAATTAATTAATATTTCCACCAGCGTCATGAAATAGCCAGACGAAGATGAGGAAACGTCAAGCATTTGTTGGAGACAGTGGGAACATACCTGCAGCAGTTTGACAAAAGGCTAAATACTTTAGCATTGTGAAAAGAAAGACCCTAGCTATGTTTCAGAAGGACAGGTGGTGGCTACCTCAAAATAGAAGGGACGCGTGGTGAGACACGCTTATGGTATGTTCATTGTAATATTCGCGCCTAGAAAAAATATCATGCAGTAACGTGAGTGGTTGATGATACTACTGGACACTCCTACGAGGCCGAGGTCTGATAAAAACCGCGAAGTTATTGAAAAAGTGGAGCCAATGAGAGATGAATGCTTACAAACGCGCCAAGTCTAGCTTGGGCACGCGAAAGCTAGCATTAACGCGGGAGATCAGCTAGACAACATCTCTACGATCGATTCTAGGATTAATGGGCATATTCCTGACCTGCGCAATTTTACGAGTTCAGTGATATTTGTTTCATTCCTGTACCACTATTATTTTGAGAAATTTTTATATAATTTCCCCCTCTATCGATACCTAGGGCCAGTTCATTTATAAGTGGCGTGAAGAGCCAAGACATTGCTATTACCTTTGTGCGTCTGAGGACGTAGGTTACTATTATATTGTGTGTGTCGGAAGACACAGGTTATTATTATACTTTTGTGCGTCTGAGGACGGAGGTTATCATTACATTTGTGCGTCTGAGGACGTAGGCACTTGTACTTTGCGTGTCATGAGGACACAGATTTTTATTAATACAAATGTGTTAAATTCAGTGTGATAGATAGTCACAGTACTAATTTTTTTAGGGACAGTATCATCGACAATTCGCCAACAGACTGTTCTGGGGAATTAAGTACCTAAAACGGCGAATTTAGTAAACAGATATCGAGTGTGAATTAATCTATAACTTTTTGCATCAGCACGAGAGATGACATCGCTTATCCTGGAAGAAGTTTGGAACTGTCAACACTCCATCGAGATGTTTGAGATGAGCTAAGCAGAATTTAAGTAGGGAGATGGCTGCAGATGTTCGTTGACGGTGACTGGCAGAGGATGAGTACATGAATAATATTCTTATTATCTGACAAATTAACTTGTGGTATATGGGACATATTTTGTTTGTAAATATCTTGCTTGTGTTGATTAACGTAGTGTATTTAGTTTTGGTCTGACACACCTTTTGCATGGAAACAGCTCGCACATATTTTATCAGTCGTAAGTTCTTGTTTGTTTGTTTTAATTAACGTAGCTATGTGGACGACCGTGTTCGCATATGGTTACGTAGTGCGATTAAGAAGCGTCTCTCGGAGATATGTTGTGTTTCAGAAGTAGGACTGAATTAGTATAATCAAGCAATAGATTGGAGGGTAAATTAATCTTGTAATGTTTATTATTGATCAGATTCAGTGAGTTTATTGCTGTTGGAGCAATGTAAATTGTGGCGAGGAGCAGTCAGCTCTCTCGTAGGTCTTATATTTTTTTAATAGTTTGTGAGGATCTGAATCAGCCGACCTGTGTGAAAAATGTTATGTCATTCCCAGCAGTGTGTGTGTGTGTGTGTATTTTATTGGTCATTACAAGCGGGAATTTCAGCGTAGACTGATTTCTGTCAGCTTGCTGCCAAGTCCATATGTGGCTATATCGATTAAGGTCTTACCATATGTTTATGTGGTTGAGATTTGTTGCTGTTGATTCTACGAGATAACGGTCAGTTGGTCATGTTATTTTTACACACTGGGGCTGGACGATGACAGAGTTGAGGAAGGGGGAAGTTGTTTCACAAGGCGGGCTGAAAGGATTGCATCAAGGTCATTAGGGGAGTGCTTGTTGGCTCCGTATTTACTTGAAATACAGAATAAGAACTCATCAATGGTAAAAATTGTTTAAATAAATGGGAGTTGACTACGAATCACTATAATCTCCGAAGCGTTAGCTTGACGTGCATTTTTATTCATATAAAGCAATCTCAGCCGGTGAGGCTTTGTTGTTGTTGGTTAAATTCCATATTTATGTTCCGTATTAGTGACCCGTGTAGTCACGTGCGATGCTGTCTTTTCCTTGTTTGTGTATTGAGCAATTGGCCGGGTTGGCAGCTCATTTGTCAGATGCGTCATCGCGTTGAAGGAGGGTCTCGAGGGAGATTCCTGTAAATATTAGTTTTTAGATTGTGTGTCAGCATTAATTTTTAAGGGTTTTATTAGTGTTGTGTCCCATATCCGTAAACGTTGATTTACGAGATGATTGTTCGTAAGCGTCGTGGCTGTTACCCGATGTATACGAACAGTCGTCCAAGTACTCATTCCTCGTAGTTAGTCATTACGCGTACATAAAATCCAATGCAAGTTAGTGGAACTTGGATCCACATTTTTTATAAGGGGGAGATCCGTCTGACTCCTCAACTGTATATAAATATTTCTGTCATGGGAAGATTCAGGGAGGAATTTTATTATTGTTGTTGTCTATATTCATTTTATTTGCACTAATAGTCATTAAATTATGTTATTTTTTACGTCTTGTCACTTCCTTTCTTAATTATAGTTTTAATCCTATGCCCCTTACCTCAGTAGAGCATGTTGTTTGGCGAACGTAAACATCACACTATGAACTGAGTGCGACCCCTTGATCAAGAGTTCTTGCATATAAACACTGCAATACTAAAGGGTTCATAGGAGGTAAACTGGCGCGGCCAAGCGTGTGGCGGTTCACTGTGGTGTAACGGCAAAGAAAGTGCACATGTCAATGTAAGCGTAGTTTGGTTTACAAACTGATGCAACAATGAAGGTGTATTTTGTTGCTGGTTCGCTGCTGGAACACATTTAGTTGGCGTATTTGAGTAAAACTGACAGGCCACAAGTGGAGGCAGATATGACAGTATTTTAATCACCGGAAAGTGATATTTTATTAAAAGTAATTGAGGCGAAGAGGATACCGCCAACTGTGTGAAATATAAATTAAAATCAGGAGTTTGCAGTGTAAAATACGGTTCACGTTTTTGTCTATTGAATTAAAGTAAAAATAATATACGTGATACCGGGCGCCCAATGATTAAAGTTAAAACTAGATTTGTTTAGAAAGTCAAACTCATGAAAATGTTAGGAGGCTGGTAGCCTTAAATGACAATTAATACTTTGTTAATTAGTCAGTGTTAATATCAGATCAGGATAACAATTTAATGAATAAATATGTGTTTGGGTTTAAATTATATTGAGTAAAATTAGAACCACTCAGAGATGCAATCGACTAGTGGGATTAAATGTAAAATATAAATGAACTGAGTAGGGTAAAGAAATTAAATGTGCATTGGGATTATATGTGTGTGTCAGGGGACATTGCTTTATGGCATTTCCCTAATGTCTCATATAAAGTGTATAACATGGCAACAGTAGAACAGATTCAAGAAATCATTGAGAGTGCGGCTAGGAGGACACAGAAATTGTTGGACACTAAATTGGCGGAACAAAGTGAATCACTAAACATTTAACTATCAGAACAGAGTGAATCATTAAACACTAAACTATCTGAACAGAGTGAACAATTAAACAATAGTATGTTAGAACAAAGTGAAGCATTAAAAGCGAAATTATCTGAACAATTAAACAATAGTATGTTAGAACAAAGTGAATCATTAAACACTAAGCTATCAGAACAGAGCGAATCACTAAACACAAAACTATCTGAACAAAGTGAGTCTATAAACAAATTGTCTGAGCAGAGTGAATCACTAAAAACTAAACTATCCGAACAAAGTGAATCACTAAACACAAAACTATCTGAACAAAGTGAATCATTGCGGACACAATTAAATAACAGTAGGATTGAACAAAATGAATATCAGGCGGAACAAGCTAGATTACTAAAAAATGAAATCAATGACACTATAAATTCGCAGTTAGAGGCGCAGAATGTTAAAAACACGAACCAATTAGCTTCGTTAACTGCAGAGATGAAGGAACACACTAATCAACAGATGGTATTGCTGGCCCTAGATGTTAGTAAAAACAATGAAAAACAATTAGATCAGATTAAGAAAATGGAAATTATATTTGATCAAAAACTTTGCATTCTGGATGAAACGGTGTTAGGTAAATTAGAGCAAATTGAACTAGCATGCACTATGAGTACGAGCGAGGTCAAGATAGCTCAGGATAAGTTGGAAGGACGATTTAAGGAAATGGAAAAAAGCGGCAAGGTCATTCAACAACAATTTTCAGCGGTAGATGAAAATATATCCGGCATAATTAAAGATATGGACCGTCTCGAAATAAAAACAGCGGAGCAATGGAAAAGCCTAGAAGCGGATCAGGATCAATTAAAGAATACCATCGACGAAAATAGCGCGAGATTGGAGGATAGGCTGAACCAGATAGAAAGCAATCAGGATGACACTAAAAGCCAGATTGAGGAGAAAGTAAGCACAATTAAGGAGCAAATAAGAAAAGATTGGCGATAAATGAATATCGATTCTAAAGAGGAAAGATCAACCATCCTTAAGACAGTAGGCGAAAATCATACTCGTATTCAAGCATTAGAGCAAGAAATTAAGAGTAAACTTAAAGAACAAACAGGCAGGATCATTAAAGCTGAACTGAGGTCGATAGAACAATCCTCGATATTTAAAACGGGAACAATGAAAGACAAGCAGGACGACTCAAATAGCCCGGAGGGTACGAGCACAGCGGGTAGTCAAACTCAGACAGAGAGCCCATTAACGACAAACACGGAGGGGTTTCGCAAGAATATTGAAAGGAGTTCCACGCCACAGGATGGTCATCACCCCACACAACTTATCCAAGTAATTCGCTCGAACGATTATAAACCGCAGAAGTACACGGAGAATTCAGGGGTGACACCTAAAGCCTTTATTAAAGAAATTGAAGATCATTACAATGACACTGGGGTACCTGAAGCACGTAGGCTAAGGATGATGGAGAGATTTTTATCAGGAAATGTCCTTACATGGTTTTTAAGCTTCAAATATACATTTGGAACTATGGCAGATTTCAAAATCGCGTTTCTGCGCAAGTACTGGTCGCCGGCATTACAACAGAGCTTAAGAATGGAGCTTTACTCTAGGAAATACCAAACTACCCAGCAAACGAAATACTCAGATTTCTTTAACACGCAAATGCTGAAATTTCACGACATTGATTACCCTTTAAATGAAGCGGATCTGGTGATGTCTATAGCGCGGCAATTACCAGCCAACGTGCAACAAGTACTAGTCGCAGCGAACGTTAGTACGGCCTTACATGCAGAACAGATATTACGCCAGATAGATGAGACTACATCTCATAATCATTATAGAGGAGGAAGACAACTGGAGTTAGTCAATACGACAGAGGTCATAAAACCTAAACAGGCAAACACGAAAACACAGGGTACAAATACAAGCACATCCACACCTAGGCACAACCAGGAAGAGGTAGAAAACAGACCATACCAGCGTAACGAGAATAACTATATAAATAGGTCATATCAAGGCAACAATAGATATCAACAGAGAGGGTATCAGCAATGGCGTGAAAATCGAAGAAATGAGAGGCCTGATGGAAGATACGGTGATTACAATGGGAATCAAAGATGGAAAGGAAAGAGAGATCAAAATCAAGGAGAGGCACGTAATTATCGAAATGACTGGGATGATAGGCACGCTCAATCACAAAATTACCTAGAGGAATTACACGCTAGTCAAGGTGGAGAGCAAGGACGATGGGAGAAAGCCATTGGGAACATGAAGAATCCAGACACACATACTGAGGAAGCTGGAAGTCTACTGAGACAAGAGGAAAGTCAGGGGCGTGGGCGACAAAATGATGACGGGTGTCGCAACGGAGCTAAAAAAAAAAAAACTAAATTTGGATAAAGGAGACAGTCTCCAAACGCAACAGTCGGAAGTTGAAGATGGATGGATAGTAGCGAACATACAAGAATGGATTGCTTTGCCAGAATATTGCCTGGAGGAGACGGTGAAACCACGGAACGATGAAATTAGGCAGTTACCCGTCATTTACGCGAGGATTGGTGGAATTAATATAAGATGTTCATTGGATACGGGGTCGCAGATCAGTCTGGTATCGGAGGCCTTGGTTCGAGAGTTGGGACGGAGTCAGAATATTCCTGTGATTCCCGTACCACAACTCAAAGTGAGGGGTGTTATTCCTGAACGCACCGTCACTTGTAAACGTCAGGCATACTTAGAGCTGAACATATTGGAACACACGTTTGGGCAAACATTCATTATCATGGCAAAGATGAATTTCAATACAATTCTTGGTGCAAATATCATTTGTGACTATCAAGCAGTGATAGATTTGCACAAGAACACAGTCAGTTTTAGGGAGTATGATCAACTGAAGAACGTGGGATTGCATATGGATGAAATCACTACCGGAAGAGATGTAAATTCTTGGGCATTGGAAGCAATATCGGAAGAGACGGAAGAGGAGATACGAAAGGCAGAAGATAACATCATAGAAGGAGCTGTTGTGGAACTAGATGAGGAGAATGAATCCCAGGAGATATGGTCTTTATTAACAGAAGGAGATGACAGTGATGCACAATTTGAAGAGTTACTACAGGAGCGGCTCAATGACATTCAACTTGGGGGTGAACATAGAAAACAATTGGAAGAGATTTTAAGGAAGCACAAAGCAGTATTTGATACAGTACCTGGAAAAATATTAAATTTCAAATATTCAATGCAAGTCGAGGATTGGTCACCTTTCAAAAGTAGATTGTACCCAATTCCGGAAAAATATCGTGGTCAAGTCAAGGTCATTATAGATGAGATGTTACAAGCTGGAGTAATAAGGAAGACACCCACACCTTATCTAAATGCGATTTTGGCAGTCACTAAACCAAATGGATCTAATAGACTTTGTTTAGATGCCAGAAATCTCAACATGAGACTCATTTTTCCTGAGTATGACAGAGCACCAATTATCAGAGACGTACTAAAAGGCTTTAAGAACAAGAGCATTTATTCATCAGTTGACTTGACGTCCAGTTTCCACCATATTGAATTGGATGAGAAGTCACAGCTTCTAACTGGCTTCTTATTCGATAACCAAACGTTTTGCTTCGTCCGAATGCCCTTCGGAGTCAAAACAGCGGGCTGTGCTTTAATCCGAGCCCTGGATCGGAATCTAACCGAGGAAGTTAAGGAGATGACGGTGCGCTACATTGATGACATTCTGCTGGCATCCGACAACATTGAAATTCACATGGAAAATTTAGATAAAGTATTAGGCAACCTTAATGCATCAAATTTCAAAGTAAACCTGAAGAAATCGCATTTCTTCAAGAGCGAGATCTTGCATTTGGGTCACATCATTGACAAGGAGGGAGTGAAGCCAAACCCAGCTAAGATCGAAGCGATAAAGAATTTCCCTACACCAACGAGAGTCAAGCACATTCGGGCTTTCTTAGGCGTAACGGGATTCTTTAAAGAAAACTGTCCAGGTTACACGGAGACAGTAGCTCCAATGCAGGTAATGCTAAAACAGAATAATAAATGGTTGTGGAATGCGGAATGTGAGAAGGCGTTCCAAGCAACAAAAAAGCTACTGGAAAACTGCATTAAGTTAGGTTATCCAGATTTCAAGCACAAATTTATAATCCAAGCGGATGCTTCACTAATTGGTATAGGTGCCATGCTCTACCAAGAAGATCCAGCTAACCTGCAACATAAAACATATTTGGCATTTGTCAGCCGAAAATTACGTAAGCACGAGCGCAATTATACTGTAACGGAACTAGAGCTGTTGGCCATCCTTCATGCGCTTCAACAATGGAAACGAATAATTTATGGCTACCCCATTGTTGTCAGGACTGATCACAAGGCACTAACATTCTTGTTTAAGACGTCGATGGCAAGCGAACGTGTGACACGTTGGTCTATATATATTCAGCAGTTTAGCATTGAGATTGAACATTGCCCAGGGAAGATGAACGTGATTCCGGATGCACTCAGCAGGAACCCAGAGCCTGATGATGAAGAAACAGCGATGGTACAACACTTGGAGTTAACACCGAAGGACCGGGAATTCTTGGAGGAGTTACGTGAGATACAGCGAGAACAGGAAGCGGAACCATGGATGATGCTATTAATTCAATACTTTAGAAAGCAACTACCTACAGGAACACCTGCATTTCGAGAAGCGAAAGCAAAAGAAGGAAGATATGTTTATGTCAACAATTTGCTGCACAAATGGGTAGATAATGACCACACCAAGTTACGCATACTAGTACCTGCATCTTTACAGCGAGGATTGACATGGCATACTCACGAAAGTTACGGACACGTCGGAGTAGACAAGTGCGAAGCGACGATAGGAGAGACATTTACATGGCCACGTATGAGAACAACTATATGTGACGTCATTACGACTTGTGATCCTTGTCAGAGGACAAAGCCCAATAACTATTTAATGAGGCAGTATCCTAGACCATTGCTACCTCAGAAACCCTGCGAGCTACTGGCCCTGGACTGTTTCGGCCCAATCCCGAAAGGTAGACGAGGTTGCCGTCACTTGCTAGTGTGCATTGATGTGTTTTCTAAGTTTGTCGTATTATGCCCCATTCAGAAAACCACATCGAAACAAGTACTCAGTCGTATTCGAAATAGAGTTATTCCAATCCTTGGAAAACCAGAATTTATATTGTCAGACCATGGCAGCTATTTTACAAGCGCCGAATTCAAGAACGGTATGGAGGACATGGGTATAAAACACGTTCTAAGCAGTATCCGACATGCCCAAGCTAATCCAAGTGAGAGAGCAATAAAATGTGTAACATCATACTTGAGAATCTTCATTCCCAAAGACCATCATAAGTGGGTGGATAAAATTAAGGATGTATGATGTATGAATTCTACCAGGCACGAGTCAACAGGACAGATCCCTATGGTCTTACACAAAAACGAGTATCCAGTGAGAACGTGGAAAAGCATCATTAACTGCCCACAAGATCCCATGATAGCACCTGACCTGCGAATAGAGAGAACGAGAGCCTACATGAGAAAACAAGCAGATCGCAGATTACGGCGATTGAGAAATAAGAGATTTCACCGTGATCTAGAAATCAACCAACTCGTTTTGGTGAAACGACCCGCTACATCGGATCCAGAGAAGAAGATCTTCAGCAAATTCTGTGAAAAGTTCATAGGACCCTATTCTATTGTAAGAAACCTAGGAAATAATGCATACAGAGTGAAAGAGTTAAGCACAGGAACAATGTCGGTCTACAATGCAGCCAACTTAAAAAAGTATCGAAGAAGTGAGCCATATGAGCGCCGAAATAATGATGCAGTTTAAATATATGGACGTCCTATATCAACCAAGTGGACGGGGCGCAGTTGAGTACGGCACGAGAAGAAGGAAGTGGAGATTAACGAGACGGGCAGAGTGTTGCCTAAGGCATCAGCGCGTCACGCAAGCAGCTGAAAGAGTGAGGTCCAAGCAGGAAATAAAACGAGTAAATGCCATCAAGACAGAAGCGGCTAGACCAAGTAATAGAAAAGGGGTGATTCTGAAATAAAACAAATTGGCCTACGGAAGTCTTTTAAAAATTATCGACTTTTTCCTAAGTTCGAAATTTTGTGAGTGGAGGAGTTGTGAACCCTTTATCCTCTGATGGATAAATGATTCGATGTTTTATTTCTTCAATTAATTAATCTTTCCACCAGCGTCATGAAATAGCCAGACGAAGATGAGGAAACGTCAAGCATTTGTTGGAGGCAGTGGGAACATACCTGCAGCAGTTTGACAAAAGGCTAAATACTTTAGCATTGTGAAAAGAAAGACCCTAGCTATGTTTCAGAAGGACAGGTGGTGGCTACCTCAAAATAGAAGGGACGCGTGGTGAGACACGCTTATGGTATGTTCATTGTAATATTCGCGCCTAGAAAAAATATCATGCAGTAACGTGAGTGGCTGATGATACTACTGGACACTCCTACGAGGCCGAGGTCTGATAAAAACCGCGAAGTTATTGAAAAAGTGGAGCCAATGAGAGATGAATGCTTACGAACGCGCCAAGTCTAGCTTGGGCACGCGAAAGCTAGCATTAACGCGGGAGATCGGCTAGACAACATCTCTACGATCGATTCTAGGATTAATGGGCATATTCTTGACCTGCGCAATTTTACGAGTTCAGTGATATTTGTTTCATTCCTGTACCACTATTATTTTGAGAAATTTTTATATAATTTCCCCCTCTATCGATACCTAGGGCCAGTTCATTTATAAGTGGCGTGAAGAGCCAAGACATTGCTATTACCTTTGTGCGTCTGAGGACGTAGGTTACTATTATATTGTGTGTGTCGGAAGACACAGGTTATTATTATACTTTTGTGCGTCTGAGGACGGAGGTTATCATTACATTTGTGCGTCTGAGGACGTAGGCACTTGTACTTTGCGTGTCATGAGGACACAGATTTTTATTAATACAAATGTGTTAAATTCAGTGTGATAGATAGTCACAGTACTATTTTTTTTAGGGACAGTATCATCGACAATTCGCCAACAGACTGTTCTGGGGAATTAAGTACCTAAAACGGCGAATTTAGTAAACAGATATCGAGTGTGAATTAATCTATAACTTTTTGCATCAGCACGAGAGATGACATCGCTTATCCTGGAAGAAGTTTGGAACTGTCAACACTCCATCGAGATGTTTGAGATGAGCTAAGCAGAATTTAAGTAGGGAGATGGCTGCAGATGTTCGTTGACGGTGACTGGCAGAGGATGAGTACATGAATAATATTCTTATTATCTGACAAATTAACTTGTGGTATATGGGACATATTTTGTTTGTAAATATCTTGCTTGTGTTGATTAACGTAGTGTATTTAGTTTTGGTCTGACACACCTTTTGCATGGAAACAGCCCGCACATATTTTATCAGTCGTAAGTTCTTGTTTGTTTGTTTTAATTAACGTAGCTATGTGGACGACCGTGTTCGCATATGTTTACGTAGTGCGATTAAGAAGCGTCTCTCGGAGATATGTTGTGTTTCAGAAGTAGGACTGAATTAGTATAATCATGCAATAGATTGGAGGGTAAATTAATCTTGTAATGTTTATTATTGATCAGATTCAGTGAGTTTATTGCCGTTGGAGCAATGTAAATTGTGGCGAGGAGCAGTCAGCTCTCTCGTAGGTCTTATATTTTTTTTAATAGTTTGTGAGGATCTGATTCAGCCGACCTGTGTGAAAAATGTTATGTCATTCCCAGCAGTGTGTGTGTGTGTGTGTGTATTTTATTGGTCATTACAAGCGGGAATTTCAGCGTAGACTGATTTCTGTCAGCTTGCTGCCAAGTCCATATGTGGCTATATCGATTAAGGTCTTACCATATGTTTATGTGGTTGAGATTTGTTGCTGTTGATTCTACGAGATAACGGTCAGTTGGTCATGTTATTTTTACACACTGGGGCTGGACGATGACAGAGTTGAGGAAGGGGGAAGTTGTTTCACAAGGCGGGCTGAAAGGATTGCATCAAGGTCATTAGGGGAGTGCTTGTTGGCTCCGTATTTACTTGAAATACAGAATAAGAACTCATCAATGGTAAAAATTGTTTAAATAAATGGGAGTTGCCTACGAATCACTGTAATCTCCGAAGCGTTAGCTTGACGTGCATTTTTATTCATATAAAGCAATCTCAGCCGGTGAGGCTTTGTTGTTGTTGGTTAACTTCCATATTTATGTTCCGTATTAGTGACCCGTGTAGTCACGTGCGATGCTGTCTTTTCCTTGTTTGTGTATTGAGCAATTGGCCGGGTTGGCAGCTCATTTGTCAGATGCGTCATCGCGTTGAAGGAGGGTCTCGAGGGAGATTCCTGTAAATATTAGTTTTTAGATTGTGTGTCAGCATTAATTTTTAAGGGTTTTATTAATGTTGTGTCCCATATCCGTAAACGTTGATTTACGAGATGATTGTTTGTAAGCGTCGTGGCTGTTACCCGATGTATACGAACAGTCGTCCAAGTACTCATTCCTCGTAGTTAGTCATTACGCGTACATAAAATCCAATGCAAGTTAGTGGAACTTGGATCCACATTTTTTATAAGGGGGAGATCCATCTGACTCCTCAACTTTTGATAAATATTTCTGTCATGGGAAGATTCAGGGAGGAATTTTATTATTGTTGTTGTCTATATTCATTTTATTTGCACTAATAGTCATTAAATTATGTTATTTTTTACGTCTTGTCACTTCCTTTCTTAATTATAGTTTTAATCCTATGCCCCTTACCTCAGTAGAGCATGTTGTTTGGCGAACGTAAACATCACACTATGAACTGAGTGCGACCCCTTGATCAAGAGTTCTTGCATATAAACACTGCAATACTAAAGGGTTCAGAAGGAAGGCAGAAAGGAAGGCAGGGAGGAAGGAAGGGAGGAAGGAAGGGAGGAAGGAAGGAAAAAGAAGGGAGGAAGGAAGGGAGGATGGAAGGAAGGAAGGACGGGAGGGAGAAAGGAAGGGAGGTAGGAAGGACGGAAGAAAGAAAGGAAGGGAGGAAGGACGGAAGTAAGGAAGGGAGGAAGGAAGGAAGGGAGGAGGGAATGAAGGGAGGAAGGAAGGGAGGAAGGAAGGAAGGACGTTAGAAAGGAAGGAAGGAAGGAAGGGAGGAAGGACGGAATGAAGGAAGGGAGGAAGGAAGGGAGGAAGGAAGGAAGGAAGGCAGAAAGGTAGGAAGGGAGGAAGGAAGAAAGGAAGGGAGGAAGGAAGGGAGGAAGGAAGGGAGAAAGGAAGGAAGGAAGGGTGGAAGAAAGGGAGGAAGGAAGGAAAGGTGGAAGGAAGGAAGGAAGGAAGGGAGAAAGGAAGGAAGGGAGGAAGGAAGGAAGGAAGGAAGGAAGGGTGGAAGGAAGGGAGGAAGGAAGGAAGGGAGGAAGGAAGGAAGGGAGGAAGGATGGAAGGAAGGAAGGACGGAAAGAAGGAAGGAAGGAAGGGAGGAAGGAAGGGAGGAAAGGAGGAAAGAAGGAAGGGAGGAAGGAAGGAAGGAAGGACGTAAGAAAGGAAGGGATGAAGGAAGAAAGGACGGAAGGGAGGAAGGACGGAAGGAAGGAAGGGATGGAGGAAGGCAGAAATGATGGAAGGGAGGAAGGAAGGGAGGAAGGAAGGACGGGAGGAAGGAAGAGAGGAAGGAAGGACGGAATAAAGGAAGGAAGGAAGGAAGGGAGGAAGGACGGAAGTAAGGAAGGGAGGAAAGAAGGAAGGGAGGAAAGAAGGAAGGGAGGAAGGAAGGGAGGAAGGAAGGAAGGACGGAAGAAAGGAAGGAAGGAAGGGAGGAAAGACGGAAGGAAGGGAGGAAAGACGGAAGGAAGGAAGGGAGGAAGGAAGGGAGGAAGGAAGGAAGGAAGGAAGGCAGAAAGGAAGGAAGGGAGGAAGGAAGAAAGGAAGGGAGGAAGGAAGGGAGGAAGGAAGGGAGGAAGGAAGGGTGGAAGGAAGGGAGGAAGGAAGGAAGGGTGGAAGGAAGGAAGGAAGGGAGGAAGGAAGGAAGGGAGGAAGGAAGGAAGGAAGGGAGGAAGGAAGGAAAGGAGGAAGGAAGGAAGGGAGGAAGGAAGGGAGGAAGGAAGTGAGGAAGGAAAGAAAGAAGGAAGGAAGGAACGAATTGAGGAAGGAAGGGAGGAAGGAAGGGAGGAAGGAAGGAAGAAAGGGAGGAAGGGAGGAAGAAAGGAAAGAAGGGAGGAAGGAAGGAAGGAAGGACGGAAGGAAGGAAGGAAGGACGGAAGGAAGGGAGGAAGGAAGGAAGGGAGATAGGAAGGAAGGGAGGAAGGAAGGGAGGGAGGAAGGAAGGGGGGATGGGAGGAAGAAAGGAAGGAAGTGAGGAAGAAAGGAATGGAGGAAGAAAGGAAGGGAGGAAGGATGGAAGGAAGGGAGGAAGGAAGGGAGGAAGGGAGGAAGGAAGGAAAGAAGGAAGGGGGGAATGAATGAAGGAAGGAAGGAAGGGAGGAAGGAAGGAGGGAAGGGAGGAAGAAAGGAAGGAATGGAGGAAGGAAAGGAGTAAGGGAGGAAGAAAGGGAGGAAGGGAGGAAGGGAGGAAGGAAGGAAGGAAGAACGGAAGGAATGGAGGAAGGAAGGAAAGGAGGAAGGGAGGAAGAAAGGTAGGAAGGGAGGAAGGAAGGGAGGAAGAAGGGAAGGAAGGGAGGAAGGAAGGGAGGAAGGATGGGAGGAAGAAAGGAAGGAAGGGAGGAAGGAATGAAGGGAGGAAGGGAGGAAGGAAGGACGGAAGGAAGGAAGGGAGGAAGGAAGGAAGGGAGGAAGGGAGGAAGGGAGGAAGAAAGGAAGGAAGGGAGGAAGGAAGGAAGGAAGGACGGAAGGAAGTGAGGAAGGAAGGAAGGGAGGAAGGAAGGAAGGGAGGAAGGAAGGAAGGGAGGAAGGACGGATGGAAGGAAGGTAGGAAGGAAGGACGGAAGGAAGGAAGGACGGAAGGAAGGAAGGGAGGAAGGAAGGAAGGGAGGGAGGAAGAAAGGACGGAAGGGAGGAAGGAAGGAAGGAAGGGAGGAAGGGAGGAAGAAAGGAAGGAAGGGAGGAAGGAAGGGAGGACGGAAGGAAGGGAGGAAGGAAGGAAGGGAGGAAGAAAGGGAGGAAGGACGGAAGGAAGGGAGGAAGGAAGGAACAAAGGAAGTTCAATGCGACCGTTAATCTCGAGATCGTAATCCACAAGATCATTACTTCGTTGAATTCAAACCTCAGAACATGACGTTTGAATTATTAGTAGCCACTTTTCAGTGTTGCCTAGTAATCCGTTATAGAATGCTTTTCAGTTGGTCAGTATGATTGTGTCCATTTATATTAGGCGAGGAAAACAAGATTTAAATAACCTAATCTGAAAGAAACATTGCACGAATCAATTTATCACTTAATTAGCACACAAACAAGGACGCTTCACCTCGAAATTCCCGCATGCATTTACCAAGAATGCAACCCGGTCCACCTTTACCGCAACTTTACCGCTGCGCTATCATGACTCATTATCAGTCATATGCTTGGCATCTATAATTTATTAAAAATAAACTAGAGATTTCTGTTCCAGATGTTTATTATTATGCTTACGACAATATTTAACAGTTACCGGTTCAATTACATACTAATCATTCAAGCATGATTTTAGAAATACGCACAGATATTATTTATAATTAAAAAATGCAATATTGGACCAGCATATCTCGTGTATCATACTAGTTAATATTATCAACATTCGCTGGAAGAGGATTAACATACAGTATGCTAAGTAAGAGGCGTTCATCTTATTAAGAGAACAACACCTGACCACTAAACCAAAAGCTGGTAATACATAGGAAGTGAAAGTGACGCGTCACATGGCAAGACAACGAACGAAATGGATGCTCTATAGAAATAGAATATTATTGATATTCGTCACAACTTTGTCTAGAATTAAAATTAATCTTTTGAACAACCTCGAGTTTGTGACATGTGATAATATGGTTATGTTTTGCCTTTGAACTCCTCTAGGAATTGTTTCTGCTTTCTGTGGAAATCATGGCGAGACAAGAATCATGAGGGTCGGATGATAATGGAGCCTGCGACACATCTAATTGAATCATGTCGGTCGGCGAGCGCACTACCTGACCCTTAATCTAATCTGCTCTCGACAAGGAAGAGTTGGACCGCAAAGTGAAACCAGAGTCCGTCATATTCAATGGAGATAATAGGCCTCGGGAAGTCATGGAAATGCAAGTTATTTTTTAAAGGGCATATTTAACAAATTGTGATGTATCTTTGCATCGCATGTTAAGCACAATGAAGAAATGGGTTTATATACAATATCTCACTCATGGCTGTGATTATATGGAAGCTACTGAGGTATGGGTGGTGCTTAGTAATTACATTCAGGGCACAGCCAGTGCCTGTGGATGCTGTGAGAGGTTCTACTCATAGGGTTAGTACTGCTGTTCTGACTCAGTGAGGAATGCAATGACAAACTACCTCACTCCTCATCTTGCCTAGTACGCCTCAATATAGCGCTGCCTTGAGTTTTTGTGGGTATCTACTCACATAACCTAATGGCGGTACTTTTGAGGATCCAACCAGCCTTCGGGCTGATTACCTACCTAACTATTTAATGATTAGGTCCAGTAATTCAATACAGGATGATTCAAAAATTACAGCAAACTTTTAACTATGTACAGTACTCGAGAATAAGAAAAAGATTATACCAAAAACATATCCAGCCCTATACTGAGAAAGATCGAATCATGATTATGCTTTTGAGATCTAGATGATGAATACTTGTTGCCTTGGAAACAATATAGGAGGCCAAGTTGGCCTTTACACTTCAGATTTAGATGACGAATTCATGTGACCTTGGTAACCATGTAGGAGGCCTGGATGGCCTTTACACTAAAGTTCTAGATGATGAATACTTGTTGCCTTGGTAACCATGTAGGAGGCCTAGATAGCATTTGCACCACAAGTCTAGATGATGAATACGTGTTGCCTTTTTAACCATGAAGGAGGCCTAGATGGCCTTTACACTTCAGATTTAGATTATGAATACTTGTTGCCTTGGTAACCATATAGGAGGCCAAGATGGCCTTTACACGTCAGATCTAGATGATGAATACTTGTTGCCTTGGAAAAACAAACATATGAACGTCACACTTTTAGGTCTTGTTACACAAATGTTTGTTTGATCCCAGCCCAAAAACATATCCATGTTAAAAGTTTCTCCGCTACACTGAGAATCACCGAATCGTGGATATGTTTTTATTCATTTTCGTCTATTCGTATTAGAAGTATCGCGCACACTTCAAATAGATGTTAAGTAAGAACATGTACCGGTACCTACTTTCTCCTAAATAGCGTAGAGAAAACCCCTGAACAAACTTCAATTGCAATGGAATGGGCCTATCTAAGAATGAAATAACAAAATCCGCAGAAGAAAACATTGGTAGGAAATAAGGAATTGATAAAAAACCTTGGATCACTCAGGATATACTAGAATTAATGGATGAAAGTCGGAAGGAAAAGAATGCAAGAGATGAAAGGGGGGATGCAGAATACAGACGTCTGAGAAATGAGATAACGAGAAGTGCAAGTAATGGAAAGAATAATGGCTGAAAGAGAATTGTGCAGGTGTATAAAACTGTCCAAAATTAGGAAAATTAGATACAGCTTATCTAAGGATTAAGAGTAGTCTACTTTTGAGGAAAGGAAGACTAAGTGCTGTAATATTAAGAACTCAGATGGAAAATCTCTAACAGATAGAGAAGAAAGGTTGAGAGGTGGAAAGCTTACATAGAGTGTTTGTATAAGGGAAAGGAGATTGAGAATCGTGTAATAGAAAGGGAAGAGGAAATTGACGAGGATAAGAAAGGAGATTTAATATTGAGATCAGAATTTGGAAGACTTAAGCCGGAACTAAGCACCAGGCATAGATAACATACCAAATGAGTTGATTCGCTGCATAGATGATGAAGGTCTGATCAGGTTATTTCATTTAGTGTGTAGGATTCAAGAGACAGGTGAGTTACCCTCTCATTTCAAGAACAATGTTATCATCCCTGTACCGAAGAAAGTGGGAGCTGACATTATGTGAAGATTACCGTACAATCAGCTTGATCACTGATGCTTCAAAGATCCTGACTAGAATAATTTGCAAGTGGATGGAAAAACAGATAGAAAAAGAGTTGGGCCAAGACCAGTATGGTTTCAGGAGAAATGTAGGAACAAGGGAAGCTGTACTAAGTCTTAGGCTGATTTTGGAAGATAGAATAAGGAAGGATAACAGACCGTTCATGGCATTTGTAGACTTAGAAAAGACTTTTGATAACGTTGATTAGAGTGGGTTGTTTTAGATTTTGAAAATTATTGGAATAAAATACAGGGATAAGAGGGTGATCTAAAATCTATATAGAAACCAGACAGCAATTATTCGAGCCGAAGGTCGTGACAGAGAAGCTGGAATTCAGAAAGGCTGCAATCTACACATTGAACAAGCAATGAAGGAAATTGGAGAAAAATTCAAAGTAGGAATAAAGATTCAAGGAGAAATAATTTCAACTCTGAGATTTACTGATAACGTCGTCATCTTAGCCGAAACACCGGAGGATTCGAATGAGTTATTAAATGGTATGGACTCTGTGTTGAGGAAAGAATTCATGATGAAAATTAATAAATATAAAAGAGACGTATTGGACTGCACACCAAAGAAATCAGGAACCCCTATGGACATGAAATTGGCAGATAAATGGCCAAAGGAAGTACGAAACTTCTGTTACTTAGAAAGCAAAATAACAGTGATAGACGAAGCACAGAGGATATAAAAGGTAGGTTGGCTCAGACATGGAAAGCATTTCTACAGAAAATAAATATCTTGACATCAGATTTAGGAATTAAGAAGTCATTTTTGTCTGGAGTGTGGCGCTCTATGGAAGTGAAACTTGGACTGTTGGTGCAGCAGAACAGAGGAGAATTGACGCTTTTGAAATGTGGTGATACAGGAGAATTAATAAGTTTTGATGGGTAGATAGGGTTACAAATGAAGGGGTATTAAGACTAGTGGGAGAGGAGAGATGTTTATGGCGACTGCTAATGAAGAGAAGAGATAGGTTGGTAGGATGCAAACTAAGAAACCCAGGAATAGCAAACTTAGTTATGGAAGGAAGGGTCAAGGACAAGAACTGTAGGGGTAGACCAAGGTTAGAATATGCTGTTTTTTCATTGTGACTGCAATAAATAGTGGATTATCGATATTAATGTCATATATATTCAAAATGGCGGCTGGGTTCTATGTGCAGCGTGACATTCCCATGACTATTTCTAATATGACACTCTTATCATACAAAGCTGCGTGTTAATTGTGCTATTAGCCTATATCATGAGTTAATGGTATTCTTTTTTAAGAATACGCACAGCCGTCATCGTGAATGTATGGAGTCGTTGTTCTTTTGACTTGGTCGCAAGAAGCCACTTACAAGGTTCTACAATACTACTAATTTTCGTTAATGTAGCTTAATAATTCTTTGTGTTATATATTATCATATTCTATATTTTGAATATGGCCGCCCCGCGTTGTATTCAGTGCGTAATTCTTACGGCTTATTTCAGAATTACTGTATATAATACGGTACGTTTTCCTTCCTAAATTTCGTTTCAATTGCTCAGTTACATTCTGAACGATTCATTATAACGTTCGAATAGTATGCCCAGCCACCATTTTGAAAGTTAAGAATTCCTGTTATTTTGTTTTGGGCATACGATACCAAATAATATTTCTACCTTATCATTCAATGTCGGTATTAAAGCTATAAAACATGGTTATTTATTTTTAAATTATGAAATTTCAGGATGGCCACTGTGTGCTATATTCAGTGTGAGCAATTTATTACTAACGCTACTGATGCCTCTAATACAGCACTCCACTTCTACCAAGGTTCGTCTTAATTATTGTGAAAATATATCCTGAGTTACTAATTTGCATATTTTGATGGTAGGCCTACTTACCATCTGAAATGTATGGAGTTGCTATTCTTTTTTATTCGTTCTTTTAATTTCGTCAATATAGAGAGTTCGTCTGATAATTTATTTTGAAATCTCAAGTGTAATAGACGAAAATGAGAACCCTCATATGATACTCATATCTTGCCAAGTTTCGTCTTAAATTCACAATTACATTCTGCGTTGCTAATTTTAATGTTCTAATAGTTCACGCAGCCAGCATTTTGAATGTTTGGAGTCTCTGTTCTTTTGCCTTTGCCATACAAGAGCACATATACTGTCTTATCTTGTCACTAACGTTCGTTACTGTGGCTTATAAATTAATTGAAAGGTTTCAGCTCACTCCTCTAAATTCATGGTAAGACAAAAGCGACGGTCGCCTGTTAGGCTAAACGATGGTTTCGCCGAAACCATCCGTCACTACTAGCTTAGACGGCAGTCTGAGCAAAACCATTGGTCACTCTTAGGTTTGATGACTGCCTGGACGAAGCCATTGGCTGCTACTAGGTTAGATCACTGTCTGGACGAAAATTACTGCTTGTACTACAAACAAGGGGGTCTGGTGCGTACGCCCCAGGTTAGGTTTGTATTTGTATGTAAAGCCTTATTAAAACGCATAGAATTTAACATGTCAAACTGACTTTGATCGCATTCACTATTAAGAGTTGGGAATTATATAAAGTCGCCGGTTGTTTTGATAAATATTCAATAATGTATCGCAATTACCAAATTTAGTGGTGATTATATAATAATTACAGGCAAACATACACAATCACCCGATTAATCACATTTACTGTAACATATATACGGTATTATTTTAAGTTTATTGTTACATAATTTATGTAATTGTAATTTAACTTAATTTCATTTTCCCAGGTATTCTCCAATCGTTGCTCATAAGGAATTTTATGAAGTGATGCAAGCAGTTAGTTGAATGTTGATAACAGAAATATATTTTTCAAACCTAAGCGACGCTCTTGTAAAGTTTGATGTTTGAATTGCGGAGGTCCCAACTCTCATTGCTCACTTTTAGGAAGTGCATGCTTCATTGAAGCGAATTTGCAATTTTTCATCCCAGCCTATTCCACGGGCCACTGAGCTCTGATCGTCTTGGCCCTTCTGGTGGACTGGAGATGGTCTCAAGCACGACTAGGAGCAGCATTTTGTCGCATAGGCCTCGATCGCTCATTCGTACAAGAAAGCCTCCAAAGAAAATTTAAGCGTTATTAGGATGTAGATTATCTGCACTGTTGTTAATTCGTTTTAGGGGTTTGGGACATCTTGGTCATCAGCCCCTGCACTTGGGTGTGTTTATTTAATTTGTTTAATAGCCTGTATTTGAGAGGCGACTGTAGTAGTGTGTCGGGAAGGTCGGGAAGGGGTAGGCGCCCCAGAACTTGAAATAAGGTACTGGACTATCCTGGCATTCGGCTGGAGGTATTGTGCAAAAGACCGTCTAAAACCACACGCATGGTAGCTGTAGCAAGTCCAGACATCTGTGGTTTGAATACCGGCACTGACAGTGCGATCGTAGGGAGCGATTTCATGCACATGGTTACGCCTATAATACTTGAACAGTAATGATGCTCTTGCTAACTCCGTAGTACTTGAAATATTTTTTAATGCAGATATACCGCAGTGGAAGACACGAGTTCATCTTACCAGTTTAATTTATTTTGGCTGTGAAATTCGAAATGACAAATGCTACCACCTAGTAGTAAAGTCGTGAAATAATAATGTTATTAGTTTTACGTCCCTTTTAACTACTTCGGCTTTTATAAGAGACGCCAGGATGCAGGAATGTTCCTCCAATAGGGACCTTTAAGGTGCCAGTAAATCTACTGACATGGCTCCCTCGAATTTTCACACCCTGTAATGCCAATTGACTGCGCCAGGATTCAATCCTGCAATCTTGGGTACAGCAGGCGAGAACGTTACCGATGCGCCACGCAGGTGTAACCTAAGTTTTTTTGTGAAGTACCGTAATTTTTTAAATATCACGCATTTCTGTGATGCATCTATATGGTAGTAGTAGTAATGATGTATAGGCTAAGTTATTGTTAAACTTATCATATCGTACATTTAGCCCAAGTACCACTAGTATCAAAAAATAATCTAAAACGTTTCTATATTCAACCCATGCCAGATGCAATTTTACGAACTGAATTTGTCAAAAATAAGTAGGTGTTTTTTTTTCTTTTTACATTCGTTTGCTTACCTACTGTATTTAACTGCATAAAGACACATTGCCCGTCCGATGAGTCTTCGCCATTCTGAAGTTATTGCGCGGTCTTCAAATTACATTTGTAGCCTATATCGGCGTCTCAGGTAAGATTTGCTCTTGTTTCATTGAGTTTTTTTTTTTAACATCGTGATCCCATATCCCCCTGTACATCGGTGAGTGTGGGATGTGATAGATAACATGTTTCATTGTGATGGCTGTGTTGGCGTTTGTATCTGAAGACTCCACGGGAAAAACGGGGTCACATTTCGCAAATTTTTCAGGAGAACCAATTTAAACTTTCAATACTAAAAAAATACTTCAAACACCCGAATGGAGTGTAAGCAATATAGTTATTTTGCCAAATTTATTTCGCAAAAGGAACTACATGTAAAACAAATAACAACAAAGGTTGAATTATGACGGGGTGTTCTTTCCGTTTCCACTAAAAATAAAAACCTCTGTATCCCAGTGACTTAACGCATTATTTGAAATTAATTTCAACTGATCTATAGTTAAGATGGCTGACCACCAGAATGCACCATAAACTCATTTCCGAAAAAAAAAATGGACTTACCCCGTTCTTTGCGTGAGGTCTTAATGTGTTTTTGAGACAAGAAGAGGGAAGGCGGCGATCATGGCTTTAAGTTAGGAAACATCCTGGCATTTGCCTCCCATAGGAGTGGAGAAAACACGGAAAACCACTTCTGTGATGTCCGAAATTTTGCCTTATGAGCCTAAGTGAACACCACTCCGGCCCTCAGACTAAAATAAAATTTCTTGGCAGAACCACAATTGAAACCTGAACATCAGAAGTGACAGCCAAGAATACTAACCACTGCACTACGAGGTAGAAAATGTGTCTTTCAAAAGACTATTAACACATTGCAGCGTTTTGTATTTATATTAATACTGAGAGAGATTCCTCCAAGACGTCCTGTAACAAACGGAAAAACAAAACATGTTCCCACTGCCACAGAATATTGTAAAGATGAAAATCTCAATCACTAATTACATGAGTGGCCAGTTTATTGAGTGTCGGAAAGCGAACAGTTAGCATCTTTCGGCGAAACAGAACTACAGTATAGTGTGAATCTTAAAATTAGAGACTACTCTTTCAGTCGTTTTGGAAGCTGAGAGTGAAGGCAAATCTAACCTAATACAACATATAACAAGAAGTTCCGCGACGAACGAAAGAGCCTACTTTTCTGGAAATGTAAGATTCATTCCAATGATTCATCTATATGGACCTAATTAGAATAATGACGAAATTGAGTTGGTAATAACGAAATTTCTTATTAGTTAGAAATATAACTGGCATAATGTAGCCTAATAGAGCACTACAGTTGGCAGCCCTGGTGACTGAATATATTCTTAGTTCCATCTCTTAAGGTACAGAATACAAAATTTGGCTGAAGTCCAATGGATAGCATGCACGTTACATGCAGTTAAACATTGGATCTAACAGCGCGCGTAAAATCATGTTGGCAACAATGTCATGCATGTATTGGTCAGAAATAACCTGAACTTTTATGATATATTATTGTGCCAATTTTGTATGAGATCCATTTATATGTATAGAAGTTACATGTATTTTAAAATTGGACCAATCAGCAGGCTTAGAACCATGTTGGAAGCACTGACGTATATTAATTACACCAAATTAATCTAGAATGTAAGGTACTATACGTGTGCAAAGTTTAGTGCTGTTGGCTTGAATACTTTCTGATATAATGTTATTAGGGCAAAAAAATAGAAACAGCATTTATTAACAGTTGGCAGCCCTGGTTGTTCTTAAGAATACGCATAGTCATACCTGTTATAGTACACATACCACATACGAAATTTGGTTGAAATCCAATGGATAGTATAGAAGTAACATGTATTTACAATTGGTCCTACCAGCAGGCTTAGAATCATGTTGGTAGTACTGAGGTCCATTAGTTACTCCAAATTAATCTAGAATGTCGGGTACTATACGTGTGCATAGTTTAAAGCTGTCGGCTTGCATACTTTCTGATATATAGGTATTTGGATAAAATAAATTGAGATCATTAATTAATAGTTGACAGCCCTGGTGGCTCTTAAGAATACGCTCAGTCATATCTGTTTATGTACATATAGCACATACGAAATTTGGTTGAAATCCAATTGATAGTGTATAAGTTATATGCATTTAAAATTTGGACCTATCAGCAGGCTTATAATCATTTTGGCAACACTGCCATGTATGGCCTCCTGGGAATTAAACTGCAATATTATTATCTATGCATGTGCCAATTTTGAAATAACTCCCATTCATACTTTCCAAAATATCCAACATGGAGCTCAAATTTCAATTGCGATTTTTCAGCAGTTGGTAGCACTGACATCATTTTCAAATATGGCCGTGAGATATTCAGGTATAGATGTTTACTCTTACCAAATTTTATTTCGAGTGCTGCAGCCGTTTCGGAGTTGATAGGGGGGGACACACACACAGCCAGCCAGACAGACAGACAGACAGAAGGACAGACAGACAGACAGACAGACAGAAGGACAGACAGACATTTTCCCAATCTCATAAGTCTACTTTTTCCTCATTTTTGCAAAATGTGAAAAGTAGGCTAAAAATGAGATGGTGTGTGTCTGTGTGTTTGTGTATTACTGAATCACGCAAGAGCCACTGGTCCGATTTACATGAATTTTTACATGGAAGTAGCTGATTTACCTGGTTAACATACAGGCTACTTTTGATTTCGATACTTTGCACTATTTAAATATTGCGACCATTTTAGTGACGTCACTACAACCTTTGGTTACAAACGTTCATATTTCCATTTCAAATAAAAAGAGAACGCCAAGAAACAACAAACTTTTGATGGCAGATACGAGGTTTAAAATTTAATTTTCTATCCGAAAGGTCCTAATCACTTTCCGTGTATCTCCAACGGTTAGCGAGTAAAACCTAAATTTGTGCTATAAAACACGGTAAACGCCGAGCGGTGTAGTTGGACAATATGTCCGATCCATACTCTCCCTCCGTGCAGCACCTCACCTATCCCCTGTTTTAACTGTCACTTTCACATTTTAATTTATTTATGACCAGTAGCGAAGCACGGCTACTTCAGCTAGTCTTTAATAACAGCACATGCATTGTTGTAACTATCGTGGATGATGCTGAAGAATACAGTGTAAGAGAATGTTCATTTCAGAGTCTTCTGCCCAAACATTCATTAACTGTTTATATTATACTGAATTAATCACAGTGCCAAGTGACAAGATATTACTTGAGTTTGTTGCCAAGTGACTTTCTGAGTTCATATTATGACAACATGAAAGTCACAAACAAGCATAAGCATGTATATCAAAGTTGAGATTAGGGCACAATATAAAATCCTACACTGTTACATCAAAGAGAATAGCTCATATCTGTCATCCAGAATTTACGCGATGTCATGACACTGCAGAGAGGAGATTTTAATAAACTGTCATCTCAGTTTCTAATTACTAAATACATAAACAGTCCTGCAGTGAAATAGTGCGGAGATAATGTGCAGAGAGTATTACAGGAGTTCTGTTTATCGTTCATAAACGAGCCACTTTGACTCTATTACATCCTAGACGGGGCAGAATAACGCTAGATCAGGAATGTCTCACTCTTCTGGAGATTAAGGGTCCACGGTGGAAAAATACAGTGATCAATGACAACAAATGCAATGTTCCGTATTTGTATATAAAATGTGATAGTGATATCAAATTCAACTCAACCTTGTCACTACGGTCACTATATCCTTCAGTATGTTCACTTCACTGAATTATTCAATTCCATCCCCTCTTTTCATATCTCAATTTGTACCTTGCTGTTACAAGACCACCTCGCGGTCAAGTGGCTAGCATTCTTGGCTAGAAGTCTGGGTTCGATTCCCGGTTCTACCAAGTAATTTAATACTAGTCTGAAAATGAACAGGATAGAAAGAGGTTCACTCAGGCCCGTAACACAAAGAAGTGATGGTATTGCAGAACCAAAAGTCATTCGTTTATCCGTTTCCACATTAATATGCAGACGTAGGTTTGGGTACGTTAGTAATGGGGAAGTAAAGCCGGCGGTCCCATGTCATAGATTTATGGCATGTAAAAGAACCTTCCACTAATTACACTTGCGTGAAGCTAAATTATAGGTTATATTTGACTAACGCTCTTAGGTTCCAACGTTCGTTGCCAGGAGCTGACTGCGGTGGCTTCTAGTAACACATTTCAGAACTAGTTGTCGTTGACTGTGGCGTTTGGTAGCAAAAGTAGGAACTACTTGAAAATTGAATGTCCGCAGTCCTTACTTGAATTAAAAACAGATAACACACACTAATACAGCCATCACAATTAACACCGGTTATCAGACAGATTCTACACACACTCTAAGTACACGGGGCTACATGATCGCGTTGTCGCAGCCCCTAAACTGAGGAACCAACCAACATTAGTAATGGACGATGATAGGAAATGTACGAAAGGTGCTGCAGGGTTGTTAAGTGGTTAGCGGGGCGACAGAACACAGCACGTACTAATCGTCGCAGTTGAAGTGGCTGGTTAATTGTCAGTACAGCCTTCGACTGTATATGGTGATGCACGCTTCAACGAGTGGCAACTAAGTGCGCCTGTACTTGTTACCAAGGGAACTAGATCATGGAAATTCATCGATGCTAAATCGTCAATGCTAGTCCAAGATACACCCTCAGCCCTATGACATATCCAGGTTAAATAAGAAGAGGTGGATTCGGTACCCATTTCAGCCATCCTAGAAGTTTAGTGTTTTCTGTGGGTTCCATATGGCGAGATGAATCTAGAGTAAAGGCCACGGCCACCTCTATCCTAATCGTAACTTCAATTACAAAATCAGATAGGCTACCACAATAAAGAAAACAGAGTATACACACCACTTCCAGCTGGATCCCATCCCAAATGGCTGCTTTAAACTGCCTGCCCATTCAACACTCACAGGCGTACAAGATATATATTAATTTACCGCTAGGTTGCAGCACCAACCCACTGAGATCGCCAAGGCTTTTTAAAGGGGAAGATACCTGAAACGAAGGATTTTTTAAGTTTGGAGGCTGAAATACCGAGATTAACGGACGTGAAAACATTACACTAAGTTAGTTCTTTTGTTATTCAATCTTCTAAATTTATTCAGACACATACTTACGGGAAAATTTTCAGTATAAAGGAAAGAAAAAGTACATGGTGGTGGAGATGATTGTTTTTAAGGGGAGAAATGTCTAGCTCATTATCCCGTAACTATACAGATGATAATAAAAATACAACTAGGCTACTTCCAACTGACTTGGGTAAATCTAACTTACATACTTGACGAGATGAAAAGAATAAGGCCAATAAAAGACAGGGAAAAGAAATGCATCTGGCCGCCGAAAATGGGATGTTGATTTATTTAGTGGCTTTGTGGCATCGTAGTCATATAGCCCCGTGTACTTGGGTGTGCGTTGAATTTTTCTGATAACCCGTCTTATTGTGAGGGCTGTATTATAATTTTTTACAGTTTTTTTTTTGGGACAGATTGTTTATTTATTTACTTACTAGCTATACCCTGTATGCGTTGCAATGACAATCAAAGACTGATAGAAAGAAAGGAGCTTAATAATAATGTTATTGGTTTTCCAATCTTCAGTTCAGTTTTAAAAAACCCCGGTCAAAACCCGTATCGTGATCTGTATTGGAATACACAGCAATACCAAATAACACAGCGGGCTGCTGACAGTCTCCTCAAGGCACCTCGCGATGAATCAGCAAGCTATTCTCACACCTGGCGTTCTGTGTGATAAGTATACAGATTGTGCAATTGGGTTACTGTGAGATTTAAGGGCTCCTGTTAATCCCTCACCCTTTTGTGTTACATAAATAATTTGTAGCTAGAAACCTTCCCTGGAGTGCACACAACAACTCACCCAAGTTACATCGCAATCGGATGAATGGTATATGAACGCATAGGGTACATACATACAGGCAGACTGACAGACAAACTATCACGTAACATTGATTTTTATTATTATATTGATTTATTTACTTATTTTAGCCTATTTTCAACTTTGAAAAAATAGGTTTATAAGATCACCTTTTGTCCGTTTGTGTGTGCGTGTGTGTGTGAGAGGTGTGTCTGGGTGTGTCCCTAATAACTTCTAAATGGCTGGAGCGATTTCCATGAAACTCGGTAAGTTCATAGCACTATTCCGGGCGACCCCGACCGTACCCATAAAATTTTGTTACGTCTCACCAATCCAACATGGCGGCTGTGCGAAATATTTCACCATCATTCAATATCTCTGAAACTATTCGCGATACCACCCTGGAATTTTTTACGGTGATCAAGAGAACTAACTTACTAGAAGTTCATCCATGTGACTTTTGAAAATCTGGTAACTACAAAACCAACATGGCGGCCACGCGAATTCGTGACATTTAAATAGACGTTCCTCGCGATTTAACCAACCAAACGCAATAAAACTTGGTACAGTATATGTTTATACACATTGTAATTCACCGACATCTAACTTCGTTCAAAAAAAAGGAAGGAAGGAAGCTTGTAGTTTAACGTGACCGTTAATCTTGAGATCATGAGCCACGGGACCTCCTTTTTACGTGGAATCCGAACCACAGGACATGGCATTTCACATCGAAAATCTCACAAGCATTGATCGGGAATCGAAAACTTCGTTCAATTGTTTACATAACAAAAATTTGGCGGATGTGCGAAATATTTCACCGGCATTCCATATCGCTGAAACTATTTGTGGTATCACCCTGAAATTTTGTATGAAGATAAAGGACACTACTGGAAGTTCATCTATAAGACTTTCAAAAACCGGTTATCTACAAAATGAACAAGGCGACCAAGCGAATTTGAAAATTTTAAATAGACCTTTCTCGCGATTTAATGTTCCAAACGCAATGAAGGCTGGTACAGGAAATGTTTATACACATTGTAATGCACTGGTATCTAATTTGATTCAATTGTTTACATAACCTCAAGATGGCGGCTGAGCGAATTTTAAAATTAAGTTTTTTATTTCTTGTGTCGTAATCATGCGATCAAAGTGAAAGTTTGAATAATGAACCTACGCAACAATTTTCTTTTAATGGTACATGACTCTATGGCCGATACATTTAACAATCCAACATGGCGACCATCTGAAATATCTAGACGGCTCTGAATATCTACGAATGTATTATACCAATCAAACTGTTATTTTTTAATGTTCATAGGTGCTATGAACTTAAGTTCACCTATAGTATTTTAAATAACCTGGTGATCACAAATCCAACATGGCGGTGACGCGAATTATAAATATTCACATGGACGTTTCTCGCAATTTAACCATCCGAGTGCAGTGAAACTTGGTACAGTAAATCCTTATACGAATGTTAATCCACTGGCATCTAATTTATTTCAATTGTTTCCATAACCACAAGATGGCAGCTCTGCGAAATTTTAAAATCTCCTTGTTGCTTCTTGTGTCCTAATCATGCGATTGAAGTTTGAATGCTACACGTGCAAAATAATCTTCATGTAAGAGTACATAACTCTAGGACCTACATATATAAAATCCAACATGGCGACCATTCGGAATATTTATTCGGTTCTCAATATCTACGAATCTAATACAGCAATCAAACTGAAATTCTGTATGTTGATAGAGGCAATTAACATAAGTAGGATATATGAAAATAGGCTGTATAGTTCTTCACGGAACTACTAGTTTTAATTTACTTACTTACTTATTTGTTGTTGTTGTTTGAGCATTCAGTCTTTTGACTGGTTTGATGCAGCTCTCCATGCCTCCCTGTCCTGAGCTAATCGTTTCATCTCCACATAGCTATTACACCCTACATCCGAGGCAATCTGTTTAACCTATTCTAACCTTGGTCTACCTCTACAGTTCTTGTCCTCGACCCTTCCTTCCATAAGTA
This sequence comes from Meconema thalassinum, assembly GCA_946902985.2. NCBI lineage: Eukaryota > Metazoa > Arthropoda > Insecta > Orthoptera > Tettigoniidae > Meconema > Meconema thalassinum. Next base: position 592,501,303 of record OX336390.1, read on the forward strand.
AGCTTGCTATTCCTGGGTATCTTAGTATGTGTCCTACCAACCTATCTATTCTCCTCATTAGCAGGTTTTTGTAGGGTTTCCGTGGTAACCTATTTCTACTCCAGGTAAATGGTTCCTAACTTTCCTAACATCTCTCCTCTCCCACTCGTCTTAATACCTCTTCGTTTGAACCCTATCTACCAATCTGATCTCCATCATTCTCCTGTAACACCACATTTCAAACGCTTCAATTCTCCTCTTTTCTGCTGCACCAATAGTCCAAGTTTCACTTCCATACAGTGCCACGCTCCAGACAAAGGCTTTCAAATTGACTTCCTAATACCTAAATCTATAATCGATGTCAACGGATTCCTTTTTTGTAGAAATGCTTTCCTTGCCTGTGATAACTTACTTCTCATATCCCCTTTGCTTCGTCCATCACTGGTTATTTTGCGTCCTAAGTAACAGAAGTCTCATACTTCATTTAGCTTTTCACCTGCCAATTTTATGTTCATAGAGGTTTCTGATTTATTTCGCCTGCATTCCTATAATTTTGTATTACATTTATTGAAAAAAAATGAAAATCCACACACAGCCTGACTCCAGTCTCCGACCGGGTCAGGAATGGAATGAATGAAGCCCCCATCTAGCGGCGAGGATATGAAGTGTGCCGGCTGCCGAAGCCTGTCGCACTCCTCTGGGGCAATGATTAAATGAATGACAGATGAAATGAAATGATAGTGGAGAGTGTTGCTGGAATGAAATTGTGACAGAGAAAACCGGAAGACCCGGAGAAAAACCTGTCTGCCTCCGTTTTGTCCAGGACAGATCTCACATGGAGTGACCGGGATTTGAACCACGGACCCAGCGGTGAGAGGCCGGCGTGCTGCCGCCTAAGCCACGGAGGTTCTTGTTTTACATTTATTAATTTTCATAATGAATTCTTTCCTCAAGACGGAGTCCATACCATTCAAATCCTCAGGCGTATCGGCTAAGATGACGATGTCATCAGCAAATCTCAGAGTTGAAATTATTTCTCCTTGAATCTTCACTCCCACTTTAAACTTTTCTCCAATTTCCTTCATTGCTTGTTCAACGTAACGATTGAAAAGTATGGGTGATACGTTGCAGCCTCGCCTTACAACTTTCTGAATACCAGATTCTCTCTCATGTCCCTCAGTTCGAATGACTGCTGTCTGGTTTCTGTTTGTAGATCACCCTCCTATCCCTGTACTTTATTCCAATCGTTTTCAAAATGTCAAACAATTTAGTCCAATGTACTTTATCAAAAGCCTTTTCTAAGTCCACAAATGCCATGAACGTTCTCTTATCTTTCCTTATACTACCTTCCAAAATCAGCCAAAGATTTAGTACAGCTTCCCTTGTTCCTACATTTCTCCTGAAACCGAACTGGTCTTCACCCAACTCCGTTTCTATCTGGCTTTCCATCCCTTTGTAAATTATTCTAGACAGGATCTTTGAAGCACGAATAATTATGCTGATTGTAAGGTAATCTTCACATCTGTCAGCTCCCATTTTCTTCGGTATAGGGATAATAACATTCTTCTGGAAATCAGAGGGTACCTGACCTGTCTCATAAATCTTACACACCAAGTGAAATAACCTGATCAGACCATCATCGCCTATGCAGCGTAGCAACTCAATCGGTATATCATCTATGCCTGGTGCTTTGTTCCTGCTTAAGTCTTCGAATGCTCTGTCAAATTTTGATCTCAATATTAAATCTCCTTTTTCTTCCTCATTTACTTACATACTTATTTACTTACTTTCTTATTTATCTACTTCCTTCTTTATTTAATAACTTATTTATCTATTCACTTATTTATCTACTTTATTTATTTACTTACTTAATTGTTTACATATTTATTTAATTATGTACTCATTTACTTATTTACTTACTTAATAACTTACTTATTTATTTACTCATTCACTCATTCATTCATTTATATATTTATTTGCTTCCTCTTTGTTACGTTCTCTGGAAATTGCACGTAACCACTTCTCACGCAGTGAAGTGTCCAATGGTATCTCATGAAATGTTATTCCCCGGTATTCTAACTTGCCCTGTTCTGATTTACAAAAGGGCACGCAGCAATACAGCATTATAAAATCATTCAGAATACATTCCAAACACAACTTCGCCATTAACATCAATACAATACTTATGTCAGCCACAGTGACTTGGTGCTGCTTCCTAGCGCCTTTATTTGGAAACGAGGTTGTACGCTCAAACCAATGCAGTAATCGTTGAATGGGCAAGCAGTTTAAAGCAGCCAGGGGGGATGCGATCCAGCTGGCAGTGATACACACCCATATACACAATCCCCAAGCACCTAAACAAGCACCTTGAAGTTACTCTTCAACCCTCGCCTTGCAGGTGCTGATCGTATAAATTTTAGCGGCTTCGGTGGCGTAGTTAGTAGCTTGCTGAACTTCTATGCCCAAGATCGCGGGTTCAAACCCGGCCAAAGTTGTCGGACATTTTAAGAGCGGTAAAAATCCCTCAGTATGCCTTCCTTCGGAGGGGAGGTAAAACCGGCGTGCCCATGTCATAGGTTTATGGCATTTAAAAGAACCTTCCACTAATTACAATTGTGTGAAGTTAAATTTGTAGGCTAGTTCTGTTTAACGTTCAATTAATTTCCAACGTTCGTCGCCAGGTTCTGGTTGCGGCGACATCTAGTAGGCAAGTTTACAGCTAGGTGTCGTTGACGGTAGCATTTTGTAGCAAAAGTAGGAACTACTTGAAATTGATCGTCTGCAATCCTTACTTGAATTACATATAACACACACTAATACAGCCATCACAATTAACACCGGTTATCAGACAGATTCTACACACACTCAAAATACACGGGCCTACATGAACGCGTTGTCGCAACCCATTAAACTGAGGAACCAACCGATCTTAAATTTGGTGCATGTATCGCCTCGTAACTGGGCCCGTCGAGATCTCTTGACAACTAGTAATACGTGAATTATTTGTAGAAGACCATGGTTTAGTATCAATCACGTCCCGTTTGAATGCCCCAATCGAGAGTTCCTTGTATGAATTTGCTGCTTTTTGTTTGGGAATACGAAATACCTCCTACCAGGCGGACAATTTCTGTATGTGCATTTACATCAAAATACAGATCAATTTGCTCTACTCTCTATACAACCTTCTTCTGTCATGAACTTGAAATCGTTCCTCACCAAGCGTAGCCTACTTCACTGGCAAGCGAGTCACATGGAGTATTTTAGCTATCTGTCGCCAGAGCGCAGCAACGTCCATGTGTACGAGGGCTATACGACATACGATTAGCCTGCTAGACATGTTAAAATCATGTAACTAAATATTTTCTTTCAGCCAAGCCACGCACCTTTATTATCATACGTTTTTCACGTCTTTCGGTTGTATCTTTGAAACTAGGTCTATAAAGAAGGTAGCTACACCTCATGGTGTAGCGGCTAGCGTTCTTGGCAGTCGGGAGGTCCGGCTTTGATCCCCGACTCTGCCAAGAAATGTAATTCTGGTCTGAGGGCTGAAACGGAATACACTCAGCCTCGTAGAGGAAGTGGCTGGGTCGCTGTCAGTAATGCTTTCGACTGTGTAGAGGGGGTTCGATTCCAATCTCAGTAATTCTAGAAATGGTTTTCCGTGGTAACCTATTTCTACTCCAGGTAAATGGTTCCTAACTTTGGCCAGGGCCACCTCCTTCCCAATCCTCATTAAAATTACAAACAGACACACTAATACTGCCATCACAATAACACAGCTTATCAGGCAATCTCCATACCCAACCAAGTACACGGGACTACATGACCACGCTGTCGCAAAGCCCCTAAATCATTCAACAAAATCTACCGTAGTAGTACTCTCAGGCAGTCGTTCGCTTTAGGCGAATTAAAGTGATTATAGACGGGTGACCTTTAGGGCTCCATTTACTCTGCTGTTTGAGGTAGGGTCTTTCAATATTATTAAATTGTTTTAATTATTATTAAAATATTTCTCTCCCAATTCATTATTTATAATGGTGTAGAGAGAGATTATTGTCCTTAGGTTTGATTTTCAGTAATAATATTTTTTGAATCGAGTTGTTATTTTCAGGATAAAGGATTGAGAGTACTAGTACTGATTATGTTCGCTTTGTGCTGTGAAGGATGATATCGGGTCCTGAAACAGAGTCTGTTGACCATCATCCTTCACTGCGACCTTACGTGTTCGGTTGTATTACTTCATCGAAACACAAGTATAAAGAGATTATTTGAGCTACTCGCCGCCAGAGCACAGCAACGATCAAGGGCGCGAGGGCTATACGACATACGTTCGGTCTGCAGGACTTGTTAAAATAACTAAACAATTCCTTCCCGCCAATCCACGCATGTCTATTATACGCTTTTCACTTTCTTCGGCGAATTCTATGTTCCCGACTGCTTGATAAAACCTCACCCACAAACAGACAATTTGGGCAGATTTTATTTAGTAAGAAGAGAAAGTTAAACATAAGTTGTAAGGATTACAAATGAGTGGTACCTTTAAAACTATGTCTATAAAGAAGGCAGAGCACTCGACAGCACATTCGTGCTTGTAACCTCACTCATTACGACTAGCTGATGAAGCTGATAGACCTGAGATAAAATGTTCAAAACCCGGAAATGACAGTGACCATCCTGAGTGAGTGTTTTTCCCTGGATTTTCACACTCCTTGCATGGAGTTCAAGTCCTGGAGAATTTTCGCCGAAATTGGATACTATTACTTTCTTACAGAAAATAGATACATTCAATACACAATCAAGCACACGAGGCTGATGATCAAGATGTCCCAAGCACCTACATTGAAATAAATACAAGAACTGTACATAAAACGTAACCACAAAACATGACCGAGTGTTTCTATCGTGTTCGGATGCATGGATATATCACAGCGTGTTCCTAATTCACTCACTCCACCATAATTCACTCACCACAGAAAATGAAATAAATTCAACAGACGCCATATGGCGCCCCAGCCAGGACACATTTATTTTTTATTTTTTTGCCCCTAACTCAATGTTCAACCCCCACCAATCCCAATACATGATCCAATATTCCACCCGCCATATACAACTTATCAGGGAAACTTTTCTCATAGCTACGATGTCTGTTTATTAGATAGTCATCCCGAAGGCTGGTGGGATCCTCAAAAAAGTACCGCCGTATGCTATGTGGACAGCAACCCACAAAACCCCAATGCAGCAATATATCTACAAAGTATAAAACGAAGTTCCCCGATTCTTGGATGTAACGGGTAATCTCGAGTACTACTGGATGGATTTTAATGCGGTTTTCATAATTCTGTAAAGGACTTCTCGAGGAAGGTTTCTGTAGAAAAACATTCGTTTATGACCAAAACCAGCCGACCAGTGAATCGAGTCGAAGAAAATACTGCCGTCCGTGCACCGTTTCAGCTTACGCTGAGTAAACCATTAAAAATATCTATAGGCCTATAATTTTTACTATGAGCGCAAGAATTGTTCAGCATCAAAATTTCTACAAAAAAGTCCACGACAATCTCTATCTTTAATACATCGCCCACTGTAAGTGTTTTTATGTTTTCATTTCTTCCAGCAATATCCATTCAATGGAAAATAAAATTAAAATTACTAGTTTCAGAGAGGTTCTACGAGCTATCGAGCGAGCCTGGCTTCGGCCAGCATCAAACTGTTGAGTCGTGCCGAGTTAAGACTTCAGAAAAGAGTAAGTGTGTTTGGAATTTCTCTGTTCACCTCGGCATTTCTGAATTGCGTCTGGGATCTGCCGTCCGTGCGCCTTCTAAGCTTACGCTTGGTAAACCGAAACCGGGGCGGGTTGCTAGTATATAACAAGCCGTATTAGGCAAGTGTGAGGTAGTTTGCCATTGCTTTTGAGAATAACCTTTCACATTATCCGCAGGCATCAGCTGTGCCCTGAATGGCTTACTCAGAACCACCCATACCTCAGTAGCTTACTAATCGTCGTTGAACTTGCAATACCAAGTAGCCTGTCTGACAATCCTCTTTTTTCTCATCATTAGCCTACTGTTTATATTTTACAAGCTGTACCCGACATGCGTTGCAATGCCAATCAAAGAAAGTGTTGGCGTTCCCTATTTCTTGAAGTGCTTTTGGATACACAACATGTTAACTGCCTCTAAGCTATCGTAAAATGGATTTTCTAATTTAGAACCATTCGTGGAAGCGTGCACAACATCTTTCAAAAGTTTCATCGCTGTCACTCATTTGTTGAATCTACTCGTACGCTACCTGTTGTGAAATGGATTTACTAAGTCGAAACCCTTCCCTGGCGTGTACACAATAACTCATCAATGATTCATCGCAATCGGATGAATTGTATATGCACGTATACGGGGTTTTGTTTAAACGATTCGTGCGCTGTCACTCATTTGTTGAATCTACTCGTGCGCTACCTATTGAGAAATGTATTACTAAGTCGAAGCCCTTCCCTGGCGTGTACACAATAACTCATCAAGGTTTCATCGCAATCGAAGAATGTTATATGAACGCAATAGGGGATTTTGTTGAAACGCTTCGCACGTCGTCACCCATTTGTTGCATCTACTCTTGCGCTACTTATTGTGAAATGGATTTACTAAGTCCCCTTCCCTGGCGGGTACACAATAACTGATCAATGTTTCATCGCAATCGGATGAATAGTATATGAACGCATACCTGATTTTGTTTAAACGATTCGCGCTCCGTCACTCATTTGTTGAATCTACTCGTGCGCTACCTACTGTAAAATGTATTTACTAAGTTAGAAACCGTCACGTAAGTGTCCACAACATCTCACCCAAGTTTCATCGCTATCGTACTAATGGGATATGAAGACATAGGGGACTGTATTGAAACGCTCCGCATGTCGTCGTTAATTTGTCGAATCTACTCGTGTGCTACCTACTGTGAAATGTATTTACTAAGCCAGAAACCTTCCTTGGAGTGTCCACCATATTTCACCCAAGCTTCACCGCTAACGGCAGAATGGTATATGACCTTATACGGGACTTTGTTGAAACGCTTCGCGCGTCGTCCCTCATTTGTTGAATCAACTTGTGCGCTGCATATTGTATAGTGGATTTACTAAGCCAGACATTTTCCATGACGTGTACACAACATCTCACCCAAGTTTCATAGCTACGAACGAATGGTACATGAATGCATACGGGACTTGGTTGAAACGCTTCGCGTGTCGTCGCTCATTTGTTGATTCTACTCTTGCGCTACATATTGTAATATGGATGTACTCAGCCAGAAACCTTCCCTGGAGTGTACACAACATCTCACCCAAGTTTCATCGCAATCGGATGATTGGTATGTGAACGTATACGGGACGTTGTCGAAACGCTTCGCGCGTAGTCACTCATTTGTTGAATATAAACGTGCGCTTCGTATTGTAAAATGGATTTACTTAGCCAGAAACCTTTCCTGGAGTGTACACAACAATTCACCAAACATTTATCACTCTCAGACGAATGGTATATGACTTTATACGGGACTTTGTTGAAACGCTTCGCGTTTAATCGCTCATTTGTTGAATCTACTGGTGCGATACCTATTGTAAAATGTAAGTACTAAGCCAGAAACCTTCCCTGGAGTGTACACAACACCTCACCCAAGTTTCATCGCTATCGGATGAATGGTATATGAAATTATATGGGACTTTGTTGAAACGCTTCGCGCGCCGTTGCTCATTTGTTGATTCTACTCGTGCTCTACCTATTTTTAAAGGGATTTACTAAGCTAGAAACCTTCCCTGGAGTGCACACAAAATCTCAGCCTAGTTTCATCGCTATCGGACGAATGGTATATGAACGCAAACGTGACTTTGTTGAAATGCTTCGCGTGTCGTAGCTCATTTGTTGAATCTACTCGTGCGCTGCCTATTGTAAAGTGGATGTACTGTACCCGATAACCCGGATAGTAGGCTGTCAGATATCCGCCCCCTCAATCGGATTGCCAATAATCAAACGCGCCGGCATAGCTACATCAATGAAAATGGCACTGACAGATACTATCGAGATTAGAGCACAATAGTTAACAAGAAATTATTGTGGAACACACCAAAATATACGGGGGTTCATACTTACCTTTACTTACCTCTTAAATTTATCTCGGGGACTGGGTTGTCAACTGGATCACTTAAAGTATGCCCACACAATAACCTCCACCATGATATTTAAAATGAACCACAACGAGGACGAGAAACTTTAAACTGCACAATAATTTATTTCACACAAGCTGTACCCGGCATGCGTTGCAATGCCAATCAAAGAAAGTGTTGGCGTTGAAATTCTGTTTTTTGAAGTGCTCTTGGATACACAACATGTTTTTAAATTTCCGTTAACTGCCCCTATGCTATCGTAAAATGGATTTTCTAATTTAGAATCAATCGTGGGAGCGTGCACAACAACTTTCAAAAGTTTCATCGCAATCGGATGAATGGTATATGAACGTATACGGGATTTTGTTTGAACGATTCGTGCGCTGTCACTCATTTGTTGATTCTACTCGTACGCTACCTATTGAGAAATGAATTTGCTAAGTCGAAACCCTACCCTGGCGTGTACACAATAACTCATCAAGGTTTCATCACAATCGAAGAAGGTTATATGAACCCAATATGGGATTTTGTTGAAACGCTTCGCGCGTCGGCACCCATTTGTTGCATCTACTCTTGCGCTACTTATTGTGAAATGGATTTACTAAGTCGAAACCCTTCCCTGGCGTGTACACAATAACTGATCAATGTTTCATCGCAATCGGATGAATAGTATACGAACGCATACCGGATTTTGTTTAAACGATTCACGCTCCGTCACTCATGTGTTGAATCTACTCGTGCGCTACCTGCTGTAAAATGTATTTACCAAGTTAGAAACAGTCACGTAAGTGTCCACAACATCTCACCCAAGTTTCATCGCTATCGGACTAATGGGATATGAAGACATAGGGGAGTGTATTGAAACGCTCCGCGTGTCGTCGTTCATTTGTCGAATCTACTCGTGTGCTACCTACTGTGAAATATATTTACTAAGCCAGAAACCTTCCTTGGAGTGTCCACCATATTTCACCCAAGTTTCACCGCTAACGGCAGAATGGTATATGACCTTATACGGGACTTTGTTGAAACGCTTCGCGCGTCGTCGCTCATTTGTTGATTCTACTTGCGCTACTTATTGTAATATGGATGTACTCAGCCAGAAACCTTCCCTGGAGTGTACACAATATCTCACCCAAGTTTCATCGCAATCGGATGAATGGTATGTGAACGTGTACGGGACGTTGTCAAAACGTTTCGCGCGTAGTCACTCAATTGTTGAATCTAAACGTGCGTTTCGTATTGTAAAATGGATTAACTAAGCCAGAAACCTTTCCTGTAGTGTACACAACAATTCACCAAACATTTATCACTGTCAGACGAATAGTATATGACCTTATACGGGACTTTGTTGAAACGCTTCGCGTGTCATCGCCCATTTGTTGAATCTACTGCCGCGCTACCTATTGTAAAATGGATGTACTAAGCCAGAAACCTTCCCTGGAGTGTACACAACAGCTCACCCAAGTTTCATCGCTATCGGATGAATGGTATATGACCTTATATGGGACTTTGATGATAAACTTCGCGCGTCGTCGCTCATTTGTTGATTCTGCTCCTGCTCTTCCTATTTTTAATGGGATTTACTAAGCCAGAAACCTTCCCTGGAGTGCACACATCTCAGCCTAGTTTCATCCCTATCGGACGAATGGTATATGAACGCATACGTGACTTTGTTGAAATGCTTCACGCGTCGTAGCTCATTTGTTGAATCTACTCGTGCGCTGCCTATTGTAAAGTGGATTTAATAAGCCAGAAAATTTCCCTAAAGTGTACACAACATTTTACGCAAGTTTCATAGCTATCGGACGGATGGTATATGAATGCATACGGGACTTTTTTGAAACTGACTTTGTTGGAATGCTTCGCGCGTCGTAGCTCATTTGTTGAATCTACTCGTGCGCTGCCTATTGTAAAGTGGATTTACTAAGCCAGAAAATTTCCCTGAAGTGTACACAACATTTTACGCAAGTTTCATAGCTATCGGACGAATGGTATATGAATGCATACGGGACATTTTTGAAACACTTTGCGTGTCGTCGCTCATTTGTTGAATCTACTCGTACGCTACCTGTTGTGAAATGGATTTACTAAGTCGAAACCCTTCCCTGGCGTGTACACAATAACTCATCAATGATTCATCGCAATCGGATGAATTGTATATGCACGTATACGGGGTTTTGTTTAAACGATTCGTGCGCTGTCACTCATTTGTTGAATCTACTCGTGCGCTACCTATTGAGAAATGTATTACTAAGTCGAAGCCCTTCCCTGGCGTGTACACAATAACTCATCAAGGTTTCATCGCAATCGAAGAATGTTATATGAACGCAATAGGGGATTTTGTTGAAACGCTTCGCACGTCGTCACCCATTTGTTGCATCTACTCTTGCGCTACTTATTGTGAAATGGATTTACTAAGTCCCCTTCCCTGGCGGGTACACAATAACTGATCAATGTTTCATCGCAATCGGATGAATAGTATATGAACGCATACCTGATTTTGTTTAAACGATTCGCGCTCCGTCACTCATTTGTTGAATCTACTCGTGCGCTACCTACTGTAAAATGTATTTACTAAGTTAGAAACCGTCACGTAAGTGTCCACAACATCTCACCCAAGTTTCATCGCTATCGTACTAATGGGATATGAAGACATAGGGGACTGTATTGAAACGCTCCGCATGTCGTCGTTAATTTGTCGAATCTACTCGTGTGCTACCTACTGTGAAATGTATTTACTAAGCCAGAAACCTTCCTTGGAGTGTCCACCATATTTCACCCAAGCTTCACCGCTAACGGCAGAATGGTATATGACCTTATACGGGACTTTGTTGAAACGCTTCGCGCGTCGTCCCTCATTTGTTGAATCAACTTGTGCGCTGCATATTGTATAGTGGATTTACTAAGCCAGACATTTTCCATGACGTGTACACAACATCTCACCCAAGTTTCATAGCTACGAACGAATGGTACATGAATGCATACGGGACTTGGTTGAAACGCTTCGCGTGTCGTCGCTCATTTGTTGATTCTACTCTTGCGCTACATATTGTAATATGGATGTACTCAGCCAGAAACCTTCCCTGGAGTGTACACAACATCTCACCCAAGTTTCATCGCAATCGGATGATTGGTATGTGAACGTATACGGGACGTTGTCGAAACGCTTCGCGCGTAGTCACTCATTTGTTGAATATAAACGTGCGCTTCGTATTGTAAAATGGATTTACTTAGCCAGAAACCTTTCCTGGAGTGTACACAACAATTCACCAAACATTTATCACTCTCAGACGAATGGTATATGACTTTATACGGGACTTTGTTGAAACGCTTCGCGTTTAATCGCTCATTTGTTGAATCTACTGGTGCGATACCTATTGTAAAATGTAAGTACTAAGCCAGAAACCTTCCCTGGAGTGTACACAACACCTCACCCAAGTTTCATCGCTATCGGATGAATGGTATATGAAATTATATGGGACTTTGTTGAAACGCTTCGCGCGCCGTTGCTCATTTGTTGATTCTACTCGTGCTCTACCTATTTTTAAAGGGATTTACTAAGCTAGAAACCTTCCCTGGAGTGCACACAAAATCTCAGCCTAGTTTCATCGCTATCGGACGAATGGTATATGAACGCAAACGTGACTTTGTTGAAATGCTTCGCGTGTCGTAGCTCATTTGTTGAATCTACTCGTGCGCTGCCTATTGTAAAGTGGATGTACTGTACCCGATAACCCGGATAGTAGGCTGTCAGATATCCGCCCCCTCAATCGGATTGCCAATAATCAAACGCGCCGGCATAGCTACATCAATGAAAATGGCACTGACAGATACTATCGAGATTAGAGCACAATAGTTAACAAGAAATTATTGTGGAACACACCAAAATATACGGGGGTTCATACTTACCTTTACTTACCTCTTAAATTTATCTCGGGGACTGGGTTGTCAACTGGATCACTTAAAGTATGCCCACACAATAACCTCCACCATGATATTTAAAATGAACCACAACGAGGACGAGAAACTTTAAACTGCACAATAATTTATTTCACACAAGCTGTACCCGGCATGCGTTGCAATGCCAATCAAAGAAAGTGTTGGCGTTGAAATTCTGTTTTTTGAAGTGCTCTTGGATACACAACATGTTTTTAAATTTCCGTTAACTGCCCCTATGCTATCGTAAAATGGATTTTCTAATTTAGAATCAATCGTGGGAGCGTGCACAACAACTTTCAAAAGTTTCATCGCAATCGGATGAATGGTATATGAACGTATACGGGATTTTGTTTGAACGATTCGTGCGCTGTCACTCATTTGTTGATTCTACTCGTACGCTACCTATTGAGAAATGAATTTGCTAAGTCGAAACCCTACCCTGGCGTGTACACAATAACTCATCAAGGTTTCATCACAATCGAAGAAGGTTATATGAACCCAATATGGGATTTTGTTGAAACGCTTCGCGCGTCGGCACCCATTTGTTGCATCTACTCTTGCGCTACTTATTGTGAAATGGATTTACTAAGTCGAAACCCTTCCCTGGCGTGTACACAATAACTGATCAATGTTTCATCGCAATCGGATGAATAGTATACGAACGCATACCGGATTTTGTTTAAACGATTCACGCTCCGTCACTCATGTGTTGAATCTACTCGTGCGCTACCTGCTGTAAAATGTATTTACCAAGTTAGAAACAGTCACGTAAGTGTCCACAACATCTCACCCAAGTTTCATCGCTATCGGACTAATGGGATATGAAGACATAGGGGAGTGTATTGAAACGCTCCGCGTGTCGTCGTTCATTTGTCGAATCTACTCGTGTGCTACCTACTGTGAAATATATTTACTAAGCCAGAAACCTTCCTTGGAGTGTCCACCATATTTCACCCAAGTTTCACCGCTAACGGCAGAATGGTATATGACCTTATACGGGACTTTGTTGAAACGCTTCGCGCGTCGTCGCTCATTTGTTGATTCTACTTGCGCTACTTATTGTAATATGGATGTACTCAGCCAGAAACCTTCCCTGGAGTGTACACAATATCTCACCCAAGTTTCATCGCAATCGGATGAATGGTATGTGAACGTGTACGGGACGTTGTCAAAACGTTTCGCGCGTAGTCACTCAATTGTTGAATCTAAACGTGCGTTTCGTATTGTAAAATGGATTAACTAAGCCAGAAACCTTTCCTGTAGTGTACACAACAATTCACCAAACATTTATCACTGTCAGACGAATAGTATATGACCTTATACGGGACTTTGTTGAAACGCTTCGCGTGTCATCGCCCATTTGTTGAATCTACTGCCGCGCTACCTATTGTAAAATGGATGTACTAAGCCAGAAACCTTCCCTGGAGTGTACACAACAGCTCACCCAAGTTTCATCGCTATCGGATGAATGGTATATGACCTTATATGGGACTTTGATGATAAACTTCGCGCGTCGTCGCTCATTTGTTGATTCTGCTCCTGCTCTTCCTATTTTTAATGGGATTTACTAAGCCAGAAACCTTCCCTGGAGTGCACACATCTCAGCCTAGTTTCATCCCTATCGGACGAATGGTATATGAACGCATACGTGACTTTGTTGAAATGCTTCACGCGTCGTAGCTCATTTGTTGAATCTACTCGTGCGCTGCCTATTGTAAAGTGGATTTAATAAGCCAGAAAATTTCCCTAAAGTGTACACAACATTTTACGCAAGTTTCATAGCTATCGGACGGATGGTATATGAATGCATACGGGACTTTTTTGAAACTGACTTTGTTGGAATGCTTCGCGCGTCGTAGCTCATTTGTTGAATCTACTCGTGCGCTGCCTATTGTAAAGTGGATTTACTAAGCCAGAAAATTTCCCTGAAGTGTACACAACATTTTACGCAAGTTTCATAGCTATCGGACGAATGGTATATGAATGCATACGGGACATTTTTGAAACACTTTGCGTGTCGTCGCTCATTTGTTGAATCTACTCGTTGGCTATCTACTGTGAAATGTACTCACTAATTTGGAAACCTTCACGTAAGTGTATACAACATCTCACCCAAGTTTCATCGCTATCGGACGAATGGTATATGAACACATACGGGACTTGTTTGAAACGCTTCGCGCATCGTCACTCATTTGTTGAATCTACGCGTGCGCTACCTATTGTAAAATGGATTTACTAAGTCAGAAACCTTCCTTAGAGTGTACTCAACATCTCACCCAAGTTTCATCGCAATCGGTTGAGTGGTATATGAATGCATAGGAGACATACACACACACCCACAGACAAACTATCACGTATGATTGATTTTTATATATATAGAATATAGATAAAGAATGAATTTAACAAAATAAAACAACAAAATCCACGTGGCAATCAGAAGCCATCGTCTATATAACCATGTCCTCCTGTAGGACCTGTATACTCTACATACAATGTTTCGGCTTTCTCAAGCTCAAAATAACGTAAAAATAATAATGCACTTGGAATGGAAACGGGATTTGGGACGAGACACATATAGCAATTGTTTTGCGTGTTTATACACTTCACATTTTATTTATAGCCACAAGGCTATTATGGAAACGTCCTTGGCCTCTGTCATACAGTTGTCCGGGCCAGCTGCAATGCACCTGCATCGTCAAAGTGGACTCTCCTGTCTGGTCCGCGTTAGCATATGCTTGTTACATCAGAGCTTAGCTCTCCCTTTCAAAACACGTAAATGTCCACATCTCAACTGAAATATTATCACGCAAATGTTTTAAATGCTCCATTCAAACACCAGTGGAATACTCTAACAATCCCAAATCATGTTTAATTGTTCAAGCCACTTGCTTAATTAGCGTTGTTTAGAGTATAAAAACAAAACTCCAAATGTTTATAACAAAAGTTCATTAATTATTTATAACAATAATAATTGTTTATAACAATGTCAAATGACAATTGAAAAATATATATTCGCCACTCTCAATCCCTTTCATTTCAAATTATTATCAAAGATATTTACAAAATTATTTACAATATTAAATATTGTTTATATTATTTATACAAGAAATACATTAAACCACACGTTTATCCGGTTGATAATTACTTAAATCGTGGTAATATAATCGACCAATGAAGGTTAGTTACATTTTAAAGTTCATATTCAGGTTTAATAAGGTTTTAATAATTATTATTATTAGTGATGGTAACCTCCATTCAAAATCGTTATCTCAAATTATTTAACACTCTTGTTAATTTTAACAGTATCTTCACATGAATAACTTTCAAAGAACCAGGACAATACATTCAGCGGAAAAATACTTCGCTTCAAAATGCACAAAATTGCATAAAATAGGCCCAGAATTCCTCATATATTTCAACATATATGGCATAAAAATCTTCCACAGTACATACAAAAATCCTCCACTTACAACTTCTTCAACATCAATTATTACTGTGGGAATCTGCTTCACTTATTCAAAGGCATTATTCATCAGCGACTTTCACATGTCCACTGAACTAACGATTATACATCCATTGTTCCTCTTTAAAAATTCTTATATTCATCAATTGTAATAATGACTGTTATTATTTAACCGTCGTGGGTTTCATTCATGAATCGATATGAAGTAAAAATTTGCCAATCACAAATAAATTTAATAGCAAATACGATTAGACACTCCTCCCTGGTCTATCAAAATTGAGATTAATATCTTCAAAGTAAAGCAGTATAAAAATACTATCTTCAATCAAAGTTCATCTAAACTGCATAAATAGTCGAATAGAATACAATTAGACTGTGGAATGCAAACATTATTGTTCCAATCTATAATTGAGAAAAACTCCTATCACATGTTCATTACTTTAGTGTATTCAATAATTCGTAGTCAAAGTTCCTATTTCATAAAATTGTCTGTAATGCAACGGTAATTAGAACTGACGATAAATGTCTATGTTGCAATCATGTTCATAAAACGACTAGTATTTCCAAGATCGTCGACAATGATAAAGATTTTAACGCTCTAAAATCTATTAATTATTCTTCTTTCTTGAGGATGACAGAAAATTGGTCAAAGTAATTTACTGAATAGAATTACTTTAATAGAGTGACACGCTGTCTGAATTCACATCTGCCATAGAAAATCATTAACTTTACAGTCAAATCGTGACTTCAAAAATATGCAAATTACTGAAAGAATCTAATATATCAGTCTCAACTGATCCAAAATTACTTAAGTATGCCAATGACATAACCATGTCTTAATAAATCGTCGAAAAAGGCATCAATCATCGAAGTGTACTGAGTACAGAAATATTAATCAAGAAAATGGGGCAAAAGATAGGACACAAAAATATGGGAAAAATGGTTGCTCAGATATCGCTACAAGACTCAAATAATACAAGAAACGTTCACGACTACCTTATCTGTTGATTGAAGTTCTAGAGGAAAGTTTTCAAAGAAAACTGCTGTTGGTTCCATTCCACCAGCGTAAAGATGTGCTCCAACCTCGAACCTGGAATCACCGTCCTCGGAGAATCGAACTGCTTCCTTCTCCGGAAATTGCACTGCTCCGTCTATACGAAAGACATCCTTCTGGCAAAATTCTTCTTTTTGAGCCGGGTCCACCCTGGCCTCTCTTGAAAATTCCCTGAAGTTCTGGTCGTAATTCGCCATGAAGTTTATTGCAATTATTTCCGCAGAAATATTCATAATCGTGGAGTATGAAAATATTTCCACTGTCATTTGATATAATTCAGCGATGGATTCACGATGCATGAGTGTAGTTGGATGTTCACTACATGCTCGCTTTTGTAGAATGACGATTAACGAAGTTCCATGCTGCTATTTCACTCCATCGATATATATGTCCCAATTGCATTAAAGCCTTAGCCTTCCATCTCAACTTCTGTTATAATCATTGAAAGCACTGCAAGATTATAATGTTCCATAGTGGAATGTATCGTTGTATTACCAAACGTATTCTCCAATATCACTGTTGTAATCCACGTGTCAGCCGTAGTGTATAATGTGGAAATTTTAAAAGTGTTTCTCATGTGGCGAGAAAATCACTTTTGTTGGCAGCTTTAAAGTGCCAATATCTTTCGAAGTATAACTGTGAAATTGTTCAAATCTTCTACACACCTCAATGTTGTACTGCCCAATTGAATTATAATAAAGGCTGAAGTTAACTCTTTATATCTTATTAGGTGGAAACGTTAATGTGAGCGTTTCAACTTCACCTAGTTTGGAACAGCGTAAAATGGAACTGCTCCGTGTTCGTTCGATGCGCCGGGCTTTTACCATGCACGCTAAAGACGACTTACTTCACTGAATCACTTGAAAACGACTATAAATCACCAGAAATATATATGCGATCTGACATATGAGATCTGAGCGTATGAGATCTGAGCGTATGAGAGATATGAGAGCTCCTCTATCCTGTGCACGACCTTTTATTAACTTCTTAAGGGGCGTATCCATCCCTTCCATAGCCTGTTGCTCCGTCATCGCTGAAAGTTCTAACTTTGGCTATGCTTGACGGATTTTCAAATTTCAAAAACTCAAAATTAATTTCTTCAAAATTCCAAATCAATGCCATAACTGAAAATAGATTTCCACAATTCTGCATGCCAAAAGTAATTAAATATGATAGTTTCAGTAATCTCCGTCTTCTTTCCAAACTATCGTTCATTGGTTCGAGCCTTTCCTCCAACAGCGTAACTTCTTCCTTAGCACAATACCTTGTTTCCTGCGACTGCGTCGTAAATCTCAGATCTTTCTCGAACAAAATCATGACGTCACCAAGAATCTCAGCTCAACCAGCCTGCTTGCCTCAAGTCTGCGTCATCCGTGCCTACGTCATGAGTATCCACGTCACAACTATGACATCCATAACTTTACTCATATTTTCCAATACAGCCAC
The DNA here is from genome assembly GCA_946902985.2 of Meconema thalassinum. Lineage (NCBI taxonomy): Eukaryota > Metazoa > Arthropoda > Insecta > Orthoptera > Tettigoniidae > Meconema > Meconema thalassinum. The sequence goes on from OX336390.1 coordinate 592,519,324, forward strand.
CGTGGTCTCAATATAATTCAATTTACGGGGGCATACTCCCTTCACCACGTTTTAAAAACAGTTGCAAATTGTTTTAAACTCTGTGTTATAAATATCTCAATTCACTTGAACACGAAATTGAATTATTATTGGCTTACTCTTGGATAATATCTCTTCAAGTTTCCAGCATTGAACTTGCCATAAACGACATTATTCTCATCATCGTAGAGTTCATAACAGTTGTTTCCATAAGCGTTCGTAATTCTGAACGGACCCATGAACACTAATCCAAATTTGGGGTAGAATTTCTTACTTACATCAGCCTTGACAGGTCTGCGTAGTAATACCAGATTTCCAATTTCTAAAGGAGCACCAAAGCGTTTTCCAGCTACTCTTTTCAATCGTTTTTCTGCTGCTTTCTGGAGTTGATCCTTCGCTCTGTCTATTCTCAGCTGCCTTCCTAGGTCGGGATCTCTAGGAACGTGGTTAAAAAGATTATCCCACGGCCTTTCTGGGTTTCTTCCTAGTTGAAGTCTCATTGGCACCTCTCCTGTGCTCTCCTGCACTGTAGAATTCAGACACTCCTCAATAAGGGGTACAAATCTCACCCAACCAGAGTGATCATTTGGACAGAAAATTCGACAGAATTTCGAAAATTCAGCCATATATCTTTCTGAAGAATTCGATTCTGGATAGCGCACGCTTGAAAATATGTGCTTAATACCAAGCCTCTCCATATCTGCAGCAAATTCTAAGGATGTAAACTGAGCTCCATGATCTGATAGTAGATATTCTGGTTTACCAGCTTTTGGAAATACAGCATGTTCCAGTCTGCTTACAACGTTCCTCGTGTTAGCTTTTTGCATGGGACTCATTGTTACAAATTTTGAGAAGACATCCACGGTAACCAACAGGAACTGATTACCCTGATACCCCTTTGGACATGGACCAAATATGTCCGTCGCCATGAGTTCGTTGGTTTAGAAGGAATCATAGCCTTAGGTTTTCCTTTTAATAGAGCGGAAGCATACTTTGCTCTTTGACATTTATCACATGAACGAATGACTTTAGCAATGCTGGAACGCATGTTAGTCCAAATAAACCTCTCTTTAAGAGTATCAAGAGTTTTATCTAAACCGGCATGTCCAGTTGCGTGATGAGCTACCCACACTAAATTGACAACAAGTTTAGGTGGCACGACTATTCGAAGCTTTGTATGCGCAGAGTCAGCATACTTACATACAATGTCTCCACTCAAGACAAAGTGTCGTGATTCTCTCTGTGTAGCTGCATAGTCAACATCAGTATTGTCCATGTAATCCTTAAGAAACCTGTACATTTTCCTAATTGGAGCGTGTCTCTTCTGTGACACACCGATTCGGGCTAACCTCCTAACGGTCTCTTGGTCTTGCTGCTCCAATTGTACATGGTGTATCTGCACATTTTTGACAGGGTTACGTGATAAAGCATCAGCCAGTAAGTTATCTTTCCCAGGCTGATGGATGATAGTGGCGTTAAACTGTTGGGTGAACAAAGCCCAACGTGTCAATCTGTCACTAGACATGTCAGTTTGCAGCATAAACTGAAGTGCTTTGTGATCTGTTATAATGATAACCTTGTGTCCCAGCAACATTTTTTTCCACGCTTGCAAAGCTGTTACAAAAGCTAACGCTTCTAGTTCTGTCGTAAAATAGTTTTCCTCGTGTTTCTTTAACTTCCAACTCGTGAACGCAATGTAGTGCTTGTTGCCTGCCTCGTCTTTTTGGTATAAGACTGCACTAATGCCTATTCTTGATGCATCAGACTCTATATAGAACAACTTCTCAAAGTCTGGGTACTCTAGTTTAACGTTGTTTCTGAGCATCTCCTTTGCTTTCTCAAAAGCCTCGTCTGCTGCGGTACTCCATTTCCATCTATTATTTTTCTTGAGTAAGTCATACAGAGGAGCCATAATTTCAGAATATCTCGGACAGTGACTGCTGATGAATTGGCATGCGCCTACAAATTCTCTGACTTGTTTCACCTTAGTTGGCTTTGGGAATCTTGTGATCGCATCTACTTTCTGCATGTTTGGATGATATCCATCCTTATCAATGGTATGCCCCAAGTAATTGATTTCCTTTTTCAAGAATTGACATTTTCCAAAATTGACCTTGATATTGGCCTCCCTTAAATTTTCAAACAACTTTCTCAAGTGCACTAAATGTTCTGCGGCATTGGGTGAAGATTCAATTAAGTCGTCTATGTAGCAGATGACATTTTCCTTTACTTCGTCAGTGAGCTTACTATCAAGTGCTCGAATAAGTGCTGGTCCACTGTTGACCATTCCAAAAGGCATTCTCACAAAGACCCATGACGTCTGATCAAATAAGAATCCAGTGTACTGCATACTTTCTTCCTCCAGTTGAACTTGGTAAAACGAAGATGTCAAGTCAAGAACACTGAAACATGCTCTCCCTTTGAATTTTCTAAGCAGATCTCGAATCTTCGGTGGTCGGTCATTTTCTGGAAGAATCTTCAAGTTGATGGTTCGAGCATCGAGACAAAGACGTATCTGACCATTACTTTTCTTAACTACAGTGATGGGGTTTATATAAGACGACGCCTGTTTTTTAATAATCCCATTTACCTCCATTTTTCTGATCAACCCTCGTACTTCTTGATAGTATTTCTCAGGTATGGGGTATATTCTCTTTTGGTAAGGGGTTTCATCGGTCAACCTTATCTTATACTTGTAGTCTTTAATCAATCCAGGCTTTTCATCAAAAATATCTTGGAATTCCTTTATCAAATCCTCAAATTCCCCCTGAATTTCTTCAAATCTTCAGTTTTTCTACTGGGTTTTTCTGTTAGATTCTCCACTTCATCGATAATGGTATTTAAAATTTCTTCCCTAAGGTCTATCTCCAGACTGTTTTTCACGTCCTGTTCTTCTATCTCTTCTGTGATCATGTACCCATCATTAAAGCTAATACTCCTATTCTTCATGTCAATAATGGCTCCAACTTTCGATATAAAATCGATTCCTAGCACAATATCGAAATGGATCTTGCTCACCACAATGAAGATCTGTTCATAGTTCCTTCCATTAATTTCAAAGTTCAACAGCACTTGGATCTTGCATTTCACTGCCTTGTCTTGGAAAATTCCTCTCACTTTGACGGTAGAAACTGGTAAAACTGTCATGTTTTCTCCTTTTAACAGACTTTGATAGCATTCATCAGAAATGATAGAAATAATTGCGCCAGTATCCATAAGAGCTTTGTACTGTTGGCCATCTATCAGTACAGAAATAATAGGTAATGCACATGGTCTTTCCTCTTTGACGATTCCCCTCTCTTCTAATAAATCCTCGTCAGTTACTTCGTAAATTTCATTAATGGTAATCAGGTGTGGTGTGGCAATGTATTTATAGTTTCTCACTGTCGTTGAGAAATCGGCGTTTTTTTTGTGTTACCAATCTCGAAGTTCTGCTGGCTTGTAGAAGGACCAGGATCGATCACTACATCCTGTCTTTTCCTTTGGTTTTCAGCTTCCTTCTCTCGCAATTCCTTTAGATACTGCTGACTTTCTTTCTCTCTTTCCTGATATTTGTCGGGTGTCATAACCTGACCTTGAGAATTCTGATTTCGATTCTGGTAATTTCTATTATAGTTTCTATTGTAGCCCTGGTTATTGTAGTATCTACCTCTTCCATTATTATAATTGCCTCTATTGTTCCAGCCTCGTCTTTGCTGATATGGACGGTAACCTTGCGATCTGTTGCGAAAATAATTATTCCTATGGGGACCTACATATTCAGTATTTCCTTCATCAGCGGGCTTATCAGTTTGCTGGACTTGATCCAAATGGACCGTATTGATGTCTTTGAATTCATGCCTCTGACCTTTCTGAACCACATTTGGCATTGGACTCGTGTAGTCAAGCCTTCTCAACAATTCGTCCATGCTGGTCAAATCTCTGATATTTGACGATATAATCAGTCTTCTTACTTCCACAGGCAGCATACGCGAAATAGCATCGATCAACTGCTCTGTTGACAATGGGGGTTGCAAAAATCTCAAGCGTGATAGTTGGCTCGTGAAGAAATCAGCGTACCGTGTTGGAAGAGTACCTGAATACTTCCTTGAGTATACCTCAGCTCTTAATGAATTCTGAGCTTCTATGGACCAGAATCGTTTGATCAGTGCCTCTGCGAATTCGTCAAAATTACTGAAGGTGTAGCGAAATGCTCTGAACCATTCAAGGGGTCCTCCAGCTAGAAATCTCTCTACTATCCTCATCTCTCTTTCTCTGGGAATGTGAGCTTCGATAAAATAATCTTTAAGGTTCCTGATATATTCTATCGGTGTCAGACTATCAGTATTGCTAAATTTTTGAGGTTTGTCCTCGAAGTTCCGGATGACTGTCACATTTCTCGGATATGAATCCATGTAATTTTTCCCACTATCACGATATTTCCATTCCGGTTCAATATTCCTATCCTCATCTTCTTCCCGGAATCTGGATATACGTTCCTCAGGACTAATATCTCTCTCTTCTGTAGTAAGGTTACCACTTCTCACGTAATTCCTGTCTTCGCAAGTCGATCCTTCTGGATCCTTGTCAGTGATTTCCGTTATAACTTTCCTGATCAACTCTTCTTTGTAGGTTTCCATCAGGCTAGCTTCTCCTAGTTTCAAATTCTGCAGTTTGCTCGTGGTTTCATTAACATCAGAGACAACCTTATGAATTTGTTCCTTTAATGTTTGCACGTCCTGACCTATTTGTGTTCTATCCTCTACCTGCTTTTCGGATAGCGAATCCATCCTGATACTCAAATCCTTCCTAATCTGAACTACTTCATTGTTAATGTCTACTTGTGTACTGGCAAGTTTTCGTTCAATTCGCTCCTGAATTTGATTTACATGTTCCCCACTTGACCTGTTCCATTCATCTTTCCATACCATTACATTTTCAGTTAACATTTCCGCAATATCTACGTCGATGTCTTCCTTAAGTAACCGATTATGATCTAGAACCTGGGTTCTCATGACCTCTACATCATATTTTAGACCTGCTAAAGAAGCTGTTGTCCTAACAGACTCGTCAACTAATCGAGTTGTCAAAGCACTAATGTTACGAGTACAAAGTGTTTTTGAAGTTTCAATTTCCTCCCTAACTTTGTTAACATCAGTCTGAACTTTAGCAATGTCTACAAAAACTCTATTTACTTCTACTTGTATTTTATTGATGTCGCTTTGCATCTCATTTACATCTGTATGAATGTTGTTAATGTCTACCTGAACGTTTGATACATCGGTTCCAACATTTTTAATTTCACTTTGAACCTCTTCTACTTTATCTTGTACAGTAGCAACATCATTTCTAACAAAATCACTTCAGCTCTAGCACATGAAATATCACCCCGGACATTAGCAACATCAAGATTCAACATAGTAAGATCTTTCTGTACCTTAGACACATCAGTCTTAACATCAGACACATCTTTATGTACATTGGATAAATCTTTATGGACATTGGACACGTCTGTGCGCATGTCAGTTACAGCATTCTCGATTCCCTGGGTACTGATCTGTAAACGCGACATATCATTTTCTAAGTTTGCAGAACTGATCTGAAGAACTTTCAAATTTTCATCCAGCATCGGCTTTATACTTTCATTCATGCTAGCTTTCAAATTAATAGACATATTACTAGAATTCTCCTCCATAATCTGCTTCATACTGCTATTCATGCTAGCTTTCATCTCCTCCAACATTATTCTCAGACTTTCATCTGCCATTTCAATATTATTTCAATAATAAACTGCTTTAGGGACATACATCAAACAGAGCAAAATAACAACATCTGAGCAACATTTTTCACCATATATAAATTTTGAGCAATTTTCTGTCTTAAATCTAACTTATAAATACCTTATAATTAACCCTCGTAGACACTTCATGTTGAAATAAACTCAAGCACATGTTCAAATTTCTTTGGTTCATTTTAAAAATATCCTAACACAAATAATTTACATTTATAATCCAAATAGTTTAATTTTATCTTTAATATGACTAAACACGTCATAAGCCGGTCAAATAAAATATGATTCCAGATCATAGGCGATTTTTCTAAGTTTCCAGCCTATTTAACCTCTCTCAAGTTGTATAAGATCTGATCTTTTCTGAGTGTAATTTTCCTAATACAACACAACATTTAATTCATATATAATCACACTCTCAAATTCTACAATTGGCCAAGACATCTAACAAAGAATCAACCTCTTTATTTGAGTCTTCACAATCCCTTTGACATCGATAACTTGGTAATCCAATGTTATTTCAACACTCGACAAAATTGCAGTGCCAATTCTACTGCAATAACTTGGTAATCCAGTTTTGTCAATCGATCCCCACGTTTTAGGGTTGCCAATCCTACTGTACCCGATAACCCGGATAGTAGGCTGTCAGATATCCGCCCCCTCAATCGGATTGCCAATAATCAAACGCGCCGGCATAGCTACATCAATGAAAATGGCACTGACAGATACTATCGAGATTAGAGCACAATAGTTAACAAGAAATTATTGTGGAACACACCAAAATATACGGGGGTTCATACTTACCTTTACTTACCTCTTAAATTTATCTCGGGGACTGGGTTGTCAACTGGATCACTTAAAGTATGCCCACACAATAACCTCCACCATGATATTTAAAATGAACCACAACGAGGACGAGAAACTTTAAACTGCACAATAATTTATTTCACATAAAGAATGAATTTAACAAAATAAAACAACAAAATCCACGTGGCAATCAGAAGCCATCGTCTATATAACCATGTCCTCCTGTAGGACCTGTATACTCTACATACAATGTTTCGGCTTTCTCAAGCTCAAAATAACGTAAAAATAATAATGCACTTGGAATGGAAACGGGATTTGGGACGAGACACATATAGCAATTGTTTTGCGTGTTTATACACTTCACATTTTATTTATAGCCACAAGGCTATTATGGAAACGTCCTTGGCCTCTGTCATACAGTTGTCCGGGCCAGCTGCAATGCACCTGCATCGTCAAAGTGGACTCTCCTGTCTGGTCCGCGTTAGCATATGCTTGTTACATCAGAGCTTAGCTCTCCCTTTCAAAACACGTAAATGTCCACATCTCAACTGAAATATTATCACGCAAATGTTTTAAATGCTCCATTCAAACACCAGTGGAATACTCTAACAATCCCAAATCATGTTTAATTGTTCAAGCCACTTGCTTAATTAGCGTTGTTTAGAGTATAAAAACAAAACTCCAAATGTTTATAACAAAAGTTCATTAATTATTTATAACAATAATAATTGTTTATAACAATGTCAAATGACAATTGAAAAATATATATTCGCCACTCTCAATCCCTTTCATTTCAAATTATTATCAAAGATATTTACAAAATTATTTACAATATTAAATATTGTTTATATTATTTATACAAGAAATACATTAAACCACACGTTTATCCGGTTGATAATTACTTAAATCGTGGTAATATAATCGACCAATGAAGGTTAGTTACATTTTAAAGTTCATATTCAGGTTTAATAAGGTTTTAATAATTATTATTATTAGTGATGGTAACCTCCATTCAAAATCGTTATCTCAAATTATTTAACACTCTTGTTAATTTTAACAGTATCTTCATATGAATAACTTTCAAAGAACCGGGACAATACATTCAGCGGAAAAATACTTCGCTTCAAAATGCACAAAATTGCATAAAATAGGCCCAGAATTCCTCATATATTTCAACATATATGGCATAAAAATCTTCCACAGTACATACAAAAATCCTCCACTTACAACTTCTTCAACATCAATAATTACTGTGGGAATCTGCTTCACTTATTCAAAGGCATTATTCATCAGCGACTTTCACATGTCCACTGAACTAACGATTATACATCCATTGTTCCTCTTTAAAAATTCTTATATTCATCAATTGTAATAATGACTGTTATTATTTAACCTTCGTGGGTTTCATTCATGAATCGATATGAAGTAAAAATTTGCCAATCACAAATAAATTTAATAGCAAATACGATTAGACACTCCTCCCTGGTCTATCAAAATTGAGATTAATATCTTCAAAGTAAAGCAGTATAAAAATACTATCTTCAATCAAAGTTCATCTAAACTGCATAAATAGTCGAATAGAATACAATTAGACTGTGGAATGCAAACATTATTGTTCCAATCTATAATTGAGAAAAACTCCTATCACATGTTCATTACTTTAGTGTATTCAATAATTCGTAGTCAAAGTTCCTATTTCATAAAATTGTCTGTAATGCAACGGTAATTAGAACTGACGATAAATGTCTATGTTGCAATCATGTTCATAAAACGACTAGTATTTCCAAGATCGTCGACAATGATAAAGATTTTAACGCTCTAAAATCTTTTAATTATTCTTCTTTCTTGAGGATGACAGAAAATTGGTCAAAGTAATTTACTGAATAGAATTACTTTAATAGAGTGACACGCTGTCTGAATTCACATCTGCCATAGAAAATCATTAACTTTACAGTCAAATCGTGACTTCAAAAATATGCAAATTACTGAAAGAATCTAATATATCAGTCTCAACTGATCCAAAATTACTTAAGTATGCCAATGACATAACCATGTCTTAATAAATCGTCGAAAAAGGCATCAATCATCGAAGTGTACTGAGTACAGAAATATTAATCAAGAAAATGGGGCAAAAGATAGGACACAAAAATATGGGAAAAATGGTTGCTCAGATATCGCTACAAGACTCAAATAATACAAGAAACGTTCACGACTACCTTATCTGTTGATTGAAGTTCTAGAGGAAAGTTTTCAAAGAAAACTGCTGTTGGTTCCATTCCACCAGCGTAAAGATGTGCTCCAACCTCGAACCTGGAATCACCGTCCTCGGAGAATCGAACTGCTTCCTTCTCCGGAAATTGCACTGCTCCGTCTATACGAAAGACATCCTTCTGGCAAAATTCTTCTTTTTGAGCCGGGTCCACCCTGGCCTCTCTTGAAAATTCCCTGAAGTTCTGGTCGTAATTCGCCATGAAGTTTATTGCAATTATTTCCGCAGAAATATTCATAATCGTGGAGTATGAAAATATTTCCACTGTCATTTGATATAATTCAGCGATGGATTCACGATGCATGAGTGTAGTTGGATGTTCACTACATGCTCGCTTTTGTAGAATGACGATTAACGAAGTTCCATGCTGCTATTTCACTCCATCGATATATGTCCCAATTGCATTAAAGCCTTAGCCTTCCATCTCAACTTCTGTTATAATCATTGAAAGCACTGCAAGATTATAATGTTCCATAGTGGAATGTATCGTTGTATTACCAAACGTATTCTCCAATATCACTGTTGTAATCCACGTGTCAGCCGTAGTGTATAATGTGGAAATTTTAAAAGTGTTTCTCATGTGGCGAGAAAATCACTTTTGTTGGCAGCCTTAAAGTGCCAATATCTTTCGAAGTATAACTATGAAATTGTTCAAATCTTCTACACACCTCAATGTTGTACTGCCCAATTGAATTATAATAAAGGCTGAAGTTAACTCTTTATATCTTATCAGGTGGAGGCGTTAATGTGAGCGTTTCAACTTCACCTAGTTTCGAACAGCGTAAAATGGAACTGCTCCGTGTTCGTTCGATGCGCCGGGCTTTTACCATGCACGCTAAAGACGACTTACTTCACTGAATCACTTGAAAACGACTATAAATCACCAGAAATATATATGCGATCTGACATATGAGATCTGAGCGTATGAGATCTGAGCGTATGAGAGATATGAGAGCTCCTCTATCCTGTGCACGACCTTTTATTAACTTCTTAAGGGGCGTATCCATCCCTTCCATAGCCTGTTGCTCCGTCATCGCTGAAAGTTCTAACTTTGGCTATACTTGACGGATTTTCAAATTTCAAAAACTCAAAATTAATTTCTTCAAAATTCCAAATCAATGCCATAACTGAAAATAGATTTCCACAATTCTGCATGCCAAAAGTAATTAAATATGATAGTTTCAGTAATCTCCGTCTTCTTTCCAAACTATCGTTCATTGGTTCGAGCCTTTCCTCCAATAGCGTAACTTCTTCCTTAGCACAATACCTTGTTTCCTGCGACTGCGTCGTAAATCTCAGATCTTTCTCGAACAAAATCATGACGTCACCAAGAATCTCAGCTCAACCAGCCTGCTTGCCTCAAGTCTGCGTCATCCGTGCCTACGTCATGAGTATCCACGTCACAACTATGACATCCATAACTTTACTCATATTTTCCAATACAGCCACCGTGGTCTCAATATAATTCAATTTACGGGGGCAGTACGAAGCCAGAAAATTTCCCTGCAGTGTACACAACATTTTACGCAAGTTTCATAGCTATCGGACGAATGGTATATGAATGCATACGGGACTTTGTTGAAACGCATTGCGTGTCATCGCTCATTTGTTGAATCTACTCGTGCGCTATCTACTGTGATATGTATTCACTAATTTTGAAACATTCACGTAAGTGTATACAACATCTCACCCAAGTTTCATCGCTATCGGACGAATGGTATATGAACACATACGGGACTTTGTTGAAATGCTTCGCGCATCGTCGCTCATTTGTTGAATCTACGCGTGCGCTACCTATTATAAAATGGATTTACTAAGTCAGAAACCTTCCTTGGAGTGTACTCAACCTCTCACCCAAGTTTCATCTCAATCGGACGAATGGCATATGAACGCATAGGAGACATACATACCCACAGACAAACTATCACGTTACATTGATTTTTATATATATAGATAACAAATTGTTCCGCGAAGAACTAAATAGCCTATTTTCACATTTCCTACCGGTCATTTCAATTAAAAACTCTCCCGGCAATTAATAAGATTCTCTATGTGATGTATACTACAGTAAATATAAGGGGCAGTCAAATGAAAACGAGACAGATGCAGTCAAATGAAAACGAGACAGATTGAAAAAAGTAAGTACACTGTGTGTTATTTCGAAAGTACTCGCCATAACTGTTAATACATTTACCCCACTGTGGGACAAGATAGTCAATGCCTTCGTGAAAAAAAAAAATGTGGTTGTACCCAGACGTGCATTTCTGTATCCGAAGCTAATCGACAGCCACAAATGTCTTTCTTCAGGGCACAGCAGACACTCGGGCATGGATTTAACTTCCTGACACTCCTTCCGCAGTCAAAAGCCGCACTACACATCACTCTTCCTCTTTCCCGGCCTCCATAGTGACGTCGAACGTACACACGACTCACTGACCTCACATCGAGTACGTCAACAGACAAATGACGCAGCGGTGAAGGTTCGCGCGGTTCCTTCCTGATCCCCAATAGAGGGCACTGCTATACACACACCTACCTGCGTTACCACCATCCACGCCATGCACGTTATATCATCTGTCTCGTTTTCATTTGACGGACCCTTATAGCTATTGGTATACGACCTATTTATCCACAAACACCATTACATTGAGAAATTATGTGCTAAAATATGAAACTTTCTGTATCGGTGATTTAGACTTTCCTCACGCGAGATGGCATCTTTCTGTAACGCTTCACGGGAGTTCAATTTAAGAAAAGTCAATTGCACGACTACTGTCGACCAAAGTATTATGTGCACTCGAGTTGGAAGGTTGTATGTGAAGTAACCAATAGACCTACATAAAATCCAATAACATTAACATTTTCGTCGTTCTATTTTACGTTACTTCATGTGGGTTTGGAATTTTTAATTTACATTTTAATATTTTTTATCACAGTTGGAACACAAAAAGTGCACGTTTTTAAGCGTGTTTCAACCATGCGTCACATTTAAGAATTATTATCGCAAAAACCCTTCATCAGATCGAATCCAAATTTTAACACAATATACATTGGAATGTTGTATAACTGGTTTATTAATTTCAAAATTGTATGTGTCCAAGAAACAAAGTTGTTATCATTTTTGTAAGGTAACTTTTTCTCGGCTCGGGGTGGTTGGAAAATGTAGTTCTTGGTTGCGTTGTAATCGTTATACATCAAAAAGTTATGCTGTGTGACTGTGAAATACGTAAATTAATTCACTTATTTTATATCGGTTTGTATTTGTACGAGGAAATAACACATGCTTCACCAGCTAGCCGCTTCGGGAAAAGCTGTACAGCGTTGCCGAAATGATGCCCACACGCATCATGGCACGTCTCGCTCGGAAGTGATGGGCTCCATCTCAGCAACGCTGTACAGCTTTTCACGGAGCGGCTAGCTGCTGATCCAAGTGTTATTTCCTCGTACAAATACAAACCGATATAAAATAAGTGAATTAATTTACGTATTTCACAGTCATACAGCATAACTTTTTGATGTATAACGATTACAACGCAACCAAGAACTACATTTTCCAACCACCCCGAGCCGAGAAAAAGTTACCTTACAACAATGATAACAACTTTGTTTCTTGGACACACAAAATTTTGAAATTAATACACCAGTTATACAACATTCCAGTATATATTGTATTAAAATTTGGATTCGATCTGATGACCGGCCTTTGAGATAATAATTCTTAAATGTGACGCATGGTTGAAACACGCTCAAAAACGTGCACTTTTTGTGTTCCAACTGCGATAAAAAATATTAAAATATAAATTTAAAAATCCAAACCTACATGAACTAACGTAAAATAGAACGACGAAAATGTTGATGGTATTGGTTTTTATGTAGGTCTATTGGTTACTTCACAAACAACCTTCAAACTCGAGTCCACATAATACTTTGGTCGACAGTAGTGTTGGTACGTCGGGATAGTGCCTTATTTCAAGTCCCGTGGCACTTACCCCATCCCTGACCCTAATATATTTACACACACTACTACAGTCAGCACAGATGAAAGGGTTGTCAGATAAATTCACCACACACCAAAGTATATGGGGATGATGGCCAAAGATGTCCCAACCCCTAACGTGAATTAACAATAACTACAACATCCGGTATAATTGGATCGCCTGCATCCCTTGAGGATATTGAAACCCCTGTAGATGTGAATGCATGCCGTATTGTCAGATCGGAACAATTCACAAACCGTCCCTGGACCACAAATGGCCAGACTCGATTTACTCAACCTTGGAGAGAAGAGACCACATGGTGGTGGTGTGGAGGACTGGGAGCTTCCTTCGTGATTCATGGCTGTGTCGTCCGAAGAGAGACAAAAAGAAAACAGCAAGCTCTGCCATAAATCTCTGAGCTCTTATCCACAAGTGAACAGGCGTATCACACCCACCCAGCCTTAAAATAAACCAAGTATCGCCAAGGGAAAGGAGAAACGTGTATAAATATATCGCTCCTACTTTAAACTAAGATTGTACTCAAGTACGTGAGGATTTGCTCTTAGAAGTGTTCCCCAGATTCGCGTTCGAGTAAAGTCAAATGAAGACCGCGTAAAGAGGTAAGAGTAACCGGAATAGAAGCGAGAACCGAAGCTAGAGCATGAAATAAACAATTTATGATATTTAAACGTATAGTGTCCAGTGGAAGGACATGCCACATCTCAACGAAGAGTTCTGGAGTAGACAATGTTCCCAGTTGGCATCACGAGGCTCGAAGACTTCGTACCAGAACATAACAAGATTTTTTAAAATTCTTGGCAAAACCTAGAATCCAACGCGGGACCTCAGAGTGTCCAGCTAACAACGCTGAACGCTGCAGTATGGGGTGATTGATAATAATAATGCAACAAACATGCTCCTCTCTTTCCTTTTCTCTCTCTCTATCTCTTTATGAAGTACTGAAATAGCTAGTGTTTCACCTCTCACCAGCCATGCTGCAACTGCTTCTCTGACTCATGCAGATAAGATAGGACTACATTTACGTGCGGAAAGTCGAGTCGAATCACCATCTTTCTTTGTCTTTGCTGCTTTTCAATCGGTCAACACGATTGTGCCCAATGAATTGGGCGGGGTACAAAATTATAAATATGTAAACACACTCCTCGAAAGTATAATATGTATAAGTTAGTTATCACACTAACTAACTAACTAACTAATACATGTATTTTTTCCAGGAGTGTGTTTACATATTATTCATTTTGTACCCCGCCCAATTCATTGGGCACAATCGTGTTGACCGATTGAAAAGCAGCAGAGACAATTTGTACAGGCAACACTGAAAAAGAATGGCTTCAAATTTCCACACCATCTTTCTTGTTACTCAAAAACATGGTTAAATCAGGATTAACAAGAAGTTCCGTGACGAACTAAAAAGCCTACTTTTCTTAAAATTTAAGATTAATGCCAATGATTAATCCATATGGATCTATCTAGAATAATGACGAAATTAAGTTGGTAATATCGAAATTTCTAATTAGTTCGAAATACTGTATACCTGGCATAATGTAGCCTAATAGAGAACTACAGTTGGCAGCCCTGGTGACTGAATATATTCTTAGTTCCATCTCTTAAGGTACAGAATACAAAATTTGGTTGGAGTCCAATGAATAGCATGGACGTTACATGCAGTTAAACATTGGATCTAACAGCGCGCGTAAAATCATGTTGGCAACAGTGTCATGCATGTATTGGTCAGAAATAATCTGAAATAATATGATCTATTGTTGTGCCAATTTTGAATGAAATCCATTAGTTAGTATAGAAGTTACATGTATTTTAAAATTGGACCTATCAGCAGGCTTAGAATCATGTTGGCAGCACTGTAGTATATTAGTTACTCAAAAGTAATCTAGAATGCCAGGTACTATACGTGTGCAAAGTTTAGAGCTATTGGCTTGCATTCTTTCTGATATATTGATATTAGGGTAACAAAAATAGAGACAGCATTTATTGACAGTTGGCAGCCCTGGTTGCTCTTAAGAATACGCGTAGTCATAGCTGTTGTGGTACACATAGCACATACGAAATTTGGTTGAAATCCAAATGATAGTATGGAAGTTACATGTATTTAAAGTTGGTCCTCTCAGCAGGCTTAGAATCATGTTGGTAGCACTGACGTATATAAGTTACTCCAAATTAATATAGAATGTCATGTACTATACGTGTGCATAGTTTAAAGCTGTCGGCTTGCATACTTTCTCATATATATTGGTATTTGGATAAAAAAAATTAAGAGCATTTTTTAACAGTTGGCAGCACTGGTGGTTCATAAGAATACGTTCAGTCATATCTGGTTATGTACACATACAACATACGAAATTTGGTTGAATTCCAATTGATAGTGTAGAAGTTATATGCATTTAAATATTGGACCTATCAGTAGGCTTATAATCATTTTGGCAACACTGCCATGTATGGCCTTCTGGATATTAAACTGCAATATTATTATCTATATGTGTGCCGATTTTGAAAGAGCTCCCATTCATACCTTCCAAGATATCCAACATGGAGCTCAAATTTCAATTGCGATTTTTCAGCAGTTGGTAGCACTGACATCATTTTCAAATATGGCCTTGAGATATTCAGGTATAGATCTTTACTCCTACCAAATTTTATTTCGATTGCTCCAGCCGTTTAGGAGTTGATAGGGGGAGGGACACACACACAGCCAGACAGACAGAAGGACAGACAGACAGACACACATTTTCCCGGATCGATCTCATAAGACTACTTTTTCCTCATTTTTGCAAAATGTGAAAAGTAGGCTAAAAATACTCTTTCACAAAATGATAAAATTTCTGACTGTCAAAAGCTGGAATGAAAGCACTATTATTCTGATTCGTGCAACAAAATTTGAATTGAAGAATGGATCTCAGGGAAGCTTGTGCCCGTGAGCACCTTTTTTCTCGTATGACGGGAGCACAACATTTCATTTAAATAGGAGCGTGATTGTGGTAAACACCAGGTTGTAACCTGATCTAGACACTTCACAATTTTCCCAAATGTTAAATTACCTTATCGACAGCTATTTCGTTGCATGCGTGTATCATTTATCAGAGTTTCAAAGGCAATTTCAATAGCAACTTTCATATTAATACTGCATCTTCATCCTTTAATGGATGACTAAACTACACGATCTTATACAGTAGTCAATATCGCTGGTTTCCTTCTACACACATAGGGTTCCATTTAAATAGGAACTGGACGGTCCCTCTAATGGTGTGTAAACCACGTCGGCTTGTTTGCATTTTGGTAGAGCATTCTGGCCAAAGTTCCCGAAACTGCTGTTATAGTTTCACGGGAGGTCAATGCGTTGAGATCACAGATTTAATGTGGCTTTCTCCCGGCTGGACCAAGCCTAGCTCAATGTTCTAAGTTGAACACAATCAGTGCGCAAACTCGAGAGCTTTTTCTTCTTGCTGAGAACATTATCATTATTATTATCATTATTATTATTATTATTATTATTATTATTATTATTATTATTATTATTATTATTATTATTATTATTATTATTATTATTATTATTACTGTCGAATTTAGCCGCTATGGACTACCAGTTAACAATCAATCTCTTCTTCTGTGTCTTGCTTCTTGTTCGTCTGCCAGCTTTGTTGTCCTGCCAGTATCTCTTGAGTCCATCACTCAGTGCTTTCTTCTGATCTTCTGAAAGAGGTCCCCTCCGTTTTATGGGGATCCACCCCTACCTTAAAACCCCGGTAGTATTGATATTTTTTCTAAATTCTTTCCTGTCCATAATTCTGTCCTTGGGAATACCGTTTTCTGTAAAAATTTTAATTCATTCTTGGAACCAACCCACATTTTTTTTAGCCTATTTTCAATTTTGAAAAAATAGGCTTATGAGATCACCTTTTGTCCGTGTGTGTGTGCGTGTGTGTGTGTGTGAGGTGTGTGTGTGTGTGTGTCCCCCCTAATAAATTCTAAACGGCTTGAGCGATTTCAATGAAACTCGGTAAGTTCATAGCACTATTCCGGGCGACCTCGACCGTGCCCTTCAAATTTTGTTACGTCTCACCAATCCAACATGGCGGCTGTGCGAAATATTTCACCAGCATTCAATATCTCCGAAACTATTACCGACATCACCCTGGAAATTATTACGTTGATAAAGGGAACTACTAGAAGTTCACCTATGTGATCTTTGAAAAATTGGTAACTACAAAACCAACATGGCGGCCACGCGAATTTGCGACTTTTAAATATACGTTTCTCGCGATTTAACCAACCAAACGCAATAAAACTTGGTACAGTATATGTTTATACACATTGTAATGCACCGACATCTAACTTGGTTCAATTGTTTACATGACCACAAGATGGCGGATGAGCGAAATATTTCACCGGCATTCTATATCTCAGGAACTATTAGCTGTATCACCCTGAAATTATGTACGTAGATAAAGGGCACTACTGGAAGTTCATCTATAAGACTTTCAAAAAGCGGTTGACTATAAAACGAACATGGCGGCCAAGCGAATTTGAAAATTGTAAATAGACCTTTCTCGCGATTTAATGCTCCAAACGCAATGAAATATGGTACAGGAAATGTTTATACACATTGTAATGCACTGATATCTAATTTAGTTCAATTGTTTACATAACCTCAAGATGGCGGCTGTGCGAATTTAAAATTTAAGTTTTTATTTCTTGTGTCCTAATCAAGCAATCGAAGTGAAAGTTTTAATAATGAACCTACGCAATAATTTTCCTTTAATGGTACATGGCTCTATGGCCTATACATTTAACAATCCAACATGGCGACGATCCGAAATATTCAGACGACTCTGAATATCTACGAATCTATTATAGCAATCAAACTGAATGTATTTATGTTCATAGAGCCTATGAACGTAAGTTCACCTATAGGACTTTCAATAACCTGGTGATCACAAATCCAACATGGCGGCGACGCGAAGTATAAATATTCGCATGGACGTTTCTCGCAATTTAACCATCCGAGTGCAGTGAAAGTTGGTACAGTAAATCCCTTTACGAATGTTAATCCACAGGCATCTAATTTATATCAATTATTTCCATAAACACAAGATGGCAGCTGTGCGAAATTTTAAAATCTCCTTGTTACTTCTTGTGTCCTAATCATGCGATTGAAGTTTGATTGCTACACGTACACAATAATCTTCATGTCACATTACATAACTCTAGGACCTATATATATATAAAATCCAACATGGCGACCATCCGAAATATTTAGTCGGTACTGAATATATACGAATCTATTACAGCAATCAAACTTAAATTTTGTATGTTGATAGTGGCAGTTAATATAAGTAGGATATATGAAAATAGGCTGTATAGTGAACCCTTTATCCTCTGATGGATAAATGATTCGATGTTTTATTTCTACAATTAATTAATATTTCCACCAGCGTCATGAAATAGCCAGACGAAGATGAGGAAACTTCAAGTATTTGTTGGAGACAGTTGGGACATACCTGCAGCAGTTTGACAAAAGGCTAAATACTTTAAGATTGTGAAAAGAAAGACCCTAGCAATGTTTCAGAAGGACAGGTGGTGGCTACCTCAAAATAGAAGGAACGCGTAGTGAGACACGCTTATGGTATGTTCATTGTAATATTAGCGCCTAGAAAAAATATAATGCAGTAACGTGAGTGGCTGATGAGAATACTGGACACTCCTACGAGGCCGAGGTCTGATAAAAACCGCGAAGTTATTGAAAAAGTGGAGCCAATGAGAGATGAATGCTTACGAACGCGCCAAGTCTAGCTTGGGCACGCGATAGCCAGCATTAACGCGGGAGTTCGGCTAGACAACATCTCTACGATCGATTCTAGGATTAATGGGCATATTCTTGACATGCGCAATTTTACGAGTTCAGTGATATTTGTTTCATTCCTGTACCACTATTATTTTGAGAAATTTTTATATAATTTCCCCCTCTATCGATACCTAGGGCCAGTTCACTTATAAGTGGCGTGAAGAGCCAAGACATTATTATTACATGTGGTGTGTCGGAAGACACAGTTAATATATTTGGTGTGTCGAGGACACAGGATTATTACATTGTGTGTGTCGGAGGACACAGGTTGCTATTACATTTGGTGTGTCGAGGACACAGGTTGATTATATTTGTGTGTCGGAGGACACAGGTTGTCATTATATTTTGTGTGTCGGAAGACACAGGTTATTACTGTACTTTGCGTGTCATGAGGACACAGATTTTTATTAATATAAATGTGTTAAATTCAGTGATAGATAGTCACAGTACTATTTTGTAGGGACAGTATCATCGACAATTCGCCAACAGACTGTTCTGGGGAAATAAGTACCTGAAACGGCGAATTTAGTAGTCAAATATCGAGTGTGTAATAATCTATAACTTCTTACATCAGCACGAGAGATGACATCGCCTATCCTGGAAGAAGTTTGGAACTGTCAACACTCCGTCGAGATGTTTGAGACGAGCTAAGCAGCATTTAAATAGGGAGATGGCTGCAGATGTTCTTTGACGGTGACTGGCAGAGGATGAATACTGAATAATATTCTTATATCTGACAAATTAACTTATGGTATATGGGACATATTTTGTTTTGTAAATAACTTGCTTGTGTTGACTAACGTAGTGTATTTAGTTTTGGTCTGACACACCTTTTGCATGGAAACAGCTCGCACATATTTTATCAGTCGCAGGTTCTTGTTTGTTTGTTTTAACTAACGTGGTTATGTGGACGACCGTGTTCGCATATGTTTACGTAGTGCGATTAAGAAGCGTCTCTCGGAGATATATTGTGTTTCAGAAGTAGGACTGAATTAGTATAATCATGCAGTAGATTGGAGGGTAAATTAATCTTGTAATGTTTATTATTGATCAGATTCAGTGAGTTTATTGCCGTTGGAGCAATGTGAATTGTGGCGGGGAGCAGTCAGCTCTCTCGTAGGTTTTTAATATTTTTTTATAAAGATTGTGAGGATCTGATTCAGCCGACCTGTGTGAAATATGTTATGTCATTCCCAGCAGTGTGTGTGTGTGTGTGTATTTTATTGGTCATTACAAGCGGGAATTTCAGCGTAGACTGATTTCTGTCAGCTTGGTGCCAAGTCCATATGGTTACCTTGCGAGGACATATGTGGCTATTTCGATTAAGGTCTTACCATATGTTTATGTGGTTGAGATTTGTTGCTGTTGAGTCTACGAAATAACCGGGCAGCTGGTCAGGTTATTTTTACACACTGGAGCTGGACGATGACGCGAGTGAGGAAAGGGGAAGTTGTTTCACAAGGCGGGCTGAAAAGGATTGCATCGAGGTCATTAGTGGAGAGTGTTGGCTCCGTAAAATTACTTGAAATACAGAATAAGAACTGATCAATGGTAAAAATTGTTAAATAAATGGGAGTTGCCTACGAATCACTATAATCTCCGAAGCGTAAGCTTGACGTGCATTTTTGTTCATATAAAGAAATCTTAGCCGGTCAGGCTTTTGTTATTGTTGGTTTCATGCCATGTTTATGTTCCGTATTAGTGACCCGTGCAGTCACGTGCGATGCTGTCTTTTCCTTGTTTGTGTATTGAGCAATTGGCCGTTGTTGGCAGCTCATTTGTCAAGATGCATCATCGCATTGAAGGAGGGTCTCGAGGGAGATTCCTGTAAATAGTAGATTTTAGATTGTGTGTCAGCATTAATTTTTAAGGGTTTTTATTAGTGTCATGTCCCATATCCGTCAACGTTGATTTACGAGATGATTGTTCGTAAGCATCGTGGCTGTTAACCCGCTGTAAACGAACAGTCATCCAAGTACTCATCCCTCGTAGTTAGTCATTACGCATACATAAAATCCAATGCAAGTTAGTGGAACTTGGATCCACATTTTTTTATAAGGGGGAGATCCGTCTGACTCCTCAACCTTTGATAAATATTTCTGTCATGGGAAGATTCAGGGAGGAATTTTATTATTGTTGTTGTCTATATTCATTTTATTTGCACTAATTGTCATTAAATCTATATATTTAAAACAGTAAGCTGATTTTTGTTACCGCGAGATTAACAGAACGGCTGAACCGATTTACTTCGTAATGCACTCTGACGAAAGCCCTTGATCTCTATATTTGCAGATTGTCTTTAAAATAAACAAATATGTTACCATATATTTTTAAATTTCTAAACAAAAATGCAAAATTATTGGCCCTAGCGCATGCGCACAATCACCTCGCCTCACGACAGTCATGGCGGTTACAAGTGCATCACGTTTCAATTTGATAGTTATTTGCAAGAAGTATAAAGGAAGGGAACATTATTTATGATGTTCCCACGATATATACAGGAATACAATTATACACAACGGAAAATGTCGAAACACGTAGTCGAGTGTTTAGGGCCTATGTAGTTAAAATGTCTTAATATTGCTAATCATTACAAGTGGCTCGGTAGCTCAGGTCGTAAAGGCGAGAATTCTTAATTTATGCATCGCGCAATGGAAGCTGTTCGAGTCCCACCTCCGACATGTTTTTTTATTTCTGTATTTTTATTTCTTGGTATTGCTATTCCATTGTCAAAACATATTTAAGTCTTAGCATTCCCGTAAACTAAGGAATTCGTATATATTTTAAATTAATATAGAAAATTGCAGAATTCTTGCCCCTCACGCATGCGTACAATCACCTTGCCTCATGACAGTCATGGCGGTTACAAGTGCATCGCGTTTCAATTTGATTGTTATTTATAAGAAATATAGAAGAAGTGAACATTATTTGTGACGTTCCCACGATGTATAGGCTACTGGAATACATTTATACACGACGGAAAATGTTGAAACACGTAAACTGACTGTCGAGTGTGTAGGGCCTATGTCATCAAACTGTCTTGATATTGCGTATCATTAGAAGTGGTTCGGTAGCTCAGGTCGTAGGAGCGAGAAATCTTAACATTCCCCTAAACTAAGGAATTCGTATATTTTTAAATTAATATAGAATTCTTGCCCCTCACGCATGCGTACAATCGCGTTTGATAGTTATTTATTAGAAGTATAAAAGAAGTGAACATTATTTATGACGATCCCACGATATATACTGGAATACAATTATACACGCCGGAAAATATTGAAATATGTATACTGACAGTTAAGTGTGTCTATCTATATCTATATATTTAAAACAGTAAGCTGATTTTTGTTACCGCGAGAAACACCTCCATTTTCGTTTAGAGCACCAATTTGCAATCGCTTGCCATACCTTATCACAATCAATAAAGCTGAAGGGGGAACTCTCGAACGTGTAGGTCACTATTTACCTCATCAAGTTTTCAGTCGTTGCCTCCGTAGCTCGCCTCTGTAGCGTAGTGGTCAGCATGGTTAGTTGCCGCCCCGTCCTGAGTTCAATTTCCGGCTCTGCCACGAACTTTGAAAAGTGGTATGTGGACTGGAACGGGGTATACTCAGCCTCGGGTGGTCCAAATGAGTAGAGGGGTTTCAATTCCCACCTCAGCCATCCTCGAAGTAGTTTTCCGTGGTTTCCCATTTCGTCTTCGGGAAAATGCCGGGATGGTACCTACCGTAAGGCCACGGCCGCCTCCTTCCCACTTCCTTGCCTAACCCTCCCGCTCATACCATCCCTTCATCAGGTCCCTGATCGCTTTGCAAGTGAGGCAGCCTGGGCGTAGTGCTGGTCACACACCCGAGTTGTATCCCCGACTCAGAGTCACAAGCTCCAGGACACTGCCTTTAGAGGCGGTAGAGGTGGGACCCCTCGCTTAATCCGTTGGAAAAGACAACCCTGGAGGAGAAAAAGGTTAACGCAAACGTAACGTAACGCAAGTTTTCAGTAATGGCCAGTTATATGTTGCAAAGTCGATCTTTCTCTGTAATCATACAGAGAATGCATATAAGAAAGTCCTACAGTAAATATTTTCCCAATGACCGTTATGTTTTGCACATCATCGCATTTCTTCGTTATATTCCAAAATTATAAGCGACGGTTTGCGGCCAGTTGTATTAGACCCCTCAAAGTTCTTGAATTCCTTGGAATTATAAGATTTGCCTCCACATACTCTAAACGCTTGGCCCATAGTTATGCTGCTTAGAAATCTGAAGGTTTCCCAAGGGCTCCTAAATGCAACCATATTGCTTGGATTTGGAAATAATAAGTGCAGTAAAAATTAGGCCAAGAGGTCTATTTCTTCGACTTGATTTAATACCATCCGATATAACACTATAATAATTATTTTAAGAGGCAATATTTTCCAATTCGTTTGGCATACTCTATCAAAATCAATAAAGCTCAAGGGGAAACTCTGGAACGTACAGGTCTCAATTTGCCTCATCAATTTTTCAGTCATTGCCAGCAGTATTTTGCAATGTTAAGAGTGCAATCTTCTCAATTTGCCTCATCAATTTTTCAGTCATTGCCAGCAGTATTTTGCAATGTTAAGAGTGCAATCTTTTGACGCCCTTATAGTTTCAATAGAGCCAAAAAATAATCGTACAAAGAATGTACATTAGGCCTATATAAGGAGATTCTTCAGTAAATATTTTCCCTTTGACCGTCATGTTTTGACGGGTTTCAACTAGTTATGTTATTATTTACGCTTTGTCACTTCCTTTCTCAATTATAGTTTTAATCCTATGACCCTTACCTCAGTAGAGCATGTTGATTGGCGAACGTAAACATCACACTATGAACTGAGCGCGACCCCTTGATCAAGATTCTTGCATATAAACACTGCAATACTAAAGGGTTCATAGGAGGTAAACTGGCGCGGCCAATCGTGGGGCGGTTCACTGTGGTGTAACGGCAAAGAAATTGCGCATGTCAATGTAAGCGTAGTTGGGTTTACAAACTGACGCAACAATGAAGGTTTATTTTTGTTGCTGGTTCGCTGCTGGAACACATTTAGTTGGCGTATTTGAGTAAAACTGACAGGCCACAAGTGGAGGCAGATATGACAGTATTTTAATCACCGGAAAGTGATATTTTATTAAAAGTAATTGAGGCGAAGAGGATACCGCCAACTGTGTGAAATATAAATTAAAATCAGGAGTTTGCAATGTAAAATACGGTTCACGTTTTTGTCTATTGAATTAAAGTAAAACTAATATACGTGATACCGGGCGCCCAATGATTAAAGTTAAAACTAGATTTGTTTAGAAAGTCAAACTCATGAAAATGTTAGGAGGCTGGTAGCCTTAAATGACAATTAATACTTTGTTAATTAGTCAGTGTTAATATCAGATCAGGATAACAATTTAATGACTAAATATGTGTTTGGGTGTAAATTATATTAAGTAAAATTAGAACCACTCAGAGATGCATTCGACTAGTGGGATTAAATGTAAATTATAATTGAACTGAGTAGGGTAAAGAAATTAAATGTGCATTGGGATTGTATGTGTGTGTCAGGGGACATTGCTTTATGCCATTTCCCTAATGTCTCATATAAAGTGTATAACATGGCAACAGTAGAACAGATTCAAGAAATCATTGAGAGTGCGGCTAGGAGGACACAGAAATTGTTGGACACTAAATTGGCGGAACAAAGTGAATCATTAAACACTAAACTATCTGAACAGAGTGAACAATTAAACAATAGTATGTTAGAACAAAGTGAATCATTAAACACTAAACTATCTGAACAGAGTGAACAATTAAACAATAGTATGTTAGAACAAAGTGAAGCATTAAAAGCGAAATTATCTGAACAATTAAACAATAGTATGTTAGAACAAAGTGAGTCTATAAACAAATTGTCTGAGCAGAGTGAATCACTAAAAACTAAACTATCCGAACAAAGTGAATCATTGCGGACACAATTAAATAACAGTAGGATTGAACAAAATGAATATCAGGCGGAACGAGCTAGATTACTAAAAAATGAATTAAATGACACTATAAATTCGCAGTTAGAGGCGCAGAATGTTAAAAACACGAACCAATTAGCTTCGTTAACCGCAGAGATGAAGGATCACACTAATCAACAGATGGTATTGCTGGCCCTAGATGTTAGTAAAAACAATGAAAAACAATTAGATCAGATTAAGAAAATGGAAAGTATTTTTGATCAAAAACTTAGCATTCTGGATGAAACGGTGTTAGCTAAATTAGAGCAAATTGAACTAGCATGCACTATGAGTACAAGCGAGGTCAAGATAGCTCAGGATAAGTTAGAAGGACGATTTAAGGAAATGGAAAAAAGTGGCAAGGTCATTCAACAACAATTATCAGCGGTAGATGAAAATATATCCGGCATAATTAAAGATATGGATCGTCTCGAAATAAAATCAGCGGAGCAATGGAAAAGCCTAGAAGCGGATCAGGATCAATTAAAGAATACCATCGACGAAAATAGCGCGAGATTGGAAGAAATGAAAAGCCAGATAGAAAGCAATCAGGATGACACTAAAAGCCAGATTGGGGAGAAAGTAAGCACGATTAAGGAGCAAATAAGAAAAGATTGGCGAAAAATGAATATCGATTCTAAAGAGGAAAGATCAACCATCCTTAAGACAGTAGGCGAAAATCATACTCGTATTCAAGCATTAGAGCAAGAAATTAAGAGTTAACTTAAGGAACAAACAGACAGGATCATTAAAGCCGAACTGAGGTCGATAGAACAATCCTCGATATTTAAAACGGGAACAATGAAAGACAAGCAGGACGACTCAAATAGCCCGGAAGGTATGAGCACAGCAGGTAATCAAACTCAGACAGAGAGCCCATTAACGACAAACACGGAGGGGTTTCGCAAGAATATTGAAAGGAGTTCCACGCCACAAGACGGTCATCAGCCCACACAACTTAACCAAGTAATTCGCTCGAACGATTATAAACCGCAGAAGTACACGGAGAATTCAGGGGTGACACCTAAAGCCTTTATTAAAGAAATTGAAGATCATTACAATGACACTGGGGTACCTGAAGCACGTAGGCTAAGAATGATGGAAAGATTTTTATCAGGAAATGTCCTTACATGGTTTTTAAGCTTCAAATATACATTTGGAACTATGGCAGACTTCAAAATCGCGTTTCTGCGCAAGTACTGGTCGCCGGCATTACAACACAGTTTAAGAATGGAACTTTACTCTAGGAAATACCAAACTACCCAGCAAACGAAATACTCAGATTTCTTTAACATGCAAATGCTAAAATTTCGCGACCTTGATTACCCTTTAAATGAAGCGGATCTGGTGATGACTATAGCGCGGCAATTACCAGTCAACGTGCAACAAGTACTAGTCGCAGCGAACGTTAGTACGGCCTTACATGCAGAACAGATATTACGCCAGATAGATGAGACTACATCTCATAGTCATTATAGAGGAGGAAGACAACTGGAGTTGGTAAATACGACAGAGGTCATAAAACCTAAACAGGCGAACACGAAAACGCAGGGTACAAATACAAGCACATCCACACCTAGGCGGAACCAGGAAGAGGTAGAAAACAGACCGTACCAGCGTAACAAGAATAAATACAACAATAGGTCATATCAAGGCAACAATAGATATCAACAGAGAGGGTATCAACAATGGCGTGAAAATCGAAGAAATGAGAGGCCTTATGGAAGATACGGTGATCACAATGGGAATCAAAGATGGAAAGGAAGGAGAGATCAAAATCAAGGAGAGGCACGTAATTATCGAAATGACTGGGATGATAGGCACGCTCAATCACAAAATTACCTAGAGGAATTACACGCTAGTCAAGGTGGAGAGCAAGGACGATGGGAGAAAGCCATTGGGAACATGAAGAATCCAGACACACATACTGAGGAAGCTGGAAGTCTACTGAGACAAGAGGAATGTCAAGGGCGTGGGCGACAAAATGATGACGGGAGTCGCACCGGAGCTCAAAAAAATTCTAAATTTGGATAAAGAAGACAGTCTACAAACGCAACAGTCGGAAGTTGAAGATGGATGGATAGTAGCGAACATACAAGAATGGATTGCTTTGCCAGAAGATTGCCTGGAGTAGACGGTGAAACCACGGAACGATGAAATTAGGCAGTTACCCATTATTTACGCGAGGATTGGTGGAATTAATATAAGATGTTTATTGGATACGGGGTCGCAGATCAGTCTGGTATCGGAGGCCTTGGTTCGAGAGTTGGGACGGAGTCAGAATATTCCTGTGATTCCCGTACCACAACTCAAAGTGAGGGGTGTTATTCCTGAACGCACCGTCACTTGTAAACGTCAGGCATACTTAGAACTGAACATATTGGAACACACTTTTGGGCAAACATTCATTATCATGGCAAAGATGAATTTCAATATAATTCTTGGTGCAAATTTCATTTGTGACTATCAAGCAGTGATAGATTTGCACAAGAATACAGTCAGTTCTAGAGAGTATGATCAACTGAAGAACGTGGGATTGCATATGGATGAAATCACTACCGGAAGAGAGGTAAATTCTTGGGCATTGGAAGCAATATCGGAAGAGAGGGAAGAGGAGATACGAAAGGCAGAAGATAACATCATAGAAGGAGCTGTAGTGGAACTAGATGAGGAGAGTGAATCCCAGGAGATATGGTCTTTATTAACAGAAGGAGATGACAGTGATGCACAATTTGAAGAGTTACTACAGGAGCGGCTCAATGACATTCAACTTGGGGGTGAACATAGAAAACAATTGGAAGAGATTTTAAGGAAGCACAAAGCAGTATTTGATACAGTACCTGGGAAAATATTAAATTTCAAATATTCAATGCAAGTCGAGGATTGGTCACCTTTCAAAAGTAGATTGTATCCAATTCCGGAAAAATATCGTTGTCAAATCAAGGTCATTATAGATGAGATGTTACAAGCTGGAGTGATAAGGAAGACACCTACACCTTATCTAAATGCGATTTTGGCAGTCACAAAACCAAATGGATCTATTAGACTTTGTTTAGATGCCAGAACTCTCAACATGAGATTCATTTTTCCTGAATATGACAGAGCGCCAATTATCAGAGACGTACTAAAAGGCTTTAAGAACAAGAGCATTTATTCATCAGTTGACCTGACGAGTTCGTTTCACCATATTGAATTGGATGAGAAGTCACAGCTTCTAACTGGCTTCTTATTCGATAACCAAACGTTTTGCTTCGTCCGAATGCCCTTCGGAGTCAAAACAGCGGGCTGTGCTTTAATCCGAGCCCTGGACCGGAATCTAACCGAGGAAGTTAAGGAGATGACGGTGCGCTACATTGATGACATTCTGCTGGCATCCGACAACATTGAAATTCACATGGAAAATTTAGATAAAGTATTAGGCAACTTTAATGCATCAAATTTCGAAGTAAACCTGAAGAAATCGCATTTCTTCAAGAGCGAGATCTTATATTTGGGTCACATCATTGACGAGGAGGGAGTGAAGCCAAACCCAGCTAAGATCGAAGCGATAAAGAATTTTCCTACACCAAGGAGAGTCAAGCACATTCGGGCTTTCTTAGGCGTAACGGGATTCTTTAAAGAAAACTGTCCAGGTTACACGGAGACTGTAGCTCCAATGCAGGAAATGCTAAAAAAGAATAATAAATGGTTGTGGAATGCGGAATGTGAGAAGGCGTTTCAAGCAACAAAACAGCTACTGGAAAACTGCATTAAGTTAGGATATCCAGATTTCAAGCACAAATTTATAATCCAAGCGGATGCTTCACTAATTGGTATAGGTGCTATGATCTACAAAGAAGATCCAGCTAACCTGCAACATAAAACATATTTGGCATTTGTCAGCCGAAAATTGCGTAAGCACGAGCGCAGTTATACTGTAACGGAACTAGAGCTGTTGACCATCCTTCATGCGCTACAACAATGGGAACGAATAATTTATGGCTACCCCATTGTTGTCAGGACTGATCACAAGGCACTAACATTCTTGTTTAAGACGTCGATGGCAAGCGAACGAGTGACACGTTGGTCTATATATATTCAGCAGTTTAGCATTGAGATTGAACATTGCCCAGGGAAGATGAACGTGATTCCGGATGCACTCAGCAGGAGCCCAGAGCCTGATGATGAAGAAACAGCGATGGTACAACACATGGAGTTAACACCGAAGGACCGGGAATTCTTGGAGGAGTTACGTGAGATACAGCGAGAACAGGAAGCGGAACCATGGATGATGCTATTAATTCAATACTTCAGAAAGCAACTACCTACAGGAACACCTGCATTTCGAAAAGCGAAAGCCAAAGAAGGAAGATATGTTTATGTCAACAATTTGCTGCATAAATGGGTAGATAATGACCACACCAAGTTACGCATACTTGTACCTGCATATTTACAGCGAGGATTGACATGGCATACTCACGAAAGTTACGGACACGTCGGAGTAGATAAGTGCGAAGCGACAATAGGAGAGACATTTACATGGCCACGTGTGAGAACAACTATATGTGACGTCATTACGACTTGTGATCCTTGTCAGAGGACAAAGCCCAATAACTATTTAATGAGGCAGTATCCTAGACCATTGCTACCTCAGAAACCATGCGAGCTACTGGCCCTAGACTGTTTCGGTCCAATCCCGAAAGGTAGACGAGGTTGCCGTCACTTGCTAGTGTGCATTGATGTGTTTTCTAAGTTTGTCGTATTATGCCCTATTCAGAAAACTACATCGAAACAAGTACTCAGTCGTATTCGAAATAGAGTTATTCCAATCCTTGGAAAACCAGAATTTATATTGTCAGACCATGGCAGCTATTTTACAAGCGCCGAATTCAAGAAAGGTATGGAGGACATGGGTATAAAACACGTTTTAAGCAGTATCCGACATGCCCAAGCTAATCCAAGGGAGAGAGCAATAAAATGTGTAACATCATACTTGAGAATCTTCATTCCCAAAGAACATCATAAGTGGGTGGATAAAATTAAGGATGTAGAGACATGTATGAATTCTACCAGGCACGAGTCAACAGGACAGATCCCTATGGTCTTACACAAAAACGAGTATCCAGTGAGAACGTGGAAAAGCATCATTAACTGCCCACAAGATCCCATGATAGCACCTGACCTGCGAATAGAGAGAACGAGAGCCTACATGAGAAAACAAGCAGATCGCAGATTACGGCGATTGAGAAATAAGAGATTTCACCGTGATCTTGAAATCAACCAGCTCGTTTTGGTGAAACGACCCGCTACATCGGATCCAGAGAAGAAGATCTTCAGCAAATTCTGTGAAAAGTTCATAGGACCCTATTCTATTGTCAGAAACCTAGGAAATATTGCATACAGAGTGAAAGAGTTAAGCACAGGAACAATGTCGGTCTACAATGCAGCCAACTTAAAAAAGTATCGAAGAAGCGAACCATGGGAGCGCCGAAATAATGATGCAGTTTGAAAATATGGACGTCCTATATCAACCAAGTGGACGGGGGGCAGTTGAGTACGGCGCGTGAAGAAGGAAGTGGAGATGGTGTGACAAACATTAACGAGACAGGCAGAGTGTCGCCTAAGGCGTCAGCGCGTCACGCAAGCAGTTGAGAGAGTGAGATCCAAGCAGGAAATGAAACGAGTAAATGCCATTCAAGACAGGAGCGGCTAGACCAAGTAATAGAAAAGGGGTGATCCTGAAATAAAACAAATTGGCCTACGGAAGTCTTTTAAAAATTATCGACTTTATCCTAAGTTCTAAATTTTGTGAGTGGAGGAGTTGTGAACCCTTTATCCTCTGATGGATAAATGATTCGATGTTTTATTTCTACAATTAATTAATATTTCCACCAGCGTCATGAAATAGCCAGACGAAGATGAGGAAACGTCAAGTATTTGTTGGAGGCAGTTGGGACATACCTGCAGCAGTTTGACAAAAGGCTAAATACTTTAAGATTGTGAAAAGAAAGACCCTAGCAATGTTTCAGAAGGACAGGTGGTGGCTACCTCAAAATAGAAGGGACGCGTAGTGAGACACGCTTATGGTATGTTCATTGTAATATTAGCGCCTAGAAAAAATATAATGCAGTAACGTGAGTGGCTGATGAGAATACTGGACACTCCTACGAGGCCGAGGTCTGATAAAAACCACGAAGTTATTGAAAAAGTGGAGCCAATGAGAGATGAATGCTTACGAACGCGCCAAGTCTAGCTTGGGCACGCGATAGCCAGCATTATCGCGGGAGTTCGGCTAGACAACATCTCTACGATCGATTCTAGGATTAATGGGCATATTCTTGACATGCGCAATTTTACGAGTTCAGTGATATTTGTTTCATTCCTGTACCACTATTATTTTGAGAAATTTTTATATAATTTCCCCCTCTATCGATACCTAGGGCCAGTTCATTTGTAAGTGGCGTGAAGAGCCAAGACATTATTATTACATGTGGTGTGTCGGAAGACACAGTTATTATATTTGGTGTGTCGAGGACACAGGATTATTACATTGTGTGTGTCGGAGGACACAGGTTGCTATTACATTTGGTGTGTCGAGGACACAGGTTGATTATATTTGTGTGTCGGAGGACACAGGTTGTCATTATATTTTGTGTGTCGGAAGACACAGGTTATTACTGTACTTTGCGTGTCATGAGGACACAGATTTTTATTAATATAAATGTGTTAAATTCAGTGATAGATAGTCACAGTACTATTTTGTAGGGACAGTATCATCGACAATTCGCCAACAGACTGTTCTGGGGAAATAAGTATCTGAAACGGCGAATTTAGTAGTCAGATATCGAGTGTGTAATAATCTATAACTTCTTACATCAGCACGAGAGATGACATCGCCTATCCTGGAAGAAGTTTGGAACTGTCAACACTCCGTCGAGATGTTTGAGACGAGCTAAGCAGCATTTAAATAGGGAGATGGCTGCAGATGTTCTTTGACGGTGACTGGCAGAGGATGAGTACTGAATAATATTCTTATTATCTGACAAATTAACTTATGGTATATGGGACATATTTTGTTTTGTAAATATCTTGCTTGTGTTGACTAACGTAGTGTATTTAGTTTTGGTCTGACACACCTTTTGCATGGAAACAGCTCGCACATATTTTATCAGTCGCAGGTTCTTGTTTGTTTGTTTTAACTAACGTGGTTATG
Organism: Meconema thalassinum; assembly: GCA_946902985.2. NCBI lineage: Eukaryota > Metazoa > Arthropoda > Insecta > Orthoptera > Tettigoniidae > Meconema > Meconema thalassinum. Next base: position 592,551,240 of record OX336390.1, read on the forward strand.
TGGACGACCGTGTTCGCATATGTTTACGTAGTGCGATTAAGAAGCGTCTCTCGGAGATATATTGTGTTTCAGAAGTAGGACTGAATTAGTATAATCATGCAGTAGATTGGAGGGTAAATTAATCTTGTAATGTTTATTATTGATCAGATTCAGTGAGTTTATTGCCGTTGGAGCAATGTGAATTGTGGCGGGGAGCAGTCAGCTCTCTCGTAGGTTTTTAATATTTTTTATAAAGATTGTGAGGATCTGATTCAGCCGACCTGTGTGAAATATGTTATGTCATTCCCAGCAGTGTGTGTGTGTGTGTATTTTATTGGTCATTACAAGCGGGAATTTCAGCGTAGACTGATTTCTGTCAGCTTGGTGCCAAGTCCATATGGTTACCTTGCGAGGACATATGTGGCTATTTCGAGTAAGGTCTTACCATATGTTTATGTGGTTGAGATTTGTTGCTGTTGAGTCTACGAGATAACCGGGCAGCTGATCAGGTTATTTTTACACACTGGAGCTGGACGATGACGAGAGTGAGGAAAGGGGAAGTTGTTTCACAAGGCGGGCTGAAAAGGATTGCATCGAGGTCATTAGTGGAGAGTGTTGGCTCCGTAAAATTACTTGAAATACAGAATAAGAACTGATCAATGGTAAAAATTGTTAAATAAATGGGAGGTGCCTACGAATCACTATAATCTCCGAAGCGTTAGCTTGACGTGCATTTTTGTTCATATAAAGTAATCTCAGCCGGTCAGGCTTTTGTTGTTGTTGGTTTCATGCCATGTTTATGTTCCGTATTAGTGACCCGTGCAGTCACGTGCGATGCTGTCTTTTCCTTGTTTGTGTATTGAGCAATTGGCCGTTGTTGGGAAGCTCATTTGTCAAGATGCGTCACCGCATTGAAGGAGGGTCTCGAGGGAGATTCCTGTAAATAGTAGATTTTAGATTGTGTGTCAGCATTAATTTTTAAGGGTTTTTATTAGTGTCATGTCCCATATCCGTAAACGTTGATTTACGAGATGATTGTTCGTAAGCATCGTGGCTGTTAACCCGCTGTAAACGAACAGTCATCCAAGTACTCATCCCTCGTAATTAGTCATTACGCATACATAAAATCCAATGCAAGTTAGTGGAACTTGGATCCACATTTTTTTTTATAAGGGGGAGATCCGTCTGACTCCTCAACCTTTGATAAATATTTCTGTCATGGGAAGATTCAGGGAGGAATTTTATTATTGTTGTTGTCTATATTCATTTTATTTGCACTAATAGTCATTAAATTATGTTATTATTTACGCTTTGTCACTTCCTTTCTTAATTATAGTTTTAATCCTATGACCCTTACCTCAGTAGAGCATGTTGTTTGGCGAACGTAAACATCACACTATGAACTGAGCGCGACCCCTTGATCAAGAGTCTTGCATATAAACACTGCAATACTAAAGGGTTCAATAGTTCTTCACGGAACTACTTGTTACATTTGGTTTCATGAAATTCCAAACTCTCTTTGTCATTCGATTATCGGACATTTTCCTAAGATGTGCCCATAGAAAAACAACTTTTCCACTTTCAGCTACACTGTGTATTTTATCGTGTTGGAAGCCATTTTTCAGTGTTGCCTTATCAACCGAAATGTTATGTTTGTCAGTCTGTCAACACGATTCTACCCAATAGTAGGCCTAATTATCTGATGATCGCTTGACATCAAAACTGGTCATCCAAGAGTATTTATTAATCTCATGTAATTCCTTTTCAGGATTGGGAACCACCCATTACAATTGAATACAGTCGTGTTGACGGACAGGAAAACATTATATTTCGAACACTGTGTATACTGCACGGTGTAGCCTATATCTTCGTGTGGACAGAAAAATTACCAACGTAACCGAGGCATCCACCACCACTGAACTGCGTAGTAGGCTTTCAGAAGTCCAAAGCTTGCATCCTCGTGCTGAGTGTGGATTATCTAATGAATTTTACACACGCACACACACACTCCAGACAAATGCCGGGACGATAACTTATTTCAAATATTTGAGTACCGACCCCGTTCCTTGATGCTAAACAGTGCAACTACACACATTGCTACGGTCATTAGAATAACACATGCTATCAGGCAAATTCCACGCACCCCCAAGAGCAAGAGGAAGATTACCACGATGCCCAAGCCCCTAAATAAATCAACAACAAATATTCGCAGTTATCAGGGAAATAAGGAAACATTGCTATAATGGACAGAAACTTATTCAGTTCAAGTAGGAGAGCAGTGGTTTTCTGCTTTATAGGCAGGTCTAAACCTCCGAAGGCGGCTTCGGTGGTATAGTTAGTAGCATGCTAAGCTTCTCTGTCCATGATCGCGAGTTCAAACCCGGCCGAAGTCGTCATAATTTTTAAGAGCGTTAAAAATCCCTCAGTTTGGCTTCCTTCAGAGGGGAAGTAAAGCCGACGGGTCCATGTCATAGATTTCTACTAACTACAATTGTCTGAAGCTAAAGTTGTAGGTTAGATTTGATAAACGCTCTACTAAGTTCCAACGATAGTCGCCAGGTGCAGGTTGCGGTGGCATCTAGTAGCCAAGTTCACAGCTAGGTATCGTTGACGGTAGCATTTGGTAGCAAAAGTAGGAACTACTTGAAATTGATCGTCTGCAGTATTTACCTGAATTACAGATAACACACACGAATACAGTCATAACTATTAACACCGGTTATCAGACAGATTCTACACACACCCAAAGTACACGGGGCTACATGACCACGTTGTCGCGGCCCCTCAACTGGGGCACCAACCAACCAACCAACCAAACCTCCGAAGAGGTGCTCCTGAGGCTCTGTTTACCTGCCGTCAGTTCATTTCACGTGCTCCTTCACTTCCTCAGCCAACCGCACGTGTTTCCCGCAATCGGTCACCTATCCAATCTCTGACCGTATCCACTCTTGCTTAACTTCGGAGATCTCTCTTGTTTTTAACACGGCTATGGGAATAAAAGGCCTAAAGTAGACGTAGGCTATAGATAATCCATACAAATAATATTGATATTGGGATGGGGGTTGGAATACAGTAGATAAAAGATTACAAATATCTTTCTCCCATCCACTTTAGCAAGTGTTGACTCAGTGAACATGTCATCGACACATGTCTGCATGTCACCAGTTCTGTTTCCCGTCGCAAGGCAGTGTTTTCTCTATCGGTGAGAGCTATTAGTAGGCCTCACCCTCCTGCACTTAAGGAACCGCATAAAACGAGAGGACAGATAGCGTGAAACTAGGGGCTGCACGGCGTAAATCTGTAAACATCCCCCATAGCAGTACAACTCGGTCTCACGAGATTACGAGTGTAGGGGGTGTGCAGATAAGAAGCTAGTGGGGAGGTGTAAAAGAAGTGCACTCCCTTTATATTTGGTCCTACCGCCGAAAGCTTCCATCTTCCATCAATCAATTGTCAGACAAGGGAAAAGTGGGGATTGGAAGCAGATTTGTCTTGTCTATCGTACATCTCTCAGTCGTGATTTGCAATGAAGGGTTGTCTACTAACTGGATTGATTCTCCTCAATCATTATAACGTCGCTGGAGCAATAATAATATTATGCGTTTTACGCAACTTTTAACTACTAGCCTACGGTGTTTAGAGATGCCAGGTTGCCGGAATTTCGTCCTGAAGGTGATCTATAACGTGCCGATAAATTTAGTGACACAGCTCCGTCACATATAGGCTACAGTCTCTCTCTCTCTGCGGTTAACAGCCGTGAGGCTGGTTGGCAGCAGCTCGCCATTCTTCCCGTCTCTCCGCCTTCCTCTTCAGTTCACAGTATGAGCCACAACTCATATCTTCCAGTATTTGACTTATGTACTCCAGTCTGGGTCTTCCTCTACAATTCTTGCCATCTACTGTTCAGTCGATTATAAGTTTAAGCAGTCCATTGTGTCGCAATATGTGGTCTTCGAGGTGATTCCGTCTTCTTTTTAAATATTTGAGGAAGCATCTTCTCTCTCCCACTCTTCTAAAGACTTTCTCATTTGTGACCATTTCTATCCAGCTGATTTTCATAATCCTTCTATAGCACCAGGTTTCAAATGCTCTCTCATATTGTCCAAGATTCGCTGCCATATAGCGTGACGCTCTATACATAGGTCTTCCAAATTTGTTTCCTTACATCAAGACTTATACAGTAAGCCCTCTCAATTGCCAATCGATTGCCCAGGGATTCAATCCAGCAAGCTTGGGTACTGGAGACGAGACGCTGTGAGTGAAGTGGTAGCAAAGACCAGGCAATTAAACAGTAGTATTAATTTTTAGACTCCAATAATTGTTTTTTCAGGACCGCATCGATACGAATGAAGGCTTTAAGCTTTCAGATCACGTAATGCACAAAGAGTACAAGCAATGTAGATGTAAGTTAGAGAATTAAAATGCCTAACCCAAGTGGGACTCTAACCTACGGCCTTCGGCTTTGTATATCGGTGCTGTGGCCACTTTAGGGACACTTTAGTACTCACGTTGGCAATAATACATATATTGAAGTACTAGCAGTAGTGCCCGGCTTCGTCCGGTGGATTTATTTGTTTTATGGACGATAATGGATACTACTACAGAACTGGAGCGCTCAAGGATAAGGATCGGAATAAATGAAAGTAAATTTGAAAGCACCAACGCTTATTGCAGCTGATAACCTCAGTATACTGCACCAACACCATCGCCCTTATACAGAGGCATAATATTGGCATGATGATAACTGTTTTAGGGGGCCTAAGAAATCTTTTTGCACTAATTACTTCCCGTGACTGCAATTTATAAGCAGCTCGCAATTCTGCACCAGAACACTGGTAGGGGCGACGTGATGCAGCCCGCATTACCAGGCAACAATAGAAATAGGTATTATTGGAGCTGTCAGGGAGCACTTGTTCTTCCGACTTACTGAAAAAAAATCAATCTTTAAGGTTACCTGAGATGTGTAGCCAAATGCTACATAGCTTAAAATATTCCTCTTGAATCAGGCTATCATATACAAAAATAATTTTTCAAATCCAACTGGTAGTTCCAGAGATTAGCACGTTTAAACACACAAACATACAAACAAATTATTCAGCTTTATCATATTAGTATAGATTAGAAGCCATTTTCCAGTAAGTGATCTATTAACAGAATGATTTTCAGTCAATCAATAATAATAATAATAATAATAATAATAATAATGTGATTGGTTTTACGTCTCTTTTAACTACTCTGGCTTTTAGAAACGCCGGGGTGCCGGAATTTTGCCCCGAAGGGGATCTTTAATGTGCCAGTAAATCTACTGACACGGCTCCCTCGCATTTGCGCACCCTCAAATGCCAGCTGACTACGCCAGGGTACGAACCTGCAGTCAGTCAATACGAGTGTGTCCAATTAGTTTGGGTAGGTCCGGAGGAACAAACATTTGACCACCCTAACCTGAAATAAAATAGTACATGAATTATTTTTCACTTAATTGGCACACTTATTAAAATAACCCCCTCTTTTTCTCTCTCCCTTTTTTGTACACAAAGTTTGTAAATTAAGTGATAAATGAATCATGTATTCATTTCAGGCCCAAACGAATTGGGATCAATAGTGTTGACCGAATGAATGGCATTCTGCTGATAATTAATTAATCTGATTCAACAGAATCATCTGTGAAACAACTCAATATTCTCGGACAAGAAGCAGCGAAGATATGACTGCAAGTGTCATTTGAGGAAACACAATACATCACGAACATCAGTGAATCACCTCATAAACTACTTCTAGAACAGGGAAGGATCAAGAAAACCAACAAATTCAAGTACTTGGGTGAATGGTTGGAACCCAATCTCTCCGAAGGAACAGCATTATCAACTCGAGTAAATAAGCTAGAACTGTCATACCGACTGACTAAGAATATCTACAATAAGAAGTGTCTCTCCCACAACACCAAAATGAAGCACTATCAAACGGTCATCCACCCTGAAGCTATATATGCCTCTGAATGCCTCGTGTTAAAACGGGAGAGGACTCGCGCACAAACTAGAAATCCAAGAGAGGAAGATAATGAGGAAGATATTGGAACCAATCAAGGAAGGGAGTACATACATAAGACGGCCCAACCAGGAGCACTATATTTACTCTGAAAGAATTACAGACGGGGCCAGGAAGAGACGTCTAACATTTTATGGACACGTCTCCAGGATGCATCCAACCAGGATCACTAACCAGCTACTCACATACTGGCAAAGAAGCAAGACCAAGTCACCATGGCTGATAGAAGTGCACAAAGATCTGCTGGAACTGGGAGTTACGGAAAAGGACACAAAAGTTCGAACGTGTCTCAGGAGTAAATTAAAGCAAATAAAGTTCCAGGAAAAAACCCCAAGGAAGAGGACAGGTGCCCTCTGGACAAAGGAGAGAAAAGAACAACACAGCCAGAGGATGCGTGACTACTGGGCAAACATCAAGACCCACTCCAAGACAAAAAGTTGAATATCGTGATCCGTAGTTGGCCTATACAGAAGAATACATCTACTGTATGACGCTTACCTCCACCAGCCTGTCAGTATGTTGCCCCCTGAGGTTTATCTATAGCATTTACATTTCATTTACTATGGCAATGCTGAAAAACTGGTTTCCAACACGATAACGTTCCGTGAATGAACTGAGGGGGCTGCGTGGCGCAGTCGGTAGAGGCGCCGACCTTGTAACTGAAAGGGAGCGTATTTGATCTATACCCAGGTATCGCATTTTAGAAACAAAACTACCACTTTCGGAAACGCAAATAGTCCTGGGGTCCACTCAGCCTACAACAGAAATGAGTACCAGAGTAATTTCTAGGTGCAAAGCCGGCCGGGGTGCATACAGGTCTTATTAGAACGTTTTAATGTCTCTAGTACTTCTATTAATCTATTACTTCCCCTTTTATGAAAACAATCTATATAATTAAGATGGTAAGTTATATTGGCTTTCACGGCCAGTGAATTGAAACGCAGCAATTTTCCTAGGTTTATGCCGTATCTTGTGTGGGGTTTTGCCTAGGAACACCAAGATGGCTCATCAGCGAGCTATAGGTATCCGTGCCTGGCCCCCACAGGAGCAGCGAACTGGGCGCTACCTCCCTTGAAAAATTGCCGAGTTCTATAGGTAAATAATAAACATTACTAAGAAGACCCGTGCTGCTGCGCAGCATTCATTTCAACAATCCTTCAGCACTTCTTTCCATATAACATTTGCTGTTCGCATGTCTTCATACTTGTGACATGAACATACAGTTACGGTACCACCACCTGTCATTCTTAGCCTACTTTTCACGTTTTGGAAAAATGGTGAAAAAGTAGACTTATGATAACAAATGTGTGTGTGTCTGCTTGTCCTTATCTGCGTGTGTGAATTACTTAAGATATTTCATTTTATGTAAAAGGTGAAATATCTTCCAATTATTTTGATATACAATAAGTTGGGACTCCGTCGATAATGCGTGACGTGAATTTTATTTTAAGACAACAAACGTTATCGTAGCACATATATTTGTGAAGATATTTAAGTTTTAGTAAGAGGTGAAATTTCTTCTCATTTAGTTTATATATACTGTACCTGTTTATAATACAATATTACAATATTACTGCTCGGAAGCAGATGTTACGTGCCATCAAGCACATATAATGCAAGAGAGTAAATGGAACAGAGCCTTGTTTTGTATGCTACACTGGTGCAGTTAAAACTTGAGAATGGCTCTCAGGGGGATAAGACGTTAAACAACAAGTTGCTGGCATGACCGCACCGGCCAGCAGTCATATTCAGTGTAATGCGAACAACCGCTCAACGCGGGTCTCCAGGGCGAGACCCGAACAGCAATTCTGTATATATGCAATTTTAAATTTCATGTAGCGTCTTAACATATTCTGCCATTTATTAGGCATGTTCTTCATATTAAGAACCTGTATGTCCTTAAGAACGTTTCATCGAATGAATGGACATTGAAGAAATTTGTTAGTAACTTAGTTCCTTCTTCGGACACCTCAACAGCGCTTTCAAAATTTTCTCAATCGTTACCAATCCAACATGGCATCCGTGCGAAATTTGTCACCAGTATTCAATACATATATTTAACCCTGTTAGAAATATCAACTTGACAATTTATATCATAATGGAGAATCGTTTATTGGTACTATTTTCTAAATAATGACAACCATCAAACCAGGATGGCAACCACAAGAATTTTCAAAATATAACAGCTGTCCTCGGAACTAAGCCTGAGACATTGAATCAGGACAGAAGATTATAATACGAGCATGAAACTATGATCGGGGATGCATGAAATTTCAAAACCAAATTCTCTTTTCTCGGAACCTATTTCAGTCATAAGGTTGAAACTTTGTACCATGGTAGAGAAGTATAGAATTTAATATGACTTTCGAAACCGCAACAAGTATGAAACAAGATGGCGATTGTGCGAATTTTCTAAATGTAATTCTCTGTTCTCGGGTCCTATTAAACGTAGACTAGGCTACATCTATAAGCGCGAAATCTTTACCATAATAGATTAGAAGACTACTAGACACACTCAGAGGTGTGGCTATTAATTCTCTAACAAACAACTTCTGAAAGTTAGAAGGTTAGAAGATTTAAAATTATGTTTCATAATCAGAACTTTGAACACCTAGGACCAAATGTGGGGAGCGCACGTCAGTCGTACGAAGAATAGATGAATGCAAATTCCCGAAGGTTACTTGGAATTCAGGTAAGAAGATTTAAAATCACGCATTTAATCTCTGAATAAAGTCAAGCTCAGAACATTGAAATTCTAGGACCGAAAGTAGGGAGTGTAATTCAAAGTCACAATAACACGATGAATGCAACTTATCCCCTGGTTTCACCAATTTCCGTACTCCTCAGGCGAAAGCTCCAGTGAGTGTGTTCCTCTCAGCATTATCAAAGTAGTACTGTACACTGAGAAAATGTGCTACATATACCCTTTTCACCCCATATAAGGCGGATGCACTATGTTCCTATTCTCAACAAACCAAGGCATCAGGCTGTAGTGTAAGGTCCTATATCACTCTTAAAACCTATTGCAAGCATGTATGGACTTTTGTATACGCTGTGGCAAGTGACAAAGTGAGACCATGTCCATCTGGGGTAGATGGAAAGAAATAAAGTGCATTGACTTCTATGATAATAATCAACATTTCTGGTTAAAACCGGCAGTGTTTATTTAATTTCCCACAAGTCAAAGCGTACATTGTCAAGACTACGGGAAACTGAAAAATCAGTTTTTGAAGACCTTGGATTGAAGCTGGGTTGGATAAGTTAGAGTATATCTTAAAAGTTCCTACAGCATGTTACAGCTACTATTACAATAATAACGAAGTTACAGTTACAGTTACCTGGCGTGAGAAGTAACCGCGTTATAGTTTCGTTTGCAATTATCGACGTAACGCATCGTTATTTTTTCCGTTACTTTTGTCTAATCATAGACTGATAATACTTGCTCCGATCGTATTATTTGCTTAATTTTAACGAAATATTGCATTCCAGTTATATGAAAATCAAAATAAAATGACATATAAATCACATTTAAATAATAATTATTATGACAGTCTCGTCCTTGTACTTTACAACTCGTAAATTAATTCCTTAGGGACATCATTCAAAATTGAAATAGACTGACTTTCCTAGTGACATCGATCACTATTTTCTCAAATCCTTCTCTAATTTTATGTTAATGAGAACCGGCCAGAAGTCACCAGGTCCTCCAAAATAGTTGTCCTCTTGTTCCACCTCTCCGCTCTCACTGGATTCGTTTAGAACTTCTTCAAAGTGTTCCGCCCATCTATCTAGTACACTCCACACCTCCACTATCGAACCACCATCCCGTTGTTCACACATATTCACTCGTGCTTGGAATTCTAGTTTTTCCATTCCTAGTTGGGCATACAACCCTCTAGCATCTCTCTTACTCTCTATGTGACAGAACCAAGTCTAGCAGAAGTAATAGGTGCAAAAAAGAGAATGAAGAACTATAAAGCACCAGGAGAGGATAAGACAACGGCAGAGAGGGTGAAGAAAGGTGGCAGCTTACTTCATGAATATCTGAATATATGTAAAAAAAAATGACAGGAAGAACAGATGCCACAAGACTGGGAGGTAGGGATAATTGTGCCGATCCACAAGAAGGGTTCTAGACTCAAGTGTGACAACTATCCTGGTATAACATTGCTAAGTTTTAGATAAAAACTACTGACACGGATACTAGCTGCAAGATTGGAGTGTGTTGCGGAGCTAGTGTTGGGGGATTACCAGTGTGGGGTTAGGAGAAATCGATCGACCACGGACCAGATATTTACAATTAGATGTATGCTCGAAAAGTGCTATGAATATAATATACCAGTGCATCAGCTATACATAGATTACAAGAAAGCATACGATAGTAAGAAGATCTTTCTTATGTGAAAGTTTGGTACAATTTGGAGTACCTAATAAGATTATAAGACTGGTTAAAATGACTCTTAGAAATGCGAGAAGTAAGCTGAAAGCACAAGGCAGGTTGTCGACGGAGTTTAAGGTGAATCAAGGAGTGCGGCAAGGTGAACCATTGTCATGTATACTGTTCAACATCACACTGGAGAGAGTGATACGTAACAGCACAATAAGCCAAAAAAGGAACTATGAGGGAGTATGTCAGAAGAGATGCAAATAAAGCAGGGACATTGTATAATCAATATATAAAATGTTTGGCCTATGCGGATGATATAGCAATAATGGGAAGATCTGATCAGGATGTAGTAAGAGCATATAACCAAATGGAGAGGGTATCGAAAGAAGCAGGATACAGTGTGAATTAATCTAAAACATATGATAATGACGAGAGATGAAGTAGACTACAGTGATTTAAGAGTGGATAATAAGGTTTTTGAGAAGACCCAATCTCTTAAGTATTTGGGATCTATCGTTACAGATGGGAATGATAATCTGAAAGAAATAAAGGAAAGAATAAGAGCTGGAAATAAAAGCTACTTTGGTACAATAAAGGTACTGAAGTCTAGAACGATCTCAAGAGAGTCTAAGAAGGTAATATATAGGACAGTGATTCCACCGGTGGTAACATATGGAAGGGAAACACGGCTGTTGACAAAGAGGAGTGAAGATATTTTGAATAGATGGGAAAGGAAAGTGCTCAGAGAGATTTATGGTCCGGTATGTGAGAACGAGAGTGGAGAATAAGAACTAACAAGGAAGTGTACAATTTATATGGGGAACCAACGATTGTGGCAGAAATTAAAACAGAGTAGAATTAGGTGGATTGGACATGTAGATAGAATGAATGAAGACAGGCAGTACCGACAAGTGTACAGGTAAAAACCGAATGGGAGGCGGCTTCCTGGACGACCAAGAAGGAGATGGCAGGATGATGTGGAGAAGGATCTTCGAGATCTAAGATTGGCGGTGTGTGGTGGAGCAGGCCAAGGTCATTCAAGGACTGTAGCGCAACGGGGTAAGGTAAGGTCAGAGGTCACCTAGGTCCAGGCGGCTGAATATATCCCTGATCTAGAATCACAAGTTCTCCCCATCTACCAGCGGTAACAAGAGCTGTTCTTTATGGAGTCCGCGGTAAGAGTCAGGTTCAGATAAACAGAGATTTTTTAAAATACTTACATATTCGTTTATGTTTCCTTCGAAAAAAAAATTATAAACATTAAAAGTAATATTTAATTTCAAAATAATTGTGAATAATACTCTAAATAGAATGAGAAACGTCAGTGACATTGCTATTGTTGTTGTTTCATTTGAGGGGCTTGGACACCGTGGTCATATTGCCCCGTGTACTTGGGTGTGTGTGTGTGTGTGTGTGTGTGTGTGTGTGTGTGTGTAATTTTGTATGATAACCAGTGTTATTGTGATGGCTGTAACAATGTGTGTATTTGACTTTCAGGTGAGGATTGAGAAGTAGCCTAGGCCCGGATTTTGCATGGAGTAGAAATGGAAAACCACGGAAGGCTACTTCCTGGATGGCTGAGGTGGGAATCGAACCCACTTATTCACAGTTTTACCTCGATAGGCTGAGTGGTTTCCGTTCCAACCCTCAGACCAGAAATACATTTCTTGCCTGAGCCAGGAATAGAACCCGAACCTCCGGGGCGACGGCCAAGAATGGCAGCCACTACAGCACGAGGTGGTCATAACGAACTTTATTGTATATTCGTCACTGTTAAAAGTAGTGGCGGTAGAGTAGTTAGGGCGTTACAAGTAACCCTCCACTCCACAATCCTAGCGCACACAAAGCTAACAACCGACAGGAGATGATCAATTAGAACAGCACGCACATAACGCGCTATCTCCCTCGGGTTATTATTGCAGAACCCCATAAGGCCTTGTTTTATGTATCATATAAAGGAGTCCCCTGATGAGATTTGTGCATAAGTTTCCTTTGTGCACCCTAATTGGTTTAGAGGTTTGTTATTGTTACAATTATTACAAACCGGAAGGTAAAAGACTATAAAGACTGCCATCTAGAGTGAACGTAAAAAAGTCCGATGAGTCCCGTGGCATGGCCATGCTTGTTAAATCGTGCATCACGGCCGTGAAGGCAGCTGCACCAAGTCTGGAGATTTCAGGTTCGAATTCTGACGCTGACAGCAGCTAACCTGAACGTATTTTTTCCTCCGGGTGTTCCCACATTTCCTCCAGGCAAATGCCGGAATAGTGCCTTACTTCAAATCCCAGGTCACCTACCCTATCCCTGACCCTGATACAGTTACACACACCACAGTCATCGCAGGTTTTCAGACAACTTCAACACACACCTAACTACACCGGGCTGATGACCAAGATGTCCCAAACCACTAAATATGAATTATTAACAATGTGGGGGATTCGTTTGATTAACAATACACTTCATGCTATCACACTAATGCTCCATCTTCCGTTTTATTGGCAAAGAACTACAACTACGTAGATATGTCACACGCATTATAACTTCTATGTTCGACCCTGACTATTATATGTGTAACGATACTAACTCGCCTCGACAGTAGGACACTTGATTTTGACAGCTGCATGCAAATTCTCTGGAGTTGAGATGTGGTAGTGCTCTTTATCTTCGCTAGAGTGCAGCAGCGCCTTGGTGAAGGTTTCAACTGGGTCATTTTCGCCTGGTGGTGAAAGCAGTAATCTTTTCCGCGTGTGGAGTTGTGTTCTTCCTTGCCACGTTGGGATGGTTCCCTTAGTAACAACTGTTAGTATTTTTTCGATGCAATGTAGAATTGGGTTTTGGGACATGATCTGGAAAAGACATAACATCATGTAGTCTACGAATATTGAGTAGCTTTCAGCTACTCAATCGGATGTCTTGCTTCGTAAACCTCGTCGTAACTGGCTCTACCAAAATATGAATCGATATGGAATAGTTTGCCTTTAAAATAATTTATTTTTCATGTAAAAATGTGGCAGAAAGATGAGGTTGGTTCTCGTGTACTCATGGGGTGATGGTCTGTGCTTCGGTTTGAAACGGATACCTAAGTTGTCTTGTCGACAAGAAAAATATTAGTTGCTCCTTATTATTGTTTATATATGTTGTTGAGGCAACTTTAAGGGAAGCAAACCTATATGTCGTGGATTTCTGTAAGAGGCCAAATGTGGTTAAATGGAGTTGTGAAGATTTGGTAAAAGGTATTATGTTCCAGAGAGAAGTAAGTGGATTATTATATATTTCTGGGGTGCATGTGTATCTACCCTGTGCATGTTATTTATAAACTTATCGTCACCAACGTGAATGGCTCACGTAGTTGGGAGGCTTTCATCTTGCTGTGTGGATAAAGCTTTTAAATATTCGTTTCTGGTTTTTAAATGTAATCTTTCGCTTTACCCACGTTTAGTTTGCCTAATAGAGGTCCGTGTAAATTATGTAAAGCATTTATTTTATTTGAGTTGGGGTTCATATTTGCTGGCATTGCGTTCGTCTTCTGTTTTTGGTTATCGGTTGTTGTGTTCTGGATTAACTTGTTATGATTGTCAGCTGCTAGATGACAAATGAAAATCGAGGCTCCATGTTTAAAAGGGTTTGACGAATTGAGATCTAGTTCCGAGTTCGCTCAGGTTAAGAAAGGAATTATCCAAGATTTAATATATTTAGTGTCTTATGACATTACCTATTGATTGACGGATATTAAATATTATTGAAGATTGTTTTCCGACTTTAACTGAAGGTTGTATAATCGAGCTTATGCGGAATTTTGTTGGTTAGGCCTCCTTCCTTATGTTATCGAGTCAACTGATAATAATTAATGTGAATGAATATTTTGGCCTAAGAGAAATATTTTGGGAGCCAATGCAAGTAAGTTATATCCTAGGTCAGGTACCACACCTTTTCTTTTATTTACACTGCATGTAATTGTTTATTGTATATTTATTGTAAAATTTGTTTTATGAATAGAGGTGTTGTTTTAAAATATGAATCGTGTGTATCATTTCTGGGTCTGGGATTCTGTAGACAGCTCTCAAGGTAGACACCTCGGGTTGTGGTTGAAAATGGCCCAGTCGCTTCCCTTCCACAGTTCGTCTTGTTGTTGTTGTTGTTTTAAAAAAAAATTGGAGGCATCAGTCTGAATGATAAAGGGCTTTGAGAAGTCGGGAATCGCTAGTATAGGTGCGTTAATAAGAGCCATCTTTAAATCTTCAAAAGCTGATTCTTGCGAGGGACCCCAAACGAACTCCGCACCTTTCTTCCTTAACATGTTCAACGGAGCTGCCCTGTGCGCAAAATTAGGAACGAACTTACTGAAATAATTGATCATCCCTACGAAACGTGCAACTTCTTTCACGTTTCTTGGTGATTTGAAATCGCGAATGGATTGTGTTCGAGTCTGATCAACTGAAACACCAGATGCCGACACAATGTGACCCAAGAACGAAATTTGGGGTTTTCCGAAGGACACCTTAGATAACTTTACTGTCAATCCCGCTTCTTTAAGTCTTTCAAGAACTTCTCTAACATGTTCAACATGTTCTTCAAAAGACTTACTGAATATCACCACATCATCAAGATAGTGGTAGACGGACTTAAATTTTATCCCATCAAAATATTGTCCAGTAAACGACTCTAAGGTGTCCTTCGCAAAACCCCAACTTTCGTTCTTGGGTCACATTGTGTCGGCATCTGGTGTTTCAGTTGATCAGACTCGTACACAATCCATTCGCGATTTCAAATCACCTAGAAACGTGAAAGAAGTTGCACGTTTCGTAGGGATGATCAATTATTTCCGTAAGTTCGTTCCTAATTTTGCGCACAGGGCAGCTCCGTTGAACATGTTAAGGAAGAAAGGTACGGAGTTCATTTGGGGTCCCTCGCAAGAATCAGCTTTTGAAGATTTAAAGATGGCTCTTATTAACGCACCTATACTAGCGATTCCCGACTTCTCAAAGCCCTTTATCATTCAGACTGATGCCTCCAACAGGGCAGTGGGCGCAGTTCTGTTACGGCAACATGAGGATGATAGATTGCCCATCGCCTATGCCTCACGTACTTTGTCTGATGCAGAGTTAAAATATTCAGTCTATGAATTAGAAGGATTGGCAGTTATGTTCGCCCTAGAAAAATTTAAGTTGTATGTGGAACACGTTGAGTTTGAGCTTGAAACTGACAACCAAGCATTGAGTTGGGTTCTGGGTAGACCAAGGAAAAACCGGAAGCATTGCTCGCTGGGCAACGAGGATTCTGTCTTTCAAATTCAGCGTGAAGCATATAAAGGGCACTGAGAATGTGATTGCAGACTGTTTGAGCCGGATGTACGGAGAATTGTCTGATGATATTGATAATAAGGAAAATGTATGTAATAATGTTTTGATCAACAGGTCGTGCAATGCTATTCTTTCCAATTATCCGTTATTGTTCCGTGATGTATCGGGGTACCAAAGGGAAGATCCTGTGTTGTCAGAAATAATTCAGAAGCTTGAGAGGGGAGAATCGGTCAAGCCGTATTTCCTGAAAGGAAACTTACTTTGTTGTTCTGCACGTAGTGATAAGTTGGCCAAAATCGTATTGCCTGTTGTATTAATACCCGAAGTATTTAGGTACTTTCATGAGTCACCTATCGGTGCGCATTTAGGTGTGTTCAAAACTAGATTAAGGATAAGGGAAAATTTCATTTGGAAGGGAATGGATAAGGAAATCAAACGTATGGTAAACCATTGTCAAACATGAAAAATGGCTAAACCGGCTACCAACACTAAGGTGGGAATGTTGTCATCGGAAGTGGCTACTAGGCCAATGCAGAGGTTGTTTCTAGACTTTATTGGCCCTTTTCCGGTGTCTAAGTGGGGAAACAAGTTTGCTTTGGTATGTACAGATGGGTTCTCAAGGTTTAATTGGATATTTCCAACTAGGGCTGCTACAACGCAAGTTGTTATCAGGTGTCTTGAAAAAATATTTGCCTCGTTTGGTCCGTGCCAGTTTCTGATCACTGATAACGCTCAATGTTTCAAGTCTAGTGTGTTGAGAAATTTCTTATTTGAATTTTCAATTTCTCAAGTTACATCTTCACCGTATTACCCAAAAGGTTCGTACGCTGAGCGTGTCAATAGAAATTTAAAAGCGGCGTTATTTGCTTTTCATCACAGTGATCATAGTAAATGGGACTCTTGTATACCTTGGATAACCTTTTCTTTTAATACCGCTGTCCATGAATCCCATAAAACCACTCCATTTTCATTAATGTTTTCTTTCACTCCTAACACACCATTATCTAATATTTGGTCGATTAATCAGTTGTTACCTGAACAGTATACCTTTTGTCATATCAAGAGTATTTGGAAAAAGGCTAAGGAGAACATGAAGGTGGCTCATGATAGATTAGAAAAAAGGTATAATCTAGGTCGTAAACCTGTTGATATTAAAGTTGGAGATAAGGTTTTTGTGAAGAATTTTTCTTTGAAAGAGGTTGGACCTAAGGAGTCGAACAAGTTGAGAGAAAGGTTTTGTGGTCCCTTTGAAATAGTCAGTTTCTTAACACCTGTTACATGCCTGATCAAAGATCCAGTCAGAAAAAGGATTTCTAGGGTGCACTTATCGCATGTTAAGAAAGGAGTTAATGATATGTAAGTTGTATTGTATTTTCAAAATTGTGTTTGATCTTTGGAAACCACACACATGTATGTATGTGCTGTATGAATTGTATGTTTGATGAGCGATGGATGGATTAGTGTGTATTGTGTATAAATGTCTCTATTTGGAATCTTCTGCATTGTGTATGACCAGAGTGACTCATTGTTTTGCGTCAAGTTGGTATGTAGGCGAAAGGTTAGAATTTTCTAAATGGCTTTTGACATTTTGTTGGTAGGGAGAGGAATTTCATTTTGTGTTACAGTAATAATTTTGAATTTTCAAGATCGTGTATGACCTACATGATGCTTTGGTGCGTGTTTGTAGTCAAGTGACCCTTATTTGAATCTTCAAAATTGTATACTGGTTCTGGAGGAAGGTGGTATAATTGTGCGTTAGTGTATTGTGTTGGTATGAATGTGAATCACTAATTTGTCCTTTAAGTTGGGGAGGGATTTTGTTATTGTTTCTTGTTTTTATGGGTAAAGTTATGTTTTATTTTAAATGTTTTCAATGGTAGCCGAGAATATAAATAGGGTCGTTAAAATATCCTTGTTCAGCTTAAGATCCTAAAGTATATGGAGGTATGGGACTCAAATATTAGGTGGCATAAGCTGAATATGTATTTAATGGTAAGTATTTACTAAACATTCCGAAATAGTTTCTCCGAGTAGTGACCTTGTGCACTTATTATTGCTTGTTGAACTGAGGAAGTAGGTACTTACAGGTGAGTTGTGTGTGTCATGAAGTTAATGTGGTAATGGTCGTTGTTTCGTTGAAGTGAATTTGTTGAAATTCTCATCCGAGACAGCATAATGGCAATTGTTTGTTTAAAGGGTATTTGTGGTAAAATATCCTTGTTCAGCTTAAGATCCTAACGTATGTGGAGGTATGGGACTCAAATATTAGGTGGCATAAGCTGAATATGTATTTAATGGTAAGTATTTACTAAACATTCCGAAATAGTTTCTCCGAGTAGTGACCTTGTGCACTTATTATTGCTTGTTGAACTGAGGAAGTAGGTACTTACAGGTGAGTTGTGTGTGTCATGAGGTTAATGTGGTAATGGTCGTTGTTTCGTTGAAGGGAATTTGTTGAAATTCTCATCCGGGACAGCATAATGGTAATTGTTTATTTAAAAGGGTATTTGTGGTAATGTGTCACGGTTTTAACGATCTCCTATTTATATTGTGGTGGAACATTTTGGGGATATTTGTGGGTAGTAACTGTTTTCTTTGGTGAATTTAGAGGTTATGCAAAGATGTGTGTGTGAATGTGTTGGGGTTTTCTTAGTTCTGCACGTGTTGTCAGTTGATAATTTGTTTATTGTTGCTTTCTTGGTCTTTCTTCCTTTTTCCCTTGGGTTTCGAATCTGTTAATGGTTTTCTTGGGTAGATTTTTCTTGCTTGTAGCCTAAATGAGTTGAGACAGATGTGTGATTGGGGACTTACGCCAATTTTCATTTGGGGATATTAGTTTTTTTTGGAGGGGGATACTAAAGAACTCATTTTCCATCTGGAATTTGCTTGCTTCACTGTAATTGTTATGAATTTGGTTTGTCAATTCTACATTTCCTTTATTGCATTGAGTACTCATCAACACTTCTAATTGTTTATTTAAAATATGTGTAAACTTAAATATTTTGTAAAAGGTGTGGATATTCTGAGATAGGTTTTGCGTTAGGAAAATTTCTGCCATATTTTTGATATATGTAATGATATTGTTTATATTGTTTGATAGCAAACGTTTGTGTAAACTATTCCATGAATACGATACTCGCCTAGTCGAATTTGGTTTCAGCTGCTATCATCGTTGATACGTCTGCGTAGAATATTTCGGATGTACTGTGAAGACTATCTGAGGCCAGGATGGTGGAACTGTCATCTGGAAGCTAAAGCGAATCTGCACTTATCCTCGGAAGAAATGATGAATTATGTATACCATGATGTATTAATGT
This sequence comes from Meconema thalassinum, assembly GCA_946902985.2. Lineage (NCBI taxonomy): Eukaryota > Metazoa > Arthropoda > Insecta > Orthoptera > Tettigoniidae > Meconema > Meconema thalassinum. The sequence goes on from OX336390.1 coordinate 592,570,268, forward strand.
CTGTACAAGTTATCTGATGTATCATGTTACATGTAAGATGCAATTTTCTTGGCATGAAAAGGAATGTACCGTTAACTACACTGACTTCTGCATGAACTATCATCGACCTGTGTGTAGTCAAACTTGTGGTGGTGGATTTTGAACGAACTTGTGAAGAAGTGTTTATTCCTACCTTCTCATTTAATGCATGCCTAAAACTAAACCAGTTTTGAAGTGATGAATTTGGGTATTGAAGGTTGATATTTGTTGAAGATTGGTATTTGTGCATGTACATTTTCAGTTTGACAATTACGTTGGCTTGGTACTTTACCGGCGCCAAGTTTGAAGGGAGGGAGTATGTAACGATACTAACTCGCCTCGACAGTAGGACACTTGATTTTGACAGCTGCATGCAAATTCTCTGGAGTTGAGATGTGGTAGTGCTCTTTATCTTCGCTAGAGTGCAGCAGCGCCTTGGTGAAGGTTTCAACTGGGTCGTTTTCGCCTGGTGGTGAAAGCAGTAATCTTGTCCGCGTGTGGAGTAGTGTTCTTCCTTGCCAAGTTGGGATGGTTCCCTTAGTAACAACTGTTAGTATTTTTTCAATGCAATGTAGAATTGTGTGTTGGGACATGATCTGGAAAAGACATAACATCATGTAGTCTACGAATATTGAGTAGATTTTAGCTTGCTTCGTAAACCTCGTCGTACCTGGCTCTACCAAAATATGAATCGATATGGAATAGTTTGCCTTTAAAATAATTTATTTTTCATGTAAAAATGTGGCAGAAAGATGAGGTTGGTTCTCGTGTACTCATGGGGTGTGTGATGGTCTGTGCTTCGGTTTGAAACGGATACCTAAGTGGTCTTGTCGACAAGAAAAATATTAGTTGCTCCTTATTATTGTTTATATATGTTGTTGAGGCAACTTTAAGGGAAGCAAACCTATATGTCGTGGATTTCTTTAAGAGGCCAAATGTGGTTAAATGGAGTTGTGAAGATTTGGTAAAAGGTATTATGTTCCAGAGAGAAGTAAGTGGATTATTATATATTTCTGGGGTGCATGTGTATCTACCCTGTGCATGTTATTTATAAACTTATCGTCACCAACGTGAATGGCTCACGTAGTTGGGAGGCTTTCATCTTGCTCTGTGGATAAAGCTTTTAAATATTCGTTTCTGGTTTTTAAATGTAATCTTTCGCTTTACCCACGTTTAGTTTGCCTAATAGAGGTCCGTGTAAATTATGTAAAGCTTTTATTTTATTTGAGTTGGGGTTCGTATTTGCTGGCATTGCGTTCGTCTTCTGTTTTTGGTTATCGGTTGTTGTGTTCTGGATTAACTTGTTATGATTGTCAGCTGTTAGATGACAAATGAAAATCGAGGCTCCATGTTTAAAAGGGTTTGACGAATTGAGATCTAGTTCCGAGTTCGCTCAGGTTAAGAACGGAATTATCCAAGATTTAATATATTTAGTGTCTTATGACATTACCTATTGATTGACGGGTATTAAATATTATTGAAGATTGTTTTCCGACTTTAACTGAAGGTTGTATAATCAAGCTTATGCGGAATTTTGTTGGTTAGGCCTCCTTCCTTATGTTATCGAGTCAACTGATAATAATTAATGTGAATGAATATTTTGGCCTAAGAGAAATATTTTGGGAGCCAATGCAAGTAAGTTATATCCTAGGTCAGGTACCACACCTTTTCTTTTATTTACACTGCATGTAATTGTTTATTGTATATTTATTGTAAAATTTGTTTTATGAATAGAGGTGTTGTTTTAAAATATGAATCGTGTGTATCATTTCTGGGTCTGGGATTCTGTAGACAGCTCTCACGGTAGACACCTCGGGTTGTGGTTGAAAATGGCCCAGTCGCTTCCCTTCCACAGTTCGTCTTGTTGTTGTTGTTGTTTAAAAAAAACTTTTGGTGGCGTCTTGTAGTGTGATTTCCGGTTCAATGGGTTGTTGGGGTGTGTCAATATGTCTGAAAACTGTACTATAATGAGGCTCATTATAACACTATTTTTCATTATGAAACAGTTTCTCCCACCAATCAGAGCTCAAGAAACAGTTGTTTGACCAATTAGATATGGATAGCATCGCTCCTGCGCTGAGTTCCAAGGTCATCTAATTTAAATTTCACTGCGTGGCCTAGTGTCATAGTAGGGTGATCGAGGAGGCCATGGTCAACTACAAGGCATTGTCTGCGTCCCATGCGCTCAGTTCAGTACATGAAACTGGCGAAATCTCGACAGTTATTTATGAATATTTATGTTTGAACATAAAATTGTGACAATAATTATCGTCGAACATAAAAAATCGTATGCAACTCGCCTATAATGGTAATTAAGACACTCGTATGGAAATTATAAAACTCGCATACGCTTGTTTTATAAACATACTCGTGTCTTAATTATTGCCATTATAGGCTCGTTGCGGAAATTATAAAACTCGCATACACTCGTTTTATAAACATACTCGTGTCTTAATTATTGTCTTTATAGGCTCGTTGCATAATTTACTATTATGCAAATGTCCAACGTCCTTGACCCAGAAGAGAGCTTAGTTCCCGACAAACAACAACATAACTTCCAAAATTAGTTAGTAGTTCATGTAGATCAGGCATTGTCAGCTGAGCCATCACTGGGAGACAGCAATAAATTAGTGCTTGAGCTTTTGCGAGCCTACCCAATATCCGCAAATACGAGGGGTGATCATGAACCAAGGTTACAATGTCGATATTCCTGGAGTGTCGTATGTTATAGAGAAATTAGTAGTGTGGGGTCATTCGAATACATAAGGTAGCTTACTATGCAGAGGTTCAGCCACGCACCACCTACAGCGCTAGTTGTATGTAAACAACTAATGGTGGCTCGTTTGGAGAACACGTCTTGTGAAGAGATCCGCTCAGTTGGTTGGTTGGTTCGTAAGTTTAGGGGCTGCGACAACGTGGTCATGTAGCCCCGTGTACTTTGGGTGTGTGTAGAATCTGTCTGATAACCGGTGTTAATTGTGATGACTGTATTAGTGTGTGTTATCTGTTTTTAGCCTACTTTTCACATTTTGCAAAAATGAGGAAAAAGTAGACTTATGAGATCGATCCGGGAACATGTGTGTCTGTCTGTCTGTCCTTCTGTCTGTCTGTCTGGCTGTGTGTGTGTGTCCCCTATCAACTCCTAAACGGCTGCAGTTATCAACACCAAATTTGGTAAGAGAAAAGATCTATATTTGAATATCTCACGACCATATTTGAAATTGACGTCAGTGCTACCAACTGCTGAAAAATCGCAATTGAAATTTCAGCTCTATGTCGGATATCTCAGAAGTTATGCAGGCGAACTATTCCAAAATTGGAACACGTATAGATAATAACATTCCAGATTAATTTTCTGAAGTTCATACATGCCAGTGTTGCCAATATGATTCTAAGCCTGCCGGTAGGTCCAATTTCTAAATGCATGTAACTTCTATATTATCGATTGGATTTCAACCAAATTTCGTATGTACTATGTGTACTACAACACATATGACTGTACATATTCTAAACAGCCACCAGGGCTGCCAACTATTATTAAATGCTCTCACTATGTTTCAACCCTAATGTCAATATATCAGGAAGTATGCTAGCCAACAGCTCTAAACTTTGCACACGTATAGTACCTGATATTCTACCCAAGTTCGGTGTAACGTATATACATCAGTGCTGCCAACACGATTCTAAGCCTGCTGATAGGTCAAGTTTTTAAATGCATATATCTTCTATACTAACAAATGGATTTCAACCAAATGTCGTATGCTCTTTGCGTACCATAACAGTTATGATTATGCTTATTCGTAGGAAGCAGCAGGGCTGCCAACTGTTAATAAATGTTCTCTCTATTTGATTAACCCTAATGTCAATATACCAGAAAGTATTGAAGCCAACAGCTCTAAATTTGCACACTTATAGTACCTAATATTCTACCCAAGTTCGGTGTAACTTATATACTTCAGTGCTGCCAACACGATTCTAGGCCTGCTGATAGGTCAAGTTTTTAAATGCATATAACTTCTATAATAACAAATGCATTTCAACCAAATTTCGTATGTGCTTTGTGTACCATAACAGTTATGATTATGCGTATTCGTAGGAACCAGCAGGGCTGCCAACTGTTAATATATGTTCTCTCTATTTGTTTTTTAATCCTAATATCAATATATCAGAAATATATGCAAGCCTTCAGCTCTAAACTTTGCACACGTATAGTACCAGACTTTCTAGATTAATTTGGAGTATCTAATATACCTCAGTGCTGCCAACATGATTCTAAGCTTTCTGATAGTTTCAATTTTAATTAAATGTTACTTCTATACTAACAATTATTACCAATTGGCACTAGGCTATAATAGATCGTATTATTTCAGATTAATTCTGAGCATCACATACATGACATTGTTCCCAACACGATTTTACGCGCACTGATAAATCCAATATCAAGCAGCATGTAACGTCCGTACTATCCATTAGTCTTCAACCAAATTTTGTATGGGCATTCTATACCTTAAGAGAGGGAGCTCAGAATATATTCAGAGTCACCAGGGCTGCCAACTGTAGTAAGTTACTGTATTAGGCTACATTATTTTAGGTGTATTTCAAACTGCAGTTCTTAGAAATGTTGGTATTAGGAACTTGATATCGTTATTATTGCAGATAGGTCTATATAGATTGGCATGAATCTTACATTTTAAGAAAAGTAGGCTGTTTAGTTCGTCACGGAACTACTTGTTTAATTCAAGTAAGGACTGCAGACTTTTGAATTTTTCAAATAGTTCCTACTTTTGCTGCCAAACGACACCGTCAACGACTACTAGTTCAGAACTTAGCTACCAGACGCCACTGCAGTCGGCTCTTGGCAACGAACGTAGGAACCTAAGAGGGTTGTATACATTCTTAACCTATACAATTTACCTTCACACAGGTGTAATTACTGGAAGGTTCTTTAACTTGCTATAAATCTATGACATGGGACCGCCGACTTTACTTCCCCTCCGAAGGAAGGCATACTGCTCAGTTATTCGATTTCTATGGGCGAAACATGTAACCGCGGCCAGGAGTTCCCCTCCTTCATGACAACGCACGACCTCATACAGCCCAGAAGACCACCACGCTGTTGAAGCGGTTATGCTGGTATATCATTGACCATCCTCCCTACTGTCCAGACCTCGCTCCAAGCGACTTTCACCTGTTTACTCACGTGAAGCCGCACCCAGGAGGCCAACAATTCGCTTCATACGAGGAGGTGAAACACTTCGCGACAATGTGGCTGAACATGCAAGGACAGGATTTTTACCAGGGGGGAATATTCAAACTCATCTCACGAAGCGACATGTGCCTAAACCGATATGGAGATTATGTCGAAAAATAACCTAACGTATGTACTATCAGTTGGCTGTATTGGTTGTATGAAATATAATGTACACGTTTCACTGTAGACTTTGTAACCTTAGTTTCTGATCACCCTTCGTACATCATACTTACGTAGAAGACGGAAGGCGATTCAACGTGTTGGAAATGCAACAGAAGAGTAAACTACTTTTTAGATGACTAATCTGATAATTTGCGGACGAAGCCCTTCATTTTAATGCCCATTTAAATTAATAAGTAAGCCTAAAATGTCCCGTAAGGTGCAAAAGGACTACCTCTTGTGGTTGGTGTCGTGGTGAGCTGGATGATAAGCGATATACGATACGCCACACGCACAGACAGATACGTGAAATGTCAAGGGAGGCGATAAAAAAGTCTCACAACCCCACGATTGCACAACAGATCGCAAGTGAGATATCTCTCGAAGTACCGCTTGCTGGTCTCTTGAGCGATTAGTATCGTACGATAGTTCGGGCTGTGAACATGATGGCGGCAAGAAGAGAAGACAATTCTGTGAAATTCCTTTCATTAATTCCTCGTGACACGAGGCTTTTCAGGAAATTAAAGTTTTCAGGATTAATACGATAGAACTCCCTGAATTTTGATTCATGTTGCGACAGCTCTTGAGAAACTACGGCCGAGCTATGGTACACGTTGGTGAGATTGTAGGGATGTACTAAGTATTTCCTTTTTCTTCTTCTTCTCCTCATTCTACGTCTAAACCAATGAGCCACTACAATGTCTTCCTCACTTGAGCTCATATTTGTAACCAAAGTAGTGAGAATTGTGTTCCCACCAAAATTGTATCGCTGATTTATCGCGCGCTGTCTGAACCTTCCTAGCAATAGATCGTTGCAATATATTCCTAACGATATATCGCTTATCTTATATCACCTTAATATGAACTCGACATTACTCTATAGACTAGTTATGGCACTCATGATGGTCTTATTGTGCAGTTTTATATTATAACTTAATATTTAATTTAAACACTTTTCTCACTCAACACTTATCACTAAGGCCCGGATAGTTATGTGTTTAAATATTTTTTATTTTACGAAATATTTTCTATTTATTTACACATTTTTGCCGTTTTTCTAAATAAATACATATTCTGAAGTATTTATTCCTAATTACATATTTCCAATATTTGGTGGTGTGTTTTAGTCGTTAGATGACTGCTGCCCACATTTTCGACCCTTGGCAATTCCAGTAATTTGCTTCCCCATTTCGTGATTGCATCCTTGTCTCTGTATTGTAGTAGTAGTTCATGACAGGAATTCCCCGGACATTAAGTATAGCAGTGGGCTGAGGTCAACAGTCTCATCAAGCCACCAATAGTCCTTCTCCTTGACAGGAAATTTTACCTGAAATTACAGTGGTCTGCGAATCTAGTGGGTATTAACAAGAATGCTATGAAAGTTTTTGAAGTGAGCTTTTCTTATGGTCATTAGAATTAAATTTGAAAACAGCACATACATGATTTCGTATCGCGCATTTGCAGTAAGTATTGTAGGATTAGGAAACTGAGGCAAGCCCCGGCCTATTAAGCGGGAACATATTTTGTACTGTAGACAGGATTATGGATTATAGCAGCTGGACGTTTCAACTATATTTCGAGTAACTGGGGGTCATAAATATGATACAAATTTAAGAACATATTTTGGAAACTTAATCACACAATCTTCCACTTTTAAGCACATAAATAAATACATATTTCTGAAAAGTTAAGCACATAATTATCCGGGCCCTGCTTATCACTTTTCGTTTTGTTCATTTTACTTGTTCCACCGTCTTTCAATCTCTTTCCAATCAGTTCTGCCTCGTATTGTCATGGTCCAGACTGGTCCTAGTAAATGTCAGAAGTCATCTGCTCATCTTCTTCTTGGTCTTCTGCTGCTTCTCTTTCCTATGTAGGTGTCCCACATGGTTGTCCTCTGGTGTAGTCTCGCGACGTGCACTGCTCACTTCCACTTTACTCTTGTGACCTGCTGAGTGGCGGTTTCTGAGGATGTACTATTCTGGAGTCACCTTTTTAGTATTTTGTCTCTCAGTATTATGCCCACTATTTTAGTATAAATTGTAATGCCTATTTGCTGGTTTAAATTAAGATATATGCCTTCGAGAGGAAGTGTGATAGCGTCACGGTTCAGCTGATGGTCATCAAGATCCGATTTCTTATCAGTATATGTAAAAGTTTTGGAATTGAAAGCAACATCCAGTGGCTCCAATTGCAGGTTAAAAGACTGATGATAACGAGATTCTGTAAGCTCTCATGCTTTCAACTCTCAGTTTCTAACTGTAACAATAACATTAGTATCTGAATGTTCTTTCTCTACTGAACTGAAGGCATACTTTGCTAAATTGAACAGACAAATACCGCTGACTGACAGCCTCTTGGGAGTTATTCTCCTCGTGATAGAGAGCAACATCTATCTTAAGTACTCCCTCTCCGTCACACAATACAACACACGTTCTCTAAAGGTATAGACGAACAATAGGGAGCGCAGCGTTACGGAACGGAGGGAGTGTAAGGTACAAGGGGCTGCCTTCACTACGAAAGGTCCTTAGATATATCAGAGATTCAACAATACCGCTTTCCACATCCGTAACCATTAAAGTGGAACTTAAGGAAGGGAGAAAGTGGAATATGTTAGCGTACTGCACCACATTGTTTGGTCTCTTGATGTATAAAGGAGCATGGTTTTTTATTTCCATTTGTATAAAATAGAAGATTTTTATTGAAAGATCTCGTAGTCTTTGTGTACACATGGCGAATTTTTGAAAGGTGAATATAAACCATTCTGATAAATCACAGATGACCACTCTGTGCAAAAGTTCTGTCGCTGAATCGCTTCCTTTAAGAGTGTGTCGGTGGTTTGCCGATAATTTCGAAATAATTCGAAATCATTGACAGTTTGAATTAACAGTGTGACGAATCGTATTGTTCTTGTATATACCTCTTTAAAAACAATATTTTCAGTTGTTCACTGGCATTTATTGAAGCCGTTAACTTTGTTACAATATTCCTAAATAGTACAATTAACCACTCCTAAATTATAAAGTCACGTATCAGAATTTAATGATGATGGTATATTGCCTTTCACGGCCAGTCAATTAAAACTCAGCAATTTGTCTAGGTTTGTGCAGTGTCGTGTGTGGGTTTTCTCCTAGGAACACCAAGCTGGCTCATCAGCGGCCTGCTGTTCTTTGGAAAGAGGTGAGGAAAGATAGTACCACACCCATCTCACTGCCACAACTCTGAACAGCTGACGATTTTGCTCAGTAAGTGTTATTAGAGTAAAGCAAAACAAAACTCACGAGTGGAAGAAAAATAAATGCTTCCAAATGAGTAAGTATAAACTTACATAATTCAAGAATTTTTCATCAATTCAAAGAGTGGTTTTATTCAAAATTAAAGACTTACGATTTTTTTTATTTTATTATTTGCCTCTGGTGGGGATGTATCCCCCTGATACATATATCTCTACGATTGAAAACACACACAATAAGTTCCTAAAATATCTACATTTTAAAAGATCAGCCAACTATCCTCACTTGATACCATATCAGAAACTGTTAACAAATATTGTTGTAGATAGTTTAGAAATACGAAGAAAAATAGATGCTATGAAATTCCTTTTCAAAATTATTAACAACTCGATTGATGATTCCGAATTCCTTCCTCTCTTAAATTTCCATGCACCATGCATCAATTCAAGGTACAATATCACATTTGAATTTAAATGAACCAAGACATCTGCCCACAAAAGTTTACAGACTATGTAATATCTTCAACAATGTTGTTCGAAGAAATAATGCCATAGATTTTAGTACTTCCTTGACAGTTTCTTTGATAGAATTTCTAACCAGTCTCCATAAATAATGTTACAAACCTTGCAAGTTGTAAATTATGAATTCTAACCACTGTGTCATTCTTGTATTGCATCTGTATTATACTGTTATAATTTCACACCTAGTTATTTTAAGGTTCGCCTTTACTTTCCTTTAGTTTAAGTTAGCCTAGTATAAGTTATTCCACCGTAAATGGGATGAAAATCCTATTGTGCGCCAGTAAATAAAAAGTAGTTAGGGTTGTTTTTAAGGGGCGTAACTACGAGTTCATCTGCCCCTAATAAATAATTAAATCCCCCCCCTCCCCGGCCACTGAATCCACCTCCTGGTTTTGAAAGGAGGTGTTTGTTACGCTTGGGAAAGTAAGTACACGTTGTGTATACACATAGGTAGAACAAATAATTAGCATTGTAATTAACAAGAAATGGAAAGGGAGATAAAACCACCTCTCTCCCTAGGCAATTCGTGGCTTTCATGAAACAATTAGAGGAAACAATAGCTCTTTTTAAGTAGCATTGTCACCCTTTGCGCTTTAATTTTGCACAAATTTACCTCTTGGAAGCAGCCATTGTGGCTTGCTAGGGACTGTCCCTTCTCTCTAATCCCACACATACCGCAGCACAGCTTTGTCAGGGCAGCAGATGTTGAGGAGGACTTATTGAAGTGAGTTGCATGTATCGATTCTCTTCTTCTGCAGTAGGTCTACAAGAAGGCTGGGTGGTTAGCAAGAACAGCCGAAGCTTAATTTGAGTCAGACCACATCTCAGGCACGCAATCTTTAGACATGGTCATAAGGCTTAGCTTATCGCTGTAATCGACAGACTCTTCGCCCTTACTACCAACTTTCAGCTTAACTGGAGGAAAAATTAACACTGCGCGATAACGTAGATTTATCGCCCACTCTAAATACAGTCTTTTTTCATCTGCTAATAAACGAGATGTAAGTTCAATTTACTTAGCTTAGTTACGATCTCCCTGATTAGAAAACTTAGTCTATCATCGACACCCAAAGGGGTCGTGTACCCGGAAACTACTGCTCTTAAAATCACACTAAGTGTCTAAAAATCGAGCCACCGTTCAGAAACTACTATTGTTACTGTATTTGGAGAGGAAGGTGAAACACTCCTACACTCTTTCTTTATTTAATCAGACACTCAATCGTATGATTCTTAATATTAAAGGATACACTTGTTGATTTAGCAATGCATTTCTTCGTCCTTTTTCTCCTTGATAACTTGATTCACATTTAGATCGCAGACTTTCGCGGCCGGTGTCTAGTTTATCATCTTGGCTTACAGGATTTAGCAACTGTTGCTAAAATTTCCGGATATCAAAACAGGTTAATTAGAGAGGCAATAGGGGTCGTGAAGCATCTCAATAATTTCAATCGCGAAGATGGTTTCAAACTTAGCAACATTTGGAAAGTTCTCCTAGCGCGCGACTGTCAGGGAAGGGGACCAATCAGGGAGCAGCGTGACGACAATGCAGGGCAAGCGAGCACATCTGACTGGCAATAACCGTTAGTTTGAGTGAGGACACCAACTCGTACCTACCGATGATTAAGGCTGCTGCAATGTCAGCCGAAACGTCGGGAAATAATAACCGATATACGACGCGGCTCAATCCTGTAAGCCAAGGATAAACTTGATTCACATATCGAAATTTAATGCTTTTCTGTCGGTCAACATGAGTGCACGTAATTACAATGGGTGTTTACCCAACTTGAAAAAAACATGGGATAAATAAATACACTATTTATTAAATACTCGATTTATTTATTAATCTCATGTAATTTCTTTCAGAATTAGGGAAACACCCTTTACAATTGGGTTCAACCGTGTTGACCGACTGAACAGCATTACATTTCTATTACTAAGGCAACAGTGAAAAATGGCTTCCAACACGATAATTCATTCACATATTTGCCTTATTAAATAATTAATTGATTGATTCAATAATTCATTCTTTCATTGATTGATTAACACAAATGTTATTCACACGTTCGCTTAAATAGTTATTTATTTAATTAATTCTTCTGTAGTAATTCACTTAGTCGTATTTTTCAGTTCCAGACTTTAAACTTGTTCCACAAAGAGATTCCTTCCTTTTCTTTGTTACCAGCAGAACAGTTGTTGTATGAGCGCATTATTCAAGGAAGTGCTGATTCCTACCGTTGTCGACAGATCTCTCCCATGGATAAGGGACAGGTTCGTTCCAAATTCCAGACAAGTCCAAAATGTACAGGAACTGAAGAAAACAGTGTAGCTTGTTTTGTGTCAAGTATGGTTGGTTGGTTGGTTCCTTAGGGCTGCGACAACGAAGTCATGTAGCCCCGTGTACTTTGGGTGTGTGTAGAATCTGTCTGATAACCGGTGTCATTTGTGATGGTTGTTTTAGTAGCTGTTATCTGTTTTAATTCAAGTAAGGACTGCAGACAATAATGTCAAGCAATTCCTACTTTTGGTACCAAATGCTACCGTCCACGACACCTAGATTGCGTCCTTGGCTACTAGATGTCATCGCAGTCAGCATCTGGCGGCGAACATCAGAACTAATAGAGCGTTATCAATATTCTAACCTACAAATTTTGGCATCACTCACGTGTAGTTAGTGGAAGGTTCTTTTTCATGCCATAAATCTATGACATGGGACCGCCGGCTTTACTTCCCTTCCGAAGGAAGGCATACTGAGGGATTGTAACGTTCTTAAAAATTCCGACGACTTCGGCCGGGTTTGAACCCGCGACCTGTGGCTAGTATACAATCATACAAGTCTTATATTTTAATTATGGCTCTCTTTATAACTAACGACATGCAGTAAAACATTTGATTTAACCCTGGAACCCTACACTTGTTTATTACCAACACTAATCCTACACTGGGGCACTCGGTGCCCCAAGAATAATTAGCCTGATTTACATATTACAAACCAATATTTATTGAATTTAGTATAACAACTGGTTAGTTTGGTTTGATTAGACTTACGGAAAAGTTATTTTGTATTACACTTTAACATTCTTTACTAAAATTAAAATAATATATAAGACTAGAAGCCCTGTGCTGCTCCGCAACATTCACTTCAAAAATCCTACAGCACTTCTGTCCATATGATATATGTATGTATTCATGCTAGTGACCTGAACAGACTTTTACGGTACCGTCGCTTTTGGGTAAATGATGAAGTAGACTTATGAGATCAAATGTGTGGGTGTACCTGTCCTCTGTGTGTGTGTCCCACTATTTGCCCTGCGTAAGCTTAAAAGGCGCACGGACGTCAGGTTCCAGACGTAATTCTGAAAAGCCGAGGTGAACAGCCAACTCCAAACACATAAGCTATACTCTTCTCAGAAGTATTAACTCGACACGACTCGACAGTTTGATGCTGGCTGAAGCTAGGGTGATAGGTCGCTCGCAAGCTCGTAAACTCACTCTGAAGCTTGTATTTGAAATCTCCACTGAATGGAGATTGCTTGAAGAAATGAAACGTAAAAACACTTACAGTGGTCGATGTGGGAGCTGTCGCGGACTTTCTTGCAGAACTTTTCATGCTGAACAATTCTCCAGAAAATATCGATATTTTTAACTGTTTACCCAGCGTAAGCTTAAAAGACACATGGACGTTAGGTTCTTCTTCAACTCGATTCACTGAAATCGTAACTGCTCGGCTTCTTTTGGTCATAAATGTTTTTCTACCTAATCCTTCAACGAGAAATCCTTTACAGAATGGTGAAAACCGCATCAAAATCCATCAAGTTGCTCTCGAGATTACCCGGTACATCCAAGAATTGGGAACTTTGTTTTATACTAAGTAGATAGAGATATCCACACAATTTAAGGCTACAGCGGTACAATTTGGTGTTCTGTCTACTTATGACACCAATGGCATAAATTTAAAATAAAAGATGGGTCTCTTATATTTGAATTTAGAGATGTAACTCTTGAGTAACATATAGAGGTGTGCAAATTAATAGAATTAAATAAATAATTTTAATTAGTCATAATTTCTTTTATTCAAAATCATTTTATTGACCAACTTCTTTTCTTGTCCTACTTAGTAGTGTTTCCTCCCATGTGGAATTACACCTTTTCCCATAAGGAATTGCGTCTGGAAACTTTCAGGTTATTGGATTCCGAGGGATATGTGGGCTAGTTCCGTTTTCAATTTTTCATTGACTTAAGAATTTAAGTCAGGTGATTTCAATGCATAGTTCATGAATCTTTGAATAGTTCATTAGCGTTCATCCGCTCTAAATTCTCACGTAAAGTAGAGTGAAGTAATAAAAACGTTACGTGTGGCATTATGCATTTGCAAGGCTCCTCTGTTAGTGGAAATTCTAAAAAATCATTTTAATTTGAGTTTCTTAAATGAAAATCTAATTAGGAGTCTTGGTTAAACATTTGAAGTAATTTCATCGCCTTGTAAACATACTTAGTGCATTAATCCTTGAAAAGTAAAAATGCAATTTTGGAAAACTGACATCGAATCTAATAATTCGCACACCTCTGTAAAGACAGCTATCGCCTCCACCCCAACAGATAGAATAGTAAGTAAAGGCGATTGATGAGAAATGAAAATATAACTCACACCAGAAGGAATTAATATTTATTAAGCTGTAAATTTGATTGAGTATATCTTTGTTATAGAACTGAGGGAATGAAATAACAGGATGTCGGATAGTAATCACCTATGTAGGACAATAGCACTTTTTTTTACCATTACCACAGGACAGTTATCGTATTAGGGATGCGGACGACCTTGTATAATTTATTGTTATTTAATCTGTGCCCCGTTTGCTGAGGTCTGTGCTCCTCCCCAACATTCGTTTCACCACAATTTTTGACATAGACCTTTTCCTTTCTTTTTCTCAGTGACAGCGATCTGACCTAGAAATTATCATAAACTGCCTCCCTTTATTCCATGAACCTGTCAACAATGAGTACAATAATGAAAGCTAATGAACAATTTAAAAACTACCTTATCTGTCTTTTGACGTCATTAAATTAAATAGTTACGGGAGGAGAACGAAATGAATCGTAACTTGTTCTTATTAAGGGGGAACATACAACTTAAGGAGCTAAAACAATAACTAATTTAATATTGTAATTGTGCCTGACATATATCTTGTACAACAATTGTATACATTTCCAGGGAAACACACACATCTTGCTATTAGAAGCAAAGTTGAGCAGCTTCAGTGACGAAGTTGGTAGCATGCTGAGTTACTATGTCCAAGATCGTGGGTTCAAACCCGACCAAAGTCGTCGGATTCTTTAAGAGCGTTAAAAATCCCTCAGTATGCCTTCCTTCGGCTCATGTCATAGATTTATGGCATGTGAAAGAACTTTCCACTACAATTGTGTGAAGCTAAAATTTTAGGTTAGATTTGATTAAGTCCCAACGTCCGTTGCCAGGTGCCGCATGTGGTGGCATCTAAGTAGTTGCCCAGTTCTCTGCAAGGTGTCGTTGACGGTAGCATTTGGTAGCAAAAGTAGGAACTACTTGAAACTGATCGTCTGAAGTCCTTACCTGAATTATAGATAACACACACTAATACAACCATCACAATTAATACCGGTTACCAGACAGATTTTACACACACCCTAAGAACACCGGGCTACATGACTGCGTTGTCGCATCCCCTATACTTCGGAACCAACCGGAGCAAAGTTGTACATTTTCAAATTTCAAATCGTACCATTTCTCAAAATTTAATCCTTGTTTTGTGCATGTTTATCGGCTTTTTGGTCTTCTTATATTTTTTAGACATGGTATTAAACCTTCAGCTATAAAATGAATCTCACACATTTCGACATATTAATTATTTAAGCGTTATTATTACATTTTTTTATTCTGAGCAAACACAAATAAATATTTCCAACGTTTTATAGAAAGACTAATTCTGGCCACAAAGGCTGAGTGAATTTAATTTTGTAGCTGAAGTTGTAACACCAACTTAAAAAAAAGGAAAATTAGAAAATTCCTATAAACTTAAGAGACATGCAGGAAACGGTGAAGGTCAGAACAAAGCAAGGACCAAATATTGAACAAATAGTTCCGTGAAGAACTAAAGCTTATTTTCATATATCCTACTTATGTTAATTGCCTCTTCCAGCAAACAAAATTTCAGTATGATTGCTGTGTTAGATTCGTAGATATTGAGAACCGTCTAAATATTTCGGATGGTCGTCATGTTGGATTTGTATATATGTAGGCCATATAGTTATGCACTATTAGATGACGATTAATGCGCAGGTTCATTATTCAAACTTTGACTTCGATCGCATGATTAGGACACAAAAAATTAAAATTTAATTTTGAAATTTCGCACCACCGCCATCTTGAGGTTATGTAATCAATTGAACTGAATTAAATGTCAGTGCATTACGATATGTATAAACATTTGCTTTACCATGTTTCACTGCGCTCGGATGGTTAAATCGCGAGAAAAGTCTATTTAAATGTTTCAACTTTGCTTGGCCGCCATGTTCGTTTTGTACTCAAAAGATTTCTGAACGTCACATAGGTAAACCGTCTAGTACTGCCCTTTATCAACGCACAAAATTTCAGGGTAATATGAGTAATAGTTTCGGAGATATAGAATGACGGTGAAATATTTCGCACAGCCACCATGTTGGATTCGTATGATGTAATACAATTTGAAGAGCACGGTCGAGGTCGGACGAAATAGTTCTATGACTTAACCGAGTTTCATTGAAATCGCTTCATCCGTTTAGATTTTATTAAGGGTAGGGGGCACACACAGACACATACACACACACACGGACAAAAGATGATCTCACAAGTTTTTTTTTTCATAAATAAAAATAGGCTAAAAATGGATAAAAGTAGTTTAGATTCGAAATATGAAAAACGTAGAACGTTGCCTCTAATGTGTGTGTGTGTTTCCTTTGAAATGTATACAATTGTTGTACAGGATCCATGACAGGCACAGTTATAACAAAACGAATCGTTATTGTTTTGATACCTTGAGCTGTATGTCCCCCCTTAAATTAAAGACCAATCATCGTTGAGCGACAGATGATAATTAGTTGTTCTTTGCCATGTTACCTCTCATTATGCCCTAATGACGGGACTGACACGATATTACACCTTTCATTTTAATAGGCACTCGCATTTGAAAGGTGGATTGGCAAGCGGAAAATAGAGTTGGGGAGATTTCTATCTTGAATTTTGTATTTTTTTCCAGCTGTCAGACTTAGAATGTCTGACAATCTTCGTGCCTGCCTGCGTGGTCACGAGAGCTTCCTTCCCCGTGGGCGGCACTCAATGGAGGGGTAGTTACTACGTCGATGGGGGAAAACGTGCATAATACCTCCTTTGAATGTTTTGTGGTACAGTCGAATAATACTGAAATAATACGGTAATACATAAATCATATATTCAAAACTAGATATAAGTTGCCCTATGTACTGTTCAAAGAACAGATCATAAAGGGGGTCAGAATTAGGGCTAGTGCTTTTAATCGATTATCTTCAGTTATCGAGTGATCGATTAATCAAATCAGAAAAATCGATTAGTTGCTACAAATACCAATTATGCTATTGGTCGTTTAACCGATTAATCAATAGGTAGAATTAATTATTTTTTTGTCGAGTAATCGATATAGGGCCTACTTCGACACTTTCACTACACTCTCATAGAAGCAAAACTTGTATCTATTTAAAATATCTTTCGCAACGTGAAAGTAGGTTCATGGGGGTAGTAGGGAAGAATGTGGGAGAACGAAGTTTTAAATATTGAAGAAATGTATTTATTGTTGTTAAACGGCATACGTACATGAGAAGAACACAAAGAATTATGTAGAACAGTGATTTGTACTTGTCACAACACCTCTTTGTAGACAATATTCGTGGTTACAACGAATTCATCGGTTATTGTTTGTCCGGGAGTTTCTTCTACAGCAAATTTTACATTTGCAAAGGATTGAACCCTAGAGAAAGTCTTGGCGAGACCACACCGGAGCCATCTGCTGAGAGACTACTCTGCTAGCAGTACGCCGCGCTCCCGCCAGATGACTGCCACCGTCGTGCTGCCCTGCGCTCTAGCGGCAGGCTCGCCAGGTTACACTGCTCCCATTTTAAATGTACATTTTTAAGGTATTTATTTAATTGTGAGGCTTTTAAAGAGGAAGTGAATGCGTTACGGGCACACATGGGGTTATGCGGAACCTGAAGGTACCCCATATGTGTAGGTTGGTGTTAACGGAATGGGACCTTAGCAGAATGATATAGGGACGATTGCATCATATATTTTTAAATAATGTACCTTCTTTGTGAAAACTATGCTTAAACAAAGTAAAACAAAAATGTTCCTGTCATAAATTGTAAACATTGAACAAGAACTCAAAACCTTTGCTGAAAACTCATCGTTTTCTTTTTTCGAAATCCTTCCCAATTTGATTGATGTTTGTTTTTCCACCGTCACTGACTCCCATTTGGATATTTATTGTTAGCATAAACAAGGAAGGACACTTTGTAGATATATTTAGGCAAAAAGTATCTTTTATAGATTTCTGTACATCAATCCGAAAATATGCGTTACTCAACTTACGCGAGGACTTATCACTTTAACTTATTCTCTTATCTCGTGTCTACTAATCAATTAATCGATTCTTTGGTTAGCCGATTAATTTATTACGGTATTCGGTTTGTCGATTAATCGATTGAACGGTCAATCGAATATTCGATTAATTGTTTATTAATTAACTAGCAACCCACCCCGGTTTCGCCCGGGAACAGTTATGAATGCATTACGTGACAAGTGTTTTTTTTTTCGACGTCAATGAACTACGATCTATATCCGTTTTACGTCTCGACATGATGGGTTAAAATCACTGACTGGACAATTAATTATATCATGGAGATGCATGTACAACGAATTCGTGTCAGACGTAATTTAAGAATGGTGAGGTGCATGAGACACAAATTCCCCCTCCGTCCAATCTTAACTTGAGTGTGTATTTTGCGGAACGAAAAGTTCATATACGAAATGAAGAAAGGCTGAGTTGCACTTCCAGGGGAAACTCCAAACACAACCACTCATCTCTGAGGTCTTAATTCAACACGACTTAACAGTTTGCTGCTGGCTGTATCTGGAGTAATAGGCTCGCCCGCTAGCTAGGCTCTAACTGGGGCGATAGGCTCTCCCCTAACTAGCTCATAAACTGTCGCCTCAGTAATTGAATGCAGATAGTTGGAAGAAATTATAACGTAAAAACACTTATAGTGGGCGATGTATTGAAGATAGAGATATGCTCTCCTGGACTGTTTTGTAGAACATTTCATGCTGAAGAATTCTTATACTCATAGTGTGTTGATATTTTTACGGTTTTCCCAGCGTAAGCTTAAAAAGCGCACGAACGCCAGTTTTTTTTTAGACTCTTTCAGTGAAATACTTACTGCTTGGCTTCCTTTGATCATAAATTAACTATTTTCTACAGAAACCTTCGTCGAGATATGCTTTAAAGAATGGTGGAAACCTCATCAAAATCCATCCAGAGGTTCTCGAGATTACCCATGACATCCAAGAATCGGGGACTTTGTTTTACACTAAGTAGAGATTAGCCGAACATCGCTTTTTACCAGCTGTACTCAGAATTCTAGTGAGGCGTAACATGGTAAACACGGAGTTTCCGATGTGTCTCACATTGCTTCTACTTACGAGTAACTTACTTATTTCTCGTCGATCCCCCTGGTCAGCTCTGTCAACCCTGTTCACTACGTGTTTAGGGTTTCCGAGGCCTACAGTGTCTTTCAAGGCCATCTACTATGTCTCCATCCGAATGAAACCTCTATGTCTCGAAACTTAAACCAACAATCATCACCACTAATAATGAGTACACAGTTTCTTGCAGAGCTGCAGATGGCCATCATCGTCAGTTTATCTGCCTGACTCAGGGTCGGTCTCTCCACCTTATCCAGTCTTCAGCAGCACGTTTCATCAGCTCATACGATTTATCAATCTTGATAATAATAATAATAATAATAATAATAATAATAATATCGTATGGCCTCGGGTGCCGGGTGCAAGCTTTGTAATTTGACACCCAGAGGGTAGCTTGCATGTCAAATTTCGTTGTTCCTTGAATCACTATGAAAGTCAAGGAGGTTAGTTATCTAAGCTCCTTGAACACTATAGCGCTTTCTAGTAGAGAAATGAGGAACTCCCGAGATTAATTTTGCCATTATGAACACGACCTACTGAATTCAAATGGGTTATTTGACATGCCAACATCGTATGACATGCGTGTCGTATTTTTGCCGCCTTTCAAAAATCACTTACCACGGCCAGGAGCGAACCTGCATTCTTGGGGTTAGTAGACCGACACGCTATCCACTCACCCACCGTGGCAAGCTATCAATCTTGATGGAATCCAGCATCTGAAACCTTCTTCTTCCTCTTCGGATTTTCTCTTGGACTGTCCCTTCTAATGCACTTTCCACCAAACCATCTCCTCGTAGGCAGTGTCCAATCCAATTCACTTTTCTTCTCCTTATCTTCTTTACCATCATCCTTTCTTCTCCTACTTTCTTTAATACTTCCTCATTTCTCACTTTGTCCTTCCAACTTATTCTCTCCATTCCCCTCAGCCACATTTCAAAAGCCTCTATTCTTCCCTCGTCTTCTTTCCTGAGCGTCCAAGTTTCCACTCCATACATTGCTACACATAATACAATCATACATTTTCCCTGAGACTGTTTGTGCCTTTCCGCGTCCAGCCAAGTCTGCAAGCCTCTGTTTGCGAACAAGTCGCCTTCATGATCCCCTATTAGAATATAGCATTGTAGCCTCCTCTGCTTCCACACCACTCACTTTGAAATCGTTCAACACCATCGCCTCCTAGGTCTACCTCTCCTTCTCTTACCCTCTATCGCCGAACTTATTAATCTCTCAGGTAATCTCTCCTTTCCCATTCTCTTCACTGAGTCGGCTCATAAAAGCAGCTTTATGTAGCGTGTTCATTTTCTGACTTAGCTTTAATCTCGTCATTATGAGTACCGTCTTGGCATTGCTCCCATCTATTTATCCCAGCAATCATCCGTGCTAATCTCATATCAGTTGGCTCCAGCTAATGTATGATATATCCTGAATCAACTCAGCTCTCACTTACAAATAGCAAGGTCGGTCTAAATATTGAGCGATGTAGGGAGAGTTTCGCTGCTATAACTTTTCTTCTTCTTCTGCTTTTATATTTTTTATATTTGCAGAATACTGTAGATAGCAGCTGTGAACTCACTGCATTGGATTTTCTGCACGTCAATTCTATTTCTTTCCCAATAAGTTAGTTGAATGCAGAAAAAAGGATCACCTCTTAGTAACACACAATTAGTCTACTTTGATATTGATGGTATATTGGCTTTCACGGCCGGTGAATTAAAACTCAGCAATTCTTCTAGGTTTGTGCCGTGTCTTGTGTGGTGTATTGCCTAGGACACCAAGAGCCCGCCGATGAGCCAACTTGGTGTCTTAAGCGAAACCCCACACAAGACACCGCACAAACCTAGAAGAATTGCTGAGTCCTACTTTGATATTGTTCATTTTAGGGATTGGGACATCTTGGCCATCAACCTCGTGTACTTGGTTGTGTGTTGAACTTTTGTGGTAACCTGCATTTCTGTGATGCTGTAGTAGTGTATGTAGCTGTATTAGGGACAGAGATGAGGTAGATGCCCCTGACATTAAAATATGGTACTATCTCAACATTTATCTGGAGAGATTGTGGAAATTCCTTGCGAAAACCACACCCAAGATAGCCGACAGTGCCGAGATTCGAACCTCCGACCTCTGAACTTGCTGCAGCTCCCCCATCCTGTTCGTGGCTACACTGGTGGGAGAGTAGGAGTGGAAAACCATGATGCAAGATGCAACTCTGAAATTCGAACCTAGGACCTATGAGACCGGGGTCTCATTGCGTTCACCAGGACTTCAGAAGTCGGCTGTTGTGCATGGATTAGCTGTTAGTGATGATATGATGGAAAAGCAATGTATACAACTCTGTTTGATGTGAGGAATTACTTCACTTGCTCTTCTCAATGCCTCATGGAGCTCTGCGGTTTAGCAGCTCCACGAGTTCACTGTGCGCTCGACCCGTTGCGGTGAATCAAGAGTGAGGGATAAGGAATTCCAGCGCTGTAATACCTTAAGACCTGGACTATCGGCCAGAGGAAATTACAGATATCACAAGGCATAAAAGGATTTTCCGCGCCAGTATGACCCGAGTTGGAATTAGATAGGATCCTTTAGCTTGTGAGCTGAGGGGACTGCACATTGTCACGCCGAGAGAACTTGCTTGAGATGATTTCCGACAGTAGCCCATTACAAGTGGAAATAGAACGTTGTTGTTGCTGATTTTAGGAGCGTTGCCACATTGTGGTCATGTAGCCCCGTGTACGCTGGTGTGTGTGTGTGTAAAATTTGTCTGATAACAATAATAATAATAATAATAATAATAATAATATCAATAATCCAGAAAAGGGAGGTTGCTTTTCAATACACAAAAAATGTTTATATCAAGCAATGCTTGTCATGGAATTGTAAAATTCGCCATTACTTAACAGTGGTTAAACTGGAAGCTCTTTATGCTTCAGAAACGCTCAATTTACAACGTAAAACATTAAAGGAACAATTAGAGATTAAGGAAAGGAAAATTATGCGAAAGATCTTAGGGCCCAGAATTAAAAATGGCGTACACTATCCCAAACCCAACTCTCAAATATATATGAAAATTTCTAAACTTACCGATAGCATGAGAATGAGACGAATTCAATTTTGGGCCATTTGGAAAGAATGAATCATACGAGAGTTACTTACCGAATCCACAAATTTCTGCAGAACAAACGTACAAGACCAAAGTGGTAAAACAGGTGGAGAGCGACCTAGTGGAGATGGGATCGTGAGGTCTGATGAATAGAAATGTAATCAGGAATATTGTTCACACAAGGGGATTTGAGGAAGATCAGAAGAAACCAACACGACGTACACGGTCAGAGGAACAGAAACTACAACAATCCTTGCATATGAAGAGCTATTGGGCAAGGAGGAAGGCGCAACATACGTGGATTCTGCGTGGTCCTAAGTGACCCATCCGCGAGAAGAAGAAGAAGAAGAACACATGGCACTACAGCCCATAGGCCTACCAAGCGACCGTTGCCCAGCCATTTGGCCTGCAGATATTGAGGTGATGCGTGGTCTGCGCATCGAGTCCCCTCGGCCGTTTATCTTGGTTTTTGTGACCGGGGCGCTGTCTCGCTGTCAGACAACTACTAAATTGTCCTCACGAGGCTGAATGCACCCCGTTCCAGCCCCCACGTCAGTTTCTAAAATCCCTGATGGAGCTGGAAATCGAACCCGGGGCCTCCAGGTGAGAAGCAGGCTCACTACTCCAACACCACTGGGCCAGAGGAATTTGTCTGATAACCTGTGTTATTGTGATGACTGCACTAGCGTGTGTATTTCTAATTAGGATAGTAAATAGGGGGATAGGATTCTGGGAAAGAGGTGGAATCTTGGGAGTGGTTTACCGTGGATTCCCACTTCTACTGTACGCAAATGCCGGGATGGTTCCTAACTTAAGGCCACGCCCGTCTCCTTCCCAATCCTCACTTGACTTACAAATACACACGCTAATACAGTCAACAGACAAATTACACACACACACACACACACACAAACGTCCAAGAACACGGGGCTACTTGACCACTATTTCGCAAATTCCCCAAATAAATCATCATCAACTACAAAAACAATACAGCCATCACAATGACACAGATTATACATCAGACAAAATTACACAAACAACACACACACGGTGCTAAATGACCACCATGTGCAAGTCCTTCAGATGAAACAACAACAACAACAACAGTAGTAGAAGCAGGGCTAGATTTGTGACGGTACGCACCGGTACGCCGTACCGAAACCTCTGATCGGGAGAAAAGTCGAATATATAACATAATTTTTAGAACTGTCGAACGTTAGTTGTAAGTCAGGTCAACTTGGTCCTTGACTGGATAATTATTTCAGAAAACTGTAAAGACAAAATTATTATAAAACAAGAAATAAATGATTGTTGGTGAACTTGTGGGTATTTTCAAACCAAATGTATTTAATTTTTTAAATTACGTTAAAAAATAATAGAAATAATTTACATTGTTTGAATGGTAGCCTAGTTGGCCTACATTAAAATTTAATAAACGGCTATGGTAAGAAAAATGTTGCTACAGCAGTCTCAATTTAATTTAAATTTTCAATCATAATTAGATTGCTATTTTGTCCACTGATTAATTTTTAGGGAATCCAGAAAGGCGTAAAAGTATCGTATTTAGAACTCTATATTTCAATATTCCATAAGCCGCCCCCCCCCCCTTACCCCCTCCCACCACCACCCGGTAGTCCACAGTACTGGAACCTCTTTTTTTTTCTCACAAATCAAGCACTGAGTAGAAGGGTATCATAAACATGAAACGAGGATTTCACCTCCAATACAATACATGCATAAGCTCCTGTAGAGCAAAGAACTGCATAGCACGTGTTTTATTACTGGATTAAGAGAGGAGGATTCAACCTCATAAGTCAGTTAATGCGAAGTTGCGTGCAGAAGATGCTAGCAACTCGTAAGTCGTTAGGCTAATGAATTAAACATGTAATTGTGTTGAAGTGTCGCAAAGGAAGAAAAGGGATTCCTTGTTAAATGAGCTGATGAGGGGGGAAATGTAAATTAACGTATATTTATGCAAACGATGAAGATCTAGAGAAACCTTAAACATGATTCATGATAAAACATTGAAATACCAAGGATATTACTCCAAATACTCTAACTTCAGTGAGCTTTAAATTCCTGCATTAGGTATATTTTCTCCTTAAAAATATCCTCACACGTGTCTCCTTTTTATGCTCTCCTTTCCTGGTTAGAAGTAGAAAAAGATACCAGCCTTACAGTAGTCGCATATGATGTATAACATCTGACATGTTATCCTACCTTGAAGTTGTTACCGTTTTTATTATCCGTGACATTCATCAACAAACAATTTTTATTTTTAGCCTATTTTCAATTTTGAAAAAATAGGCTTATGAGATCACCTTTTGTCCATGTGTGTGTGCGTGTGTGTATGTGTGTGTGTGTGAGGTGTGTGTGTGTGTGTGTGTGTGTGTGTCCCCCTAATAAAATCTAAACGGCTGGAGCGATTTCAATGAAACTCGGTAAGTTCATAGCACTATTCCCGGCGACCTCGACCGTGCCCTTCAAATTTTGTTACGTCTCACCAATCCAACATAACGGCTGTGCGAAATATTTCACTAGCATGCAATATCTCCGAAACTATTACCGATATCGCCCTGAAATTGTGCACGGTGATAAAGGGCACTACTAGAAGTTCACCTATGAGACTTTCAGAAACCTGGTAACTACAATACCAACATGGCGGTCAAGCGAATTGAGACTTTTAAATAGTCTTTTCTCGCGATTTAACTATCCAAACGTAATGAAACTTGGTACAGCAAATGTTTATACACATTGTAATGCACTGGAGTCTAATTTAGTTCAATTGTTAACATAACCTCAAAATGGAGGCTGTGCGAAATATTTCACTGACATTCTATATCTCCGAAACTATTACAGATATCACCCAGCAATTTCGTACGGTGATAAAGGGTACTGATACAAGTTCACCTATGTATATTTCATAAACCTGTAAAGTAGAAAACGAACATGGCGACCAAGTGAATTTGAAATATTTTAATAGACTTTTCTCGTGATTTAACTCTCTGAGCGCAGTGAAATGTGGTGCAGTAAATGATTTTGCAGATTGTAATGCACTGCCATCTAATTTAATTCAATTGTTTACATTACCTCAAGATGGCGGCTGTACGAAATTTTAAAATTACGTTTTTATTTCTTGTGTCGTAATCATGCGATCGATGTGAAAGTTTGAATAATGAAGCTAGGCAATAATTGTCCTTGAATGGTTCATAACTCTATGGCCTATACATATAACAATCCTAAATAGCGAGCTTCTGAAATATTTAGACGGTTCTCAATATCTATGAATCTTTTACAGCAAGCAAACTGAATTTTTTTTTGTTCATAGAGACTATGAACATATGTTCACCTATAGGACTTTCAGTAACCTGGTGAGCACAAATCCAACATGGCGGCGACGCGATGTATAAATATTTAAATGGACGTTTCTCGCGAATGAACTATCCGAGTGCCTTGAAACGTTGCACGTTAAATGCTTATACAAATGTTGATCCACTGGCATCTAATTTATTTCAATTGTTTGCATAATCCCAAAATGGCTGCAGTGCGTAATTTTAAAATCTCTTTTTTACTTCTTGTGTTCTAATCATGCGATTGAAGTTTGAATACCTCACGTACACAATAATCTTGATGTAATAGTACAAAAATAAAAATCCAACCTGGCGACCATCTGAAATATTTAGACGGTTCTCAATATCTACAAATCTGTTACAGAAATTAAACTGAAATTTTGTATGTTGATAGAGGCAATAAACATGAGCAGAATATATGAAAATAGGCTGTATAGTTCTTCACGGAACTACTTGTTTATTTTTTACACTCTCATAATACATAACAATTCCAAGACTCTCTTTTTTTCTTCACTGCCTACTTGATATTTCTACTCTCGCACTGCCTTCTTGACACTCTGCTGTTACATCACTCTCCTGCCAGTAACTAAGTTACGTTAACAGAGACTGACTTTTTTTTCTTCACTGCCTTCTTGATATTTCTACTCTCGCTCTGCCTTCTTGATATTCTGCTGTTAAAAAGTAATCCGTATGTGATAAACATTCCGCATGGTACCACTGGCTAAAGCAGCCAGGAGGGATGCGATCCAACTGGCAGTGCTTCTTACACACTTCCGTCCCATTTTTCAAAATCACTCCCTCAAAAATATCCAGCAACCGAGTGGAAAGATGTTATACATCAACAACAAAGAAACCTGCGCATATGTACATTCATCTATCGACTTCTCAATGAAAGTACGCCTCATTATCTCGCTTGTAATTTTCGTTTTCTTTCTTCCTTTCATGATCGTCACACGCGATCTGGATCTGTATTTTCAATTCCTCTACATCATTCATCTGCCTTCAGTAACTCTTTCCTCGTATCGGGAACTAGAATTTGGAATAATTGTCCTCGTGACGTTATAAATAGTACATCCCTAACAACTTTCAAACGTGTATATAAAGATTTCCTCTTAAATTCGTAGGCCAAATGGAACAATTTGTGTATGAATGTGTGAGTGAATGACCATAGTACAACTTGGTTAAAACTCCATGTATTATTATTACTGAATGTAATTTGTATAGCTTGGTTAATATCACACAGTTTCCACTTTAATTCTAGTATTTAAGATTTACTAGTATTTAGGTTTGGTAGGTTAAGAATAACATATATGAGTATTCATGTAAGTAGCATTGTGTGTGGTTAAGTGTAAGAGAGGGCCTAGAGCCCTAACTTCGCCACAATAAAGGCACCAATAAAATAATAATAAAATACATAAATTATAACTAATTTTCAGAATTCACAAACGTGTTTAAGACCTGTTTCTCCACAAAATAAATGAAGTTTGTGATTAACTTATGTACATTCAACTAACTAGAGAGCGACGAAGTATGTGTAATATGCATGGAGTAGGCCTACCTTCTAATTGGCCATAGTCGGTTATTTCTTACAATGTATGAAGATAGGTGGATTGGTTTTCTAAGGAGCTTATCTATTATATAATACGCTAAGTTCTTCCGACAAAAAAATCAAGCTCCTAAACCAGAAGGAGAGAAGGTGAGGTTTGTGCCAAAATCTTCCAAATCGTCTCAATAGTACAGGGAAAATCTTACATTTCTTGAAAAGTCAACGTAAATATATTTATTTGATTATAAAGTGTGTTTAAACAAATAATTAAAGACGATAGCCCCTGGCAGAACTGTGTCGCGCCTAACCCGCATAATATTAGGGCCGGGCGTGTACACAAGGGGTGTACACAACCCATTGTGCATTGGGCAAAGAGAATTACCCGCAAGAGTGACGAATTGCACTCTGTTCTCATAAATATCGACAATTTGTATAAGAAGTGCGTAAATTAAACAAATACACATAGCCTATTTATACAAGCCCGCATAACAGTAAAGCCGGGCGGGTGGTTAATTAACACGCGAGAGTTCTCGCACAAGTCCCTAGTTGTTTATATTCGTTTAATATAACCGGCTCAAAACAAGACGGCCTCTACTGCGGCATTCGTAAACCTCCGGCCTGATAGGGGTATGACGTCACGGTACTCAGGCGGCCTGACAGTGAGACGTAATGCATTTAGGTAGCAGCTTATTTCTAACGCGTGTTAAATGTGTTCTATGGTGATTTGAGCAAGTAGTAATGTTATCGTGTTGGAAGCCATTTTTCAGTGTTGCCTTAGTAATCAAAATTTAATGTTTTTCAATCGGTCTACACAATCGTGAAATACATTACATTTTGAAGTATTATACTGTTCAAACGACTCAGAATACATTGATTTATGTATCGTAGTGTTTAAACGGCTGTATTATTACAAATTCAGTTGTAATGCTTGTTGCTTCGAGAACAAGCTATTATGTGTTCTGAGTGATTGTGTACTTTCAAAATGGTATTCAGTATTTGTACCATAGTGAGTTTTAACCTTTAAAATATAATTTATTTCTGAATCAGAGTATTAATAGAGCTGTAGTATTGTATACATTGAGGAATACTACATTACCCTTCAATTTCTACTTCAAGAATTAGATAAATTGTTTCCTAACAGTGTGATCATTCACGCGATTGTGCCATGTATTTCGGTAGATTAATATTGTACAGTATATCTCTATTTTTAGCCTACTTTCGATTTTTGCAAAAAATGAAAGTAGACTTATGAGATCAACACAGGGCGAAAAATTGTGTGTCTGTCTGTGTGTATGTGTGTGTGTGAGTCTGTGTGTGTGTGTGTGTGTGTGTGTGAGTGAGTGAGTGTACTCTGAATGTCTGTCCCCCCCTATCAATTCGAACACGGTGAAACCGAATTGAACGAAATTTGGTACAGAGGTAGCTCTAGCATAGGGCACCTCAGTGTCATACTTTATATCGCCGCCATCTTTACCAAAACTGAATGGCGGCCACTCAAACGTTCAAAACGTAAACTCAAATTACGGCTAAACTAATCATCCGATCTCTACCAAATTTGGTGACAACATACCTTTATATAGGACGCGCCTTTCACCCAAACTTCAAGGTCATCGGCCTTGCCATTTCAGGATGGTGGCCGTGTGAATTATGCAACCATTATAATCAATAGCTTAAGACCCACCAATTCAGATTATCAAGCCTAGGGTGGTTTAAGCTATCCTGAAGGTCGTGATCCGTTATTTATTATAATTTAATATTATAATATTATTCTGTATGACTGGCTTAAAAGAGCTGAGCTGTATCTGCCACACGACAAGATGGCAGCTGTCCTCATGAGCCTGTCTTATATTTCAGTAGTTTTAGTATGTTGTATGCGATATACCCTACTGATACAATAATATAAACTTTGTATGAAATGATCTATAATGAAGATGTACTGCAGTGAAGAAATAGTTTATTTCAAGTCATTATTTGCCAACAGGTTGAATGTAATATATCAATTAAGATCGCCTTGATGTTACGGATATGTTTAGCTCTGGGCTAGCGTGTTAGCCTGTCACGCAGTTGACTGGGGATCGAATACTGCTACAGTTGATTTCTTTTTTTTCTTGAATTATTTTACAAATGATGTGCACAAGCTCTTTTCACAGATACTGAATAAAATGTCATTTAGCTCAAAGGGGAGGCTAATGTATACACTCGTTTATTAATAAAATCACAGTCCCAGCATTGCACATAAACAGAAGACATTACGAAAAGGAGAATAGAAGAATTAGATACACGTTGTTATCAACCACAGCCTTCTTAATGTCTCTGTACGGTGCTGTCCTCTTGTGGGTTATGTGGGTAGTATTGTTCCAAATATACCGCTGTGTCAATACCTGGCCTCCTAAAGTATGGCAATTTTGTAATACTGGTAGTTCGACTATTCGCCACGATCGCGCTCCGATTACCTTTAATGATAGAACGTACAAGGCACTGCCGGCAGGAAGTTAGGTCCTCATTTGAGTACGTAATTCAATTGCTTATATGAGGACGAAGCGTCCTTCTGGCAGGACCGTTCTTTCTTCCATTATATAGAGGGAAATGTAACGAATCAGCGCATGCAAGTCTGAAGTTGGTAGCTCTGACCGTTCAGTAATGGCGGCGATTATACGTAATGGTGACTGTGTTTATGTTTTTGCTACCTATTTCGATGCTCCAAACAGCGGAGATGCATGGAGTCGCTCGTTATTTGCTAGTAATTATGATATCAGTAAATGTCATGGTACTGTAGTTTAAATTACGTGTAGTTGTGCAACTGTGCAGTGGGATATTGACAAAAACACAACTAGGCTTTTTTTAATTTATTTATTCTCGAGTGATGGACGCGCCGTCGCTCATACATTTATTTAGTCTCTGTACTATAAGAAAACACGTTTATACTTTATACGTTTATATATTTTAGAGTCAATATGTTGTTAAGAGACAGTTATTGTATTAGTCAATATGAGTCATATTGAATATTTTAGAATATTTACAGACTTTTATTGTTTGCCCAGTACCAGAACTGCAATATTATTACGCTCTGATAACCCAAAGTACTGCCGGAAGGACGCGTCCTGCTGGAAGGCCAGTTCAAACATTTGCCATAACGGTCCAAAGTCCTGCTGGAAGGACGCACCGCTGTGTACAAAAGTACTTCCGGAAGGTCCTTCTAGCAGGACGAGTGACTGTACGCTCTATCATTAAACACTGCCAGTTGGATCGCCTCCCTCCTGGCTACTTTAAACTGCCTACTCGTTGAACACCCAGAGGCGTACTAGATAAATATGAATTCACTGCTAGGTCGCAGCACCAACCTACTGTGATTGGCGCGGATTTTTTAAGGGGAAGGTACCCAAAACGATAGATCCTTAAGTTTGCAGGCTGGCTTAATATAGAGATTAACGGACGTGAATGCATTACAATAAGTTAGTAGTTTTGTTATTCAATCATCATAAAGTATATAATATTGATTTTGACACTTACTGGTTAATAATCAATATAAAAGAAAACAAACACTACATGGTGGTAGAGGTGGTTTTAGGGATGAGGACAAAGAGTTATAAATATACCCATACATTTAGGAGAAAGTAGGCTATATGTTCTTTGCTGAACATCTTGTTGATGTGTAACATCTTTCCACTCGGTTGCAAGATATTTTTGTGGGAGTGATTTTGAAAAATGGGACGGAAGTGGATCGGACGGAAGTGTGTAAGACGCGCTGCTAAAGCAGCAGCCAGGAGAGATGCGATCCAGTTAGCAGTGGTAAATGAGCGCTCGATGTAGGAGATTGGTACCATGACGCACTGCCGGCCATGTGGGATTTATATCACATATGGATTACTTCAAGGTTTGGAGGTGCCATTAAGAATAGTCATACAGTAAATTATATTCACGTTATCGTTCTTTGGTGTAAAAATATTCATTATATCATATTTGCTGAAAACAATTATGTTTTATTAAGAGTCTCTTTTCCAATCTCTGTATAAAAGTGATGGTTACTCCCCGAGTAACTTTGATCTTAGCCTCCAATAGTGAACGGTAAACGCTCATGCGAACTCTGTTGTCAACTGATTGAAACGCAAACCACTTGTTCAAAATCTTCGTATCAGTATTTAAATGATGATATGCTTTAATTTGAAGCATTGTAACAAGTCGGCAAAGCCGGTATTATGTTTCTGCGCAATGGCTAATCATATATTAACCCACATTGCGGTAATGCAGCGATTAATATAATATATATAGGTTTTTATGGGTAGGCGTATTCATAACCAATTTAAAACTCAATTCCACGCAGGAACATTACCGAAAAGTAGCAAAATATTAATGGAGCATAAAAAATTACTTTCATATTATTACCGGCACGTTAAAATAAGTAGCCTAACTGTCTTGTACTCCAAATATCTGTGTTTGTAATGGCTGCGTGGTTAGCCCCTTGATCTGCGAATCATGAGGTCTCGGCTTCGAACCCCAGTCCCGGCATATGTTTTTGCTACCAGATTATCGATTAAAACGATATCTATCCAAGACCGACTACAATATCTCAGACCGTAACATCAAAACAAAGATGGTGGCAATCGTAGGGGAACAGTTGTTGAGACTGGAGGGCGTGGCGCCATCGAAATAGCGGCAAATTCGAAGACAAGCATTCGTAAAATTGATTTAAGTTCACCAGAAATTACAGGATTTTATGTAATAAGGCACAAATTCAATATGAAACCCTGACGTACTTCCTTACAAGCAACGCGAACCGACAGTAGCTAAAAATACAGACACAAATGAAGCAAAGATAAGACAAATATAGTATTTAAGAAATCCAAATACTGGTAAATGGAGCTACAAGAATGCAAATAGAAATTTTTGTTCTTGTTGCATATATTAGGGGCTGCGGCTTCGTGGTCTTATAACCCCACGTATTTGTGTGTGGAATTTGTGTCATAACCTGTGTTATTGTTAAGGCTGAACTAGTGTGCTTGAACATTGGGGATTGGATTGGGAAGGAGAAGGCCATGGCCTTAAGTTAGGAACCATCCTGGCATTTGCCTGGAGTAGAAGTGGGGAAACCACGGAGAAACACTTCCAGGATTTGAATAGGAAGCAGCCGTATTCTAACATTAGGTAACATCCCAACAATTGTCTTTAGTAGAGGTGGGAAACTACGGAAAACCACTTCCAGGATGGCTGAGGTGGGCATCGAACCCTCCTCTACTCAGTTGCCTCATGAGACTGAGTGCACCCCGTTCCAGGCCTACCCTAGAATTAAATTTCTTCGCAATGTGTATGTCAGCCCAATCTACGGCTCAAATGACACAAATCTTCCATTTCTGGAGATCTTAAGTAGTTTCATTGATAACAGTCATACGTCATAGATTTATTCATGGATGTTGATTCATTTAAGGCATTTGCGACATCGTGGTCATGTTGTCCCCTTGTACATAGGTGTGTGTGGACTCCGTATGATAACCTGTGTCATTGTAATGGCTGTAGCATTGTGTATCATTGTAATTGAAGCTAGGATTTTGAAGAAGGTGGCTGTGGTTTTAAGCTACGAACCGTCTCGACAATTGTTAATTAGTTATTGTTTTAAGGGGGCGAAACTGTGAGGTCATCTGCCCCTCATGTCATTTGCTTGGAGTAGAAGTGGGAAAACACGGAAAACCACTTCAATGACAGCTGTGGTGGGACTCGAACCGTATCTTCTCAGTTTAGCCTCACGAGACTGGGCATACCCCGTTCCAATCCTCAGACCAGAATTAAATTTCTTGGCAGAGCCAGAAATCGAACCCAGGACCTTTGGATCCACAGTCTCAATGCGATCCCCGAGACTACAAAATGCGGAGGCTGTTACAATATAATAACCTCTTGCACTACAGCACATTAAGAGCCTAGGCCTATCAAGCGACCGCTGCCCAGCCAATTATCTTGTAGATATTGGGGTGATACGTGATCAGCACATCGGGTCCCCTCGGCCGTTAATCTTGGTTTTCGTGATCGGGGCGCTGCCTCACTGTCAGACAGCTACGCAATTGTCCTTACGAGGCTGAGCGCACCCCGTTCCAGTCCTCACGTCAGTTTCAAAAATCCCTGACTGAGCGGGGAATCGAACCAAAGGGCCCCCAACACCACGGGGCCGGCTAGGAGGCTGTTACAACCTTATTATAATGACAGAGTTTACATTTTGCCATTAAGAATGATATTTGAGAAAACACATGGGTAATCTGTTCATCACATTTCTTTGCTTTGACGGATAGGCTCTTGAGAATAGCCAATATTAAAAGTTCTAGCGAAGACTGGATTTGTTTTACACGGAAACTTAGTTTTCATTATACCATTGTCACAATAAAGACACATCGCTTCCCTTAAAATATATACCAACATTTGCATCATCTCAAAAGTACCGGTAGGTATAGGTTATTGTAGTTAGGAATATGACTCACCAAATCGTCTTGCTTGGTACATGTCACTGCAGTATCCATTCAAACTTCTCCACATGCACATAGAGATTCTTAAAGAATACACTTACGTCGAAGGAAATAGACACTTGGGGAAAGACCTTCCCTAACCATAAATTTAAGTTCAAACTGTCAAAAACACACACGACTTTGGCACCTAATCTGCAAATGGTATTTATTATTTATTCGCAATGTAACAAATGTAAACAAACAGCCGTTAATTCAAAACCTTCCCCTATGATGACAACCATTTTTCTTGAATCGATTGTCGTATTACGGTCTGATATATTGTAGTTGGTCTTGATCTATGACATTATGCGTCATTTTAACAGAATCTACATGAAATTAGGATTTATCTAATTTTAATTACAATAGTTTGCACCAAGCAGGAGTTGGGAAATTTTATTGTATTGAACATTATTTCTAGTAGTCTATAGATAGGCTATGGTTTCATTCCACCTCTTAATTTACAATATAATATGTGATGTTTGTTTAAACAAGTGTGACAGTAGCATATCTCCAATTCAATCTATACATTCATCATAGTATCAGTATGAAAGCGGAGCGTAAATTAAGAATGTAGGATAACATGTCAGATGACTTCACATGCATTTCATAGTAGGATAACATGTTACCCATAATATGTGACTATTGTAAGGCTCGTATTTTTTTTGTTGATTTTGAAACAATTGTGGACGGGATAATAATAACAAATACAAAAGTAATGAATTCAGGAACGAATAATACATGAACAAGTGGGACAATAGAATCACCAGCCAACGTTCTCACAAACATATCCTGGGGTGGCTGTAAGAATTGCCCTGTCTACGAGAAAACTCTGCGGGGAATTCCTAACTCTTTTAGTGAAAGGAAGCGGTGTGTTAATTTCAACTTCTTCCCGAGATTTCCGGTGTAATGGAGAGGCTACTTTTCCTTTAACTTCATTGCATTTCAAATTTACACCCGGAGGAAAGCTGTGTGCCCCCATTCTAGTGTTTGTTTGAGGGTGTTTTCTGTGTGATGGGCGGCAATTGGACCAATGATATGGGCCGCCCGGTGCTGCCAAACGTGACTAGAGTAACTTGTCGAAACAGAGAGCTCAACACACACAGACTGAAAAGAAGAGAAACCCACAGACGTGCCATACGTACGTAACAAAGGTTCTTACACACGATAAATTAAAATAAAGACAATATGTTCTGATAAGAAAAACAATCTTTTTTCTTTGGAATCCATTGCTCAGTTCATATCTTTTGACTTTGTTACATGGGTAAAATTCTGAGGGATAAGTCTGTCATATATTTGCATCATAAGTGGAATGAAAACAAAAGTGCACTATTCCGTGGATATATTATTTGACATCATCAAGATGGTGGTCATGCGTAACAATCGGTTCTGTAACATGCAAATAAGACCTCTTAAACCATGCTCCATTCTAAGTTGGTTATGCGAGGTTTATGTGATGCTATAATGAGTTGCCAATTAGGGAATTAATTTGTAGCCTAATTTCGATTTTTGCAAAAAATGAAAGTAGACTTATGAGATCTACACAGGGCCGAAAATTGTGTGTCTGTGTGTGTGTGAGTGAGTGTGAGTACTCTGAATGTCTGCCCCCCCCCCCCCTCACATTATCAAATCGAACATGGTGAAAGCGAATTGAACGAAATTTGGTACAGAGGTAGAACTAGCAAAGAGCACCTCAGTGTCATGTTTTATATTGCCGCCATCTTGACGGAAATGTAATGGCGGCCACCCAAATGTTCAAAGTTAAAATCAAATTACGACTAACCTAATCATCCGATCTCTACAAAATTTTGCATCAACATATATTTATATGGCGAGCGTCTTTGGACTAAATTACAAGGTCATCAGCTGAATAGTTTGCAGATGATGGCCATGTATGTGTGCAAATCGATTCCCGCTATCAATTCAAACACGGTGAAACCGAATTGAACAAAACTTGGTATAGAGGTAGCACTAGTAAAGGACACCTCAGTGTCATGTTTTATATCGCCGCTATCTTGACGAAAACGTAATGGCGGCCACCCAAATGTTGAAAGCATAAATCAAATTACGACCAGCCTAATCATCTGATCTCTACCAAATTTTGGAACGTTATACCTTTATGAATGAAAACTCTTTTGACCAAACTACAAGGTCATCAACCTAATACTTTGCGTATGGCGGCCATGTATATGTGCAAATCGATTCCCCCTATCTATTCAAACTCGGTGAAACCGAATTGAACAAAATGTGATACAGGGGTAGCACTAGCAATGGACACCTCAGTGTCATGTTTTATATTGCCGCCGTTTTGACGGAAACGTAATAGCGGCCACCCAAATGTTCAAAGCTTAAATAAAATTACGACTAACCTAATCATCCGATCTCTACCTAATTTTTCAACAATATATACTCATATGGCGAGCGTCTTTTGACTAAACTACAAGGTAATCAGCCCAATAAATTGCATATGGCGGCCATGTATGTGTGCAAATCGATTCCCCCTATCAATTCGAACACGGTAAAACCGAATTGTACGCAATTTGGTACAGAGGTAGCACTAGCAGAGGGAACTTCAGTGTCATGTTTTATATCACCACCATCTTGACGGATACGGAATGGCGGCCACCCAAATGTTAAAAGCTTAAATCAAATTACTACCAATCTAATCATTTGATCTCTACCAAATTTTGCAACAACGTACCTTTTTGTGTGGAGCATCTTTTGACTGAACTACAAGGTCATCAGCCCAATAGTTTGCAGATAGCAGCCATGTATGTGTGCAAATCGATTCCCCATATTAATTCAAACACGGTGAAACCGAATTGAATGAAATTTTTTACAGATGTAGCACTAGCAAAGGTCACCTCATATCTATATATTTAAAACACTAAGGTGATTTTTGTTACCACGATATTGAGAGAACGACAGAACCGATTTATTTCGTAGAGAACTCTGACGAATTCTCTTGGCATGTAGATTTGCAGAGTGTCTTTAAAAGAAAAATATATGTTAGGGCAAATTTTTAAATTATTAATGAAAAAAAAAAATTATAGCTCCCACGCTTGCGCACAAAGACTCTTTTCAACGAGAGAAATGGCGCTTGCCCTCGCGTCTTACTGAAATCTCTGTTTATGAGAATTAAAAAGGGTCCCCAGTATTTTTTATGATGTTTCCAATATACACATTAAAATAGAATTATAAAATAAGCGAAGTGTGGAAGAACTTAGACTGATAGTTGAGTGTGTAAGCTGTTTATCTTGCTTAATATTTCACACAAACTACGTTGTCTGGGTAGCTCGTGGCTAGCGGCATGGTCCGAAATTTTGTATTACGCATCGTCAAGATGGTTCGAATGCCACCTCGGATATGTTTTTTATTTCCGTTTTCTTCGTTCATATAATTGGTAGACTATTACATTGTCGAAACATATTTTACTTTTATCATTCCCGTAATGTAACGAATTCACCGTGTTTTATGTTGCCATCTACATATTTAAAACACAAGGCGTTTTCTTTTGTAAATCGCCAACAACTCCCCACTGGACCGTTTCCATCAAGATGGTGGCGATATAAAACATGACACTGGGGTGCCCTTTGCTAGTGCTACCTCTGTACCAAATTGCGTACAATTCGGTTTTAGGCTACCCATTTACGACATTTATGCATTCTATCAACAATCCGCCAGCGACTACTATCGGGCCGATTTTCATGCTGTTTGCTTTAAATTAAAGATACATATTTCTACATTCCCCATCAATACGTTTTATTTCCGTTTTACCATTGCATTACAGCATGTGATCAAAAGAGCTGTTGTCCCCAATACACTTTTTCAATATCTGCAATCAGTTCTAGTAACTGACAACATATGGCAGTACTTCACCCATATAGTTCCAGTAACTGACAACAGATGACAGTACCTCGCACATATACGAAAATTCTGCAATCCGCCAGCTACTCTCACAATGATAGAAACCCTTCCTACGGGCAGTTATATTATTTCTACATTCCGCATCATTACGTTTTATTTCCTTTTTACTATTCCATTCCATTCCATTCCAGATGTGATCAAATGAGAGTCCTTTTGTCTCCACAAAGCAGTTTGAATACCCCACGGCCGACTGAATGCGTTCCGCAGCTCGTATTCAGTCGGCCGTGAATACCCGCAATCAGTTACAGTACCTGACAACAGATGGCAGTACCAATGCGTCACATTCTGCCTTTGGAATTCGCCTTCAACAGACGTGTAGAGCCTATAGGAGTAGGTTTTTCAGGTTTTTCTTGGTCCAGCTTTCCTAGCTGGTTACTTGCAGTAGTACATTGTCACTATTATTGTTCACTCCCCTTCGTTGTGATTATTTCTCCATATTATGCTACATCGTTCTGTATATGATCATTAAAAAGTTTTTATTTTGAGTTCGTCGTCTTGTTATAACCATGAAACGATGAATTATTCCAATAGTTGCTGATGGTAACTGTTTATTTCGGTCTGTATCATACTGTTTGTACAATACTCAGGAACGGCATCATGAAATACGTTTACGGGTTGTTCAGTCAATTAAAACTGCATGGAAATATTATAAAGATTTTGTTGTAGGTGACCCATCCTACAGACTGGCCGTTAGTAATTAAAATGGCTACGAAAATGTGTTATCTCTGGACGGGGAATAATGTGGCCATGTTGAAATACATTGTATTGGTCAGTTATTCCCTGTTTATTTAATCAGGGTTTACAGAGATGATAGTAACGTAAGTTTTGACTATGGTACTGGAAACATTATTTGCCACCTTCTTCTTTCTGGTAGTGTTGTTGCTGGCCATTGCAGTTTTTTTGGAGTTCCATTCCAATATTTTACAACGTTCACCACCAATCGCAGTGAATGATACTGTTCAAAAACACGCAAGAGGAGAAAGACACTGACTGGCCGTAGGGAAAGTGCAGCGCAACGTCTAGCATTCAAAAGACGATAGAATTCTCCCATTTTGTGTGAGACATCCAAAACTATGCACAGGTTGCTGTGGAAGACATAGCACCCACGGGAGTGGAGGGTGATACTATGCACAAATCTAATGCCGTGCAAAACATAGCGCCAACGGGAGTGGAGAGAAAATTCTAAGCTCAGGGACATTGACAAACTCATTTATGCGGAAATACCCGATCCCAGTGATACTACATTATACTATGTAGTGAAGTCTCATATGGTGCATGGGCCTAGCGGTAATCTCAATCCCAAATCTATTTGTATGGTAGCCAGAAAGTGAAGAACAGACTTCCCAAAGGATTTCATTGCCGAAACATAGGATAATGTGAACGGCTATCCTATTTATCGAAGGCGGGACAATGGCAGAACAATAAATTATCAAACGCGTTCAAGGTTATGACGTGAAAGTTGACAATCGTTTCATAGTGCCTTATAATACGTTCCTTTTATTGTACTTTCAAGCTCATATTATTGTAGAGATTTGTGCAAGTGTTGAAGAGTATAAAATATATCACAAATATGTTTACCAAGGAAATGACTGCACCAATCTTCAAATAACAAGCAAAGAGGGTTTATTCCCCATGATGAAATATCTACCTTTCTGAACACCCGATATGTAAGTCCAAGTGAAGCTGATTATAGAATATTTTCCTATCCTATGCAGGAAAAATCTCATACTGTAGTTCGCTTACCCGTTCATTTACAAGATGAACAGCAGGTGCATTTTTGTAATGACAATGCCACTGAAGCTCTATTTCGAGCGGAATTGAAAAGCACAGAACTGATTGCATGGTTTAATTTAAATAAGAATCCGGTGACAAAAAGTCCTTACATATACCCAGAAACGCCAGTTCATTATGTTTGGGAAAGTAATAAACGCGTCTGGAAAAAAGAGTAAAATCTGGAAACGTTTCCCCAGTGGAATCAGAAAAATATCATCTTCGATTGCTGTTACTTCACGTAGTAGGTGCCACCTGTTTTCAAGATGTAAAGACAGTAAACAACGTGTGCTGTTCTTCATTCAAAGAAGCAGCAATGGAACATTGGTTAATTCAGAACGATGCTGAATGTCATCGATGTCTTCGTGAAGCGTCAATTCTTCAAATGCCATTTCAATTGAGACAATTATTTTTCTTCATTTGTATATTTCAACAACCATCGAATTCAGTTGAAATGTGGGATACTCTTAAGGATTCTCTAAGTGAGGATTACTTATGTCTTTACAACCAGCAAACAGCTCAACAAATGACTCTCCGGGATATCAGTAAGATGGCAAAATTACATGGTTTTTCTCTTTCAACTTTCGGGTTGCCAGTTATCCAGTGACTTACCACGTACTGAAAGGAATGAATCTTCCATGCTTCCTGATACTGATTATGACTCAATTATTCAGAAAGCGAATCATGAACAAAGATTCATCATAAATGAAATTATTAACGCTATGCTAGAGTGCAATACGAATAAAATTAATGCATACTTCATAGATGGCTCTGGTGGTACTGGCAAGACATTCGTGTACCAATGTCTTATTAAACAAGATGTTCAGTAAAGAACATATAGCCTACTTTCTCCTAAATGTATGAGTATAGTTATAACTCGTTGTTATTATCAAAGAATATAATAGAACTATTCTTTGTTGAAGACCTTAGAAACGATTTACCTCTACCAAACGCCACAACCTAGATAAAAACTGCTACCATCTTTGAAGAAAGAAAGATAAGAAGTATATCAAGAATGTTATGGATCTGGAGACATAATCGACCGGACTGGCTGCGTGGCTCAGCGGTAACGTTCTCGCTTGCTGGGCCCTAGGTTGCAGGTTCGTATTCTGGCGCAGTCAGCTGGCATTTGAGGGTGCACAAATGCGAGGGAGCCGTGTCAGTACATTTACTGGCACGTTAAAGATCCCCTTCGGGCCAAAATTCCGGCACCCCGGTGTCTCTAAAAGCAGCAGTAGTTAAAAGGTATGTAAAACCAATAACATTATTATTATTATTATTATTATTATTATTATTATTATTATTGATTATTATTACATATACGACCTGCCGTGGGCAACATCCAACTTTGAGTTGAGGCATGTCTTTACACGTCTGGTTGTGCATGGCTTTCACAACCCTAATTGAAAAAAAAGGAAGGAAGATTGTAGTTTTACGTGACCGTGAATCTTGTGATTATGAGCCAGGGGACCTCCTTTTTACGTGGAATCCGAACCACAGGACATGGCATTTCACTTCGAAAATCTCACATGCATTGACCGGGAATCGAAAACCCTAATTGAATTAACAAATCTTTCCATGACCCTACATAGACGTGTGTATACAAACTATGTGGATATTTTCGATTGCTATTTGCCTGAAATAAAAGTAGTAATTAATAAACTGAACTAACACCAACGGCTTGAATTCAGTTACTATGTGAAATCGTTCTGTTCTTTACTTCAAATAACATTTTCAAGTTACGCAAAATAGGCTGTTACAAACCCTTTAAAATAAAAAGTAAAAATGTATCGTAGTATCATCTTGTCATTCTTCAAATTCGATGCGCATAGAATGCCAATGATATAGTAATCAATGGAGCCCCACGTAGACTAGTCGTGATATCTAGTGGTGAAATATCGAACAATATAATCCTAACAGAGCGAGTGCATTCTACCGGCCAGAAGAAGAAACTTTTCAATAAAATCTGGAAGTTAATAAGTAGGTCAGCGTGCAGTTACCTTTTTGGCAGCTAGATGTCTCGAGTAAATCTGCTGGCGAATTATGTTTTAATTAAATATATATTTTACACCATAATATGCACAATATAACGCTTAATTTTAAAACGTCTGAGTCATTACAAAACAATAAACATATAACATTTCAAGCAAAAAACGTAGCTCTGATCGGGTTTGAACCATAGGCATTTGAGCGATAAGCTAACGCTCTACCACTGAGCTAATTGTGTCAACGAATATCGTTCTATATAAAATGACTTACATAGAACTTGTTAGCAAATAATGATTTATACTAAACTATTTCATCACTGGAGTATATTATTTATATATAAAGCATTTCATACAAAGTTTATTTATTTTGTATCAGTACGCTATATTGCATGCAATACTCAAATTAGTGAAATATAAGTCAGGTACAAGATATCCGCTGCCATCTTGTCTTATTACTGAATCAGCTCAGCTTTTTAAAATCACGTCTGCACTATAGTATTACAAAATAAACTTTTAATTTCGAACGTGCCTCTTCCTTTAGAACAGTTAAAACGATTCTCGGCTCGATAATCGGAACTGGTGGGTCCCATGATATGGATTATAAAGTTTGCATAATTCGCACGGCCGCCATCCTGAAATGGTATGGCGGACGACCTTGTAGTTTGGTCACAAGACGCATCCTATACGAAGGTATGTTGTTACCAAATTTGGTAGAGATCGGATGATTTGGTTAGTCGTTATTTGATTTTACGTTTTGAACGTTTGAGTGGCCGCCATTCAGTTTTAGTAAAGATGGCGGCGATATAAAACATGACACTGAGGTGTCCTTTGCTAGTGCTACCTTTGTACCAATTTTCGTTCAATTCGCATTCACCGTGTTCGAATTGATAGGGGGGACAGACATTCAGAGTACACACACTCACACACACACAGACACACACACACACACAGACTCACACACACACATACACACACACACACAGACTCACACACACACATACACACACACAGACAGACAGACACACTTTTTTCGCCCTGTGTTGATCTCATAAGTCTACTTTAATTTTTGCAAAAATCGAAAGTAGGCTAAAAAGTGCACTGATTTGGGTTTCGAAGTGATACCAGTGGCATGGAGTGGAATTGCTGCCATGCTATTACCCAATGGCCGTACGGTACACAGGAGATTTAAATTACCTCTGAAATTACACGAAGCTTCTGTTTCATCTTTAAAAATGGACAGTAAAGGAGCACATGATATGAAGTCAACAAGACAGATTATATGGGATGAAGCACCAATGGCTAACTTGCATGCCCTGATGTGCGTCAGTAGACTTTTGCAAGACATCATGGGTAATTCCATCTCTTTTGGAGGGAAAGTTATTGTACTAGGTGGGGATTTTAGACAAGTTTTGCCTGTTG
This sequence comes from Meconema thalassinum, assembly GCA_946902985.2. Taxonomy (NCBI): domain Eukaryota; kingdom Metazoa; phylum Arthropoda; class Insecta; order Orthoptera; family Tettigoniidae; genus Meconema; species Meconema thalassinum. The sequence goes on from OX336390.1 coordinate 592,612,771, forward strand.
TTCCACATGCTTCCAAACAAGCTGTTATTCAGAACTGCATTAAATTTTCTCCTCTTTGGTCAGAATTTAAAATAATTCATATGATTAAAAACAAGATGTTCAGTAATGAACATATAGCCTACTTTCTCCTAAATGCATGGGTATTGTTATAACTCTTTGTCCTTTTCAAGGAGTATGATTGAATGTTGGTTGTAGTAGCTTGTTGAAATACAACGTGCTATAGGGATATTAAACATGAATATGAGGTGCCCTTTGCTAGTGCTACCTCTGTACAAAATTTCGTTCAATTCGGTTTCACCGTGTTTGAATTGATAGGGGGAATCGATTTGCATACATACTTGGCCACCATCTGCAAACTATTGGGCTGATGTTCTTGCAGTTTGGTCTGAATATGTTTCCCACATAAAGATATGGTGCTGCAAAATTTGGTAGAGACTAGATTATTAGGTTGGTCGTAATTACATTTTAGCTTTTAACATTTGGGTGGCCGCGATTACGTTTCCGTCAAGATAGCGGTGATATAAAACATGACACTGAGGTGCCCTTTGCTAGTGCTACCTCTGTACCAAATTTCGTTCCATTCGGTTTCACCGTGTTCGAATTGATAAGGGGAATCGATTTTCACACAAAGATGGCCGCCATCCGCAAAATATTAGGCTGATGACCTATTAGTTTGGTCAAAGGATGCTCCCTCCATAAAGGTATGTTGTTGCTAAATTTGCCAGAGATCGGATGATTAGGCTAATCGTAATTTGATTTAAGCTTTGAACATTTGTGTGGCCGCCATTACGTTTCCGTCAAGATGGCGGCGATATAAAACATGATACTGAGGTGCCCTTTGCTAGTGCTACCTCTGTACCAAATTTCGTTCATTCGGTTCCACCGTGTACGAATGAATAGGGGGAATCAATTTTGACATAAAGATGGCCGCCTTCCGCGAACTATTAGGCTAATGGCCTATTAGATTGGTCAAAGGATGCTCCCTCCATAAAGGTATGTTGTTGCAAATTTTGGTAGAGATCGGATGGTTATGTTAGTCGTAATTTGATTTAACCTTTAAACATTTGTGTGGACGCCATTACGTTTCTGTCAATATGGCGGCGATATAAATCATGGCACTGAGATGCCCTTTGCTAGTGCTATCTCTGTACCAAATTTCGTTCCATTCGGTTTCACCGTGTTTGAATTAATAGGGGGAATCGATTTCGACACAAAGATGGCCGCCATCCGCAAACTATTAGGCGAATGACCGATTAGATTGGTCAAAGGATGCTCCCTCCATAAAGGTATGTAGTTGCAAAATTTGGTAGAGATCGGATGATTAGGTTAATCGTAATTTGATTTAAGCTTTGAACATTCGTGTGGCCGCCATTACGTTTCAGTCAAGATGGCGGCGATATAAAACATGACACTGAGGTGCCCTTTGCTAGTGCTACCTCTGTACCAAATTTCGTTCCATTCGGTTCCACCGTGTTCGAATTAATAGGGGTAATCAATTTTGACATAAAGATGGCCGCCACCCGCAAACTCTTAGGCTAATAACCTATTAGATTGGTCAAATGATGCTCCCTCCATAAAGGAATGTTGTTGCAAAGTTTGGTAGAGATCGGATGGTTATGTTAGTCGTAATTTAACTTAAGCTTTGAACATTTGTGTGGCCGCCATTACGTTTCTGTCAAGATGGCGGCGATATAAAACATGACATTGAGGTGCCCTTTGCTAGTGCTACCTCTGTACCAAATTTCGTTCATTCGGTTCCACCGTGTTCGAATTAATAGGGGGAATCAATTTTGACATAAAGATGGCCGCCATCCGCAAACTATTAGGCCAATAACCTACTAGATTGGTCAGAGGATGTTCCCTCCATAAAGGAATGTTGTTGCAAAGTTTGGTAGAGATCGGATGGTTATGTTAGTCGTAATTTAACTTAAGCTTTGAACATTTGTGTGGCCGCCATTACGTTTCTGTGAATATGGCGGCGATATAAAACATGACACTGAGATACCCTTTGCTAGTGCTACCTCTGTACCAAATTTCGTTCCATTCGGTTTCACCGTGTTTGAATTAATAGGGGGAATTTATTTTCACACAAAGATGGCCGCCATCCGCAAACTATTAGGCTAATGACCTAGTCATTTGGTCAAAGGATGCTCTATAATGGTATGTGGTTGCAAAATTTGGTAGAGATCGGATGATTAGTTTAATCGTAATTTGATTTAAGCTTTGAACATTTGTGTGGCCGCCATTACGTTTCCGTCAAGATGGCGGCGATATAAAACATGACACTGAGGTGCCTTTTGTTAGTACTACCTCTGTACCAAATTTCGTTCCATTCGGTTGCACCGTGTTCGAATTAATAGGGGGAATCGATTTTCACACAAAGATGGCCGCCATCCGCAAACTATTACGCTGATGGCCTATTGGTTTGGTCAAAGGATGCTCCCCCCATAAAGGTATGTTGTTGCAAAATTTGGTAGAGATCGGATGATTAGGTTAGTCGTAATTTGATTTAAGCTTTGAACATTTGTGTGGCCGCCATTACGTTTCCGTCAAGATGGCGGCGATATAAAACATGACACTGAGGTGCCTTTTGTTAGTACTACCTCTGTACCAAATTTCGTTCCATTCGGTTGCACCGTGTTCGAATTAATAGGGGGAATCGATTTTCACACAAATATGGCCGCCATCCGCAAACTATTACGCTGATGGCCTATTGGTTTGGTCAAAGGATGCTCCCCCCATAAGGGTATGTTGTTGCAAAATTTGGTAGAGATCGGATGATTAGGTTAGTCGTAATTTGATTTAAGCTTTGAACATTTGTGTGGCCGCCATTACGTTTCCGTCAAGATGGCGGCGATATAAAACATGACACTGAGGTGTCCTTTGCTAGTGCTACCTTTGTACCAAATTTCGTTCAATTCGCATTCACCGTGTTCGAATTGATAGGGGGGGACAGACATTCAGAGTACACACACTCACACACACACAGACACACACACACAGACTCACACACACACATACACACACACACACACACAGACTCACACACACACATACACACACACAGACAGACACACTTTTTTCGCCCTGTGTTGATCTCATAAGTCTACTTTCATTTTTTGCAAAAATCGAAAGTAGGCTAATATGCGAGCATATTTTGCTGAAAATTGATAATGGAGATTACCCTTCCGTGAATCAAGAATCGGCAGACCAATCTGTTATTGATTTACCACCCTCTGTCATCATGAAACAAGACATCGTCTCTGAAATTTACGGGAATAAATTTCAGTCACCTGAAAATACTATAAGTTTCTCCAAAATTGCCATTCATGCCCCTAAAAACGAACACTGTGATCAAATCAAATCTTAAGTTATAGATCTTCTACCCGGAACGGCCAGAACGTACATCAGTATAAATAACTTAATAACTGAAGATAAAAATGAAACTCTCCAATTTCCCATAGAGTCCCTGAACAGCTTAGAATCAAGTGGCTTGCCTCCTCATGTCCTTAACTTAAAACCTGGAGCGATTGTAATGTTAATAAAAAACTTAAATGCTACACAGGGGCTTCTAAATGGAACAATGTTAATTGTGCGAAAAATGCATGACAGTTGTTTAGATCTTGAAATCATTACAGGGTTAAGTGTTGGACAAAGAGTTCTGATTCCTAGAATTGATTTAACACCATCCGACACAACTCTTCCATTTAAATTTAAAAGACGCCAGTTTCCTATTCGCCTTGCATTCAGTATGACAATTAACAAAGCTCGACTTTAGACCGTATTAGTGTATATTTACCCCAGCCTGTATTTAGCCATGGCCAGCTGTACGTAGCAATGTCTCAAGTTCGATCATTTGATAGTTTGAAAGTACAAATAGTGCCGGCGGGCCATAGGACAATAAATGTTGTATTTAAGGAGGTACTCTAACATCACTAGATTTAAGAGACAATGAACCAAAATTTATCTACAAATAGTTACTACACACTTCAGTCTATACGTTAATTTCTGGAGTCTCATTTAGCCACTGCAGTTTTACCGACCCAGGGACTTTGTATTCCGTTGAATTTCAACGGGTTCACCCTAGTTCATGTTTAATATCCGTATAACACGTTGTTTGTCAACAAGCTACTACCACCAACATTCAAATATACTCCTTGAAAAGGACGAAGGGTTATAACAAAACCCATGCATTTAGGAGAAAGTAGACTATATGTTCTTTACTGAACATCTTGTTATTATTAATACGGTATTTCTTATGAAATAGTTTCGGTGAGGAATAACTCGCTAAAGTGGCCAGCTTTGTGGCGAATCGCTAAGCATGCTACGCACTGGTCCGATGAATCCCAGGCTTGATTCCTGACCGGGTCATCGGGGATTTAATTCTCCTGTAGTTAATTTCTTTTGCCCGGGAGCTGGGTGTATGTGCCGTCTTCATCATCATGTCATCTTCATTTGGACGCACAGGTTCCTACGAGATTCAGCTAGAATGACCTGCACTCGGCCTCCCAGGAGGCCACACATTATTATTACAATTATTATTTTTATTATTATCTCGAAAAGTTACAATATTTGTTATAAATCTCATGATCATGTGACATTGCTGGAAAGCAAATCTTTGTGATCTTTCTCCAACTGGATGCATTCTACGCACACAACATCTTCAAGGTGTGTGGCCGATAACCTAGATGTCAGCCCCCTGAAACAACAACTACCATCATCTTCAAGGCATAGGCGAAGTCAAATACAAATTAAGTGTCCATTCATTCGTTATTAATTAACACTGTTGTTGTTAATTCATTTATGGACTTTGCAACATAGAGGTCATGTAGCCCCGCGTACTTGGGGATCTGTGTGGAATCTGCCTGATAATCTGTGTCATTGCTATGGCTGTAGTATTGTGTAATTTTAGCCTATTTTCAATTTTAAAAAATAGGCTTATAATAGTATAATTGCGCACGAAAGTGCATTCACAAAATACATAAATACATAAATATCATAAACCCTGTAATTTAGTTCACATTTCACTATACTCAGTGAGAGAAATTTGTCTTTGCTTGCATAAGGTGATATGGTATCTTTCACACACTGAATGGCACAGGCTGCACACGCAAGTATCGTCTGGCTCATGAAAGTGAGTCTTAACGCAGATCAACTGGTGGTAACCGTGCACCGCCAACCGGGTCAGCACGTGTCGTAGTTTTTGGTTGGGTCCCATCCACGTTCGGTCTAGCATGGCATCTGTAGAGAAGAACTCCGGCCATATTTCTCGTCATTTCTTCTCTCTCTCCTCCATTAAATTCCTGGTCGCATCGGTTGATTGAAGTTCGTAGTGTAGACGTAAGTCCTCTATAAGGAAAGTCTCTCTTGCCAGCTCATAGACGAGCCTTGAGAGCGTGAACCTTGATAACCCTAAGGCTGCTTTCAAGTAGCGGGCTTTCACCTTTTCTATTGCTGATAGGTCTTTTATCGTCAGTTTAAGCCAAATGAGGTCCAAACCATAGGTTAAGATTGGTATAATCTTTGCTTTGAAGAGAGCCATTGCTGTATGTATGGATAAACTTCTTATGTCTTTGATTCCATAAAAAGCTTTTATTGCTGCCGTCACTCTTCCTTTATATGTAGCCGAAACGATGTCGTCGTAGGCTGAAGTGTGATGCCTAAGTACCGGAATGCATTACTCTTTCCAATGGAGTGTCCTTATAGTAAAGATTACATGACAGTTCCCCACACTGACACTTCCACACACTGCCCAAAATACTGACACTTCCACACAGTCCTTGGACGTGGCTACCTGTTTAATGACTCAGAAATATTCCCGACTGACAGTTCCACACACATTCCCCCACCCCTAAGGCTATAGGCTTCGGTGATCACCGTTACAGCCGCACCTGTGACAATGCACCTTAACATAATACTCATTTGGAGTGAAGAAAAGCGTTCGGTCTATGTACTTCATTACATACCACGGTCTCGAAAATATAATTCTGATGTAGTGTATTTACTGTACCATCAAAATAAAATAAATGCAGAGTCTGATTTCCATCACACTTTATCCAGGCTATGGACTAGCAAAATAATAACAAAACCGATCAGTTTGGTGTTATCATTTTGGCGTGTTTAAAATCAGCTTTCTAAGCTTCGTCAGTTGTTTTGTATTTTCTATTGTTTATTTTTGTTTGTTTTTGTTTTGTTTTTTGTTTTTGTCATATTTGTTCAACAATAATATTAACCAACTCTATTTTCTGTGAATAGACAACTGCCTTCACAAAACTTTTCATATTTTGTCATTTTCGAACTTTTTCTGTATGTTCTCAATCCGTCCGTCCAGTTTGACATATTTTCGTCTTCTTTTTTTTCCTTCCATGTTGAGCTCGGCCTTTACAAATGCGCACTTTGGCAACCTCTTTAATTTGGGGTGAGGTCTCCCGACAAGATTGTTGAGTCGGTTGTTCCAGCCCTCAACAGCATTCGTTGTCCTGTGTCGTGCTTGGTGGCAGTTCCACATCTCGATTGGAATGTCTTGGTCAACTTGATCCTTTCCATAGTAGCCTTGGGGGAGAGGGGAGATGTGTGTGGAAATGTCAGTCGAGATTATTTCTGAGTCATTAAACAGGTAGCCACGTCCAAGGGCTGTGTGGAAGTGTCAGTATTTTGGGCAATGTGTGGAAGTGTCAGTGTGGGGAACTGTCCGGACACCGTAGTAAAGTATATCTTCCTCTGCGGGTTTTCCCCCTTTTCGGAAGGTCATAGGCTTATGAGATCACCTTTTGCCCGTGTGTGTGTGTGTGTGAGGTGTGTGTGTGCCCCCCCCCCTAATAAATTCTAAACGGCTGGAGCGATTTCAATGAAACTCGGTAAGTTCATTGCACTGTTCCGGACAACCCGACCGTGCCTTTCAAATTTTGTTACGTCTCACCAATCCAACATGGCGGCTGTGCGAAATATTTCACCAGCATTCAATATCTCCGAAACTATTCCCGATATCACCCTGAAAATTTTTACGGTGACTTTTGAAAAACTGGTAACTAAAAAACCAACATGGCGGCCACGCGAATTTGTGACTTTTAAATAGACGTTTCTCGCCATTTAACCAACCAAACGCAATTAAACTTGGTAGAGTATATGCTTATACACATTGTAATGCACCGACATCTAACTTCGTTCAATTGTTTACATAACCACAAGATGGCGGATGTGCGAAATATTTCACCGGCATTCTATATCTCTGAAACTATTGGCGGTATCACCCTGAAATTTTGTACGGAGATAAAGGGCACTACTGGAAGTTCATCTATGAGACTTTCAAAAACCGGTTAACTACAAAACGAACATGGCGGCCAAGCGAATTTTAAAATTTTAAAAAGACCTTTCTCGCGATTTAATGATCCAAACGCAATGAAATCTGTTACAGGAAATGTTAATACACATTGTAATGCACTGGTGTCTAATTTAGTTCAATTGTTTACATAACCTCAAGATGGTGGCTGAGCGAATTTTAAAATTAAGTTTTTATTTCTTGTGTCGTAATCATGCGATTGAAGTGAAAGTTTGAATAATGAACCTACGCAATAATTTTCCTTTAATGGTACATGACTCTATGGCCTATACATTTAACAATCCAACATGGTGACCATCACAAATATTTAGACGGCTCTGAATATCTACGAATCTATTATAGCAATCAAACTGAATTTTTATGTTCATAGGGGCTATGAACGTAAGTTCGCCTATAGGACTTTAAATAACCTGGTGACCACAAATCCAACATTGCGGCGACGCGAATGATAAATATTCACACGGACGTTTCCCGCAATTTAACCATCCGAGTGCAGTGAAACTTGGTACAGTAAATCCTTATACGAATGTTAATCCACTGGCAACTAATTTATTTCAACTGTTTACATAAACACAAGATGGCAGCTGTGCGAAATTTTAAAATCCCATTGTTACTTCTTGTGTCCTAATCATGCGACTGAAGTTTGAATGCTACACGTACACAATAATCTTCATGTTACAGTACATAACTCTATGACCTACATATATAAAATCCAACATGGTGACCATCCGAAATATTTAGTCGGTTCTCAATATCTACGAATCTATTACAGCAATAAAACTGAAATTTTGTATGTTGATAGTGGCAATTAACATAAGTAGGCTATATGAAAATAGGCTGTATAGTTCTTCACGGAAGTAATTTTTTTAACTAAGTCTAGGATTTGGAAGGAGATAGTGATGGCCTTAAATTAGGAACCAACCCGGCATTTATCTGGAGTAGAAAGTGTAAACCACCGAAAAACAACATCCAGGATGATTGAGTTTTGCCTTCCAGACCTCAGTTTAGAATTAATTTCTTGGCAGTGCCGGGAATCTAACCTGGGCCTCCACGGTGTCAGCCAAGAAAGTTAGACACTGTGCAAGGAGACGAACTGATTGTGTATGAGACCTAATACCATGCAATAGAGTGCGCACAGTTATTTAAAGGTACAGGAGGTACTTGTTGTGGACGATCTTATTGATTTATCGAATATAAGTTGTTGCTTGTTGTTAATTCATTTAGGAGATTTGCGACATCGTGGTCATGTAGCCCTGTTACTTGGGTGTGTGTGTGTGTATAGAATTTGTCTGATAACCTGTGTATTGTGGTGTCTGTAATAGTGTGTGTATTTGTAATGCACGTGAGAATTGGGAAGGAGACAGCCGTAGCCTTAAGTTAGGAACCATCCTGGCATTTTCTTGGAGTAGAAGTGGGGAAACCACGGAAAACCACTTCCAGGATGACTGAGATGGGAATCAAACCCACCTCTTCTCAGTTTTGAATCACGTTCGAGTCGTCAGAAAAGAATTTAAGTTTATTGGCAGAGTCGGGAATCAACTCCGGATCTCCGGGGTGACTGCCAAGAATGCTTATCACTACACAAAGAAGTGAACCGTGTATCAGTGCAACACATTTAACAAACTATGACGAATTTACGAAAGGCTGATCTATTTTATAATAAGCTTTGTTTCAAATATTAACTCTCGCATTTAACTCCAAGCCGTCGCGTCGTCGTGCCGAGGCGGCGTGTTGTGACGCAAACATGTAGTTAACGATTTAACAAGGATAATCGAGTAATATATTGTCCGCAGGACATGCTACGAAATAGGAACATTCATATTAAACGTGTTATTAGTCAAATATTGATTATACCTACAAGCTTGCATGTTCAGAAGTTAATTATTCAGATTCCATCCTTCCTCTCCTGCTACCGCCGATATCAAATACAAGAACAATTTGTATTTGTCATATGGAGTTTAGCAGTGACTTAATTAAAGTGCTGAATGATGCCCACTGGATAACTGAAAATAGCAGGGAGCTCATTAATTATTTATATTCAATTCCTAAAACAGTGCAAATTCATCTGATAATTTAAAAGTCTGGTAGGGTTATATTTATGTGTTTAAGGGTTTTGTGGCATCGTGGTCATATAGCTCCCATGTATTTGGGAGTGCGTGGGGTCTGTATGATAACCTGTGTTATTCTGAAGGCTGTATTAGTAATGATGATGATGATGATAATTGTGCTTTAAGGGGCCTAACATCCAGATTATCGGCCCCGAATGGTTTGGGTAATAGTGAAAATGACAGATGATAACATTAATCATACAACTAAACTAACTACAAAAGCATACAACTAACTTGCGTACTAGAAGAAGATAAGGACAACAATCCGGAGTAAGGAAAATAAAGGACAGGGAAATGAAATGCCCTCAACCCTCGAAGAATGAGGATTAACCCTAGAATGCAAGCGTTCATCTCCGCGACGAAAATGGGATACTCTTCTGCTTCCCCCCACTTCTCCCTTTTGTCCAATCACCACCAGTGTTTGGCAGTCCTAAAGTACAAAGCAAATTAGTCAAAATCCAAACAAATCAAAATTAGTAACTAATCCATAAAACCAAAAAATAAACATTCAAAAATAGTCAAAAAGAAGCTCAAAAAGTACAAAAATTGAAAAAACTTAAAATCTAACAATAAAACACAAAAATCAAAATTTGTCAAAATACAAAAAAGAAAACAATCACAATTAGTCAAAATTAGTGAAAACCAGCTCAAAAATTCCAAATAAATAAATAAATAAATAAATAAATAGACAAAGTCAAAAGGAATCTCCATTCTGCTAGACTAGAGAGTGAATTTTGTCCAATCCTCACCCGTGTTTGTCAGTCCTCAAATACAACGCAAATTAATCGAAATCCAAACAAATCAAAATTAGTCATTAATCCATAAAATCCAAAAAAACAATTAAAATTTGTCAAAAAAAAAGCTCAAAAATTAAACAAAATACTTAAAATCTAAAAAAACACAAAAAACAAAATTAGTCAAAATGCAAAAAGGAAACAACACAATAGTGAAAACCAGCTCAAAACTTCCAAAAATAAATAAAATATAGTCAAAGTCAAAAAGAATTAACAAAAATCAAACAAAATTATTCAAAAACAGTCTCCATTCTGGTACAGTAGTCTAAAGAGGGAAATAAAAGTTGACATAAGTGGTATTTATTATCAGTAGACAGCAGAAGTTCAGGCTCTAAAAGGTAATGTTTAGGCGCCTAAAATAGGTTCCTTAGGCTATCAGCTATATTTTGGCACTAAAATGAATAATAGGCAGATATATATAACTGAGCAGATATCACAAAAACATTAAAACAGTGACGTAAATTACTTCAATTCAATGTGCAATATCGGTATTAAAAGAAACCAAATACATTTCACAATCGGCACATATATCTCACAATTACAGACTGAGGTTAAACATCATTTCACAGTTAAAAACAAGCACTTTCTCTAAATTGTCCATGGAAAAGTTATGGTGTTTGTCACTAAGTATTAATTTGTACGCTAAGACAGAGCGTTCAACGTCAACTGAGTTTTAAATAAGATGAACTGGGATTTCACATTCACCTCCATCGTCATTCTTTCCCATTATAATGTTAGCGGTAACGAACAAACTCTTCAAACCGATGTTTTATCATTTCAAATGATCTTGTCGACTTCGTCGTTATGCTTGGGTCCAACGTTATGCGTTACGGAGACGAAGACGGAAGTGTCGTCATGCAGCCGCGCGGGAAATGACGTCATGCAGCCGCGCGGGAAGTGACGTCATGCAGCCGCGCGGGAAGCGAGTACGTGGCGTCATGGAGCCACGCGGGAAGCAGAAGCTAATGGTTATTGGAGTCTGTGGAAAGAGTCCTGGGGCGTCGAGCAACCTGGGGCTTTGGTTGAAGCGAACACAAGAATACAGGGTGACTTCTAAAGAGATATACAAGATGACATATAAGAATACCGGGTGCCTCCTAAAGAGCTGTGCAGGATGTCAGAGCAAAATACAGTACAAGATGCCAGATAACAATACAGGGTGACTCCTTAAGAGAGATACAAGATGCCAGATAAGAATACAAGGTGACTCTTAAAGAGGTGTACAAAATGGCAGAGAAGAATACAGGGTGACTCCTAAAGAGGTGTGCAGACAAGAATACAGGATGCCTCCTAAAGAGGTGTGCAGGATGTCAGAGCAAAATACAGTACAAGATGTCAGATAAGAATACAGGGTGACTCATAAAGAGATATACAAGATGCCAATTAAGAATACAAGGTGACTCTTAAAGAGGTGTACAAGATGGCATAGAAGAATACAGGGTGACCCCTAAGGAGGTGCACAAGATGTCAGACAAGATTACAATGTGACTCCTAAAGAGGTGTACAAGATATCGCACAAGAATACAGGGTGACTCCTAAAGAGATATACAAGATGCCAGATAAGAATACAAGGTGACTCTTAAAGAGGTGTACAAGATGGCAGAGAAGAATACAGAGTGACTCCTAAAGAGGTGCACAAGATGTCAGACAAGAATAAAGGGTGACTCCTAAAGAGTTGTACAAGATGTCACACAAGAATACAGGGTGACTTCTAAAGAGATATACAAGATGCCAGATAAGAATACAGGGTGCCTCCTAAAGAGGTGTGCAGGATATCAGGGCAAATTACAGGGTGACACTTAACGAGGTGTACAGTATGTTAGATTCAATTCAAATACAGGGTGACCCTTAAAGAGGTTTGCGAGATATCAGATTCAAATAATGGGTGACTCTTAAAGAGTTGTAAAAGATGTCAGACTCAAATATAGGGTGACCCTTAAAGAGGTGCCCGCGCGGGAATCCTATGTTAATGGGTAATGGAGTCTGTTGAAAGAGTCCTGAGGCTTCGAGCGAAGCGAAAAGCCCTCCTTAGCCTTTCTAACATGTGTAGCATTTGTAGCATGCGTCATTTGAAATGATATAACGTCTAGTCTTTCAGACTGTAATTTTTTCTGAATAACTGAATGAAACTTCCTATTCACATTTTCAGCCGCAGCTCCAGGTACTTCTGATAGTTTCTGCGCTACTGTGTTCGGTAGATCAATTTGTTATAAAGAGTTTTACCACGACTTTATAGTATTTGCAATGAATGCGAAATGATCCCCGATGTACACCATGTCATTTTCAATACCAAAGTAATTCAGAACTTTCTTAGCGTTGGTTACACAATCTGAATATCCTCAAAAGTTGACACAAGCTCTTTGACTGCCCGGAAATGCTCACTGTAGTAGTCTACTTCTCTCAGCCATGTTTCCTATCGAGTGAGCAGTGGTTATGGAGGTTGAGGAACATCTGGAAGTTTCTGCCAAAAAGTCTATAGTAAACTTAATGGAGCTTTTATGAAAACTTTCTTCACACACTAAATTATTTTATTCACGTTCTGAAACTCGAGTATGAACTGCTCCGCTACTCGATTTAGGCCAAGCAGGTGACATGGACAAGAGGAAGAACACCTTAAGTGTACGCATGGCAAGTGCCATATACGAAGCAGCATCTGTCACAGTTATTAAAACGTTATCTTCATCGGGTTTTATAACTTTGAGTCCACTCTCCACAAAATCAGCCACTGTATTTTGATTCGTATTACTCAACTGTTTCGTGTAGATCATAACGCTCTGGACGGTGTATCAGGATTAAGCTTTCCAACAATTAAGTTGGCAACGTACCACCCAAGGTTGTCCGTTGTTTCCTCAACCGTGAACCACAAATATAAATTTCCAAGATCCATCTTTATCCTAGAAATAGCATCCTCATGCGTATCTTGCAAATATGTTTTCCGATGGGTTGACTTGGAAGGGATGATTGGTGGCAGTACTTACCAAGAAATTTCTGAATTGAGAGTTTAGTAAAGTTTTGAACGGGATGTTTGCTGTTACAATGGCACGACACAAATCAGCACTAAATGCGTTTTTCCTGGATGAAGTCTCGGATGTCTGCGTCAAGAGTGTCTGCTTTAGTTTAGATTACCACTCTGCATTTGCTTTGTGTAGAGCACCCTGCGCGTGTTGTATAAGATGATACTTTTTTTCACTGGACACCAGAAAAAGCAAACATTTAAATAGGGAAACCATAGACAAAATGTGTATATTTGTAACGATATAATCAATAATAATAATATTATTATCCAAACGTTCACCATTCACATGTCATTGGGTACAATTCACCATTTCATCGACAATATTGTTGCAAGATAGAGTGGAGTTCTCTATGTTGGTAGATTGAGGTAAGAACAGGTCTTTAAAATGACTGCCTTCTGCACACTGATATGCAGATTTTGTTGGAGCCCCAGTTTATAGAGGTTGGCCCTCAGCGACTCCGGTATGATCCGAGTGGAAGAGATTATAATAGGCATTACAGTAACAAATTTCTGTCGCCAGATCTGTCGGAACTTTTCAGCCAGAGGCATGTATTTGGTCAGTTTTTTTGCATAAATGTGTTGGATATTATGTGAGTTAGGGACTGCGATGTCGATTAGATGGGTTCTCTTCTGCAGCTTATCAATAAGAATAATGTCTGACCAGTGTGCTGATATAGGTCAATCTATGATCGCTGTCCTATTCCAGAGTAACTTGTGTGTATCGTTCTCCAGAACAACTTCAGGAATATATTGATAGGCAGAACATTATTAGTTAAGCAGTGCTTCTTTGCCAGATCCATGTGGATTATCTTGGCTACTAGATCATGCCTCTTCAAGTAGTACGTAGATGAAATTATTGGACAGCCTCCTGTGATAAGCTGGATGTTCTCTGATTCGAGATGACATCTCCTACATTTGTCATCTGGCGTGTCTGCCTTAATGATGTATTTTAGGTAGTTCTTTGTTGCCACCACTTAATCTTGTATCGTGTCCACGAACCCCTTAGTCTCAGGAAATAGATCCGCATGGATCAGCCAGCTGTTCGACACATGTATGTCGACATATTCCAGACAGATCATACGGATAACGGTCGTGCCATGCTTTTTGAGTCTACTATTGAAGCTTGTTGGTTATGTGCTCTTCTGACGTAGCTAGCTGCACATCCCTGGCATGGAGAAGGTCCAATGGCGTGTATTTGTCATCCACCTTAATAACAGCCTGATGCAGGGGAGAGTTTGTCTTGCTCAAAAAGTAAGCCTAGAGATTCTTCACTTGCTTGGTAAGTACTGTAGGTGTATAATATCAGTAAGCGCGCGTCCACAGCTCTGCCGTGGCAATGTCAGTCGATCAACTGCTGACTACGGGTGTAGACATCTGTATCGTTAAGGTAGTGAGTGTCTTAATAAGAATATTTTCTAGGTCTGTCTGTGTCCATTATTCTACACTAAAGGGTAGGTCAGTAATGGAGTGGCACATTTATTGATGGCCTTGAAGATGTTTCATCCATTCAATTTGGATTTCAGAATCTTGCTGTGGCGTTGATTGTGCATCGCTGCTGTTTGATCCTTAATGATCTTCTGATCAATTCTCTTTGACTGTTGGACACCAAGATATTTGTAACTCTGTTTCTTCCATGGGCTGAATGAGACATCTATTTTCAATTACAAATCCTCGGGCTTCTAACTTTCCCTGCCGGTACCTCGTGGCGTAGCTGTGCGCTTTAAATGCTCACGACCGCGTTGGGGAACTGCAGCAATTCCGCAGATCGCAGGTCGAAGCCTGGCGAAAAACAAAGGCTATCCTGAGTGTGTTTTTCTACACTCCCACCAGGAAAATGCCGGGAGAGTGCTTGATTTCAAGTCTTGGGGCATCTCCCCCACCCTTGACTCCAATAATTACAATTACAACATTACTAGAGTCATTACAGAAAAACAGGCTGTCAGACAAATTCAACATACACTAAACTACACGGGGCTAGTGACGAAATACGGATTAACAATAACAAATCTCCTCCGTTCCCTGACATCGTGAAGTTTGGAATCCAACTGAACCACATACTTTGTGCTATTCTTGATTAGACTTGAGGGACACTCACTCGCAGGTCTTGAAACTCTTCAAGAACAGGAGGCCCGGTAATTGCGTGCCCACCTCGGAGGAGTGTGGTCGGAGAGATCGCGTGAAATGAGCTACTTGTCAGTCGGATGCGGCTCGCGGTCCCCATTCTGTAATTTGCCGCCGTGTCGACTACGGCTCAAAAGCTGATACATCGTGGTTCTGGCCGTGTGCTAACAGTCAGGAAGCAAGTCTTGGACCGTCTTCCTTACAGGTGCGGACCGCTGAGGTATTGAAAAACAAGAGGACTCAATTCAAGGTGCTTTTTGTGTGTTATTTCATTTACAGCCTCGTAGTCATCATCGCTGTCTATTGAGTGTATGAGGAATCAGTTTGATAATCTATTTTAATAGGCTTGTGTATTCGTATTACTAGCAACTGATAACTCTTCAGTCGGTCAACACTTTTTGGCCAGGGTATAATAGACTATATATATTCGGTCGTTTGGGCCACCTATGGACCACGGTGCTTGGCTTTAGTTGTTGTCTGCCACTTCTGATGTTTTTAGTGGATTGTTTGGTGGCTGCTTTTTTGCAGATATCTTGAACCTTTCTATTGGACCAGTAATCTTTCATTTTCTTGCCGAACTCTATCTTACGTTCCTCAGACCATTTCACGGACACGTTGTGGTGAACTTCTGTGATTGAAAGGCCTGGTTTCAACTGACAGACGGTAGCCACTCCTATCATTCATTGTGTCTTGCTGAATATTAAGTTCAGCAAGAACCGTCTCAATTTGTTTGATCCGCAAGGACCCAGTTGCTTTACCCTTCGTGGCTAACTTGAAGATCCATTCATAATAGACTATATTAAACATTTGAAAAGAATTACTTGTATTAGTTGTTATGAATAAGGCAATTGGGCAAAAGTGAGTAGACCGTCTGAAGAGTTATCATTCATTGATAGTTTGTGCAGCCAACACTGATCAAAAGTAAAAGTTCCTCCGCTACACTGAATCATGGATATGTTTTTCAGATCTAGATGATGAATACCTGTTAACCTAACCTTTCTAACAAGCTCTTTAACGAGGTTATATTTCACGCGAGCGCGTGTTTACACCACTCACAATTTGCATGAGGGTAGGTCTGTAAACCATTTTCTTTATAACGTTGTTAACTATTTTTTCATTGAATTTGCGGGGACAAGTACAAATCTAGTACAAGAAACGTCTCATATGTTCAGCGGACGACATGTTCACACTGTGCATGTTACTCCTCAAGTGCGCAATAAAGTCTAGACGTGTTATACTATATTCGCTACTGGTTCTCGCCTGACAGAGGCAACAATGGGATTCGGGTAGTATCTGCGCGAGCCCGCTAGGGGCAAGGTACGTGGTAGAACGTCACACTTTTCGTATCACGCAAATATTGGCTTGGCTCCAGTCCAAAAACATGTCCATCTTAAGATGGCTTCAAATCTTCACATTTTGTGTATTTTTACAAAAGATGAATTTTAAGTAGTGGCAACTATTTATTTTCACGATGCATACCATACTTATATGTTTCTAAGTTTTACAGGATTTCGATATAACCAGCAGCGTTGCTTACAACTTGTTCCCATGGATGCGGATCCCGCTACATATCGTTGGTACTGCCTACTAATCTGTTGATAATGAGAAAAGAGCGTTCCGTTGCCCGATGAACGTCTTTATGAGTTCATGTAGTGATTCCTTCGTCTAGGGATTAGATCTAAGTAGCAGGGACTTAAATCAGGAGAGCATGGGGTCTGGTAGAGCAATTCCCAGTGCCAACAACTGAACAATTCATATCCAACTCCTGCTGTATGCGCCCTAGCATTGTCATGCATAAAGTGTTGCCGTTTTCTTCTCAAAGCTGCTTACAGATTGTCTTGCAAAGAACGAACTGTAATATTCCGCATTAACGATCTGCAAACTGCATCAGTCGTGGAGATTGACTTGGCGCATGTATCTACACTCCTGGATAAGGAGTAAAATTTTAGTGCTTAGATATATTTCTCAAATTACAAATTATTAAGAAATTGTTTATTAAAGCAAACCCAAAGTAATCATAATAACCTCGATAAACTGGGGCTCCACCATAATCTGCAGATTCGTATGAAGAAAGCAACCATTTTAGAGACTTACTCCATACTTCATTCGTTCCTCAAACTACCAACATAAAGAACTATAATCTATCTTGCAACATTAACCGATGAAATGGTGTATTATAGCTAATGACACTATGAACATAGGCTATGAGTAATAATGATAATTGGACTAATGATAATAATATTACCATGGGGTCTTCGGAGAGGCTTGTTGCAGTTCATAGAAGTTGAAGACCGTGGGGAATCTGCACTTCGTAATGAGAATAGGAAGAGTCCATTTAAATGCTTCAACTTCGCTTGGCCACTATGTTCGTTTTGAAAGTCACATAGGTGAACTTCTAGTAGTGCCCTTTATCACCGTACACAATTTCAGGCTGATATCTGTAATAGTTTCGGAGATATAGAGTGCCTGTGAAATATTTCGCACAGCCGCCATGTTGGATTGGAGAGACGTCATTATATTTCAAAGGCATGGTCGAGGTTGGACAAAATAGTACTAGGACCTTACTGAGTTTCATTGAAATCGCTCCAGCCGTTTAGATTTTATTAGGGGGACACACACACACGGACACAAGGTTATCTCATAAGCCTACATTCGATTTTTGCAAAAAATGAAAGTAGACCTATTAGATTAACAAAGAGCCAAGACTTTGTGTGTCTGTCTGTCTGTCTGTCTGTGAGTGTGTAATGTGTATGTGTGTGTACTCTGCAGGTCTGTCCCTCCCTATCAATTCAAACACGAATTGAACGAAATTTGGTACAGAGGTAGCACTAGCAAAGGACACCTCAGTGTCATGTTTTAAATTGCCACCATCTTAACCAAACCTCAATGGTGGCCACTCGTTTGGTTAAAACATAAAATTAAATTACGTCCAAACTAATCAACGGATCTTTACCAAATTAGGTAAAACCAAACCTTCAAGGTCATCAGCCGTACCATTTCAGGATTGTGCCCGTGTGAAGTATGCAAACTTAATGATCCATAAACTAGGACCCACCAGTTCTGATTATCGAACCAAGAACCATTTAAACTGTTCTAAAGGACGTGGCTCGTTCCAAATTAAAAGTTTATATTGTATTTTTATAGTACAGAATTGCCTTTAAAAAGCTGAGTCGTCAGGGTTAATAGACAAGATGGCTGCTGATCTCTCGTTTTGACCTATATTTCACTAATTGGAGTATGTTGCATGCAATATAGCCTACTGATAGAAATAATATGAGCTTTGTATGAAATGGGTTATAATGGCTACTCCAGTGAGGAAATCGTTTAGTCAAAGTCATTATTCGCTAAGATGATGTATGCAAATCGATTGATGACGTTTAACTTGGGAGGACATGTTTGGCTCTGTGGTTGGAACTTTGGTCTTTCATCTGACCATCCGGGGATCAGAACCTGTCAGAGTTGCAATTTTTTTTGCTTGATTTCTGTTATATTTATTGTTTCTTGAGTACTGAGATGTTATAAAATTGAGTGTTATATTGTGCATTTTTCAATGGAAAATATATATTTCATTAAAATAACATGCCACACTGGATGTGAACGAGTGACATCTACTAGCATGCAGTTGAACTATGCCAGTGCTAACCACGGCCTAATAGAGGCGAGTTGCGCTCTATACCGGCCAGTTATTGAACCCATGCCTAGGGTGTAATTGAAAAATTTCCTCTTGTTTGCTCGTAAATCCATATATTTCCGTAACGTCGTAGGTTTATATAATTTTAGCAATGTACTGAACAATATAATACAAAATACTCTAGGCAGCTATACTAAAGCTGTTATTAACGCATTGTTAGCATTGAGCGTAATGGTAGGGTCTCTGACTCCTAGCTCGGAGGTTTCTGGTTCAAATCCCAACAGGTTCAAATATTTTTACATTTATTTTTGTATTTATTGATTTATAACTACTCACACGTTATAATGTTAAGCATATTATATAGTGTATATTTGAAATCGAATGTATATATATATATATATATATATATATATATATATATATATATATACTTATAACACCACATGTTTCAACACTCGACTACGTCGAATAAAATTCGTTGTCCTTGATCCGCGGTAGAGTCTATTGTTGTTGTTGTTTTTATTGTAGATTCGTTAGGGGTTTTGCGGCATCATGTTCTTGTAGACCCGTGTACTTACGTGTATGTTTTTTATTTTTTTATTTTAGCGTATGGCTTTTAGTGCCGGGGGTGTCCGAGGACATATTCGGCTCGCCAGTTTTGAAGCTGCTTCGAGATGGACACCCAATGGGTGAGCTACAAGTACTGTTGGGGAGGAAAGTGGGAATGGAAGGTCGAGGAGTTGGAAGGTAGCGGCTGTGGCCCATAGTTAGGGACCAACCCCGGCATTTGCCTGGATGGAAGATGGGAAACCACAGAAGACCATCTTCAAGGTTGCCAGCGGGGGAATTCGAACCTCCTGGTCTCCCGGATGTGAGCGACTGCCAGCAGTCATGCCGTAACGACCACGGCTAACTCACCCGGTACTGCCCCCGTAAATTGAATTATAGTGAGACCACGATGGCTGTATTGGCATATATGAATAAAGTTATGGCTGTCATAGTTGTGACGTGGATATTCATGACGCAGGCACGGATGACGCAGACCCTATGCAAGTAGGCTGGTTGAGATGAGATTCTTGGTGACGTCATGATTTTGTTCGAGAAAGATCTGAGATTTACGACGCAGTCGCAGGGAAACGAGGAATTGTGCTAAGGAAGAAGTTACGCTATTGGAGGAAAGGCTCGAACCAATGAATGATAGTTTGGAGGGAGACGGAGATTACTGAAACTTCCATATTTTATTATTTTTGGAATGCAGAATTGTGGAAATCTATTTTCAGTTATGGCATTGATTTGGAATTTTGAAGAAATTAATTTTGAGTTTTTGAAATTTGAAAATCCGTCAAGTATAGCCAAAGTTAGAACTTCTAGCAATGACGGAGGAACAAGCTATGGAAGGGATGGATACGCCCCTTAAGAAGTTGATAAAAGGTCTTGCACAGCAGAGAGAAGGTCTCATATCTCATTTTCTCGTGTCTTACAGTGGTTTTTCTGATTATTATATTGTCAGACTTCGAGTAATTCAGTGAAGCAAGTCGTCTTTAGCGTGTGTGGTAGAGCCCACCGCATCGAACGAGCTCGGAGCGTGCAGCAGTACCATTTTACGGTTGTTGAAACTAGGCGAAGTTGAAACGCACACATAAACGAGTCTACAAGATAATCTATCAGGAGTTAGCGACTGCCTGTATGCTAATTCTATTGTGCATTACAGTATTAAAGTGTGTAGTAAAGTTGAACATTTTCACGAATATAATTTGGAAGATATTCGCGTTTTAAGACGGCAGACAAAAGTGATTTTCTCGCCACCTGAGAAGCACTTTTATAATATCACATTCTACGCTACGGCTGACACGTGTATTGCAACCGTGATACTACATATTGCATTTGGTGATACAACGCTACATTCTACTATGGAACAATATAAAAGGGCAGTACTTTCAACTATGATTATAACAGAAGTGGAGATGGAATACTAAATCCTTAATGCAATTGGGACATATATCAATGGAGTGAAATAGCAGCATGGAACTTCGCTAATCGTCTATCTACAAAAGCGAGCATGTAGTGAACATCCAACTACACTCATGCATCATAGTCCAATGCTGAATTATATCAAATGGCAGTGGAAATATCTTCATATTCTACAATTATGAATATTTCTGCGGAAATAATTGCAATAAACTTCATGGCAAATTTCTACCAGAACTTCAGGGAACTATCAAGAGAGGCCAGGGTAGACCCGGCTCACAAAGAAGAGTTTTGCCAGAAGGATGTCTATCGTCTACACTGAGCAGTGCAATTTCCGGAGGAGGAAGCAGTTCTATTCTCCGAGGGCGCTGGTTCCAGGTTCGAGGTCGGAGCACATCTTTATGGTGAAATGGAACCATCAGCAGTCTTCTTTGGAAATTTTCCTCTGGAACTTCAATCAACAGATAAGGTAGTCGTGAACGTTTCTTGTTTTATTTGAGCCATTTAGCGATATCTGAGCAACCATTTTTCCCATATTTTCTGTCCCATATATTTTGCCCCATATTCTTGCTTGATATTTCTGTACTCAGTACACTTTGCTGATTTATGCCTTTTTCTACGATTTATTGAGACATTGTTATGTCATTGGCATATTTAAATAATTTTGGATCAGTTGAGACTGATATTATATATATTCTTTCAGTAATTCGCATATTTTTGTAGTCACGATTTGACTGTAAAGTTAACGATTTTCTATGGCAAATTTGAATTCAGACAGCGTGTCATTTTATTAAAATAATTCTATTCAGTAAATTACTTTGACCAATTTTCTGTCATCCTCAAGAAAGAAGAATAATTAAAAGATTTTAGAGCGTTAAAATCTATTACTGTATCGACGATCTTGGAAATACTAGTCGTTTTATGAACATGATTGCAACATAGACATTTATCGTCAGTTCTGAAATACCATTGCGTTATAGACAATTTTATGAAATATGAACTTTGATTACGATTTATTGAGTACACAATAGTAATGAACATTTGATAGGAGTTTTTCTCAATTCTAGATTGGAACAATAATGTTTGCATTCCAAAGTCTAATTGTATTCTATTCGACTATTTATGCAATTAGTTGAACTTTGATTGAAGATAGTATTTTTATACTGCGTTACTTTGAAGATATTAATCTCAATTTTGATAGACCAGGGAGGCGTGCCTAATCGTATTTGCTATTAAATTTATTTGTGATTGGCAAATTTTTACTTCATATCGATTCATGAATGAAACCCACGAAAGTTAAATATAATAACAGTTTTGACACAATTAATGAATATAAGAATTTTTAAAGTGGAACTATGGATGTATAATCGTTAGTTCAGTGGACGTGTAAAAGTCGCTGATGAATAATGCCCTTGAATAAGTGAAGGAGGTTCCCACAGTAATATTAATGAAGTTGATGAATTTATAAGTGGAGGTTTTTTGTATGTATTGTGGAAGATTTTGATGCCATATATATTGAGATATATGATGAATTCTGGGCCTATTTTGTGCAATTTTGTGCGTTTTGGAGCGAGGTATTTTTCCGCTGAGTGTATTGTCCAGGTCCTTTGAAAATTAATCATGTGAAGTTACTGTTAAAATTAACAAGAGTGTTTAAATAATTTGAGATAACGATTTTGAATGGAGGTTACCGTCACAAATAATAATTATTAATTATTAAACCTTATTAAACCTAAATATAACATTTAAATATAACTAACCTTCATTGGTCGATTATATCACCACGATTTAAGTAATTATCAACCGGATAGACGTGTGGTTTAATGTATTTCTAAAATAAATAATATAAATATTGTAAATAATTATGTAAATATCTTTAATAATAATTTGAAACGAAAGGGATTAATAGAGGCTTGTATAAATTTTTCAATTGTCGTTTGACAATATTATAAACAATTTATAATTGTTATAAATAAATTAATGAGCATTTTGTTATAAACATTAATTGTTTTGTTATTATACTCTAAACAACGCTAGTTAAACAATTGGATTAACAATTAAACAAGGTTTGGGATTATTAGAGTAATCCAGTAATATTTGATTGGAGCATTTAAAAGATTTGCGTGATAATATTTGAGTTGAGTTGAGGACATTTAAAGTGTTTTGAGAAGGAGCTAGGCTCTGATGTAACTAGCACATGCTAACGTTGGCTGGACAGGTGGGTCCATTTGACGATGCGAGCATGCGACATGGTGCAGGTGGCCTGACAACTGTATGATAGAGGCCAAGGTCGTCTACATAGCAGGCTTGCGGTTATAAATAAAGTGTGATGTTTATTAAAAGGAAAACAATTGCTATATGTCTCGTCCCAACTCCCTTATCCATTCCAAGTGTATTATTATTATTACGCTCATTTGAGCTAGAAAGCTGAAATTTTGTATGCAAAGTCTACAAGTCCTACAGGAGGACATGATTACATTGACAATGGCTTCTGATTGCCACGTTTATTTTGTTGTTCAATTTTTGTTATATTACTCCTTTATGTGAAATAAATTATTGTACAGTTTAAAGTTCTTGTTTCCGTCTTGGTTCATTTTTAAATATCGTGGTGGAGGTTATTGTGAGGGCATACTTTAAGTGATCCAGTTGGCAACCCAGACCCGAGATTAATTTGAATAGGTAAGTAAAGGTAAGTATGAACCCCCGTATATTTTGGTGTGTTCCAC
Organism: Meconema thalassinum; assembly: GCA_946902985.2. Classification (NCBI taxonomy): domain Eukaryota; kingdom Metazoa; phylum Arthropoda; class Insecta; order Orthoptera; family Tettigoniidae; genus Meconema; species Meconema thalassinum. The sequence goes on from OX336390.1 coordinate 592,636,474, forward strand.
AATAATTTCTTGTTAACTACTGTGCTCTAATCTCGGTAGTATCTGTCGGTGCCATTTTCATTGATGTAGCTGTGCCGGTGCGTTTGATTATTGGCAATCCGATTGAGGGGGCGGATATCTGACAACCTACTATCCGGATTATCGGGGACAGTAGGATTGGCGCCGCAATTCGGTGGGGCTCGATTGACAACACTGGATTACCAGGTTGAACGCCAGTAGAATTGGCACCATCGAAGTTCGGAATGTTTGAATAACATTGGATTACCAAGTTATTGGAGTAGAATTGGCACCGCAATTTCGTGTGGAGTTCTCGAATAACATTGGATTACCAAGTTATCGATGTCAATGGGATTGTGAAGACTCAAATAAGGAGGTTGATTCTTTGTTAGATGTCTTGGCCAATTGTAGAATTTGAGAGTGTGATTATATAGGGATTAAATGTTGTGTTGTATTAGGAAAATTACACTCAGAAAAGATCAGATCTTATACATCTTGAGAGAGGTTAAATAGGCTGGAAACTTAAGAAAAATCGCCTATGATCTGGAGTCTTATTTTATTTGACCGGCTTATGACTTGTTTAGTCATATCTCTATATATAAAAATCAATCTTACGTGATAGTTTGTCTGTGGGTGTGTGTGTATGTCTCCTATGCATTCATATACCACTCAACCGATTGCGATGAAACTTGGGTGAGATGTTGAGTACACTCTAAGGAAGGTTTCTGACTTAGTAATTCCATTTTACAATAGGTAGCGCACGCGTAGATTCAACAAATGAGTGACGATGCGCGAAGCGTTTCAAACAAGTCCCGTATGTGTTCATATACCATTCGTCCGATAGCGATGAAACTTGGGTGAGATGTTGTATACACTTACGTGAAGGTTTCCAAATTAGTGAGTACATTTCACAGTAGATAGCGCACGAGTAGATTCAACAAATGAGCGACGACACGCAAAGTGTTTCAAAAATGTCCCGTATGCATTCATATACCATTCGTCCGATAGCTATGAAACTTGCGTAAAATGTTGTGTACACTTCAGGGAAATTTTCTGGCTTAGTAAATCCACTTTACAATAGGCAGCGCACGAGTAGATTCAACAAATGAGCTACGACGCGTGAAGCATTTCAACAAAGTCACGTATGCGTTCATATACCATTCGTCCGATAGCGATGAAACTAGGCTGAGATGTGTGCACTCCAGGGAAGGTTTCTGGCTTAGTAAATCCCTTTAAAAATAGGAAGAGCAGGAGCAGAATCAACAAATGAGCGACGACGCGCGAAGTTTTTCATCAAAGTCCCATATAAGGTCATATACCATTCATCCGATAGCGATGAAACTTGGGTGAGCTGTTGTGTACACTCCAGGGAAGGTTTCTGGCTTAGTACATCCATTTTACAATAGGTAGCGCAGCAGTAGATTCAACAAATGAGCGATGACACGCGAAGCGTTTCAACAAAGTCCCGTATAAGGTCATATACTATTCGTCTGACAGTGATAAATGTTTGGTGAATTGTTGTGTACACTACAGGAAAGGTTTCTGGCTTAGTTAATTCATTTTACAATACGAAGCGCACGTTTAGATTCAACAAATGAGTGACTACGCGCGAAGCGTTTCGACAACGTCCCGTATACGTTCACATACCATTCATCCGATTGCGATGAAACTTGGGTGAGATGTTGTGTACACTCCAGGGAAGGTTTCTGGCTGAGTACATCCATATTACAATAAGTAGCGCAAGTAGAATCAACAAATGAGCGACGACACGCGAAGCGTTTCAACCATGTCCCGTATGCATTCATATACCATTCGTCCGATAGCTATGAAACTTGGGTGAGATGTTGTGTACACTTCATGGAAGGTTTCTGGCTTAGTAAATCCACTATACAACAGGCAGCGCACAAGTAGATTCAACAAATGAATGACGACGCGCGAAGCGATTCAACAAAGTCCCGTATAAGGTCATATACCATTCTGCCGTTAGCGGTGAAACTTGGGTGAAATATGGTGGACACTCCAAGGAAGGTTTCTGGCTTAGTAAATATATTTCACAGTAGGTAGCACACGAGTAGATTCGACAAATGAACGACGACACGCGGAGCGTTTCAATACACTCCCCTATGTCTTCATATCCCATTAGTCCGATAGCGATGAAACTTGGGTGAGATGTTGTGGACACTTACGTGACGGTTTCTAACTTGGTAAATACATTTTACAGCAGGTAGCGCACGAGTAGATTCAACACATGAGTGACGGAGCGTGAATCGTTTAAACAAAATCCGGTATGCGTTCATATACTATTCATCCGATTGCGATGAAACATTGATCAGTTATTGTGTACACGCCAGGGAAGGGTTTCGACTTAGTAAATCCATTTCACAATAAGTAGCGCAAGAGTAGATGCAACAAATGGGTGCCGACGCGCGAAGCGTTTCAACAAAATCCCATATTGGGTTCATATAACCTTCTTCGATTGTGATGAAACCTTGATGAGTTATTGTGTACACACCAGGGTAGGGTTTCGACTTAGCAAATTCATTTCTCAATAGGTAGCGTACGAGTAGAATCAACAAATGAGTGACAGCGCACGAATCGTTCAAACAAAATCCCGTATACGTTCATATACCATTCATCCGATTGCGATGAAACTTTTGAAAGTTGTTGTGCACGCTCCCACGATTGATTCTAAATTAGAAAATCCATTTTACGATAGCATAGGGGCAGTTAACGGAAATTGAAAAACATGTTGTGTATCCAAAAGCACTTCAAAAAACAGAATTTCAACGCCAACACTTTCTTTGATTGGCATTGCAACGCATGCCGGGTACAGCTTGTTAAAGATAAAATTAAATTATTTGGATTGTAAATGTAAATTATTTTTGTTAGGATATTTTAAAATGAACCAAAGAAATTTGAACATGTGCTTGAGTTTATTTCAACATGAAGTGTCTACGAAAATTAATTATAAGGTAATTATAAGTTAGATTTAAGAGAGAAAATTGCTAAAATTTATATATGGTGAAATATGTTGCTCAGATGTTGTTATCTTGCTCTGTTTGATGTATGTCCCTAAAGCAGTCTATTATTGAAATATTATTGAGATGGCAGATGAGAGTATTAGGAAGATGTTGGAGGAGATGTCCAACAGTTTGTCTGTTAGGATGGATAACAGTATGAAGCAGATGATGGAGGAGAATGCTAGTAATATGTCTGCTAATTTGAAAGCTAGCTTGAATGAAAGCATGAAGGAGATGGAAGCTAGGAATGCTAGTCGAACGAAGCAGATGCTGGATGAAAATCTGAAAGTTCTTCAGACCAGTTCTGCAAACTTAGAAAATGATATGTCGCGTTTACAGATCAGTACCCAGGGAATCGAGAATGCTGTAACTGACATGCGCACAGACGTGTCCAATGTCCATAAAGATTTATCCAATGTACATAAATATGTTTCAGATGTTAAAGTAGATGTTTCTAAGGTACAGAAAGATCTTACTATGTTGAATCTTGATGTTGCTAATGTCCGGGGTGATATTGCATGTGCTAGAGCAGAAGTAATCGTTGTTAGGAATGATGTTGCTACTGTACAAGATAAGGTAGAAGAAGTTCAAAGAGAGATTAAAAATGTTCGAACCGATGTGTCAAACGTTCAAGTAGACATAAATAATATTCATTCTGATGTAAATGAGATGCAAAGCGACATTAATAAGATACAAGTAGAAGTTAATACAGTTTTTGTAGACATTGCAAAAGTTCAAACTGCTGTTAATAAAGTTAGAGAAGAAATTGAAACTTCAAAAACGCTTTGTACTCGTAACATTAGTGCTTTAACAACTAGGTTGGTTGACGAGTCTGTTAGGACAACAGCTTCTTTAGCTGGATTAAAATATGATGTAGAGGTCATGAGAACCCAAGTCTTAGATCATAATCATTTACTTAAGGAAGACATTGAAGTAGATATTGCGGAAATGTTAACTGCAAATGTAACGGTTTGGAAAGATGAATGGAACAGGTCAAGTGGGGAACATGTCACTCAGATTCAGGAGCGAATTGAACGAAAACTTGCCAGTACACAGGTAGATATTAATAATGAAGTAGTTCAAATTAGAAAGGATTTGAGTATAAGGATGGATTCGCTATCCGAAAAGCAGGTAGAGGATAGAACTCAAATAGGTTAGGACGTGCAAGCATTGAAAACTGCGTTAGAGGAACAAATTCATAAGGTTGTCTCTGATGTCAATGAAACTACGAGCAAACTTCAGAATTTGAAACTAGGAGAAGCTAGCTTGATGGAAACCTATAAAGACGAGTTGATTAGGAAAGTCATCACGGAAATCACAGATAAGGATCCAGAAGGACTGACTTGTGAGGATGATAGGAATTACGTCAGAAGATGTAACCTCGCTACAGAAGAGAAAGATATTAGTCCTGAGGAACGTATATTCAGATTTCGGGAAGAAGAAGAGGATAGGAATATTGAACCTGAATGGAAATATCGTGATAGTGGGAAGAATTACATGGATTCATATCCAAGAAATGTGACAGTCATCCGAAACTTTGAGGACAAACCTCAAAAATTTAGTAATACTGATAGTCTAACACCGATAGAATATATCAGGAACCTGAAAGACTATTTTATTGAAGCTCATATCCCCAGAGAAAGAGAGATGAGAATAGTAGAAAGATTTCTAGCTGGAGGACCCCTTGAATGGTTCAAGCATTTCGGTACACTTTCAGTAATTTCGACGAATTTGCAGAGGCACTGATAAAACGATTCTGGTCAATAGTAGCACAGAATTCATTAAGAGCTGAGGTATACTCGAGGAAGTATTCAGGTACTCTTCCAACACGGTACGCTGATTTCTTCACGAGCCAGTTATCGCGCTTGAGATTATTGCAACCCCCATTGTCGACAGAGAAGTTGATAGAAGCTATTTCTCGTATGTTGCCTGTGGAGGTAAGAAGACTTATCATATCGTCAAATATCAGGGATTTGACCAGTATGGACGAACTATTGAGAAGGCTTGATTACACGAGTCCAATGCCAAATTTGGTTCAAAAAGGTCAGAGGCACGAATTCAAAGACATTAATACAGTCTACATGGATCAAGTTCAGCAAACTGATAAGCCCGCTGAAGAAAAAACTGAAAATGTAGGTCCTCATAGGAATAATTATTTTCGCAACAGATCACAAGGTTACCGTCCATATCAGCAAAGACGAGGCTGGAATAATAATAGAGGGAACTACAATAATGGAAGAGGTAGATACTACAATAACCAGGGCTACAATAGGAACTACAATAGAAATAACCAGAATCGAAATCAGAATTCTCAAGGTCAGGTTATGACACACGACAAGTATCAAGAGAGAGAGAAAGAAAGTCAGCAGTATCTGAAGGAATTACGAGAGAAGGAAGCTGAAAACCAGAAGAAAAGACAGGATGTAGTGATCGATCCTGGTCCTTCTACAAGTCAGCAGAACTTGGAAAACAGGAATTCAGGACAGAAGAGAAAGTAGAGAGGAGAGAATGCATTAGCCACACACAACCCAGAGTAGAAGAGATTTATGATTAAGGAACACAGAGGAAATATCATACAAGAGTAAGCCAATAATAATTCAATTTCGTGTTCAAGTGAATTGAGATACTTATAACACAGAGTTTAAAAACAATTTGCAACTGTTTTTAAAACGTGGTGAAGGGAGAATGCCCCCGTAAATTGAATTATAGTGAGACCACGATGGCTGTATTGGCATATATGAATAAAGTTATGGCTGTCTTAGTTGTGACGTGGATATTCATGACGCAGGCACGGATGACGCAGACCCTATGCAAGTAGGCTGGTTGAGATGAGATTCTTGGTGGCGTCATGATTTTGTTCGAGAAAGATCTGAGATTTACGACGCAGTCGCAGGGAAACGAGGAATTGTGCTAAGGAAGAAGTTACGCTATTGGAGGAAAGGCTCGAACCAATGAATGACAGTTTGGAGGGAGACGGAGATTACTGAAACTACCATATTTTATTATTTTTGGAATGCAGAATTGTGGAAATCTATTTTCAGTTATGGCATTGATTTGGAATTTTGAAGAAATTAATTTTGAGTTTTTGAAATTTGAAAATCCGTCAAGTATAGCCAAAGTTAGAACTTCTAGCAATGACGGAGGAACAAGCTATGGAAGGGATGGATACGCCCCTTAAGAAGTTGATAAAAGGTCTTGCACAGCAGAGAGAAGGTCTCATATCTCATTTTCTCGTGTCTTACAGTGGTTTTTCTGATTATTATATTGTCAGACTTCGAGTAATTCAGTGAAGCAAGTCGTCTTTAGCGTGTGTGGTAGAGCCCACCGCATCGAACGAGCTCGGAGCGTGCAGCAGTACCATTTTACGGTTGTTGAAACTAGGCGAAGTTGAAACGCACACATAAACGAGTCTACAAGGTAATCTATCAGGAGTTAGCGACTGCCTGTATGCTAATTCTATTGTGCATTACAGTATTAAAGTGTGTAGTAAAGTTGAACATTTTCACGAATATAATTTGGAAGATATTCGCGTTTTAAGACGGCAGACAAAAGTGATTTTCTCGCCACCTGAGAAGCACTTTTATAATATCACATTCTACGCTACGGCTGACACGTGTATTGCAACCGTGATACTACATATTGCATTTGGTGATACAACGCTACATTCTACTATGGAACAATATAAAAGGGCAGTACTTTCAACTATGATTATAACAGAAGTGGAGATGGAATACTAAATCTTTAATGCAATTGGGACATATATCAATGGAGTGAAATAGCAGCATGGAACTTCGCTAATCGTCTTTCTACAAAAGCGAGCATGTAGTGAACATCCAACTACACTCATGCATCGTAGTCCAACGCTGAATTATATCAAATGGCAGTGGAAATATCTTCATATTCTACAATTATGAATATTTCTGCGGAAATAATTGCAATAAACTTCATGGCGAATTTCTACCAGAACTTCAGGGAACTATCAAGAGAGGCTAGGGTAGACCCGGCTCACAAAGAAGAGTTTTGCCAGAAGGATGTCTATCGTCTACACTGAGCAGTGCAATTTCCGGAGGAGGAAGCAGTTCTATTCTCCGAGGGCGCTGGTTCCAGGTTCGAGGTCGGAGCACATCTTTATGGTGAAATGGAACCATCAGCAGTCTTCTTTGGAAATTTTCCTCTGGAACTTCAATCAACAGATAAGGTAGTCGTGAACGTTTCTTGTTTTATTTGAGCCATTTAGCGATATCTGAGCAACCATTTTTCCCATATTTTCTGTCCCATATATTTTGCCCCATATTCTTGCTTGATATTTCTGTACTCAGTACACTTTGCTGATTTATGCCTTTTTCTACGATTTATTGAGACATTGTTATGTCATTGGCATATTTAAATAATTTTGGATCAGTTGAGACTGATATTATATATATTCTTTCAGTAATTCGCATATTTTTGTAGTCACGATTTGACTGTAAAGTTAACGATTTTCTATGGCAAATTTGAATTCAGACAGCGTGTCATTTTATTAAAATAATTCTATTCAGTAAATTACTTTGACCAATTTTCTGTCATCCTCAAGAAAGAAGAATAATTAAAAGATTTTAGAGCGTTAAAATCTATTACTGTATCGACGATCTTGGAAATACTAGTCGGTTTATGAACATGATTGCAACATAGACATTTATCGTCAGTTCTGAAATACCATTGCGTTATAGACAATTTTATGAAATATGAACTTTGATTACGATTTATTGAGTACACAATAGTAATGAAAATTTGATAGGAGTTTTTCTCAATTCTAGATTGGAACAATAATGTTTGCATTCCAAAGTCTAATTGTATTCTATTCGACTATTTATGCAATTAGTTGAACTTTGATTGAAGATAGTATTTTTATACTGCGTTACTTTGAAGATATTAATCTCAATTTTGATAGACCAGGGAGGCGTGTCTAATCGTATTTGCTATTCAATTTATTTGTGATTGGCAAATTTTTACTTCATATCGATTCATGAATGAAACCCACGAAAGTTAAATATAATAACAGTTTTGACACAATTAATGAATATAAGAATTTTTAAAGTGGAACTATGGATGTATAATCGTTAGTTCAGTGGACGTGTAAAAGTCGCTGATGAATAATGCCCTTGAATAAGTGAAGGAGGTTCCCACAGTAATATTAATGAAGTTGATGAATTTATAAGTGGAGGTTTTTTGTATGTATTGTGGAAGATTTTGATGCCATATATATTGAGATATATGATGAATTCTGGGCCTATTTTGTGCAATTTTGTGCGTTTTGGAGCGAGGTATTTTTCCGCTGAGTGTATTGTCCAGGTCCTTTGAAAATTAATCATGTAAAGTTACTGTTAAAATTAACAAGAGTGTTTAAATAATTTGAGATAACGATTTTGAACGGAGGTTACCGTCACAAATAATAATTATTAATTATTAAACCTTATTAAACCTAAATATAACATTTAAATATAACTAACCTTCATTGGTCGATTATATCACCACGATTTAAGTAATTATCAACCGGATAGACGTGTGGTTTAATGTATTTCTAAAATAAATAATATAAATGTTGGCAACTCTGGCACTATACATACTCTAATGACAGTTGGTCCCCCTGCTGGAGGGTTGTTGACCCATTAAGAGGAAGGGTTGTTTTCTTACCTGCGTCAAGCAGGACTCACTTGCAAGCAGGTAGCAGTGGCTACCGGACATGGTGTCATAGCACGCATGTAATATCTACTGTACTTGTTCAGTGTTTAATCATGTACATACAGTGTAAAATATATTTCTTTATACAGTCCACCACATCGTATTCTATGTATTCGACATAAGTTTTGATCCTCCGGGCCGGATTATATGGCAAGAAAAACAGTGAAAATTGAACTCGTGTGATCCAAAGACAGCATGGTTTCTCACAAATGGCGTGGGTGGTTACCAGCATGGCGACTACTGGACAACAGAATTCATCATCCTGGTAAGTCACCGATCATCCTTAATTATTCCTTGTGACTAATATGCATTCCTTTCTTTCTTCATTCAAAACTGTTCGTTTGTACTTGCAGTGTATTGGTATTGCTAGTGATCACACATGATTTCGCCCGTAAAACTGTATGTTATTTGTACGCAGTTTTCCCGCAACTCTTTGAAACAAAACCAGGAGTTCATCTTTGTATTATGTACATATGTTAGGTATTTGTCTTTTCGTTTTGTCATTCTTTTACGTATATGCATTTGGTCTATTGTGATTTTATATCATTCAGCAGTTTATTGGGAATTGCTAGTGAAAAATGGAACAAAAGATAAAATCACTGTGTAGCAAAAGGGGTAGGTTAAAGGCTAGCTTATCTCGCATACAAGGCTTCGTAGAGAAATTAGATTCTCAATCTAAGGACGTAGATCAGTTGGAAGATCGACGGGCTCACTTATCAAAAATCTGGGAAGAATATGAAACAGTTCAATCACAAATAGAGGATTTGAAAGAGGATGAATCATTTCAAGCAGAACAAGAATCTTATCGCTCCGACTTTGAGGAGCAATACTTCAAAACATCTGGTCTTATAAGATCCATAAACAGTGCAATTTCCAAGTCAGCAACTTCGCTAAGTGATTCTATTGGTGAATCAACTTCCAGTTCGCAAACACGTTCAGTTAAACTGCCTCAAATAAGTTTACCTACATTCGCAGGTGATTATTTAGAATGGCCCAATTTTGCCGATACCTTTAAGAATCTCATTCATGAAGATGCAAATTTGTCAAAAATACAGAAATTTCATTACCTAAAATCAGTGGTATCAGGCAGGGCGGCAGACGTGTTACAGTCTCTAGAAATATCTGCAGCGAATTACGACATAGCGTGGAACCTGTTAAATGAAAGGTTCAATAACCGGCGAGCAATTGTTTCCTCCCACATTAATTCGGTCCTTCAGATTAACAAAATAGAAGTAGAATCTTCCAAGGCATTAAGAGACTTGTATGACGGCTTCAGAAGGCACATACAGTCGCTATCAGCGCTTGGTCTGTCTTGTGAAGAACAATTAGATGCCATTTTGATACATTTAATAACAAACAGATTTGACGCTGAAACATTAAAAAAATGGGAGACCTCGTTACCAACCTTTGATCTTCCATCGTATCAGACACTGGACAAATTTCTACTCGAAACATGTAATGCATTGGAATCGATCGAAACTAAGAATCGCACAAAACAGCTGAAGCAGGTAGGCGTTTCATCTAAACCGAATGCATCTGGTTTCAAACCGAGGCCATTCACGAACCCAGGAAAAAATTGTTTCCTTTCACAGAAAAATCAGAAATGCCCGCTTTGCACGGAGGAACATCCCATATTTAGATGCAGAACCTTCACTTCTATGGGTGTTTATGACAGATGGCGGGAGATCAAGAAGCATAAGCTCTGTGTTAATTGCCTGTCTGGAAATCACTTCGCTAACGAGTGCACTCGTTCATGTTGTAAGCTGTGCAAGGATAAACACAACACCTTGCTTCACAGGGACCAAGGGTTACCGAACCACAATAATAGTCAAACTTCAAACAAGAGTATTGTGTCCAATAATACTTCATTGTCTCCCCTTAATGAGCAACATAGTAGTAATGCTGTTTCATTGCACAATCACAACAATGATGTTTCCTCTCATGTATTGTTGTCGACAGCAGTAGTGAATGTCAACAATTCAGAGGGAAAAACCCGTCATGCTCGGGTTGTGTTAGACAGCGGCTCGCAACTCAACTTCATAACCAGGGAATTAGCTCATCAATTACGATTGTTAAAGACAATGACTAATATTCCGATACATGGGTTGCATAACACTACCATCAAGGTGGGGTCGGTGGTAAGAACAAAGATTTCTTCGCGGTTCGGTTCCTTTGAACGAATCATGACATTTCACGTAATACCTTCAATTACTGGTCAGTGCTTACCCACTAAAAATATCAACATCACAGATTGGAGTATTCCAGAGTTTATATTAGAAAACCTTGCGGATCCTCAATTTAATGTGTCATCATCCATAGACATTCTCATTGGAGCAGAATTCTTTTACGATCTTATCGGCGCAGAACAATTTCATCTCGACAGTTTCTCAAACAAACTACCGTTGTTTCGCAACACGGCTCTTGGCTGGGTAGCAGCAGGTAGTGTTGGTTTGTCTGAAAAGCACGCAGATAACAGTTCTTCCTGCCTCTTTGTGTCAGGTAAGATATTCAATGAGCCGGGGAAAGCACTGCTTGGCCAAGGACATTCTGAGCAAGAGATTAGTGAGAGGCTATTTACTGACGGTCACAGAAGGAATCCACAGGGTAGGTTCATAGTCCCACTACTCCTTAAAGAGGACCCGAGTCAGCTAGGTAGCAATGTTAATGAGGCAATTAGACGGTTTCACAGCCTAGAGAAGCGTTTTGAAAGGCAGCCCCAAGTCAAGTCGGAGTACGTACAGTTTATGAGAGAGTACACTGACCTGGATCATATGGAGGAAATTCCCAGTAATGAGATAAACAAACCATTACAGTACTACCTTCCGCATCATTGTGTATTTAAGGGTAATTCATTGACAACGCGCACTCGCGTGGTATTTGATGGCAGCTCGAAGGGCGATTCTGTATTATCCCTCAATGATTTGTTATTAGTAGGACCGATCGTTCAAGATGATTTATTTTCAATATTGGCTAGATTTCGCATGCATCGCTATGTATTGACCGCTGACATAGAAAAAATGTATCGACAGGTCCTCATAGAACCTGCACATACTGACTTTCAGCGTATCGTGTGGAGGGAGTCCCCTAAGGACGAGCTTAAACATTATCGTCTCAAAACAGTCACATATGGCACGTCATGTGCACCCTTCCTGGCCACAAGATGCCTCTCTCAATTGGCGAATGACACTAAGGAGGAATTTCCTGAAGCTTCGAATGTAATACGGCGGGATTTTTATGTTGACGATTTAATGACAGGTTGTGAATCAACTGACGGCTTAAGAACCACTCACAAGTGTGTTTCAGATATTTTATCCAGTGCGGGTTTTACCTTAAGAAATTGGTGTTCGAATGAGCCCAATGTACTATCGAGCATTTCTAACCACGAAACAGATCCCAAGTACATTATTAAGGTAGATGAGGGTGAAGACTTGAAGTTGTTGGGGCTATCTTGGAAACCCATCACAGACACTTTTCAGTTTGAGTTGAGAAGTGATTTCAGTTCGACGCAGATAAACAAAAGAATAATTCTATCAGACCTGGCTAAAATATTTGACCCCTTAGGGCTTTTGGCCACAGTATTGATTAAGGGTAAGATTTTTGTCCAGCAACTGTGGCAAATGAACTTAAATTGGGACGACGTTCTCACAATAGAACTGCAAATTAAATGGATTCGTTATATGCAGGATATTGCTAAATTGAAGGAGTTCAAGGTGCCTCGTCATGTTAGGGCAGTAGAATTTGTGGAGTATGAAATTCATGGATTTTGTGACGCGTCTCAGATTGCTTACGGCGCTTGTGTTTATGTAAGATCTCAGACAGGAGATGGTAAAATAACAGTTCACTTATTGTGTTCCAAGTCTCGCGTTGCGTCATTAGGCTCAGTAACTTTACCAAGATTAGAACTATGCAGTGCTATATTACTTGCTCAGTTGGTCGAATGAGTCATGAGATCCATAAACGTAACTAAAGACAAGTGTTTTTGTTGTACTGACTCCACAATAGCATTAGCATGGATTTCGGGCCATCCACACCAGTGGAAAACATACGTCGCTAATCGAGTGTCGCAGATTCAACAGTTGACAAATATTGATTGTTGGCAGCACGTCTCTACTCATCATAACCCAGCAGATATGATCTCGAGAGGAGTTACCGCGGAGAAGCTGTTAAATTCATCATTTTGGTTATCGGGACCATCTTGGCTTTCAGATAATAAAGACGAATGGCCTTCACAGCAGAGGCATAGCTCTCAAGAATTACCTGAAGTTAGGAAAACTAAAATCGTTCTAGTGTCATCTACAGAATCCCTTGGATCGAATCTGATTAACAGATACTCTTCCTGGAGCAAGCTGATTAGAATAACAGCTCTCGTGCTCAGATTTATCAAAAATCTTAAAACTAAAACAGACAGACAAACAGGTGCTCTTAATCCGGTAGAACTAGAGCAGGCTAAGTATTTATGGTGTAAAATTGCGCAAGGTTCTGAATTTTCACAAGACATAAAGGCTCTCTAACAAAATTTGTCACTACCCAAGGGAAGCAAATTACATGGATTAGCACCGTATTTGGATGAGCAGGGTCTGTTACGGGTAGGAGGCCGTCTGCAAAATACTAAACTATCGGTCAACAGAAGACATCCTATTTTATTACCTGGCAATCATCGCATTACAATAATGTTATTTGATCATTTTCATTTTGTTTTTCTTCATGCTGGAGCTCAGACTTTATTGACAATGATGCGACAGCAATACTGGCCTCTATGTGGGAGGAACGGTGCTCGAAAAGCTGTGTATCGATGTAAGACGTGTTTTCAATTCTCGTCTCGGCCGTATCAACCGATAATGGGATCGCTACCTGAAAGGAGAGTAGTTCCCAGTCGACCATTTGCATCTTCAGGAATAGATTTCTGTGGCCCAGTATATTTACGGCCTTCCTCCAGGAAGGGCGCTCGGATTAAGGCATATATAGCTATGTTTGTTTGTTTTGCCACAAAGGCTGTACATATTGAACTTGTAAGCGATCTGTCTACAGCTGCTTTTTTAGCATCACTGAAAAGATTCATGGCTAGACGAGGAACTTGCACCCACATATTCACTGACAACGCAACTAATTTCGTAGGTGCATCACGTGAGCTAAAGAAATTCTTTAATGATATGAATACCAAGCAGTCACTCATAAGCTTTGCTACTGAGAAGGGGATTCAGTGGCATTTTAGTCCTCCTGGTTCACCTCACTTCGGAGGGTTGTGGGAGGCTGCAGTTAAATCAGCTAAGTATCACCTTAAGAGAATAGTAGGAAATGCTGCATTGTCGTTTGAAGAAATGACTACAGTGCTTGTACAGATAGAGGCAGTTTTGAATTCGCGCCCCCTCTGCCCACTATCCTCTGATCCCAATGATCCGAAAGTATTAACCCCATCCCACTTCCTGATCGGTGGCTCATTTCATCTTCCTGTGGAAGAAGATGTGTCTCAGACTCCCTTGAATAGACTGAAGCGCTGGCAACTGCTTCAGGCTATGTTCCAGCAATTTTGGCGTCGATGGTCCAAGGAATATCTCGGACAACTCCAACAGCGTTCTAAATGGCGGTCGCCCGGACAATCCTCACAAATCGACACTCTGGTTGTTCTGAAGGAAGAGGGCGTGCCTCCACTTCATTGGAAACTGGGCCGTGTCGCAGCAGTGCATCCAGGAACCGACGGAGTTACGAGGGTTGTTACCATCAAAACACCCAGCGGAGCTCTTTTGAAAAGAGCAGTGTCAAGACTTTGCCCATTGTTGAGTGAAGAGAAGTGAATTGTTTAAATGTTTGTGTACATAGTGTTTATTTCAACTCTTATTCCAGTTAATAGAACAAAGTGACAGTATTTAATTGTTGTTTGAAATATTTGCTATTTCAAGGGGGAGAGTATGTTGGCAACTCTGGCACTGTACATACTCTAATGACAGTTGGTCCCCCTGCTGGAGGGTTGTTGACCCATTAAGAGGAAGGGTTGTTTTCTTACCTGCGTCAAGCAGGACTCACTTGCAAGCAGGTAGCAGTGGCTACCGGACATGGTGTCATAGCACGCATGTAATATCTACTGTACTTGTTCCGTGTTTAATCATGTACATACAGTGTAAAATATATTTCTTTATACAGTCCACCACATCGTATTCTATGTATTCGACAATAAATATTGTAAATAATTATGTAAATATCTTTAATAATAATTTGAAACGAAAGGGATTAATAGAGGCTTGTATACATTTTTCAATTGTCGTTTGACAATATTATAAACAATTTATAATTGTTATAAATAAATTAATGAGCATTTTGTTATAAACATTAATTGTTTTGTTATTATACTCTAAACAACGCTAGTTAAACAATTGGATTAACAATTAAACAAGGTTTGGGATTATTAGAGTAATCCAGTAATATTTGATTGGAGCATTTAAAAGATTTGCGTGATAATATTTGAGTTGAGTTGAGGACATTTAAAGTGTTTTGAGATGGAGCTAGGCTCTGATGTAACTAGCACATGCTAACGTTGGCTGGATAGGTGGGTCCATTTGACGATGCGAGCATGCGACATGGTGCAGGTGGCCTGACAACTGTATGATAGAGGCCAAGGTCGTCTACATAGCAGGCTTGCGGTTATAAATAAAGTGTGATGTTTATTAAAAGGAAAACAATTGCTATATGTCTCGTCCCAACTCCCTTATCCATTCCAAGTGTATTATTATTATTACGCTCATTTGAGCTAGAAAGCTGAAATTTTGTATGCAAAGTCTACAAGTCCTACAGGAGGACATGATTACATTGACAATGGCTTCTGATTGCCACGTTTATTTTGTTGTTCAATTTTTGTTATATTACTCCTTTATGTGAAATAAATTATTGTACAGTTTAAAGTTCTTGTTTCCGTCTTGGTTCATTTTTAAATATCGTGGTGGAGGTTATTGTGAGGGCATACTTTAAGTGATCCAGTTGGCAACCCAGACCCGAGATTAATTTGAATAGGTAAGTAAAGGTAAGTATGAACCCCCGTATATTTTGGTGTGTTCCACAATAATTTCTTGTTAACTACTGTGCTCTAATCTCGGTAGTATCTGTCAGTGCCATTTTCATTGATGTAGCTGTGCCGGTGCGTTTGATTATTGGCAATCCGATTGAGGGGGCGGATATCTGACAGCCTACTATCGGGATTATCGGGGACAGTACGTGTATGTAGATGTTGTCTGATAACCTGTGACACTGTGATGTTTGTAGGCTTATTAGTGTGTGTACTTTTATACGAGGCAGGATTTGGGTAGGAAGCTGTTGTTGTTTCATTTGAGATGCATGGACATTATGGTCATTTAACCCCGTGTACTTGGGTGAGTGTTGAATTTTATCTGATAACCTGTGTTATTGTGATGGCTGTATTAGTATATATATATATATATATATATATATATATATATATATAATTCAGGTGAGGATTCAATCAATTAACGTATAATATTCGTATAGCATGTTCTATTTCAACAAGCTACTAGAACCAACATTCAATTATACTCCTTGAAAAGGACCATGACTAGGGCTCGGATGTTGATGCCGTAAAAAAGATTAAAAGAATTCACTTAAAATTTTCAAAAATGACTGTAATAAATGACCTAAAAATTCGAAAAATGCACTA
Source organism: Meconema thalassinum (assembly GCA_946902985.2). Taxonomy (NCBI): domain Eukaryota; kingdom Metazoa; phylum Arthropoda; class Insecta; order Orthoptera; family Tettigoniidae; genus Meconema; species Meconema thalassinum. The sequence continues at coordinate 592,652,872 of OX336390.1, forward strand.
TAAAATGGAGAAAATGATCGTATTATAATAAACTCACCAATCTTTCAAAATTTCGAAAAATGCACTATAAAATGGAGAAAGCGGCAATGAACGATATCTCTCACCGTGAACTATGCGGAACTTAGACTTGCCCATTCTACCCCGCCACAGCTAACCTTGGTCAACAGAGCAGATAACATTCCATTCCGCTAATAACTGGTTTGCGACGAAAACGGTATCGTTCTTTTGCGTCCAAGATAACTTATATATTTTTCTAGTAATAGCAATACTGAAATATTTTATTTCAATATTTTCAATTATCTTGTATCAGCTACTAGCTTCTTCTTAACTCTGAGAGACGTAAATCTCTCATATAAAGCTGAGAAATGACTAAATTGAAAGAAAAAAAAAGACTTTAAAAGGCCGATTTCTCTAAAATATGACCCAAAAAATCTTCCAAAATTAAAAAAATGCTCTTAAAATGGAATAAGAAGTTCCGTGACGAACTAAACAGCCTACTTTTTTTAAAATTTAAGATTCATGCAATGATAAATCTATATGGATGGATCTATCTAGAATAATGACGAAATTAAGTTGGTAATATCGAAATTTCTTATTAGTTCGAAATACTGTATACCTGGCATAATGTAGCCTAATAGAGAACTACAGTTGTCAGCCCTGGTTACTGAAAATATTCTTAGCTCCATCCCTTAAGGTACAGAATACAAAATTTAGTTGAAGTCCAATGGATAGCATGGATGTTGCATGCAGTTAAACATTGGATCTAACAGCGCGCGTAAAATCATGTTGGCAACAATGACATACATGTATTGGTCAGAAATATTCTGAAATAATATGATCTATTGTTGTGCCAATTTTGAATGAAATCCATTAGTTAGTATAGAAGTTACATGCATTTTAAAATTGGACCTATCAGCAGGCTTAGAATCACGTTGGTAGCACTGACGTATATAAGTTACTCCAAATTAATATAGAATGTCAGGTACTATACGTGTGCATAGTTTAAGGCTGTCGGCTTGCATAATTTCTGATATATTGGTATTTGGATAAAATAAATTAGGAGCATTTATTAACAGTTGGCAGCTCTGGTGGGTCTCAAGAATACGCTCAGTCATATCTGGTTATGTACACATACATCATACGAAATTTGGTTGAATTCCAATTGATAGTGTAGAAGTTATATGCATTTAAAAATTGGACCTATCAGCAGGCTTATTTTCACTGCCATCTATGGCCTCCTGGAAATTAAACTGCAATATTATTATCTATACGTGTGCCAATTTTGAAATAGCTCCCATTCACACCTCCCAAGATATCCGACATGGAGCTCAAATTTCAATTGCGATTTTTTAGCAGTTGGTAGCACTGACATCATTTTCAAATATGGCCTTGAGATATTCGGGTATAGATCTTTACTCTTACCAAATTTTGTTTCGATTGCTCCAGCCGTTTAGGAGTTGATAGGGGGGGGGACACACACACAGCCAGACAGACAGAAGGACAGACAGACAGACAGAAGGACAGACAGACAGACAGACAGACACACACACATTTGCCCGATCTCATAAGTCTACTTTTTCCTCATTTTTGCAAAATGTGAAAAGTAGGCTAAAAATAGCAAAAAAATGCAAAAAGTTGCAAAATAAAACTGACATATTTGAAGACGGGGTGGCCCGTCCAGAGTTTCTATGTACTTCAGCATTGTTTTAGACAGCTCAGTAAAAAGATGACAAGTCATCAACATCCGGGCCCTAGTTATAGCTATACCCATGCATTTAGGAGAAAGTAGGCCATATGTTCTTAAATGAAAATAGGCTAAAAAAATTGTTACCACTGACTGGGGCGACTTGCATTTCGTCGTTTCCTCGAGCCAGACACAATGCCTTTTATTTGACAGAGTCGGGAATTTAAGAGGAACTTCCGGGGTGGCAGCCAACTATGATAACCTCTCGGACCACGCGGTGTACACACAAATCACTGATGCATACTGATAAGTAGCCGTTATTGAACGAATTCCTTGTTTCTGAAATGTTCTAGTCTAGACGCACAGTATGAGCACACGGCCATCTGTCAGGTGCGAGGGGCCGTGAATACAGTAGCTGCTAAATCACTGGCACGCTATTCAGGAATAGAGTTAAAATAAGAGCGGACAGGTACTTAGACCTCCTTGACACCAACAAAATTGGCAATCACTGCGATGTACGAAACCAGCTTCCTTATTTCAAAAATTAGAATAAATGATGCATTGTTATCGGAGGAGCGCGAATCACTGGGAATATGGGAACTTTCTTCATGTTGAATGAAATTCTCCTTTCTCTAGTAGGATTAGTCTAAAACACGTATAGTAATAGGGATGGCAGTATCAAGCAAGTGGCGTACTGCTTATAATTTATTACAAGTAACATATGTTAAGTACTAATTAGTCTAACATACCTAGTATCACACATTATTATTTAATAGTTTTAATGCTCTTTTTTTCTTCTTATCTTTTCCTAAAATTGTAAAATTATTTTCGTAATTACGCATTAGCTACTAATTGTTTTTTATTTATTTTTTATTTTGTACTTTTAATTCTTTTTTTCTTCACTTTATTATTATTTATTATTTATTGTTTATTTAAGTAAGCATTAACTACTAATTATGTTTTTTATTTTGTAGCTTTAATTCTTTTTTTCTTGTCTTTTCCTTTTTTTTTCGCTATCGTTTTACCCTCCAGGGTTGGCTTTTCCCACGGACTAAGCGAGGGATCCCACCTCTACCGCCACTGAGGGCAGTGTCCTGGAGCTTGAGCCTCTAAGTCGGGGATACAACTGGAATGTGTGACCAGCACTACTCCAGGCGGCCTCACCTGCAAAGCGAACAGGGGGCCTGATGAAGGGATGGGAAGAGGGGGACGGTTAGGCAAGGAAATGGGAAGGAGGTGGCCGTGGCCTTACAGTAGGAACCAACCCGGCATTTGCCCGAAGACGAAGTGGGAAACCACGGGAAACCACATGGAGGATGGCTGAGGAGGGAATCGAACCCCCTCTACTCATTTGGGCCACCCGAGGCTGAGTAGACCCCGTTCCAGTCCTCATACCACTTTTCAAATTTCGTGGCAGAGCCGGAAATCGAACCCAGGACCTCCGGGGCGGCAGCTAACCATGCTGACCGCTACGCTACGGAGGCGACTTTGTCTTTTCCTAAAATTGTATAATTATTTTTTAAATTAAGCATTAGCTACTAATTATGTTTTTTAAGTTGTTATTTATTTTGTGGTTTTAATTCTTTTTTTTCCTTGTCTTTCCCTAAAATTGTATAATTATTTATTTAACTAAGCATTAGCTACTAATTATGTTTTTTTATTTTGTAGCTTTAATTCTTTCTTTTTCTTGTCTTTTCCTAAAATTATTATTTGGATTTACAATTGTCTACTTTGAATTTGTTTCAAGAAGGTACTGAATTGGGTTTATGGCTTGTGTATTTTCATAAATAAATACCGAAGAGTCTGGAAGTCTAACCTCTGAAGAATTTGTATGTACACCTATAATTTGCGAAAAGGAAGCAATAGATTTATGCGTTCTGTATCTCGGATCTAATTTATCCTTAGTTAGATAAAAGTACATTCTAATGTTTGAAAATGAATGCTATTATTAAATTTTTATTATTATCTTCTTCTCTTCTTTTCTCTTCTTAGTCGTTTACCCTCCAGGTTGGTGGAACCCACGGACTCAGCGAGGGAACTCACCACTACCGCCTCTGCGGGCAGTGTCCTAGAGCTTGGAACATCTAATCGGAGGGGATACAACTGGTGAGGTGTGATCGGCACCTCGCCCAGGCGGCCTCACCTGCAAAGTGAACAGGCGCCTCATGAGGGAAGGTAATGGAAGGTCAGGATGGATAGGCAAGGAAGAGGGAAGGAGGCGGCCGTGGCCTTGAAGAGGTTACCATCCCGGCATCTGCCCGAAGACGAAGTGGGAAACCACGGAAAACCACGGAAAACCACTTCGAGGATGGCTGAGGTGGGAATCGAACCCCCTCTACTCATTTGGAACACCCGAGGCTGAGTAGACCCCGTTCCAGTCCTCATACCACTTTTTCAAAAATTTCGTGGCAGAGCCGGGAATCGAACCCAGGACCTCCGGGGAGGCAGCTAACCATGCTGACCGCTACGCTACGGAGGCGACTTTTATTATTATTATTATTATTATTATTTCCTTCAGCCACGGTAGCCGAGAGCACTATCACGCTACCTCGTGCCTCGCTGAAATCGGGAGAGCGTGGGTTCGAATCCCACCTCAGCCGTCCTGAAAATGGTTTACCATGGTTTCCCATTTTCACCTACAGGCAAATGCCGGGACGGATCCTTTCAACAGATCCACGGCCAACTTCCCTCCAAAATCCTACCCTGACCGTTCCTAAATAAGACCCAAGTTAGCGGTCACCTGTCACCATCCTCAGTTGTATCTGCTGACAAAGTGTGTTGGGCTACCAGACACCGCCCTTGAGACGGTAGAGGAATGATTCCCCGCAGAGTCCGTGGGCGAAGTCGATCTGGGAGGATAAGCGATTAAAACATATTTACCACATTTGACTTGTGTTATTATTATTACTCTATTATATTCTATTATAACGCCAAAGGTTACAGACAGTTCGAAACATGCATTAAGGAAACTACACTGCGAAATTATACAAATGAGCATTCATTAGAAGTATCAGAGCACACGGCGTTCCGCAAAACCATTAGTTCAACATTTCATTACTGCAAATGTTAATAAAACTGAAAGTAATGAAAGTTAAGGCCACGGCCACCTCCATCCCAATCCTCATCTGAATTACAACTACACTCACTAGTACAGCTATCACAGTGACACAGGTTATAAGACAAATTCCACACACGCCCAAGTAGGCTACACGGGGCTACATGACCACGATGTCGCAAAGCCCATAAATGAATCAGCAACAAAATTTTCCATTGAGAATCTCTCACATCTATCAAACGGATTTTCCATATGATGGATTAAATAGCTTTGGGCACATGAATTTCATTGTGACGAAGTATAGGGTCATTATATATGTGCGCGCCAGTAAACAAGGCAAGCTAAGCCGGCTGTGGCTAGCGCAGATCGCGGGGGCGCGTGCCGTGACGCGTACCCGGTTCAGCTGGCGTGGCGCGCACTTTCACACTTTTGCCAAACATGTTCAATAATGTGTACTTACAGTGCTCATAGGCGATGCTGAAAATGTTCTCCCTCTCCTGTAACACACACCTGACATCTTCTGATATCTGTCAACTCCTTTATTATTTACGGAGCCTGCTTCCTTGAATCGTTTAGCGAGCCTCCTAATTGTACTGGCATTAGGCACAGGTCTTCCTGGAAACTTGATTCGAAATTTTCGTCTTGTTTCAGACAAGATTTTCTGCTTTTCATATATGAATTATGGATATACACACGTTAGCGCAATGTGTCTTGTTTCAGAACAAGATTTTCTGCTTTTCATGTATGAATTATGGATATAGCCTACACACGTTAGCGCAATGTGAATTGGTGTCTAGGCATGACCAACAATCACAGTAATCACAATACTCACTAAACGTGCAATACTAACGTCTAAGCTTTGCAGATACACGTCCATATGAATGACAAAACACGTGTGAACTAACGATGTGAGTCAGCGTAGTGCGCCAACCACCGGCTGAACCACGTACGCGCGCCAGCGATCTGCGCCAGACGCAGCCGGCCTAGCTTGCCGTGTTTACTGTCGCGCACATATATAATGGCCCTGTATAAAGCAACGAATCCAAACTCGAAACTCAATGTCCAAATATTGTAGTCATATCAGGCAAGAAACATAAAATTAATATATTAAAATAGCAAAATGGTCTTTCTATAGTACCCTACTCCTACGTTCAAACTTTCGTCGTTACACAAGAAAACTCACACCAACGATTCGTAAAATTAACTCTTGTGACTCGTAACAGAAAGTTGCATCTCGCGAGAGGGGTCATAAACTGGTATTGAAAGTTATATTTTCTGGCTAGTAAATTTTCATTGTAGTGATGATGGTTGGAATTGTTTTAAGGGATGAAAAGCCGATATCATCAACTCCAATTTTCTATGTGAGATATCGTAAATTATAGGGTATAGGCCTACACATGTCCATTTCTGAAAGAAGAAAAACACGTTCTCTACGTAAGTTGATAGATCAATGCCATGAACCGGTACACAATTCCTTAGCGTCGTATTCAAGCACTGTAGATAAGCCTCATCATGTGACTTTGGACACATATTAATTTAGGGACTTTGCGACATCGTGGTCATTTAGCCCCGAGTACTTGAGTGTTCTTATTGAACTCAAAATCTCTAGGGCCCTTTCTTCTATTGTAAACCAAAAAACATTGAGTTCTTAGGACGTATTGTGAGAAGAGATGGAGATAACTTTGAAAAATTAATCATGGAGGGGAACACCAAGGGCCCGAGACCAGGGCGGAGAGCAGCGAGCACCTGGATGGACCAAGTTATGAAGATCACTGGTTTCCCTCTTCAGCAGACTTCAAGAAAAGCTGGTAACCGTCCGGGATGGTTTGTGTTGTTGTTGTTGTTGTTGTTGTTGTTTGAATCTTAAGTCTTTTGACTGGCTTGATGCAGCCCTCCAGGCCTCCCTGTCCTGACCTAATCGTTTCATTTCTACATAACAACCACATCCTACAACCGAAGCAATCTGTTTAAACATATTCTAACCTTGATCTACCCCTACAGTTCTTATCCACGACCCTTCCTTCCATAACTAAGTCTGCTATTCCTGGGTGGATCTACTAACCTATATCTTCTCTTCATTAGCAGTCGCCAGAAACATCTCTCCTCTCCCTCTTGTCTTAATACCTCTTCATTTATTACGCTATCTACCAAACTGATCTTCATCATTCTCCTGTAACACCCCATTTCATATGCTTCTATTCTCCTCTTTTCTCCTTCGCCATCAAGTTTCTCTTCCATACAGTGCCACGCTCTAGACAAAGACTTCCAAATACCTAAATCAATATGATGTCAACTGATTCCTTTTCTGTAGAAATGCTTTCTTTGCCTGAGCCAACCTACTTTTTATATACCCTTTGCTTCTTCCATCTCTGGTTATGTTCCTTCCTAAGTAGCAAAAGTCTCTTACTTCATTTAGCTTTTCGCCTGCCAATTTGACGTAAATAGGGTTTTCTATTTCTTTCGGCTGTATTCCCTTGTGTTTGTTTCACATTTATTGATTTTCATCATGAATTATTTTCTCAATACGGATTCCATACCACTTAAAAACTCATTCAAAACCACTTAGTTAATGAGGTCGCGATGCAGAGCAATGAGTAAAATGACTTGTGATGTCTTGGGTGTGTGTGTCTAGAATATGTGTGATAACACTGTTATTGTGATGTCTGTAATTGGGATTAGGCTTAGGAAGGAGGTGGCCTTGGACTGATGTTTGAGATCTTCTTGACTTTTGCCAGGAGTAGAAGTTGGAAATCATGGAAAGCTACTTTAAGACGGCTGAGATGGATTTCGAACCCATCCCTTCTCTGTTCTGTCTCACGAGCCTGAGTGTACCCCGTTCTAGCACTTAGCCGTGAATTACATTTCTTGGCAGAGCTAGCAATTGAACCCAGGACCTTTAGATTTGCACCTCAATACCACTGAAGGCGGTGCGGCGATTCGAACTTGAATCGAATAGCTCTCCTGTGCAGTGACACAGCACGAATGAGCATTGAAATGCACTAGGGGGCTCTCATTGGTTAGTAAACACTCGTGACACGTACAGTGTTCAAGGGGGAAGTTTATAGCTACGGAAATGCTGTTACCTATTTCGTTTTTCTGTTACATGTGGCGAGGTACACTTTACGACTTCCCTAAGTACCTGAGGCACGGTCAAAGATTTATAAAGACATTTCGAAGGCTATTGTAGGCAGTATCTGGCTAGATTGTTTAAAACGACCACGTGGAGACAAGAAATAAATCAGGTGATTGTGCGTCTTTTATGGGTAATTACGTAATGATTGGTCTCTCACGAGGACTATTCTGGTGTCAACAAGACCACAGGGGGTAGAATACTACACGCAGCTGGAAATATCGTGTTCAACAGCATAATAATATTCTATATCAAAGCGTGAGCAGGATCTGACCTCTACGCATCCGAGTTCGATACCATTCTCTGTAGTCTGCGTGCTATATATCAGTTATTCTGAATTCCAACAAATTCTACAGAAAGAGGATCAGGGGTCACCACAATAACTTATATTCCCGGCAAAATAGTTGCATCACTGTTTACTTAAAATGTGGTGGAAAATTAAAGATCGGAAAATATTTTATGATATGTTGGATTGAGAATTAAGGATTGGATTAAGGAGCTTGCAACATGGTGGTCTCTTAGCCCCAAGTAGCCTACTTGGGTGTGAGCAGGATTTGTCTGCTAACCTGTGATATTGTGTTGACTGTACTAATGTGGGTATGTAATTGAGACGACGACTGGGAGTTAAGTGGTTGTGACTATCACGGAATTTGCCTGAAGTAGGAAATATCGGAGAGTGAATTCTAAGATGGCTGAGGTGGGAATCGAACCCACGGTTTCTCAGTTCTGCCCCAGACGTAAGGAAATAAAACAAAGACGGATTGGTTTGGCTATCTCCCCTGAGAACCGGTTTTGATTACCGGCTCTGCTAAAAAATTTAATTCTGGTCTGAGGTCTGGAATTGGATACACTCAGCCTCGTGAGGAAAAACTGATAAGAGTAGGGTTCCCATCTCAGCCAACTGTGGTTTCCCCACTTCTATTCCAGGAAAATGCCGGGATGGTTAAGGTCACGGCCGGCTCCTTCCCAATCCTATCCCCAATTTACTAATACACACATAAGTGCAGCCGTCACATTAACACAGGTTATCACACCATTCAAAGGAAGTTTGTAGTTTTACGTGACCGTTAATCTCGCGTTCATGAGCCACGGCTCCTCCTTTTTACGTGGAATCCGAATCAAAGACATGGCATTTCACATTGAATATCTCGCATGCATTGACCAAGAATAGAGATGATAAATGATGATATTTGTCGTTTTAAGGGGCCCAACATGTGGGTTATCGGCCCAACCAATAATAGAACCCCATCGACCCATATGATCTTCATCATTCTCCTGTAACACCACATTTATAACGCTTCAATTCTCCTCTTTTATGCTGCACCAACAGTCCAAGTTTCACTTCCATTGAGCGCCAGTCTCCAGACAAAGGCTTTCAAAAATGACTTCCTAATACCTAAATCTATATTCGATGTCAACAGATTCCTTTTTGGTTGGTTGGTTCTTAAGTTTAGGGGCTGAGACAACGCAGTCATGTAGCCCCGTGTACTTTGGGTGTGTGTAGAATCTGTCCGATAACCGGTGTTAATTGTGATGACTGTAATAGTGTGTGTTATCTGTTTTTTAATTTTAAGTACTGCAACTTAGAATTTTTCAAATAGTTCCTACTTTTTCCGCCAAGTGCCACCGTCAACGACTACTAGGCCAAATTCAGAACTTAACTACTAGACGCCACCGCAGTCGGCTCTTGGCAACGAACGTAGAAACCTAAGAGCGTTGTTTACATTCTTAACCTATCCAATTTAGCTTCACACAGGTGCAATTAGAGGAAGGTTCTTTAACATGCCATAAATCTATGACATGGGACCGCCGGCTTTACATCCCCTCCGAAGGAAGGCATACTGAGGGATTTTTAACGCTCTTAAAAAATCCGACGGCTTCGGCCGGGTTTGAACCCGCTATCTTGGGCATAGAAGCTCAGCATGCTACCGACTACACCACCGAAGCCGCTAGATTCTTTTTTGTAGAAATGCTTTCATTGCCTGAGCCAACCTACATTTTATAAATTCTTTTTGCTTCGTAGGTTACGACTGCCTTATCTAGTGACAGGTTAAACGGTCTTTCACTAGGGGTGACAAATCAGAATTTTAGGGGATATATATCCCCTGTGCCCCCTCCTGGGTACAGTAAACGTTTAGAATCGCCACTACTTTAACTACTATAAGGTCTGTTGTCAGCCATTTCAGCGCACAGAAGTCAAAAATTCTCACCTCTTTGAACAAATGAATAGCGTAATTTGTATCACCATAGAGATTAAACATGCAAAGTATATGGTTCTATGGACTATCACTAAATATTAGGTAAGTCTAGGCACGGCCGACAGGGTCTAGGCCTAGCGGCTTCGGAGGCGTAATTGGTAGCATGCTGAGCCAAAATCACGGGTTCAAACCCGGCCGAAGTCGTCGGATTTTTTAAGACCGTTAACAATCCCTCAGTATGCCTTCCTTCGGAGGGGAAGTAAAGCCGGCGGTCCCATGTTATAGATTTATGGAATGTTAAAGAACCTTCCACTAATTACACCTGTGTGAAGCTAAATTATCTAGGTTAAACATTTGACAAACACTCTTAGGTTCCGACGTTCGTCGTCAGGAGCCGACTGCGGTGGCATCTGGTAATCAAGTTCTGAACTAGTATTCATTGACGGTGGCGTTTGGTGGCAAAGGTAGGAACTACTTATAAATATTCAATGTCTGCAGTCCTTACTTGATTGAAAACAGATAACACACACCAATACAGACATCACAATTAACACCGGTTATCAGACAGATTCTACACACACCCAAAATACACGGGGCTACATGACCATGTTGTCGCAGCCCCTAAACTAAGGAAGCAACCAACCAGTCTAGAGCTAGGCCTACTTTCAAATATCATCGTTTCAAACATCTGGAATGTGAAACTGAAAGGGCGCATATTATGTAGCGACGAACCGTTTCGTCATTAGCACCACCGCGTGGCAGTATTGGTGATGAACCGTTTCGTAGATAGCACTCTGAAGGGAGGTGGTATGTTTAATTATCTTTAGAGAATTATATTTGGTTTATTCTCTTGTAGTCGGTGCTATTAGCTGTTGCGTTAGGCAAGGGTAAAAATAATTGGGTATTTGTTCGTAGATAAGGTCTCACTAAACTCAACAGTATATTGCATTTAAATGAAGTTCTAACACGGGGCGTGTTCCACCTTGTTAGACCACAGGGTTTGCTTATAAAGCACTCCTTTCGGAGGTCACGTCCTTAACACCTGGGGGGAAGGGGAGGAGGAGACTCGAAGTGACCTCCATTATTTCTTGTCTGCAATTCAGACTGCTCGTAAGCTACAAGGGAAGATACCCGCCACCATGGCCGACCATCAAGTTCTTTGATTTTCAACCAGCGAAGGTTATATCAGGCTCAATAGGCTAGAGGTCTAGTGGAACTACAGTAGGTTCGAATCTTGGCACTGACAGTGGTCTTCCTGAGTATGGCTTCTCTCTGGACTTTTCCTTAACCGGAACGCAACCTTACTTCAAATCTCGGGGCACCTATCATAATCCTTGACACTAATAATTTCACCTACACACTCTACCAATCATTACAGAAGCACCGATTGGACAAATTATACACACACACAATTACATGGGGCTGATGTTAAAGATAAACAAGAAGTTCCGTTAAGAACTATACAGCCTACTTTTCATGCCAATGATTATTCTACAGAATATGAACCTATCTAGAATAATGACGAAATTAAGTTGGTAATATCGAAATATCTAATTAGTTCAAAATATACCTGGTATAATGTAGCCTAATAGAGCACTACAGTTGGCAGCCCTGGTGACTGATTATATTCTTAGTTCCATCTCTTAAGGTACAGAATACAAAATTTGGTTGAAGTCCAATGGACGTTACTTGCAGTTAGACACTGGATCTATCAGCACGCGTAAAAGCATGTTGCCAACAATACCATGCGTGTGCTGGTCAGAAATAATCTGAAATATTATGATATCTTGTTGTGCCAATTTTGGATGAAATCCATTTGTTAGTATAGAAGTTACATGTATTTTAAAATTGGACATATCAGCAGGCATAGAATCATGTTGTCAGCACTGCCTTGTATTAATTACTCCAAATTAATCTAGAATGTCAGGTGCTATACGTGTGCAAAGTATATAGCTGTTGGCTTGCATACTTTCTGATATATTGATATTAGGGTAAAAAATATAGACAGCATTTATTAACAGTTGGCAGCCCTGATTGCACTGAAGAATACTTATAGTCATATCTGATATGTTACACATAGCACATGCGAAATTTGGATGAAATCCTACTGATAGTATAGAAGTTACATGTATTTAAAAATTGGCCCTATCAGCAGGCTTAGAATCATGTTGGTAGAACTGACGTATATAAGTTACTCCAAAATTAATCAAACATGTCAGGTACTATACGTGTGCATAGTTTAAAGCTGTCGGCTTGCACACATTCTGATATATTGGTATTTGGATAAAAAAAATAGAGAGAGCAATTATTAACAGTTGGCAGCCCTGGTGGCTCTTAAGAATACACTCAGTCATATCTGTTTATGTACAGATATTACATACAAAATTTGGTTGAAATCCAGTTGATAGTGTAGAAGTTATATGCATTTAAACATTGGACCTATCAGAAGGCTTAAAATTATTTTTGCAACACTGTCATGGTTGGCCTCCTGGAAATTAAACTGAAATAGTATTATCTACATGTGTGCCAATTTTGGAATAGCTCCTATGCATACCTTGCAGGATATCCAACATGGAGCTCAAATTTCTAGTGCGTTTTTTCAGCAGTTGGTAGCACTGACATCATTTTCAAATATGGACGTGAGCTATTCCGGTGCACATCTTTACTCATACTAAATTTGGTTTTGATTGCTGCAGCCGTTTAGGAGTTGATAGGGGGGGACACACACACAGCCAGACAGACAGACAGAAGGACAGACAGACAGACAGACAGACAGACAGACACACATTTGCCCGATCTCATAAGACTACTTTTTCCTCATTTTTGCAAAATGTGAAAAGTAGGCTAACAAGCCTCTAAACATATTAATAACAGTAACAACAACAGAAAACCAAGGGCGTGAGATTTGGTGACAGGCCTATTAATAAGGACACAAATGCTTTATAGCAGACCACCTAGTGACAGTCTATAGCAGCTAACATTATTGACTGTCGCCCCGTAGGTCCGGGTTCGATTCCCTGTTCTGCCAAGAAATTATAATTCTGACTTGAGAGCTGTTACGGGGTACACTCACCCTTGTGAAGCAGGACTGAGAAGAGGTGCGTTCGACTCCCACTTCAGGCATTTTAGAAGTGGTCTTCCATGGTTTCCCACTTCCACTCCAGGAAAATGCCGGGATGGTTCCTAGCTTAAGAACACGACCGTCTTATTCCCTATCCTCACTTGATTTACAAATACAATCACTAATACAGCCAGTACAATAACTTAGGTCATCAGACAAATTCCACACGCACCAAAATACACGGGGCTATATTACTACGATATCGCAAAGCCACTAAATAAATCAACAACAACTTTTCCTTAATGCCTTGAAATCCTTCCTTTTTTAACACATTCTTTTCGGAAATCTCTCTCTCTCTCTATTACTTTACTTCTTCTGTTATATTGTGTTTTCCCATATATTTTTTGTCTTCTTGAATACAAGTTGTTGTTGTTGACTTCTTGTTGCAAAGATATTTGAAGATCTGTTTTGTTAACCTGTTGTCATCCATTCTGTTTAAAAGGACAAAATAATTAATCGCTACTTCCATTATTGTTTCCGTTATATTTCCGTATTTCATCATTACAGTACTTCTTTACTTCCAGAGTTATGTAGTTTTTAGCGGAATTTCTCTTTGTACTCGACTACTTTTAATTTATTTAGCTTGTAATTCATTTCACTCACGTACAGCCATTCCGGTTTTATACAAACCAGGCCAAATTATTAGAATTAAAATAAAACTTCCCAGTTCATTATTGATCTGTAACTTTAATTAAGATAATAACCGGTGTTTACATAAATTTTATTTTAGTCATTGATGAGAGTAGAATTTCTGTATTTAAAGCTATATAATATTTTATACAATTATATTGAGCTGAAAGGATAATTTCTACCCCACTGTTTTGTAAAACAAAACTCCGCCTGCGGCAACCATGGGGCGGATTGAGTAGCTCCCTGCGTGTCGTTGCACGTCCCAAGCCCGGAGAAAGGAGGAGGGTTAGGAAGACGAGTCTCAACTATCCCTGTAAAGAATTTGTGAGAGACAGAGCAGACCATCTAGCTATAATGGCATGTGCTTAGGCCAAAAGGTGGCATCCCCACTAAAGCACTCGGGGACTGTGGGCTAACAACCTGCATCTCTTAAAGTGTATTGATAAAGAAACTTCAAGAAGCAAAAGCCGAACGGACTACAAGTTGACAACCTTTGGATTGAAATGGACCACGAGGATTGGATTTTGGAATGTACGGACACTTTACGAGAGTAGAAAGCTGTAGCAGAATTTATCAACTATAAACTAGACATAATGGGAATGAGCGAGTTACGCTGGAATGAATTTGGAGAAAATAGACTAACACAGGGGATGACTTTTCTGTATTCAGGCAAATCAAATGCCGAGGACGACCATGTGAATGGTGTAGGCCGAATTCTAAATAAAATGACAAAGAAGAGTCTGCTGGAATGGAGACCAATATCTGAGAGAATCATGACAACGCGGTTCAAAGGATAGGTACGAAATGTAACTATCATCCAATGTTACGCCTCAACTGAACAAGCAGACGTGGATACCAAAATTAGTTCTATACAGAGTTGCAGGCAACATTTAATGGGGTGACACGAGATATTGTCATTGTGATGGGAGACCTAAATGCAAAAGTGGGCGCAGAAAACCTTGGGATAGAAAATATAATGGGGAGACATGCAGTTGGAGAGGAGAATGAAAACTGAGGAGTATTTAAGGAGTTTGTGCGAGCAATGTGTTGACTATAGGAGGAACGGTGTTCCCACATAGAAAATGTCATAACATCTCATGGGTATCACCTGATTACTGGACGCAGAATCAGATTGACCCCTTTGCCATAAGTGGGAAATGGAAAAGATCATTGTTAGATGTCAGAAACAAAAGGGGAACCGATATAGGCAGTGATCACCATTTGATGTTAGCCAAGGTGCGCCTGAAAATCATAGCTGCAAAGAAGAAATTTGATGTTCCAAAGAAGCGGTCTGATATTCAAAAATTGAAGGACCCCAACGTCAAACAAGAATTTAGATTAGAACTGCGGTACATATACGAAATACTAAATACAAGGGAAGATGGAGTCGAAGAAGAATGGCAAAAAATCAAAGGACCAATCCTAGAAACTGCAGAGAAAGTAATGGGATTCAGAGGTAACAAAAGGAAGGACTGGATGAGCCAGGACACCTGGGATAAGGTGGGAGAGAGGAAGAAACTGAAAGCAAAGATGAATACCATAAAAAGTAGGAGACAAAAGATGGAGCTGTATGCAGAGTACACGAGAGTAGACCGGAAGGTGAAAAGGAGTGCAAGATCAGACCGAAGGAAGTGGGCAAGTGATCTCGCATCAAGGGCGGAGAGGGCTGCCAGAGAAGGGAACATGAAGGAACTTTACCAGACCACAAGACTGCTAGGAAAGAGGAAGGGACCTATAGATCGTCCAGTGAGAAGTAAAACTGGAGCGTTGCTGACTACTGAAGAGGAGCAATTGGAAAGAAGGTGTGGACATTTTGCAGAAGTGCTGAATAGAGAGGTACGATCAGAGGAAGAAGAACACCAGGACAGAGAAGAATAGGGAGGTATAGATGACAATGCAGAGCAAGACGGAAATAGAAATGAATATGAGGCTCTTGGTAGAATCAAGAGTGGAGCGCCTATTAGAGAAGAGATCAGAGCTGCTCTTAAGCAAACGAAAGGTGGCAAAGCGCCGGGAACAGATAACATCCCACCAGAGCTCTTGAAAGAGGATCTAACAACAACAGTAGATTTACTGTTCCCCCTGTTTGAAACAATTTGGAACCGGGAAGGAATACCAGAATAATGGAAGACCGGCACTTTAGTCAAACTTCCGAAGAAGGGCGACTTGACAAATTGTAATAATTGGAGAGGAATAATGCTGTTTTCTATATCTAGAAAAGTGTTGTCACGAATCATCTTAAACAGAATGAAGGACAGCCTAGAAATCCACCTAAGAAGAGAACAAGTTGGGTTTCGCAAAAACTGATCTTGTGTTGATCAGATTAATACACTGCGCATTATCCTTGAACAGAGCATGGAATTTATGGCCAGTCTATATCTAGTGTTTATAGACTTTGAAAATACTTTCGATTCAGTGGATAGAAGAAGCATGTGGAAAATAATTGCAAATTATGGTATTCCGGGAAAGGTCATAAGAGTTATGCAAGATATGTATAACGGATACTCGTGCAATGTAATGCACCAAGGGAAATTGGCACCATCCATTGATGTAAGAACAGGTGTAAAACAGGTGTGTGTTCTCTCTCCATCAATCTTCATAATTGTGATAGATGAAGTGATGAAGAAAACAAAAGAAGATAAAAGAAGACGAATAAGTTGGAATTTAACAGATCAACTACAAAATATTTATTTTGCTGATGATGTGTGTCTCCTCTCACAAAGCTTTCGGCACATGAATGCCAAACTGGAAGATCTACGGAACAGGCAAGGAGGCTAGGGTTAACTATAAATTCAGGGAAGACCAAATCACTAAGACCAAACGTAACAAGCGATAGGAAGTTTCAAATAAACGGAAGAAACGTAGAGAATGTTAAAGAATTTACGTATCTTGGTAGCATCGTTTCCAAAACTGGAGGGGCAGAGGAGGATGTGAGCAGTAGGATCAAGAAAGCAAATGCAACCTTTATCCAGTTGCATCCTATCTGGAAAAGCAATGATATTTCCACACGAACTAAACTCCGAATATTCAATAGCAATGTAAAATCAATGTTGCTATACGGATGTGAGACTTGGAAAGTAACAAAATCAATCATAAAGAAAATCCAGACCTTTATGAACCGATGCTTACGAAGACTCTTGAGAGTGTTTGGCCAAATGTAATATCCAATGAAGAACTATGGAATCTTACAAACGAGAATCCCGTGGATTTACAGTTAAGGGCAAGAATGTGGAAGTGGGTCGGACTTACACTGCGTAAAAACCAGACGGCAACAGAGAGGCAAGCCCTGATTCGGAATCCTCAGGGACACCACAGAAGAAGATGACCGAGGAAATCTTGGAGGAGGACAGTGGAGAGGGAAGCTGCAGAAGCGGGGAGAACGTGGGGAGAAGTGATGGCAATGGCACAAAACCGAGTCCGATGATGATGCTTCGTCGAAGCCCTATGCTCCAGCGATGCGCACAACAGGACTTAAGTAAGTAAAGTTTTGTAAAAAATTACCACACATTTTCCTAGTTAATCGAAAAATATATAATTCAGAAAATAAACATATTGTCACACTATCCATAAAATAAAGGCAAATATAAAATGACTTCATTACTAGGCAATTCAACAAGCTGTACCCGGCATGCGTTGGAATCAAAGAAAGTGTTGGCGTTGTTTTTTGTTTGTTGAAGTGCTTTTGGATACACAGTATTTTTTTCTTTTTCCGTTGACTGCCTCTAAACTGCTGTAAAATGGATTTAAAAATTCAGAAACATTCCTGGGAGCGTGCACAACAACTCACCAAAGTTTCATCGTAATGAGATGAATGGTAGACTATATGAACGCATACGGGACTTAGTTGATATGATTCACGCGCCGTCACTCATTTATTGAATCTAATCGAGCGCTACCTATTGTAATACAGTATGATTTTACTAAGTCAGAAACATTCGCAAAAATGCACACAACAACTCACTGAAGTTTCATCGCAATGAACGTTGAAACGATTCGCGCACCGTCACTCAAATGTTGAATGAAATGATTCGTGCGCCGTCGCTCGTTTGTTGAATCCACTCATAAGCTACTTAATGTAAAATGGATTTACTAAGTCAGAAACCTTCACAGGATTGTACACAATAACTCACCATAGTTTCATTGCTATCAGGTGAACGGTAGGCTATATGAACACATACGGGATTTTGTTGAAACGATTCGCGCGCCCTCACTCATTTGTTGAATCTACTCGTGCGCTACCTATCATAAAATGGATTTACTAAGTCAGAAACCTTCGCAGGAGTTTACACAACAACTCACCAAAATTTAGTTGCATTCGGATGAATAGTATATGAACGCATACGGGACTTTTTTGGAATGATTTGCGCGACATCATTTTTTAGCCTATTTTCAATTTTGAAAAAATAGGCTTATGAGATCACCTTTTGTCCGTGTGTGTGTGCGTGTGCGTGTGTGTGTGTGTGTGTGTGTGTGTGAGGAGTGTGTGTGTCCCCCCTAATAAAATCTAAACGGCTGGAGCGATTTCAGTGAAACTCAGTAAGTTCATAGCACTATTCCCGGCAACCTCGACCGTGCCCTTCAAATCTTGTTACGTCTCACCAATCCAATATGGTGGCTGTGCGAAATATTTCACTAGCATTCAATATCTCCGAAACTATTACCGATATCGCACTGAAATTGTGTACGGTGATAAAGGGCACTACTAGAAGTTCACCTATGAGACTTTCAAAAACCTGGTGACTACAAAACCAACATGGCGGTCAAGCGAAATTGAGACTTTTAAATAGACATTTCTTGCGATTTAACTATCCAAATGTAATGAAACTTGGTACAGCAAATGTTTATACACATTGTAATGCACTGGAGTCTAATTTAGTTCAATTGTTTACATAACCTCAAAATGGCGGCTGTGCGAAATATTTCACTGACATTCTATACCTCCGAAACTATTACAGATATCATCATGCAATTTTGTACGGTGATAAAGGGTACTGATACAGGTTTACCTATGTATATTTCATAAACCTGTAAAGTACAAAACGAACATGACGACCAAGCGAATTTGAAATATTTTAATAGACTTTTCTCGTGATTTAACTCTCTGAGCGCAGTGAAATGTGGTACAGTAAATGATTTTGCAGATTGTAATGCACTGCCATCTAATTTAATTCAATTGTATACATAACCTCAAAATGGCGGCTGTGCGAAATTTTAAAATTAAGTTTTTATTCTTGTGTCGTAATCATGCGATCGAAGTGAAAGTTTGAATAATGAAGCTAGGCAATAATTGTCCTTGAATGGTACATAACTCTATGGCCTATACATATAACAATCCTAAATGGCGAGCTTCCGAAATATTTAGACGGTTCTCAATATCTATGAATCTTTTACAGCAACCAAACTGATTTTTTTTTATGTTCATAGAGACTATAAACTTATGTTCACCTATAGGACTTTCAGTAACCTGGTGAGCACAAATCCAACATGGCGGTGACGCGAAGTATAAATATTTAAATGGAAGTTTCTCGCGAATTAACTATCCGAGTGCCGTGAAACGTTGCACGTTAAATGCTTATACAAATGTTGATCCACTGGCATGTAATTTATTTCAATTGTTTGCATAATCACAAGATGGCTGGTGTGCGTACTTTTAAAATCTCGTTTTTACTTCTTGTGTTCTAATCATGCGATTGAAGTTTGAATACCACACGTACACAATAATCTTAATGTAATAGTACAAAAATAAAAATCCATCCTGGTGACCATCTGAAATATTTAGACAGTTCTCAATATCTACGAATCTGATACAGCAATTAAACTGAAATTTTGTATGTTGATAGAGACAATTAACATGAGCAGGATATATGAAAATAGGCTGTATAGTTCTTCACGGAACTACTTGTTGTTGTTGTCTTTAATTGGTTGTTCTTTTACTACAAGATTTTGATCACTGTGCATTTTCATTATATCTGAACGTGTTCAGCCACCACAAGAATAAGCCACGCTCTTTTCAGAAGTGCATGAAATAAACAGTCATTTTTCTTCTTTAAGATTGAATTAGGAATGTAAAGAACTCTGAAACTTTAGCACGTTATAAATTAAATGGACAAGTCTGGCAACCACACCACGAAAAACACAATGGTTATTTATAAAATTAATTATATGTTAACATTTCATTATAGTTTTGACACTAAATTAAATAAAGTTGTCCAGTCTAAGTCCTTTTACCGCATCGGGCCCCTCAGCAAATTCAGGCCTAGGAGCTACAGCCCCACTTTCCCCTCCCTCTCGTTCGGCCTGGGAGAGATTTAATACAACAGTCACCACTGCCACCTGTCGAGAGCGTCTTGAAGTAATGTTTTCCTAGAAAGTCCGCTTTAATGCAGACGTTTCCTGCTGCTAGACGGTGACTCGGTGAGTTACTTCTTTGCCACTTGGCCCTCCCTTAAGAATTGCTAGCTCGCTAAGAGTTACAGAAGCAATGGCGTAAGCAAGAAACTTTCCTTAATTAATTGATTATAACCCTCTATCTCCTGCTCTTTAATTTATAAATTGAATCATTTAACCCCTCCTCGCAGTAGTTCTGGATTAACATGTTAAAAGGATCTTCCGCAACAGTGTCTTTTCTCATTTCTGTGTGAACGCTCCGTATAGAAACCCCCACTCTTTATAATTTCGTATAAAAACATCTTATCGACTCTCCCTCCACTGCTACAACTTACAGCCACAAACTTTTTTATTTAGATTTTCATTAAAACTTGACAAGAGTTGAACAGAATGGGGCGAGAGAGGCGCCTATTCCCGCTCTCAGATGAGAGGAGGCAGTATGATTGTAGCACCATGTCGGAGCGAATTAAGTACAATTAATGGGAATGTGAACTACTCGTAGCAGGTGTCCTACTACGTGATGGAACATACACATTTATTTTATTTTTTAATTAAGAAAACTTAGCTCAGCAGGCCATTGAGGGTCTCAACTCACCAAGTTGGTGGTTGGTTTCTTAGTTTAGAGGCTGCGGCAATGCAGTCATGTAGCCCCGTGTACTTTGGGTGTGTGTAGAATCTCTCTGATAACCGGTGTTAATTGTGATGACTGCATTAGTGTGTGTATCTGTTAGGTAGATTTCATTAGAAAGCTAACTATTGCAATGGGTCCCACGCTTCGACTTCCGGAAAATTTCGACATATCTTCGCGTTTCACATCCCCCAGACCCCAAAACCACCGTCAGTTCAAAAGTTTATATATAATTTATGTATATATGTATCTATATATATATATATATATATATATATATATATATCAGTTTCTTGTGGACACGATAACTGCCGTAATTTTGTACCAATCACTTTGAATTTTTTACATAATATGTATCCCTATAAAATCTCGGTCTAGTTCGTTAATGGGCAAAATCGGTCAAAGGGGGTGAAAATGGGGGCTTTTTTCGAAAAAGTGAAATATCGCTATAACTCTCTTAATACATGAAATATCGAATCCCTTCAAAGTTCATAATATGTGTCGGATAAGTGCCAAAAATTTATGTCAAATAAGTTTTTTGATAGCACCAACCATTGACCAAAGGGGTGGGAAAAAGTGGGTTTTTCGGGAAAC
Source organism: Meconema thalassinum (assembly GCA_946902985.2). Lineage (NCBI taxonomy): Eukaryota > Metazoa > Arthropoda > Insecta > Orthoptera > Tettigoniidae > Meconema > Meconema thalassinum. Next base: position 592,674,299 of record OX336390.1, read on the forward strand.
ATTAATCATATCTCTGTTAATAGGCACAATATCAAAACCGCACAAAATGGACAATATTTCTCCAATAATTACCTAAAACTTTTGTCTGAAAGAATTTTTGATATGACCCACCATTACGCCACGGGGTGAACAAAATGATTTAAATTATAAGAAAATGCCAAGTGCCAAGAGAGGTTGCCATGACAACTTTACTTTTAATTGATAAGGGATGAGCCAGCAGCAGTTGCTATGACAACGCCACTGCACGAGATCACATTCAGTTTTCATATGTCTGTGGGAAGCGACTTCGGTATCGGAACTGGTAGCATGCTGAACTTCTATGCCCAAGGTCGCGGGTTCAAACCCGGCTGAAGTCGTCGGATTTACAAAGAGCGCTAAAAAACCTGAGTTTGCTTTCCTTCGGAGGGGAAGTTCCAACGTTCGTTGCGAGTTGCTGATTGAGGTGGCATCTAGTAGCCAAGTTCACAGCTAGGTGTCGTTGACGGTAGTATTTTAGGTAGATTTCATTAGAAAGCTAACTATTGCAATGGGTACCATGTTTCGATTTCCGGAAAATTTCGACATATCTTCGCGTTTCACATCCCCCAGACCCCAAAACCACCGTCAGTTCAAAAGTTTATATATAATTTATGTAATATATGTATATATGTATATCAGTTTCTTGTGGACACGATAACTGCCGTAATTTTGCACCAATCACTTTGAATTTTTTACCGAATATGTATACCCATAAAATCTCGGACGAGTTCGTTACTGGGCTAAATCGGTCGAAGGGGATGAAAATGGGGGACTTTTTTTTTTTCGAAAAAATGAAATATTACTATAACTCTCTTAATATGTGAAATATCGAATCCGTTCAAAGTTCATACTATGTGTCGGATAAAGCTCAGAAATTTATGTTTGAAACGTTTTTTGATAGCACCAACCATTGACCAAAGGGGTGGGAAAAAGTGTTTTTTTCGGGAAACATTAATCATATCTCTGTTAATAGGCACAATATCAAAACCGTACAAAATGGACAATATTCCCCTAATAATTACCTAAAACGTTTTTCTGAAAGAATTTTTGATATGACCCACCATTGCGCCAAGGGATGAGAAAAATGATTTCGGAATTATAAGAAAATGCCAAGAGCTATCAGTGGTTGACATGGCAACACTACTAAATTGATGAGGGATGAGCCATCAGACGTTGCCATGACAACGCACTTGCGCGAGATCAGATTCACATTTCCATCTGACTAAGTGTGAAGCGGCTTCGGTGACGTAACTGGTAGCATGCTGAACTTCTATGCCCAAGGTCGCAGGTTCAAAGCCGGCCAAAGTCGTCGGATTTTCTAAGAGCGCTAAAAATCCCTCAGTAAGCTTTCCTTTGGAGGGGAAGTTCCAACGTTCGTTGCGAGTTGCTGATTGAGGTGGCATCTAGTAGCCAAGTTCACAGCTAGGTGGCGTTGACGTTAGTATCTGGTAGCAACATTAGGAACTACTGCTTGAAATTGAGCGTCTGCATTCCTTACCTGAATTACAGACTAATACAGCCATCACAATTCACACCGTTTATCAGACAGATTCTACACTCACCCAAAGTACACGGGGTTATATGACCGCGTTGTCGCAGCCCCTAAACTGAGGAACCAACCAACATCTCTGCGGGAGATATAATTTTGTGTGAAGAAGTAACAGACCGTTACATAGTTACATAATAATAATATAATAATGTTATTGGTTTTACGTCCCTTTTAACTACACTGGCTTTTAGAGACGCCGGGGTGCCGGAATTTTGCCCCGAAGGGGATCTTTAACGTGCCAGTAAACCTACTGACACGGCTCCCACGCATTTGCGCACCCTCAAATGCCAGCTGACTGCGCCAGGTTTCGAACCTGCAACCTTGGGCTCATTAAGCGAGAACGTTACCCCTGAGCCACGCAGCCAGACTACATAGTTACAAATCAGTGTCGAAACCTTGCATAAGGACAGTGTGACCACAAGTATAACAGGTAGTTCCGTGAAGAACTGTACAGCCTATTTTCATATATCCTGCTCATGTTAATTGCCTCTATCAACATACAAAATTTCAGTTTAATTGCTGTTACAGATTCGTAGATATTGAGAACCGTCTAAATATTTCAGATGGTCGCCAGGTTGGATTTTAGGTAGATTTCATTAGAAAGCTAACTATTGCAATGGGTCCCATGTTTCGACTTCCGGAAAATTTCGACATATCTTCGCGTTTCACATCCCCCAGACCCCAAAACCACCGTCAGTTCAAAAGTTTATATATAATTTATGTATATATATATATATATATGTATATATATATGTATATCAGTTTCTTGTGGACACGATAACTGCCGTAATTTTGCACCAATTACTTCGAATTTTTTACCGAAGATGTATACCTATAAAATCTCGGTCGAGTTCGTTACTGGGCTAAATCGGTCGAAGGGGGTGAAAATGGGGGGCTTTTTTCGAAAAAGTGAAATTTCGCTATAACTCTCTTAATACGTGCAATATCGAATCCATTCAAAGTTCATAATATGTGTCGGATAAGTGCCAAAAATTTATGTCAAATAAGTTTTTTGATAGCACCAACCATTGACCAAAGGGGTGGGAAAAAGTGGGTTTTTCGGGAAACATTAATCATATCTCTGTTAATAGGCACAATATCAAAACCGCACAAAATGGACAATATTTCTCCAATAATTACCTAAAACTTTTGTCTGAAAGAATTTTTGATATGACCCACCATTACGCCACGGGGTGAACAAAATGATTTAAATTATAAGAAAATGCCAAGTGCCAAGAGAGGTTGCCATGACAACTTTACTTTTAATTGATAAGGGATGAGCCAGCAGCAGTTGCTATGACAACGCCACTGCACGAGATCACATTCAGTTTTCATATGTCTGTGGGAAGCGACTTCGGTATCGGAACTGGTAGCATGCTGAACTTCTATGCCCAAGGTCGCGGGTTCAAACCCGGCTGAAGTCGTCGGATTTACATAGAGCGCTAAAAAACCTGAGTTTGCTTTCCTTCGGAGGGGAAGTTCCAACGTTCGTTGCGAGTTGCTGATTGAGGTGGCATCTAGTAGCCAAGTTCACAGCTAGGTGTCGTTGACGGTAGTATTTTAGGTAGATTTCATTAGAAAGCTAACTATTGCAATGGGTACCATGTTTCGATTTCCGGAAAATTTCGACATATCTTCGCGTTTCACATCCCCCAGACCCCAAAACCACCGTCAGTTCAAAAGTTTATATATAATTTATGTAATATATGTATATATGTATATCAGTTTCTTGTGGACACGATAACTGCCGTAATTTTGCACCAATCACTTTGAATTTTTTACCGAATATGTATACCCATAAAATCTCGGACGAGTTCGTTACTGGGCTAAATCGGTCGAAGGGGATGAAAATGGGGGACTTTTTTTTTTTCGAAAAAATGAAATATTACTATAACTCTCTTAATATGTGAAATATCGAATCCGTTCAAAGTTCATACTATGTGTCGGATAAAGCTCAGAAATTTATGTTTGAAACGTTTTTTGATAGCACCAACCATTGACCAAAGGGGTGGGAAAAAGTGTTTTTTTCGGGAAACATTAATCATATCTCTGTTAATAGGCACAATATCAAAACCGTACAAAATGGACAATATTCCCCTAATAATTACCTAAAACGTTTTTCTGAAAGAATTTTTGATATGACCCACCATTGCGCCAAGGGATGAGAAAAATGATTTCGGAATTATAAGAAAATGCCAAGAGCTATCAGTGGTTGACATGGCAACACTACTAAATTGATGAGGGATGAGCCATCAGACGTTGCCATGACAACGCACTTGCGCGAGATCAGATTCACATTTCCATCTGACTAAGTGTGAAGCGGCTTCGGTGACGTAACTGGTAGCATGCTGAACTTCTATGCCCAAGGTCGCAGGTTCAAAGCCGGCCAAAGTCGTCGGATTTTCTAAGAGCGCTAAAAATCCCTCAGTAAGCTTTCCTTTGGAGGGGAAGTTCCAACGTTCGTTGCGAGTTGCTGATTGAGGTGGCATCTAGTAGCCAAGTTCACAGCTAGGTGGCGTTGACGTTAGTATCTGGTAGCAACATTAGGAACTACTGCTTGAAATTTAGCGTCTGCATTCCTTACCTGAATTACAGACTAATACAGCCATCACAATTCACACCGTTTATCAGACAGATTCTACACTCACCCAAAGTACACGGGGTTATATGACCGCGTTGTCGCAGCCCCTAAACTGAGGAACCAACCAACATCTCTGCGGGAGATATAATTTTGTGTGAAGAAGTAACAGACCGTTACATAGTTACATAATAATAATATAATAATGTTATTGGTTTTACGTCCCTTTTAACTACACTGGCTTTTAGAGACGCCGGGGTGCCGGAATTTTGCCCCGAAGGGGATCTTTAACGTGCCAGTAAACCTACTGACACGGCTCCCACGCATTTGCGCACCCTCAAATGCCAGCTGACTGCGCCAGGTTTCGAACCTGCAACCTTGGGCTCATTAAGCGAGAACGTTACCCCTGAGCCACGCAGCCAGACTACATAGTTACAAATCAGTGTCGAAACCTTGCATAAGGACAGTGTGACCACAAGTATAACAGGTAGTTCCGTGAAGAACTGTACAGCCTATTTTCATATATCCTGCTCATGTTAATTGCCTCTATCAACATACAAAATTTCAGTTTAATTGCTGTTACAGATTCGTAGATATTGAGAACCGTCTAAATATTTCAGATGGTCGCCAGGTTGGATTTTAGGTAGATTTCATTAGAAAGCTAACTATTGCAATGGGTCCCATGTTTCGACTTCCGGAAAATTTCGACATATCTTCGCGTTTCACATCCCCCAGACCCCAAAACCACCGTCAGTTCAAAAGTTTATATATAATTTATGTATATATATATATATATGTATATATATATGTATATCAGTTTCTTGTGGACACGATAACTGCCGTAATTTTGCACCAATTACTTCGAATTTTTTACCGAAGATGTATACCTATAAAATCTCGGTCGAGTTCGTTACTGGGCTAAATCGGTCGAAGGGGGTGAAAATGGGGGGCTTTTTTCGAAAAAGTGAAATTTCGCTATAACTCTCTTAATACGTGCAATATCGAATCCATTCAAAGTTCATAATATGTGTCGGATAAGTGCCAAAAATTTATGTCAAATAAGATTTTTGATAGCACCAACCATTGACCAAAGGGGTGGAAAAAAGTGGGTTTTTCGGGAAACATTAATCATATCTCTCTTAATAGGCACAATATCAAAACCGTACAAAATGGACAATATTCCCCTAATAATTACCTAAAACTTTTGTCTGAAAGAATTTTTGATATGACCCACCATTACGCCAAGGGACGAGAAAAATGATTTCGGAATTATAAGAAAATGCCAAGAGCTATCAGTGGTTGCCATGGCAACACTACTAAATTGATGAGGCATGGACCATCAGACGTTGCCATGACAACGCACTTGCACGAGATCAGATTTAGTATTTCCATCTGATTAAGTGGTTGGTTGGTTGGTTCTTAAGTTTAGGGGCTGCGACAACGCGGTCATGTAGCCCCGTGTACTTGGGTGTGTGTAGAATCTGTCTGATAACCGGTGTTAATTGTGATGACTGTATTAGTGTGTGTTATCTGTTTGTTAATTTAAGTACTGCAACTAACAATTTTTCAGATAGTTCCTACTTTTGCCGCCAAGCGCCACTGTCAACGACTACGAGGCCAAGTTCAGAACTGAGCTACTAGACGCCGCCGCAGTCGGCTCTTGGCAACGAACATAGAAACCTAAGAGCGTTGTATACATTCTTAACCTATCCAATTTAGCTTCACACAGGTGCAATTAGTGGAAGGATCTTTAACATGCCATAAATCTATGACATGGGACCGCCGGCTTTACTTCCCCTCCGAAGGAAGGCATACTGAGGGATATTTAACGCTCTTAAAAAATCCGATGGCTTCGGCCGGGTTTGAACCCGGTATCTTGGGCATAGAAGCTCAGCATGTTACCGACTACGCCACCAAAGCCGCCTGATAAAGTGGGAAGCGGCTTCGGTGACGTAACTGGTAGCATGCTGAATGTCTATGCCCAATGTCGCGGTTTCAAAGCCGGCCGAAGTCGTCGGATTTTCTAAGAGCACTAGAATCCCTCAGTATGCTTTCCTTTGGAGGGGAAGTTCCAACGTTCGTTGCGAGTTGATGGTTGGGGTGGCATCTAGTAGCCAAGTTCACAGCTAGGTGTCGTTGACGGTTGTACCTGGTAGCAACATTAGGAACTACTGCTTGAAATTGACCGTCTGCAGTACTTACATGAATTAAGACTAATACAGCCATTACAATTCACACCGTGTATCAGACAGATTCTACACTCACCCAAAGTACACGGGGTTAGATGACCGCGTTGCCGCAGCCCCTAAACTGAGGAACCAACCAGAGGTAAATTTCGTTAGAAAGCTAACTATTGCAATGGGTACCATGTTTCGACTTCCGGAAAATTTCGACATATCTTCGCGTTTCACATCCCCAGGCCCCAAAACCACCGTCAGTTCAAAAGTTATATATAATTTATGTATGTATATGTATATCAGTTTATTGTGGACACGATAACTGCCGTAATTTTGTACCAATCACTTTGAATTTTTTACCGAATACGTATACCTATAAAATCTCGGTCGAGTTCGTTACTGGGCTAAATCGGTCGTTGGGGGGTGAAAATGGGGGGCTTTTTTTTTTTCGAAAAAGTGAAATATTGCTATAACTCTCTTAATATGTGAAATATCGAATCCGTTCAACATTCATACTATGTGTCGGATAAAGCCCAAAAATGTATGTTTGAAGAGTTTTTTTTTATAGCACCAACCATTGACCAAAGGGGTGGGAAAAAGTGGGTTTTTCGGGAAACATTAATCATATCTCTCTTAATAGGCACAATATCAAAACCGTACAAAATGGACAATATTCCCATAATAATTACCTAAAACTTTTGTCTGAAAGAATTTTTGATATAACCCACCATTATGCCAAGGGATGAGAAAAATAATTTCGGAATTATAAGAAAATGCCAAGACCTATCAGTGGTTGCCATGGCAACACTACTAAATTGATGAGGGATGAGCCATCAGACGTTGCCAAGATAACGCACTTGCACGAGATCAGATTCAGATTTCCATCTAAGTGTGAAGCGGCTTCGGTGACGTAACTGGTAGCATGCTGAATGTTTATGCCCAAGGTCGCGAGTTCAAAGCCGGCCGAAGTCGTCGGATTTTCTAAGAGCGCCAAAAATCCCTCAGTATGCTTTCCTTTGGAGGGGAAGTTCCAACGTTCGTTGCGAGTTGCTGGTTGCGGTGGCATCTAGTAGCCAAGTTCACAGCTAGGTGTCGTTGACGGTAGTACCTGGTAGCAACATTAGTAACTACTGCTTGAAATTGACCGTCTGCAGTCCTTACCTGAATTACAGACTAATACAGCCATCCCAAAGTACACGGGGTTACATGACCGCGTTGTCGCAGCCCCTAAACTGAGGAACCAATCAAAATCTCTGCGGTAGATATAATTTTGCGTGAAGAAGTAACAGACCATTACATAGTTGCACATCAGTGTCGAAACCTAGCATAAGGACAGTGTGACCACAAGTATAAAAATGGACCCCAAATGACAAGAAGGTTACCGTTCCCATAAGACAATAAAATGTTTAAAATAAGCATAAAATGACGAAAAACAAAGTTAATTAAGCTCCAATTATAAAATACCTTCTCGCATTAAATGAGGTCTGATCCTTCTACGAAAATCTGCATATTCTGCCTATTTTCGCCTATCCCCAAGTTTGTCCGGTGAAATCTACCTCCGCCTTCCGGCGTGCCGAGAGGACTTTTTATTTTTGTACTATTATATTAAGATTATTGTGTACGTGTGGTATTCAAACTTTAATCGCATGATTAGAACACAAGAAGTAAAAACGAGATTTTAAAATTACGCACAGCAGCCATCTTGTGATTATGCAAACAATTGAAATAAATTAGATGCCAGTGGATCAACATTTGTGTAAGCATTTAACGTGCAACGTTTCACTGCACTCGGATAGTTAATTCGCGAGAAACGTCCATTTAAATATTTATACTTCGCGTCGCCGCCATGTTGGATTCGTGCTCACCAGGTTACTGAAAGTCCTATAGGTGAACATATGTTCATAGTCTCTATGAACATAAAAATTTCAGTTTGGTTGCTGTAAAAGATTCATAGATATTGAGAACCGTCTAAATATTACGGAAGCTTGCCATTTAGGATTGTTATATGTATAGGCCATATAGTTATGTACCATTCAAGGGCACTTATTGCCTAGGTTCATTATTCAAACTTTCACTTCGATCGCATGATTACGACACCTTAAATAAAAACTCAATTTTAAAATTTCGCACAGCCGCCATCTTGAGGTTATGTAAACAATTGAATTAAATTAGATGGCAGTACATTACAATCTGCTAAATCATTTACTGTACCACATTTCACTGCGCTCAGAGAGTTAACTCACGAGAAAAGTCGATTAAAATATTTCAAATTCGCTTGGTCGCCATGTTCGTTTTGTACTTTACAGGTTTATGAATTATACATAGGTAAACTTGTATCAGTACCCTTTATCACCGTACAAAATTGCAGGGTGATATCTGTAATAGTTTCGGGGATATAGAATGTCAGTGAAATATTTCGCACAGCTGCCATTTTGAGGTTATGTAAACAATTGAACTAAATTAGACTCCAGTGCATTGCAATGTGTATAGATATTTGCTGTACCAAGTTTTATTACGTTTGGATAGTTAAATCGCGAGAAAAGTCTATTTAAAAGTCTCCACTTCGCTTGGCCGCCATGTTGGTTATGTAGTAACCAGGTTTTTGAAAGTCTCATAGGTGAACTTCTAGTAGTACCCTTTATCACCGTACACAATTTCAGGGCGATATCCGTTATAGTTTCGGAGATACTGAATGCTAGTGAAATATTTCGCACAGCCGCCATGTTGGATTGGTGAGACGTAACAAAATTCGATGGGCACGGTCGAGGTCACCGGGAATAGTGCTATGAACTTACCGAGTTTCACTGAAATCGCTCTAGCCGTTTAGATTTTATTAGGGGGGGGGGCACACGCACACACCACACACACACACACACGGACAAAAGGTGATCTCATAAGCCTATTTTTTCAAAATTGAAAATAGGCTAAAAATGGACTCCAAATGACAAGAAGGTTACCGTCCCCATAAGACAATAAAATGTTTAAAATATGTTTAAAATTAAGAAAAACAAAGTTAATTTATCTCCAATTATAAAATACTTTCACGCGATAAATGAGGTCTGATCCTTCTACGAAAACCTGCATATTCTGCCTATTTTCGCCTATATCCTAGTTTGTCCGGTGAAATCTACCTCCGCCTTCCGGCGTGCCGAGAGGACTTTTTTTTAAATCAAGTAAGGACTGCAGACGATCAATTTTCAAGTAGTTCCTACTTTTGCCGCCAAACGCTACCGTCAACGACCAACTAGTTCAGAAATTAATTACCAGATGCCACCGCAGTCGGCTCTTGACGACGAACGTAGGAACCTAAGAACGTTAGTCAAATGTTTAACCTATATTAATTTAGCTTAACACAGGTGTAATTAATGGAAGGTTCTTTAACATGCAATAAATTTATGACATGGGACCGCCGGCTTTACTACCCCTCCGAAGGAAGACAAACTGAGGGATTTTTAACGTTCTTAAAAAACCCGACGACTTCGGCCGGGTTTGAACCCGCGATCTCCGCCGGCTTTACTCCCCTCCAAAGGAAGGCATACTGATTGTTAACGCTCTAAGAAAAACTCCGACGACCTTGTGCATAGAAGCTCAGCATGCTACCAACTACGCCAATGAAGCCGTTAGCATACCAAGCCAAATGGCTTGCAGATTGCGACATGACACGTGGTCAGTGCGACATATCCTCTCAACCGTTAATGTTGGCTTTCCTGACCGAAGTCTCAGATCAGATTTCTACTTAATTGTCCTCGCAAGGCAAAGTACACACTGTTCCAGCTGTCACGTTAGATATTAATATTTCAGCTAGGCTGGAAATGGAACCTGTGGCGAGATTGGGATGATTAACCTTGCACCAGGGTGCCGATGGCGTATAACCAACACTAGGTATTCGCAAAGGGTTGGCCTCCATAACTCGGGGACATTAAGTTTTCCACATTAGGTACCAACTGCGTGTCATATATCTTTTTCCATTTGATCAAAAAGAGGGGATCTCCTACCCTAATCTGAACATAGAGACAAGGGTTGAAGGCGTAACACATGGAGGTGTCCTCGAAGAGAACAATTCCGTTATCTCACCCTCAGACAAGCACCCGGGAGACACTATCGAGGAGGGGTTTCTATCAATACTGAAGAAGATACGAAGATTGAAGAGGAAAAATTCTCTGACCACTCCCCTGATATTTTCGAGTTCATGTTATGAAGCTAAAGTTTGAAGTTTCCAAGGCCAAAGCATCATAGGCTACATAACCGCACGACCGCTCGTTACCTCACGGGCAGTCATGGGAAGACACGGTAAATAATGTTGAGTTGTTGAACTAGAAACAAGGTAACTTTTTTTTTATCGTCCGTCTATTATTTATTTATTTACCGGCAGCGGTCACTACGCTAACGCTCAGCACTAGGCCATGGGACCAAGCTCTCTGTGGACTCGGTAGACGTGGTTTCGAGCCCCACCGTCGGCCGTCCTTGAAATGGTTTTCCGTGGTTTCCTTCTTTTCAACTCCAGGCAAATGCTGGGACAGTACCTTCTGGCAGGCCACGGCCACGTCCTTCCACATCCTTGCCCAGTTCCATTCACCATAATTTACTTCTCATCAACTCCTCTCATAAGGGTATCCGGCCGTAAAAACCATCCACCACAAAGACTTGCATCGCATCTAACCGCGATTCCGTTGGAAACCGAATAATAAGGGGTAGAAATTAATTATTTATTTATTATTTACTAGCTGTACCCGGCATGCGTTGCAATGCCAATCAAAGAAAGTGTTTGCATTGTAACTTTGTATGTTGAAGTGCTTTTGGATTCCCAATATTGCTTTTCTTTTCCGTTAACCACCTCAAAACTATTGTAAAATTGATTTACTATCTCAAAAAAATCATGGGAGCGTGCTCAACAACTCACCAAATTTTCATCGCAATGAAATGAATGGTATATGAGCGCATACGGGATTTTGTTGAAACGATTCGAGCGCCGTCACCCATTTGTTGAATATACTCGTACGCTAGCTAATGTAAAATGGATTTACTAAGTGGAAACCTTCCCTGGTGTGTACACAACAACTCATGAAAGTTTCATCGCAATCGGTTTTTTTTTTCGTGTGGCCCTCTCAGAGGCCGAGTGCAGGTCTTTCTATTCGACGCCCGTGGGCGACCTGCGCGTCGGGATGAGAGATGGAATGAAGATGAATGAAACAGGGCAAGGATGTGGAAGGAATTTTCCGTGGCCGATCAGAAGGTACCGTCCCAGCATTTGCCTGGTGTTGAAAATGGGGAAACCACGGAAAACCATTTCAAGGACGGCCGACGGTGGGGCTCGAACCCACGCGTCTACCGAGTCAGCAGAGAGCTTGGTCCCATGACCTAACGCTGCCCTTTAGCCAGCTGAGCCACTCCTGTCGGTATTGCAATCGGATGAATTGCATATGAACGCATACGGGTTTTTGCTTAAACGATTCGCGCGACGACATTCATTTGTTGAATCTACTTGTGCGCCACCCATAGAAAAATGGATTTACTAATTCATACACCTTCGCAGGACTGTTTTATGATAATCGGATGAATATTATATGAACGCATACGGGACTTGGTTGAAACGATTCACGCGCTGTCGCCCATTAATTGAATCTAATCGTGCGCTTCCAATTGTAAAATGGATTTACTAAATCAGAAATCATTCCGGGAGTGGAAACAACATTTCTCCAAATTTCATTGCAATCGCATGAATGGTATATGAACGCATACGGATTTTTTTTAAACGATACGCACGCCGTTACTCATTTGTTGAATCTACTTGTGCGATACCATTTGTAAAGTGGATGTACTAAGACAGAAACCTTCCCTAAAGTGTACACAACATCTCACACAAGTTTCATCGCTTTCGGACAAATGGTATATGAACGCATACGGGACTGTGTTGTAGCGCTTCGCGCGCCTTCGCTCGTATGTTGAATCTACTTGAGTGCTACCTATTGTAAAATGGATTAACTAAGCCTGAAACTTTCCCTGGAGTGTACACAACAACTCACCCAAGTTTAGTCGCTATCAGACGAATGGTACATGAACGTATACAGGACTAGGCCAGAAACCTTGCCTGTAGTGTACACAACCTCTCACCCTAGTTTCATCGCTATCGGACGAATGGTATGTGAACGCATACAGGATTTTGTTGAAACGTTTCGCCCTTCGTCGCTCATTTGTTGAATCTACTCGTGCGCTACCTATTGTTAAGTGGATTTACTAAGCCACACACCTTCCCTGAAGTGTACACAACATCTCACCCAAGTTTCATCACTATCAGACGAATAGTATATGAACGCATACGGGACTTTGTTAAAACGCATCGCTCGTCGTCGCTCATTTGTTGAATCTACTCGTGCGCTACCTATTATAATATGGATTTACTAAGAGACAAACCTTCCCCGTAGTGTACACAACCTTTCACCCTAGTTTCATCGCTATCGGACGAATGGTATATGAACGCATACAGGACTTTGTTGAAACGCTTCAGCCGTCGTTGCTCATTTGTTGAATCTAATCGTGCGCTACCTATTGTTAAGTCGATTTACTAATTAGAAACCTTCCCTGAGGTGTACACAACAACTCAGCCCAGTTTCATCACTATCAGACGAATAGTATATGAAGGTATACGGGACTTTGTTGAAACGCTTCGCTCATCGTCGCTTATTTGTTGAATCTACTCGTGCGCTACCTATTATAACATGGATTTACTAAGCCAGACACCTTGCCTGTAGTTTACACAACCTCTCACCCAAGTTTCATCGCTATCGGACGAATGGTATGTGAACGCATACAGGACTTTGTTGAAACGTTTCGCCCGTCGTCGCACATTTGTTGAATCTACTCGTGCGCTATCTATTGTTAAGTGGATTTACTAAGCCAGGAACCTTCCATGAAGTGTACATAACATCTCACCCAAGTTTCATCACTATCAGCGAATAGTATACTAACGCATACGGGACTTAGTTCAACCGCTTCGCTCGACGTCGCTCATGTGTCGAATCTACTCGTGCGCTACCTATTATAACATGGATTTACTAAGCCAGAAACCTTGCCTGTAGTGTACACAACCTGTCACCCAAGTTTCATCGCTATCGGATGCATGGTATGTGAAGGCATACAGGCCTTTGTTGAAACGCTTCGGCCGTCGTCGCTCATTTGTTGAATCTAATCATGTGCTACCTATTGTTAAGTCGATTTACTAAACCAAAAACCTTCCCTGGGGTTTACACAACACCTCACCCAAGTTTCATCACTATCAGACGAATAGTATATGAAGGCATACGGGACTTTGTTGAAACGCTTCACTCGTCGTCGCTCATTTGTTGAATCTACTCGTGCGCTACCTATTATAACATGGACTTACTAAGCCAGACACCTTGTCTGTAGTGTACACAACCTCTCACCCAAGTTGCATCGCTATCGGACGAATGGTATGTGAACGCATACAGGACTTTGTTGAAACGCTTCGCCCGTCGTCGCACATTTGCTGAATCTACTCGTGCGCTACCTATTGTTAAGTAGATTTACTAAGTCAGAAACCTTCCATGAAGTGTACACAATATCTAATCCAAGTTTCATCACTATCAGACGAATAGTATATGAACGCATACGGGACTTAGTTGAAACGCTTCGCTCGTCGTCGCTCATTTGTTGAATTTACTCGTGCGCTACCAATTATAACATGGATTTACTAAGACAGAAACCTTGCCTGTAGTGTACACAGCCTCTCACCCAAGTTTCATCGTTATCGGACGAATGGTATGTGAACGCATACAGGACTTTGTTGAAACGCTTCGGCCGTCGTCGCTCATTTGTTGAATCTACTCGTCCGCTACCTATTGTTAAATGGATTTACTAAGTCAGAAACCTTTCCTGGAGTGTGCACAACAATACAACCAAAGTTTCATAGCAATCGGATGAATGGTATATGAACGCATACGGGACTTTGTTTAAGCGATTCGCGTGCAGTCACTCATTTGTTGAATCTACTCGTGCGCTGCAACTTTCATATTTATTCACCTTTTAAACCTTCTCTGGACGTCCACAAATAATTCAAGACCAAAATTAGCCAAATCGGTCCAGCCGTTCTCGAGTTTTAGCGAGACTAACCAACAGGAATTCATTTTTATATATATAGATTTCTTTATTTCTTAATGTATTTATTTATTTATTTATTTATTTATTTATTTATTTATTTATTTATTTATTGTTCTTTGAGTGGCGAAGTTAGGGCTATCGGCCCTCTCTTACACTTAACCACATATTGTGTTCGTGGACATTAATTTAATATATTTAACATAAAGAAACATTAAAACATTTACAGGTAAATTACACTACATTCGAGTTTGCAGAAACAAATACACAAATTTATATGAATATCTATTTCAATATCGAAACACAATTACACACTCATTCACACAAATCAGTCAGCAGTATTCATCTGGTGATCGTGGCATGCGGTTCGGAATGTCTTCATTTGGGTGACATTCCTGACATTGACTGGTAGGGAATTCCACAGACTTGAACCTATGACCACAAATTATTTGTTAAAACAGCAAGTTTGGTGCAGGGGAACAGCAAGGGAGGATCCAGAACGCGTATCATTACTATAGAAAGATGAGAGCAGATTAAATATATGGGAAATGTAGAGTGGCAAACCTGCCAACTCTCCCGATTTTACACAATTTATCTCTCTCTCCCGCTTAACATATTAAATCTCCAGACTTTTCAAAAATCCCGCGCGTAATTTTGGACTAAAAGTGCATGGGGGTTACAAACTCCAGTCGTCCATCAAACAAATCGATTTTACGAGTTTGAACTGTGTTTCGATACCGCAGTTTCGCTTAGTATCGATAATTTATAGATATTGTTCCATAACAACGTACTATCGCCCGCGTTGTGCTTAGTTGGCTTCGAATATCCCTGTTTGAAATTGTGGATGGTTAATTCAACGTGTGTTCCTAGAAATGTTGCATAATAGCCTGTGGGTGAGAGGTACTTGTTCGCTGCGGAATATTGTATCTGTTTCACAGGTGAAATTATATATTATAAGGGGGAAGACACTGATAGTAGGCTATAACAGGTGGTGAAGTATTGATCATGCCATTTATTATTGAACATACCTGTCGATTGTTCCGATCACGCTGGCCCTTTATTCTAAAGATGTTACCAGACTCGAAAATTGCCGGGAGTTATGACTCTGCCAGAACTAAAACTTCGACCATCCTTAATAGAAATGTGCTATGAAGAAAAAGGTTATTGCTTGCCTGAAAAATGTCAGAATCTCCCGATTTTTCAGTCTGAGAGGTTGGCAGGTACTGGTGTTTGTTGGGTCAATAACCGGTATAATAGAATTAGGATAGTACAGTATAGGCTAGTTCTTGCGTTTTCGTTTGAGGAAAGTGTCTGATAATAGGGAGTAATAATCTCATCATAACTCAAGTTATAGATGAATCGTATACAAGAGTCAGTGCTCGTTGAAGTTTCATTGTTTTCTGTTCTGTAGCGTCAACAAGAGTTACAGTATATCACAATAACCAAGAAGTCTAGACGGCAGTCTTGCCACGGGCTACGGGACACCCCTCAAAGTGATTGCATGCTGGAATAGTAGCCTACCTTACTTCATCTCATTAGTACAGATGCATGAAGATGAGTTACAACACAAAATTAATGCACACTGTGCTGATTTTGACGTGATACAAAACCCCTAAGCGTGGCAACAACAAAATATTGATTAAAAATCACAAAACTCAAGCTCTTAAACCAGAGGGAGTTGGAAGGTGCGGTTTGTACCAACATTTTCCAAATTGTCTCAATAGTACAGGAAAGATCATTTCGTGAAAATTCAGTGGAAATATATTTATTTGTTAATAAAGTGCGTTTCAATTGAGTCGCTTCCAGCCCACATGACAGAAATCCGGGTGATAGTATAATACACTGGAGGCTCTCACAAGTAGGCTACCGGTAACCTATAATAATGTTTATGTTCGACCCTGACTATTATGTGTCTGAAAACTGTATCATAATGAGACTCATTATAACAATTTTTCATTATGATATAGTTTCTCCCACCAATTAGAGCTCAAGAAACAGTTTTTTGACCAATTAGATAATTAGATGCGCTGCGTTCCACGGCCTTCTAATGTAAATTTCACTTCCTGGCCTAGTGTCATAGAAGAGTAATCGAGGTGGCCATGGTCAAATACAAGGCATTCCCAGCGTCTCATGCGCTCTGTTCAGTACATAAAACTGGCGAAATATTGACAGATATTTATGAATATTTATCTTCGAATAATAATTATAGTCGAACATAAACAGTCGTATGCAACTCGCCTATAATGGTAATTAAGACACTCGTATGGAAATTATAAAACTCGCATACGCTCGTTTTATAAAAAATACTCGAGTCTTAATTATAGCCATTATAGGCTCATTGCATAATGTACTATATTGGTATTACGTCCCTTTTTAACTACTGAGGCTTTTAGAGACGCCAGAGCGCTGGAATTTTGTCCCGAAGAGGATCTCGATTTTGCGCAACTTCAAATGACAACTGACTGCGCCAGTACTGAACCATGCAGGCAGTCTCACAAATAACCGATCGTTACAACTAATGTACATTCGAAAGAAAGTGAATAACCAGCAGCAGTGACGAATTGCAGTCTGATTTCATAAATATCGACAATTTGTTTAAAAAGTGAGTTTAAACAAATAAACAAGATGATAGCCCCTGCCAGGACTGTTTCGCGTCGAGCCCGTATACCAATGAATCCGGGTGGGTGTTTTATACAGATTTCTCGCATGGGTCCGCTTATTATTATTTTTTTTTGTCGTTTACCCTGCAGGTTGGTGGAACCCACGGACTCAGCGAGGGAACTCACCACTACCGCCTCTACGGGCAGTGTCCTAGAGATGGGAACATCGAATCGGAATGGATACAACTGGTGAGGTGGAATTGGCACCTCGCCCAGGCGGCCTCACCTGCAAAGCGAACAGGGGCCTCATGAGAGAAGGTAAGGGATGGTTAGGATGGATAGGCAAGGAAGAGGGAAGGAGGCGGCCGTGGCCTTGAAGAAGGTACCATCCCGGCATTTGCCCGAAGACGAAGTGGGAAACCACGGAAAACCACTTCGAGGATGGCTGAGGGGGAATCGAACCCCCTCTTCTCATTTGGGTCACCCGAGGCTGAGTAGATCCCGTTCCAGTCCTCGTACCACTTCAAATTTCGTGGCAGAGCCGGGAATCGAACCCAGGACCTCCGGGGCGGCAGCTAACCATGCTGACCACTACGCTACGGAGGCGACATTTATTATTAATAATATTATTATTATTCCTTCCGTTGAAGAATTTTTCATTTCTCATCTTTTTATGTTTCCCCTTGCTTTCTTACCAGTGTTTCTTTTTTATGGTGGCTTCGGTGGCGTAGTCGGTAGCATGCTGAGCTTCTATGCCCAAGATAGCGGGTTCAAACCCGGCCGAAGTTGTCGGATATTTTTAGAGCGTTAAAAACCCTCAGAATGGCTTCCTTCGGAGGCGAAGTAAAACCGGCTGTCCCATGTCATAGATTTATGGCATGAAAAAGAACCTTCCATTAACTATACTTGTGTGAAGCCAAAATGCGTAGGTTAGAATTGATAACGCTCTATTAGTTCCAACGTTCGCCACCAGGTGCTGACTGCGATGCCATCTAGTAGCCAAGTCCGAAAGCTAGGTGTCGTGGACGGTAGCATTTAGGCAAAAGTAGGAACTACCTGAAATTATTGCCTGCATTCCTTACTTGAATTAAAACAGATACACACTGATCATTCAGATTGTACACACACCCAAAGTACATGGGGCTACATGACCGCGTTGTCGCAGCCCCTAAACTAAGGAACCAACCATTTCTTTCTTATCTTCTCGGACCTTTTTTGACAGGATTATTATGATTATGATACTAGATGTGGAATGGACGGACAGACGTTCTGTTTTATGTCACACTCCATTTAGCTGTCCCGCCTATGAGTGACCAGCGAGGGGATTAGAGTGACATCTAAATCAGGGCCTGCAAACAAACTGAACGAATCGCGCCCATCTCTAATTGAACGCTTATACATGTGCCATTATAATACTAAAATGTAATGTCCCAGTAGACCCATTACCATAAAAAACGGGAACTAAACAATCTGCCGCAGGAGATTTTAATTTGTAATACTTATATCTGATTTTGTGCTCTGAACCATTAAATATGCGTGTGGTATTTTATTTTGCTGTGGCATAGCAATCATTTATCTTTTAATTTCTGCACATATGTGGGAGCCTTATCCAGATGTCGGTTTGATTTCGAGCTCTGCTTTCTCTCTTGCTCTTTTAATTTGAATTCTTAAAGCTGTATCTACAGCACATTGCATTTCTATGGTTACAACTTCTCTTAACAAAGTAAGCACTTCCATATAAATGGAAAAATAAAACAGTATGTACCACGAGATCATCCGTAAATTAATTATGTTAATCTAAAATATAACATTAGCCTATTAGATATTGAATGCATTGCAACTGGTATGGTCTTCATTTGTTCGTCGACAGTGCGATCTTTTATTTTAGTCATCTCGACTTTAAAATTCCACCTAGTATTTTCCGTAATTAGTTATTGTCGTTTACGGGGCGGAACAGCGAAGTCATCTCCCCCTTTTAAAAGAGAATAAAGTATACAAATTTAGATTTGAATTAAAATTTAGATTGAACACCTAAATAGTAAAATACCTAAAATTAATAAACAAAAAATAAATAAGACTAATAATTATAATAATCATCATGTATTGCACTTATGGGCTTTGCAGCAGAAGAACAAAAGAAAGAAGGAGAAGAATAAGAAGGAGAAGAAGAAGAAGAGGAAAAGTGATAACAAAAGAATCAGTTACGAAGGAGGAGGTATTTACGGCAGATAGCTTTCCAACGCTGCCGGTCTCTAGTTTCATCATCCACCGCATTCGGCTCCACTTGCTGAAATATTGTCAATAATAGATCCTTCCATCGCGTCCTGGGACGTCCCCTTGGGCGTCTTCCAGCAGGTTGTGAATGATGGATTCATCAGCCCGAAAGATGTGGCCAAACCACTGTAACCGCTTCTGTCCTAGTACTCGGCCAATTTATGGTTTTCCAAACCGTTGATTATAATAATAAACAAAAGATTACGGGGGAAAAAATTGGAGCTCAAGAAAGAACCCAACTCTTCTCTTTGAGTAAGAATACATCAACGCATTTACGTGCGGCTTCGGTGGCGTAGTCGGTAGCATGCTGAACTGCTGTGCCCAAGATAGCGGGTTCAAACCCGGCCGAAGTCGTCGGATTTTTAAGAGCGTTAAAAATCCTTCAGTATGCCTTCCTTCGGAGGGGAATTAAAGCCGGCGGTCCCATGTCATAGATTTATGGCATGTAAAACATCCTTTCACAGACTAAACTTGTGCAAAGCAAAATTGTTAGGTTAGATTTCGTCAGAACGCTCTATCAAAGTTCAAACGTTCACCACTAGGTATCATTGATATCTGGTGGCGAAAGTTGGAACTACTTGAAATTGAATAGAACTTGTAGCTCACCCCATGGGTGTCCACTTGAAGCAGCTACAGACTCAGGCGAGCCGAACATGTCCTCGGACACTCCCGGCACTAAAAGCCATACGATAAGTAAAGAACACACTTACGTAATACGTTACTGTTGTTGATTCATATAGGACGTCATGGTAGGCCTGCGCTGTGCGCGTTCTATAGCTTTCCACAACCGCGATGGGGTGCTGCAGCATGTCCGGTAATCGGAAGTTAGAATCCTGGTGCAGGCAGTGACTATCCTGAGCGTGGTTTTACTGGGGTTACCACACCCTCTCTAAGCAAATGCCGGTATAGTAGCTTATTTCAAGTCCCGAGGCACCTACTCTATTTCCAACCCTGTGGATTACAGTTACACACACTAGTACAGTCACCTCCAGAAACACAGGTTATCAGACAAATTCAACATGACCAAGATGCCCCAAATCTATAAAACTAATTCACCACAAGAAGATTCATTTAGGGGCTTTACGTCACCGTGGTCGTTTAGACCCGTGTACTTGGGTGTGTATGTAGAATTTGTATTGTCATAGTGCTGTCTGTAGAAGTGTGTGTATTTGTAATTCAGGTGAGGATGGGGAAGGGGCAGCTGCGACCTTACAAGTTAGACATCATCCCGGCATTTGCCTGGATTAGAACTGGGAAATCACGAAAAACCACTTCCAGGATGATTGAGGTGGGAATCGAACCCACCTCTTCTCAGTTTTGCCTGACGGGGCTGAGTGTACCACATTCCTGACCTCACCCCAGAATTTAATTTCTTGGCCGAAGTGTTCACACTTCAAGGCAATTCGTTAATATAGTGCTTAAAGATGTAATCATAACCACATATCGTATTAAAATTCTCCTTAAGATAGGTGATTTGAATGCCGACCATTATCCTATAAAGAACTTTCTTCGGCTTATCCAAATCAGTTCGGATCGCCGGAGCCAACCAAGCCCATTTTTTTTTGTTTTGGCCGGGGATTTAAGACCGGATGCCCTTCCTGATGCCACGTTATTTTTCAGGTGAAAATTTCACCCCGCTGTCACCGGGATTCGAATTCCGGCCGTCCGGGTGAAAGACGAGCAGCTAGGCCACTGTGCCATCACGCTCCCTAACCATTATCCTATAAAGGTTAGGAAAATTGTACTGATATATTTATTGAGATAACGAATTTCAAGAGTGTTTAATGCCGAAGATGTTGCTATTTACATACAGTATGTATTTATGTATTTAATTATGGATTTATTTATAGATTTATTTATTCATTCATTTAATTAATTATGTATATCTTCTTCTTCTTCTCCTTTTTCGTTGGGGCGTACTGAGGGCCACTGGGCTCGTATCTTCTTGTCGCTTAGACCTTATGTTTTCTCCTTTTCCAGTACTCTATCTTCTGAGTATGAGCCAGTTTCTTTCCTCCGTCCATAATGTTCTGCTGTTCCCTGTGTTATTTCTACTAGTAAGTGATGTGTAAAAAACTCCCCGCCGAATATCTTGCCGTAACTGTGGGCGACATGTCGGATCCCCAGTTGTTCCAGATCCAACTTGTTCTTGGAGGCGTTCCCTCTACCTGCCACTGTAAAGATATTTATTTATATTTTTATTTATTTATATATGTATTTATTTATTTACCATTTGGGCCTACTTAGGGCCACGGAGCTCGTATCTACTCTTTGGTAAAGTGGTCGTTTTCTTCTTCTAATAGTCCCTCATTTTCTGACTATGAGTCAGTCTTCTTTCTTCTGTCTACTTATTTATTTATTTACTTATTCATTTATTTATTTATTTATTTAATTATTCTTGGACATTGCAACGAAGTAAATGGAACCACTTGCAAGGTTTACTCTTAAGCCGGGTAGAATTTGGGAATACCACGAAATTAGCTTCCTGTTCAAAGTATGTACAGCACTGCAAAGGTGCGTACAAAGCCGAATAATATTATGCAAAACAAACAAGAGCCTACAAGTGATGTCTCTCTGTTGTGCTATTAAGAGAAATGAAACAAGCCTCGACTTTGCATATAATGGCGAGAGGAAGAGTTGCTGACTCTCAAGAAACGTTGTTAAATAGCTCAAGCGTTGTCATCAAGAAAGAGTGAAACGCTAATAATTTCATTAAAAATGTTAAAGAGTCTTCTCTGTTATGGAATACGTTTGTTGCATCGCAAGACTTGTCTCTCTTAGAAAGTTGAGAGAGGGAACGCAATGCCTGAGCAGGACGAAGAAAATAAAAACAATGGTTTAATGGAAAAGATGAAAGAAGATATTTTGTGAAGATTTCTTCGAAAGAGCAACATTGTTCCGTAATGCGTTTTTGTGAAATTGGATTCATTATGGTTGGTTGGTTACTCAGTTTAGGGGCAGCGACAACGCGGTAATGTAGCTCCGTGTACTTTGGGTGTGTGTAGAATCTGTCTGATAAACGGTGTTAATAATGATGGCTGTATTAGTGTGTGTTACCTGTTTTAGATTCAAGTAAAAACTGCAGACATTCGATTTTCAAGTAGTTCCAACGTTTGCTACCAAACGTCACCGTCAACGGCCAACTAGTTCTGAACGTGGTTACTAGATGCCACCGCAGTCGGCTCCTGGCGACGAACGTTGGAACCTAAGAACATCAGTCAAATCTAACCTATAATTTAGCTTCACACAAGTGTAATTAGTGGAAGGTTCTTTATTATGTCATAAGACCACAGGCTTTCCTTCCCCTCCGAAGGAAGGCATACGGAGTGATTTTTAACGCTCTAAAAATCTGACGACTTCGGCCGGGTTTGAACCCGCGACCTTGGGCAAAGAAGCTCAGCATGCTACCAACTACGCCACCGAAGCCGCTGGTTCCATTATAGTTTATTCAATTTTAATTTCCGTAGAGTTATTCAAGTTTCTTTGCTACACTGAGGCTTCTATTCGTTGTTGTCTGAATGCCCATATCTAGTTGTTACTGTTTTAAGGGGCGGAACAGTGAGGTCATCTGCCCGCTGCCATAATTTGTCGACTGAGCACGCTTTAACGAGTGCGATATAAGTCTTTACAGAACTATAGTAAAGCCATCGTTACATCCGACTTGACGTTTCAGTGGTACGCTAGAGCTATCTAGTGACCAGAAGTGAAATCACTCTAACTAGCCAATTACAGGCAACCATTCAAATTGATATATCACGACAAATCGAGTTTCGTTCGCTAAGACCAGACATCGCGAACGAAATTCGAGGTTGACAGAGTTACCCTACACATTCCTTTGAGTTTTGGCTCTGGAAACTAAACAAGAAAAAAAGAACGAAAGGAAAACTGAGCAGTTTCAAGGAGTAAAAGTGCACCATTCCATGAAGTCTGTATACAAGCTGATTGTTAGAGTGCTCGTATACAGTCATGGAATGATTCACTTTGCCTCTGAAATCATTAATGCAAAGGCAGTAATGAGGCTCATCAGCTCAGGTGGCCTTTTTTCAATCCTACACTGTCCAGTTAATGTACACTTTTGGGCAATGAGGTAGTGATTTCTTGTATAGAGTTGTTAGCAGTAATCTACTCTACGTTCTGAAATTGGCGAATGACGTCTTGCAACATTTGACAGATTGTAAAATGGTTACAGGACACTTCACGAGGAACTCGCGGGCAGTCCCTGACAATGAGCACCTTCTTCTTATTACATTTAGCACGCTGGTTAACTGTGCTCCATACACATGGGGCACACCAGCAGCCTACGATAAGATATCTCTTCTGTCATGAATACGAATTTCAAGTGTAATGATACCGGTAGTCGATAATTGCACGAGGCCGTAAGCTGCTGTGTTTAACCCTGCCTAGCGAACTAAATACTTTAAGACTGCCTAGTCTTCACTTTTCTTCCCCTATCCTGATCCTTGCAGTTAAATGAGCCTCTCTCCATTTCGAGCAATTAGCTTCATCAATGGCTGCCAACTTGAAACGCGTTTGCCTTCTGTCTTACCCAATAAGCTTCACTTCCCCCCGCCCCAGATAAAACTAGCTACATCATTGACGTTCCTTAAATAACGCAAAACTTTCTGCTTCTCATCCCCAGGTCTTATCTCGGGAGTAGGCCTAATTCTCGTATAGAGAGTGTTAACGGAGAGACGATGTATTCCAGAACATTGCAGATGTTCTCTCCTTACACTACTGTCAAGTAATCTGTAAGATTTCCCATGGCGGGTAACTTGCTCAAAATATTAACCTACTATTGGTATTACCAACTGAGATGACACACTGTACAGTATGTGTATGTCGGGCAGGCCCTTTCTCCATCAGATTCCTTAAATTCCAAGGAAGCTATTTTTTGGAAAATTATTATTACTAGCGTACCCGTGAGAGAAATCTCGCATGTTCATAAACCACACTTTCCCCAATAGGTTTACAATGAGAGACTTAAGAAGAAAGGTTGCAGTGATTTTATTTCATCCAAATGATTATAGAACTCTATTTACATTTCAGGATAAAGAAAATACCTCAGATTGTTAAAATTACGTGAAACAGGCATCACAGTGGCCCATGGACAGCAATTATGGAGTGTATTTTACTACAGCAACAGTAACTGCAAATCGCACACTTCGTGCATTTTTTAAAAGTGATTTATAAAAAAAAATAGATATTTATGAAATTATTGTGCAATTCGTCACTGCTAATGTCTATTCTCGTTCATTTGAATGCTCATTTGTCACGATCGGTATCTTGTGAGCGCCGCAGGAGGGATCTATACTACTGAAATAATATATAGATTAATTTAGAATAAGCCTCCGGGGCTTAGGCGGCAGCACGCCGGCCTCTCACCGCTGGGTCCGTGGTTCAAATCCCGGTCACTCCATGTGAGATCTGTGCTGGACCAAACGGAGGCAGACAGGTTTTTCTCCGGGTACTCCGGTTTTCCCTGTCAAAAATTTCATTCCAGCAACACTCTCCACTATCATGTCATTTCATCTGTCTTTCATTTCATCATTGCCCCAGAGGAGTGCGTCAAGCCTCGGCAACCGGCACTGTCCATATCCTCGCCGCTAGATGGAGGCTTCATTCATCCCATTCCTGACCCGGTCGGAGACTGGAAGCAGGCTGTGGATTTTCATTTTTTATTAATTTAGAATGGACGAAAAGCGGCTGACCAGCAGAATTTTCACTTTACTTGGTGGCAGACCTAACATCTCTGATAAGTGATTCATGCAGGTCAGGAAGGAACTGAAAAACATGGTTATGAAGCGCGAAACATCGCTAATAGAATCAGGTACCAGCAGGAGGTCTATAACTTTAAGGGCTTTCACGAAGAAGGCAAGCTGAACAGCGGATGGACGGTGGAATGGAGACAGGCTGCCAGGGAAAGAATGCTACGATACGTATGGATTCTCGATTGATGAAATGCATCTTTAATTGGTTAGATTAAAAGTGGAAAAAAATCCCTGATACGTTAACGTCAAGAAAGAAAGAAAGAAGGCTTCTATGAATGTGCAACAGTTGTTTAACGTGGTATATAATGACGTAAGCGACATTTAAAACAATAATAATAATAATAATAATAGTGTAAAAATCCAGACAAGAATAATCTACTCTAAGATAGGGAAGATCACGGACAAAATGCGCAAACGCATAGACGCTTCTACAGCATCTATGACGTATGGATTCTCGATTGATAAAACGCATCTTTAATTGGTTTGATTCAAAGTGGAAAAAAATCCCTGATACGTTAACGTCAAGAAAGACTCAAACAAATGATCTTGGCGGAAGAAGCCGTCAATGGAGCTCAACCTAATTTTGTATGTCCAATGTATGCCTCAAGAGACCGTCAGCTACGCTCGCTAAAGTGCAGCGGCCGGCCATGGGGCCAAGCTCTCTCCGGACTCACAGGCGTGGGTTCGAACCCCACTGTCGGCCGTCCTTGGAGTGTTTTCCGTGGTTTCCCCATTTTCAACCCCAGCCAAATGCTGGGACAGTACCTTCTGACAAGCCACGGCCGCTTTCTTCCACATTCTTGCCCAGTTTCATTCTTCTTCATTAATTTCATCTCTCAATAACTCATCTCATGAGGTTGGCGTCAGGAAGGATATCCGGCCGTAAAAGCCATCCTCCACATAGAACTTCATCGCATCTTATCCCCGACCCCATTGGAAACGGGAATAATAAGGCGTAGACATACATTGTATGCCTCAAGAGATATAAGTAACTTATGCATGGTTTCAAAGACAACCACGGTTTCCAACTGTCTATCCATCCTACCAAGACTTTTCAACCCTATACTCATTTGCATGAAAACCTTTTCAAAATAGTTTAATTCAGGTGGTTTTATTTCAGATATTTTATTACTATTTGATTAATATTACTAATAGAATTATGCGTGTTTTTATTAATTTCAATATAACTGCCTATTGCTGCCTTCCTTTTTTTCTTTTTTTATATCAATGTTTTCATATTTAATGTATGCCTAAGGAATTGCAACTGAGTATACTTTCAGAGTCCTCAGAATCTTTACAAGGGAACTATTTTTAGTCCATCTTATGGCGTAGTGATTAGCATTCTTGGCTATAACCGCAGAGGTGAGGGATCGATCCCGGCTCTGCCAAGGGATTTAATTCTGGTGTGAGGGCTGGAACGGATGGAAGTAATAAGAGGTGGGTTCGATTCCCACTTCAGCTATTGTAGAGGTGGTTTTGCGTGGTTTCCCACTTCTACTTGGGGGCGAATGCCGGGATATTACCTAAACTAATACCACAGCCTCCTCCTACCCAAATCCTAGCCCTCGATTACAAAATTACACACTAGTACAGCCATCAGAATGGCACAGTTTATATGACTGATTTGACACACACACACGTATATGTTGTCAGAAAATTCCTAAATGACTTAACAAATCTACACACTTTAAAAATAGTGTTGCATCACCTCGGTTCCAGGATCGCCTGTTACTAAAAGCAATGCCACCATGCTGAATAATGCGTTTCGTGCCGCCACAGGACGTCGTGTTTCTACTCAAACTGTACCAATGGGCTGCATGATGCGCACCTTCACTCCCGACGTCCATGGCGAGGTCCAACTTTACAACCCCGACACCATGCAGCGCGGTACTGATGGGCTCAACAACATGCTGAATGGACCTGTCAGAATTGGCATCATGTTCTCTTCACAGATGAGTGTCGCATATGCCTTCAACCAGACAATCGTCGGAGACCTGTTTGGAGGCAGTCTGGTCAGGCTGAACGTCTTAGACACACTGTCTAGTGAGGGCAGCAATGTGGTGATTCCCTGATGTTTTGGGGTGGCATCATGTGGGGTCGACGTACGCCACTGGTGGTTATGGACGGCGCCGAAACGTCTCTACGATACATGAATGGCATCATGTGACCCATAGTGCAACCATATCGGCAGAATTTCGGGGAGGCATTCGTCTTCATGGACGACTATACTCGCCCGCATCGTGCACGTCTTGTGAATACGTTCCTTCATGATAATGCCATCGCTCGCCTAGAGTGGCCAGCACAATCTCCAGTCATGAACCCCATCGAACATGCCTGGGATACATTGAAATGAAAAGAAATGATTTTGGACGAGATGACTCACCAACCAATCTGAGAGATACGCCAAATCGCCGTTGAGAATAGGGCCAATCTGGACCAACAGTGCCTTTAACTCGTGGCTAGTATGCCAAGACGGATACAGGCATGTATAAATGCAAGAGGACGTGCTACTCGGTATTAGCGGTAATGGTGTATGCTGCAATTTGGACCACAACTTCCGAAATTCTCGCTGTATGATTCCGATTGTACAACTGGTAATGTGTGGTTTTCAGGAGCAATACAGAGAGCTGAAACGTTGTTTGTGTAGCAAATATCTCTAAGCCATTTGAATATCAAGGTGCAGGACCTGTTCCCAACAAGGCAGCTGCCAACAAATTTGGGCTAATCGTGAATGAAACCAAGACTGAGTACCTCAATATGACTTGCGGGCAAGGCCACGTTTTTGGGCAACTACAGTCACTCCGAGTAGGGGACCAGGGTCCATGAATTTAAGTATCTAGGATCGCTTTTCACGGAGAACTCATCATGTGAGGCAGAAATCAACGCCAGGATCCAAGCAGGAAACCGAACTCTCTACAGCTTAACACGGCTTCTTCGGTCCAGATGTCTCTCCAGACAGTTCAAAATTCGTCTGTATAAAACTCTGATCCAAACCGTTGTACTATATGGATGTGAGACATGGAGTATCCGAAAACAGGACTTTCATAAACTACTCTTATTTGAGAGAAAATTTCTTGGGAAGATCTTCGGACCGGTGAGGGATGTACACACGGGTGAATGGAGGATTAGACACAATCATGAAGTAGAAGACCTGTACCATGAAGCCAACATAGCTGGAACCATCAAAACCAGAAGACTGCATTGGGCTGGACATGTAGCCCGGATGAAAGACCACCGATGGTCATGGAAGCCCCACAGGAAGCAGACCACCAGGGAGAACAAGGAAGCGGCTAAGTGATGGACTCCATGAAGATCTGCAACAGGCGGCAATACGTGTGTACAGTTGGCGGATGGTAGCTATGGATAGGTGGCGATGGAGAAGGAAACTTGTATCAGCGCGCGGTCCACTGGGCCTGATCGCGTAGAAGAAGAAGAAGAGAAGAAGATATTAAACATGGCACACTAATACTGGACCATAAGATTTCAAATTCAAATGTCAGTCTTACCCCATTATTCCATAGATAATGGTAATATTTCGAATATGTGATGTTGAATTGAAGAGCCCACAGCTCCACTTTTTGGTCACATTCGTTTTTTGTTGTTGTAAGCTATCATAAAATAATAAAAAGAAAACTCGATCTATCGATGCAAGAACTGTACTGCTCCACTGATTTGGTGCGTAGTAGGGGTGTAAAAGGAGCTGTAGGGATTGTTTTAACAGTATCTGCCGGCACATGAACCCAGATAGCTCTGTTTTTTCAGC
Source organism: Meconema thalassinum (assembly GCA_946902985.2). Classification (NCBI taxonomy): domain Eukaryota; kingdom Metazoa; phylum Arthropoda; class Insecta; order Orthoptera; family Tettigoniidae; genus Meconema; species Meconema thalassinum. The sequence goes on from OX336390.1 coordinate 592,703,138, forward strand.
GGCGACTCGGCAAGAGAGAATATATTTGCAACAAGATAATAGTGACCTGGTAGAGAATGCTAGTCGCAAGATCTTTGTTCATGATGTATAACGAACAATGTTTTTGGAGTACACAACTCACTTCAAAACCTTCTTCCAACCAAAGGTCAGTACTCGTCAAGGTGCAACGTTGACGATGTCGAAATATAGATACTGTACGTTAAATACAACAGCAATCGACTAACGTGCAGTGTCAATGCGAGTGCCATGGTAAGAGATTTCTTTGTTTTGGAGAAAGCAGGAGCTACTCTTTCCTTCTTCTACATTGCAGCCAATACAAATAAGGCAACGTAGACTATATTAAAGATATAGCTTCGAATATGTTCCACCTGACTGTTATTGGCTCTACAACTAGATAGTTTCATCTGTGAGTGTTGATGCACCCGGTGATGGTGTTTGTGCAGAATAATGATGAGCTTCCGGTGAACCTCATTTGCTTGGTGTATTGTTGCATTCTAATTATATTTACTTTCACAGTAAGTCTGCTATATAATAAAGTGATAACTCGGGTAAATAGTAGGGCCTTCTGGTTATTGCATTCTCCGTAGTAAGCATAGTTTACCGAGGGACGAAACAAGACATCTCCAGCGGATGTGTGAATAAACTGAGAGGAGTCCAATAACACAACCCGTATTATTTCCACGTCAATATGTATGCTAGTATTGCTTCTAGATAATGTACGTAGTTAACTCTTACTTTTTCGACCTATAGTTACTTTAATCAGTTTTTTTTTCTCCAGAAAATTTTTATATTTTGGATCTGTCTGGTTCTTGTGCCGGGCTGTTCAATTTTGAAATTTAAGAATAGTAGGCCCTTTCAGTTCATCACAGAACTACTTTTTTTTAACAAAATATAATAAAATGGTCCGGCTAGCTAAATACAAAATGCCAGCGTTTCACCCCAGTGTACAATTGGGCTCGTCAGTTGGTATGGTACACCTCACCAAGACGCGTGGCTAGTGCATACTGAGAAGGCCGCTGCAAGGCCCAAAATACTTGTACTATTGTTGACACCACGAGCAATGCCAATGTACTACCAGAGTCAAGCTCCCTTTCACAAAACAATATAACCTTACCTTGGTGTCGATATTGAAATCGAATGTTCCCGAAGGAAAACATGATGTTAGTTTGTCCGTTTGAGCTAATATATTTTAACAAAATATGATAAAATGGCCCGGCTAGCTCAAAACACAGAACTATTTGTTTTATATGAATTCATAGAAACATGCTATTTCGTATTTTATGTGTATTTTCACAAATCGTCTTTCTGTTTCACATCTTTCTAATTGTTTCTAAACTTACCTTCATTAGTTCCTTGAAGGATGAAGAGATAAATGAGGAAAGTGAAGCCAGAGTTCGGGAAACAGAGAGAGAAACGAGCAGAATATTAATGCCGCCAAGTATTTGAACATAGTAATAAAATCGCTTCCCGTAACTTCCGCTCTTGTAGGAGTTCCCTCTGCTCTCCAGATTTTGACTTAAGTAGTTTAATGAAGCAGTAAGGGCGCGCAAGTAGTGAGAGCGCAAAGTACAGTCCTCCTCTAATTAAGTGGAGCCTCTAAGACAAAGGAGAATATGATTAACTATAAAATGGTACTTACGAGACTAGAAGATGAGAGTGAAAGAACGGGGAGGTTGTAAAATGCAAATGCATAATTATGTATTTGCTGGAGCAGTCGTCTAATATCGCTGGCAAACACATCCAACAGGATTCAAGTCGTCAGGATTTTGGAACATTCCGATTAAGAAGAGTTTTCTCCATTTTTATTACTATTTGACTTCAATAAATGAAGTTCACCGGCAATTAATTAATTTAGAAGTACAGTTCAGTTTAGAAAACGATCATAATCCTACCAACTCATTATAACGAGGTCCACTTCGTAGCGTTGTGGCTAGCATACTTACCTTTCACCGTGGAGACCCAGGTTTGAATCCCGGCTCTGTCAAGAAATTTAATCCTGGTCTGAGGAGTTGGGACGAGGTGTACTCAACCTCATGGAAGAAAAACTAGGAACATTGATCTGTTGATTGTTTATTTTCAGACTGGCTCCGGGTGCAGCGGCAACATTTTCGCCTAAGATGCCCAAGGTTGCAGGATCGACTACTGGCGCAGTCAATTGGCAAGTGAGGGTGCATTTAAAATACTTAGACGTTGCAACTTCCGGCCCAGCCCTGAACAGTCTCGTAATGGGTAGAACACGGTATGAGACTAAAAGACGAAGGGAGTTTCTTGACACAGTATTAAGCAAAAGTGTTAACGATGAAAATGTACACGACGTTCCGTCCAGCTCTGTTTACTGTGGTTACTGACGATTACTCCCACAGTGTACTTTGCGAAGCGGCTTCCGTGTGAATTAGCATTCTTAGTATATCCATCTGTCGACGCCGAACATCATATTGATGGCTTCAATTTTGGACCTTAAGCTTTTCTGTAGACATCAACTTCGGTTGGTTGGTTCGTTGGTTGGTTACTCAGTTTAGGGGCTGCGACAACGAGTTCATGTAGCCCCGTGTACTTTGGGTGTGTGTAGAATCTGTCTGATAATCTGTGTTAATTGTGATGGATGTATTAGTGTGTGTATCTGTTTTTTAATTCAAGGAAGGACTGCAACTTTGGATTTTTTCAAATAGTTCCTACTTTTGTCGCCAAACGCTACCGTCAACGACTACTAGGCCTAGTTCATAACTTAGCTACTAGACGCCACCGCAGTCGGCTCTTGGCAACGAACGTAGGAACCTAAGAGCGTTGTTTACATTCTTAGCCTATACAATTTAGCTTCACACAGGTGTAATTACTGGAAGGTTCTTTAACATGCCATAAATCCATGACATGGGACCGCCGGCTTTACTTCCCCTCCTAAGGAAGGCATACTGAGGGATTATTAACGCTCTTAAAAAATCCGACGGCTTCGGCCGGGTTTGAACCCGCTATCTTGGGCAAAGAAGCTCAGCATGCTACCAAATACGCCACTGAAGCCGCCTGACATCAACTTCATTTTCAAAAGTTGCGTTTCATCATAGTCAGTATTTTTAAAATGCACTGAACACACAGTAGCCCCATTACCGTCATAAAAATGTTTCCTCTTGCAACATTGTACCCAACTGCTAAATCTACGTGGCGACATACTTCAATTTGGAAATCTATGGATATCTATTTCTTTCTCTCTACAGTTTCGGTTTCTACTCGTTGTGTTGTTACAACCGTACACACTACAGGTGGGCATTTCCAAAACCGGTTATCCCAATCGATTGCAAGAAACAATACTTATAAACGGAAGAGTGGCAACGCGCTTATTGTAATAACAATCAACTGAACGGAGCGGAGAGTTCACTCAGCGCTTACAGCGCAGTGACGTCACGGCTACTCGTGATTCCTTCGTTTACCGGCCTGCAAGTATATAGTTGAACACTGCCTGGTACATACTTTGATTTTGAGGCAAGTTGACTTTTGTGATTTGGTCTCCTTTAATAACGTCAAGAATGAATCTAACACCTCTGCCTTTCTAGAAATGGTGTTTTGTGGCTTACCACCCCTACTCGTCGCAAAAATCAGAATGTTTCCAAACTTGAGGCCACGGGCCCCTTCTTCAAAATTCTTGTCTTAATTACGAATACAGTTAAGTCTCGATTATCCGACATCCGGTTAACTAAATGTCCGGATTAACCAAATCGAAAAAGAAACACATTCTTGTTGTTGTTACTTCATTTGAGGGTAGTTAGTGAACACAATCATAAAATTTGATATTTTCCCGTTTCAAAACCTTCATATTGATTTATAGACAGAAAATGAGCGTACTATCGAATTTAAGGCACGCGTTAGGTGCCGTATGCTCGGTACATCGCGGAAATTGAACATTTCCTGTTTATACGAATTTCCGATTAATCGAATGACCCTCGGTCCCTCCAAGTTCGGACAATCGGGACTTAAGTGTACACACATTACTACAGCCAGCAAAATGATAGAGGTTATGAGACAAATTCCACACACGTCCAAATACACGGGGCTACATAACCAAAGTCTAGTGTGTGTATTTGTCATTTGGGCTAGGATTTGTTTATGAGGCAGCCGTGGCCTTAATTTAGGCACCTACCCGGCATTAGCATGTAATAAAAGTAGGGAGGGGAACCAAGAAAAATAACTTCTAGAATGGCTGAGGTGGGAATCGAATCCACCTCGTCGGTGGCGTAGTCGGTAGCATGCTGAGCTTCTACAGTATGCCCAAGGTCGCGTGTTCAAACCCGCCCGAAATCGTCGGATTTTTTAAGAGCGTTAAAAATCCCTCCTTATGCCTTCCTTCAAAGGGGAAGTACTGATGTCGCGTCAGGAGATGGCAGTCCAACACGCGTTGACGGGGTGCGGGGGGTCTTGCAGTACGCATGCGCGGACCTCATATTCCAAACTTAAATATATCGGCTTCGCGCATGCCAATCGCTGTTATTGCAGCACACGACACGCAGCCAGTGAAAGAAGGAATGTGCTGAGTGCGTTAAACAAGTAGTGACTAACTTAATGTTTTTGGAATGCGCGTTACGCAGTGAGCGGGAAGATATCTGCAGTCCAAACCCAACTGCCAACTCCTGGCGCGATATCGATAAAGCCGGCGGTCTGATGCCATAGATTTATGGCATGAAAAAGAACCTTCCACTAACTATAATTGTGTGAAGCCGAAATTTGTAGCTTAGAATTGATAACGCTCTATTAGTCCAACGTTCACCACCAGGTGCTGACTGCGATGCCATCTGGTAGGCAAGTCGGGAAGCTAGGTGTCGTGGACGGTAGCATTTGGTAGCAAGAGTAGGAACTACTTGAAATTACTGTATGCAGTCCTTACTTGAATTAAAACAGATAACACACACTAATACAGTCGTCACAATTAACACCGGTTATCAGACAGATTCTACACACACCCAAAGTACACGGGGCTTCATGACCGCGTTGTCACAGCCCCTAAACTGATCAACCAACCAGCCATCTGCTCTGCCTCTCAAGATTAAGTGAAACCTAGTTCCAGCCCTCAATCCAGAATTGAATTTCATGTCAGAGCCGGGAATCGAACGCTGATCTTGGCGGTGTCAGCTGAGTTTCAACTCGCATATTGAGCAGTGGCGTAACTACGGGGATCAATCCCCCCAGAGATTATTTTTTTTTAGATAAGAAATTTGATGAAGTTTATAATTTAGAATAAATCCAATCTTCGGATTGATGGCAAATGATTGGATTATGTTTGATAGCATTTATTTTCACTCGTGTAACGTTTTTAGTGTTGAACACTTACTAAATGAGCAAACTGATAGGCTGTGCATTTAGCCAGAGATACAGCAGTGAGGTGGATGTGGCAGTAACTTTCCTCATCCCTTTCCAAAAACACACCACTTGTCATTATTGTCTTTCTGTTGGTAACTGAGTGTGTCATTTTAGAAAGTGAATAATATTGTCTTTACTTGCAGCGCTGTTTTATGTTAATTAGTTAGTTAGTTATTGTTGTTATAAGGGGCGGAACTACGAGGTCATATGCCCCTGTTTTAAGTTAAACGTTAGTTGTAAACTGTAGTTTATAATAACTTATACAATGTCGGGTAATAGAAAGGGCCAGATGATGAAGAAATTTGGACTTAATTATTATTGATTTAAGCTCACTATAGAACGCTTATGACTACTTCTTCTTCGATGCTCTCTTCCGTTTCCAATATCTCTTGAGCCCGGATGCTACAGTAGTTTTTCCTTTCTTTCCTGTGAGAGGGGTTTCCTACACTTAGGCACTTTGGGTGGTGGGGACCAACAGTTATTAATTTAATATAAAAAAAAATATTTTCGAGCATTTGTACATTGATAAGTGCAAATACAACGCGTCAAATGCTGATGGAATCAAACGAAAGAAATATAGATAGGGGGTTTTGAAACTTCGTGACCGTACATTTCCTTTCATCGATTATGACCCATTAGGTTCAAATCCTCCCGCCACCCCAAAAAATGTAATTTTGACTCAGGTCATTCCCCTCCAGAAGCAAACCCTAGTTACGCCACTGATCTTGAGATTGTAACACTAACCTACAAAGGAAATGTGAGATACTGAAATAACTGTAGTTGATATTATGCCAACAAAAGACCTGGACCAGGCCTCTCACTACCTCCAATTTAATGCTTTATTACTCAAGCTTTTGATCTCCTCGTAGTGTAGCGGCTAGCATTCTAGGCTGTCGCCGTGGAGGTCCGGGTTCAATTCCCGGCTCTGCCTAGAAATTTAAATCTGGTCTGAGGGCTGGAATGGGATACAATCAGCCTCGTGAGTCAAAGCTGAAGAGACGAAAGATCGATTTCCACCTCAGCCATCCTATAAGTGTTTTTCTGTGGTTTCACCCTCTTCTAATCTAGGGGATAATGGTATGGTTCCTAACTTAAGGCCACGGCCACCTCCTTCTCAATTCTATCCTCAATTTACAAATATACACACTAGTACTACCCTATCATCGAATTGTTACCGGTGGCGGAAATCGGAACTAATGCGCTCCGCCCAGCCACATGCCTGCGATAGACGCGCAGTTGTCACCAGCGAAACCTCATCGCATGTCATTTGTGTGCATGATTCATGCTGGGTCGTGCGCTGTGCGGTGTGTTCTCATTGTATGACTGTACATGTGTTCCCCCTCTTGCCACGCAACCGCTCGCTGCAGCCATAACGAGGTGAGATGACGTAATGTATACACAACAGCTGCGCTCCACGTCTAGCGGTAATAATTCCCTGGTAGGGTAGTTCAGCCGTCAAAATAACACAGGTTATCACACACAATTACACACCAATACACGAAGCTATATGACCACGATGTCGCAGCCTCTAAAATAACCAAAAACTACAATGAAGCTTTCAATTATCACTAAAATGAAAAATATGTGGAATCGTCATAGTGAATTATTCCCTGTCTAATTCAGATTGGTGGGTTTGGCACGCAGAGAGTGCATGGTGAGCACGTGGCGTGTCAGCTGATATATCGCTGGCGGCACAAGACAAATGGCTGTGGATTGGTCGGCCTTGCGAGGGGACGCACCTGGTTAAACCAAGTGGGGGTGGTGGGATGTTCACCGAGTGTGCATGTCGGCGCTGCTCTGGAAGGTTAGCCCTGAGATGGATAGCTGCGTGGTGGGCAAGAAAGAGAGGAAATGAGATGGTGGACAGACCGCAATAAGAGAATAGACAAAGGCACAAATTACGCATTGCAAAGTCCCGTACTTAACTAATCCAATAATCATAATTGAAACGGTTAGTTTAAGAACCTCGCCAGTCACTCCTTTTGAAAATTTCGTTTTAAGTGACAAAATGAATATTGAAGAATAGATACTTAATTATGTGCAGAAACCCCGTGAGTCTGCAGCATACAATGTCTGTGAGGGGATGGTAAATATTTGCTTTGGTTTAGAAACTCTGTTACTCACTGACCTGCCAAATGAGGACATTAAAAGTTTTTGGAATACTGTATATAACTGGAGCACCACTATCAAAGTCTAAACTGCCAATTTTAGTTTTAATTTCTATTTTTATTTATATTTAGGAGACCAGGGTATTGGCGAATATTGGGGTAACGGCGAACAGGGGATTTCGTGGGGAACGGTTGACCTAACGGTGCTTTAAATTGGTGCTGCTATCTAGCGCAATTCCATCTAACTCCACAGCAATCGCACACTCCAGTTGACGGCAAGACGCCAATGAGAGAAGGTGAAACGTGTTTTATAGTAAACTAGCTGAAGTACCCGTGCTTCGCTACGCGTCATAAATAAATTAAAATGTGAAGGTGACAGTTAAAACAGGGGATAGGCGAGGTGCTGCGCAGAGGGAGATTAAGGATGGAACATTTTGTCCAACTACACCGCTCGGCGTTGACCGTGTTTTATAGCACAAATTTAGGTTTTACTCGCTAACCGTTGGAGATACCTTTCGGATAGAAAATGTAATTTTAAACCTCGTATATGCCATCAAAGGTTTGCTAATTCTTAGCGTTCTCTTTTTATTTGAAATGGAAATATGAAAGTTTGAAACCAAAGGGTGTAGTGACGTCACTAAAATGGTCGCCATCTTTAAATAGTGCAAAGTATTGAAATCAAAAGTAACCTATTAGTTAATCAGGTAAATCAGCTACTTCCATGTAAAATTCATGTAAATCGGACCAGTGGTACTTGCGTGATTGAGTAATACACAGACACACACCATCTCATTTTTAGCCTCGCTTCGCTCGCGTCATAGTCGTGTCATATTGTTATTCAATGAAATGCAGGTTTAACCCCGTTAACACCCCTTTAGAACCTGAATATCCAAAAATTCCTCCTTAGTAGACTTTTTCGACACACAACAAACATATCCCCTTCTTCTAACTTTAATAGTTTTGGTTGGTCGATGAGAGTGAACATCCAAAAATCCTTCCTTAGTGGACGTTTTACTTCCAGAATTTCACCTCTGCCCATAGGCCCCTTAAATTGCATTTATGAAAAACCGGTCGAACACCTATTTATTTTATTTTATTTATTAATTTATTTTTAAGCTGATTGATTTCCTCCGAGTTTCAAACTCCTCGCCTATGACGTTTAAGAGATACACGCTCCGTTAAGAATCTTTCAACCCCCACTTTTCAACCCTTTCACCTCATAATATACACTACATCGAAAAACCATTTGACATGTGTCAGCTTATTTTTAATGATTAGTATACAGTGTGGTCCGCCAGCCCCTTATTTTTTTGGAGGAAGGCAACCCAACTAACGCGTATATCACAGTCATCCTAAAAACATTAGTACCTGTTCCTTTACGTCCATTGTACAACTTTACCGTTGAGTACATCCTCGCGAATATAGTAGAAATTAATAGTGGCAGTTTTCTTTCAATGACCTCAAATATAATGCATGATTGAAACGATTAGAGCTCCGAATAACACATGCTTACGTTTTGACAGGAAGTGTCTACGAATAGATTCAATGCGTGCCAGCAATACACTATGGTTCTCGGTAGCTATGGTGGCTAAATCAAGATTAGCGCCAACGAAGTCGCATTGTAGTAGGTTCGAATCTTGCACTAGTATACTTTTGCTTAATGTCGTTTATTGTGGATATATTATGGACGCATATCTATCTGTTCCAACGAGTGATTTTTTATTTGGTCCTCAAAAGGACCGTACTTATCCGATGGTACGCAGCCAGATTGGACGACGACATAATGATCTGTAGAACGAAAGCAAGGTAACCTGTATATTCAAGGTAGCAAGTGTTCGAAATTTTGACCACCTTTGTTTAAAGGAAAACTCCGACTCACTCAGACGACCCACATAACAAATAAATAAATACATCAGACCGAAACTATAATTTCTTTCAACGGTGTCTGTGCCAAAAGCGCTTGCTATACACTTACAGTAATAGTTAGTTAGTTAGTGAGGTTTTAAGGGGCGGAACTACGAGGTCATCTGCCCCAAACCTACAGTAAATACAGATAATTATGACATTATTGGTTTTACGTCCCTTTTAACTGCTCTGGCTTTTAGATACGCCGGGGTGCTGGAATTTTGCTCGGAAGGGGATCTTCAACGTGCCAGCAAATCTACTGACACGGCTCCCTCGAATTTGCGCATCCTCAAATGCCAGCTGACTGCGCCAGGATACGAACCTGCAACCTTAGGCACAGCAAGCGAGAACGTTACCGCTGAGCCTCGCAGTAAGCCAGTAATTACAGAACGTGTCATATTATTATAAATATTGAACTATTAAAATTCTAATTATCACGAATAGAGTCGCCTCTGTTGCGTAGTAGTCAGCGTGATTAGCCGCCACCCCGGACGTCCTGGGTTCGATTCCCGGCTTTGCCATGAAATTTGAAAAGTGGTATGAGGACTGGGACGGGGACTACTCAGTCTCGGGTGGTCCAAATAAATAGAGGGGGTTCGATTCCCACCTCAGCCATCCTCAAAGTGGTTTTCCGTGGTTTCCCACTTCGCCTTCAGTTAAATGCCGGGATGTTACCTACCGTACGGCCACGGCCGCCTCATTACCTCTTCCTTGCCTATCCCGCCCTATCCTCCCCACCTTTCCCATCCCTCAAGCTGTCCCTGTTCGCTTCGCAGGTGAGGCCACCTGGGCGAGGTGCTGATCCCACCTCCCCAGTTGTATCCCTGGACGAGATGTTTCAAGCTCCAGGTCACTGCCCGTAGAGGCGGTAATGATGGGATCCCTCGCTGAGTCCGTGGGAAAACCTAACCTGGGGGATAAAATCGACTAAAAAAATATTAATTATAACGAATAGTATCCATCCATGGTTTAGAACAGTTTTTTTTTTAAATTTTATATAGTCAATTTACCCTCTAGGTTGGTGGTTCCCACGGACTCAGCGAGGGAACTCACCACTACCGCCTCGATGAGCAGTGTCTTGGAGCTTGGAACATCTGGTCGGGAGGGATACAACTGGAGAGGTGTGATCAGCAGTTCGCCCAGGCGGCCTCACCTGCAAAGCGAACAGGGGCCTCATGAGGGATGGGAAGGGATGGAAGATTGGGATGGATAGGCTAGGAAGAGGGAAGGAGGTGGCCGTGGCCTTACAGTAGGTACTGTCCCCGATAATCCGGATAGTAGGCTGTCAGAAATCCGCCCCCTCAAGCGGATTGCCAATAATCAATCGCACCGGCACAGCTACATCAATGAAAATGGCACTGACAGATACTACCGAGATTAGAGCACAGTAGTTAACATGAAATTATTGTGGAACACACCAAAATATACGGGGCTTCATACTTACCTTTTACTTACCTATTCAATTAAATCTCGGGTCTGGGTTTTCAACTGGATCACTTAATAGTATGCCCTCACAATAACCTCCACCACGATATTTAAAATGAACCAAGTCAAAAACAAGAAAATTTAAACTGCACAATAATTTATTTCACATAAAGAAAAATATAATTTAACAAAATTTAACAACAAAATATACGTGGCAATCAGAAGCCATTGTCAATGCAACCATGTCCTCCTGTAGGACTTGTATACTTCACATACAAAAATTCAGCTTTCTCTAGCTCAAAAGAACGTAATAATAACAACAATGCACATTGGAATGGATAAGGGAGCTGGGACGAGACATAAAGCATTTGTTTCCTTGTTCATGAACTTCACATTTTATTTATAACCGCAAGGCTGCTATGTAGATGACCTTGGCCTCTACCATTCAGTTATCTGGCCACCTGCAATACACCCTGCACCGTGTCGCATGCTTGCTTCGTCAAATGGATGCACCTGTCCACCCAATGTTAGCATATGCTAGTTACCTCAGAGCCTAGCTCCTTTTCAAAACACTTTAAATGTTCACATCTCAACTCAAATATTATCACGCAAATCTTTTAAATGCTCCGTTCAAATATCAATGGATTACTCTAATAATCCCAAATCTTGTTTAATTGTAAATTCCAATTGTTGAACTAGCGTTATTTAGAGTATAAAAACGAAAACGCTTAATGTTTATAACAAAATGTTCATTAATTATTTATAACATTTTAAATTGTTTAGAACATTGTCAAATGACAATTGAAAAATTTATACACGCCTCTATTAATCCCGTTCGTTTCAAATTATTATTAAAGATATTTACATAGCTATTTACATTATTTATATTATTTATATTAGAAATACATTAAACCACACGTTTATCCGGTTGATAATTACTTAAATCGTGGTGATATAATCGACCAATGAAGGTTAGTTATATTTAAATTTTAGATTCAGGTTTAATAAGATTTAATAATTATTATTTGTGACGGTAACCTCCATTCAAAATCGTTATCTCAAATTATTTAAACACTCTTGTTAATTTTAACAGTCACTTCACACGAATAATTTTCAATGGACCTGAACAATACACTCAGCGGAAAAATACCTCGCTCAAAACGCACAAAATTGCACCAAAATTGGCCCATAATTCATCATATATCTCATTATATATGGTATCAAAATCTTCCACAATACACACAAAAAACCTCCACTTATAAATTCATCATCATCATCAATATTACTGTGGGAACCTCCTTCACTTATTACAGGGCATTATTCATCAGCGACTTTTACACGTCCACTGAACTAACGATTATACATCCATAGTTCCTCTTTAAAAATTCTTATATTCATCAATTGTATCGAAAACTGTTATTATATTTAACCTTCGTGGGTTTCATTCATGAAGCGATATGAAGTAAAAATTTGCCAGTCACAAATAAATTTAATAGCAAATACAATTAGACACGCCTCCCTGGTCTATCAAAATTGAGATTAATATCATCAAAGTATCGCAGTATAAAAATACTATCTTCAATCAAAGTTCATCTAAACTGCATAAATAGTCGAATAGAATACAATCAGACTGTGGACTGTAAACATTATTGTTCCAATCTAGAATTGAGAAAAACTCCTATCAAATGTTCATTACTATAGTGTACTCAATAAATCGTAATCAAAGTTCATATTTCATAAAATTGTCTATAATGCAATGGTATTTCAGAATTGACGATAAATGTCTATGTTGCAATCATGTTCATAAAACGACTAGTATTTCCAAGATCGTCGATAAAGTAGTAGATTTTAACGCTCTAAAATCTTTTAATCATTCTTCTTTCTTGAGGATGACAGAAAATTGGTCAAAGTAATTTACTGAATAGAATTACTTTAATAAAATGACACGCTGTCTGGATTCAAATTTGCCATAGAAAATCGTTAACTTTACAGTCAAATCGTGACTACAAAAATATGCAAATTACTGAAAGAATACATAATATCAGTCTCAACTGATCCAAAATTATATAAATATGCCTATGACATAATAATGCCTCAATAAATCGTAGAAAAAGGCATAAATCAGCAAAGTGTACAGAGTACAGAAATATCAAGCAAGAATATGGGGCAAAATATATGGGACAGAAAATATGGGAAAAATAGTTGCACAGATATCGCTAAATGGCTCAAATAAATCAAGAAACGTTCACGACTACCTTATCTGTTGATTGAAGTTCTAGAGGAAAATTTCCAAAGAAGACTGCTGTTGGTTCCATTTCACCACCGTAAAGATGTGCTCCGACCTCGAACCTGGAACCTGCGCCCTCGGAGAATAGAACTGCTTCCTCCTCCGGAAATCGCACTGCTCCGTGTAGACGATAGACATCCTTCTGGCAAAACTCTTCTGTGTGAGCCGGGTCCACCCTGGCCTCTCTTGAAAGTTCCCTGAAGTTCTGGTAGAAATTCGCCAAGAAGTTCATTGCAATTATTTCCACAGAAATGTTCATAATTGTGGAGTATGAAGATATTTCCACTGCCATTTGATGTAATTCAGCGATGGATTACGATGCATGAGTGTAGTTGGATGTTCACTACATGCTCGCTTTTGTAGAATGACGATTAACGAAGCTCCATGCTGCTATTTCACTCCACTGATGTATGTCCCAATTGCATTAAAGTTTTAGTCTTCCATCTCCACTTCCGTTATAATAATAGTCGAAAGTACTGCCAGATTATATAGTTCCATTGTAGAATGTAGCGTTGTATCACCAAATGTAATCTTCAGTATCACGGTTGCAATACATGTGTCAGCCGTAGCGTAGAATGTGGTATTATAAAAGTGCTTCTCAGGTGTCGAGAAAATCACTTTTGTCTGCAGTCTTAAAATGCGAATATCTTCCAAAGTATAATAGTGAAAATGTTCAACTTTCGTACACGCCTCAATATTGTACTGCACAATTGAATTAGCATACATGCAGTAGCTAACTCTTGATAGATAATCTTGTAGACTCGTTTATGTGTGCGCTCCCACTTCGCCTAGTTTTAGTAACCGTAAAATTGCACTGCTGCACGCTCAGTGCTTGTTCGATGCTGTGGGCTCTACCACACTTGTTAATGACGACTTGCTTCACTGAATAATATATACTTGTTCTATCGGAATTAAGAACTCGAAGTCTGACAATATGAGAATGAGAAAATGAGCCATGAGGCCTGAGACATGAGAACTTGAGAACTGAGCCATGAGACCTGAGACATGAGACATGAGAACTTCAGAACTTGAGAACTTGAGAACTTGAGAACTTGCTCTCTGCTGTGCAAGGCCTTTTATCAACTTCTTAAGGGGCGTATCCATCCCTGCCATAGCTTGTTCCTCCGTCATTGCTAGAAGTTCTAACTTAGGCTATACTTGACGGATTTTCAAATTTCAAAAACTCATAATTAATTTCTTCAAAATTCCAAATCAATGCCATAACTGAAAATAGTTTTCCACAATTCTGCATTCCAAAAGTAATTAAATATGGTAATTTCAGTAATCTCCGTCTCCCTCCAAGCTATCATTCATTGGTTCGAGCCTCTCCTCCAATAGCGTAACTTCTTCCTCAGCACAATTCCTTGCTTCCCTGCGACTGCGTCGTAAATCTCAGATCCTTCTCGAACAAAATAATGACGTCACCAAGAATCTCAGCTCAACCAGCCTACTTGCATTAAGTCTGCGTCATCCATGCCTACGTCATGAATATACACGTCACAACTATGACGGCCATAACTTTATTCACATATGCCAATACAGCCACCGTGGTCTCAGTATAATTCAATTTACGGGGGCATTCTCCCTTCACCACGTTTTAAAAACAGTTGCAAATTGTTTTTAAACTCTCTGTTATAAATATCTGATTTCACTTGAACACGAAATTGAATTATTATTCTACTCTTATATGATATTTCCTCTATGTTCCTTAATCATAAGTCTCTTCTTCTCTGGGTTGTGTGTGGCTAATGCATTCTCTCCTCTCTACTTTCTCTTCTGTCCTGTATTTCTGTTTTTCAACTTCCTTCTCTCGTAATTCCTTCAAATACTGCTGACTTTCTTTCTCTCTCTCTTGATACTTGTCCGGTGTCATAACCTGACCTTGAGAATTTTGATTCCGATTCTGGTACTGGTTATTTCTGTTGTAGTTCCTATTGTACCCATTGTTATTATAATATCTACCTCTTCCGTTATTATAATTCCCTCTATTATTATTCCAGCCTCGTCTTTGCTGATATGGACGGTAACCTTGTGATCCGTTGTTGAGAAAATAATTGTTCCTGTGAGGACCTACATTTTTAGTTTTCTCTTCAGCAGGCGTATCAATTTGCTGAACTTGATCCATGTAGACTGTATTAATGTCTTTGAATTCGTGCCTCTGACCTTTTTGAACCAAATTTGGCATTGGACTCGTGTAATCAAGCCTTCTCAATAGTTCGTCCATACTGGTCAAATCCCTGATATTTGACGATATAATAAGCCTTCTCACCTCCACAGGTAGCATACGAGAAATAGCATCTATCAACTGCTCTGTCGACAATGGGGGTTGTAAAAATCTCAAGCGCGATAACTGGCTCGTGAAGAAATCAGCGTACCGTGTTGGAAGAGTACCCGAATACTTCCTCGAGTATACCTCAGTTCTTAATGAATTTTGTGCTTCTATTGACCAGAATCGTTTTATCAGTGATTCATCGAAATTACTAAAAGTGTACCGAAATGCTCTGAACCACTCAAGGGGTCCTCCAGCTAGAAATATTTCTACGATTCTCATTTCTCTTTCTCTAGGAATATGGGCTTCAATAAAATAGTCTTTCAGGTTTCTGATATACTCTATCGGCGTTAGACTATCTGTATTACTAAATTTCTGAGACTTGTCCTCAAAGTTTCGGATGACTGTCACATTTCTTGGATATGAATCCATGTAATTCTTCCCACTATCACGATATTTCCATTCAGGTTCAATATTCCTATCCTCTTCTTCTTCCCGGAATCTGAATATACGTTCCTCAGGACTAATATCTCTCTCTTCAGTAGCGAGGTTACATCTTCTCACGTAATTCCTATTATCTTCACAAGTCAATCCTTCTGGATCCTTATCTGTGATTTCCGTGATGACTTTCCTAATCAACTCTTCTTTATACGTTTCCATCATGCTAGCTTCTCCTAGTTTCAAATTCTGAAGTTTGCTCGACGTTTCATTGATATCAGAGACAACCTTATGAATTTGTTCCTCTAACGCGGTTTTTAATGCTTGCACGTCCTGGCCTATTTGAGTTCTATCCTCTACCTGCTTTTCGGATAGCGAATCCATCCTTATATTCAAGTCCTTTCTAATTTGAACTACCTCATTATTTATATCTACTTGTGTACTGGCAAGTTTTCGTTCAATTCGCTCCTGAATCTGATTGACATGTTCCCCACTTGACCTGTTCCATTCATCTTTCCAAACCGTTACATTTGCAGTTAACATTTCAGCAATATCTACTTCAATGTCTTCTTTAAGTAAACGATTATGATCTAAGACTTGGGTCCTCATGACCTCTACATCATGTTTTAATCCAGCTAGTGAAGCTGTTGTCTTAATAGACTCGTCAACCAATCTAGTTGTTAAAGCACTAATGTTACGAGTACAAAGCGTTTTTGAAGTTTCAATTTCTTCTCTAACCTTATTAACATCATTTTGAACTTTGGCAATGTCTACAAAAACTGTATTAACTTCTATTTGCATCTTATTGATATCGCTTTGCATATCATTAACATCAGAATGAATATTATTTATGTCTACTTGAACGTTTGACACATCGGTTCGAACATTTCTAATCTCTCTTTGAACTTCTTCTACCTTGTCTTGTACAGTAGCAACATCATTCCTAACAACGATTACTACTGCTCTAGCACATGAAATATCACCCCGGACATTAGCAACATCAAGATTCAACATATTAAGGTCCTTATGTACATTGGAAACATCTTTATGGACATTGGATAAATCTACTTTAACATCCGAGACATCCTTGTGGACATTGGATACATCTACTTTAACATCTGAGACATCATTGTGAATGTCAGTCACGGCATTCTGGATTCCCTGGGTACTGGTCTGTAAACGCGACACATTAATTTCCAAGTTTGCAGAACTGGTCTGAAGAACTTTCATATTCTCCTCCATTCGACTAGTATTCCTAGCTTCCATCTCCCTCACACTTTCATACAGCATCTGCTTCATACTGTTATTCATGCTAGCTTTCAAACTGTTGGACATCTCCTCCAACATCTTTCTCTTATTCTCATCTGCCATCTCAATAATATTTCAATAATAGACTGCGTTAGGGACATACATCAAACAGAGCAAGATAACAACATCTGAGCAACATCTTTCACCATATATAAGTTTGAGCAATTTTCTGTCTTAAATCTAACTTATAATTAGCTTATCTCTAACTTCATAAACACCCCATGTTGAAATAAACTCAAGCACATGTTCAAATTTCTTTGGTTCATTTTAAATATCCTAACACAAATAATTTACATTTACAATCCAAATAGTTTAATTTTATCTTTAATATGACTAAACATGTCATAAGCCGGTCAAATAAAATAAGACTCCAGATCATAGGCGATTTTTCTAAGTTTCCAGCCTATTTAACCTCTCTCAGGTTGTATAAGATCTGATCTTTTCTGAGTGTAATTTTCCTAATACAACACAACATTTAATCCCTATATAATCACACTCTCAAATTCTACAATTGGCCAAGACATCTAACAAAGAATCAACCTCTTTATTTGAGTCTTCACAATCCGATTGACATCGATAACTTGGTAATCCAATGTTATTCGAACACTCCACACGTTGATTGTGCCAATTCTATTGGCGTTCAACCTGGTAATCCAGTTTTGCAGTGCCCCACGAAATTGCGGTGCCAATCCTACTGTCCCCGATAATCCGGGTAGTAGGCTGTCAGAAATCCACCCCCTCAATCGGATTGCCAATAATCAATCGCACCGGCACAGCTACATCAATGAAAATGGCACTGACAGATACTACCGAGATTAGAGCACAGTAGTTAACATGAAATTATTGTGGAACACACCAAAATATACGGGGCTTCATACTTACCTTTTACTTACCTATTCAATTAAATCTCGGGTCTGGGTTTTCAACTGGATCACTTAATAGTATGCCCTCACAATAACCTCCACCACGATATTTAAAATGAACCAAGTCGGAAACAAGAAAATTTAAACTGCACAATAATTTATTTCGCATAAAGAAAAATATAATTTAACAAAATTTAACAACAAAACATACGTGGCAATCAGAAGCCATTGTCAATGCAACCATGTCCTCCTGTAGGACTTGTATACTTCACATACAAAAATTCAGCTTTCTCTAGCTCAAAAGAACGTAATAATAACAACAATGCACATTGGAATGGATAAGGGAGCTGGGACGAGACATAAAGCATTTGTTTCCTTGTTCATGAACTTCACATTTTATTTATAACCGCAAGGCTGCTATGTAGATGACCTTGGCCTCTACCATTCAGTTATCTGGCCACCTGCAATACACCCTGCACCGTGTCGCATGCTTGCTTCGTCAAATGGATGCACCTGTCCACCCAATGTTAGCATATGCTAGTTACCTCAGAGCCTAGCTCCTTTTCAACACACTTTAAATGTTCACATCTCAACTCAAATATTATCACGCAAATCTTTTAAATGCTCCGTTCAAATATCAATGGATTACTCTAATAATCCCAAATCTTGTTTAATTGTAAATTCCAATTGTTGAACTAGCGTTATTTAGAGTATAATAACGAAAACGCTTAATGTTTATAACAAAATGTTCATTAATTATTTATAACATTTTAAATTGTTTATAACATTGTCAAATGACAATTGAAAAATTTATACACGCCTCTATTAATCCCGTTCGTTTCAAATTATTATTAAAGATATTTACATAGTTATTTACATTATTTATATTATTTATATTAGAAATACATTAAACCACATGTTTATCCGGTTGATAATTACTTAAATCGTGGTGATATAATCGACCAATGAAGGTTAGTTATATTTAAATTTTAGATTCAGGTTTAATAAGATTTAATAATTATTATTTGTGACGGTAACCTCCATTCAAAATCGTTATCTCAAATTATTTAAACACTCTTGTTAATTTTAACAGTCATTTCACATGAATAATTTTCAATGGACCTGAACAATACACTCAGCGGAAAAATACCTCGCTCAAAACGCACAAAATTGCACCAAAATTGGCCCATAATTCATCATATATCTCATTATATATGGCATCAAAATCTTCCACAATACACACAAAAAACCTCCACTTATAAATTCATCATCATCATCAATATTACTGTGGGAACCTCCTTCACTTATTACAGGGCATTATTCATCAGCGACTTTTACACGTCCACTGAACTAACGATTATACATCCATAGTTCCTCTTTAAAAATTCTTATATTCATCAATTGTATCGAAAACTGTTATTATATTTAACCTTCGTGGGTTTCATTCATGAAGCGATATGAAGTAAAAATTTGCCAGTCACAAATAAATTTAATAGCAAATACAATTAGACACGCCTCCCTGGTCTATCAAAATTGAGATTAATATCATCAAAGTATCGCAGTATAAAAATACTATCTTCAATCAAAGTTCATCTAAACTGCATAAATAGTCGAATAGAATACAATCAGACTGTGGACTGTAAACATTATTGTTCCAATCTAGAATTGAGAAAAACTCCTATCAAATGTTCATTACTATAGTGTACTCAATAAATCGTAATCAAAGTTCATATTTCATAAAATTGTCTATAATGCAATGGTATTTCAGAATTGACGATAAATGTCTATGTTGCAATCATGTTCATAAAACGACTAGTATTTCCAAGATCGTCGATAAAGTAGTAGATTTTAACGCTCTAAAATCTTTTAATCATTCTTCTTTCTTGAGGATGACAGAAAATTGGTCAAAGTAATTTACTGAATAGAATTACTTTAATAAAATGACACGCTGTCTGGATTCAAATTTGCCATAGAAAATCGTTAACTTTACAGTCAAATCGTGACTACAAAAATATGCAAATTACTGAAAGAATACATAATATCAGTCTCAACTGATCCAAAATTATATAAATATGCCTATGACATAATAATGCCTCAATAAATCGTAGAAAAAGGCATAAATCAGCAAAGTGTACAGAGTACAGAAATATCAAGCAAGAATATGGGGCAAAATATATGGGACAGAAAATATGGGAAAAATAGTTGCACAGATATCGCTAAATGGCTCAAATAAATCAAGAAACGTTCACGACTACCTTATCTGTTGATTGAAGTTCTAGAGGAAAATTTCCAAAGAAGACTGCTGTTGGCTCCATTTCACCACCGTAAAGATGTGCTCCGACCTCGAACCTGGAACCTGCGCCCTCGGAGAATAGAACTGCTTCCTCCTCCGGAAATCGCACTGCTCCGTGTAGACGATAGACATCCTTCTGGCAAAACTCTTCTGTGTGAGCCGGGTCCACCCTGGCCTCTCTTGAAAGTTCCCTGAAGTTCTGGTAAAAATTCGCCATGAAGTTCATTGCGATTATTACCGCAGAAATGTTCATAATTGTGGAGTACGAAGATATTTCCACTGCCATTTGATGTAATTCAGCGATGGAATACGATGCATGAGTGTAGTTGGATGTTCACTACATGCTCGCTTTTGTAGAATGACGATTAACGAAGCTCCATGCTGCTATTTCACTCCACTGATGTATGTCCCAATTGCATTAAAGTTTTAGTCTTCCATCTCCACTTCCGTTATAATAATAGTCGAAAGTACTGCCAGATTATATAGTTCCATTGTAGAATGTAGCGTTGTATCACCAAATGTAATCTTCAGTATCACGGTTGCAATACATGTGTCAGCCGTAGCGTAGAATGTGGTATTATAAAAGTGCTTCTCAGGTGTCGAGAAAATCACTTTTGTCTGCAGTCTTAAAATGCGAATATCTTCCAAAGTATAATAGTGAAAATGTTCAACTTTCGTACACGCCTCAATATTGTACTGCACAATTGAATTAGCATAAATGCAGTAGCTAACTCTTGATAGATAATCTTGTAGACTCGTTTATGTGTGCGCTCCCACTTCGCCTAGTTTTAGTAACCGTAAAATTGCACTGCTGCACGCTCAGTGCTTGTTCGATGCTGTGGGCTCTACCACACTTGTTAATGACGACTTGCTTCACTGAATAATATATACTTGTTCTATCGGAATTAAGAACTCGAAGTCTGACAATATGAGAATGAGAAAATGAGCCATGAGGCCTGAGACATGAGAACTTGAGAACTGAGCCATGAGACCTGAGACATGAGACATGAGAACTTCAGAACTTGAGAACTTGAGAACTTGAGAACTTGCTCTCTGCTGTGCAAGGCCTTTTATCAACTTCTTAAGGGGCGTATCCATCCCTGCCATAGCTTGTTCCTCCGTCATTGCTAGAAGTTCTAACTTTGGCTATACTTGACGGATTTTCAAATTTCAAAAACTCATAATTAATTTCTTCAAAATTCCAAATCAATGCCATAACTGAAAATAGTTTTCCACAATTCTGCATTCCAAAAGTAATTAAATATGGTAATTTCAGTAATCTCCGTCTCCCTCCAAGCTATCATTCATTGGTTCGAGCCTCTCCTCCAATAGCGTAACTTCTTCCTCAGCACAATTCCTTGCTTCCCTGCGACTGCGTCGTAAATCTCAGATCCTTCTCGAACAAAATCATGACGTCACCAAGAATCTCAGCTCAACCAGCCTACTTGCATTAAGTCTGCGTCATCCATGCCTACGTCATGAATATACACGTCACAACTATGACGGCCATAACTTTATTCACATATGCCAATACAGCCACCGTGGTCTCAGTATAATTCAATTTACGGGGGTATTCTCCCTTCACCACGTTTTAAAAACAGTTGCAAATTGTTTTTAAACTCTCTGTTATAAATATCTGAATTCACTTGAACACGAAATTGAATTATTATTCTACTCTTATATGATATTTCCTCTATGTTCCTTAATCATAAGTCTCTTCTTCTCTGGGTTGTGTGTGGCTAATGCATTCTCTCCTCTCTACTTTCTCTTCTGTCCTGTATTTCTGTTTTTCAACTTCCTTCTCTCGTAATTCCTTCAAATACTGCTGACTTTCTTTCTCTCTCTCTTGATACTTGTCCGGTGTCATAACCTGACCTTGAGAATTTTGATTCCGATTCTGGTACTGGTTATTTCTGTTGTAGTTCCTATTGTACCCATTGTTATTATAATATCTACCTCTTCCGTTATTATAATTCCCTCTATTATTATTCCAGCCTCGTCTTTGCTGATATGGACGGTAACCTTGTGATCCGTTGTTGCGAAAATAATTGTTCCTGTGAGGACCTACATTTTTAGTTTTCTCTTCAGCAGGCGTATCAATTTGCTGAACTTGATCCATGTAGACTGTATTAATGTCTTTGAATTCGTGCCTCTGACCTTTTTGAACCAAATTTGGCATTGGACTCGTGTAATCAAGCCTTCTCAATAGTTCGTCCATACTGGTCAAATCCCTGATATTTGACGATATAATAAGCCTTCTCACCTCCACAGGTAGCATACGAGAAATAGCATCTATCAACTGCTCTGTCGACAATGGGGGTTGTAAAAATCTCAAGCGCGATAACTGGCTCGTGAAGAAATCAGCGTACCGTGTTGGAAGAGTACCCGAATACTTCCTCGAGTATACCTCAGTTCTTAATGAATTTTGTGCTTCTATTGACCAGAATCGTTTTATCAGTGATTCATCGAAATTACTAAAAGTGTACCGAAATGCTCTGAACCACTCAAGGGGTCCTCCAGCTAGAAATATTTCTACGATTCTCATTTCTCTTTCTCTAGGAATATGGGCTTCAATAAAATAGTCTTTCATGTTTCTGATATACTCTATCGGCGTTAGACTATCTGTATTACTAAATTTCTGAGACTTGTCCTCAAAGTTTCGGATGACTGTCACATTTCTTGGATATGAATCCATGTAATTCTTCCCACTATCACGATATTTCCATTCAGGTTCAATATTCCTATCCTCTTCTTCTTCCCGGAATCTGAATATACGTTCCTCAGGACTAATATCTCTCTCTTCAGTAGCGAGGTTACATCTTCTCACGTAATTCCTATTATCTTCACAAGTCAATCCTTCTGGATCCTTATCTGTGATTTCCGTGATGACTTTCCTAATCAACTCTTCTTTATACGTTTCCATCATGCTAGCTTCTCCTAGTTTCAAATTCTGAAGTTTGCTCGACGTTTCATTGATATCAGAGACAACCTTATGAATTTGTTCCTCTAACGCGGTTTTTAATGCTTGCACGTCCTGACCTATTTGAGTTCTATCCTCTACCTGCTTTTCGGATAGCGAATCCATCCTTATATTCAAGTCCTTTCTAATTTGAACTACCTCATTATTTATATCTACTTGTGTACTGGCAAGTTTTCGTTCAATTCGCTCCTGAATCTGATTGACATGTTCCCCACTTGACCTGTTCCATTCATCTTTCCAAACCGTTACATTTGCAGTTAACATTTCAGCAATATCTACTTCAATGTCTTCTTTAAGTAAACGATTATGATCTAAGACTTGGGTCCTCATGACCTCTACATCATGTTTTAATCCAGCTAGTGAAGCTGTTGTCTTAATAGACTCGTCAACCAATCTAGTTGTTAAAGCACTAATGTTACGAGTACAAAGCGTTTTTGAAGTTTCAATTTCTTCTCTAACCTTATTAACATCATTTTGAACTTTGGCAATGTCTACAAAAACTGTATTAACTTCTATTTGCATCTTATTGATATCGCTTTGCATATCATTAACATCAGAATGAATATTATTTATGTCTACTTGAACGTTTGACACATCGGTTCGAACATTTCTAATCTCTCTTTGAACTTCTTCTACCTTGTCTTGTACAGTAGCAACATCATTCCTAACAACGATTACTTCTGCTCTAGCACATGAAATATCACCCCGGACATTAGCAACATCAAGATTCAACATATTAAGGTCCTTATGTACATTGGAAACATCTTTATGGACATTGGATAAATCTACTTTAACATCCGAGACATCCTTGTGGACATTGGATACATCTACTTTAACATCTGAGACATCATTGTGAATGTCAGTCACGGCATTCTGGATTCCCTGGGTACTGGTCTGTAAACGCGACACATTAATTTCCAAGTTTGCAGAACTGGTCTGAAGAACTTTCATATTCTCCTCCATTCGACTAGTATTCCTAGCTTCCATCTCCCTCACACTTTCATACAGCATCTGCTTCATACTGTTATTCATGCTAGCTTTCAAACTGTTGGACATCTCCTCCAACATCTTTCTCTTATTCTCATCTGCCATCTCAATAATATTTCAATAATAGACTGCGTTAGGGACATACATCAAACAGAGCAAGATAACAACATCTGAGCAACATCTTTCACCATATATAAGTTTGAGCAATTTTCTGTCTTAAATCTAACTTATAATTAGCTTATCTCTAACTTCATAAACACCCCATGTTGAAATAAACTCAAGCACATGTTCAAATTTCTTTGGTTCATTTTAAATATCCTAACACAAATAATTTACATTTACAATCCAAATAGTTTAATTTTATCTTTAATATGACTAAACATGTCATAAGCCGGTCAAATAAAATAAGACTCCAGATCATAGGCGATTTTTCTAAGTTTCCAGCCTATTTAACCTCTCTCAGGTTGTATAAGATCTGATCTTTTCTGAGTGTAATTTTCCTAATACAACACAACATTTAATCCCTATATAATCACACTCTCAAATTCTACAATTGGCCAAGACATCTAACAAAGAATCAACCTCTTTATTTGAGTCTTCACAATCCGATTGACATCGATAACTTGGTAATCCAATGTTATTCGAACACTCCACACGTTGATTGTGCCAATTCTACTGGCGTTCAACCTGGTAATCCAGTTTTGCAGAGCCCCACGAAATTGCGGTGCCAATCCTACTGTCCCCGATAATCCGGGTAGTAGGCTGTCAGAAATCCACCCCCTCAATCGGATTGCCAATAATCAATCGCACCGGCACAGCTACATCAATGAAAATGGCACTGACAGATACTACCGAGATTAGAGCACAGTAGTTAACATGAAATTATTGTGGAACACACCAAAATATACGGGGCTTCATACTTACCTTTTACTTACCTATTCAATTAAATCTCGGGTCTGGGTTTTCAACTGGATCACTTAATAGTATGCCCTCACAATAACCTCCACCACGATATTTAAAATGAACCAAGTCGGAAACAAGAAAATTTAAACTGCACAATAATTTATTTCACATAAAGAAAAATATAATTTAACAAAATTTAACAACAAAACATACGTGGCAATCAGAAGCCATTGTCAATGCAACCATGTCCTCCTGTAGGACTTGTATACTTCACATACAAAAATTCAGCTTTCTCTAGCTCAAAAGAACGTAATAATAACAACAATGCACATTGGAATGGATAAGGGAGCTGGGACGAGACATAAAGCATTTGTTTCCTTGTTCATGAACTTCACATTTTATTTATAACCGCAAGGATGCTATGTAGATGACCTTGGCCTCTACCATTCAGTTATCTGGCCACCTGCAATACACCCTGCACCGTGTCGCATGCTTGCTTCGTCAAATGGATGCACCTGTCCACCCAATGTTAGCATATGCTAGTTACCTCAGAGCCTAGCTCCTTTTCAACACACTTTAAATGTTCACATCTCAACTCAAATATTATCACGCAAATCTTTTAAATGCTCCGTTCAAATATCAATGGATTACTCTAATAATCCCAAATCTTGTTTAATTGTAAATTCCAATTGTTGAACTAGCGTTATTTAGAGTATAATAACGAAAACGCTTAATGTTTATAACAAAATGTTCATTAATTATTTATAACATTTTAAATTGTTTATAACATTGTCAAATGACAATTGAAAAATTTATACACGCCTCTATTAATCCCGTTCGTTTCAAATTATTATTAAAGATATTTACATAGTTATTTACATTATTTATATTATTTATATTAGAAATACATTAAACCACATGTTTATCCGGTTGATAATTACTTAAATCGTGGTGATATAATCGACCAATGAAGGTTAGTTATATTTAAATTTTAGATTCAGGTTTAATAAGATTTAATAATTATTATTTGTGACGGTAACCTCCATTCAAAATCGTTATCTCAAATTATTTAAACACTCTTGTTAATTTTAACAGTCATTTCACATGAATAATTTTCAATGGACCTGAACAATACACTCAGCGGAAAAATACCTCGCTCAAAACGCACAAAATTGCACCAAAATTGGCCCATAATTCATCATATATCTCATTATATATGGCATCAAAATCTTCCACAATACACACAAAAAACCTCCACTTATAAATTCATCATCATCATCAATATTACTG
The DNA here is from genome assembly GCA_946902985.2 of Meconema thalassinum. Taxonomy (NCBI): domain Eukaryota; kingdom Metazoa; phylum Arthropoda; class Insecta; order Orthoptera; family Tettigoniidae; genus Meconema; species Meconema thalassinum. The sequence continues at coordinate 592,729,537 of OX336390.1, forward strand.
TGGGAACCTCCTTCACTTATTACAGGGCATTATTCATCAGCGACTTTTACACGTCCACTGAACTAACGATTATACATCCATAGTTCCTCTTTAAAAATTCTTATATTCATCAATTGTATCGAAAACTGTTATTATATTTAACCTTCGTGGGTTTCATTCATGAAGCGATATGAAGTAAAAATTTGCCAGTCACAAATAAATTTAATAGCAAATACAATTAGACACGCCTCCCTGGTCTATCAAAATTGAGATTAATATCATCAAAGTATCGCAGTATAAAAATACTATCTTCAATCAAAGTTCATCTAAACTGCATAAATAGTCGAATAGAATACAATCAGACTGTGGACTGTAAACATTATTGTTCCAATCTAGAATTGAGAAAAACTCCTATCAAATGTTCATTACTATAGTGTACTCAATAAATCGTAATCAAAGTTCATATTTCATAAAATTGTCTATAATGCAATGGTATTTCAGAATTGACGATAAATGTCTATGTTGCAATCATGTTCATAAAACGACTAGTATTTCCAAGATCGTCGATAAAGTAGTAGATTTTAACGCTCTAAAATCTTTTAATCATTCTTCTTTCTTGAGGATGACAGAAAATTGGTCAAAGTAATTTACTGAATAGAATTACTTTAATAAAATGACACGCTGTCTGGATTCAAATTTGCCATAGAAAATCGTTAACTTTACAGTCAAATCGTGACTACAAAAATATGCAAATTACTGAAAGAATACATAATATCAGTCTCAACTGATCCAAAATTATATAAATATGCCTATGACATAATAATGCCTCAATAAATCGTAGAAAAAGGCATAAATCAGCAAAGTGTACAGAGTACAGAAATATCAAGCAAGAATATGGGGCAAAATATATGGGACAGAAAATATGGGAAAAATAGTTGCACAGATATCGCTAAATGGCTCAAATAAATCAAGAAACGTTCACGACTACCTTATCTGTTGATTGAAGTTCTAGAGGAAAATTTCCAAAGAAGACTGCTGTTGGTTCCATTTCACCACCGTAAAGATGTGCTCCGACCTCGAACCTGGAACCTGCGCCCTCGGAGAATAGAACTGCTTCCTCCTCCGGAAATCGCACTGCTCCGTGTAGACGATAGACATCCTTCTGGCAAAACTCTTCTGTGTGAGCCGGGTCCACCCTGGCCTCTCTTGAAAGTTCCCTGAAGTTCTGGTAGAAATTCGCCATGAAGTTCATTGCAATTATTTCCGCAGAAATGTTCATAATTGTGGAGTATGAAGATATTTCCACTGCCATTTGATGTAATTCAGCGATGGATTACGATGCATGATTGTAGTTGGATGTTCACTACATGCTCGCTTTTGTAGAATGACGATTAACGAAGCTCCATGCTGCTATTTCACTCCACTGATGTATGTCCCAATTGCATTAAAGTTTTAGTCTTCCATCTCCACTTCCGTTATAATAATAGTCGAAAGTACTGCCAGATTATATAGTTCCATTGTAGAATGTAGCGTTGTATCACCAAATGTAATCTTCAGTATCACGGTTGCAATACATGTGTCAGCCGTAGCGTAGAATGTGGTATTATAAAAGTGCTTCTCAGGTGTCGAGAAAATCACTTTTGTCTGCAGTCTTAAAATGCGAATATCTTCCAAAGTATAATAGTGAAAATGTTCAACTTTCGTACACGCCTCAATATTGTACTGCACAATTGAATTAGCATAAATGCAGTAGCTAACTCTTGATAGATAATCTTGTAGACTCGTTTATGTGTGCGCTCCCACTTCGCCTAGTTTTAGTAACCGTAAAATTGCACTGCTGCACGCTCAGTGCTTGTTCGATGCTGTGGGCTCTACCACACTTGTTAATGACGACTTGCTTCACTGAATAATATATACTTGTTCTATCGGAATTAAGAACTCGAAGTCTGACAATATGAGAATGAGAAAATGAGCCATGAGGCCTGAGACATGAGAACTTGAGAACTGAGCCATGAGACCTGAGACATGAGACATGAGAACTTCAGAACTTGAGAACTTGAGAACTTGAGAACTTGCTCTCTGCTGTGCAAGGCCTTTTATCAACTTCTTAAGGGGCGTATCCATCCCTGCCATAGCTTGTTCCTCCGTCATTGCTAGAAGTTCTAACTTTGGCTATACTTGACGGATTTTCAAATTTCAAAAACTCATAATTAATTTCTTCAAAATTCCAAATCAATGCCATAACTGAAAATAGTTTTCCACAATTCTGCATTCCAAAAGTAATTAAATATGGTAATTTCAGTAATCTCCGTCTCCCTCCAAGCTATCATTCATTGGTTCGAGCCTCTCCTCCAATAGCGTAACTTCTTCCTCAGCACAATTCCTTGCTTCCCTGCGACTGCGTCGTAAATCTCAGATCCTTCTCGAACAAAATCATGACGTCACCAAGAATCTCAGCTCAACCAGCCTACTTGCATGAAGTCTGCGTCATCCGTGCCTACGTCATGAATATACACGTCACAACTATGACGGCCATAACTTTATTCACATATGCCAATACAGCCACCGTGGTCTCAGTATAACTCAATTTACGGGGGCAGTACCATCCCGGCAATTGCCCGAAGACGAAGTGGGAAACCACGGAAAACCACTTCGAGGATGGCTGAGGTGGGAATCGAACCCCCTCTACTCATTTGGGCCACCCGAGGCTGAGTAGACCCCGTTCCAGTCCTCATACCACTTTTCAAATTTCGTGGCAGAGCCGGGAATCGAACCCAGGACCTCCGGGGCGGCAGCTAACCATGCTGACCGCTACGCTACGGAGGCGACATGGTTTAGAACAGTATTTAGGGAAAATAACCATTTAAATGAGACAAGAAAATAACTTTCCCTATCGTCTTCGTAGATAATGTGAACAAAACCAAACCAAGTTGAAATCTTGCTGTACGAGGTAGGGAGGGTATAATAAAATAGTTAAAAAGAATTTTAAAAATCTGCCGTAGGATGGTCTTGAACCAGGGATCTTCGAAAGAGCGAGCGGGCGCAATAACACTTGCACACATTTCCAACACACTCTGGAGGTTTTTGTTGCGCTTCTTATTAACGCGTATGGTAAAATATTCAATTATTACCGTTAGATCTTAAATATTGATTGGAATGCATTCGTTCAGTACCTGGCAGGTTTTCTAATTTACTTAAAGCAATTTTCGCGACCGCTTTTCGTTAATAAGGCGAAAGAACAGCAACTAATGCCCTCAAACGACAGCCCTTCGGTTTTATTTCATACAACTTAGCTTCCAAAATGCTAGCGTGTGATACACTTCGGTCATACAAGCAGGTGTACTGACGAAGAGAACAGATTTATACAGGATTTTGTACCAGCGATCACACCAGCTTCCTTGCCAGCGAGTGTCGTGTGATACGGGACTAAAGATATGCTAAGACTTTTTGTTAAAATTTAATAACAAAACAAGATGTTCGGTAAAGAACGTATAGCCTACTTTCTGCTAAATACATGGGTATGGTTATAACCCTTTGTCCTTTTCAAGGAGTATAATTGAATGTTGGTTGTAGTAGCTTCTTGAAATACAACGTGCTTTACGGATATTATACATGAATATGATGTGCTCTTTGCTAGTGCTACCTCTGTAAAAAAAAACATTCAATTCGGTTTCACCGTGTTTGAATTGATAGGGGGAATCGATTTGCACACAAACATGGCCGCTATCTGCACATTATTGGTCTGATGACCGTGTAGTGTGGTCAACAGATTCTCTATACATAAAGGTATGTTGTTGCAAAATTTGGTAGGGATCAGATTATTAGGTTGGTCATAATTTGATTCACGCTCTTAACATTAGGATGACCGCCATTACGTTTTCGTCAAGATGGCGGCGATATAAAACATGGCACTGGAGTGCCCATTGCTAGTGCTACCTCTGTACCAAATTTCGTTCAATTCGGTTACACCGTGTTTAATTGATAGGGGGAATCAATTTGCACACAGACATGACCGCCATCTGCAAACTAATGGGCTGATGACCTTGTAGTTCAGTCAAACGATGCTCGCCATACAAGTATACGTTGTTGCAAAATTTGGTAGAGATAGGATGATTAAGTTAGTCGTAATTTGATTTAAGCTTTGAACATTTGGGTGGCCACCATTACGTTTTCGTCAAGATGGTAGCAATATAAAACATGACACTGAGGTGTTCTGCGCTAGTGCTACCTCTGTACCCAATTTCGTTCAATTCGGTTTCACCTTGTTTGAATTGATAGGGGGAATCGATTTGCATACATACTTGGCCGCCATATGCAAACTGTTGGGCTGATGATCTTGTAGTTTGGTCAAAATATGCTTCCCACATAAAGGTATGTTGCTGCAAGATTTGGTAGAGATCAGATTATTAGGTTGGTCGTAATTTGATTCAAGCTCTTAACAATAGGATGGCCGCCATTACGTTTTCCTCAAGATGGCGGCGATATAAAACATTACACTGAGGTGTCCTTTACTAGTGTTACCTCTGTACCAAATATCGTTCAATTCGGTATCACCGTGTTTGAATTGATAGGGGGAATCGATTTGCACACATACATGGCCGCCATCTGCAAACTATTGGTCTGATTACCTTGTAGTGTAGTCAAAAGACGCTCGCCATATAAATATATGTTGTTGCAAAATTTGGTAGAGATCGGATGATTAGGTTATTCGTAATTTGATTTAAGCTTTGAACATTTGGGTGGCCGCCATTACGTTTCCGTCAAGATGACTGCGATATAAAACATGACACTGAGGTGCCATTTGCTAGTTCTACCTCTGTACCAAATTTTGTTCAATTCGGTTTCACCGTGTTCGAATTGATAGGGTGGGGGAGAGGGGGCAGACATTCAGAGTACACACACTCACACACACCCAACGTCACACACACACAGACAGACACACGATTTTTTGCTAATAATACAATGGGAATATCTACGGAATACGTATACTTCGATGCAAGCACTGGCGATCAGAATATCCTTCGATATGTTGTTGTTTTGTTTCATTTGAGGGCCTAGATCATTTAGCCATGTTTACTTGGGTGTGTGTGTAGAATTTGTCTGATAACCTGAGTAATTGCGGGCTTGTAATGATGTGTGTATTTGCAATTAAGGATTGGGAAGGAGGCGGCCGTGGCCTTAAGATAGAATCCGTCCCGGAATTTGGAAACCACGGAAAGCCATTTCCAGGGTGGCTGAGGTGGGAATCGAACCCACTTCTTCTCATATTTGCTCCACGAGGCTATGTGTACCCAATTTCCGCCCTCAGACAAGTATTACATTTCTTGGCAGAGCTGGGTATCAAACCCGGACTTCCGGAGCAACACTTCGAGATGTTTTGTTAATATTCATGCCAGTTTTTAAATTTTCTGCCATAACAGGTCACGTGGCATAACGTACCAATTCGATCGTGTTCTCTTTATAAATCATCAAAATTCAACGAACCCTTCACAAAAATTCGTCGTAAAGCAATAAATGTGGCAATGTAGTTACATCCCGACTAAAATGGAATGTGGGCTTTCGTTCAAAAAAAGTATGCCTACAACTGGATTCGAAGCAGTATTCTACCCGCTCGCGCCCACCAAATACGGTAAGGCTTTCAACCTCGCAGCCACCAAGACATGGTTATTACTGCACGCCAAACGTGCTTTAGTTACTGTAGCCGTCCCACCTCAAACGTTTAAGTCCATCTCAAAGTCTTCAATCACGGTTTGTGGTGTTGATTTAACTTTCTACTATTACAGATCACGTGGCGTAAGCTATTAATTCGATCGTATTACGTGTATGTGTGTTATTTCAAGGAGCAGAAAGTCATATGTTAGTAGAATGGGCCGTAGTATTTGGCGGGGAAAAGTTTAAGGTCGGTTTTTCTTTGCTAGACCCATGACCCAATTACATTGCTGTCACACAGTCAGAGCGCAGAGCATTATCGACCATCGGGAGAAATGCTATGTTAGTTGGGTTTCATAAAACTAAGCAATAAGGGGCGGGTGGACCACACTGTATATGCCAAGTATCACATCCCCAAATGAAACCACTCGTGAGATATTGTTATTCAATCATATGCACGTTTACCCCCTTAACACCTCTTTAGAACTTGAATATCCAAAACTCTTTCCTTAGTGGTCGTTTTCGACTTACAACGAACATATCCCCAAAATTTCATGTTTCTAACTTCAATAATTTTGGCAGGGCGATGATGAGTGGGTGAGTCTGTCAGGACATTTTCTTTCATTTATTTTTGATAATTTCACCCCTCCCCTTGAACCCCTTAATTTGGATTTATGAAACAAACGGTCGAACACCTATTTACTTATTTAAAGCTGCTTTCCCCCTGATTTTGATGAGTGAGTGAGTCAATCAGCTAGGACACTTTCTTTCCTGTTTTTCCCCCCAGAATTTCACCTCTCTCCAAGGGCCCCTTAAATTGGATTTATGGAAAAACGGTCGAACACCAATTTACTTGTATTTTAACCTGTTTTTTCCGCAGAATTTCAACTTTTTGCCTATGTCGTTTCAGAGAAACACGCTCCGTTAAGAATCCCTCAACCCCCAATTTTCACCCCTTTCACTTCATAATATACACCACATCGATAAACCCTTAGACATATGTCTGATTATTTTTTAATGATTAGTTTATATACCGAATATCACATCCCCAAAGAAACAACTCATGAGATATCGTTATTCAAAGAAATGCACGTTTACCCCCTTAACACCTCTTTAAAACCCGAATAAACAAAAATCATTCCTTAGTTGACGATTTCGACATACAGCGAACATATTCCCAAAATTCCATGTTTCCAACTTCAATAGTTTTCGCAGGGTGTGATGAGTGAGTGAGTCAGACAGGACATTTTCTTTCAATTATTTTTACCAGAATTTCATCCCTCCCCATGGGCCCCTTAAATTGGATTGATGAAAAATCGCTTGAACACCTGTTAACTTATTTTTTTAAGCTGTCTTTTCCCCCTGACTTTGATGAGTGAGTGAGTGAGTTAGTCAGTCAGTTAGGACACTTTCTCCCCCTTTTTCCCCCATAATTTCACCCCACTCTATTGGCCCCTTCAATGAATTTATGAAAAAACGGTCGAACACCGATTTACTTACTTTTTAAGCTGATTTTTAGCCTACTTTCGATTTTTGCAAAAAAATGAAAGTAGACTTATGAGATCAACACAGGGAGAAAAAAGTGTGTCTGTCTGTGTGTGTATGTGTGTGTGTGTGTGTGTGTGTATGTGTGTGTGTGAGTCTGTGTGTGTGTGTGTGTGTGTCTGTGTGTGTGTGAGTGTGTGTACTCTGAAAGTCTGTCCCCCCTATCAATTCGAACACGGTGAATGCGAATTGAACGAAATTTGGTACAAAGGTAGCACTAGCAAAGGACACCTCAGTGTCAAGTTTTATATCGCCGCCATCTTGACGGAAACGTAATGGCGGCCACACAAATGTTCAAAGCTTAAATCTAATTACGACTAACCTAATCATCCGATCTCTACCAAATTTTGCAACAACATACCTTTATGGGGGGAGCATCCTTTGACCAAACCAATAGGTCATCAGCGTAATAGTTTGCGGATGGCGGCCATCTTTGTGTGAAAATCGATTCCCCCTATTAATTCGAACACGGTGCAACCGAATGGAACGAAATTTGGTACAGAGGTAGTACTAACAAAAGGCACCTCAGTGTCATGTTTTATATCGCCGCCATCTTGACGGAAACGTAATGGCGGCCACACAAATGTTCAAAGCTTAAATCAAATTTCGACTAACCTTATCATCCGATCTCTACCGAATTTTGCAACAACATACCTTTATGGGGGGAGCATCCTTTGACCAAACTAATAGGTCATCAGCGTAATAGTTTGCGGATGGCGGCCATCTTTGTGTGAAAATCGATTCTCCCTATTAATTCGAACACGGTGCAACCGAATGGAACGAAATTTGGTTCAGAGGTAGTACTAACAAAAGGCACCACAGTGTCATGTTTTATATCGCCGCCATCTTGACAGAAACGTAATGGCGGTCACACAAATGTTCAAAGCTTAAATTAAATTACGATTAACCTAATCATTCGATCTCTACCAAATTTTGCAACAACATACCCTTATAGAGGAAGCATCCTTTGACCTAATGAATAGGTCATTAGCCTAATAGTTTGCGGATGGCGGCCATCTTTGTGTAAAAATCAAATCCCCCTATTAATTCAAACACGGTGAAACCGAATGGAACGAAATTTGGTACAGAGGTAGCACTAGCAAAGGGCATCTCAGTGTCATGTTTTATATCGCCGCCATATTGACAGAAACGTAATGGTGGCCACACAAATGTTCAAAGCTTAAGTTAAATTACGACTAACATAACCATCCGATCTCTACCAAACTTTGCAACAACATACCTTTATGGAGGGAGCATCCTTTGACCAATCTAATAGGTTATTAGCCTAATAGTTTGCGGATGGCGGCCATCTTTATGTCAAAATTGATTCCCCCTATTAATTCGAACACGGTGGAACCGAATGGAACGAAATTTGGTACAGAGGTAGTACTAACAAAAGGCACCTCAGTGTCATGTTTTATATCGCCGCCATCTTGACGGAAACGTAATGGCGGCCACACACATTTTCAAAGCTTAAATCAAATTTCGACTAACCTAATCATCCGATCTCTACCAAATTTTGCAACAACATACCTTTATGGGGGGAGCATCCTTTGACCAAACTAATAGGTCATCAGCGTAATAGTTTGCGGATGGCGGCCATCTTTGTGTGAAAATCGATTCCCCCTATTAATTCGAACACGGTGCAACCGAATGGAACGAAATTTGGTACAGTGGTAGTACTAACAAAAGGCACCTCAGTGTCATGTTTTATATCGCCGCCATCTTGACGGAAACGTAATGGCGGCCACACAAATGTTCAAAGCTTAAATCAAATTACGATTAACCTAATAATCCGATCTGTACCAAATTTTGCAACAACATACCTTTATGGGGGGAGCATCCTTTGACCAAAGTAATAGGTCATCAGCATAATAGTTTGGGGATGGTGGCCATCTTTGTGTGAAAATCGATTCCCCCTATTAATTCGAACATGGTGCAACCGAATGGAAAGAAATTTGGTACAGACGTAGTACTAACAAAAGGCACCTCAGTGTCATGTTTTATATCGCCGCCATCTTGACGGAAACGTAATGGCGGCCACATAAATGTTAAAGCTTAAATCAAATTAGGATTAACCTAATCATCCGATCTCTACCAAATTTTGCAACAACATACCCTTATAGAGGAAGCATCCTTTGACCAAATGAATAGGTCATTAGCCTAATAGTTTGCGGACGGCGGCCATATTTATGTCAAAATTGATTCCCCCTATTAATTCGAACACGGTGGAACCGAATGAACGAAATTTGGTACAGAGGTAGCACTAGCAAAGGTCACCTCAGTGTCATGTTTTATATCACCGCTATCTTGAGGGAAACGTAATCGCGGCCACCCAAATGTTAAAAGCAAAAATGTAATTACGACCAACCTAATAATCTAGTCTCTACCAAATTTTGCAACACCATATCTTTATGTGGGAAACATACTCTGACCAAACTGCAAGAACATCAGCCCAATAGTTTGCAGATGGTGGCCAAGTTTGTGTGCAAATCGATTCCCCCTATCAATTCAAACACGGTGAAACCGAATTGAACGAAATTTGGTACAGAGGTAGCACTAGCAAAGGGCACCTCATATTCATGTTTAATATCCCTATAGCACGTTGTATTTCAACAAGCTACTACAACCAACATTCAATCATACTCCTTGAAAAGGACAAAGAGTTATAACAATACCCATGCATTTAGGAGAAAGTAGGCTATATGTTCTTTACTGAACAGCTTGTTTTCCGCTGAGTTTCAAACTTCTCGCCTATGTCGGTTAAGAGATAGGCCTACACGCTCCGTTAGGATTCCTTCAACCCCCACCTTTCACCCCTTTCACCTTATTATAATACACCACATCGAAAAACCCTTAGACACATGTCTGCTTATTTTTAATGATTAGTTTATATGCCGAGTATCACATCCACAAATGAAACCACTCGTGAGATATTGTTGTTCAATGAAATGCAGGTTTAACCCACTTAAGACCCCTTTAGAACCTGAATATCCAAAAATCCTCCCTTAGTGTACGGTTTTGACATAACACGAACATATCCCCGAAATGACATGTTTCCAACTTCAATATTTTTGGCTGGGCGATGTTGAGTGAAGGAATGAGTCAGGACATTTTCTTTCAATTTTTTTTCTTCAGAATTTCACCCCTAACGATGAACCCCTTCAATTTGATTGATAAAAAACTGTCGAAAATCTATTTACTTACTTTAAAAGCAGTTTTTCCCCTGAGTTTGATGAGTGAGTGAGTCAGTCAATCAGTTAGGACACTTTCCTTCCTGTCCCCCCCCCCCCCCAGAATTTCACCCCTCCCCATGGGCCCCTTAAATTGGATTTATGAAAAACGGTCAAACACATATTTACTGATGTTTTATGCTGATTTATTTTCGCTGAGTTTCAAATTCCTCGCCTCTGTCGTTTAAGAGATACACGCTCCGTTAGGAATCTTTCAATTCCCACTTTTCACCCCTTTCACCTCATAACCTACACCATATCGAAAAACCCTTAGACACGTGTCTTCTTACTTTTTAATGATGAGTTTATATGCCGTGTATCACATCCCCCAATGAAACCACTCGGGAGATATTGTTATTCAATGAAATGCAGGTTTAACCCCCTTAAGACCCCTTTAGAACCTGAATATCCGAAAATTCTCCCTTAGTAGACGTTTTTGACATACAATGAACATATCCCCAAACTGTCATGTTTCTAACTTCAATAATTTTGGCTGGGCGATGATGAGTGAGTGAGTGAGTGAGTGAGGACATTTTCTTTCAATTTTCTTTTTTCAGAATTTCACCCCTCCCTATGAACCCCTTAAATTTGATTTATGAAAAAAACTGTCGAACAACTATTTACTTACTTTAAAGCAGTTTTTTCCCCTGAGTTTGATGAGTGAGTGAGTCAGTCAATCAGTTAGGACACTTTCTTTCCTGTTTTTTTTTTTTTCCAGAATTTCACCCCTGCCTATGGGCCCCTTAAATTGGATTTATGAAAAAAAAAACGGTCAAACACATATTTACTTCTTTTTTATGTTGATTTTTTTCGCTGAGTTTCAAACTCCTCGCCTATGTCGTTTAAGGGATACACGCTGCGTTAGGAATCTTTTAATCCCCACTTTTCACCCCTTTCACCTCATAATATACACCACATCGAAAAACCCTCAGACATGTGTCTTCTTATTAGCCTACTTTTCACATTTTTCAAAAATGAGGAAAAAGTAGACTTATGAGATCGGGCAAATGTGTGTCTGTCTGTCTGTCTGTCCTTCTGTCTGTCTGTCTGTCTGTCTGTCTGTCTGTCCTCCTGTCTGTCTGTCTGTCTGTCTGTCTGGCTGTGTGTGTGTCCCCCCCCTATCAACTCCTAGACCGCTGGAGCAATCGAAACAAAATTTGGTAGGAGTAAATGTCTACACCCGAATATCTTACGGCCATATTTGAAAATGATGTCAGTGCTACCAACTGCTAAAAAATCGCAATTGAAATTTGAGCTCCATGTTGGATATCTTGGAAGGAATCAATGGGAGCTATTTCAAAATTGGCACACGTATAGATAATAATATTGCAGTTTAATTTCCAGGAGGCCATACATGGCAGTGTTGCCAAAATGATTATAAGCCTGCTGATTGGTCCAATTTTTAAATGCATATAACTTCTACACTATCTATTGGAATTCAACCAAATTTCGCATGTTGTATGTGTACATAACCAGATACGACTGAGCGTATTCTTGAGACCCACCAGGGCTGCCAACTGTTAATAAATGCTCCTAATTTATTTTATCCAAATACCAATATATCAGAATGTATGCAAGCCGACAGCTTTAAACTATGCACACGTATAATACCTGACATTCTATATTAATTTGGAGTAACTTAAATACGTCAGTGCTACCAACATGATTCTAAGCTTGCTGACAGGTCCAACTTTAAATACATGTAACTTCCATACTATCATTTGGATTTCAACCAAATTTCGTATGTGCTATGTGTACCATAACAGATATGACTATGCGTATTCTTAAGAGCAACCAGGGCTGCCAACTGTTAATATGTGCTGTCCCTATTTTTGTTACCCTAATATCAATATACAGTATCAGAAAGTATGCAAGCCAATAGCTCTAAACTTTGCACACGTATAGTACCTGGCATTCTAGACGAATTTGGAGTAACTAATATACGTCAGTGCTGCCAACATGATTCTAAGCCTGCTGATAGGTCCAATTTTAAAATGCATGTAACTTCTATATTAACTAATGGATTTCATTCAAAATTGGCACAACAATAGATCATATTATTTCAGATTATTTCTGACCAATACATGCATGACATTGTTGCCAACATGATTTTACGCGTGCTGTTAGATCCAATGTTTAACTGCATGTAACGTCCATGCTATTCATTGGACTTCAACCAAATTTTTTATTCTGTACCTTAAGAGATGGAACTATGAATATATTCAGTCATCAGGTCTGCCAACTGTAGTGCTCTATTAGGCAACATTATGCAAGGTATACAGTATTTCGAACTAATTAGAAATTTTGATATTAGCAACTTAATTTCGTCATTATTCTAGATAGGTTCATATACTGTAGAATAATCATTGGCATGAAAAGTAGGCTCTTTAGTTCGTCACGGAACTTCTTGTTTTTAATGATGAGTTTATATGCCGAGTATCACATCCCCCAATGAAACCAATCGGGAGATATTGCTATTCAATGAAATGCAGGCCTACCCCCTTAAAACCCCTTAAGAACTTGAATATCCACAAATCCTCTCTTAGTGGGCATTTGCGGCCCTTGAGGAAGCTTCATGCCAAATGTCATTCCAATCCGTTTGGTGGTTTCTGAGATTTCGCGATGAATGAATGAGTGAGTGAGTGAGTGGTATTTGACAGATATATTGTAGATAGTGTCAAGTCTTTGTTATGCTAAACTAGGTTGACAGTGCTGTGTGAGCAGTTGAGTAACTAACGGGATTTCAAGTAAAGATCCTCATTTTCTATACCGGTAGTGCAGAGCGCAACTTGTATCCAGTCGGCCGTGTCTCGACTTGAGCTATGTTGCAATGGAAACTATCTACCTTGCCATTCCTTCATGAGTATATTTTATGATTTGTTTAGCCTGTACTTGAGTGCAAAAGGGCCTAAATCAGAAGAATGAGAAAGACTATCGAAAATTCATGTAGCCAGCGGTTCCTTCTGGGTCCTAAACTATGTGTATGCAAAATTTGGTTGAGATTGGGGGAACGGTGTAGATTTGTATACGGAACCAACCCACCCTCCCACCCACCCACCCACCCACATACATACATACATACAGACTTTCACTTTTATATATAAGATTGCTAGTAACGTTGAGCAGCTTTTTAGCACAAAAATAAGTACACATACGGTTACTTCTTCTTCATATGGATAGTGCGTGTATTATTTACATTCAGTTAGTTCATATCTTAATTCTGTAGAAAACACTTTAACTGTTTACTTAAGAAGTCGTTAACAAAACATTATCATGGCGTCTAACGGGGCTATCGCGAACAACTTGTTCGGCATTACCCCAAATATTTTCCGATTGATAACAATCATTTTATTAATTTAAAACCGTTCAATTAAAGTTAGTATGCCTTGTTCTAAATTTATCAAACATATATGTATTTAATCATTCCATTTATTAGACCCTAACTCGTCCAAACAATTTTCAAGAGAGTATTCATCAAAGTAGCATACATCGAGGAAGGAGTATCCGGCTGAAGGACGACGGATGCAAGTAACTGCTATCGGAGTTTTAATATGTTAAAATATTGGCACAAAAGCGTGGTTCAATCCTTCTTGGGGTTTTCTTTTAACATGTTACAATATTGGTAGAAGAGCGTGGTTCGTTCCTTTTAAAGGAGGAGTGAGTTGATATTATTATATTCCTAACTGATTCTGGTGAGGTATGTTGTGTTTGTGTAGAATTTGGACGTGACAATGAGCTATGGTATAAATGTTCAAAAGCAGTGTGCAGAAATTGGACTCGCAAAGACCGCAGTTCATGGAGAAAGAAAGTCGAACGTTATGTGTGTGATTTTTGCATTTAAAAGGCGCTAATAATAGTTAAACATACAACATACTGTGCACAATATTATAAGTTATGATATAAAAGCTTAAATTAATCTCTATCTCTATAAAAATGAAAGTTTGTCTGTTTTTTCTGAATTTCCACGGAAATTTCAGTTATTAACGCGTTTCAGACTGGTTTATGACGGTTGCGCGCAAAAACAAAATGTTTGTCTGCCTGTCTGTCTGCCTGTTTGTTTCTTTGTCTGTGTACAACTTTGCACGCGCATCACTCGAGAACGGCTGAGTGGATCAACGTTAGATTTGGTACAGATGTCCATCAGAGTCACGAAAGTAATCATTGATGTAACTCTTCTCCATACCTCTCATAAAAGAGGACCTGCCCCCTAAAAATGCATGCTGAAATGGGCGTAGAAAGACGAGACAAAGCTCATTTTCAGCGCCTCAATGTGAGAAACAAGACTCGGAGGCCCTACGGGTCCTGAAAACCAGATTTAAAGGTCCTAAAACCAACAGTTTTTGAGATACTCCCAGAAAACTAATTTCATTTATTAAGCTACTAGCAGAAGTACCCGTTCTTCGAACGGTGTTCGGTGTTAACACCAGACATTATCAATTGAGCTACTGTTGCAATGGTTAGAGGTTTGTCATTCCTTCATAAGTTTATCAGAACGAAGTTAGTTTTCTGGGAATATCACACACACGGTTAATTTAAGGGCCTTAAAATGTGGTTTTCGGACACCCTATATCGACTCCCGAATTTTGTGTCTCACATTGAGAAGCGCAACCTATGCTCTGGTCGTCCTTCTAGGATAATATTTATATTTCACCTATTTTAGCATGTATTTTGAGAAGTTTTCCCTATATCCACCTTTCTACTGTATGAAAAGTACGGTGAAGAATTTTATAAATGATTATAAATGATTGGTGTATTGGCTCTCATGGATGCCATACCTAATTTTACGATGCGCCAAGCATCCGAACACGAGTTATAGGCGTACATAAAGATACACAGAAAGACAGACAGACAATTCTATTGTCTACAACATATCACCCAGATATCCAAATATGGGTATATCTACCACACAGTATCAAACAAAATCATCCTTACGATGAATTCGTATGTCGACAAAAAATAAATAAAAAATAAATGATGAGTTAAAATGTGTTCTCAAACTGAATTCAACTAACGTGTACTTCATGACGTGAAATATAATTGAAAGCCTTGTAGACGGAACTGAATACACGTCACATAAAAACTGACCCTCTACGTTGTGTTAGGTCCCCATACACAGGAAGACCTCTTTCATAAATTATAAAGGCTTGTGGTGCATGAAAATTCAGATTCTTTAGCCTCAATTGGCCCAAATTCCTAAAAGCCACAAAATCTGCTGATTCAATTCAGGAATTTTTGAAAATGATGTTGCTGTTTGGAGATATAATAGACCTTCTGTACTATATGTCGCACGTGAAAATTGCGTGAAAAAATTCTAGGTTACCCCTTGATACCCTTAATTGCATTAATGAATTATACAGTCTAAGTTGGTTCCGTGATAACCTAATAGACATTTGCAAACTTTCACAGAAATGTAATAAATGGAGTGACATTGCTTCTTACAGAAATAGATGGAAAGTTTGATGCCACCCCTTGAGATAATGTTGTCATGGTTATCGATTTGCATTCCTTCATTAGTTTGTTAAATTAAGTTTAAATTAGTTTTATGGGAATACTTCAGAAACTGTTGGTTTTAGAGCCTTATAATGTAGTTTTCGAGGACCCTTTAGGGCCCCCGAGTTTTGTTTCTGGCACCGAGGGGCTTTGTCTCGTCGTTGTACGCCATAATATAATACTAATATAATAATATAATATAGGGATAGGAATATAATATACCTGCCAGACCACACACCCACAGGTGTAAATCGCGCGAAAGAAATCTAGAGTACCCCTTGACTCCCTTAAGTGCATTATATGTATTGATGAATTTTACAGCTTAAATTGGTTCCGTGATATCTTTCTAGAATATAATAATATAATATAGGGATAGGAATATAATAGACCTGCCAGACCACACCCGCAGGTGTAAATCACGCGAAAAAATTCTAGAGTACACCTTGACCCCCTTAAGCGCATTATACGTATTGATGAATTTTACTGCTCAATTTGGTTCCGTGATAATCTTCTAGCCGTTTGCAAACTTTCACACTAATGTAATTAATGGAATTGCAGTAGATGGACCTCTGAGAATCTGTTGCCATGGTTACCGGCTTGCATTCGTTCATTAGTTTATTAAATGAAATTAGTTTTCTGGGAATATCTCAAAACCTGCTGGTTTTAGGGCGTTAAAATGTGGTTTTCTTGGACCCTTTAGGGCCCCCGAGTTTTGTCTTTCACATCGAGGGGCTGAAAATGAGCTTTGTCACGTCCATCTACGCCTATTTTAGCATGTATTTTAAGGGAGTAGGCCCCATTTTATGAGAGGTACGGAGAAGAGTTACATCAATCATTAGTGTCGTGTCTCTGATGGATATCTGTACCAAATTTTACGTTGATACACCCAGCCGTTCTCGAGTTATAAGGGAACAAAGTTGTCCACAGACAAACAAACAGACAGACCAAAAAATATTTCGCGCGCATCCATCATAAAACAGTCTGAAACGCGTAAATAACTCAAATTTACGTAGAAATTCAGAAAAAAAACACAGGCAAACATTCATTTTTATATAGAGAGAGATATAGACTTCACCGCTCGGTGTTGACCGTGTTTTATTGCACAAATTTTGGTTTTACTCGTTAACCGTTGGACATATACGAAAACTGATGAGGACCTTTCGGATAGAAAATTAAATTTTAAGGCTCAAATATACCATCAAAATATTGCTATTTTTTAGCGTTCTTTTTTTATTTGAAATGGAAATATGAAGTTTTGAAACCAAACGGTGTAGTGACGTCACAAATGTGGGTTTTACTCGCTTGCCGTTGGAGATATACGAAAATAAGTTTGCTATTTACTAGCGTTCTCTTTTCATTTGAAATGGAAATATGAAAATAGTCGCCATTTTTAAATAGTGCAAAATATCGAAATCAAAAGTTTCGGATAGCAAATTAAAGTTTAAAGCTCGTATGGGCCATCAAAAGTGAGCTATTTCTTAGCGTTCTCTTTTTATTTGAAATGGAAATATGAAAATAGTCGCCATTTTTAAATAGTGCAAAATATCAAAATCAAAAGTAGCCTATGTGTAAACCTGGTAAATCAGCTACATCCATCCAACATTTCATTTCAATCGAACCATTTTATTTTAAATGGAAATATGAAATTTTAAAACCAAACGGTGTAGTGACGTCACAAATGTGGGTTTTACTCGCTAACCGTTGGAGATACGCGAAAAATGATAAGGACCCTTCGGATAGAAAATTAAATTTTAAAGCTCGAATGTGCCATCAAACGTTTGCTATTTCTTTGCTTTCTCTTTTTATTTGAAATGGATATATGAAAATAGTCGCCATTTTTAAATAGTGCAAAATATCGAAATCAAAAGTAGCCTATGTGTAAAGCTGGTAAATTAGCTACATCCATGCAACATTTCATTTCAATCGGACCATTTTTATTTTAAATGGAAATATGACATTTTGAAACCAAACGGAGTAGTGACGTCACAAATGTGGGTTTTACTCGCTAACCGTTGGAGATACATGAAAAGTGATAAGGACCCTTCGGATAGAAAATTAAATTTTAAAACTCGTATGTGCCACCAAACGTTTGCTATTTCTTAGCTTTCTCTTTTTATTTGAAATGGAGATATGAAAATAGTCGCCATTTTTAAATAGTGCAAAATATCGAAATCAAAAGTAGCCTATGTGTAAACCTGGTAAATCAGCTACATCCATGCAACATTTCATTTCAATCGGACGATTTTTATTTGAAATGGAAATATGAAATTTTGAAACCAAATGGTGTAGGGACGTCACAAATGTGGGTTTTACTCGCTAACCGTTGGAGATACACGAAAAGTGATAAGGACCCTTCGGATAGAATATTAAATTTTGAAGCTCGTATGTGCCATCAAACGTTTGCTATTTCTTAGCGTTCTCTTTTTATTTGAAATGGAGATATGAAAATAGTCGCCATTTTTAAATAGTGAAAAACATCGAAATCAAAAGTAGCCTATGTGTATACCTGGCAAATCAGCTACATCCATGCAAAATTTCATTTCAATCGGACCAGTGGTTCTTGCGTGATTGAGTAACAGACAGGCAGGACGACAAACACCATCTCATCTATATATATATATAGATATATATAAAATGAAAGCTTGTCTGTTTTTTCGGAATTTCCTCGGAAATTTGCGATATTTGCGCGTTTGAGACTGTTTTATGACGGATGCGCGCAAAAATATTTTTTTGTCTGTCTTTCTGTCTGTCTGTTTGTATGTCTGTTTGTTTGTCTGTGGACAAATTTGTGTCCTTATAACTCGAGAACGGCTGGGTGGATCAACGTAAAATTTGATACAGATATCCATCAGAGGCACGACACTAATCATTGATGTAACTTTCCTCCATACCTCTCATCAAAGGGTGCCTACGCCCTTAAAATACACGCTGAAATAGGCGTAGAATGGTGAGACAAATCTCATTTTCAGCCCCTCAATGTGAGAAACAAAACTCGATCCACATTTTAAGGCCCTAAAACCAACAGTTTTTGTGATATTCCTAGAAAACTAATTTCGTTTAAACAACTATTGAAAGAATGCAAGCCGGTAACCATGGCGACAGAATCTCAACGGCCTATCTATTTCTGTAAGACGCAATGCAATTCCATCTATTACATTACTGTGAAGTTTTCAAACGGCTATAAGTTACCATGGAACCAAATTTAGACGTAAAATTCATCAATACGTTTAGTGCGATTAAGGGGGTTAATTTTTCACGCAATTTTCACATGTGACATGTCGTAAAGAATTATATCTCCAGCAACATTATTTTCAAACATTCCTGAATTCAAATAGTATTTTTGCGGCTTTTTATGAATTAAGGCAATTGGAGCCAAAAAAAGAACTGAATTTTCATGTACCACAAGCCATTATAATGTATTAAAGGGGTCTTCCTGTGGATGGGGACTTGACACAACGGTGAGGGTCAGTCTTTATGTAAGGTGTATTGCATTTCATCTACGGGGTTTTCAATTTTATTTTCACGTCAGGAAGAACACGTTAGGTGAATTTAGTTTGAGCACATTCTAACTTATCATTTCTTTTGTCGACAAACGGGTTCAACGTAAGGATGATTTTGTGTGATACTGTGTGGTTGATATATCCATATATGGACATCTGGGTGATATGTTGTAAGTTGGTTGCTTGGTGCCTCAGTTTAGGGGCTGTGAGAATGCAGTCATGTGGCCTCGTGTACATTGTGTGTGTGGAATATGTCTGCTAACCGGTGTTAATTGTGATGGCTGTATTAGTGTGGGTTATCTGTATTTCAAGTAAGGACTGCAGACGATCAACTTCAAGTAGTTGCTACTTTTGCTACCAAATGCTACCGTCAACGACACCTAGCTGTGGGCTTGGCTACTAGATGCCCCAGCAACCGGCACCTGGCGGAAAATGTTGGATCTAATAGAGCGTTAATCAAATCTAACCTACAAATTTAGCTTCACTCAATTGTAATTAGTGGAAGTTTCTTTTACATGCCATACCTCTATGACATGAGCCCGCCGGCTTTACTTCCCCTCCGAAGGAAGGCATACTGAGGGATTTTCATCGTTCTTAAATAATCCGATGACTTCGGCCGTGTTTGAACCCGCGATCATGGACATAGAAGATCAGCATGCTGCCAACTACGCAACCGAGGCCGCTGTGATATGTTGTAGTCAATGGACTTGTCTGTCTGCCTTTCTGTGTAACTTTATGTACGTCTATAACTCGTGTTTGGAAGTTTCAAGTATCGTAAAATTAGGTATGGTATCAATGAGAGTTAATACACCAATCATTTATAAACTCTTCACCGTACTTCTCATAGAAGGTTGCGTTTAGGAAAATACTTTTCAAAATACATGCTAAAATAGGCTAAATATAAAAATTATCCTAGGAGGACGACCTAAGCATATGTTGCGCTTCTCAATGTGACACACAACATTCGGGAGTCTATAAAGTGTCTCCGAAACCCATTTTAAGGCCCTTAAATTAACAATGTCTCTGATATTCCCAGAAAAATAACTTCGTTCTGATAAACCAATGAAGGAATGACAAGCCCCTGACCATTGCAACAGTAGCTCAAATGATAAAGTCTGGTTATTAATACCGAAGACCGTTCGAAGAGCGGGTACTTCTGATAGTTTTTATATATAAGTATATCTTCTATGCCCAAGATAGCGGGTTCAAACCCGGCCGAAGCCGTCGGATTTTTTAAGAGCGTTAAAAATCCCTCAGTATGCCTTCCTTCGGAGGGGAAGTAAAGCCGGCGGTCCCATGTCATAGATTTATGGCATGTTAAAGAACCTTCCACTAATTGCACCTGTGTGAAGCTAAATTGGATAGGTTAATGTAAACAACGCTCTTAGGTTTCTATGTTCGTTGCCAAGAGCCGACTGCGGTGGCGTCTAGTAGCTGAGTTTCGAACTTGGCCTAGTAGTCGTTGACGGTGGCGCTTGGCGGCAAAAGTAGGAACTATTTGAAAAATTCTAAGTTGCAGTACTTAAATTAAAAAAGACAGATAACACACACTATTACAGTCATCACAATTAACACCGGTTATCAGACAGATTCTACACACACACAAAGTACACGGGGCTACATGACCGCGTTGTCGCAGCCCCTAAACTTAAGAACCAACCAACCAACCATATATTAGTATGATGGAAAGAATGCAAGCCGGTAACCATGGCAACACAATCACAGAAGCCCATCTATTTCTGTAAGACGCAATGCCATTCGATTTATTACAATACTGTGAACGTTCGCAAACAGCTATAAGGTTTTCACGGAACCAACTTAAGCTATAAAATTCATCAATACGTATACCGGGTGATTCACCTAAAACTTGCACTGTAAATATTTCTGAAATGGTAGGTGATATTGATATGCGGTTTTAAAATAATGAAATTGTAACCAAGGGCTCGTATTTGTAGCTGATACACTGATTTTTATAATTTTTAGAAAGTGGTTTTATTTACAACAATTACAATTTTTTAAATGGAACAATACTCATTGACATTAAAAAAATAAAAGTAGAACACATTAGAATTCCAATGGTGTCTTTTGCACGATTCTAGTGCAAGTAGTTTACGAGATATTGTTATTTGTACACAATGGGACAATGCCTAGGACAAACTAAAGAAAAACAAATGTGAATGAAGTAATTCTGTGGTTTCTGACAAGTACAGTGTACCCTCAAAGCTTGTGTTCGAAATGACGACCACCAGCCTCAATACAAGCTTCCAGTCTGCTATGTAAAGATTGCTGCACACGTTCTAGCATTTCAAAGGAAATTTCAGCGCAGGCAGCAGTAATACGCCGTTTCATATCATCTGGTGTAGTTGGTATGTCCTTGTAGACAGTGTCTTTTAGCTTTCCCCCACATAAAAAAGTCTAAAGGAGTCAAATCTGGTGAACGGGCCGGCCAAAGTACAGGTCCCCTTCGTCCAATCCAACGATTTGGAAACAATCCGTGAAGATAATCTGTAGTAATTCGTGCACTATGGGCCAGACAGCCATCATGTTGATACCACAGGTTCCTCCTAGTCTGAAGCGGAACGTCTTCTAACATCTGTGGAAGATGGTCTGTTAGGAGGTTGAGGTACTTGCACGAATTCAGTGTTCCTTCTATGAAAAAGGGACCTATGATGTGATGATTCACTATTCCACACCAGACGTTTACACTCCATGGACGCTGTCGTTCTACTTGACGCAGCCAACGGGGATTTTCAACAGACCAATAGTGCATGTTTCTAAGATTGACTTGGCCATGATTAGAAAATGTTGCTTCATCAGTAAACAAGATACATGACGAATCTGGAGTATCACGTCTTAATGCCCATGTACAAAAGTTAACACGATTCTCAAAATCATTACCATGCAGCACTTGATGGAGAGAGATGTGATACGGATGGAACTTATGACGATGGAGAATGCGTAGTACACTTGCCTGACTCATGCCGCTTCCATGTGCAATTGCACGGGAACTAATTTGTGGATCTACTGCAACAGCAGCCAGAACCTTAATTTCTCCCTCTTCTCCAGTCACTTGTTTGTCTCTGCTACGTTTTCTAGGCGTTATACTACCACTTTCACGTAATTGATTGAAAAGGTTCACAAATAATTGCCGAGATGGTTGACGTCTAATGGGATATGTTTCCGCGTACACGGTACAAGAACGAACGGCATTCTTCCTACATTCGCCATAAACCATGAGCATGTCGGCTTTTTCTGCAATGGTAAATCTCATCCTGCAAGCACGTCCTACTACTTGAAGTATCACACAATAACTGACTGGGAAGTCGCAGTGCACTCAGTGTACACAAACCACAACCTCAACAAGATGTTCAGGAAAGAACATATAGCCTACTTTCTCCTAAATGTATGGGTATAGTTATGACTCTTTGTCTCCTAATTTCTTCCAATTCGAAGTGCAAATTGGCACACTGGATTTGAGGAGTGGCGTTCAAATAATTTACCCCAGCATTTTGCAATTTCATCAGTAAACACTCCAAACAACGTAGGTATTCAGTTTATTAACACCGACTACTTACAATAATTTCAACTAGTTGCTCTAAACGTATCACTGGGAGAAACATATTTAATATAACTATTACACAGCTAATTTGTAATCGCGCGCGGCTAATTAGGAAGACAGGCCATGGCGCGTAAACCAAACCCTTCTGTGACGTAGGCAATGTACCGGTACTGCTTGATGATGCCGTGATAATCGCGCCTTATCTTGGGGATGTGTACCCTCTATCGGCAAAAATAATAACCTTCGCAATTATACTGTAGACATGGGTTCACTAACTGGCCGGTAGAGAGCATAGCTCGTATCTAGAAGGCTGTGGTTACCAATAACATAGTTCAAGTAATTACTCCTAGATGTCACTCCGGTGGTGAATGTTGTTTTAATTAAATATATATTTTCCATTTCAAAATGCACCATATAATGCTTTATTTTATAACGTCTCAGTACTCAAGAAATAATAAATATAAAAAAATCAAGAAGAATAGTCCAACTCTGATAGGATTTGAACCACGGCCAGCCTGGTGAAAGACTAACGCGCTGACCACGCAGCCAATCGTGCACACTGAAATCGATCGTTAGGAACCAATACATATACCACGTTATAGCAAATCATGACTTGGACTAAACGATTTCTTTACTGGAGTATATTTTAAACCGAGTGTGGTTGATATATCTTTATGTTTATGTACGCCTATAACTCGTGTTCGGGTGCTTGGAGCATCGTAAAATTAGGTATTGTAACCATGAGTCAATACATCAATCGTTAAAAAACTCTTCACCGTACTTCTAATTGAAGGGTTGGTATAGGGGAAAAACTTTTCAAAATACACGCTAAAATAGGCTAGAAAGACGACCAAAGCATATGTTGCCCTTTTCAATGTGTGACACAAAACTAGGGAGTCTATAATGGGTCTCTGAAAACCACATTTGAAGGCCCTTAAATTAACAGTTTCTGTGATATACCCAGAAAACTAACTTCGTTCTGATAAACTTATGAAAGAATGACAAGCCCCTAACCATTGCAACAGTAGCTCAATTGATAGCGTCTGGTTATTAATACCGAAGACCGTTCGAAGAGCGGGTACTTCTGCTAGTTTAAATATAATTTTCCATCAGTTTGAACTTGTTTTTTGGATTTGAGGGAATGTCGAACATCGCGTTCGCTATTACCCCCGGTTGGGGTTATGCCGAACGTTGGAGTTATTTTTTAGAACTGACTTGTAAGATACATCTATCCATGTTTGAAGGTTCTTATTGCGAGTGTGTACTGGGTAAATACGATAGATTTCGAAATTTACTTTGTTTATTTCATGAGTCAATAATTGTTTGTATAATCTGGCTTCAAAGCTTAGGTGTTCGGCAATACCCCGGTCTCCCCTATATTTCTATTTCCATTTCCATTTCTATTTCTATTTCTATTTCTATTTCCATATTTATTTTTATTTCCATATTTTTTATTTTTTTAAATTTTATTTTTATTTTTATTTTTATTTTTATTTTTATTTTTATTTTTATTTTTATTTTTATTTTTATTTTTATTTTTATTTTTATTTTTATTTTTATTTTTATTTTTATTTTTATTTTTATTTTTATTTTTTTTATTTTTTTTATTTTTATTTTTATTTTTATTTTTATTTTTATTTTTATTTTTATTTTTATTTTTATTTTTATTTTTATTTTTATTTTTATTTTTATTTTTATTTTTATTTTTATTTTTATTTTTATTTTTATTTTTGTTTTTATTTTTATTTTTATTTTTATTTTTATTTTTATTTTTTTTTATTTTTTTTATTTTTATTTTTATTTTTATTTTTATTTTTATTTTTATTTTTATTTTTATTTTTATTTTTATTTTTATTTTTATTTTTATTTTTATTTTTATTTTTATTTTTATTTTTATTTTTATTTTTATTTTTATTTTTATTTTTATTTTTATTTTTATTTTTATTTTTATTTTTATTTTTATTTTATTTCTAATTTTATTTTAATTGTTATTTTTATTTTCATTAGTAATTTTATTTTTATTTTCTTGAAGAAGCAGGTTTCATGTATTAAAATAATAAAATATTTTCTAGTGAAAGTTGGGCGCAACGTATTGCTACTCTAAATGTGTATTACTTTCTATGATCGAAACAGCCCTCCATGGTATGGAAATGAAAATACTGCGTTGGTCCATGGGTAATAGGCTACCAACCAAGACTTGACCATGTCTGGATGAAATTGGGAGTTGCAACAATTAAGGACAAAATGAGGTAGTGCGTATTCGCTGGTATGGGCATGTCACTAGAAGTGATAAAAACGACCCCCCGATACGATGCAGGAGGACATCGACCCCGTGGTCGCCCAAATAAACGATGGATGGATAGAATCAGTGAAGACCTACTGGTGTGCGGCCTCAAACCTGAAAGGAAGAAGTGGCGAACAACAACCAAGCTAGCTAACCCTGCGCCAACGCGGGAAATACGCTAGGAAGGAAAAAATCGAATATAGTAGAAACACACATCAATAAAATATCATATAAGTATGAAATTTGTACTTTCTTCTAGACAATAGAAATGATTATCATTTTGTTGGCAATGCTGTATTGGGGTGCCAATGAATTCACGACTCATGCAACTGCAGTTTTCAACATTGGCTGCATTTCCTAAAAGCTATGCATTTTCATGTTCTGGGTTTGATCGCTGGGTACAGAAGTTTGTTGCGTGAAGTTCCTAAAATTGGTAAAGGGCACAATGAGGGTTCACTGATTATTTTACGGCCGATATATCTTAAGGAAAGAAAGAAAGGAAGCATGCAGTTTTACGTAACCGTTAATCGCGCGTTTATGAGCCACGAGACCTCCATTTTATGTGGAATCCAAGCTACAGGACGTGATATTTCACTTCAACAATCTTACAGGCAGCTTCACCACTGTACAACCTGTGGAAATGTGACGTAAAATTTGTTTCATTTGTGTTCCTATAACCTCAATATACATTACATTCATTATATTGTTGGCAAATTTTGTAAATAATGAATTGAAATCTAAGTGTTTCTGTTGTTGTATTTAGTAACTAGCGATATGGTGGTCATTTATCCCCGTGTAATTGGGTGTGTGTAGGATTTGTTTGATAACATGTGGGATTTGATTCCACGGCCTCCTCAGTTATCCTCACGAAGTTGAGTGTACTTCGTTCTAACCCTAGGATCTGAATTACATTTATTGACAAAGTCTGGAATCGAACCTTGGCCTCAAAAATGGTAGCCGACACCATTAGCCATTACAGCATGAGGCGGTCTCAAAAGACACGACGAAAGCTTTCAAATATTTAGGTAGGAACAGTTAGTAATAATTGTTTTAAGGGGCGGATCTCCGAGGTCATCTGCCCCTATAGAAATAGAATGCAAAGAATCAGATAGAATGGAAGTGATTTGAATCAACCTACCGACAATGGACAAACTACCAATTATACCTACGTAGTAATTTATTGTTGTTGTAAGGGGGTTAACAGCGAGATCATTTGCCCTTGTATAGTAAATGAGACCAGAAAGTAAGACATCAGAATGATACCTATCTGCAATAACGAATAAGATAGACATGAACGGGGAAAGGAATGGCCAATCAGGTTGAAAGTATGGAATCTCTGGATACTTATTGGAAATAGTCCGTTAGATTTGTCGAAATGCTCTGCGATCGGACGGGAGGCAGGCAGGGTAACAAGGAAGACTTATCATAGGGAGGGTTTGAATGGTTAGATAGCTGGTAAGAGAAAAATATGGCCATGAAACATTTATAGGCAAACCTTCAGTAAACAACCAGTTCACAACGTGAACCGTCCGCATAATACAGTTGCCAGACGAGGATCAGCGAGCGGTTAGAACCCAGGCCAGGACGACTTGCAGCCGCTATATTTAGCGCGGTTTGATCCTGTTTCTTTTACACTCCAGGTAACATCTATTTTAAGACTTACGTAAATGTTTACGCGTCTGCCTCGTTGCGTAGTGGCTAGTATTCTTGGCTACCATCATGGAGACCCGGGTTCGATTTCTGACTCTGCCAAAAAAATTAATTCTGGTCTGAGAGCTGAAGCCGGGCACACTCAATCTCATGAGGCAAAATTAAGATTCCTACCTCAGTCATTATGCAAGTGGTTTTCCATGGTGTCCCACTTCTACTCCAGGGAAATGAAGGGACGCTTCAAAACTCAAGGCTCCGGCCGCTTCCTACCCAAATTATACCTCAAATACGCACACTAGTACAGACATGGCAGTGACACAAGTTATCAGTCAAATTCTACTCACACCAAGTACATGGGACTGCAAGACCACTGCGTGGCAAAACCCATAAAGAATCAACAACAACAAATGTTAACGTACACCACAAGAACACAGATGAATTACGGACAGGTCACTTAAGTCAATAGGACTGATGGTCACTATGTTGTATAGGCCTACCCCTTATTTAAACAGTAAAATAAACAACGCATTCACTGGCGAGTTAGAGGTTTCTTGGTTGAGATGGAAATCGACCCTGGGACCTTTGGGACTGGAGCTTCAATATGTACCCCGATTATGGGCTTAATATTCTTTCAAACTGCTTTAACTTTAGGTCAGGGGTCTTCAATTCACCGTCCTCTGGTCACATGTGGCCTGTCGACTATTTCACACGACCTGCGAGTTAAATAGTCGACTTGAAAGACCAACAATGGTTAACAGTTGTTGTTGATTCATTTAGGGACTTGCCACATCGTAGTCATTCAGACCCGTGTGCACGATGTGTGTAGGATTTTTGTCTGAAAACCTGTGTTAAAGTGGCGTCATTAGCACTGTATTTTAATTCAAATTAGGATTGGGAAGGAGGCGGTTAGTCTGTCAATTAGATAGTTATTGTTTTAAAGAGCGGATCAGCGAGGTTATGTACCAGTACGCCTGTCCTAAAGAGTGTAATGTAGCATTAAAAAGGAAGCACACAGTAATTATTTGATGGCAATCGGAAGCTATCAGTTCTCGTAGTATTGGTTGGTTGGTTCTTTAGTTTAGCGGCTGCGACAACGCGGTCATGTAGTCCCGTGTACTTTGGGTGTGTGTAGAATTTGCCTGATAACCGGTGTTATTGTGATGACTGTATTAGTGTGTGTTATCTGTGATTCAGGTAGAAGGACTGCAGACGATCAATTTTTCAAGTACAGTAGTTCCTACCACGCTAGCTGGCGACTTGGCAAATAGATGCCATCGCAGCCA
This sequence comes from Meconema thalassinum, assembly GCA_946902985.2. Taxonomy (NCBI): domain Eukaryota; kingdom Metazoa; phylum Arthropoda; class Insecta; order Orthoptera; family Tettigoniidae; genus Meconema; species Meconema thalassinum. The sequence continues at coordinate 592,757,709 of OX336390.1, forward strand.
GAACCTGGCGGCGAACGTTGTAACTAATATAGCGTTATCAATCTAACCTACGAATTTTAGCTTCCACAGGTGTAGTTAGTCGAAGGTTTTTTTTATGCCATAAATCTATGACATGGGACCGCCGACTTTAGTTAGTTAGTTATTGTTGTTTTAAGGGGCGGAAACTGCCAACTATACTTCCTCTCCGAAGGAGGCATACTGAGGGATTTTTAACGCTCTTAAAAAATCCGGAAAGTTCAAGTCATATAGATAGAAGGTGGAGAATTAAAATGTCCCCCACGTGGGACTCGAATCTGAGATCTCCAAATTTGTACACCGTTATTATATATCGATCACTGAGTTGAGGAGACATCTAAAGGCTAAATGTTCCGACACTTTGGTAAGAAAATATTTCAACAGATGGCAGCACAAGCGAAGCAGAATTTATTTATTTTTCTATCGAAGGGGAGCTCCGATCTGCGATCTGAAAACTGCTATGTACTCTGTCTAGTAGCAGAATTGATATTAATTCACTGCTTACTTTTTAACTTCCAAAACAGAAAAGTTGCTGTTTGTTTTTCAAATATCTGATTAAAATTCGAAAAAGAACGGGTAATACGAAAGTTGAGTTTTACTCAATGATTCCAAAGCCGTATCGAAAACCTAAATCGGTTGAATAAAATCGTCGGGATCACTTTGGGAAGTTTGTGAATAAAAGTGTTACTGTCCTTGAAGCAAAAGGCACGGCAGTAGAACATGGTCAAGGGGAGATGGTTGGGGGAGGAGAGGGGAGCGGAGCTCGAGTGATTTGAGAGAGCGATAACTTTACCTGACGGTATGGAATTCCCGAGCATCTAGTCCAATGTTGCGATTGAGTTAGTTCTGAATTATTTTCAAGGTCTGGATATTTCTGAGTGATTCTTTGATATTTTACCAGTTCCTCGTTATGACTGCTTGTTTTTAGTCCATCGATCTCTTTAATTACTATTTGATTAATTTATTTTACCTGCAACAGTATTATTTTTTAATGCCCGTTAGGTGTTCTCTTTTGGGCACTTTATTTTTCGGACAGTATTTCTGGTAGAATAGATACATGTACATATTGGTAAGCTACGACTGGTGGAGAGCATTACGGTCATCACGTGGAGTTATTGATGTGTGACATCTTTCCACTCGGTTGCTGGATGTTTCTGTGGGAGTGATTTTGAAAAATGGGACGGAAGTGGATCGAACAGAAGTGTGTAAGAGGCACTGACAGCTGGATCGCTGGCAGTAGTAAGAGGAAACCATGAGCGCGCGGTGGCGGAGATTAGTACCAGGACGTACTGTCAGCCATGTGGAATGTATAAGGTGCGTTCAAAAAGTAACGAGCCGGAGGCTGTAATGCGCAAACCGGTGACGACATGGGCTAATTGTGGCGTGTGTAACGAGGTGTGGTTCCAACCAGAGCGTGGAAGGTCACAGCCCGTCACTAGAGGGCACGCGTGCACGTCACGTGACGATACAAAGCGAGCAGCAGCATGCATCAATCGTCCAACGCTGCCAGTCGCATTGCAAACAGTGACATGGAGAAGTCAAACGAAGAGCAAAGAGGTGTTGTTCGGATTCGGACAGCGAAAGGAGTAGGGGGAACAGACATTCGTCGCCGAATGTCACAAGTGTACGGCGAACGCAGCATGTCCCTTGCAAGGGTCAAGGCGTGACACAAGCGCTTCAGGGAAGGACGAGTATCGTTAGCCGATGATGGCGGGTCTGGGGCACCTCCATGCATTACTGATGACAACGTCCAGCTGGTTGATGCACTCATTACCCAGGACCGCCGAGTGACAGTGAACGCCATAGCCGCCGTGGTCGGATTGAGCGTCGGAAGTGTGCACAACATCATGAAGGAACGACTGTACTTGCGGAAAGTGTGTGCCCAATGGGTGCCCCACAGACTTCAACCACACCAGGAAGCATGTCGAATGGCCTACTGTCTTGGTCTTGGTTGGACGATTGATGCATGCTGCTGCTCGCTTTGTATCGTCACATGACGTGCACGCGTGCCCTCTAGCGACGGGCTGTGACCTTCCACGCTCCGGTCGGAACCATACCGCGTTACACACGCCACAATTAGCCCTTGTCGTCACCGGTTTGGGCATTACAGCCTCCCGCTCGTTACTTTTTGAACGCACCTTATATATCGTATACGGGTTACTTGAAGTTTTGGAGGCGCCATAAGAGATATCCATACAATAAATCATCTTCAATTTGTCGTTCTTTGGTGTGAAAATATTTATTATATCATATTTTCTGGAAACAATTATGATTTATTAAGAGTCTGTTTCTCAATCTCTGGATAAAAGTAATGGTCATCCACTTCCCGAGTAACTTTGCTCAACACTTTTATTCTGAACGGTAAACCCTCATGCGAACTCTGGTGTCAACTGATTGAAACACAAACCACATGGAAGTCTTCGTATCAGTATTTAAATGATGGTAGGCCTATACTTTAATATGAAATATTATAACTAGTATGCAAAGCGGGTGTTATGTTTCTCCACAATGGCTATTCAGATATTAACCCACATTGTGGAAATGCAGTTATCAATTTAATATAAATCTATATATCGATGTTTTTATACGGGAACTGGGCTAGCCTTTCGTGGACCACTATAGGAATCCTCTTTACTGTCAAGTAGGCGTATTCATAACTAATTTAAAACTCAATTCCACGCAGGAACATTATCGAAAAAAAGCAAAATATTAATAGAGCATTAAGAAGTACTTCCATATTATTACCGGCACGTGAAAATAAGTAACTGTCTTGTACTCTAAATTTCAATGGTTGTAATGGCTCCGTGGATAGCATCTTGGTCTGCGAATCATGAGGTTTCAGGTTCGAACCCCAGTCCCGGCAATTATTTTTGCTACCGGATTATCGATTTAAACGATATCTCTCATAACTGTATGCGTCATTTTAACTGAATCTGCATGAAATTTCGATTTATCTAATTTTAATTACAGTAGTTTGCACCAAGCAGGAGTTGGCAAATTTGATTGTATTGAATATTATTTTAGTAGTCTATGATAATAATAATAATAATAATAATAATAATAATAATAATAATAATATTGTATGGCCTCGGGTGCTGGGTGCAAGCGTTGTTATTTGACACCCAAAGGGTAGCTTGCATGTAGATTTTCGTTGTTCCATGAAGCACTATGAAAGTCAAGGAGGTTAGATATCTAAGCTCCTTGAACACTGTAGCGCTTCCTTATCACTTACCTCGGCCAGGAGCGACCCTGCAAGTTTGGGGTTAGTAGACTGACACGTTGACCACTAACCCACCGTTGCAAGCAGTAGTCTATAGATAGGATAGAGACTATGGTTTCATTCCTTCTATTAATTTGCAATATAATATGTGGTGTTTGTTCAAACAAGTGTGACAGTAGCATATCTCCAATTCAATCTATACATTCACCATAGTACCAGTATGAAAACGTAGTGTAAATTAACATTTTAAGAATGTCCAAGCTGTGTAGTATACGAGTAGGATAACATGTCAGATGACTTTACATGCATTTCATCTCAATTTCATAGTAGGATAACATGCCAGATGTTACACATCATATGCGACTACTGTAATGCTCGTAGTCTATCTCTTTTTTTTTCTCTCTAAAATATCAAGAACGTGCTAACTACAAACTAGTCATATATTTCTATACAGTATTCAATGTTGCATCGAGTGAAACCAGTCGCTGCTCTGTGCGGTAAGAATTATGCCTTACAAAGTATTCCTAATGTCGGGACAATATGTTTTTTTTTTTTTTTGGGAGTTTATCCTCAAATAACTCTAAAACAGTTACCCAAATGGGAATTCAGCACTGTCAGCATCTATCCTTAGGGTGTTTTCACCGGTTTTTCCACACTCCCTCCAGGTAAATGCCGAAATTGTACCGTTCGTGAAGTCACAAGGCGAGAACGTTACCGCTGAGCCACGCAGCCAGCCAATGGTACTGATGACCTAGATGTCCCAAGCCCCATCCCTGACTCCAATACAGTTACACACAAAATGAACTACACGGGAATGATGATAATAATAATAATAATAATAATAATAATAATAATAACCTTATTGGTTTTAAGTCCATTTTAACTACTGCGGCTTTTAGAGACGCCGGGGTGCCGGAATTATGCCCCGAAGGGGATCCTTAACGTGCCAGTAAATCCAATGACACGGCTCCCTCGCATTCGCGCACTTCAAATGCCAACTGGCTGCACCAGGATTCGATCCTGCAACCTTGGGCACTGCAGGCGAGAACGTTACCACTGAGCCACGCAGCCAGCCAATGGTACTGATGACCTAGATGTCCCAAGCCCCTACAATGTATTATCAACAATAACGACGACAACAACAAGAATGTTTGTGGAAATAAGGAAGGTGTCTGTACAAACACATTGTGTCGACGTTACATAAACCTGACACTACTACAGTATAATTTTATTGCTCAGATATTGTTCCACGCTTAGGCACGTGTACATGTAACATGCCGAAATATAATATTTATGACAAGAGGAAGACAACTCTTTCCTGTCGTCAAATCGTCCCCTTCTCCCTCCACCCTGTCAGCGTGTTCATCGGAAGAGATCTTGTGAAGCCGCGCTGCTACCCCTACCACGCTTTTCAAAACAATTACCAAACTAATGCTGTCGATTCCATTCACCCGATTTTAATTCTGAAGAATGCACTGGAATCAGGAAATAAATCTCCATTTTCGTGTTACCAGTTTTTTTTTTCATATTTTATGCAAAAATATAAAAAACTGTTAGTAACTTTTTTGTTTTTCACATTTTGGAAAATGCATCGCATTAATATCAATGCAATTGCACTCTAGTATACATAGTGGTTTTCAGATCGCAAATACGAGCTTTCGTTCAAGAGAAAACTTAAAAAGGAAATTGTCTCACTTTGGTGCTGCTACGTGGTGTCAGAATTACAAACTAAAAAACGGGACATTTAGCCTTAATTCTCTTTGTGCAAGCTACATTACGTGATGTCCCGGCCAAAGTAGTCGGATTTTAAGAGCGTTAAAAATCCCTCAGTATGCTTTCCTTCGGAGGAGAATTAAAGCTGTCGGACCCATGTCATAGATTTCTGACATGCAAGAGAGCTTTCCACTAACTACACCTGTGTGAAGCTAAAAATTTTAGGTTAAATTTGATTAGTGCTCTAAGTTTCAACGTTCGGCGCTCCTAAAATCCTTATCCACGTTAGTCAGGCAAAGGTATGAATTTTCCAAACATATATGCCACCATTATTTTCCACTCATTGCCACACCCATCACCACCACCCCCAACAACAACAATATCATTATCATCATTATTATTACAATTACGCAGTAGCATGGAAAGTAACATTACATATAGGGTAAACCATACAGTGATTCGCCACCCTATAGTGATTGGCCATCTTGTGATCTCTTTGCCTCTTGTACTCTTTGGTTACGGCCTGACTACAGCTGATGCCACTAGATAGCAGCTGTGTACCTTCCTTGTTGATACCAGCTTACATTCCTTGTCACCAGGAGCGTGACTGTTGAGTAATGGCGTATTGTGTTTGTTGATGTGAACCTCCCTCCAAATTTTAAGGTATGTCTTACATATTTGTTAAGGATTGAGCAATTTGTTCAGCCATCTCATAGGAGAATGAATTGTTCTGAAATAGTTATATTGTACGTAGATGAAGGTTAAGGCATGGAATGATGTTTAGCCTAATTGAAATGCCATCAATCACAATATTACCCGCCGTTTTGGTGTGGCCAATAACTGTGTGTGAATAATTGTGGAAAAATAGTTATTGGCCAGGCGGCCAATCACTGTCATTGTAGTGGCTAATAACTGTGTCCAAGTGTTAACACAGGTGCAGACATTTAAATAGGGCCTATCCATCATGCCCAAGGCTCCAAAGCTGGTTTATAGTGCAGAGGCAATGTAGAGAGCACTGGCTTACGTTCACTCAAATAATGCTTCTGTACGTGCTGTGGCTACAATGTTTGGTGTACCGAGATCTAGTCTCCAGTTCAGAATAAAAAATCCAGGCCATAAAGATACATTTGGTCCCTCTACAGTTCTGTCAAATGAAGAAGGAAAGAAGATTGTAATTTTACGTGACCGTTAATCGCGAGATCATAAGCCACGGGACCTCCGTTTTACGTGGAATCCGAACCGCAGGACGTGGCATTTCACTTTGAAAATCTCACATGCATTGACCGGGAATCGAACCCGGTCTGCCGTGGTGAGAGGCCAACAGCTTGACCGCTGCGCCACCATTGATTTCGTGCATGTGGGTTGTACCCTGTTGACCCCGACACTGTGGATTATACCAAATGCCTACGGTCATCAAGAAGTGAGAGAGAAGCAATAGGCCTACTGCCTTCTTTACAACTAGATACCACATCTATAAGTTACAAAGAATTCTGTGAAGTTGTTGGAGCAGAAAAGATTAAAGAGTTTGAAACAATTCAGGATATTATGGGTCAGGAGACAATGAGGAGTTCATCATTCTTTTCCGTATATGGAGAAAGTTTCAAGCCAAAAATGGGAAATCGGATGGTAAGTCTGAATCAGTACAAGCTAATTCCCAGACATCAGAGGAAATTCCTGCAAACATAGCACCTACAACTTCGAGTAACACCACCTCACACGTAAATGATGAATATCATTTAGAAGGTAACCCCAACATCTCCAACAATCCTATCCAGGGAAGTGTTTCGCAAGAATCCAATAAATCATCTGTGGCTAAAAATGATCAAATGGGTGAATTTTTAGTTTGGCCTGAAACGCCTAAAAGGAAAGGCAAGCGCGTGTTTGCAATTACATCCCACAAATACAAACTCTTGTATAAAAACAAACAAGAGGCGAAAATGAAAGCCCAACAAGATAAAGAAGAAAGGAAACAAAAACGGGAAGAGAAGAACTGCATGCCCAGCAAAGAAATCACGTAGACCTATAGCTGAAGCATCAAGACGTAGCGAACCAGCAATAGGGAAGGAATATTCACCTACAGAAGGGCAGTCTTTAGAGGTAAATACACAGAGAAGTCAAATAAGCTTCCATCAGGGTCTTCCGTGTTCGAAACAAACGAAACCTCAGACCAAGTTTTTCCACACCAAGACAATTCACCGACACATTTAAATTACGACCACGCAAAGTGAAGACTCTTTTTACAAAGCACTCCAATGAAAGCATGTGTCAAATGTTGCATCTGCAAGCGAAGAATAGTTCTTCACGACAGTGTTGTTTGCGATTATTGTCGCAAAACGTACCACAGAAAGTGCATACCAAAATACCACCAGATTCACATTCCTGAAAGAGATGAAGAGGATTTTCTTTGTCACGATTGCTACAAAGAGGACGATTCGGACAGTTCCCTTAACTGCGAACTGTCATCAGATGATGAACTCTATGCACTGTGCAAATTAACTAAATAAAAATGGAATCGTATTTGATGACTACAGCACGAAACATCAACTAATTTAGACCACCTATTTTAAAGGCGAGTGATATCAACACTATGGACGGAAATGAATATATTTTGCATCAGTACGTAGAAGGAAATACTTCTGTAAGTCAATCAGTTCGGAATTGTGGCAATTAGGCTAATTGCCTTAATTTAGGAATAAGTGGCCAATCACTGAAATTATACCGGCCAATAACTGTCAAAAGTGGCCAATAACTGTAACTTTTAGCATCTTTCTAAACTTATTGAAATTTGGGAATTATATTATTATCTGATCAAGTTGAAATTGTACTGCACGTTAGCAGACACTACATAGATGTTAATAATACTCAATAAAAAATTAAACTATATATCTCGTTTACTTTCTTTGTGTGCAATATCAAACAAACCTTAAGTGGCCAATCACTATGTAGTTTACCCTACATGAAGAGGTCACGTGAGCTTATTATTCTATTTTATATTAGAACTATGCAGTGTAAATTGAAATGTACGAATAAATACGTTATGTATATTTCTCTGTGTCGTTTTATTATATTATATTTCAGCACTATTTAATCATGAGTCCCCATTTTGTTAATTACAGTAGTCCGCACATGTCCTGAATAAAATATTCCTGCAAACATTAAAATGTAAACATTCTAAAATGAAATGGATGTTAAATAAACCATTTTTGTGATTAAATAACATCAACGGTGATCTATACGGCAAACATTGCATTCACTAATGGGAGGTTAGCTCAAAATCAGTGTTACATTCCTACGATTGTTTAAGAGGTCATAATTTTCATATTCTTAACTTGTCTTTGTCTACACAAAGTCAGTCTCCGAAGCATACAGCCCTTCTGATAAAAGAATAGTGCTACAGTGCCTAAACTTGGCACGTATAAATAATTCAACACATTCATATTATAGATGTCTTTTGTCAGATGGAAAGCCCGAACTTCTTATTCTAGATAATTTTCTTGGATTACCTCACCGCAATATTTAAACTTCCTGACTCGTCCAATCCTCCCATGACAGGTGATCATCATCCATCCTGGCCCATCACTGATATTTGACATGTATCATGCCTTCTCAAATATGTAATGTGGTAGTTGTTTTATTTTACGTGCAAGTTCATAGCTATATTTGGATGTGTGTGTAATCTGCTTGATAACCTGTGTTATTGTGGTGTATCTGCTAGTGTATATACTCGTCAAAGGGACTAGAATTGGGAGTAAGGTAACCATGGCATCAAGTTAGGAACTATTCTGTAATTTAATCCGAGTAGAAGTGGGAAATCACTTCAACCCGTGCACTCCGTCCCAAACTTCACAGTTATCAGGATTTAAAATTTCCATGGCAGACCCTGCTGTCGATACCAGCCATAGAATCTTAAATCTACAGTATCTTACCGTAACTTTATGATCCCAGCCCATACTACCGGAAGAAGCACTTCGCTTACCTCTAGACCTCGCTCGCAGCATCTATTGTCAAATAAAGGTGTATCGTTTGAAAGAAAATGGAGAACGCACTGTCTTGTGAAATTAGAAAAAGGAGGCATGACATTATAGTTAGCGGTGTGGTCGTAGATAGACCTGAACCTCAGACGTTTACTCCTCCTCCTACCACAGCATTTATCAGGCTCTCATTTGACACCACAAGGTTGGAGACCACGTACCAGATCATAATATTGAGGGGATCCGTACAGCTTAGTTCTACGTTAAGTATTATTAGCACGCCATGAGAACTCCGCTGGGTTTGAACTTTAGGTGCCTTCCCGCGTACCGTGTACCACGCATTCCAAAAACTTCAAGTCGGCCACTATCTGCTTCACTCACTCAATGCTTTCTTTCTTTCTTTCTTTCTTTCTTTCTTTCTTTCTTTCTTTCTTCTTTCCTTCACTCTTTCTGTCTTTCTTGCTTGCTTCCTTTCGTTCTTTCTTTATTCATTTATGTATTATTAGTCTACTTTTCACATTTTGCAAAAATGAGGAAAAAGTAGACTTATGAGATCGGGCAAATGTGTGTCTGTCTGTCTGTCCGTCCTTCTGTCTGTCTGTCTGTCTGACTGTGTGTGTGTCCCCCCCCCACCCCCCCCCCCCCACCCCCGTCAACTCCTAAATGGCTGCAGCAATCGAAACAAAAATTGGTAGGAGTAAAGATCTATACCTGAATATCTCACGGCCATATATGAAAATGATGTCGGTGCTACCAACTGCTGAAAAATCGCAATTGAAATTTGAGCTCTATGTTGGATATCTTGGAAGGTATGAATGGGAGCTATTTCAAAATTGGCAAACGTATAGATAATAATATTGCAGTTTAATTTCCAAGAGGCCATACATGGCAGTGTTGCCAAAATAATTATAAGCCTGCTGATAGGTCCAAATTTTAAATGCATATAGGCCTAACTTCTACACTATCAATTGGATTTCAACCAAATTTCGCATGTGCTATGCGTACATAAACAGATATGACTGAGCATATTCTTAAGAGCCAGCAGGGCTGCCAACTGCTAATAAATGCTCTCAATATTTTTTATCCAAATACCCATATATCAGAAAGTATGAAAGCCGACAGCATTAAACTATGCACACGAAGAGTACCTGACATTCTATATTAATTTGGAGTAACTTATATACGTCAGTGCTACCAACATGATTCTAAGCCTGCTGAGAGGTCCAACTTTAAATACTTGTAACTTCTATACTAACTAATGGATTTCATTCAAAATTGCCACAACAATGGATCATATTATTTCAGATTATTTCTGACCAAAACAGGTATGTCATTGTTGCCAACATTATTTTACGCGCGCTGTTAGATCCAATGTTTAACTCCATGTAATGTCCATGCTATCCATTGGACTTCAACCAAATTTTGTAGTCTGTACCTTAAGAGATGGAACTAAGAATATATTTAGTCACCAGGGCTGCCAACTGTAGTTCTCTATTAGGCTACATTATGCCAGGTATACAGTATTTCGAACTTATTAGAAATTTCGATATTACCAACTTAATTTCATCATTATTCTAGATAGATCCATATAGATTAATCATTGGCATGAATCTTAAATTTTAAGAAAAGTAGGCTCTTTAGTTCGTCACGGAACTTCTTGTTTATTTACTTATTTATTTATTTATTTGCAGTCCTGCTCTGTTAAAAATGAACACAAGGTCATGTGAAAATGTTGATGATGATGATGATAATTGTTGTTTTAAGGGGCCTAACATCTAGGCTATCGGCCCGAAAATGTTGAGAGTAAGGGGAACAATACGCTTTTTTCAAGATGTTACGCTGTACGTGAGAATATGAATTATTTGCAGAGTTGAAAATCTAACGCAGAACCACAGGATTAGCAGTCAATAACGCTAGCCACTAGGCCAATGAACCGATTTTTTGAGAGCGAGAAAGACTGTCATTGTAGTGAATGCTCGGAGGGCCACGTGCCAGTTTGTAACAATATCTCTTTAATAAGTGCACTTTCACAACAGAACACATTACTTTATTTAACGTAAGGCAAGCACGGACCTATTTATTTGATTGCCGATCGAAGTTCAACCCCAATATTATCGAGTATTACTTCTGGCCCATATCGACTGGACGCACGTCTCGATACGGTCCCGCAACGCCAGCACAATTACTATAGACCCTTCCTGTCCACTCTCCTATCCTGCTCGCCATAAACGTTTATTGACCATTACCTTTTACAATCATTCCCGATGTTAACTGTCTCTTCCCATTATTAACCCCGCCATTGTTTCTTTTCTCCTGTCCACTATCTTATCCCCGCCTCCCTTTGTCTTCCCTCGCACCGTAGCAATCTCCGAATAAAATTCATTTAGAATTCCTCCAAATAAAACATAGACTGATGTTCAGAAACTAACCATATAAAATTAACAATATAACCTACAACAGTGTTTCTCAACGGGTGGGTCGTGACCCCTAAAGGAGTTGCGGGCAGTGTATCGGGAAGTTTCCAAAAGCTAAAAAAAAAGAAGAAGATGTGCATGTATTTATTTTTAAATAGATAAACAAATAACTTAACAAGCCATAAATAAATAGCAGATATACAATTTAATGGGAACATTTTATTTTGTTAAGTAACAGCCACAAAGCCAGTGCAAAACTTGACAGTATTCTGTTTGAACTACAATGGTAATTTCTGGGTCAAATTCTGTAAACCACATAAGAAGATGGTTTCAATATTTTGTTCTTATGTTGCTCGTTGCAGAAAACCCGAGTTCATAGCATGAAGTGGCAAAGAGAATAAGAAATCTTAAAGCTCCTGATAAAAATCCTCGACATCCATTGTCCCTTTGTAGCCACTTGCCCAATTCTCCCTTGCTGAATTGTAGCTGTAAATATTTGTCAGCAGATAACTCGATCAGTTACTCTTGAGTTTCTGATTTCAACTGTCTTTTCCACAGCTCGCTCACAGAAGGGATTTTGCAGCCATCTCAAACATAAATGTCATTTTCTTTGTGATCAATGTATTCAATAATCTGGCAATACAGTATTTTCAGCCTATTTTCAATTTTGAAAAAATAGGCTTATGAGATCACCTTTTGTCCGTGTGTGTGCGTGTGTGTGTGTGTGTGTGTGAGGTGTGTGTGTGTGTCCCTAATAACTTCTAAACGGCTAGAGTGATTACACTGAAACCTAGTAAGTTTATAGCAGTATTCCGGACGACCCCGACCATGCCCTTCAAATTTTGTTACGTCTCACCAATCCAACATGGCGGCTGTGCGAAATATTTCACCTGCATTCAATATCTCCGAAACTATTACCGATATCACCCTGGAATATTTTACGGTGATAAAGGGAACTACTAAAAGTTCACCTATGTGACTTTTGAAAAATTGGTAACTACAAAACCAACATGGCGGCCACGCGAATTTGCGACTTTTAAATAGACGTTTCCCGCAATTTAACCAACCAAACGCAATAAAACTTGATACAGTATTATGTTTATACACATTGTAAGGCACCGACATCTAACTTCGTTCAATTGTTTACATAACCTCAAAATGGCGGATGTGCGAAATATTTCACCGGCATTCCATATCTCTGAAACTATTAGCGGTATCACCCTGAAATTTTGTACGGAGATAAAGGGCACTACTGGAAGTCCATCTATAAGACTTTCAAAAACCGGTTAACTACGCAACAAACATGGCGGCCAAGCGAATTTGAAAATTTTAAATAGACCTTTCTCGCGATGAAATGTTCCAAACGCAATGAAATATGGTACAGGAAATGTTTATACACATTGTAATGCACTGGTATCTAATTTAGTTCAGTTGTTTACATAACCTCAAGATGGCGGCTGTGCGAATTTTGAAATTAAGTTTTTATTTCTTGTGTCGTAATCATGCGATCGAAGTGAAAGTTTGAATAATGAACCTACGCAATAATTTTCCTTCAATGGTACATGACCCTATGACCTATATATTTAACAATCCAACATAGCGACCATCCGAAATATTTAGACGGCTCTGAATATCTACGAATCTATTATAGCAATCAAACTGATTTTTTTAAATGTTCATAGGGGCTATGAACTTAAGTTCACCTATAGGACTTTAAATAACCTGGTGATCACAAATCCAACATGGCGGTGACGCGAAGTATAAATATTCACATGGACGTTTCTCGTAATTTATTCATCCGAGTGCAGTGAAACTTTGTACATTAAATCTTTATACGAATGTTAATCCACTGCCATCTAATTTATTTCAATTGTTTCCATAACCACAAGATGGCAGCAGTGCGAAATTTTAAAATCTCCTTGTTACTTCTTGTGTCCTAATCATGCGATTGAAGTTTGAATGCTTCACGTTCACAATAATCTTCATGTAACAGTACATAACTCTAGGACCTACATATATAAAATCCAACATGGCGACCATCCGAAATATTTAGACGGTTTTCAATAACTATGAATCTATTACAGCAATCAAACAAATTTTGTATGTTGATAGTGGCAGTTAACATAAGTACTGTAGGATTTATGAAAATAGGCTGTATAGTTCCTCACGGAACTACTTGTTAAGTGTCCAGATACCTACTTTGCCTATGAATATCTGACAAGGGATACGTTTTCAACACTATAAACGGATAGTTTTCAGAGTTTCTCCTTTCAACTCTTGCTGTTCATAATTTCAGAATGTCTCACAAAAACATTTATTTTCTCATGAACCAAAGTACAGTTTTCTCACGCCCTTGGAACTTAATATTTAGTTGATTGAAGTGAGTAAAGGTCATTCAAATATGGCATCTGCAACAACCATTTCTGTGAGGTCAAGAATTGAGCAAGTTGTATTTCAGAAGTCTGAAAAACTAACAGTATTTCCTCAGTTCAAACAATCTGCTTAAGACCTTCCCGCCACTGCACTTCGGTACGCAATGAGAAATATTTTTGAAAGCACTCGTTGCTTCGCACAGCTTACCCAGTCATCAACTTTGTAAGGGACGACCCCTAATGGCATTCACAATTTTAATTGCGTCATTAAGAATCTTGAGTTCACTAATCATTTTATTAGCTTACTTTCGATTTAAAGAAAAATGAAAGTAGACTTATGAGATCTACACAGGGCCAAAGATTGTGTGTTTGTCTGAGTGTCTGTGTGTGTGAGTGTGTGTGAGTGTGTGTACTCTGAATGTCTTTCCCCCCTATCCATTCGAACACGGTGAAATCGAATTGAACGAAATTTGGTACAGAAGTAGAACTAGCATAGGGCACCTCAGTGTCATGTTTTATATCGCCGCCATCTTGAAGAAAACGTAATGGCGCCACCCAAATGTCAAAAGCTAAAATCAAATTACGACCAACCTAATTATATGATCTCTACCAAATTTTGCAACATTATACTGTACCTTTATCTATGAAGAATCTTTTGACTAAACTACAAGGCCATCGGCCTAATAGTTTGCAGATGGCGGCCATGTATGTATGCAAATCGATTCCCCCTATCAATTCAAACACGGTGAAACCGAATGGAACTAAATGTGGTACAGAGGTAGCACTAGCAAAGGACACCTCAGTGTCATGTTTTATATCGCCGCCATTTTGACGAAAACGTAATGGTGCCAATCAAATATTAAAAGTTAAAATCAAATTACGACCAACCTAATCATCTGATCTCTACCAAATTGAGCAGCGTTATACCTTTAAGTATGAAGAACCTTTTGACCAAACTACAAGGTCATCAGCCCAATAGTTTGCGGATGGTGGCCATGAATGTGTGCAAATCGATTCCCCCTATCTATTCAAACACGGTGAACCCGAATTGACCACAATTTGGTACAGAGGTAGCACTAGCAAAGGGCACCTCAGTGTCATGATTTAGATTGCCGCCATCTTGACGGAACGTAATGGCGGCCTCCCAAATGTTCAAAGCATAAATCAAATTACGACCAACCTAATAATCTGACCTCTACCAAAGTTTTCCACAATATACCCTTATGTGGGAAGCATATTTTGACTAAACTACAAGATCGTCAGCGCAAAAGTTTCCAGATGGCGGCCATGTATGTGTGCAAATCGATTTCCCCCTATCAATTCAAACACGGTTAATGCGAATTGAACGACGTTTGGTACAGAGGTAGCACTAGCAAGGAGCACCCCAGTGTCATGTTTTGTATCGCCGCCATCTTGACGGAACGTAATGGCGGCCTCCCAAATGTTCAAAGCTTAAATCAATTTACGACTAGCTTAATCATCCAATCTCTGCCAAATTTTGCAACGATATATATTCATGTGGCGAGCGTCTTTTGACTAAACTACAAGGTCATCAGCCCAATAGTTTCCATATGGCGGCCATGTGTGTGTGCAAATCGATTCCCCCTATCAAGTCAAACACAGTCAAACCGAATTGAACGAAATTTGGTATTGAGGTAGCACCAGCAAAGGGCACTCCAGTGTCATGTTTTATATCGCCGCCATCTTGACGAAGACGTAATGGCGGCCACCCAAATGTTAAAAGCTTGAATCAAATTAGGACCAAACTAATCATATGATCTCTACCAAATTTTGAAACATTTTACCTTTATGTATAAAGAATTTGTTATGAAACTACAATTTACGGATGGCGGGCATGTATGTGTGCGAATAGAATCCCCCTATCTTTTCAAACACGGTGAAACCGAATTGAACGAAATTTGGTACAGAGGTAGCACTAGCAAAGGACACCTCAGTGTCATGTTTTATATCGCCGCCATCTTTACGGAAACGTAATGGTGGCCACCCAAATGTAAAAATCTTAAATCAAATTACGACCAACCTAATCATCTGATGTCTACAAAATTTTGCAACAACATACCTTAATGTGAGAAGCGTTCTTTGACCAAGCTACAAGGTCGTCAGTCCAATAGTTTGCATATGGCGGCCATGTTGTGTGCAATTCGATTCCACCTATCAATTCAAACACGGTAAAACCGAATTGAACGAAATTTGGTACAGATGTAGCACTAGCAAAGGGCACCTCAGTGTCGTGTTTTGTATCGCCGCCATCTTGACAGAAACGTAATGGCGGCCACCCAAATGTTAAAAGCTTAAATCAAATTACGACCGATCTAATCATTTGATCTCTACCAAATTTTGCACTATCATACCTTTTTATGGGAAGCATATTTTGACTGAACTACATGGTCATCAGCAAAAAATAGTTTGCAGATAGCGAACATGTATTTGTGCAAATCGGTTCCCGATATCAATTCAAAGACGGTGAAACCTAATTGAATGGCATTTCTTTACAGAGGTAGCACTAGCAAATGGCACCTCATATTCATGTTTAATATCCGTATAGCACGTTGTATGTCAACAAGCTACTACAACCAACATTCAATTATACACCTTGAAAAGGACAAAGAGTTATAACAATACCCATGCATTTGGGTGAAAGTAGGCTATATGTTCTTTACTAAACATCTTGTTTTAAGATGCGATGTAAGAAACACAAGATCCATTTTGCATTTGAGATAACTGATTTTCGAATTTCAACTAAATCATTTTACAATCTGTCAAAGATTTTGCCCCATCACAGCAAATTATATTACATTTCTTCTAATCTCAAGGAGGATCGTAATTGCAATAAATTATTTAAATAAACGCTCTTCAGCTTTGCGACCTAGCAATGATTTACAAAACAAAACATCTTCCGGTTTACATCAATTTAAATCGAATTGGATGAAATATAAAATTTGAGCCGAATGTGATTGACTCATCAAGTTAAATAGAAATAAATTCACTATTAAAAATGCCTCTTGTTTCAGTTATTTAAGAAATACGCCTTGCTACGGAATCATTGGATTGTTTTCAGTTTTGTTTGTTGTACCTTTGGCACTGATCACAGTTGACACCATATCAATCGCATAAACTCGTCAACAGTAGTGTGTAGTAGTTTCTTAGCTAGTCTTAAATAGAAGGAATGGAAGAAAACGTGTAGTTTAACGTGACTGTTAATCTCACGATCATGAGCCACGGGATCTCCTTTTTACGTAGAGTCTGAACAACAGGACATGGCATTTCAGTTGGAAAATCTCACATGCATAGTCTTAAATAGCATCGACGTGATGCATGAAGAGCCTTTTCACTACAATCACAATGCTCGTATTGCTCACCTATTGCCTCTGAAGTCAGAGTATTTACAGGTTTATTTTCTACAGTTCGATATTTTGTCTCCAGATGGCAAATCAATTTAGAAGGTTTCATGCCTTAAGCAGATAACATTTCACAATACATAACGCACTGCGGCTGGTTTCCAAGTACCGGTACTGTCAATATGAGCTTTTGTGACCACCTTGTGGTGTAGCAGCTAGCATTCTTGACTGTCGCTCCAGAGACCCGGGCTCGATTCCCAGCTCAGACGTAGTTTTCCGTAGTTTCCCACAGGCAAATACCGGAGTGGTTAAAAACTTAAGGCCACGGCCACCAATCTCCCCAATCCTAACCTGAATTACAAATATACACACTAAATAGAGCCATCACAATAATACAGGTTATCAGACAAAATTATACACACATCCAAGTACACGGGACTGAAGGACCACGATATCCCAGCCCCTCAATTGAAACAACAGAAACAACAACAACAAGAAATCTGGGCTTTAAAGACAGTAAGTCATTGTGATCTCTATCCTTTTTTGTTTGTTTGTTTGCTTCTGCTCATCTTGTTGAGAAATATTTGAGTGTGTACTTTACAGATACTTAGCCAGTGCAGCAAAATAATACAGCTTTCTTTGCAAAACTGTGATGAGTTGCTTTAATATTTGTTGTAAAAGTGGTGATTTTTCACGAGTGGGTCGAGATGCGATTTGTATGGCACATGATTCCGCAAACAGAATTCCCAACTGCGAAAAAGGAATTTCATTTCAAAAGTACCGGAAAGGGACTTTATTTGATACCGGTATCTATTGTGTTAAGTTTTCAATCTTAGTGTATACGTTAAATGTTCAAATGTGGTAGTGATATAGCTATCCACAAATATTTCTTATTGTTAAGAATTGTGTATATTCCTTCGCTTGTAACTGGAAATAGTTGTTTCATGCCAATTAATCAAGGGTTTTAACCTAACTTTTAACCATTACCGTACCTCAATTCATTTTCAACGTGGTTTGAGCTCTAGTTTTATTGCTCATGAGTGTAAAATGGTGTGCCACATTTTAGATTGTTGATTTCAAACTACAGCCTTGGTCTAGTATATATGTTATATAATGCTTTCCGGTCGGTCACCACGATTGTGCCCAATTATAATAGGCGTGGTGTAGAATCGAACCCATATCTTCTCACCAATACACATGAGGCCCTGTAAACCCCGTTTTGGTCCTCAAACTAGAATTAAATTCCTTGGAAGAGGCGGAAACGAACCCAGAATCTTCGGGCCAGGAGTCTTAATAGACCACAGAAGACAGATGTACCTTACCCCATGTAGACTTGTTCATATTACTAACACTTTTGCCTCAAACTTTCCATTTATTCAGCAATAAAATTGTGTTGTTTAGCCGCAGTGCACTGCTAGGCGGTCTATGGCCATGGCAATGACTTGCATTACAGCCTGTTGTCGACCCGCTCCAAGATACCACTCAAACACAATACTATACACAGTTCACAATGCAATGTAATTACCTGGCTATCACGTTCATAAAATACGGGGCTGTCGTGGCCAAATTCTGCAAAAGTCTGTTTCCAACTGTGCTTCTGAAAAATACAACAAATCACTGATACATGCTCTTAAAACTACATATTCAATTATACGAACCCACCCGTGCATCAACACTCCTGGCAATCTGAAAGAATATTACATGAAATATATATCATTTTTTAACAAAGAGAATGGACGGGTGGCGTTTAATTGGGTGACATTTAAAACATATTGTCAATCACAAATTAATAAGAGACATCTACCATGCTCTAGTCCAGTCAGTTCATACATATGTTATTCTTGCCTGGGGAGGCGCCTATGAAAATGTACTAAAAAGTGTTCAGATAGTGCAGAATCTCATACTGCGAATAATGTTGAAGAAAGATAGATTATATCCGACTATGAGACTGTATGCTAAGACAAGGGTCTTCACCATTAAACAATTCTATGCTTTTGAAATATATAAATATATTTTTAAAGATAGAAATAGAATTCAAGTTGTTAGTTACTGGTATGAAACCAGAAGTATTACAGAGAATAACTCTATTTTATATCAACCTAAGTTATGTATAGCCAAACGTAACTTTCTGTATTTCTCACCTAAATTATATAACATTCTCCCAATTAAATTAAAAGAATTTAAAGGAAATCATGCAAACCTGAAGATGCATATAAAACATTTTCTCAGGGAAAACAAAATTAAAATTGAAAATATAATTAGTTGAGCCTACAAGTAGGCCTATATACAAACACAAATTCAATTTTCCTTCTTATTCATTATTTTTTAGTGTAGGCTTATACATAATTTACATAGAACGTGTTATTCGGCTAATCCATTATACAATTTTTAGAAATAGTAATCAATGATAATCATGCCACACACAAGGTTTCACCTTTTAGTGGCATATGTGATATCTTTTCCTGCTCTGTATTAATTTGATATCCTATTTTGACCTGTCTTTATCATATTGTAGCAATATAATTGAATAATAATTGTAAATTTACAGGTTAAACAATGAGTAGGAAGTGTAAGGAAATTCATAAAATGTGTACAGTTATTCTGAATTTTGTAAAATGTGTGTATTTGTAACGATTTAATAATAATAGTTTTTTTTTTTTTTTTTTTTTTTTTAGGGGAAGAAATGCATTTACGCACAGAGTGTCGGGCTCCTGCTACTGAGTAGCAGACTACCGACTAAAACTCACCCTTTACTTCTGAACACTAGCCTGGAACCGTTTAGCACATTACTTCAGGCTAGAGTCATTTTATATTTGCCCGTAGGGCACTCTTCCGTAATGAATTATCTTCAGTGGCGATCCAGATCCGTCTTCTTTGTTCGGAGGATATCTTCAACAAAACTTGCTACAAGTTTCCAATGTTCTTCATTTTGTAGCATTACCGCAACAATATTGTCAGGAGATATCTCTACATCAATTTCATCTTGAAGAGACTGCCTACTTTGGACCCACCGTCCACAAGAGAAGAAGGTGTGATTAGCACTATCTACCTCATTAACACAGTAGATACAATCTGGTGAATCCAACTTTCCCCATCTTCTTAAGATAAGAACTGAAGTACCCATGGCCAGTCAAAAACTGAGTGAGATAATAACCAACCTCACCATGTTTCCTCTCTGTCCAAACCTGCACCTGGGGTATCATTCTCCTAGTCCACTGGCTTCGGTGTCCTTGCTCCCATTTGATCTGCCAATTGTGAAAGGTTTGTGCTCTTGCTGTTCGTCTTGCATTTTGTAAACCTACTTCCGATTTCCTCCAGTAAATGTACTTGCGTTCTTTCGCTAGAAAAAAAATTGGAATTATCCCAGCAATAACAAGAACTGCTTCTTCAGAGACCGTGCGATAAGCAGATGCCACGCGTAAAGCACCCCGCCTCTGCACTTGTGCTAGTGACTTTCTATAAATTTCCTTATCCAGGGCATCCGCCCATATTTCCGCTCCATACAGCAGAACTGAATGGATGGCTGTCATCAGTAATCTCCTCTTACTAGATTTTGGCCCACCAACATTGGCCATTAGCCGACTGAGAGACGTTACTCCTCTTGCCGCCTTATCCGCAGTCCGTCTAATTTGTTCTCCAAAATTCAATTTATTGTCGATCATGAGGCCCAGATATTTTGCTGCTGGCCGCGTCTCTACTTGTATGTCTCCAACCTGTATTGGGAGTATTGTCTGAATTCTCTTCTTTGTTAGGACTACAATTTCTGTCTTACTAAGTGCTAGAGACCGACCATGTTCCTCCATCCAACTATTGATTGTACGCATTACCATATTGAGTCGCAACTGTGCCTGCTCGACACTTCTTCCTGCTACAAGAGCAGCAACATCATCTGCATAACCTACTAGGATAGTTTCATCAGGGACTTCAGATCACAGCAAGCTATCATATGTGATATTCCATAGATCCGGTCCTAAAATCGAACCCTGTGCTGCTCCGGCTGAGACCCGTACCCTGCGTTGTCCTTCTGTCGTGTTATAAATCAACGAACGATCTTTCAAGTAGGAATTTATCATCCGTAAGAGATAATTTGGAACATGAAATGTATTCTCCAACGCATTCAGCATGTCACTCCACTTGACAGAGTTGAATGCATTTCTTACGACAAGAGTAACAAAGAGGACCACACGACGAGAGTGGTGATTGTAATTCTCCGCCCGCTGGACAGCTGCAACAATTTCTTGTATCGCATCCAGGGTCGATCTTCCTGTTCGAAATCCATATTGTCTTGGTGATAAATCGCCCGCTGCCATGATCGCTTGGCGCAACCTGACCCTCAGAAGCTTCTCAAAGAGCTTCCCTGTTGTATTGAGCATACACAGAGGGCGGTATGATGATGGTAAATCCGGGTCTCCCTTACCCTTATTAATGAGCGCCAGACGACAGACCTTCCAGCAGATGCTGAACACTCCTGCTGTTAGACACTCGTTGAACATTCGTAATATTAATTGTGGATGTAACTCGATTATTAATTTGAGAATCTCATTTGAGATGCCGTCAGGACCAGGGGATTTTTTGCTTCGCAGAGACTGAGTAGCCCTACTCAACTCATCCTCAATAAAAAGAGGAATTTCAACATCTACATCGAAATTCTGCTCAGGGATTGTTGGATGTGTTGGGAAAAGAGTTTGGACAATAATGGCCATACTGTTTGCATCCATGACGCACGGTGTTCTTTGTGACCCAAGCTTCTTTCTGACAATTTTATAACCCAATCCCCATGGATCTGTGTCAATATCCTCACATAGCTTCCTCCAGCTCTCAGCTTTGCTTTGATTTATGGTTTTCCGAAGTAGCTTCTTTGCATCTCTATGTTCGGCTGATAAGGCATTGGCATCATCCAGATTTCTTGTCCGTTGTGCAGCACGTCGGAGTCTAAGGCAATTCCGCCTCAATTCTGCAATTTCATGTGTCCACCAATATGCAGGGCTCTTCCGATGGTGTGATCTTAAACTTGGCATTGAGGTATCACAAGCCAATGTAAAAAGCTTCATAGTTGAGGAAACGAGATTCTCAACATCAGCCTCTCCGTCAGGCTCCATATCCTCAATTAGTTCTACACC
Organism: Meconema thalassinum; assembly: GCA_946902985.2. Taxonomy (NCBI): domain Eukaryota; kingdom Metazoa; phylum Arthropoda; class Insecta; order Orthoptera; family Tettigoniidae; genus Meconema; species Meconema thalassinum. Next base: position 592,779,893 of record OX336390.1, read on the forward strand.
ACTGGCTAACGCCTCCTTAAATGCATCAAGATGGATCTTATTCAAATTCCATCTCCGTTGTTTCTGAGTAGATAAGTTCTTCCCACTTATATTACTGCACACATCAAAATTAATATACTGATGATCACTACCAGTGTAGTCTTCTATAACCTTCCATTCCTTGATGTGTGGTACTAACGTCTCAGAAGCCATGGAGATATCCGGAATGGTCTCTGTATAACCCGGACGCCGAAAAGTTGACACTGCACCTACATTTAAGATCAAAAGCCCTGTCCTTGATGCCATTTCCAGAATGAACTTACCTCGGGAATTGGTATGTGGCATACCCCATTCCACTGCCCTGGCATTGAAATCCCCAGCTACAATGATTGCTCCAGTTGTATTAAGAATGGCATCTTCCAGAGAGTTGACTTTCTGACGAAAGTTTCCCATTGTTTCATTTGGAGTAAGATAGACACTAAAATAGGTGACTCCTCTACTCTTTAACCAAACGAATCCCTTCCCGCTCCCATGTTCTTTAATTGGAAATTTTCCAGGGTCTAAGATCCAAATAGCAGAGGTGCCTAATTGATCTCTAAGCCAGAGAGGTGACTTCTTATCTTGGTACTGTTCACTAATTAACAGCAGATCAGCTTGTTTCTCGGCAGCTAGCTGGTACAACAGATGATGGGCTGTTCCACTCCTTTATACTCGTATATTAGCTTGTAGAACTCGGATCATTTTCGTTTCAGGTACGTCGCTTTCTCCAGGGCCTCTCGGAACACCTTACATTGGCCCGATCCGGCCACATGACACAAATCCTGCTGCGTAACGCCCCTCTCCTCGCATAAGACACACTTCTTTGGGTTGATGCAATCCTTGGCTTTGTGATCATTCTGTCCACAGTAGAAGCAAGACTTGCTTCTGTCAGGGCCCTCACAAATTTTGGCTATATGACCATAACTAAGGCATCGGTAGCATCGAAGAACTGATATTCTCCGCCTCACTCTACAACTGATCCATCCTACTTGAACCAAGCCTTCCCTTAGAAGATCATTTGCAGCTTTTTCTGGCAGAGTTATAACAGCCATTCTCTGTTTCCGACTGTTAGTCTGCGTTACCATAATCCTCAGACCATCCGGGGGTTCTTTAATAATATCCTTAATGGACTCTAAAACTTCATCTTTGGTCGTGAGAGCATCAAGATCTCTAATCTCAATTGTCACCCTCGGCTCAAGACTGCGGAGTGTCGCATCTTGTCCCAGGATATTCTTCAATGAGTCGCTAAATGCCGCATTATCTCGATTGCTTTTCCCGAGAGTAACAAGAACTTCACCGGCTCTAGTCTGGGTTATAGACCTAACTTCCGTTCCTGTGTCAGCAGGATTTGCCTTTTGCCGAATCTCCCGTAACACATCGGCATACGACTTGCCTTCTGCTGGCTTAATTAACACAGCTGGCAGTCGAGACTTTGTTAGTTGCTTCTTGAGCATTTGACTCTGTCTTTTGCCTGGGGAATCTTCCCGCTGTAATTCAACCTGCATTTGATTCCTTTTCTCTCGTGGTTTCTTCCTGGACACAACCTTAGTCCATGACTCTTCTTCTCCTCTTTCCGTTTCTTCCCTTTCTCTTTCGTCATCAAGAGAGTTTGATGCTTGTGCTCGATCAGTTATTGTGGTTTCGTCGACTTGTTTCTCCTTGTACCTAGCATTCTTACAGAAGACAATGCTGTCAATGGCCTCCTCCATCTCCACAATACCATCCTTCACATCCTTGGATATGTTTTTCTGTTTCGCCGCAGCAAGCTTCATCTTTTTAATAATATTATAGCATTTCTGCAATGCCTCATCTTCCGTTCTCCTCAGTTTGTCAAGATGTTGGGATGGGAGAAGTATTGTATCTTCCGCAACTGCCTCATCACTCGATGACTCTCCCGTTATATTCACCTTAGACAATCGAGGCCATACCTCATTTTTCCAGTTCGCATCTCTTTCTTGGTTCGTTAGACGACGATTCATATTCCGAAACTGGTAAAGCGCAGGTCAGGCCAGTGGCGTGGGAAGAAAATAGCCCTGACTCCAAAGAGTCCAGACCCTCCCTCTATTATCAAGCTCGTACCCAAGGTAGCGGGGCTCTAATGGCCGCCGAAGTAGGCCAGACCGTCTTACTGCCCCCTGACGACGGAACCTATAGGCTCTGTTGACTATACTACTAATCTAAGCTCAGATGGCTTTGGATAATACGATTAGATTACGTCACTTCCTGTCACAGAGGAAACTTCATGCTCTATGGGCTAATAGTACACGATAAAGCGTAACCCCAAAATCACGTAACAAATCCAGTCTACACTCGATGAAGTTGATTTGAGGAATACAATTTAGTGAGCACCGTATGTTAAACAATGTTAATAATAATAGTAATAATAATAATATTTTTTTTTAAATTTAATTTATTTATTAAATACTATTTATGTTACATTATTGTGATATGTCTCACGAATCTGATGACAGTACAGATTATCTCTGAGACATATTAATTATTATTTACAACATATATATAGATTATATTTCAGTACAAGAGTGCATGCATTTTTTTTTTTGTAATGTTAATGATAAAATATTAATGTAAATAATTAAAGATACAAAAATTTACACTATGGTAGTTATATTAATACATTTATGTTATGAGTTAATGTTTGGTTAAGTAATATTTTTTAATGCGACTTATAGCTAGTTGTTTGCTGTTAATGTTTGTCAGTCCAGGTGGTAGTTCATTAAGTAGTGATGGTATAATATAATTTAGTCTCTTGAAACCATAGCTATTTATACATAAAGGTTTAACATGTTTAGTACTTGTTATGGCTCTTGTTTGTATGTTGTGAGAGACCTTATGCCTGAATCTTGGATCATGGTAGTAGAGATTCAGTACAGTAATTTGAAACAACTCTTTAATATTAAAATAAGGGATATCAGTGAAATATTTAAAGAACCTGTTTTGGCTATCTTGAAGATTATTAATTAAAGTTGTGTTTTGATTTCCCCAAGCTGCTATAGCATATTTTAATTTGCTTTCAATCAGAGCACTGTAAATTGTTTTGTAAGTTTTCCTATCTACATAAAATCGGAGATTGTAGAAGATGTAGAGGTTTGCTCTTAGGTTTTTTATTATGTTTACTGTGTGTGTGTTCATTTTAAAGTGTTCATCAAGGGTAATTCCTAGGTATTTTTGTGTCGAAGTACTATTTATGAAGGTGTTACATTTGCAACCTGCCAGGATGTTTTGGTGTATGCATGATAAGCTGTGGTGCGTTAGTTTGTATTTTTCTTGTGTGAAGTGATCAACTCTGATGTGCATTATTTTAGATTTGGTTGTATTTATATACAAATTATTGTCATGACACCATCTTGTGATGTTATTGAAGTCTTCTTGAAGTCTCTCTAAAGCTGTTTTAGAGTCTTTATGTATGGTATATATAGTGGTGTCGTCAGCATAAATAAATATTTTACTGTGTTTAATGGCTTCATTCATGTCGTTTACGAACAGGTTATATAGTGTAGGTGAAATAATGCTGCCTTGAGGGATACCTTGTGTTCCTTCTACTGCGTCACTGATAGTGTTATTGACCATAACTGCCATTTCCCTGTTTTTCAGATAGCTTTCAAATAGTTTGTAAGTCGTGCCTCTTATTCCAATATCGTGTAATTTAGCAAGTAGTTTATTGTGATTTATTGTGTCAAATGCTTTAGAAAAGTCAAGAAAAAGTACCATTATGTGATTGTTCTTATTTAAGGCATTATTTATTACATTGGCAAATTCAGCCAGGAGTAGTTCAGTACTTTTCCCCTTCCTAAAACCGTATAGGTGTCCCTTTAAAATATCATATTTATTTAGGAAATTCTTCAATCTCTTATCCAAGCATTTTTCCATTATTTTGTGGAGTATTGATAAAATGCATATTGGTCTGTAGTTGCCAAAGTCTAAGTGATCGCCATTCTTATATATTGGTTTAATAATTGTGTATTTCAGATATTTTGGTATTATGCCTGATTCGAATATCTTGTTTATGAGATGTGTTATGATTGGTATAGTTTTTTTGGTTGTTGCCTTTATGTCTTTCAAGCGTATATTGTCTACCCCAGGCGATTTGCCTGTTTTTAATTCCTTAATTATGTTTTCTATTTCATATTCATCAGTTTCAAGTAATGTAAAGGAATTCATTAATGTGTTTCTATTTGATTGCCATATGTTGATACTACAGTTATGAGCTAGGCTGTTTATTTTTTCACTAAAGGTATTGATGAATTTATTGACTATCACTTCGTTTGTATAATGTAATATTAAATGTTTGTTTATGACTTGACAGTTTGTGTTTTCCGACCTGTTATATCATTAATGACTTTCCACATTCCTTTATTATCGTTTTTGGAACTATTTATCTTATTTTTAAAATATTGATGTTTTGTTTTGTTTATTAGCTTATTTAATTTGTTTCTGAAAGCTTTGTATTCATTTGTTGTTGTAATATTATCCTTGTTTCTGAGCATTGTTTTGTAAAGTCTGTCTCTTTCCTTACATTGTATTTTTAGGTCATAAGTGAACCATTGTTTGCTTTTTCTGTGTTTACGAGTTGTTATGTAAGATGCTTTTTGGTAGATTTCCTTAAATTTGGTTGTTATATTGTTATATATGTCATTAGGATTTTTTAATTCAAGGCAATCTGTCCAGTCTGTGTTGTTAAGGCTTGTGTGTATTATAGTATCGTTCATTAGCGTAATGTACGATTCATTATCTTGTAATTGTGTCTTATCATTTTTTGGCCAAATACCTGCATATGTTATGTAGTGGTCAGAGATATCTGATTGTATGACTGCAGAAGTATATTGATCTAGTCTGCTACGATAGTTTATGTGATCAATACATGTTCTCGAGTCTAAATTTGGATCATAACGAGTACATTGAGTGATAAGTGGTAGGAAACCATGAGTTGCCATAATATTTGTATATTTGATAGCTGATAGACTGATGTCATTAGATAAAGTATCAATGTTGATATCTCCTAAAATGGCGTATTCGCTGTACTTACTAGTGTGTTGTGTTATATGTGTCTCCAGTTCATCAAGAAAGTCATTTATGTTAGTGCTAGGTGGTCTGTAAATGCATGTTAATCCAATCTTTTTGTTCATGTGAAGTATTTCTATTACCATTGATTCATGAGTATTGGAAATGTATGAATTGTGTGTTCTAATAGCCATGTTGTTCTTTACATATATGGCTATGCCTCCTCCTTTACGATTTGTTCTATTACAAAATACAACATTAAAATTATCCAAAGTAAATAGGTAATTATTAGATTCAAGTATGTTAATTTCTGTTAAGCAAATAATATCCAGATCATTAATTTTCTTGCCTAAGGTTATGGTTAAATAATCCCAGTTTTTTGATATAGATTGAATATTTAGAGAGAGGATATTGATTTCAGCATTATTTATAGTCTTATTACCATTTTCGACGAAATCGGGTATATTGAGAAATGTGAGTTCATTTTGTATTCCAGAAACATTTATATTGCTATCCCAACTGTTCATAATATCAATTTATATAATAATTCAATAATAATTCTTTCTTTTTGGCGGGGGGGTTACCTAATTTTGTTAATGTCTTCCTCACGGGAGATTCTCAATATACCAGATTCGTCGTTTTTTCGCGCAAGTATTTTGCCGTTTTTAACCCAAATGAATTTCCAGTTATTTTCTCTGGCCTGATTTTTAGTTTTCCATAGTAGCTCCCTGTAAAATGACGTTAGACTTTCGTTAATGAAAAACCTAGATTTAGTGTTCCCATGAGTGAGGAAATTTTGTCCTTTTCTTTTCTGTAAAAATTCATTCTTTTTGGATATGGAGTTAAATTTTACCACTATTGGGGGGATTTTGTTCTTTCTTTGCAGTGGGGGCCTGTAAACTTCCTCTATATCAAACACGTTTAGATCTACTTCTAGAGTCTCAGCAACTTTGTGGACGATTTCATCCAGGCTTTCATCTTTCGCCCGTGGCACTTCACATATTTCAATGTATTGTTGCCTACCGTTCTGTTCCATTGTGTGCACTTTCTCGTTTAGATCTGATATTATTTTGTCTTGTAGATTCTTTTCGTCTTTTAGGGTTTTTATTTCTGCTGTAAGTGATTTCAGAAGAGTTGCATTTGACTTAGTTTCCTTAATCAACTCATCATATTTCTGCGCAATAAAGTCGGCACTTTTTACACTTTCACTCACTTGGTTTTTCAGTTCACTAATCTGCTTCTTTAATTCTAAAAACATACCTTTGATATCCGATGCGTGTATTATCTCCGTGTCCGGTGTTGAAGGTGGAGTCGCTGTGTCATCAGTGTTGGCAGCAGCTGGTAGGGTCATCGTTCCACCGCTTGAGACAATAGTTGCTGACGTTGTCTTCTTGAAGCTACGGCACTGTGGACACCGCCATGACTCTTTAGCTTGTTTTGCCATACCTTTCCACGTACGTATTGTGACTGATGTACATTCATAATGATATTTCCCTTTGCATCCTGTGCAGTATACATAGTCACCATCACTTGGGAGTCCTTCTTGACAGCGGTCGCAAACCATTTCCTTGCTATACTTAACTTTTTGCGGAGCACTCAGGCACACGTCTACTTCCTCTGGTGTCTCACTTAATAATCATAATAATAATAATAATAATAATAATTGTTTTGATCGTCATGCGATCATCATCAGATCTTGTTCACCTAGGCATAGATTAGTCTTGGCGGGTATGTATTACATTATACACATCAATTTACAATTATTATTAAATTACCCAAACGTTTTATAATTTATGTAACGTGTCAGATCTATTACAGATATTGCTACTCAGTTGGTTAATAACACTTTTAAAGATGTTCCGTTTTTATTAGTTTTGCTAATGTGGTTATATATTTTTTTTCTGACAGAAACGACCCACAGAAGATTTATACAGAAATTCTGAATCTATCACGACACTCATCAGAAAACGCAGAGTGATGTTATTTACACATATCGCCAGAATGAACGACACCAGACTGACTAACAAAATATTCAACATAATTTCTACGTCGAAATTGGGTACTTCTTGGTACAAAGAAACTATGGAAGACTTACAACAATTACATTTCACCATAGAAGACATTCACGACCGCAGAATTTGTAGAGAAAAAATCAGAAACTAGAAATTTGAATTTAGATCACAACCCAAAAGAAACAGGCGTAAATGGACAGATGAAGAGAAGACGGCACAGAGTGAACGGATAAAAGGTTTTGGGGAAGATAAAAAGAAGAAAAGAACCACCACCAAAAGCTAGTTTTTTGTTTTGTTTTTAGCGCTCTCCTTAAAGAGGAATGTACGCAAATACTAATAATAATACTAATATTAATATATGTCAATATTGCTATTTGTTAACTAATTACTGATATGAATGCAGTCAACACTATTTTGTTAAATAATGTCTGTTTCTATCTGACGATCCTATTTAACTGGAGATCTATTGCAGTGTGGTTAGTTGGGTTAATATTCCAATACACTAGACTACTATTGGTACACCAGAGTTGAATAATGTTACGTAAATTAGCTGGTTAGTGCAGTGAGTGGTAGCAGACATTGTACAGGATGCTCCAATAAAGTATTGAATATATGGGCTATTGATTCAAATCTTGTTGCTTCATTTAGGATCAGGTTGATCATCAGTCCCGTGTATTTTGTGTAGCCTATGGATTCCATCTGAAAAGGTGAACAGTATGTCTCTATGCTGCCTAAGGTTATGGTTGATCCCTTATAGATTCGCCAATCATCCTATATTTGCTGAGAATGGAAAAATCGCATTTCTTGACATTAAGTCGGAATCAAGACACTAGGCCTACTATCGGCGTAATCTAATCGTGGAAAGTGACTTAGCCAGCTCAGCTATGGAGGTGTGTTATTTTAGTGGTAACAAAAATTAAAATATCCCTGGACTCATATTTTCCTACACCGGTATTTATTATTAAATCCTATGCATTCGTCTCGTGAAAATAAGGTTGGGTAAGTAGATTACATGTTGTTTCAAGTTTACGGCCGCCAAAACTGATTCCAATCACCAAAAAATTGCTTTTATTGCTTTAAGTAAACTTCATGTAATATATGGTAGGTACTTTTGATAGTAAGATGCGACTATGTAATATTATAGGTGTTACGGCAGTTTATATGTACTTTTGATTGCAACGAAAAGAGCTGCAGCTGCCGAAAACATAACTCAGGCCGGCAAAGCAGAATAAATATTCGTTGCTTTTCATGAAGAACAGTATTCAACATAAACCTTACAACATCGTAGCGCACCTGCTCACGATTCCTTCACTAGTAATCACAGCTGAATCTTACTAAATCTATGATAGTTTCCCCTTATCTAGGTTTCAGTTGAGTAATTTTGGGACGTAGTCAATGCTCCCTACATGTGGTAGGGTTGAGGGTTGAGGGGCTCACCGCCTTGAATTCAAGCAGCTATCAAACTTACTAAGGAACTTGCTGAGAGAAGCTGTAGTTAGTCATGCAAGCACCGATACCAGAATGTCACAGGTTATTAGGTGAACGCGTAGACAACCAAATACACGGGGATGATGACCACATTGTCGCTACCCCTTTAATAAAGCAACAACAGGCAGATGACCTCGTAGTTCCGCCGCTTAAAACAACAATAACATAAAGCTACAACACTTTCTTTTAGCAAAGAGATTGTTCGTAACTCGGCTACGGTGAATACATCCTGACAGTCCTACCATGTTAAATTTCTCCCCTGAACGGCGGGTGCATTTTAAACAGACCATCCACATCACAAAACCCGATTTCAGTTTTACTAACAAACCAAATTCACCAAATTCGCTTCAACGAAACAAAATTGCTTAACAATACACACACACGGACACTTGTTTATTGTTACCTTAAGAATACAGAGCCTTATTGCTGGACCCAATCTGTATTCCAGCAGGTTCCCTCCAATCAGAGCAGTGCTTGTCCTGCAGCAATTATCCAAAGGGACTGGCTCTGCTTACTTCAAAGGGCAGTTTCAGACACATTGGCAGCTGACCTCTGAGTCAACAGTACACGGTGATTCCCTTTTCCGATGTGAAGAGTGTAAAAGAAATCTGTAGGAACGATGCAGGTCTTTCTAGTTGACGCCCGTGGGCGACCTGCGCGTCGGGATGAGAGATTGAATTGATGAATATGAATGAAACTGTGAAAGGATGTGGAAGGAAGTGGCCGTGGCCTGTCAGAAGGTACCGTCCCAGCATTTGCCTCGTGTTGAAAATGGGAAACCACGGAAAACCATTTCAAGGAAGGACGACGGTGGGGCTCGAACCCACGCGTCTACCGAGTCAACAGAGAACTTGTCCCCATGGCCTAACGCTGTGCTTTAGCCAGCGTAGCCACTGCTGTCGGTGTCGGTGATGATAATAATAATAATAATAATAATAATAATAATAATAATAATAATAATAACAATAACAATAACAATAACAATAACAATAATAATAATAATAATGTATGTGCTCTATTTCTTCCGCTTCTACGGGGTCGGGGGTAATTCTCTACTTGATGGTTAGATTTGTCGCCCGTTATGAGGGGTATGTTGAATGAAGATGAATAAATTTGGGCAAGAAGTTTAACCCTTTAAAGGTGTCGTCAATTCATTTAGGGGCTTTGCGGCATCGTGGTCATTTATCCCCGTGTACTTGGATGTGTGTATTATTTTACTGTCACCCCGGAGGTTCGGGTTCGATTCCCGGCTCTGCCAAGAAATGTCATTCTAGTCTGAAGACTGGAAAGGGGTACACTCAGTCTCGTGAGGCAAAACTGAGAAGAGGTGGGTTCGATTCCCACCTCAGCCATCTTGTGCGTGCTTTTCCGAAGTTTTCCACTTCTACGCCAGAAAAATAATCAGCATCACCTCAAAAAGTCGGTGTTGTTGTTGCTTCAATTAGAGACTTTGGATTTCTTTGGTCATGAGCCTCCCGTACTTGTGTCTGTCAGTAATTTGTTAGACAACACGTGTTATTGTGTTCACAATAATAGCGTGGTGGCTTCGGTGGCGTAGTTTGTAGCATGCTGAGCTTCCATGCCCAAGGTCGCGAGTTCAACCCCGGCCTAAGTCGTCGGAGTTTTAAGAGCATTAATAATCCCTCAGTATGCCTTCCTTCGGAGGGGAAGTAAAGCCGGCGGTCACAAGTCATAGATTTACGGCAGGAAAAAGAACTTTCCACTAATACACTTGTGTGATGCCAAAATGTGTAGGCTAGGTTAGATTAATATCGCTATATTAGTTCCTACGTTTGCCGCTAGGTGCTGGCTGCGATAGCATCTAGTAGCCAAGTCTGCAGCTATGTGTCTTGGACGGTGGTAATTGGTGGAAAAAGTAGGAACTACTTGAAAATTGTTCGTCTGCCTTTCTTACCTGAATCACAGATAACACACACTAATACAGGCATCACAATTAACACCGGTTATCAGAAAGATTCTACACACACCCAAAGTACACGGGGCTACATGACCGCGTTGTCGCAGCTCCTAAACTAAGGAACCAACCAACCAATAATATAGTGAATAACTGCAATTATTAGCTTGCCACGGTCGGTGTGGTTAACGTGTCGGATTACCAACCCCCCAAGCTTGCAGGTTCGCTCCTGGCCATGGTAAGTGATTATTGAAAAGCGACAAAAATCACGATACGCATGTCATACGTTGTTGGCATGTTAAAGAACACATTTGAATTCAGTAGGCCATGTTTATAATGGCAAAATTAATCTCGGGATTTTCCCCCAACACAAAAAGGTCCTCCATTCTCTACTAGAAAGCGCTATAGTGTCAAGAAGCTTAGATATCTAACGTCCTTGACTTTCATAGCGTTCTAAGGAATAATAAAAAATCCACACGGAGCTACCCTCTGGGCCGCAAATAACAAAGCTTGCACCCGGCATCCGAGGCCAAACGATATTATTATTATTATTATTATTATTTACTGCAATTATTGTGGTCTAGGTTTGAGAAGGTGGCCTGGTACTTGATAATAATAATAATATCGTATGGCCTCGGGTGCCTGGTGCAAGCTTTGTTAATTGACACCCAGAGGGTAGCTTGCATGTCGAATTTCGTCGTTCCTTTGAACGCTATGAAAGTCAAGGAAGTTAGATATCTAAACTCCTTGACACTACAGCGCTTTCAAGTAGAGAATGGAGGAACTTTGTGTTGGCGGAAAATCCCGAGATTAATTTTGCCATTGAACACGGCCTACTGAATTCAAATGGGTTCTTTAACATGCCAACAACGTATGACATGAGTGTCGTGATTTTTGTCGCCTTCAAAAATCACTTACCATGGCCAGGGGCGAACCTGCAATCTTGGGGTTGGTAGTCCGACACTATAACCACTCACCCACCGTGGCAAGCTGGTACTTGATATAAAGTACCGTCCACTGTCCAGAAGACTCAAAGGAAAGTAATTATTATTATTATTATTATTATTATTATTAGTGAAAAGTGTTAAAATGTTGGATGTTGCACGGAATTCGATACGAACGTCCGATAGATTCACTTACGAAAAAGGTTAAAAGTTCTCCGTTCAAGGAAGAAATTTGTTCTAGAGATCCGTACATGGGTGCGAATTTGTAAACAAATACTCTTAAGATGAATATGAGTTTTTATTACAACAGTAGCCGTCTTTTTATTGTTTATACCTATTTCGTTTTAGTTCTCATACTCAAATGCCATACTTTCCCAGCGACGTGTCACAGTGCTGGAACCAATTCCCCTCCCTGTATCTCCTATCTTCATCTTAACCACTCCACATAACAGCCCACACATATCATTCGCCGACATGTCCTCAGTTATTCGTTGCCCCCCAACTATATTTCAACAGGGCCATGATATGTTTTTGTATGTCGAACTCATAAATTCCTATTTTCTCACGTTTGATTCAGATTCATAAACAACTGAAGCACAGACGATTTATCATTTCCGTAGACAGCGTAATTTTAAAATATAAATTGAGTGTGGTCTACTTCACACAAAGGAACTTTGAGTTATTCCTACCTGGATTCCTACTGTGTTGAATCAACAAATCACGTGCCTCGATGATAATAAATATAAAGTGGCAGTTGCTGCTGGAAGGGCGGGGTGTTTTGTAAAAGGGCAGAGCAAGCTTAGGTTAGTAATATAGCAAAAATGAAAAGGATTCAGGTTCGATTGTCAAAGGAAGTCTCTTATTTCAACATTTGCGCTTCAAAGTATTTAAATCACGTTTACTGTATTTATTTATTTATTTATTTATTTATTTAGCGTATGGCTTTTAGGCCGGGAGTGTCCGACATGTTCGGCTCGCCAGAGGCTGTAGCTGCATCAATGCGGACACCCATAGGGTGAGCTACAAGTTCCATTCAATTTTAGGTAGTTCCAACTTTCGCTACCAGATGTCACTGACACCTAGTGAAGAACGTTGGAACTTTGATAGAGCGTTTCAACGAAATCTAACCTACAATTTAGCTTCACATAAATGTTATTAATGGAAGATCCTTTTGCATGCCATAAATCTATGACATGGGACCGCCGGCTTTACTTCCCTTCTGAATGAAGACATACTGAAGGATTTAACGTGAATGATTGTTGTAGTTGTTGATAATTGATTTAGGGGGTTGGGACATCGTTGTCATCATCCCCTTGTAGTTGCGGGGATGTTGAACTTGTCTGATAACTTGTATTTGTTTAATGTGTGTCACTAACACTCGAGAATATTGTAAACATTATCATTTAATCTCTGTTGAACGGTTTTCGTGTAATACTTGCAGTAATGCATTCACAATGTAGAGTAATATAATAAAAGGAAGCTTTTAGTTTTAGTTGACCGTTAATCATGCGATCATGATCCATGGGACCTCCTTTTACGTGGAATCTGAACCACATTTCACTTCGAAAATCTCACATGCATTGACCAGGAATAGAACCCGGTCCAATTTGGTGAGAAGCCAACAGCTTGACCGTTGTGCCACCACGCCCCTAGGGTAATATCCGTAAGTTTGCAATAAGGAGGTCTGTACCACTCTGTATAATTCCGTTCAAGACAGCGTTCAAAAGATCTCTGTTGACAAATGGCGAAGAGAGAAAAGGCGCCGAGAGCCGATGTTTTGATTGTTACGAGGGAATGAAACACGGCGCTTGCCTGACATAAGTATATATTTTACAAACAGAAATGTGTTCTTTGAACAAACCAATTAATACAACCCTCGTTTTGTCAGATCAATTTACCTTGTTTTATGTCGTTATCAACTCCACCCCAGTGTCTAGAATGAAATAGCCTCAGGCACTAATCAATATCTTCTTCCCACCCACTAACATTTCTCTGTTTATAAATCAATGAATAAACAGTTTCAATTATTTCAGTCTTCATTGAAATATGTAGCACAAGAGCAAATTGCTTGCGGCAAAATAACTGGACTATATTTCAATTCTAACTGACGTCATCATGTAAAACGATCGATTACGAATATCAAGTTTCGTAGGAAAATGAATAATCTATTTCCGCACCATAGATCGCGTTGTAATAAGATTTTCATTAATTATTTAAGTTTCTGACAGCTGGGAATGAAATATTCCAATCCTCACACGCCATGCTAATCCTGTGCTCTATCACATTTACCAATGTATCATGTTTAATTGAAAGTGGAATCATAACGCCAGCGGCGGCAAGCAGGACCAGGACCCTTCAGCCTCGTTTCAACGTCTGGGTGTGTACTGAAGAAATACGAAATAATTGGTTGAGGTAGAAATAAAATGCAATGCCAATTTAACTACCTGGTATCATATTGTATAAGTTATTCTCATGCACGAGAGGTATAAGACAGTATTATTTTTATTATTATTATATTATATTTCTTCACATTCGAATTGAGCCACTATGGACTACGGAGTAACAATCAAAATCAATGTTTCGTTCTAGATCGTCTGCCAGCTTTGATGTCCTGCCAGTATCACTTGAGCCCATCGCTCAGCGCCTTCTTTCGATCTTCTAAAAGAGTTCCCCTCCGTCTTTTGGGTTCTGCCCCTACCTTAAATCCCTGGTAATTTTTGATTAGGTGTCTGAATTCACACCTGTTCATAATTTTGCAATCCGGAATACCTATTTATAGAAGGTCTTTGTTACATTCTTCAAACCATGCCAATTTTTAGCCTATTTTCAATTTTGAAAAAATAGGCTTATGAGATCACCTTTTGTCCGTGTGTGTGTGCGTGTGTGTGTGTGTGTGTGTGATTCGTGTGTGTGTCCCCCCCTAATAAAATCTAAACGGCAGGAGCGATTTCAATGAAACTCGGAAAGTTCTTAGCACTATTCCCGGCGACCTCGACCGTGCCCTTCAAATTTTGTTACGACTCACCAATCCAACATGGCGGCTGTGCGAAATATTTCACCAGCATTCAATATCTCCGAAACTATTAGCGATATTACCCTGACATTTTCTATGGTGATAGAGGGGACTACTATAAGTTCACTTATGTGACTTTTGAAAACATGGTAACTACAAAACCAACATGGCGGCCAAGCGAATTTGCGACTTTTAAATAGACGTTTCTCGCGATTTGACCAACCAAACGCAATGAAACATGGTACAGTATATGTTTATATACATTGTAATGCACCGACATCTAACTTCGTTCAATTGTTTACATAATCACAAGATGGCGGATGTGCGAAATATTTCACTGGCATTCTATATCTCTGAAACTATTAGCGGTATCTCCCTAAAATTTTGTACGGAGATAAAGGGCACTACTGGAAGTCCATCTATAAGATTTTCAAAAACCGGTTAACTACAAAACGAACATGGCGGCTAAGCGAATTTGAACATTTTAAATAGACCTTTCTCGCGATTTAATGTTCCAAGCGCACTGAAACCTGGTACAGGAAATATTTATACACATTGTAATCCACTGGTATCTAATTTAGTTCAATTGTTTACATAACCTCAAGATGGCGGCAGTGCGAATTTTAAAATTAAGTTTTTATTTCTTGTGATGTAGTCATGCGATCGAAGTGAAAGTTTGAATAATGAACCTACGCAATAATTTTCCTTTAATGGTACATGCCTCTATGGCCTATACATTTAACAATCCAACATGCCGACCATCCGAAATATTTAGACGATACTGAATATCTACGAATCTATTTAACAATCAAACTGCATTTTTAATGTTCATAGGGGCTATGAACTTAAGTTCACCTATAGGACTTTAAATAACCTGGTGATCACAAATCCAACATGGCGGTGACGCGAATTATAAATATTCACATGGACGTTTCTCGCAATTTAAACATCCGCGTGCAGTGAAACTTGGTACAGTAAATCCTTATCCGAATGTTAATCCACTGGCATCTAATTTATTTCAAATTTTTCCATAACCTCAAGATGGTAGCTGTGAAAATTTTTTAATCTCCTTGTTTTTTCTTGTGTCCTAATTATGCGATTGAAGTCTGAATGCTACACGAACACAATAATCTGCATGTAACAGTACATAACTCTAGGACCTACATATATAAAATCCAACATGGCGACCATCCGAAATGTTTAGTCGGTTCTCAATATCTACGAATCTATTATAGCAATCAAACTGAAATTGTGTATGTTGATAGAGGCAATTAACATAAGTCGGATATATGAAAATAGGCTGTATAGTTCTTCACGGAACTACTTGTTTCTTCTTTGGTTTCACGAAATTCCAAATTTTCTTTGTTAGACGATCGTTGGACATTCTGAAAATGTGTCCATAGAACAACAACCTTTTCCTTTTTATTGTTGACGTGACTGGTTCTATCTTTCTATATAACTCTTCGTTCGACTTCAAACGTATGTGCCCGTCAACCCATCTGTTGCCTAATATTTTTCTCAATACCCTGCGTTCTCTTTTGACCAACTGGTCGACTAGTCCCCGCCTGATCATAGTCAAAGTCTCCGAAGCATATAATGCTTCAGGTTTGACAACCGTGCTGTAGTGTCTTAATTTGGCTCCAATGCTCAGCGACTTCTTATTATAGAGATTTTTCGTCAGGTGATAGGCTCGGTCTAATTTCCAGATTCTAAGATTAATTGCTTCCTGTTCTAGGCCATTTTGTTGGATTACCTCACCCAGGTATTTAAATTTCTTTACACGTTTAATCTTTCCTTGGTTTGTTTTCATCCATTCTGGTCCATCACTGATGTTTGACATGCACTTTGCCTTCTCAAAGGAAATCTGTAAACCTACTTTCTCAGCCATCTCTGACAACCGATTAATCTTTACAATGGCTGATTTAATATTGTTGGCAAAAATAGCTAGGTCATCTGCAAAAGCCAAACAATCAACGTGCACCCCTTTCAGTTTGGGCCTGAATCG
Organism: Meconema thalassinum; assembly: GCA_946902985.2. Lineage (NCBI taxonomy): Eukaryota > Metazoa > Arthropoda > Insecta > Orthoptera > Tettigoniidae > Meconema > Meconema thalassinum. The sequence continues at coordinate 592,796,307 of OX336390.1, forward strand.
TTCTTCATTCCCTTCTTCCCGACTCAGTGTCTTCCACCATTCACGAATGACCTTTTCTAATACACAGTTGAAAAGGATTGGAGATAATCCATCACCTTGTCTGACACCAGTTTTAATTACAAAGGGATCTGAGATCTCGCCAATGAATTTTACTTTTGGCACTGTGTCGGTCAAAGTCTGTTTAATCAGATTTCGAGACGTGTCATCCACTCCAAATTCTTCCAGAATATTCAGTAGCGACTCGCGGTCAATTGAGTCATACGCTTTCTTAAAATCAATGAATACGACCACATAGTCATACCTGCCTATCGTCTTATACCTAATGATGTTTTTCAGGTTAAAAATCTGTTCCGGACAAGAATGTCCCTTTCTGAAACCGGCCTGATACTCACCAATCTGATTATCAAGATGTTCTTCAATTCTGTTCAGGATTGCTTTGGATAGGATCTTGTAGGGAACAGATACAATTGATATACCCCTGTAATTATTAACGTCCTTCTTACCCCCCATTTTTTGGAGAGGGTGAATTAATGCAGACTGCCATTCTGTGGGTATTCTACCAGTTCTCCATATCTCCGCAAAGAGCTCAGCTAATATATTCAGAGTATCTTCATTTGCCAGTTTTAGAAGCTCTGCCACAATGGAATCCTCTCCCGCTGCTTTATTATTCTTTAGACCATCGATAATAATTTTAATTTCAGTCTTAGTAGGGGGATGCGAGTTGGCCATTACTTGAGTAGGACGGCCTATGAGTAGCCTATGTTTTGGTTCATCACAATTGAGTAATTTCTTAAAGTACTCAGCCAAGATACGACAGTTCTCCTTGTTGTTCAGACCTAACTTTCCATTTTCATCTATGAAGCACAAGCTCGGTGCTTGTTACCTTTCAGATTAGACTTGAAAGTTTGATAGAAGTCCCTGACATTATTCTTCCTGAAATCCTGATCAATCTGTTCCATCTGTTGTTTTTCATATGATCGCCTTGCAATTCGGAAAACCCGGGCTGCATCTTTCCGACTGTCACAAAACGAGTTATAATCTTCTTGTCTCTTCGTTGAGTTCCATTTCTTCCAGGCATCTGTTCTGTGTACACATGCACTATCACAGGTCTCGTTCCACCATCTGTGTTTACGCTTCTGTGCTGTCAAGATTGAGATATTGGCTGCTTGTTGGATTTTGGAGGCAATGTCAGTCCAATTCTTGGATTTAAATGTTAATTGCTGGTGGTATTGCTCCAATACTTCTTGATCAACCTTAAGTTTTGTCACATCATATCTGTGAAGCTTATTTCCAGTTTTCGGAGCCTTTCTAAAAGGAATGAAATTCATTTTAATCTTGGAGAGATAATGATCTGAATCAAATTTGGCCCCTCTCTCTACTTTAACATTCATATTATATTATCATACTAATATATAACAAGTAGTTCCGTGAAGAAATATACAGCCTATTTTCATACATCCTGCTCATGTTAATTGTCTCTATAAACATACAAAATTTCAGTTTAATTGCTGTAACAGATTCATAGATATTGAGAACCGTCTAAATATTTCAGATGGTCGCCAGGATGGATTTTTATTTTTGTGCTATTACATTAAGATTATTGTGTACGTGTGGTATTCAAACTTCAATCGCATGATTAGAACACAAGAAGTAAAAACGAGATTTAAAAAGTACGCACACCAGCCATATTGTGATTATGCAAATAATTGAAATAAATTACATGCCAGTGGATCAACATTTGTATAAGCATTTAACGTGCAACGTTTCACGGCACTCGGATAGTTAATTCGCGAGAAACGTCCATTTAAATATTTATAATTCGCGTCGCCGCCATGTTAGATTTGTGCTCACCAGGTTACTGAAAGTCCTATAGGTGAACATATGTTCATAGTCTCTATGAACATTAAAAAAATCAGTTTGGTTGCTGTAAAAGATTCATAGATATTGATAACCGTCAAAATATTTCGGAAGCTCGCCATTTAGGATTGTTATATGTATAGGTCATAGAGTTATGTACCATTCAAGGACAATTATTGCCTAGCTTCATTATTCAAACTTTCACTTCGATCGCATGATTACGACACAAGAATAAAAACTTACTTTTAAAATTTCGCACAGCCGCCATCTTGAGGTTATGTAAACAATTGAATTAAATTAGATGGCAGTGCATTACAATCTGCAAAATCATTTACTGTACCACATTTCACTGCGCTCAGAGAGTTAAATCACGAGAAAAGTCTATTAAAATATTTCAAATTCACTTGGTCGCCATGTTCGTTTTGTACTTTACAGGTTTATGAAATATACATAGGTAAACTTGTATCAGTACCCTTTATCACCGTACAAAATTGCATGATGATATCTGTAATAATTTCGGAGATATAGAATGTCAGTGAAATATTTCGCACGGCCGCCATTTTGAGGTTATGTAAACAATTGAACTAAATTAGACTCCAGTGCATTACAATGTGTACAGACATTTGCTGTACCAAGTTTCATTACGTTTGGATAGTTAAATCGCGAGAAATGTCAATTTAAAAGTCTCAATTTCGCTTGACCGCCATGTTGGTTTTGTTGTTACCAGGTTTTCAAAAGTCACATAGGTGAACTTCTAGTAGTTCCTTTTATCACCGTACACAATTTCAGGGCGATATCGTTAATAGTTTCGGAGATATTGAATGCTAGTGAAATATTTCGCACAGCCGCCATGTTGGATTGGTGAGACGTAACAAAATTTGAAGGGCACGGTCGAGGTCGCCGGGAATAGTGCTATGAACTTACCGAGTTTCACTGAAATCGTTCCAGCCGTTTAGATTTTATTAGGGGGACACACACACCTCACACACACACACACACATAAGCCTATTTTTAGCCTACTTTCGATTTTTGCAAAAAATGAAAGTAGACTTATGAGATCAACACAGGGCGAAAAAAGTGTGTCTGTCTGTGTGTGTATGTGTGTGTGTGTGAGTCTGTGTGTGTGTGTGTCTGTGTGTCTGTGTGTGTGTGAGTGTGTGTACTCTGAATGTCTGTCCCCCCCTATCAATTCGAACACGGTGAAAGCGAATTGAACGAAATTTGGTACAAAGGTAGCACTAGCAAAGGACACCTCAGTGTCATGTTTTATATCGCCGCCATCTTGACGGAAACGTAATGGCGGCCACACAAATGTTCAAAGCTTAAATCAAATTACGACTAACCTAATCATCCGATCTCTACCAAATTTTGCAACAACATACCTTTATGGGGGGAGCATCCTTTGACCAAACTAATAAGTCATCAGCGTAATAGTTTGCGGATGGCGGCCATCTTTGTGTGAAAATCGATTCCCCCTATTAATTCGAACACGATGCAACCGAATGGAACGAAATTTGGTACAGAGGTAGTACTAACAAAAGGCACCTCAGTGTCATGTTTTATATCGCCGCCATCTTGACGGAAACGTAATGGCGGCCACACAAATGTTCAAAGCTTAAATCAAATTACGATTAACCTAATCATCCGATCTCTACCAAATTTTGCAACAACATACCTTTATAGAGGAAGCATCCTTTGACCAAATAACTAGGTCATTAGCCTAATAGTTTGCGGATGGCGGCCATCTTTGTGTGAAAATCAATTCCCCCTATTAATTCAAACACGGTGAAACCAAATGGAACGAAATTTGGTACAGAGGTAGCACTAGCAAAGGGCACGTCAGTGTCATGTTTTATATCGCCGCCATCTTGACAGAAACGTAATGGCGGCCACACGAATGTTCAAAGCTTAAATCAAATTACGATTAACCTAATCATCCGATCTCTACCAAATTTTGCAACTACATACCTTTATGGAGGGAGCATCCTTTGACCAATCTAATAGGTTATTAGCCTAATAGTTTGCGGGTGGCGGCCATCTTTATGTCAAAATTGATTCCCCCTATTAATTCGAACACGGTGGAACCGAATGGAACGAAATTTGGTACAGAGGTAGCACTAGCAAAGGGCACCTCAGTGTCATGTTTTATATCGCCACCATCTTGACTGAAACGTAATGGCGGCCACACGAATGTTCAAAGCTTAAATCAAATTACGATTAACCTAATCATCCGATCTCTACCAAATTTTGCAACTACATACCTTTATGGAGGGAGCATCCTTTGACCAATCTAATAGGTCATTCGCCTAATAGTTTGCGGATGGCGGCCATCTTTGTGTCAAAATCGATTCTCCCTATTAATTCAAACACGGTGAAACCGAATGGAACGAAATTTGGTACAGAGATAGCACTAGCAAAGGGCATCTCAGTGTCATGATTTATATCGCCGCCATATTGACAGAAACGTAATGGCGGCCACACAAATGTTCAAAGCTTAAATCAAATTACGATTAGCCTAATCATCCGATCTCTAGCAAATTTAGCAACAACATACCTTTATGGAGGGAGCATCCTTTGACCAAACTAATAGGTCATCAGCGTAATATTTTGCGGATGGCGGCCATATTTGTGTGAAAATGACTCCCCTTATCAATTCGAACACGGTGAAACCGAATGGAACGAAATTTGGTACAGAGGTAGCACTAGCCAAGGGCACCTCAGTGTCATGTTTTATATCACCGCTATCTTCACGGAAACGTAATCTCGGCCACCCAAATGTTAAAAGCTAAAATGTAATTATGACCAACCTAATAATCTAGTCTCTACCAAATTTTGCAAAAACATATCTTTATGTGGAAAGCATATCCTGACCAAACTGCAAGATCATCTGCCGAATAGTTTGCAGATGGTGGCCAAGTATGTGTAAATCCATTCCCCATATCAATTCAAACACGGTGAAACCGAATTGAATGAATTTTTTTACAGAGGTAGCACTAGCAAAGGGCTCCTCATATTCATGTTTAATATCCCTATAGCACGTTGTATTTCAACAAGCTACTACAACCAACATTCAATCATACTCCTTGAAAAGGACAAAGAGTTATAACAATACCCATGCATTTAGGAGAAAGTAGGCTATATGTTCTTTACTGAACATCTTGTTTCTAAATTGAAAATTGGCTAAAAATGAGATGGTGTGTGTCTGTCTGTCTGTCTGTCTGTGTGTTACTCAATCACGCAAGAACCACTGGTCCGATTTAAATGAAATTTTGCATGGATGTAGCTGATTTACCAGGTTTACATATAGGGTACTTTTGATTTCGAAATTTTGTACTGTTAAAAAATGGCGACCATTTTAGTGACGTCACTACACCCTTTGGTTTCAAAATTTCATATTTCCATATCAAATAAAAAGAGAACGGTAAGAAATAGCAAACTTTTGATGGCACGTACGAGCTTTGAAATTTCATTTCCTATCCGAAAGGTCCTTATCATTTTTCGTGTATCTCCAACGGTTAGCGAGTAAAACCGACATTTGTGACGTCACTTCACCCTTTTGTTTCAAAATTTCATATTTCTATTTCAAATAAAAAGAGAACGCTAAGAAATAGCAAAATTTTGATGGCATACACGAGCTTTAACATTTAATTTTCTATCCGAAGTGTCCTTATCACTTTTCGTATATCTCCAACGGTTAGCGAGTAAAACCTAAATTTGTGCAATAAAACACGGTCAACACCGAGCGGTGCAGTATATCTCTCTATATATAAAAATGAATGTTTGTCTGTTTTTCTCTGAATTTCTACGGAAATTTGAGTTGTTTACGCGTTTCAGACTGCTTTATGAAGGATGCGCGAGAAGATAATTGTTTTGTCTGTCTGTCTCTCTGTTGTGTGCTTTTCTGTGGACACATTTGTTCCCTTATAACTCGAGAACGGCTGGGTGTACCAACGTAACATTTGGTACAGATATCCATCAGAGGCACGACACTTATCATTTATGTAACTCTTTTCCGTACCTCTCATTAAAGGGGGCCTACCTCCTTAAAATACATGCTGAAATAGGCGTAGAAGGACGAGACAAAGCTCATTTTCAGACCCTCAATGTGAGAGACAAAACTCGGGTCCCCGAAACCACATTTTAAGGCCCTAAGACCAACCGTTTTTGAGATATTCCCAGAAAACTAATTTCATTTAATAAACTAATGAACGAATACAAGCCAGTAACCATGGCATCAGATTCTCAGAGGTCCATCTATTGCTGTAAGACGCAATGCAATTCCATTAATTAAATTAGTGTGAAAGTTTGCAAACGGCTAGAAGGTTATCACGGAACCAAATTAAGCCGTAAAATTCATCAATACGTATAATGCGCTTAAGGGGATCAAGGGGTACTCTAGAATTTTTTCACGCCATTTATACCTGCGGGTGTGGTACGGCAGGTCTATTATATTCCTATCCCCAAATTATTCATTCATTCATTTCGTATAGGCCATCTATGGACCGCGTCATTCCAACTGTCTCCTACTGGCTTTGATGTTTGCCCGGTACACCCGCATTCGTTCTTGGTGGACTTCCTTCCGCTCCCGGGTCCAAATCTTTCCCGTTTTCAGCTTCGGTTTTTCTTGGAAACCTTTGCAAGCTTGAAGTTTCCTTTTGAGTGGGGCGCGCTCCTGAATGTCTGTTGGTGTAATCCCCACTTCTTTCAGATCTTTATCCAGTTCAATGAACCAGGCCCATTTTTTTTCCTCTCTTGAAAGTAATTTATGTTTCGGTTGGTCAGTCTCGCTGGGCTCATTCGTTTCACATGCCGAAAAAATGGTATCCTTCTCTTCCGGATGACGTTACTTATCTTCCCCACATGAGTATATAGTTCATGGTTATGCCGTCTTCTGTATTCCCCATTGTCTTTGATGGAACCCAATATCTTTCTCAAAATTTTCCTTTCTTTGGCCTCCAGTTTCTCGACCAAGCCTTTTTTGTTCATCGTGAGGCATTCAGAAGCATGCAAGACCTCCGGACGGATGACACTGCAGTAATGTTTTAGTTTTGCGTTGAAGGATATTGACCTTTTCTTATAGATGTCCTTAGTTAAATGGTAGGCCATTTCCATTTTGCTCATGCGTGATGTGAATGCTTCTTTCTCTGATAATATCCCTTCCCTGACCCGTCCTGAAAAGAAAAGTACATGGCCATTGGCTGCATTAATAATAAAAAAATAGGTGTTATAATTTCTCCCTATATTATATTATTATTAGTATCATATTATGGCGTACAACGACGAGACAAATCCCCTCGGTGCCAGAAACAAAACTCAGGGGCCCTAAAGGGTCCTCGAAAACTACATTATACGGCTGTAAATCCAACAGTTCCTGAAATATTCCCAGAAAACTAATTTAATTTAATTTAACAAACTAATGAAGGAATGCAAATCGGTAACCATGAGAACATTATCTCAAGGGGTGCCATACAACTTTCCTTCTATTTCTGTAAGAAGCAATGTCACTCCATTTATTACATTTCTGTGAAAGTTTGCAAATGGCTATGAGGTTATCACGGAACTAACGTAGACTGTATAATTCATCAATGCAATTAAGGAGGTCAAGGGGTAACCTAGAACTTTTTCATGCAATTTTCACGTTCGACATATAGTACAGAAGGTCTATTATATCTCCAAACAGCAACATTATTTTCAAAAATTCCTGAATTGAACCAGCATTTTTTGCGGCTTTTAGGAATTTGGGCAATTTGAGGCTAAGGAACCTGAATTTTCATGCACCACAAGCCTCTATAATTTATGAAAGGGGTCTTCCTGTGTATGGGCACCTAGCACAACGTAGAGGGTCAGTTTTTATGTGACGTGTATTGCGTTTCGTCTACAAGGCTTTCAATTATATTTCACGTCAGGAAGTACACGTTAGGTGAATTTAGTCTGAGAGCACATTTTAACTTTTTTTTTTTTTCGACATACGGGTTCATTGTAAGGATGATTTTGTTTGATACTGTGTGGTAGATATACCCATATTTGGATATCTGGCTAATATGTTGTAGACAATAGAATTGTCTGTCTGTCTTTCTGTGTATCTTTATGTACGCCTATACCTCGTGTTCGGATGCTTGGTGCATCGTAAAATTAGGTATGGTAACCATGAGAGTCAATACACCAATCATTTATAAAACTCTTCACTGTACTTTTCATACAGTAGAAGGGTGGATGTAGGGAAAAACTTCTCAAAATACATGTTAAAATAGGCGAAATATAAAAATTATCCTAGAAGGACGACCAAAGCATATGTTGCGCTTCTCAAAGTGAGACACAAAATTCGGGAATCTATAAAGGGTCTCCGAAAACTACATTTCAAGGGCCTTAAATTAACAGTGTGTGTGATATTCCCAGAAAACTAACTTCGTTCTGATAAACTAGAAGGAATGACAAACCGCTAACCATTGCAACAGTAGCTCAATTGATAATGTCTTGTGTTAACGACGAACACCGTTCGAAGAATGGGTACTTCTGCTAGTTATATATAAAATGAAAAAATAATATTAAAACAAAACAAAATAATAAAAAATCAATAATTATGAATGAAATACCCTATATAACATTAAAAAATGAAAAAAGACATATTTTTGCATGCACTCTTGTATTGAAATACTATCTGTATATATGTTGTAAATAATAATTCATATGTCTCACATAATCTGTACTGGATTTGCCGTCAAATTCGTGAGACATATCACATTACTGTAATATCAATAGCATTTAATAAATACATTCAAATACATTTTTAGAAATTAAATTATTATTGACTGCCGTGGTGTGGGGGTATCACCCTTGCTTCTTGAACTGGAGACCTCGGGTACGATTTCGGGCTTTATGATCTAACAATTATTTACTTGTTTATATATTTATTTATGATACACAACAAAGCTAAGTGTGCGCCCCGGTAACAGTGCACCTACACAGTAAAATTCAGTTCCAGTTATTTCTAAATTATTAAGTAACTTAGTAATATCTAAGTGTAACACGGGGATTCAAATGAGGTATGTTTAACCTCATGAGGTTAATTGAGTAGCCTGTTTTGATACAAGAAGCATTCTCCATAATCCATGAGCTATAAGCCGTCCTTGTATAAGCTCGGCCCTCTGATGTCCAATCACAGGGTTATTTATTATTATTATTAGGGGTATTATTATTACTATTATTATTAATAATAGTTTTATTTATTTATTTATGTATTTATTTATTTATATATTTATTTATTTATTTATTTATTTATTTATTTATTTATTTATTTATTTATTTATTTATTTATTTATTTATTTATTTATTTATTTATTTATTTATTTATTTATTTATTTATTTATTTATTTATGTACTTTCAATCCAGCAGAAGTATGAAAGACCAAGTGCAAATGGAGTGGAGACTTATAATATGGATTATGAATGTTGATATACAGTCAGAGTCACATCTTACATATTTAAATATTTTAAAACAGCAAGAAAAATAAAATGTCATTTATGAAAAACCTATATTCCTTCTAACTTGCTCTCTTCTTTCCATCTCGTCACTCACTCCATTCATTCATTAATTCATTCATTCATTCGTTCGTTCATTCATCCATTTACGGGAGGCGTGGTGGCGCAGTGGTCAACCTGTTTGCCTCTCACCAAGGCATTCGATTCCCGGACAATGCTTGTGAGATTTTCGAAGTGAAATTCCATGCCATGTGGTTCGGATTCCACGTAAATGACACTGTCCACTCGCAGGGTTTCAAAGGGTAAGTATACAAATATTGGTTCAGGTCGGTGAATAGGTGTAGATTTGTGCCAAAGGACCTAAATGCAGGGAATGGAGTGGTCTGTCCGAAATTTCAAGCAGACAGTGTTACAAATCTACACCGTTTCACTGATCTGAACCACATTTTGTATACTTACAGACAATCTGTCTGCATGAAATTTCGGACAGACCACTCCATTCCCTGAATTTCGGTCCTTTGGCACAAATCTACACCGTTTCACCGATCTAAACCAAATTTTACATACTTACCTTTTGGAACCGACGAGTAACACTGTCTGCTTGAAATTTCGGACAGACCACTCCATTCCCTGCATTTAGGTCCATTGGCACAAATCTACACCGTTTCACCGATCTGAACCACATTTTGTATACTTATCCTTTGGAACCCTGCGGGTGACACTGTCCACTTAAATCTTCGGACAGACCACTCCACCGTTTCTCCTAATTGCACCAAATTTTACATACAGTACACTTTGAAACCCTGCTGGTAACAATGTCTACTTGATATATTGGACAACGCTCTCCTTTCCCTACATTTAGAATAACATACAAAATGAACTTGAAAACCACGTATTATGGCCCTAGAAACATTCATGTCCGTAGTAGTGCAACTGTAAGAGTATTTTAATAAGTCTATTGTTGACGGGCAGTTCGGGCTGCATCATGTTTCCCCTACCAGTGTTCTGATGCAGAATTGCGAAAATAGTTGCATCTTGCGCTGTTTATAAATTGCAGTCACGGGGAGTAATTAGTGCAAAAAGATTTCTACGCCCCTTAAAACAGTTATAATCATGAAAATATTATGCCCCTGTATTAGTGCAATGGTGTTGGTGCAGTACATTGAGGTTATCAGCTGCAATAAGCGTTGGTGCTTTCAAATTTACCATCATTTATTCCGAACCTTATCGTTGAGTGCTATGTGGCGATAAATGATAATATTGCTACCTCAGGAGCTCGGGACAGCCGACGTTTTCCAAAGTGTTCTGATTATTTTCCTACGGCGCTATGCGACAAAATACGACACTATTGGTCTCTACATTTCTAACAGCCAATGAGATCTAGGCCCTAGGCAGTGTCTTTTATTTCCCTTACTCCTCTTTCTAATCGTTTCTTAAATTCGTTTGTAAATTACATGTGTCAGTGCTGTAGTCAGGTTGGTTGGTTGGTTCTTAAGTTCAGGGGCTGCGACAACACGGTCATGTAGCCCCGTGTACTTTGGGTGTGTGTAGAATCTGTCTGATGACCGGTGTTAATTGTGATGACTGTATTAGTGTGTGTATCTGTTTTAACTCAAGTAAGGACTACAGACGATCATTTTTCAAGTAGTTCCTACTTTGACCGCCAAACGCAACCTTCAACGACTACTAGTTCAGAACTTAGCTACCAGCTGTCAACGCAGTCGGCTCCTGGCAACGAACGTAGGAACCTAAGAGCGTTGTTTACATTCTTAAACCATACCATTTAGCTTCACACAGGTGTAATTAGTGGAAGGTTCTTTAAAATACCATAAATCTATGACATGGGACCGCCGGCTTTACTTCCCCTCCGAAGGAAGGCATACTGAGGGATTTTTAACCCTCTTAAAAAATCCGACGACTTCGGTCGGATTTGAACCCGAGATCTTTGGCAGAGAAGCTCAGCATGCTACCTACTACGCAACCGAAGCCGCCAGTGCTGTAGTTAGTAAATAGCCGTTTCCCTATTCATTATTATCATTATTATCATTTGAACCGTTTTCTCCCATTTTCATTTGCTCTCTCTTCTTCTCGGTTATTACTGGCCAGAATAACTGAGCAGATCAGTGGACAGTTCTGTAATTACCGATCAGGTTCGTTATAGTAACTCACTTTTCTGTATTCATGCTTCTCCGTTACCAGGGACAACTCTTTGTTTGTCTCTGGGCTGTTCTTCTGTTTCCCAGTGTAGGGTTAACGTGTTTTAGGTAGATTTCATTAGAAAGCTAACTATTGCAATGGGTACCATGTTTCGACTTCCGGAAAATTCCGACATATCTTCGCGTTTCACATCCCCCAGACCCCAAAACCACCGTCAGTTCAAAAGTTTATATATAATTTATGTATATATGTATCTATCTATATATATATCAGTTTCTTGTGGACACGATAACTGCCGTAATTTTGCACCAATCACTTTGAATTTTTTACATAACATGTATCCCTATAAAATCTCGGTCGAGTTCGTTAATGGGCAAAATCGGTCGAAGGGGGTGAAAATGGGGGGCTTTTTTCGAAAAAGTGAAATTTCGCTATAACTCTCTTAATACGTGAAATATCGAATCCATTCAAAGTTCATAATATGTGTCGGATAAGTGCCAAAAATTTATGTCAAATAAGTTTTTTGATAGCACAAACCATTGACCAAAGGGGTGGAAAAAAGTGGGTTTTTCGGGAAACATTAATCATATCTCTCTTAATAGGCTCAATATCAAAACCGTACAAAATGGACAATATTCCTCCAATAATTACCTAAAACTTTTGTCTGAAAGAATTTTCGATATGACCCACCATTACGCCACGGAGTGAGCAAAATGATTTAAATTATAAGAAAATTCCAAGTGCCAAGAGTGGTTGCCATGACAACTTTACTTTTAATTGATACGGGTTGAGCCATCAGCAGTTGCTATGACAACGCCACTGCACGAGATCACATTCTGTTTTCATATGTCTGTGGGAAGCGACTTCGGTATCGGAACTGGTAGCATGCTGAACTTCTATGCCCAAGGTCGCGGGTTCAAACCCGGCTGAAGTCGTCGGATTTACTAAGAGCGCCAAAAAACCCTGAGTATGCTTTCCTTCGGAGGGGAAGTTACAACGTTCGTTGCGAGTTGATGGTTCCGGTGGCATCTAGTGGCCAAGTTCACAGCTAGGTGTCGTTGATGGTAGTATTTTAAATTATGTAGCCTATTTTAGGTAGATTTCATCAGAAAGCTAACTATTGCAATGGGTGCCATGTTTCGACTTCCGGAAAATGTCGACAAATCTTCGTGTTTCACATCCCCCAAACCACCGTCAGTTCAAAAGTTTATATATATGTGTGTGTATATATATGCATATATATCAGTTTGTTGTGGACACGATAACTGCCGTAATTTTGCACCAATCACTTTAATGTTTTAAATAATATGTAACCCCTTAAAAAATCGGTCGAGTTCGTTAATGGGCAAAATCGGTTAAAGGGGGTGAAAATGGGGGGGGGGGGGGGGGCTTTTTTTTTCGAAAAAGTGAAATGTCGCTATAACTCTCTTAATATCGAATCAATTCAAAGTTCATAATATTTGTCGGATAAGTGCCAAAAATTTATGTCAAATAGGTTTTTTGATAGCACCAACCATTGACCAAAGGGGTGGAAAAAACTGTTTTTTTCGGGAACATTAATCATATCTCTCTTAATAGGCACAATATCAAACCCGTACATAATGGAAAATATTCCCCTAATAATTACCTAAAACTTTGTCTGAAAGAATTTTTGATCTGACCTACCATTACGCCAAGGGAAGAGAAAAATGATTTCGGAATTAAAGAACATGCCAAGTGCCATCAGAGGTTACCGTGACAACGCTTCTAAATTGATGAGGGATGAGCTATCAGAGGTTGCCAAGACAACGCCATTGCACGAGATCACATTCATTTTTCCATCTGACTCTGGGAAGCGGCTAACTGGTAGCATGCTGAACTTATATGCCCAAAGTCGCTGGTTCAAAGCCGGCCAAAGTCGTCGGATTTTTTAAGAGCGCTAAAAAACCCTCAGCATGCTTTCCTTTGGAGGAGAAGTTCCAACGTTCGTTGCAAGTTGCTGGTTGCGGTGGCATCTAGTAGCCAAGTTCACAGCTAGGTGTCGTTCACGTTAGGATATGGTACAAAATTAGGAACTACTACTTAAAATTGACCGTCTGCAGACCTTACCTGAATTACAGACTAAAACAGTCATCAGAATTAACACCGTTTATCAGATTCTACACACCCGGGGTTACATGACCACGTTGTCGCAGCCCCTAAACTGAGGAACCAACAAAAATCTCTGCGGGAGATAAAATTTTGCGAGAAGAAGTAACAGACTGTCTGATAGTTACACATCAGTTCCAAACCTTGCATAAGGACAGTGTGATCAGAAGTATAAAAATGAACCCCGAATGACAAGAAGGTTACCATCCCCATAAGACAATAAAATGATAAAAATATGCATACAAAAACGAAAAAAGTTGATTTTTAACCTCCAAATGTAAAATACTTTATTGCAATCAATGTGGTCTGATCCTCCTGCGAAAACCTGCATATTTTGCCTATTATAGCCAATCCCCTAGTTTGCCCGGTGAAATCTACCTCCGCCTTCCGGCGTGCCGAGAGGATTTTTTTTTTTTTTGCTACCGCTCCCATTTTCGGGATGCCTTGCTCCCCCTTTTCTTTTTATTAATATTTATCATTTCTCTTTGAGAAATGCTCGTACCTGACGTGATTTAATTAAATCATTGTTCCTGTTATCTTTATTATGTGAGATTTGCTTCACATCGATCTCATCAAGGTAAGGTCTCGATATTCTTCTTTGTTTTGTATGTGTGTGTGTATCTTTCATGTGGAATACTATGGTGCTTTACCTAGTAGGCATGTCCACCGTGTGTCTGTTTGTTTCATTTGAGTGCAGCCATTCTTTACCTTTCCCTTCCCCCTTTTTATGGACCGTTTATATTATTGTGTGTGTCACGGCTTTATGGCTTACTATGCGGTCTTCGCAAGTCTGTTCACTCGGGGACGCAATTATGACCCGTGACTTCACCGATCTCTATCAATCTAGCTATGGACTTGTGGGCATAGGGTTCGGTTGCGACCTCCCTATTGAACCCTGGTCCTCCTGTGATATCTGTATCTGGTGGTCACAACTTCGATCTTCGTGGATTTATTTGCCCCAAGTAAGGCCATTAATATCATGGAAATGTTAAATCAGTAATACTAATACGGAAAGAATTCGTGATGAATTTTAATAAATGTAAACAAAAATACTGGAATGCAGCCGAAATAAATCAGAAACCTCTATGGTTATCAAATTGGCAGGTGAAAAGCTGAAGGAAGTAGGAGACTTCTGTTACTTAGGAATCCGCAAATTGTAAACTTCAGTGTTGCAGTATTTGAGTCCAGACAATTAAAGTAAAATCTGTGAACACGCTGAATTTCACCATCATGGGAGCAATCGAGCATGGAACCTGAGCCCACCTGAAATTATGCTATCTTATCGTACCAGGAGTTGAGATGGAGTAAGTCAACATGCCGTGGGAGAGCTGACGATATTGAATTGTATGCAGACCTGAGCTGGGTCCGTTTTCCCCTTTTGTCCCTTACCTTTGGGGCGGACCCTCTCCTCTCCTCTTTTCCTTATTTCCTTTTCTCTTTAAGATTCCCGCACTGTTTTTGTTACTTGGTTCACCGTGTAACTAAATTCCCTTTTAGCGATTTTTAATCTACGATATTGGTTAGAGCAGCTATACCCAACCTTTTTTTTCCTACCGTATCCCTTTATAATATGTGCAATCATATTACTGAAGTATAAATAACTCATTGATGTTTCATTATTTACATTTTTATTTATGAGGTTTTTTAAATTTTGTCCCTTCTTTTTATAATACAGTATAAGATATTGTCAAAGTCCCTTTTTTTTCACATTAACATTGTTTGAATATACACCTATTATTATCATCTAAATTTAATTTTATAATGTCTGCTTTGAGGTTTTGTGGGTATCTACCGACCTACCTAGAGATCTCGGGTTCGAATCCCGGACGGGGTAGATATTTTTGCTACCAGATTATCATTTTAGGTAGATTTCTTTAGAAAGCTAACTATTGCAATGGGTCCCATGTTTCGACTTCCGGAAAATTTCGACATATCTTCGCGTTTCACATCCCCCAGACCCCAAAACCACCGTCAGTTCAAAAGTTTATATATAATTTATGTATATAATGTATCTATCTATCTATCTATATATATATATATATATCAGTTTCTTGTGGACACGATAACTGCCGTAATTTTGCACCAATCACTTTGAATTTTTTACATAATATGTATCCCTATAAAATCTCGGTCGAGTTCGTTAATGGGCAAAATCGGTCAAAGGGGGTAAAAATGGGGGGCTTTTTTCGAAAAAGTGAAATATCGCTATAACTCTCTTAATACATGAAATATCGAATCCCTTCAAAGTTCATAATATGTGTCGGATAAGTGCCAAAAATTTATGTCAAATAAATTTTTTGATAGCACCAACCATTGACCAAAGGGGTGGGAAAAAGTGGGTTTTTCGGGAAACATTAATCATATCTCTGTTAATAGGCACAATATCAAAACCGCACAAAATGGACAATATTCCTCCAATAATTACCTAAAACTTTTGTCTGAAAGAATTTTTGATATGACCCACCATTACGCCATGGGGTGAACAAAATGATTTAAATTATAAGAAAATGCCAAGTGCCAAGAGAGGTTGCCATGACAACTTTACTTTTAATTGATAAGGGATGACCATCAGCAGTTGCTATGACAACGCCACTGCACGAGATCACATTCAGTTTTCATATGTCAGTGGGAAGCGACTTCGGTATCGGAACTGGTAGCATGCTGAACTTCTATGCCCAAGGTCGCGGGTTCAAACCCGGCTGAAGTCGTCGGATTTACTAAGAGCGCTAAAAAACCTGAGTTTGCTTTCCTTCGGAGGGGAAGTTCCAACGTTCGTTGCGAGTTGCTGATTGAGGTGGCATCTAGTAGCCAAGTTCACAGCTAGGCGTCGTTGACGGCAGTATTTTAGGTAGATTTCATTAGAAAGCTAACTATTGCAATGGGTACCATGTTTCGATTTCCGGAAAATTTCGACATATCTTCGCGTTTCACATCCCCCAGACCCCAAAACCACCGTCAGTTCAAAAGTTTATATATAATTTATGTAATATATGTATATATGTATATCAGTTTCTTGTGGACACGATAACTGCCGTAATATTGCACCAATCACTTTGAATTTTTTATCGAATATGTATACCCATAAAATCTCGGACGAGTTCGTTACTGGGCTAAATCGGTCGAAGGGGATGAAAATGGGGGACTTTTTTTTTTCGAAAAAATGAAATATTGCTATAACTCTCTTAATATGTGAAATATCGAATCCGTTCAAAGTTCATACTATGTGTCGGAAAAAGCTCAGAAATTTATGTTTGAAACGTTTTTTGATAGCACCAACCATTGACCAAAGGGGTGGGAAAAAGTGGTTTTTTCGGGAAACGTTAATCATATCTCTGTTAATAGGCACAATATCAAAACCGTACAAAATGGACAATATTCCCCTAATAATTACCTAAAACGTTTGTCTGAAATAATTTTTGATATGAGCCACCATTGCGCCAAGGGATGAGAAAAATGATTTCGGATTTATAAGAAAATGCCAAGAGCTATCAGTGGTTGACATGGGAACACTACTAAATTGATGAGGGATGAGCCATCAGACGTTGCCATGACAACGCACTTGCGCGAGATCAGATTCAGATTTCCATCTGACTAAGTGTGAAGCGGCTTCGGTGACGTAACTGGTAGCATGCTGAACTTCTATGCCCAAGGTCGCGGGTTCAAAGCCGGCCAAAGTCGTCGGATTTTCTAAGAGCGCTAAAAATCCCTCATTAAGCTTTCCTTTGGAGGGGAAGTTCCAACGTTCGTTGCGAGTTGCTGATTGAGGTGGCATCCAGTAGACAAGTTCACAGCTGGGTGGCGTTGACGTTAGTATCTGGTAGCAACATTAGGAACTACTGCTTGAAATTTAGCGTCTGCATTCCTTACCTGAATTACAGACTAATACAGCCATCACAATTCACACCGTTTATCAGACAGATTCTACACTCACCCAAAGTACACGGGGTTATATGACCGCGTTGTCGCAGCCCCTAAACTGAGGAACCAACCAACATCTCTGCGGGAGATATAATTTTGCGTGAAGAAGTAACAGACCGTTACATAGTTACACATCAGTGTCGAAACCTTGCATAAGGACAGTGTGACCACAAGTATAACAAGTAGTTCCGTGAAGAACTGTACAGCCTATTTTCATATATCCTGCTCATGTTAATTGCCTCTATCAACATACAAAATTTTAGTTTAATTGCTGTAACAGATTCGTAGATATTGAGAACCGTCTAAATATTTCAGACGGTCGCCAGGTTGGATTTTTATTTTTGTACTATTATATTAAGATTATTGTGTAAGTGTGGTATTCAAACTTCAATCGCATGATAAGAACACAAGAAGTAAAACCGAGATTTTAAAATTACGCACAGCAGCCATCTTGTGATTATGCAAACAATTGAAATAAATTAGATGCCAGTGGATCAACATTTGTGTAAGCATTTAAAACGTGCAACGTTTCATGGCACTCGGATAGTTAATTCGCGAGAAACGTCCATTTAAATATTTAAACCGAGATTTTAAAATTACGCACAGCAGCCATCTTGTGATTATGCAAACAATTGAAATAAATTAGATGCCAGTGGATCAACATTTGTGTAAGCATTTAAAACGTGCAACGTTTCATGGCACTCGGATAGTTAATTCGCGAGAAACGTCCATTTAAATATTTATACTTCGCGTCGCCGCCATGTTGGATTCGTGCTCACGAGGTTACTGAAAGTCCTATAGGTGAACATATGTTCATAGTCTCTATGAACATAAAAATTTCAGTTTGGTTGTTGTAAAAGATTCATATACACACATCGAAAAAAGTTTTGCATCACCTCGGTTCCAAGAGTTCCGGAACCTTTAAATACAAAGGGAATAGAGATCAACACAAACAACATTTCACCTCGTTTTATTGCTCATGAGACCCACACATTGCATGTTGTACCATCATACAGCTAGACTTTCAGCATTTGTGGTCCAGATTGCAGTACACACCACTACCTCTAATACCCAGTAGCACGTCCTCTTGCATTGATGCATGCCTGTATTCGTCGTGGCATACTATCCACAAGTTCATCAAGACACTGTTGGTCCAAATTGTCCCACTCCTCAACGACAATTCGGCGTAAATCTCTCAGAGTGGTTGGTGGGTCAAGACGTCCATAAACAGCCCTTTTCAACATATCCCAGGCATGTTCGATAGGGTTCATGTCTGGCGAACATGCTGGCCACTGTAGTCGAGCGATGTCGTTATCTTGAAGGAACGCATTCACAAGATGTGCACGATGAGGTCGAGAATTGTCGTCCATGAAGACAAATGCCTCTCCAATATTCTGCCGATATGGGTGCACTATGGGTCGGAGGATGTCATTCAGGTATCGTAAAGCCGTTTCGGAGCCTTCCATGACCACCAGTGGCGTACGTCGGCCCCACATAATGCCACCCCAAAACATCAGGGAACCACCACCTTGCTGCACTCGCTGGACAGTGTGTCTAAGACGTTCAGCCTGACCAGGGTGCCTCCAAACACGTCTCCGACGATTGTCTGGTTGAAGGCATATGCGACACTCATCGGTGAAGAGAACGTGATGCCAATTCTGTGGGGTCCATTCAGCATGTTGTTGGGCCCATCTGTACCGCGCTGCATGGTGTCGGGGTTGCAAAGCTGGACCTCGCCATGGACGTCGGAAGTGAAGTTGCGCATCATGCAGCCTATTGCGCACAGTTTGAGTTGAAACACGACGTCCTGTGGCTGAACGAAACGCATTATTCAACATGGTGGCATTGCTGTCAGGGTTCCTCCGAGCGGCAATCCGTAAGTAGCGGTCATCCACTACAGTAGTAGCCCTTAGGCGGCCTGAGCGAGGCCTGTCATCGACAGTTCCTGTATCTCTGTACCTCCTCCATGTCCGAACAACATCGCTTTGGTTCACTCTGAGACGCCTGGAAACTTCCCTTGTTGAGAGCCCTTCTTGACACAAAGTAACAATGTGGACGCGATCGAACTGCGGTATTGACCTTCTAGGCATGGTAGAACTACAGACAACATGAGCAGCGTACCTTCGTCCTGGTGGAATGACTGGAACTGATCGGCTGTCGTACCCCCTCCGTCTAATAGGCCCTGCTCATGCATGGTTGTTTACATCTTTGAGCAGTTTTAGTGACATCTATGAACAGTCAAAGGGACTGTATCTTTGATACAATATACACAGTCAACGTCTATATGCCGGAGATCTGGGAACCGAGGTGATGCAAAACTTTTTTTGATGTGTGTATATTCAGAACCGTCTAAATATTACGGAAGCTTGCCATTTAGGATTGTTATATGTATAGGCCATAGAGTTATGTACCATTCAAGGTCACTTATTGCCTAGGTTCATTATTCAAACTTTCACTTCGATCGCATGATTACGACACAAGAAATAAAAACTTAATTTTTAAATTTCGCACAGCCGCCATCTTGAGGTTATGTAAACAATTGAATTAAATTAGATGGCAGTACATTACAATCTGCAAAATCATTTACTGTACCACATTTCACTGCGCTCAGAGAGTTAACTCACGAGAAAAGTCTATTAAAATATTTCAAATTCGCTTGGTCGCCATGTTCGTTTTGTACTTTACTGGTTTATGAATTATACATAGGTAAACTTGTATCAGTACCCTTTATCACCGTACAAAATTGCAGGGTGATATCTGTAATAGTTTCGGAGATATAGAATGTCAGTGAAATATTTCGCACAGGCGCCATTTTGAGGTTATGTAAACAATTGAACTAAATTAGATTCCAGTGCATTGCAATGTGTATAAATATTTGCTGTACCAAGTTTCATTACGTTTGGATAGTTAAATCACGAGAAAAGTCTATTTAAAAGTCTCAACTTCCATTGGCCACCATGTTGGTTATGTAGTAACCAGGTTTTTGAAAGTTTCATAGGTGAACTTCTAGTAGTACCCTTTATCACTGTACACAATTTCAGGGCGATATCCGTTATAGTTTCGGAGATACTGAATGCTAGTGAAATATTTCGCACAGCCGCCATGTTGGATTGGTGAGACGTAACAAAATTCGATGGGCACGGTCGACGTCGCCGAGAATAGTGCTATGAACTTACCGAGTTTCACTGAAATCGCTCCAGCCGTTTAGATTTTATTAGGGGGGGACACACACCCACACCACACACACACACACACACACACAAACGCACACACACACGGACAAAAGGTGATCTCATAAGCCTATTTTTTCAAAATTGAAAATATGCTAAAAATGGACTCCAAATGACAAGATGGTTACCGTCCCAGTAAGACAATAAAATGTTTAAAATATGTTTAAAATGAAGACAAACAAAGTTAATTAATCTCCAATTATAAAATACTTTCACGCGATAAATGAGGTCTGATCCTTCTACGAAAACCTGCATATTCTGCCTATTTTCGCCTATCTCCAAGTTTGTCCGGTGAAATCTACCTCCGCCTTCCGGCGTGCCGAGAGGACTTTTATTAAATTTTGTAAATGTTGTCAATTCAAATTACAGTACAGTAAGTATATAGTTAGTTTTAATTGTAAGTATGAAGTTAATTTGTTTATTAGATATATGTCATTGTTCTATTAGACTGTGGTGTGTGAGTGTGCTGGTGAGGGTGCATGTGAGTGGGCCTGGTGACAGACTGTTTTAGTGGTAGTATTTGTTTGTTGGTGAAACTTTAGTATTTTTTTTTTCGTTAGTAGAATTTTGGTATTTAATTGTTAGTAGAAGGTTAGTATTTTGTAGTAGAATTGCTCTTTACTTATTCTGAAAGGGAGTAGCAGCCTTTCAGAATAAATCAATTCTTTACTAGTCTAATAGACGGTTAAGATATTGATAATATAAGCCAACTAATGGCTACACTGCGTTCTGCTGCACGGCTGAAAGCAACGGGAAACTACAGCCGTAATGCTATTCCCGAGGATATGCACCTCTCTATGCATAATTACATGTGATGATGGCCTCCTCCCTTGTAAAAATTTCAATCCGGAGGTAAAGTAGTCCCCCGTTCGGATCTCCGGGTGGGGACTACTCGAGAGGGGGTTAACATCACAGAAGTGACAAAGAGGAAATCTGACATTCTACGGATCGCAGCGTGGAATGTTAGAAGTCTGTTAGGAAGTGGAAAGTTAGAAAACTTAGAAAGGGAAATGGATAGGTTGAGTTTGGATTTGGTTGGGATTAGTGAAATGCGCTGGCAGGAAGAGCAGGACTTTTGGTCAGGAGACTATAGGGTCATTAGCACTAAATCAAACAATGGCCAAGCAGGGGTTGGTCTCATATTGAGTAGGAAACTTGGACAGCGGGTGGAATATTATGAGCAATACAGTGAACGGATTATTGTAGCAAAAATCAATACTAAACCTACGTGCACCACAGTGGTACAAGTCTATATGCCTACCAGTCAAGCTGATGATGAGGATGTTGAAAAGGTCTACGAAGAAATAGATGACATTCTGAGGTATATCAAAGGTTATGAAAATGTTATAGTAATGGGAGATTGGAATGCTGTGGTAGGAAAAGGGAGAGAAGGGAAGATAGCAGGAGATTTTGGATTAGGTGAAAGGAATGATCGAGGGAGCAGGCTGATGGAATTCTGCACTGAACATGAGTTGGTCATAGCTAACACCTTATTCGATAACCACAATAGAAGAATATACACATGGATGAGACCAGGAGATACAGGGCGTTACCAAATCGACTTCATTATGGTCAAGCAGAGGCTTCGAAACCAGATTTTGGATTGTAAAACATATCCTGGTGCTGACATAAACTCTGACCACAATCTGGTTGTAATGAAATGCAGATTAAAGTTGAAGAAACTGAAGAAAAGTCAAAAGCCAAAAAGGTGGGCAATAGACAGACTGAAAGTGAAGGATGTAAACGAAAGATTCAAGAAAAGTATAAAGGAAGGACTAATCAAAACCCCTAAACAAACTTCAATTGCAGACGAATGGGCACTTTTGAAGAATGAAATAACAAAATCCGCAGAAGAAAACATTGGTAGGAAAGAAAGAATAGGTAGAAAACCGTGGATCACTCAGGATATACTAGAATTGATGGATGAAAGGCGGAAACACAAGAATCTAAGAGATGAAAAGGGGAAAGCAGAATACAGACGTTTGAGAAATGAGGTTAACAAGAAGTGCAAGGAAGCGAAAGAAGAATGGTTGAAAGAGAAATGTGCAGGTATAGAAAATTGTCTGAAATTAGGAAAAGTAGACACAGCTTATCGAAGGATTAAGAATACTTTTGGGGAAAAGAAGACTAAGTGCTGTAATATTAAGGACACAAATGGAAAGCCTCTAACAGATAGGGAAGAAAAGGCCGAGAGATGGAAAGCTTACATAGAGTGCTTGTATAAGGGAAAGGAGATTGAGAATCATGTAATGGAAAGGGAGGAGGAAATTGATGAGGATGCAAAAGGAGATTTAATATTGAGATCAGAATTTGACAGAGCATTAGAGGACTTAGGCAGGAACAAAGCACCAGGCATAGATGATATACCGATTGAGTTGCTACTCTGCTTAGGAGATGAAGGTCTGATCAGGTTATTTCACTTGGTGTGTAGGATTTATGAGACAGGTGAGGTACCCCCTGATTTCAAGAAGAATGTTATCATCCCTATACCAAAGAAAGTGGGAGCTGACAGATGTGAAGATTACCGTACAATCAGCTTGATTACTCATGCTTCAAAGATCCTGTCTAGAATAATTTACAAGAGGATTGAAAGCCAGATAGAAACGGAGTTGGGTGAAGACCAGTTTGGTTTCAGGAGAAATGTAGGAACAAGGGAAGCTGTACTAAGTCTTAGGCTGTTTTTGGAAGGTAGAATAAGGAAAGATAAGAGAACGTTCATGGCATTTGTAGACTTAGAAAAGGCTTTTGATAACGTTGATTGGACTAA
The DNA here is from genome assembly GCA_946902985.2 of Meconema thalassinum. Lineage (NCBI taxonomy): Eukaryota > Metazoa > Arthropoda > Insecta > Orthoptera > Tettigoniidae > Meconema > Meconema thalassinum. Next base: position 592,819,842 of record OX336390.1, read on the forward strand.
ATTGTTTGACATTTTGAAATCTATTGGAATAAAGTACAGGGATAGGAGAGTGATATACAATCTATACAGAAACCAGACAGCAGTCATTCGAGCTGAAGGACATGAGAGAGAAGCTGGTATTCAGAAAGGTGTAAGGCAAGGCTGCAACTTATCACCCATACTTTTCAATCTTTACATTGAACAAGCAATGAAGGAAATTGGAGAAAAATTTAAAGTGGGAGTGAAGATTCAAGGAGAAATAATTTCAACTCTGAGATTTTCTGATGACATCGTTATCTTGGCCGACAAGCCTGAGGATTTGAATGAGTTTTTGAATGGTATGGATTCCGTCTTACGGAAGGAATTCATGATGAAAATTAATAAATGTAAAACAAAAATACTGGAATGCAGCCGTAATAAATCAGAAACCTCTATGGAGATCAAATTGGCAGGTGAAAATCTGAAGGAAGTAGGAGACTTCTGTTACTTAGGAAGCAGAATAACCAGTGATGGACGAAGCAAAGAGGATATAAAAAGTAGGTTGGCTCAGGCAAGGAAAGCCTTTCTACAAAAAAGGAATCTGTTGACATCGAATATAGATTTAGGTATTAGGAAGTCATTTTTGAAAGCCTTTGTCTGGAGCGTGGCGCTCTATGGAAGTGAAACTTGGACTATTGGTGCAGCAGAAAAGAGGAGAATTGAAGCATTTGAAATGTGGTGTTACAGGAGAATGATGAAGATCAGATGGGTAGATATGGTTACAAACGAAGAGGTATTAAGGCGAGTGGGAGAGGAGAGATGTTTCTGGCGACTGCTAATGAAGAGAAGAGATAGGTTGGTAGGACACATACTAAGACACCCAGGAATAGCAAGCTTAGTTATGGAAGGAAGGGTCGAGGACAAGAACTGTAGGGGTAGACCAAGGTTAGAATATGTTAAACAGATAGCCTCTGATGTAGGATGTGGTAGCTATGTAGAGATGAAACGATTGGCTCAGGACAGGGAGGCATGGAGAGCTGCATCAAACCAGTCAAAAGACTGAAGACTCAAACAACAGTATGGCCTATGTCGTACACCACATTATATACATTCATTTACCTTCGTTTCTGGCACCTATGATTTCGTTTTACTCACATAAGTCATTGTGTTTTCTAATTGTCCCTTTTGGCGAACGTATCTCCCTTCACTGTACTCGCCTTTATTTCTACTTCCTTACCGTAACTTACCTTGATGGATTTTACATAATTATACTGTACGTTACCCTTCAGGTATTCATTTTAAATGTCGATTGTTCTGTCGTTACATATTTAGTTCAGTCACGTCAGTCCTACGAGTATTTACTAACCCTCCCCCCCCCCCACACACACACACTTTCTCTGTATCCTCTAGGCTATTCGGAATACCGTACACTTCTTAGTCGGTATATCGCCCTTCCTGACTCCCTTGTCTAACCTCTTAATCTTTTATTTCCGAACTTAATTTTGCACTGCGTGTGCATACCATTTCACCGACGTACCTCTCTCTCTTATGTCTATGACATAAACTTCATGCACATTCATACATGTATTTTTGTTTTTAAATAACCTAACTATTTAGAATATATCGCTTCCTCGTCAATACTTATTTATCTTTCTTGATCAATACACTACCGTGATTTCTATTTCATCTACGTGGTCTTGAGTTCATTCATTCGTTAGATCGTTTGGATCGTTATTTTTCTTATATTACTTTGGTTCTAGGCTAGGCCCATGGTCCATTGTATGTACGGTATCGTATTGAACTTACATCCACTGCTATGTGAATGTACGTTCAGTCCACGCCTCTGATAGATTTCTCTCCCTTTCGATCTCTCGTTATTCTGGTCTCCCCCTAGTCCTGTTACATGGGCCCTGCACAGGATTAAGCCACTCTTTTCCACTGCTGCTACATCATCAAGCAAGGTAAGACCGTTTCACATAACGGGAAAATGACCTGAATGTTACGTCCATTACACTCTACCACTTATCACCCGCACTACAACCACCACCACCACCAGCACCACAAAAAGTTATATTTTATTTTTTGATATTTTTTTTGTTATTTTGAGTATGTCAGTTCTGTAGTAGTATTCATTATTATCCATAAAACAAATAAATCCACCGGGAGAAGCCCGCCACTACTGCTAGTAGAGTATATGACTGTTCTACAGGCTCGCTGTTAGAAGTGTCTGTAGTATTAATTTATTAAGGCGCGCTCGAAAGAGCATTAAACCTACATATAATAGGGCCTGCATAGAGTTTAGTTTTCACTATATTATCTAATGGCCTTTGTTCTCTTGCTACATAATATTAGTTGGTAACCGTCGCAGTTCCTGTTGCACAATGAACAAATACAGTCTTCACCAGGTTGGTGAAACCTTTGAGTTCGGCAGATTTTGTGGTAAACAACATGGGTAGCAAGTCTGGTTACCACGTGCCTTTGAACCTGCCCAGACTCTATCCATTGTCGGTCTATCATTGCACTTGTACCATAAAAATCGGGATCGATTTCCTTCCTCTTCATCCGTCGCGATTCGAGTAGCGCTTGGGATGGGCCTGTAGATGCTAGCATGAACTGAAGTCTTAAGTCTTCCACGAAGAAAATTCCCCTTTCTAATTCATATACTATCCTTGGGGGTGAGAACTCTCTTCAGGTAGGCCTATCTTGTTTTCACACTTTCCTATCTTGTAAGATCGCTGTTTGTTAAGTGCACCCATATTAAATCTATTCCATATGAGGCTGCCTCGAATAAGGTCATTGCAGTGGGCAAAGAAACTTTGCTGATGTTATGTATACAGTGTATGGCTTTCATAGCTGCTGAAACTCTCTCTTGAATATTGACCCTGTAGGAAGACATGGTTGTTTGTAAATACAGTACACTCCTAAGTATTTGAATTTGTGCACTGTCGTTATCATCTCAGCTTGCAGGGTAAAATGGCCATCTGTTGCCAGTTTACCTCCTTTTCTGAGAATCATGTGGACGGTTTTTTCTTCGTTGATCTCGAAGCTGTTTTCACAAGCCCACAATGCGAGCTTCTGGAGTGTAATTTTCAGGCCGCTTTTGCTGTGCGATCCTAGTGCCAGTAATGTAGTATCAAAGTGGGAAAAGAGTCTGATTTCTCCGAGTTCGATAGAGCTGATATTGGCATGGCATAAAGCGGCCTCGGTGGCGTAGTTGGTAGCATGCTGAACTGCTGTGCCCAAACCCGGCCGAAGTCATCGGATTTTTTACGAGCGTTAAAAATCCTTCAGTATGCCTTCCTTCGGAGGGAAAGTAATGCTGGCATGTAAAAGATCCTTCCACAGACTAAACTTGTGAGCAGCTAAATTGTTAGGTTATATTTCGTCGGAACGCTCTATCAAAGTTCCAACGTTCACCACTAGGTATCATTGATATCTGGTGGCGAAAGTTGGAACTACTTGAAATTCAACGGAACTTGTAGCTCACCCTAAGGGTGTCCGCTGGAAGCAGCTACAGACTCAGGTGAGCTGAAGATGTCCTCGGACACTCTCGGCACTAAATGCCATACGATGAATAAATAAATAAAATGTCATGGCATGTCACCTTGGTACAGTGGTTGTCTCACTTGTTGGCCAGTCCATTAGCTGGTCGGAGAAGAGAACAAAGAGGAGTTTCAAGAGATTTCTGCGCAAAAGTGAGCGTATACTATTATGCCTATAAACATTGGTCTGCCATACAGGCCACCACTTGACTGTAGCTTGAAAAGGCAACGACCGTGGAGAGACCCGAGCTTCGTGCTTTCATAGCGGAATGCTTCATTACTATGTTTTGAGCACAGATCTCCTATATGATACCGCAGCTACCGTGACGTTTCGTACCAAGCGCATTCAGTCGGCCGTGTTCGTACAGACCAAGAGGGTGACACCAACACTAGAGGGCGCTCGAGCCATCACGTTATAGACAACCATATGTACCACATTACTGAAACAGCGTGTCTTTATGGCTGACGGTGAGCACGTGCTACTATTGTGAACAAGTATTGGAAGTGGCACAAACCACGATACGTCGTCCACCCGTGTGTCGATAGCTGTTTATTGATGCTAGAAGCCAGGGGAGACTAGCGTGCATTGTTCAAAGCAACTGAAGGACCGCAATTCGAGAAATGGCCTAAAGTTGCGATACTGGTGACCAAGAAAAGGTTCGCCTGGTTCGACGAATCTAGATTTTTGGTTCATGACATCGCGTGTACGCCGACTTCTATCAAAGGTTATTGCACGAGGTTGCATCACTGTGCGGTAAAGGCTGGTTGAGGAGATGTATTTATCTGGGTGATTTGGGCCCTATTCATGGAGTACCCTCTGCCCCATTTTTTCGACAAACCAATCACTGACAACTGTCCGACATCTGAACGTCAGAGGTGACAACCAAGAATGTGAAATGGGTCTACATAGGGCTGTTGAACTGAGATTTCCGGGAGAATTTCGTGGTTCGATTCCGAGTCATGTTTACATTAAGTAGAGTGGACAGTCATTTCTTCTTGTTGAACTTTTGTAGTTATTGCATTTATCCCCGTTCTTGGGTGGACGAGTGTGAGAAATTTGATTACCAGTATTATCGAGGTGTCTATAGCGGTGTGAATACTTGTCTTAGAAGCTAGTATTGAGAAATAGGTGGCAGTAGCCTTAAATTAAGACCCATCCAGGCATTTTCCTGCAGTAGGATGCGACACGGGAGCTGAGGTAAGAATCTAACCCACTCTCTAATTCGTTATTTTCACTAGGGCAGCTGAATGAACCCCTTCAAGCCCTCAGACCAGAATTAAATGTCTTGGCATAGCCGGAATTAATCCGGAACCTCAAGAATGGCAGCCAACAACGATAAACAGTATATCACGAGGCGGTAAAGTGTTGAACTTTAGAAAATGTGTACACATAAGTCTCTCTAGCACCAATGGCTGATGCTTCTTGCATAGTATACTGTTATAGACATTAGAGGACTTTTGCATGGAATGTGACTGTACTCGTCCTAGCATTTTCCAGTTGTCAATTTCTTTCTCGTCGTTCAAGATGAAATTTTCTCCCCCTTCTTTTGCGTTCTTATTTTCTTTCTCTTTTTTATCGCTTGATCCTCTGAAATCCCGTTCAGTGCTGTCACCGTCTTCCTGTCTCTTTGAGGCTGTTATTCTCATCCCCAATTTCCTTGTCTTGTCTCGCTGTATTGTGTCCTCCACAGGACATTTTCAGTACCGTACCTGGTGTTTTACTACACTAGGACCAACTCATGCTGCCTCTCCCAGGAGCCTTATTTTATGGTCATCATAGGACCCGGATATTAGTAGAGAATATACAGTCATCTTCAATATGAACTGATAAATTGGGTTCGACTCTCAATCGTATCAGAGAGTAGGAAGTGAAAGGTTTGTAGTGATAACTTGTCGCTGAATTTCCAACCTCGTAGGTAAGTGGATAGCATGCCGGACATTCTAAATCGAGGGTCCCCGGCTTCAATTCTCTGTCTGGCCGTGTGATTTTAATCAAATAAGGTTGTTTCCCCTACCTCGGAGACTGAGTGTTCGTGACGTGGTTATCAATCACATCATCCTCGTCACGACGTACATGTCACCCACGAGCTTCAGCTTCAAAGACCTGCACCAGGCCTCTCCGGAGCCAACCCCTTAATTATTATTATCATCATTCTTATTATTATCATCATTCTTATTATTATCATCATCACTGAATGTGGTGTATTGTCGCTGTGACTTACAGCGTTCACAGGTCCCGCGGCGTAGCCGTGCTCGTTAAATTGCGTACCACAGCAGCTGCAGCAAGTCCGGTGATCTCAAGTTCGAATCCCTCCTCTAACAGCGGTTATCCTAGGTGTGCTTTTCCCCGGGATTTTCCTCACTTCGTTCAGGCTAATGCCAGGATAGTACCTTACTTCAAGTTCCGGGGCACCTAACCCATCCCTGTCCCTAATACAGTTACACACACTACTACGGTCGTCACATAAATACAGGTTATCAGACAAAATTTAACACACACCGAACTACACGGGGTTAATGACCAAGATGTCCCAAGCCCCTAAAATGAATTACGAACCAACCACACCGTACACACAATGCAGCTAAGTTCGAGCCTCGGATCGCCTTTTCTTTTCTTTTATGTAACTTACTATCTGATATAAGTTATCGCAAATGTTTTTTTTTCCACAATAGCATCTCACGTTCTAAAACACATTACAAGTGTATATTCCTACGCTATCTTATTTTTCTTATGGAAAATGACCACGAAGTTTTAACCCTTTAAACATTTGAAAACATTTATAAGATCTACTGTATATTCCGTGCGATGTTGTTGGACCGCGAAATAGAACGACTCGTATCAGACGGGCCAAGGAAACCGGCTTTGAGGCATAGAAGTTACTCATACAGCTACAAACGCTGGTTATCTCTTGAGGTTGTCATCTAGGCCTACAGGTCGGGGCAGAGTGAAGTAGAGGAAATCCCTCAGTGGCACGAAGCCATTGACGGTTGAACTTGATAGGACAATAGTCTGTTCTACCAAGGCCTTGCCCTCATTTTGCCTTGTATGTTGGCATGCAAGACTTCATATTTCCTTGGGTGCCCCATGGCATGAGAATAATTATTATCCTTCTCGTCCTCGTCCACTTTACAAACGACATTCAGGAATGTATTTTTCAGACCACTAAACCAGTAGTACTTTGCAGGTACCAATGCGCACCATAAAGTTGCAAATAGAAGAGACTGCGGGTGAAGCTGAGCTGGGAGAATAAGTGATTTGAAAACAAATATTCCCCTAAATAACTGGAAAAACGCCACTGTTGCCGCTTAGGGGAATACTAACAATCTTAATATTATGAGGCAGGTTGCATTGGGATGATAACCAAGTTGTCCCTAGTCCAATGAGCAACATCAGTGTCAACAAAGCAACATCGACGATAAAAATAAAAGAGCAGGTTTGTTGGAAATACCAAAATTGGATAGTACTGTACGTGGAATCCCCTCGATGTGAAAACAGAAGGAGTTTTAAAATTCTTGACAGCACTTCTTGATAATTCTAGCAAGTAGGATGTGCCCTATGGATTTGACAAGCTCTATGAGAAGCTGTGGGTAGAGGGAAAGTCGAGATTAACTGCTCCCCGACGGCTTGTGTTCTGGAAGAAGCGTGGAAGGACGCCCCGACTGAAGGGAGAGAATCCGTGACGTGACTGCAAAGCACAAGGAATTACCGAGGGATGGGCGGGAGGGCCCACTGTTCAATTAGTGGAGATATCACTGGCCGTGTCGTCGGCACTGACCAGATCACTCGTTTTGTCAACAACTGTACAGGCAGTGTAAGAGAGACAGACTGGCTGCGTTGCATAGCGGTAACGTTCTCGCCAGCTGAGTCAAAGATAGCGGGACCGAATCCCGGTGCAGTCAGTCAGCATTTCAGGATGCGCAACTATGAGGGAGTCATGTCTGTAGATTTGCTGGCACGTTAAAGATCCCCTTCGGGGCAAAATTCCGGCACCCCGGTGCCTCTAAAAGGCGCAGTATCTAAAAGGGACGTAAAACCAATAACATTATTATTAATTATGAAAACACCACCATATAGGGACACCTGCATCTGAACATTTCGATAGTAATCTTCAGTCGGTCAACAATAATATATATGACCAGATAAACTGGTTCGTAAATACGTGATTCTACCTGAAATAATCTACATAGGGCTAATTATGTTTTGTCGCTTAATACAACGGAGAAATAACGAAATTTATAAAATATTGAAGGCTTTTGGCATTCCGGATTGCCTTAATCAGGGAGTGTCTGAAATTCGTATTCTATAGAACTCGATTCAATGAAACTTGGCGATGTAGGGCTCATCAATGTGCTGGAGATGGTACAAAGGAAGTCTGCTAGGTTTGTGCTCAACGAGTATAATCCTAGAAGCAGTGTAACTCGAATGATAGAAGAACTAGGGTGGAATAAAAGGAAGCTTTTAGTTTTACCTGACCGTTAATATTGCGATCATGAGCCACGGGACCTCTTTTTTACATGGAATCCGATCCTCAGAGCATTGCATTTCACGTCGATAATATCACATGCATTGACCGGGAATCGATCCCGGTCTATCTTGGTGAGAGGCCAACAGCTTGACCGCTGCGCCACCACGACCAGAACTAGGGTGGGAATCTCTGGAAGATAGAAGGATGAAATCCAGACTATACGCTTTGTGTAACACTTAGTCTAATCGGCCAGCGTATGGAGAACTATACAAACGTCTGAGAAATCCCACCTACCTGAGCAAGACAGATCATCCGCCGACCACAGCGTAAAAATTACGGTAAATATTTTCTCATTAATCGTGGTATTGATAATTGGAACTCATTACTTGCCACAGTCGTAGAGCCTTTCCCCGAACATATTGATGCATTTAAGAGAGGCTGAGATTTTGTGTAAATACTACGATGTAATAAATATAGTTCCCGAATCGCGACATATGCACTGTGAATTACGTGTGTTTGATATTTGTGTCGGTAATTTTCTTTAATAATTGTACAATTGCCACCGGGAAATTACCCCCATTTGCAAATAAAATGAATGAATGAATGTCAACACGCTTTTTGAGTATTTTATAAAACAACCTGAAACTGCATCAAGGAAATAAATGATTTCCACGTGTTATTATAGCCATGAACATATTTCTCACCAGGAGAAATGGGTGTGGCTAAGCGATAAGGGCTGCTAATACAAATGATGTAACTCGCTATGGTGATAAAGGATTGTAACGTTGCGGGGATATTCTGCTGAAAGCTCTTCTGTAATACCCCGTCGCTACCTGCAAAATCCTTGCCATCCTCTTCCACCCACTCATAATCGCCTTAGCCATATCTTGACCACGGCCAAGTTCAATTCTGGCAAGCCGATAAGAGTGGACTGACTTACGGCGGTAAGCTCCGTGTCGTGTTCACGCAGCCCGTACTAAATCCCGCTAGTCCTTCCTACTATGTGCTCAATGCAAGCAATGTGGCTACTTTGCCATTAGTAATGCTTCACATAACCAACACTTCGTGAATGTCTGCTCGTTCATGAACTGGTGCGGTTCCTGCTTCAGAATTCTGACCTAAATTCTGAAATTAGACACCATACTGTATGTAAATGTAGCCTTCCTTCTATGGAGAATTTGTTAAGGTATTCAAATACTATTTTAGAACTTAAAAGATTCATTCTGGTTCCGTATTGATAAACTAATTGAGTAGGTCTAATGAAAATCCACAGCCTGCTTCCAGTCTCCGACCGGGTCAGGAATGGAATGAATGAAGCCCCCCATCTAGCGGCGAGAATATGAACTGTGCCGGCTGCCGAGGCCTGACGCACTCCTCTGGGGCAATGATTAAATGAAAGACAGATGAAATGAAATGATAGTGGAGAGTGTTGCTGGAATGAAATTTTGACAGGGAAAACCGGAGTACACGGAGAAAAACCTGTCTGCCTCCGTTATGTCCAGCACAGATCTCACATGGAGTGAACGGGATTTGAACCACAGACCCAGCGGTGAGAGGCCAGCGTGCTGCCGCCTAAGCCATGGAGGCTTCAGTAGGCCTAATAAATAGGTTAAAAGTTCCGCATAATCAATGCTTTTTATCATTTTAAAGGATCTTTTCGACTTCGTCGTTATGCTGGGGTCTGGCGTTACGTTACGGTGACGGAACGAAATGTACCGGGAATGCACTGAGGTGTGTGACGTCATAGTACGATATGGCAGCTGACTACCAAGAAGGCAGTGCGAGAACAGAGTTTCAAGAAGGCAGTGCGAGAACAATCAAGTAGGCAGTGAAGAAACAAATTAGAATCATGAAACTCTGTTCTCGCACGCCATCTTGGTGCTCGGCTGCTAGCATTTAAAATGATATAAAGTTCAGACAGACTATCCGTGTCTTTTGATACGGTTTTCACCATTCTGTAAAGGATATCTCAAGGAAAGATTCTGTAGAAAATAATTTAAGTATGATCAAAGGAAGCCAGTGAAAAAGTCGAAAACCATCTTGGTGCCCGTGCGCTTCTTAAGCTTCCGCTGGGCAAACCGTCAAAAATATCAATATACTATGAGCGTAAGAAATGGTCAGCATGAAAAGTTCTACAAAAAGTCCGGGAGAGCATATCTCTATCTTCAATACATCTCCCTCTATAAGTGTTTTTAGACTGGATGGAAGGGTCACGTCCCTGCATGCTCTCCAGAGCGTGCGGCATCGCGCGAGCTTGACCTTGCTTTGACCTTGGTTTGCACTTGCCGTTCGCGAGTAATTTGAAACAAAATAAGCAAGATAAGTGTTATACAGATAATTTTTTAACATGTCAAGAGTCTTTGGAAGCCTCCAGCCTTTCTAGCATTTTTCAGCATTTGTAGCATTTAAAATGATACAAAGTCTAGTTTTTCAGACTGACTGTCACTTTTTATTAAATAAAGATCACTGTGTGGTCATTGGTGGGACATGTTTCAAGGCCTAATTATGTTGGCCCCTTCATCAGCCGATATGAATTAATAAATGTCAAAGACACAAGAAATGTATAGCGTAACAGTAAAAGTCCCTTGATATTAAACCTTATATGGTGCACCATAAAGAAGGATGGGAAATTGAACGCCTAAATCAAGACAATATGATGTGGAAGATTGTTGGCTAGTACAAACTAGGAAACACTTTCAAAATGTGCAGTTCAAATCTTCAGAAGTGATCATCGACGAGACAAATTTATGAAAATTATTATTTAAAATAGCGTTTTTGGATGGAATTTTCACTTTTTGTAGTTGTTTCCAGATTTTTTGCGTTTGGCCTCCTGAGAGGCCGAGTGCTGGTCGTTCAAGTCAACCTGCGCGTCGGAATGAGAGATGAAATGGATGTAAGAAAGTGGGCAAGGATGTGGAAGGAAGCGGCCGTGGCCTGTCAGAAGGTACCATCCCAGCATTTGCCTACAGCTGAAAATGGGAAACCACGGAAAACAATTTCAAGGTCGGCCAACGGGGGGGCTAGAAACCACGTCTATCGAGTCAGCAGAGAGCTTGGCCCAACAGCCTAATGCTGCGCTTCAGCGAGCGTAGCCACCTCTGTCGGTTGTTTCCAGATGAAAGTTTGGGTCATCTATTTTAAGTAAAGGTATGGTTTCTAAAAGTTTCATGCATAAATATGCTAAGAGAAATTACTTAAATGGACCGGGGCACCCGTGTTTAATCATAATGCAAAACTTTAAAACTTAAGTTACCCAACAACTAATTGTGCCAAAAGTTGAAAAGCTAGGAGACCCGTAAAAGTGTCAAATGCGTGTTTTAAAAAGCTCTTTCATATTTTGAAATTTGAAATTTTGAAAATTACTTCCGGCTTAAATGATTTTTTGAAAAATAAAAGCTAAAATAGCTATTTTCTTAAATAATGGGACTTATTCTAGGGATTTAAAAGAAATTAAAGTTTGGTTGTTTTAATCTATTCTGTGATAGGCCTACTTTTTCTTCAATTTGTGGGAAGCGGATTTTTGAATTTCTCAAATCGGAAGTAGATATTTCGATTTTGATTTGACCCTCTATGGGTCGACACTTGTGCTCGTAGTGATGGATTTAGTGAACTACATACGACAAAGGATGTGGTATAATGCTTGATGTACATGACATGCCAGCTTAGTATGTGTCACCATGCCGCCAACAGGTAAGAGGCGTTTGGTTAATACACAAAATATTCTAAAGTGGAATACTAAAATTTGAAAAGCAGAAAGTGGTAAGATTCAGTGATGAACCTGGAACGATTCGGCAACAAGATGAAGACGTTGTAATCACTGAACAATCAACAACTACAAATTAAATTACATACTTAGTATTATGTGGTTCACAAAATCTATTACTACGAGTGATGTGTGTTGACCCATTCATGGTCAAATCAAATTAGAATTATCTACTTCCGTTTTGACTGACAAGTGGTAGGATATTACTGAATATTAACACTGCCTAAGGGAAGATGATACGAGAGAAAAGGAGGTGGGTTTAAGAGTGGAAGCAATTTTAGGCTGAGAGGAAGAGAATCCAACACAAAACCATTAATAAACACCGATATAAACAGGAATTTCGAAGTGTAAAACTTGAGAAGTACCTAACTTGAGCGGGGGCTTGCACAAGGCAAGCGGAGAGCGCAGCATGCATTGAGGTTACTGGCTAGCTTCCGCCAAGTTCTATTTCCCTCCCGAGCATGTACTCTAGTGTGGTGGTAGTCTGGCAAGGCAAGGTATGCCAAAAGGAAAGGATTTATGTGGTTTCCCTTCAAAAGGATTGGATTATACCAAGCATTCTGAAAAGCTAGAAAGATTTGAATTTGTCGTGATATTTTTATTACTAACCACGGTTGGATCTCCGACAGAACGGCCGAGTTCCCCCAAAGTGGGAAAAGATAAAGCAACTATGGTACTTTTTGGCGATATTTTGTTGTGATTGGTAAGGATCTTTGAATAATACCAATTGTTGCATATAAAGCAGGCTAAACTCTTACCCAGCAGGACGCCGACTAAAAGTTTAGAACAAAGGAAAAACCTCAAACCTAACTAAAAAAAAAAACACAAGTCAGAGAGAAAAACCTTACAAGTAGGAAGCTGGCGGAGCGAGCTGTACTTGCCTCAATGATTTACTAGAATCAGCTAAGAAAGCTCTCTATAAATGTTGTTATTTGAAGTTTTGTTTTAAACGCAAAAAGTGATAGATTTTTCATTAAATCAGTGTTTGCTTTTTTTTTTTTCATAAATAGAAAGTAATTTTAGGCGAAGAATCAGGGAAGAGATGGTCCTACCTAACGGGTTTTCTAGAAATAGAAGAAAAAAAAAACAAATAGTAAGGAATATATTTAACAATGATAGAATTCTGAAGAAATAAGAATTATTTAGATTTAGTATTGTGTCCTTGGCCTAAGACATAGGTCAAATGGCACAGTATTCTGTTTTGAGTTAATAACAACCTTTTTAGTTTACAAAATGTCCAGGTCTTCGACCTAATAATAAGAGGTTTACAATTAACCAATAATAAATGTTCAGGTTTCGAACCTGTTACAAGCACTACAACCGTACAAGGGTTTTAAAAGCGTGCATACAACTAGGAAGTTTTACGCATATGATGATGATAGAAAACGAATTACCATTAGGTGCGACATTTTGTTGAATTAGTTAGGTAGGATACCAGCACTAATAGAATGCACTTCGGCTAGCGAAAAGGCTATATCAAATAGACCAAATTCCTGATCGTAACAGGAGAAAAGAAGAAATTTACAAGCGGAGATGACCGCTATTATTTAAACAGAAGTTAATAAATGTTACATTCCAAAAGGGTCAGGTCGTATTGACGAAACAAATCAGGTACAAAAGTTTAACAATTAGAAGACTACCAATTCCTGAGCCAGCAGGATAAGAAAAAGAAGATTAATAAGTAGTTTCTATAACTACTAATATTTAAGCAGAATTGAATAAGTGGTACATTCAAATTGGGAAGGTCACCACTTGTGAAGCCTGGATTAAACAAATAGGTAATTATTTCACAATGAGAAAACGCTTACATTTTAGACGAAGCAGGAAACAATAAGTATTAAAACGTGGATTGTAACCACGATTATTTTTACAGAATGAATAAGTTGTAAATAGATCAAAGTTGGGAGGGCGCTTATGTTTTGGCGAGGCCTCGGTCAGGTAGAACCAGATGATTAAATTAACTTAAATTTGTTGGTAAAAGTTATTTGAGGAAAGGAGATAGGGATTTATAGTTCTGGCCAATTTTTATTGCTCTCAATCGTACGCGACGCTGTAGATAGTTGAACGGACAGTGTTTTGCACTAAAGTTTGTTGATAGATTAGAGACTTCACTATTGCAGCACTGAAAGTTCATGGAACAAGAGAAAAGTTATTGCATTTTATGGAGATATACTTAGTTGAATTTGACTTGAGTAGGTTTAATGCGTTAGATAGTTTGTGGATTGCGGTTAATAGTTCTGTTTCACAATAGTTTGGTAGTTTTGACAATATGAAGTGTAGTTCACACGGTTGACATTTTAATATAAATGGAATGTTCCAGAAACGTAGTGACAGTTAAATGGAGCGGTAATATTCCCTCGAAGGCAAGTTAAGTTTATTGACAGCTATGAGTATTAGCAGAAATCCCACGGTGTAGGGAAGGTATCCCCTTTATTTCGCACAATAAGTACTAAATTTCATGTTTTAAAGCAAGTTTGGTTATCAAATGCATGACAAAGAAAATCCCACGAAGACGGTTATTGCACAATATTGCGTAATTCCCCACACTGTCTATGAATTTCCATTAAAAGCGTTCAGCTTCGATTAAAACCATTAAAATGTGTTTAAAATCATTGAAGATTTGTACTTAGCTTTTTCATAGCCGCTGAAGGTTGATGCCTTCTGACAGCCATTAGCCTACATCCAATACCACAACATGGCGGCGATTTGAATTTGTACCTCGGCTGAGAAGAGGTAGCCTCTGAAAAAGGCTGAACTCAAACGTTGACGAGTCGGTAAGAAGTGAGAACGAGCGGAAGAGCTCACGAGGTAGCTAGGCAGGAGAGGAGGAGGGGGAAGGAATGAAAGGAACTTGTAGCAGAATGGAAAAGATTACAAAATAAACACCCTTTACAAAATGTATTTTTCTTCATGGGGTAGTGTCTTCAAGGAGATGATAACTGAAGACAGCGGCGAAACCTCTTTGAGTGGTATGTAAATCCTCTTGACTCAATGAATCCGTAGATTTTTGGCGGGTTGCCGCGTGGTGAGCCAGTGAAGTTTTCACAGAATAAGCAACTGAAACAAACTCAAAAAACACAATAAATTCCTGCTCGAAGGAAAGAAGAAATTCAAAGGGATCACTGTTGTCTGCAAGAAGGGAAATTAAATAAATGAAAAAGAAAACAAAGAGAAGCAAGAGCTGACTCTAACTAGACATGTATTCCAATCAATACACCATGCTGAGGGGCCAGACACCAACAGAGAATAGAAAGAGAGAAAAAAAAACGATTTTAAGGATTGAGAGGAAGAGGCGCTATAAGAAAGATTGGTCTTATAATATGACCATTGGTGGTTAAGATGTTCACCACTCTTCCATCCCTTCCCGGGTAGCACTCCACCACCCTGCCAGAGATCCAAACTAGCGGGGGGAGGGGATGAAAAAGAACTGCCAATAAGGAAATAACCAGGCGATAAGGGAAGTAAATCATCAGGATCATAGGAAAGCGGGGTCAAGGGGCGAGAATTAATAACACCTTCAATCAAAAGATAGCTAGGAGCTGCGGGAAGTAAAACTTCAATAAAGATCACGACAAGGTGCGAAGAGAGAAGTAACAAATAAGAATAAAGACTGTAAGAACAAGTACATTGATTAAGGCTAATAATATACCAAATGTGTAAAGAAGCTATACGAGTAAGAGGCAAGAACGCCATAGGTACAAATAATTTAGTAACAATAAGCGAAGACCTGAATCCAAATGGTCATAGGGAGGAAGACAATGTATTGGAAGATGGAGAAGACAACACAGGAATGGAAGAGGACCTGACTTTGAGAGAACTGGAGATGGCTATAGACAAGATCAAAGGAGGAAGGGCACCGGGTGTGGACGAAGTGAGTGTTGAAATGGTGAAGGCAACAGAGGAGGTTGGGAAACAGTGGCTGTACCGTGTGATGAGGGTGATATGGAAGGAGAAAAAGACCCCAGAAGATTGGAAGAAAGGATTAATTGTCCCAATGTTTAAGAAAGGAAGCAGAAAGGAGTACAGAAATTACAGGGGAGTCACACTCCTACCACACTGCCAAGATATATGAAAAGATATTAGAAAGTAGAATACGAGCCAAAGTGGAGAGAAAATTGAGAGAGGAGCAGTATGGATTCAGACCTGGGAGATCAACAGTGGATCTCATATTTTCAGTGAGACAGCTCCAGGAACACCACTACGAATTTGGAGAGGATCTGTTGATGGCCTTCCTGGGCATCGAAAAGGCCTATGATAGTGTGTGTAGGGAGAAGGTTTGGGAAGCAATGGAAAACATGGGAGTGGAAAAAGGGACTGTAGGCAGAGTGAAGGAGATGTATTGTGGAAGTGTGAGTTGTGTGAAAGTTGGAGGGGAAAGAACAGACTGGTTCAGACAAATGAGTGGCCTCAAGCAGGGTAGTGCGCTGTCACCCCTTCTCTTTATTGTGATTATAGACGAGGTAATGACACGGATAGCAGGAATGATAGCAGAAGATAAGATGAAAGCAATGGTGTTTACAGATGATCTCATGGTCTGGGGAAACAAGGAGGAGGAAATTCAGGAGCAACTGAAGGCTTGGGAAGAAACAGTGGGAGAGTACGGATGGAAGTTCAACGTCAGTAAATGTGAGATCCTATAACGACCCGAAAAAAGGACAGACCAATGAGTGGGATAACACTTGGAGGTGGACAGCTGAAGAAGGTGGAAAGTCTCAAGTACTTGGGAAGTATAGTGGAGGAAAATGGGAGAAATGACAAAGAGATTACGGAACGTGGCAGACAGGCAGGATCATTTCTGAGAAGCATTAGGAGCTTAGTGTGGAATAAAGATGTCCCACAAAATAGCAAGGAAGTGTTATACAGAAGCTACTATATCCCGATACTGACCTATGCTTCAGAAACGTGGACAATGAAGAAAAGAGACATAAGCAGAATACAGGCACGTGAAATGAAGTTCCTGTGAAGTAGGATCAGAGTAACAAGAAGAGACAGGGTGAGGAATGAAAAGGTCAGGGAAATAGTGAAAGAGGAGCCCTTGCAAGGTAGGATTGAGACATCAAGGCTGAGGTGGTATGGGCACTTGAAGAGATTGGATGAGAAGAAGATTCCCAAGAGGATACATGAGATGCAGATGCAGAAGAAACGACCAAGGGGAAGACCAAGAGATAGATGGCTGAAAGGAGTGGAGGAATGTGTCAAGAAGAGAGGCGAGGACTGGACCAGAGTGACAGCGGAGAGGTGGTGGGAAGAAAGGACTAAGTGGCGAGGCTTATGTTCCAAACAGACCCAGCCTGGGGCTGGAAACTGTACAAGATGATGATGATGAAGCGAAGACCTTAGATTATAATGCGCACAAAATGGGTTAACTAGAAGAACAAGTGATTCCAAAACAAGCGTAACGCAACAAGTAGAGATGCGAAAACTCATCAAATGTAATGACGAGAAAAGATAAGTTTGTTTAACAATAAACAACACGAGTACTCAATAGTTACGCAGAATACAATGGATACGCGCAGCAAGGATATGTAAAAATATTATTAAACAACAATCGAAGCAAACATCAGCTACATGTGTAAACAAGTAAAAAAAGTGAGTACACAAAGCCTCAACACAAATAGTATAGCGAGATGACAGATATAAATAACTAGAGAGGTCAGTGATCGGAACCACTTTATCTGGACAAGGAAGTAAGCAACTCCCCGAGTTACAGTAGCGACCCGCTTGACAGTGGCGGACAGGTAGCCTAAGTTGCGATAAGGAAAACATGTTATGACCTTCGTCACATATGGAGGAAGTAAGCGATGACTTAACATTACGTGAGTTTGTAAATAAACAAGCCTGCAACACAAGTGGTTGAAGGTAAACAAACGAAGTAAATACAAACAAGGAGCGCACGTGGTCATACGTGGCCTAGACATAAACCACCCATTTGAGGACAGATGAATTGAAGCAATTAATTAATTTAGCATAATTTTGAAGATTTCTGAGCCAAACCATTACCAACGCAATAAAGCTGAATTCTCCTGAACGGTGGAGAAAAGCAGGGAAGTTGAGAAAGAAATTAGGCCTATAGATTGCCATTCTGGAAGCTAGGGAGCCCAGGTTGTCAAGCGGTTTCAAATGCTGCTTCCGCGTGTGAGATAGAGGGAAGGGGGCGTCCGTGGCCCTCCGATTAAACAGCGAAAGAAGTGAAACACAGCTCACAGCGAAGTGATGGTGACTGATAGCCATTGTTTGACGCAGAGCGAAGATTGTTTTCGATAAAAGTTTAAAAAATTGCCTGCTGCGAGAAGTGACACAAGGCAATAAAATAAACGACTCAAGGAAAGGCGGGCTTGCATTGTCATTTTGTGCGGAAATAGAGAGGAAACCATTAAGTAGCTTACAACGGTGACGTAATTATTACATTGATGGAAGTGGATGTTGGTGGAAGACCAAGTTTTTAATTAA
The DNA here is from genome assembly GCA_946902985.2 of Meconema thalassinum. NCBI lineage: Eukaryota > Metazoa > Arthropoda > Insecta > Orthoptera > Tettigoniidae > Meconema > Meconema thalassinum. The sequence goes on from OX336390.1 coordinate 592,838,021, forward strand.
AGATCGTGAAACGAAGTTGTGAGTAGAGGCAGAGTCCAGCTAGCCTCTTGCTTGGATCCAGTCGCCCTTGCTATCCTGAATTTCAAATATTGAACTGTAGACAACATAACTTGCTCACTAGATAGGGTCTTGGCATTAGAAATGCAGGAAGACGCACTTGTTTGTTCCGGGTTGCTCTGCGTAGAGTTAGAAGATGCAGGCACTGATGACCTTGGTTGATCATGACGATGCAAGAGAGTGAGATGCGCCCTTTTACAATGAAAACAGAGTCTAGTGGATTTGCAATTAGAAGCGGAATGTTTGGGTGAAAGACAATTGAAACAGTACTTGTTTTGAGATACCAATTTCCTTCTGTCATCAACTGATAGTTCTTTGAAAGATTTGCACAAGTATAGAGCTTGAGGATCTTTGCAGAGTATACATTTTGAGAACTTATTGAGTGTTCTATTATGATCTTCTTGACGGTTGAAGGCGGTGGAACGAGTTTCTTTGTTCTCGAAGGATTTTTTGACAACAGGGATGTTGTGAGAACTAGTTTCAACACTTTGCATTGAAAGGAGAGTGTGGTGAGGAATTGACATCGGCTATTTATAAAACTGATAAGGTGCTCGAAGGAATGTTCATCCTTATGAGCGAGCTCAACCTCCCATGCCTTTAAAGTGGAGAAGTCAAATCTGGACGTAGCGAGATGAATTAAGAAAGAGTCACAAGTTTGGACGGGCTGATTGAGTTTATATAGAGCTCTGACATGAAGTTGCATGATGTCGACCGGGTCTCTTAAAGAGGTGGCATCATTACGTCATACAGCCGGCAGGTTGAACAAAGATTTCATGTGACGCGCAACACGCAAGCGCACATTGCCATATCTATCTTTAAGTAAGTTAAAGGCGATGGGGTAGTTCTCTGCGCTTAAAGGAAGTATTTCGACCAACGTCAGAGCTTGTCCGAGCAAAGACGATCTCAAATAATAGAACTTATGGATATCTTAAATATCTGTGTTGTGTATAAGAGAACAAAATAACTCATAAAAAGAGTCCCATTCACATTCCTGGCCTGAAAAATGAGGCAAGCTTATTTTGGGAAGTAAAGGTTTAGATTTAAAAATACCCTCAGGGACCGAAGCAGATGTGAACTGAGGCGGATTGATGACCTTTGTGTCTGGTTCTGTGAAACTGCGAATTATTTGGCGGGGTTCGACTTCGTCACTATCAGATTGAAGTTCGGGGCAGACGGATTCAAAGTCTGTTTGAATTTGATCATAGTAATCATAAGAAAGTTCGTACATTTTAAACGTTGAGATAAGATGACTAAATTACACGGAGCGGGAGTTAGGTCTTTAAGAAAGTTTCTAAACCTGGTAAGTTGCCCTTTGTAGGAAGAGCGTCATGCGATGAGTGTTTCATCCTTTTCAGTTGCCCGAGTTGGAGGTACCATGATTGAAATTGACAATTGAAGTGCAACATACGATATTGGAGAGATTTTGAAATGCTGTCAGGTTGGCAGCAGCAGACAGGTTGCAAGGTCATAGACACTGAAGATGACAGGAACGACCTCTTTCACCTCTACCAGCTTTGCACAGTAAAGTTATAGCTGAAAAATTCAAAGCAGATATCAGTAATTTGCAAGATATTGGCAACTTGGATTCTCCCGGGTTTCTGGGACCATATTTTGGTAGGTTATTACTGAATATTAATACTACCTAAGGGAAGATGATACGAGAGAAAAGAAGGTGGGTTTAAGAGTGGAAGTAATTTTAGGCTGAGAGGAAGAGAATCCAACACAAAACCATTAATAAACAACGATATAAACAGGAATTTCGAAGTGCAAAACTTGAGAAGTACCTAACTTGAGTGGGGGCTTGCACAAGGCAAGCGGAGAGCGCAGCATGCATTGAGGTTACTGGCAAGCTTTCGCCAAGTTCTATTTCCCTCCCGAGCATGTACTCTAGTGTGGTGGTAGTCTGGCAAGGCAAGGTATGCCAAAAGGAAAGGATTTATGTGGTTTCCCTTCAAAAGGATTGGATTATACCAAGCATTCTGAAAAGCTAGAAAGATTTGAATTTGTCGTGATATGTTTATTACTAACCACGGTTGGATCTCCGACAGAACGGCCGAGTTCCCCCAAAGTGGGAAAAGATAAAGCAACTATGGTGCTTCTTGACGATATTTTGTTATGATTGGTAAGGATCATTGAATAATACCAATTGTTGCATATAAAGCAGGCTAAACTCTTACCCAGCAGGACGCCGACTAAAAGTTTAGAACAAAGGAAAAACATCAAACCTAACTTAAACAAAACCAACATTTTAAATGTAAAACTCAAGTCAGAGAGAAAATCTCCACAAGTAGGAAGCTGGCGGAGCGAGCTCTACGTGCCTCAATGATTTACTAGAATCAGCTAAGAAAGCTAGAAGAAACTTTATAAATGTTGTTATTTGAAGTTTTGTTTTAAACGCAACAAGTGATAGACTTTTCATTACCTCAGTGTTTGCCTTTTTCAATAAGTAGAAAGTAATTTTAGGAGAAGAATCGGGGAAGAGAAGATCCTACCTACGGGGTGTCTACGAATATAAGAAAAAAAAAATAGTAAGGAATATATTTAACAATGATAGAATTTGGAACAATTAACAATTATTTAGATTTGGTATTCTGTTTTGAGTTAACAACAACCTTTTTAGTTCACAAAATTTCAAGGTCTTAGACCTAATAATAAGAGGTTTACAATTAACCAATAATAAATGTTTAGGTTTCGAACCTGTTACAAGCACTAAAACCGTACAAGGGTTTTAAAAGGGTGCATACAACTAGGAAGTTTTACGCATATGATGATGATAGAAAACGAATTACCATTTGGTGCGACATTTTGTTGAATTAGTTAGGTAGGATACCAGCACTAATAGAATGCACTTCGGCTAGCGAAAAGGCTATAAACAAATAGACCAAATTCCTGATCGTAACAGGGGAAAAGAGGAAATTTACAAGCGGAGATGACCGCTATTAATTGAACAGAAGTTAATAAATGTTACATTCCAAAAGGGTCAGGTCGTATTGACGAAACAAATCAGGTACAAAAGATTACAATTAGAAGATTACCAATTCCTGAGCCAGCAGGATAAGAAAAAGAAGATTAATAAGTAGTTTCTATAACTACTAATATTTAAGCAGAATTGAATAAGTGATACATTCAAATTGGGCATGTCACCATTTGTGAAGCCTGGATTAAACAATTAGGTAATTATTTCACAATGAGAATACGCTTACATTTTAGACGAAGCAGGAAATAATAAGTATTAAAACGTGGATTGTAACCACGATTATTTTTACGGAATGAATAAGTCAATAGGTCAAGGTTGGGAGGGCGCCTATGTTTTGGTGAGACGTCGTTGAGATAGAACCAGATGATTAAAATAACCTAAATTTTTAGTGAAAGGTATTTGAGGAAAAGGAGATAGGGATTTATAGTTCTGGCCAGTTTGTATTGCTCTTAATCGTACGCGGCGCGGTAAATAGTTGAACGGACACTGTTTTGCACTAAAGTTTGTTGATAGATTAGAAGATTTCACTATTGCAGCACTGAAAGTTCATGGAACAATAGAAAAGTTATTGCCGTTTATGGAGATATAGGGTAAAGTTAAGTAACTCCGTGATACTAAGCTTTTTTGTTACCATTTCTAAAATTTTAGGTTTCAGTTATTTCGATTTATTTCAGAGGAATAACCTATGGAACATTTCTGGCATATATGTTACAAATATTCATAAGTTATTTCAAGATATTAACTAACGAAATCTGGTAGTAGAAGTAGGTAACGCCGTGATATTCAAGTTACTCTGTGATAGTGTTCAAGTTACTCAGTGATAGCATGGTGTTCACCATTCAGTGTACTTTTTAATCGTGAAAACTAATGTTTTATGTAAAAAAAAAGTGTTCAAATCGTATATAGACTATACATTTCTATTACCCCATTGAAACGTTTCACTACACAGCGCTTTTATAAAAAAAACACACATTTTATTAAAACTATTCCATTAACTTAAACATATTTTAAGTCTTATTAGCCACTATCAGATTCCTCACATCTATCACGCATAAAGTAGACATTATAGGTACCAGACAATACAAAACTGATAATCAATCCATTCGGCTCCATTCTTCCCCTTGGTGTCATCTCCCAGGGGAGCAACTTCACGCACCTCAACCATCATCGTCATTGTTCTGGGGTCTGGAATTAGGCCAAGATTGATCTATTGTGTCTATCTTGACACACTATCTTCACTTTAATTCAGGTGACACAACGAATGGCTTTCCAATTTTTGCAAGGGTTGCACTTCCTGGATCGGCTGAATATTTTGTGCAATAATCCTTTAGTGTACTCAATGGGTTATTAGAACGTCTACTGGTCTTGTATACTGACCATCCTTCTTCCTTCATCGAATTCAATGCCTCTTTAAGTGTTTCAGCTGTGTAGGAGCGAGCCTTTTTATTCCGTTTTGGCGCCATTTCAGCGTCCAACCTAAGAACAACGTACTTATTGCTAAGCTCACACACCTTGGAAGCAAACACTACATGCATGTAAGTTTTGTATGCGAATGGTCTGCAAATTTCCTCTGACTGGTGTTAAAATGAAACATATAATGAAACAGCTGTTTATAAGAAATTAAAATCTTCAACACAGATTTCACTGGATGTGGATCACTTGTTGAAATGTCAACTGTTTGTTAATATATTTTTAAACCTCATTGATTTGGTCAAAGATAGAACGAAAGGGCTTCCTGGATTCCTGGTTTCTACTGCCATCTGTTGGTAAAAACTTAGAACTTTCGGAATTGAACCTACGTAGTGATAGAGGAAATGCGCTTTATCACGGTGTTACTTGATATCACGGAGTAACTTGACTTTACCCTACTTAGTTGAATTTGACTTGAGTAGGTTTATTGTGTTAGATAGTTTGTGGATTGCGGTTAATAGTTCAGTTTCACTTAAAGTTTTGGTAGTTTTGATAATATGAAGTGTAGTTCACACGGTTGACATTTTAATATAAATGGAATGTTCCAGAAACGTAGTGACAGTTAAATGGAGCGGTAATAATCCCTCGAAGGCGAGTTAAGTTTATAGACAGCTATGAGTATTAGCAGAAATCCCACGGTGTAGGGAATGTATCCCCTTTATTTCGTACAAGAAGACCGAAATTACATGGTTTAAAGCAAGCTTGGTTAGCTAAAGCATGACAAAGAAAATCCCACGAAGACGGTTATCGCACAATATTGCGTAATTCCCCACAATGTCTATAAATTTCCATTAAAAGCGTTCAGCGTAGATTAAAACCATTAAAATGTGTTTAAAATCATTGAAGATTTGTACTTAGCTTTTTCATAGCCACTGAAGGTTGATGCCTCCTGGCAGCCGTTAGCCTACATCTAATACCACAACATGGCGGCGATTTGAATTTGTACCTCGGTTGAGAGGAGGTAGCCTCTGAAAAAAGGCCAAACTCAAACGTTGACGACTCGATAAGAAGTGAGAACGAGCGGAAGAGCTCACGAGGTAGCTTGGTAGGAGAGGATGAGGGGGAAGGAAACAAAGGAACTTATAGCAGAATGGGCAACATTAAAAATAAACACCCTTTACAAAATGTAATTTTCTTCATGGAGTAGTGTCTTCAAGGAGATGATGGCTGAAGACAGCGGCGAAGCCTTTTGGAGTGGTATGTAAATCCTCTTGACTCAATGAATCCGAAGAACTTTGGTGGGTTGCCGCGTGGTGAGCCATTGAAGTTTTCACAGAATAAGCAACTGAAACAAACTCAAAAACACAATAAATTCCTGCTCGATGGAAAGAAGAAATACAAAGGGATCACTGTTGGTGTCTGCAAGAAGGGAAATTAAATAAATGAAACTAATGAAAAAGAAAACAAAGAGCAGCAAGAGCTGACTCTAACTAGATGTGTATTCCAAAGAATACACCAACAAGTCATGTACACCAACCGTTAGACCACATCCTTTGTCGTATGTAGGCATACAGTAGTTCACGAAATTGATGTAAAGTTTGTTATTTCTTTTCATTTATATCCTAAAATTTAAATTCCCAAGTCATGTTTTCAACATGAAATTCCTAGCCTGCAGGTGTTTTTTTCTTCTTAAATTTCAAATATCAAAAGTCAAGTTTTAATTCACCTATCACCTATCAACCTCAAATTAAAGACCATTAAATTAGGAATGCCCTGAACTAGAGTTGAGAATAAATATGTACCCATTCAAAAACTGAATATGAATAAATGTAACAGTACATTTGATAGTTTGCTTGTTTGAAAGAATATGTTGCATTTCTTGGTATAATAGTGCTAAACTAATAAATTTAGTAGAGGACATCAAAAACACTAACATTAATAGCTATGTGAAAGAAAATAAATCAATTGTGATAGTTGCTGGGTGATCTCAAGAAATGCCAATGTATTTAAAAAAAATGGCCACCCTTTAAATTGTAAATGAACAATTACTTCAATTCTGATCAAACACTAAAGATGTCATAAAACACATATAAACACCTTAACTCGAATAGATTTAGTAGCCTACTCCTCCGAAAACGTTTTGATAATAGGCTACAGACTCCTGTGAATATTCTTTTAAATCGCTTATCTTCCAAGCTTGGCTTCATCCACGGACTCTGAGAGGGATCATTCCTCTACAATTGTCTGGGATCTGAACACACCTAGTCAGCAGATATAACTGGGGATGGTGACAGATCATCGCCTGGCGAACGTTAACTTGGGTCTAATGAAGGAATGGTCAGGGAAGTGATTTTGGAAGGAAGTTGAAAGTAACCGTCCACGAAAACGATTTCCAGGGCAGCCGAGGTGGGATTTGAAACCACGCTCTCTCGATAGTAGGGAGGCATGAACTAGCACGTTCGCGCTCTCGGCCGCCATGGCTGGTCCCTGTAATTCTGAACAACATTTTCCCTGGCTAGCTATCAGCTCAGAAGGACCGAGGTACGATACTGTACGCATCACTACCATGACTGTCGTACAAAATGCGGTTTGTAAATAGATCTCTTCGTGCATGGAACAACCTCATGTGCCACCTGAAGGCCGGCAACAATAATGCGGCATTAATTTTTTTACAAAACGGATACAGGTGCTTACTAGTACATACATTATATCTTGGCCCTTCTGAACTGGCTGTTGCATGAGTGTAGCTTCCCATGTGACCGTAATTCAAGTACTTTTTCATTACTCAATATCCTCTCTTGAACCTTCTTTAGTCTGTGTAAATGTACATTTAACATACCCCCAAATAGATGGTATATTGGCTTGCACGGCCAGTGAATTAAAACTCAGCAATTTTTCTAGGTTTGTGCCGTGTCTTGTGTGGGATTTCGCCGGACACCAAGAGCCCGCTGATGAGCCAGCTTGGTGTCCTAGGCGAAACCCCACACAAGACACGGCACAAACCTAGAAAAATTGCAGAGTATTAATACCCCCAAATGTTGTTGTTGTTTCCTATGGCTAACCCCGATTCCAATCCATCAGCTTTCTTGCGTTCCAATAGAGTTGTGTGAGGTTTCCAGAAGTTCTAGCAGTCACATCAAGTTTGTTGCAATATAGCAGGTGCCCCTTATCCATTTTACTTCCAGGTTCGTGACCAAGTGTGCATTCTTCAGATCTCAGGATGTTGATTCGTTTCAGATGAGCTGCAAGGCAGTCATGGCCAGTGTTAAGCTTGAAGAAGGCTACAGCTTCTCTTCTTGGTGTTAATTTATATTGATCCCATTTAGCATCAACGTCCTTCCATAATTTGGTCTCTGCTGTTTTCTTTGCCATTTATTCATACCTGTTTTTGATAGTATGTTTCAAGATCCTTTTTACCCCAAAATGTTTGCAGTAAATAATGTATCAATTGCTCGAGTCTCACTAATTGCCATCTCATGTGGGCTACATGTGTAAATACATACAATCCAGTATAAGTAGCGGGCACTCTGTCTCTTCGCAAATGTGGAGCGGGGATTTTCTCTTCCTTCAGTGTATACAGTGTATTTACACTAATAATTAAAATTGGAATGAAATAAAGTATAAGGGTGTCAGGTTGAGTGATATAATTTATAATTTATTTTTCATTTCAGAACTCAAGATGGCATTTAAGGGTGTCTAAATATGACTACGTCCTGTCAATGGATTCACTGGCACGTTAATGAACCCCTCGAGGAAAAAATTTGCAACATGCCATTGTCTCTAAAGTAAGATATACTGCAAAGGATGGGGAATCCATAATATTATTTCGTTTTTAAGGGCTTGGGACATCATCATCAGCCCCGTGTGCTTGGGTGCGTTTGTTAGTCATTATTGTTTTATGGGGAGGAACAGCGAGGTTATCTACCCCTAATGGGTGCTTCTGAGTGATCATGTTATTGAGTGCTTGCACGACTGCATTGTAGTGGGTTGTTTCATTTAAGATTTCTGATAACCTGATTTATTGTGGTGTCTGTAGTAGTATGTGGATTTGTAATTGAGGTGAGTATTGAGAAGGAGGCGGCCATGGCCTTAAGTTAGTGTTAAACCACAACCAGGATCACTGAGGTGGGAAACAAACCCACCTCTTCTCAGATTTGCCTCACGAGGCTAAGTGTAGCCCGTTCTAGCCCTCAGACCAGATTTAAATTTCTTGGCAGAGCCGGAAATCAAACCCCGACCACCGGGAAGACAGCGAAGCATGCTAGCTGCTAGGTTTAGGAAGGAAGTGGTCTTCCGGGTATTTCCGGCAGTAAAAGTAGGTCTAAAGAACCATGGAAACACCCTCTAGAGTGCCTGAGGTGGGAATTAAATAAAGAATCTTTGGAGCAGAAGTCTCAATAAGTAACAATAGACCATAGACGGTGGCTGTTTGAACATTCTGGTCTGGTCTTGGTCCAGAAATAGCACTAGGACGATGAGGAGAGACGTGGGGGTTTTCCGGTCCATGCGTACTAACAGAACCAAAATATTGGTCGGTCACTCACTCATTTTCAACAACACTTGTTCCTGTTTTTATTATTATTCTTGACCGACTTCATTTGCCCTAGTAGATCAAATCCAAGTACATTATTATATCATCCTCTACCCATGCATTGATGGAGAACATGCGTTCGCATCCCGCTAGCTCAACGGTCTTATCGGGGCCGTACCGTTCATCCCACGATACAAACACATATTCAGGATTTGATATCTACTAGGTGGCAAATATACAACGAAAACACACTCCCGTCTACAAACTGAGTTTTATTATAAATCATGGCTAAACAGGACAAAAATACATTACATTTACATTTAAATATCAAAGCAAATCAATACAATGAGTAGAAAAAGATAAGCACAAATTATCCATTATCTGCGCTCTTAAACAGCTGGTCATTCTAATCCACTGATTAGACCTTTAAACCAGTTCACATGGTCCCAACGACCGTCCTTTACTATTCTCCATACCATCTAAATAATGTTGAGTCCTTCAAACTGATGTTTTAATACATCCAAAATTAACTTGACTTCACTTAACTTCTCATATAACTACTTGTTCCTTTATTATTAAATGATCACAATTATATTCACTTCACTTGATAAAACATTCTCTGATTGAGTCCATGTTAATTAACAACTGTAATCAAATCTATATTTCCTTATGCAATTATGTTAATTTTAAACACAAATTATATTAGAATTACCAACACTATCCTCAGTGCACATGGATCAATTATCATTTTATAATGTGTTATTACAATACATACAATTGGCATGCTTCGTCGTCCTTCCTTCCCTTTCTAAGAATGCAATATATGAGTACCATGCTAATCCATTACAATGTTAGCAGTATTGGAGTAGACAGGAATTCCAGATAACACGGCTGGCTGATGCACGTCCTTCTCTTCCCGTCGGCCATGTCACCTCACCCCACAAGATCATAGACCTTGTACCCGAGCAGTACAAAACACAACCATCAAAAAAAAAAGTGCAATAGCAATGTTGTTAATTCATTCTTGGCACTACCGAGAGCGGTGGCTAAGCTCGCTAAAGCGCAGCGTTAGGCTATTGGGCCAAGTTTTCTGCTGACTCGGTAGACGTGGGTTTGAGTCCCACCGTCGGCCGTCCTTGAAATGGTTTCCCGTGGTTTCCAGGCAAATGCTGGGACGGTATCTTGTGACAGGCCACGGCCGCTTCCTTCCACATCCTTGCCCACTTTCATCCATTCATCTCATCTAACGTTCCGGCACGCAGGACGCCCACGGGCGTCGACTAGAATGGCCTGCACTCGGCCTCTGAGGAGGCCACACGAAAATAAAATTCTAGGCACTTGGGACAACTTAGTCATTAATCGCATTAATCGTCAGTCAACACAATATAGTCCCAATTAGGCGTTCTAGGAAATGCGAAAAAAAATACCTGGAGAAAATTACATGTGATTAAAAATATGTAAACTGCATATATTTTTTTCAGGTTTATTATTCATTTCATATATGCCAGTAATTGGGATTATATCAGGCATGAGCAAAGTACGGCCCGCGGGCCAAGTGCGGCCCTTGAGCTAGTCTTATCTGGCCCGCGACATGGCTTCGAATTATACTTCCTACAATTACACATAGGTCGTATTTCCTGTTCTGTGTACCTAGAAGTGAAAACCTATTTCAATCTCATTGGGCCGGCCGAAGCCGTCGGATTTTTTAAGAGCGTTAAAAATCCCTCAGCATGCCTTCCCTCGGAGGGGAAGTAAAGCCGGTGGTCCCATGTCATAGATTTATGGCATTTTAAAGAACCTTCCACTAATTGCACCTGTGTGAAGCTAAATTGGATAGGTTAAGAATGTAAACAACGCTCTTAGGTTGCTACGTTCGTTGCCAAGAGCCGACTGCGGTGGCGTCTAGTAGCCAAAGTTCTGAACTTGGCGTAGTAGTCGTTGACGGTGGCGCTTGGTGGCAAAAGTAGGAACTATTTGATAAATTCTAAGTTGCAATACTTAAATTAAAAAAAAAACAGATAACACACACTAATACAGTCATCACAATTAACACCGGTTATCAGACAGATTCCACACACACCAAAAGTACACGGGGCTACATGACCGCGTTGTCGCAGCCCCTAAACTTAATAACCAACCAACCAACCAACCAACCAATCTCATTGTGTTTATGCGTTTTGTGTATATATTTTTTTTTATTTTATTTTTTTGTGCGAAAAATCTCCACGACGAATTTGAATAAAAATTTCAGAACTTCAAAGTTATTGAACAGGACTTCGAAATTTCCAGCATGCCATTTAATGTTCACCGTGAAACAGTAAAATCAGAGTTGCAGCTAGAACTGATTGAGTTATAATGTAACAACGAATTAGGCAACTATTCCTCAACGTTTCAAAAGTTGAGTTCTACACAAGGCCCTACCAAAATCAAGCTTCCCAAACTTGAAATCTCATGCACAGAAGATAACGGCCATGTTCGCATCTTACTATAAATATATCTGTGAACAGGTGTTTTCTACACTGAAGCTTCGCAGAAATAGCGTCAGATTGATAGACCACCATTTAGCTGCGCTACAGCTCAACCCAGTTTCAACCAGATTATCAGAAACTTTTAGAAGCACAGTCACAGTTTAACTCGTCACATACTCCTTCCTGTTTTAACAAATAATGAAGGTGTGTTCTCTTTTTCCTAAGTTTTCTATCATTGTAGCCTATGAATCTTGTTTGATAAAAAATTCAGAAATAAAAAGTTTATAACCTATCTATAAACATGTATTGTTTTTTTCGGCCCGCTTAGATTATTTTGTTGGTATTGCATCTGGCCCTGCCCCTAAAAGTTTGCCCATGTCTGGATTATATTGCATTGACCGACTGAAAATTTGCAATATTAACTGTCGATAAGGCAACACTGAAAAATGGCCTCAAAGCTCTCTACTAATCGCTTGTATTTCGGTGTGTTTCTTTGGTGACAGCAGTAGCGTATTTAACTGTTATTAGTAAGGAATAGTTGGGTTATGTGTCCTGAACTTAAAATAGATCACCATTCAGGCATTTTCCTGGGGGGAGTGTGTAGAGAGTATTACAAACACTTAAAATAAAGGAGAAGGGTGGGTAGCTTTGTGCCTTTTCAATGCTGATGACCTGGTTGTAATTGACGGTCTCTCTCAAAAGCTTACAAGCCAACATGTTAGAAGTTGAACAGAAATGTAGGGGATATGGTATGAAAATCATCATTTAGAAAACGAAGGTTTTGTCGATAAGAAAGAAACGTAAGAAAATAGAATGCCAGATAGGAGAAACTAAAAAGGAGCAGGTCGGGAGATAGGTATAGCTGTGCCTAGGAGATCATATCCAATATCTGCTGTGATTTAAAGTGAATCTTCAAGAGTTTATTTATATTTAGAGCATAATTGGATCTTCCTGCTTGCTATTAGGCGGAAATAGGGGTATTTTGAAAACCACCCGATTTATTATACGAGGGCTATTCCAAAACTAAGGTCCGGTAAAAAAAAACATCCAAAATCAAAATTGTTTCCAAAACAAATGTTTTATTGACATTCCTTACGTCTTTCTCTATTTTTCTACATAATTTCCATACTTATTTACACATTTGTCACATCGTTCCACAAGCTTGTGAATGCCTAAGTCGTAGAACTCGGCCGCCTGCGAAGCTAACCAGTCTTCAACAGTTTCTTTCACTTCATCATCTGTGTCGAAGCGCTTGCCGCCAAGAAACTCCTTTAGGTAGCGGAACAGGTGGAAATCACTTGGCGCAAAGTCCGGACTGTACGGTGGGTTGTCCATCTGTTCCCATCCAAATTTCTTGATTAGAGTTTTCGTGTCATTCGCAGTATGGGGTCTGGCATTGTCATGCAACAACAACACTCCAGACGACAAAAGACCACGTCGCTTATTCTGGATTGCACGTCGAAGTATAGTCAGGGTAGCGCAGTAGGCGGCTTTATTGATCGTTGTTCCTGAAATCGTGAATCGTCGATCTTCACGAATTTTGTCGTCAACCGCATGAACCAACTCGTCTGAAAACACTGATGGTCTGCCAGAGCGGGGTTCATCGTGCACATTTTCCCGTCCTTCATTAAAGGCTCGCACCCACTTGCGCACTTTACTGACACTCATTATGTTAGGACCGCACACTTCAGTAATCTGCCGATGAATTTCTGCCGCAGAAATGTTTCTTGCTGACAGAAACCATATCACTGCCCTTACTTCACAATCGTCGGGCTGATTAATTGTCTTAAACATCGTGAACTGACACTATCAACAGCACACAGCAACAGTAACAACGCTACTGACGGCATTTGCCGCGCAAGGCATGCCAGGAGTCGGCGCGCATGCGTGTTTTGTCCTTGGCGCCGCTTTCAAATATTTACGGCGAATCGGACCTTACTTTTGGAATTACCCTCGTATATACTCTGTAGTTAATCCTTTGTTTACCAATCGCGTGGTACCGGCGCAGAAACCAGCCTCATTTTTAGCCTATTTTCATTTATGAAAAAGAAATAGGCTTATGAGGTCACTTTTTGTCCGTGTGTGTGTGTATGGGTGTGCGTCAGTGTGTATGTTCCCCCTAATAAATTCTAAACGGCTGGAGCGATTTCAATGAAACTCGGTAAGGTCATAGTACCGTACTATTTCAGCCGCCTCGACCGTGCCTTTCGCATTTTATTAAATCTCACCAGTTCAACATGGCAGCTGTGCGAAATATTTCACGGCATTCCTTATCTCCGAAACTATTACTGATATCACCCTGAAATTTTGTACGGTGATAAAGGGCACAACTAGAAGTTCACCTATGAGACTTTCAAAAACCTGTTAACTACAAAACGAACATGGCGGCCAAGCGAAGTTGAAACTTTGAAATAGACTTTCTTCACGACTTAATCATCCAAACGCAATGAAACTTGGCACAGAAAATGATTATACACATTGTAATGAACTGGCATCTAATTTATTTCAATTAATTACATAACCTGAAGACGGTGGCCGTGCGAAATATTTCCTATATACTGTATCTCCTAAACTACAGTGAGTCCGGGAATATTCTCCGCAGCGCCTACAAGCGTCTGCGAGAGCTAGTTACAGCAGTTACGTTGGTAGCACGGCTGCCGCTTGCATCATCTCTACTTAGTATAAAACTAAGTCCCCATTTCTTGGATGTTAATGGTAAACTCAAGAACCACTGGATAGATTATGATGCGGTTTTCACCATTCTGTAAAGGATATCTCGAGTATGATTTCTGTAGAAAATAATTTATTTATGATCAAAGGAAGCCGAGCAGTAACGATTTTAGTGGAATAGTCGATAAAAAACCTGGCGTCCGAGCGCTTTGTAAGCTTACGCTGGGCAAACCGTTAAAAATATCTAAATACTATGAGTGTAAGAATTGTTCAGCATGAAAAGTTGCACAAGAATGTCCGCGAGAGCATATGTCTGTCTTCCATACATCGCCCACTATAAGGGAAGAACTGAAGCTTGTCTCTTACAGCTTTATGTGCTGTCGACTTGGAGATTCCTGTTTGTTGAGCTAATTTTCGTATTGATTTACTTAGGCTTCGCAGCATTATATCGGAGATTTCATCAAGTCTTTCGTCTGTTAAAAGCGTAGGCCTGCCTGTTCCCGGTACATCATGAACTGAACCAGTCACACAAAATTTACTTACCAAATCCCGAATGGTATCACGGTTTGGACACTTTGGATTAGGAAACCGCGCCTGAAATCTTAATTTTACATTTTCTGTAAACAGATCGCCTTCGCGAAAAACGTATTCCACCAAAAAAAAAACTCTCTTCAGTAGTAAACATTACCGCCTGTATACTGTTGCACTTTCCAATAATAATCTATCTGAACGCTCGCTGACTGTAATACACGCTAAAGACATGCAGGCTCGCGCGCTTATCGCGATGCACATCGACAGCTCACACGGGGAAGTCCCGCTTTGAAGGACACAGTGCAGTGCTGCCAACTAAAACTCATGACTCAACCACTCACAGCTGCACGTACCCACTGCGGAGAACATTCTCGGGCGCCCTGTATTACTGATATCACCCTGAAATTTTTTACGGTGATAAAGGGCACTAGTATACGTTCACCTATGAGACTTTCAAAAACCTGTTAACTACAAAACAAACATAGCAGCCAAGAGAAGTTGAAACTTCTAAATAGACCTTTCTCGTGATTTAATCATCCAAACGCAATGAAACTTCGTACAGCAAATGTTTATACACATTGTAAAGCACTGGAATCTAATTTAGTTCAATTGATTACATAAACTCAAGATGGGGACTGTGCGATATATTTCACTGGCATTCTATATCTCCGAAACTATTACTGATATCACCCTGAAATTTGGTATGGTGATAAAGGGTACTACTAGAAGTTCATATATGAGACTTCCAAAAACCTGTAAAATATAAAACGAACATGGGGGCCAAGCGGAAGTGAAACATTTTAATAGACTTTCCTCACGATTTAACCATCTGAGCGCAGTGAAATGTGGCACAGTAAATGTTCATACACGTTGTAATGCACTGGCATCTAATTTAGTTCAATTGTTCACATAAACTCAAGATAGTGGCTGTGCGCAATTTTAAAATTAAGTTTTTATTTCATGTGTATTAATCATACGATCGAAGTTTGAATAATGGACCTACGCAAAAATCGAAATCTAATAGAAATAACTCTATGGCCTTCATACATAAAAATCCAACATGGCAACCATCCGAAATATTTACACGGGACTCAATATCTAGAATAATCTATGGTAGCAATCAAACTGAAATTTTATATGTTGATAGAGGCTATGAACATAAGTTCACCTATGGGACTTTCAATAACCTGGTGAGTACAAATTCAACATGGCGGCGACGCGAATTATAAATATTTAAATGGACGTTTCTCGTGATTTAACCATCCGAGCGCAGTAAAACTTGGCACGGTAAATGCTTATACAAATTGTAATCCACTGGTATCTAATTTATTTCAATTGTTTTCATAACCACAAGATGGCAGCTGTGCCAACTTTTAAAATATGGTTTTCATTTCTTGTGTCGTAATCATGCGATTGAAGTTTGAATATTTAGAGGCAGATGGCCTTGTAGTTCCGCCCCTTAAAGCAACAATAACTATCTAACTAACTAACTAATCAACTGAAGTTTGAATACCACACCTACATAATAATCTTCATGTAATAGTGCATACCCCAAAGACCTACTTATATAAAAATCTAATATAGCGTATATCCGAAATATTTAGACGGTTCTCAATATATACGAATCTATTGCAGCAATAAAACTGAAATTGTGTTTGTTGATAGAGGTAATTAACATAAGTAGGATATATGAAAATAGGCTGTATAGTTCTTCACGTAACTACTTGTTTTATATCCAGAGATATTGCAACACAAATCGCCAGCAATGAGCCCTCTGCGATCATCGCCTTAGCGAAACCAGGCCATAACGGTACGAACATTTTAGCTATGATTATTATCGTACGATTGTATCGCAAGCTTACAGTAGGCCAGTCGAAACAAGTACACACTACATTGTCGTACTAAACACATATTAACATGACAAACCCTCGTTACACAATCAGAGTAATTGCCGAGTGATTGTTTCCGCGATAATATCCTCGCAGTCCGTTCCTGGACTGAAGTTCAGTAGTGTCCCCGTTAGACAAATATAAGTACAGCCTGTGATTATTACCACGTCGCTTCAGTCTCCGTGATAGTCAAATATTCAGGGAACAGACATGTGTGATGCTTTGACCAGCAAAAGCATTTGGCGAATTAATTCAGCATCTGATCAACTTATTGAAAGAAACTCGAATGCAAGAGTAAAGCTGAATTCCTTTCCTTGAGCATTACGATTAAGATAAGCGAACTATTATCGCAGTAAGATCCAGCAAGATCTGCCTCACGCTAAAGCGCTATAACCATTGACCTACATTCCCATGTAACAATACGTTACGTTCGGCCTATTAACAAACCAATATAATCATATTATTATAAAAACATTAGCAAAACATTATGACTTGTTCTGTTATGATAAGCTATAATCTGGATTCATTCAATTCACAATAGCCTCATATTGCATAATACAGCTCTATTTTATTGAGACCCCCTCAAGGTGTAGTTCTAGCATTCTTTGCAAGTCCGGATTCTATTCCCGGCTCGGTCAAGAAATGTAACGGAAGACAGAACTGACAAGTGGTCGGATAAATTTCAACAGCAGTCATCCTTGACGTGGTTTTCTGTGGTTTTCCGTTTCCTCCCTGGGCAGATGCCGGTGTGGTTATTAAACTAGACCATGGCCACCTCCTTCTCAATCCTAGACTCTACTAAAAATACACACACTACTACAGACACCGAAATAACACTGGTTATCGGCAAAATCCTATACACACACGCAAGTACACGGGATAAATGAACACTTTAATCAAGCACCTAAGTGAATCACAACAACATTAAAAAAAACTCATGATCTAAATTGATCTAATCAATTGACCAAGCACAGAAAGCAAATTTACAGACCTATTTATATTGAAGTGAATTTTATTTTATTATTATTAATATCCTTTATTGACAGTCTTATTACTTTATCGTATGGAAGCCATTTTTCAGTGTTGCCTTAGGAATCAAAATTTAATGTTTTTCAGTCGGTCAACACAATTGTATCCAATGGTAATGGATGTTTTTCTAATCCTGAAAAATGTAGACTACATGAGATTAATAACGAAATTTGATGTTTTTCAATCGGTCAACACGATTGTATCCAATTGTGATGGGTTGTTTGTTCGATGACCACAGACACATAGGAATGCGAAAGGGGGAAATCGCAGGAAGATAAGAGATCCTCGCGCACGGGAAACTCCCCCCCCCAGTTGAGAGCAGACAGTGACGAAGTTAACTGCTCTCATCCGAACCGCGTACGACTCAACCAGATAAGTAGCCTGCATAATACATTCTGAACTGACCATTTAACAACAATCACATATTCACACTAAGCATGAAAATTCGGAGGTCAATCACCACTTTCAGTATCTTATCAATACATCACATGGACTGTAACTAACAAATACTGACTAGTTGTGATAGTTTAACTACTACTGCAATTAATAAGTGCACATATTGTAAATACTTCTACCCATAATTATAGACATAGATTTAATAGCCTAAGTGTAATGGATCTGATGATCGCATAACGATCGAAACTGATCATCCAAATTTATTACAGTACAACCTGTCACATCCGGACCTGTGATATCCGAACCCTCCCATATCCGGGCACATCTCCGAATGAATTTTTAAGTCGTAGTTGAGAGCGAGGATACATTAGTGTGCTAGCCAGGGAGGACGAGTGAAAGTTGCAGCGCTGGAAGGCTGTGTGCGTGCTTGACCGCGAGGGGTTGTGGCCTGACTCGGTCAACGACATCTTCCCGGAAACTCAACCCTTTGTGTGAATAAGCGATATTCCATTCACGGCTTCTGCCTGCCTGCCACCAACGTCAACACGAGGCTGCCTCTCTTTCTACCCTTCAGTCTGTACGTGAGTCTTGAAGCGACAGTTTGTTTTGCAAGTGTGTTTCTGTTGTTACTGTTATTGTTTACCGTTGTTATCGTTATTGTTATCTTTTAACCTTTTTTTTGCTAAAATGTCCGAAAAAGGATAAAACTGTTGTTACGATGTACAGTGCGTGAAGCAACTGTTAAAAACATTAAAATTAATCAACAACAAACTCGTGAATTATTTCTGGTCACCTAGCTATTTGTAAAAATAGCCTTGTGATATCCGGATTTTTCCATATCCGGATCGGCCGGTCGCCACATTAGTCCGGATATGACAGGTTATACTGTAATCTCATGTAAACTCTTTTCAGGATTAGGAAATAACTCATCACAATTGGGTGCAATCGTGTTGACCGACTGAAAAGCATCAAATTTCGATTACTAAGGCAACACAGAAAAATGGGTGCAAACACCAAAAGATTAATAAATGCAATTGGATGACCAGCTTCGATCGTCAAGCAACCATTATCGGATCCTTTACACTTAGGCTATTAAATCTATGTCTACAAGTATGGGTGACAGTATTTACAATATATACACTTATTTAGTTGCAGTGGTAATTGAACTATCACAACTAGTCAGAATTAGTTATATGTGAATATTTGTTAAGATACTTAGGCCTATAGGCCTAGTTTGACCTTCAAGTTTCCTTGCTTAGTGTATGTATGTATGTCTACCCCTTATTATTCCATTTTACCAACGAGGTCGGGGATGAGATGTGATGAAAGATTTTGTGGTGGATAGTTTTTACGGTCGCATGCCCTTCCTGACGCCAATCTCATGAGAGGAGTTAATGAGAGATTAAATAATAATATCGTATGAACTCGGGTGCTGGGTGCAAGCTTTGTTATTTGCGCCCAGAGGGCAGCTTGTATGTCGAATTTTGTCGTTCCTTGGAACGCTATGAAAGTCAAGCATATCTAAGATCCTTGACACTATAGCGCATTCTAGTCGAGAAATGAGGATTTTGTGTTGGCGGAAAATCCCTAGATTAATTTTGCCATTATGAACACGGCCTACTGAATTCAAATGTTCTTTTTTACATGTCAACAACGTATAACATGTGTGCCGTGATTTTTGTCGCCTTTCAAAACAAAATCACTTACCATGGCCAGGAGCGAACCTGAAAGCTTGGGGGTTGGTAGTCCGACACGATAACCACTCATCCACCGTGGCAAGCTGACAGATTAAATGAATGGTGGTGAATGAAATGGGCAAGGATGTGGAAGGAAGCGACCGTGGCCGTCAGAAGGTTTTGCCTGGAGTTGAAAATGGGAAACCACGGAAAACCATTTCAAGGACGGTCGATGGTGGGGCTCGAACACACGTCTACCGAGTCCGCAGAGACCTTGGTCGTATGGCCTAGCGCTGCGCGTTAGCGAGCATAGCTACTGCTGTCGGTAAGTTTCCTCGCTTAGTGGGATTATGTGATTGTTATTAAAAGTGTCAGGTTGGTGAGGTTTATGAACTTAGCTGTTTGAGCGGTGTGATCCGTTCCTGCACAGCTATCAACAGTTTTGTATTGTGTTAGCTGCATGGCCAATGTGGCCAAACGCCACAAATGTGAATTTTAAAAAAATCGTAGCAAAGCACATATTTTACGCCAGAATGTATTATGCAAGGTTTTGTGAGATTTAAAATAATGGTTCGTTCCTCCTAATGCACGTCCTAGGACGCACTGTCTGGATGTAGGTAGGATAACGTGAAGCTGGAGTAAAGAACAGGAAGATCCATCACGCCAAATGCTCGTTTTTAGCTGGCAGTCGTCTCCTTCTCACGCTGTCTTCCCCCTAACCACGCAGTAGACATGTGCAGACTTCCCCACGGGGATGAAGACGCCGTAACTGATACCAGGCGGAATTAAAGGTTTTGGCAAGGGTAGGTAACGACATGATTAATGCTCTTACCTCGGAAACATCTCTGATCGATATCTGTTACAAGGATTGTGCTGAGATTTGGATTTTAGAGGGAGTTCGTTCAGCAAAAGAACGGTGCAGTGACTTAATAGCTTCTTTACTTGGCACCATGATTCTGCACATTTTATGCCGATAAATGTATTATTAATGAATATTCTTATACTGTTTCCTCAACAGCTTTAAGAACCTTCACATTCATCTGAGAAAAAGTGATGAGAAAGCAATAACACTCCCAGTGAAGTTCCAAAGTTTAACAAAGCCAACTTGTTATGTGTTTGAGTCTTGAGTCTTTTGACTGGTTTCAGGCAGCTCTCCATGCCTCCCTGTCCTGTTTATCATATTCTAACCTTGGTCTACCCCTACAGTTATTGTCCTCAACCCTTTCTTCTGGAATAGAATTGGGGAAACCACGGAAAACCACTTTTAGGAAGGCTGAGGTGGGAATTGAACCCACCTATTCTCAGTTTAGCTTTTCGAGTCTGAGTGTACCCCGCAGTGTAGCACTTAGACCAAAATTAAATTCCTTGTCAGAGCCGGAAATCGAATCCGGACCTCCAGGGCGACGGCCAAGAAGGCTAGCCGCTACACCGGGAAGTGGACATCGACAATAAAGACAGAAATTTAGTGAGGTATTATCCTGGCAATTGCCTGGAGGGAGTGCGGGAAAAACGGGGAAAACCCTAACTCAGAATAGCCGCTGTCAGGGTCCGGGTTCGAACCTGAGATCTTCGGTCTTACTTTAGCTGCCCTCGCGGCCGTGGTTCAAGATTTAACCGAATACATAAATACAGATTATCAGACAAGTTTCGGAGACACCCTTCGAACGTCATGAATGTTGAGTAAAATTGGAATTGAGTTAACAGTCGCGATCCAAAATCGAATCTCATGCATTCCAGGTACGTGCATTAGCCACTTACTCCATATAACCTATAAAGGTATGTTTGAATTGAGTTCAGTATCTTTCTTTGTGAACTTCAGACTTTTATAGGAAATAATTAATTTTCATTCTTAAGTTTCGAATAAATACTTGGCAATTTAATTTAAGTTGAACTTCATTGTGTCGGACCAACTTAATTCATACTAGGGTAGTTACCAGTCCTCGGTCATGGAGTTGGAGAACATCAAGCTTTGTAGTACTCTTCGCCCACAATGCTGCAGAGAGAATACGTTTCCAACATTCATTTTCTCCATTACACTTCCTCGCTAATCGACTTCAAATGTAACCATAAATCTTTCAAAATATGATACATGATAGCCATTATATGGACCAGTTGGCGAGATAAAACGTAAGGTGACAAAGCTTTCAATTTATTACCAGGCTGCAATTTGTTACAGTATATCTGTAATGGGATTTCAGCTCTGATATTGATAAAGGATCTTTTTGTTTTATTCAAGGAAACAGGAAAGGAATCGCGATACAGTGCATTTTAGTTATAAAGAAAAAACATGAGCCTGGAGATTTAATACGATACGATATCATGAAGAATAAACCAAGTGGCTTATGTTGCGTAGTTGGTAGCATGCTGAGCTTCTATGCCCAAGATCGCGGGTTCAAACCCGGCCGAAGTTGTCAGATTCTTTAATAGCGTTAAAAATCCCTCAGTACCGGGTGAGTTAGCCGTGGTCGTTACCGCATGACTGCTGGCAGTCGCTCACATCCGGGAGGCGAGGAGGTTCGAATCCCCCCGCCGGCAACCTTGAAGATGATCTTCTGTGGTTTCCCATCTTCCTTCCAGGCAAATGCCGGGGTTGGTCCCTAACTATAGGCCACAGCCGCTACCTTCCAACTCCTTATCCTTACATTCCAACTTTCCTCCCCTACGGTACTGGTAGCTCACCCATTGGGTGTCCGTCTCGAAGCAGCTACAAAAACTGGCGAGCCGAACATGTCCTCGGACACTCCCGGCAGTAAAAGCCATACGCTAAAAAAAACTCAGTATGCCTTCCTTCGGAGGGGAAGTAAAGCCGGCGGGCCCATGGCATGTTAAACAACCTTCCACTAACTACAATTGTGTATAGCTAAAATGTGTAGGTTAGATTTGATTAACCCTCTAAGTTCCAACGTTCGTCACCAGATGCGGTTACTGTGGCATCTAGTAGCCAAATTCACGGCTAGGTGTCGTTGACGGTAGGATTTAGTAGCAAAAGTAGGAACTACTTAAAATTGATCGTCTGCAGTCCTTATCTGTGTTACAGATAACACACACTAATACAGCCTTCACAATTAATACCGGTTATCAGACAGATTCTACACACACCCAAAGTACACGGGGCTACATGACCGCGTTGTCGCAGCTCCTAATCTGAAGAACCAAACAAATATATCCCATTTTATTGTCCACAGTTTCTTACAAAGACACGTATAAAGTTATTCTTTCCTAGCATTTTATCATAATTCTTCAAATTCTTAATGCAATTACAGTATTACATTTTACCTGAATCGGAGATGTGCTCCAACGGTTTCCTTTTTCGTAATTGGTTTGCACCTACGTATTTAACGCATTAACCTTCAGACAACCTCATTTCCTATCTGAAGCAATACGACATTCAAATTACCACAGAACATTGGCAACATGTTTTTTGACTATTTTGATCACTGCAACATTAGGTTTTTACATTTTAGAAATTCATTTTAATGTCCTACTCATAATTATACAAATACATATTGTCAAATATATATACATGTATATTCATTCATTATTTCTAAAGATATCCATTTCTATTAATAATTATTTCTGAAGTTTAGTCATATAGAGTACCAAAAAGAACATTTATGGAGAACATACCAGAAGAAGACCAAGAGGAAGGCCCAGAAAGAGGTGCATAGATACGGTGAAGGAAAGCATAGAGAAGGGTGGAGTAAAAGAAAAAGAAGTATTGAAAGAAGGAAATGAATGGTGGTGGGATAGACAACTGTGGAGGTCCTTGAAGCGCAACCCGACCCAGGGAACTGGAAACGGGAAATGAAGAAGAAAAGAAGAAGAAGTCATAGCAAATAATTGTTGTTTGTAATCGGTAATATACAGATTGACACAACGATATCTTAATTGAGCTTTTAGCTGATGAAGGCTTCATTTTCAAGTCGAAACATGCACAACAATTTATCGAATAATTGAATAGTTGTTCAACAATTGAATAGTTGTTCAACAACTGAATAGATGTTTTTAATTTGTATTGATTGACGTAGTATTATTAAGAATAGCTTGCCACGGTGGGTGAGTGGATAGCGTGTCGGTCTACTAACCCCAAGATTGCAGGTTCGCCCCTGGCTGTGGTAAGTGATTTTTGAAAGGCGGCAAAAATACGATACGCATGTCATACGATGTTGGCATGTCAAAGAACCCATTTGAATTCAGTAGGCCGAGTTCATAATGGCAAAATTAATCTCGGGAGTTTCCGCCAACACAAAGTTCCTCATTTCTCTACTAGAAAGCGCTATAGTGTTCAAGGAGCTTAGATATCTATTATCTAACCTCCTTGACTTTCATAGTGATTCAAGGAACAACGAAATTCGACATGCAAGCTACCCTCTGGGTGTCAAATTACAAAGCTTGCACCCGACACCGAGGCCATACGATAGTATTATTATTATTATTATTATTATTGCTATTATTATTATTATTATTAAGAATTATCTATTAATCAATACAGTAAATATCATACATTCTACTAGCATGGTAAATGTAATTGCTTTTTAGCATTTTATCTGTACTTACAAAACGAGACTCCCAATATTTTCTGGAGCTCGAGTTGTTTATTTAACAAATAATTACAAACGAACACAAAATTAGATGAGTAATCGTATAATAATAAAAAATAATAATAAATGTAAACAAATGAAATGTCATGGCTTCATTCATTACGTTAGAGCAGCTGGATACGCTGAACGAGCCAGAAAGTATTCAGTGCTGTGTTCTCATAATATATTTTGACTTAAAGCCTGCTACGTTGTCGCAAAGCCCCCTAACAACAATAACAACAAAAACCTAGTAATGACTTTAGAGAATAGGTACCTTTTAGGGGCAGATGACCTCGTAGATTCGCCCCCTAATACAACAATAACTAACTATCTAGAATAGTTACCATTTGAACGGTCATAACCAGGCTCTGGATTTTGATGACATGTCACATTTAAATTGGTTGTGGTTCACCATAGACATTGCGAACAGACAGAAATCCTCAACATAGTTCCCATTATGTAGAAATGCTAATTTATTACGTCATTTTTTTATTTATTTTTTATTTTTCTGAAAGTATACATCATTATTAGACTGTGATTTTTGAGCCATCTTCTCATATATTTAAGGGTTTTGATGAATG